>BDSL01000020.1:0-1273447 GCA_003116995.1 Yamagishiella unicocca | reverse complement strand
TGATGTTAATAATCAATACCGAAAGATTTGGGCCAGCAGCAAACCGCAACAGGTACCTGAAAAATGGCCATGGTGGTTAGCAAAGCACAGAGCAACGAGGTAACTGCCCAGGTTTGCCTTGTCCTACAGGTGCAGTGCCTTGACCAAATGGCACCAACTTGCGCTTTGATCTTTCAATGATGTTAATAATCAATACCGAAAGATTTGGGGCCAGCAGCAAACCGCAAGAGGTACCTGAAAATGGCCATGGTGGTTAGCAAAGCACAGAGCAATGAGGTAACTGCCCAGGTTTGCCTTGTCCTACGGGGTGCAGTGCCTTGACCAAATGGCACCAAACTTGCGCTTTGATCTTTCAATGATGTTAATAATCAATACCGAAAGATTTGGGGCCAGCAGCAAACCGCAACAGGTACCTGAAAATGGCCATGGTGGTTAGCAAAGCACAGAGCAACGAGCTAACTGCCCAGGTTTGCCTTGTCCTACAGGTGCAGTGCCTTGACCAAATGGCACCAAACTTGCGCTTTGGTCTTTCAATGATGTTAATAATCAATACCGAAAGATTTGGGGCCAGCAGCAAACCGCAACAGGTACCTGAAAATGGCCATGGTGGTTAGCAAAGCACAGAGCAACGAGGTAACTGCCCAGGTTTGCCTTGTCCTACGGGTGCAGTGCCTTGACCAAATGGCACCAAACTTGCGCTTTGATCTTTCAATGATGTTAATAATCAATACCGAAAGATTTGGGGCCAGCAGCAAACCGCAACAGGTACCTGAAAATGGCCATGGTGGTTAGCAAAGCACAGAGCAACGAGCTAACTGCCCAGGTTTGCCTTGTCCTACAGGTGCAGTGGCCTTGACCAAATGGCACCAAACTTGCGCTTTGGTCTTTCAATGATGTTAATAATCAATACCGAAAGATTTGGGGCCAGCAGCAAACCGCAACAGGTACCTGAAAATGGCCATGGTGGTTAGCAAAGCACAGAGCAACGAGGTAACTGCCCAGGTTTGCCTTGTCCTACAGGTGCAGTGCCTTGACCAAATGGCACCAAACTTGCGCTTTGATCTTTCAATGATGTTAATAATCAATACCGAAAGATTTGGGGCCAGCAGCAAACCGCAACAGGTACCTGAAAATGGCCATGGTGGTTAGCAAAGCACAGAGCAACGAGCTAACTGCCCAGGTTTGCCTTGTCCTACAGGTGCATTGCCTTGACCAAATGGCACCAAACTTGCGCTTTGGTCTTTCAATGATGTTAATAATCAATACCGAAAGATTTGGGGCCAGCAGCAAACCGCAACAGGTACCTGAAAATGGCCATGGTGGTTAGCAAAGCACAGAGCAACGGCTAACTGCCCAGGTTTGCTTGTCCTACAGGTGCAGTGCCTTGACCAAATGGCACCAAACTTGCGCTTTGATCTTTCAATGATGTTAATAATCAATACCGAAAGATTTGGGGCCAGCAGCAAACCGCAAGAGGTACCTGAAAATGGCCATGGTGGTTAGCAAAGCACAGAGCAACGAGGTAACTGCCCAGGTTTGCCTTGTCCTACGGTGCAGTGCTTGACCAAATGGCACCAAACTTGCGCTTTGATCTTTCAATGATGTTAATAATCAATACCGAAAGATTTGGGGCCAGCAGCAAACCGCAACAGGTACCTGAAAATGGCCATGGTGGTTAGCAAAGCACAGAGCAACGAGCTAACTGCCCAGGTTTGCCTTGTCCTACAGGTGCAGTGCCTTGACCAAATGGCACCAAACTTGCGCTTTGGTCTTTCAATGATGTTAATAATCAATACCGAAAGATTTGGGGCCAGCAGCAAACCGCAACAGGTACCTGAAAATGGCCATGGTGGTTAGCAAAGCACAGAGCAACGGTAACTGCCCAGGTTTGCCTTGTCCTACAGGTGCATGCCTTGACCAAATGGCACCAAACTTGCTTCTTTCAATGATGTTAATAATCAATACCGAAAGATTTGGGGCCAGCAGCAAACCGCAACAGGTACCTGAAAATGGCCATGGTGGTTAGCAAAGCACAGAGCAACGAGGTAACTGCCCAGGTTTGCCTTGTCCTACAGGTGCATTGCCTTGACCAAATGGCACCAAAACTTGCGCTTTGGTCTTTCAATGATGTTAATAATCAATACCGAAAGATTTGGGGCCAGCAGCAAACCGCAACAGGTACCTGAAAATGGCCATGGTGGTTAGCAAAGCACAGAGCAACGGGCTAACTGCCCAGGTTTGCCTTGTCCTACAGGTGCAGTGCCTTGACCAAATGGCACCAAACTTGCGCTTTGGTCTTTCAATGATGTTAATAATCAATACCGAAAATTTGGGGCCAGCAGCAAACCGCAACAGGTACCTGAAAATGGCCATGGTGGTTAGCAAAGCACAGAGCAACGGGCTAACTGCCCAGGTTTGCCTTGTCCTACAGGTGCAGTGCCTTGACCAAATGGCACCAAACTTGCGCTTTGGTCTTTCAATGATGTTAATAATCAATACCGAAAGATTTGGGGCCAGCAGCAAACCGCAACAGGTACCTGAAAATGGCCATGGTGGTTAGCAAAGCACAGAGCAACGAGGTAACTGCCCAGGTTTGCCTTGTCCTACAGGTGCATTGCCTTGACCAAATGGCACCAAACTTGCGCTTTGATCTTTCAATGATGTTAATAATCAATACCGAAAATTTGGGGCCAGCAGCAAACCGCAACAGGTACCTGAAAATGGCCATGGTGGTTAGCAAAGCACAGAGCAACGATAACTGCCCAGGTTTGCCTTGTCCTACAGGTGCATTGCCTTGACCAAATGGCACCAAACTTGCGCTTTGGTCTTTCAATGATGTTAATAATCAATACCGAAAGATTTGGGGCCAGCAGCAAACCGCAACAGGTACCTGAAAATGGCCATGGTGGTTAGCAAAGCACAGAGCAACGAGGTAACTGCCCAGGTTTGCTTGTCCTACAGGTGCAGTGCCTGACCAAATGGCACCAAACTTGCGCTTTGGCTTTCAATGATGTTAATAATCAATACCGAAAGATTTGGGCCAGCAGCAAACCGCAAGGTACCTGAAAATGGCCATGGTGGTTAGCAAAGCACAGAGCAAGGTAACTGCCCAGGTTTGCCTTGTCCTACAGGTGCAGTGCCTTGACCAAATGGCACCAAACTTGCGCTTTGATCTTTCAATGATTTAATAATCAATACCGAAAGATTTGGGCCAGCAGCAAACCGCAACAGGTACCTGAAAAATGGCCATGGTGGTTAGCAAAGCACAGAGCAACGAGCTAACTGCCCAGGTTTGCCTTGTCCTACAGGTGCATTGCCTTGACCAAATGGCACCAAACTTGCGCTTTGTCTTTCAATGATGTTAATAATCAATACCGAAAGATTTGGGCCAGCAGCAAACAAGGTACCTGAAAATGGCCATGGTGGTAGCAAAGCACAGAGCAATAACTGCCAGGTTTGCTTGTCCTACAGGTGCAGTGCCTGACCAAATGGCACCAAATTGCGCTTTGCTTTCAATGATGTTAATAATCAATACCGAAAGATTTGGGGCCAGCAGCAAACCGCAAGAGGTACCTGAAAATGGCCATGGTGGTTAGCAAAGCACAGAGCAATTAACTGCCCAGGTTTGCCTTGTCCTACAGGTGCAGTGCCTTGACCAAATGGCACCAAACTTGCGCTTTGATCTTTCAATGATGTTAATAATCAATTTTGGGGCCACCACAGGTGCATTGCCTTGACCAAATGGCACCAAACTTGCGCTTTGGTCTTTCAATGATGTTAATAATCAATACCGAAACCAGCAGCAAACCGCAAGAGGTACCTGAAAATGGCCATGGTGGTTAGCAAAGCACAGAGCAACGGGCTAACTGCCCAGGTTTGCCTTGTCCTACAGGTGCATTGCCTTGACCAAATGGCACCAAACTTGCGCTTTGATCTTTCAATGATGTTAATAATCAATACCGAAAGATTTGGGGCCAGCAGCAAACCGCAACAGGTACCTGAAAATGGCCATGGTGGTTAGCAAAGCACAGAGCTTAACTGCCCAGGTTTGCCTTGTCCTACAGGTGCAGTGCCTTGACCAAATGGCACCAAACTTGCGCTTTTTCAATGATGTTAATAATCAATACCGAAAGATTTGGGCCAGCAGCAAACCGCAAGAGGTACCTGAAAATGGCCATGGTGGTTAGCAAAGCACAGAGCAACGAGGTAACTGCCCAGGTTTGCCTTGTCCTACAGGTGCAGTGCCTTGACCAAATGGCACCAAACTTGCGCTTTGATCTTTCAATGATGTTAAAATCAATACCGAAAGATTTGGGGCCAGCAGCAAACCGCAACAGGTACCTGAAAATGGCCATGGTGGTTAGCAAAGCACAGAGCAACGAGGTAACTGCCCAGGTTTGCCTGTCCTACAGGTGCATTGCTTGACCAAATGGCACCATTGCGCTTTGGTCTTTCAATGATGTTAATAATCAATACCGAAAGATTTGGGCCAGCAGCAAACCGCAACAGGTACCTGAAAATGGCCATGGTGGTTAGCAAAGCACAGAGCAACATACCCAGGTTTGCCTTGTCCTACAGGTGCATTGCCTTGACCAAATGGCACCAAACTTGCGCTTTGGTCTTTCAATGATGTTAATAATCAATACCGAAAGATTTGGGGCCAGCAGCAAACCGCAACAGGTACCTGAAAATGGCCATGGTGGTTAGCAAAGCACAGAGCAACGAGGTAACTGCCCAGGTTTGCCTTGTCCTACAGGTGCAGTGCCTTGACCAAATGGCACCAAACTTGCGCTTTGGTCTTTCAATGATGTTAATAATCAATACCGAAAGATTTGGGGCCAGCAGCAAACCGCAAGAGGTACCTGAAAATGGCCATGGTGGTTAGCAAAGCACAGAGCAACGGGTAACTGCCCAGGTTTGCCTTGTCCTACGGTGCATGCCTTGACCAAATGGCACCAAACTTGCGCTTTGATCTTTCAATGATGTTAATAATCAATACCGAAAGATTTGGGGCCAGCAGCAAACCGCAACAGGTACCTGAAAATGGCCATGGTGGTTAGCAAAGCACAGAGCAACGGGCTAACTGCCCAGGTTTGCCTTGTCCTACAGGTGCATTGCCTTGACCAAATGGCACCAAACTTGCGCTTTGGTCTTTCAATGATGTTAATAATCAATACCGAAAGATTTGGGCCAGCAGCAAACCGCAACAGGTACCTGAAAATGGCCATGGTGGTTAGCAAAGCACAGAGCAACGAGGTAACTGCCCAGGTTTGCCTTGTCCTACAGGTGCAGTGCCTTGACCAAATGGCACCAAACTTGCGCTTTGGTCTTTCAATGATGTTAATAATCAATACCGAAAGATTTGGGGCCAGCAGCAAACCGCAACAGGTACCTGAAAATGGCCATGGTGGTTAGCAAAGCACAGAGCAACGGGCTAACTGCCCAGGTTTGCCTTGTCCTACAGGTGCAGTGCCTTGACCAAATGGCACCAAACTTGCGCTTTGGTATTTTAATGATGTTAATAATCAATACCGAAAGATTTGGGGCCAGCAGCAAACCGCAAGAGGTACCTGAAAATGGCCATGGTGGTTAGCAAAGCACAGAGCAACGGGTAACTGCCCAGGTTTGCCTTGTCCTACAGGTGCAGTGCCTTGACCAAATGGCACCAAACTTGCGCTTTGGTCTTTCAATGATGTTAATAATCAATACCGAAAGATTTGGGGCCAGCAGCAAACCGCAACAGGTACCTGAAAATGGCCATGGTGGTTAGCAAAGCACAGAGCTAACTGCCCAGGTTTGCTTGTCCCACAGGTGCATTGCCTTGACCAAATGGCACCAAACTTGCGCTTTGATCTTTCAATGATGTTAATAATCAATACCGAAAGATTTGGGGCCAGCAGCAAACCGCAACAGGTACCTGAAAATGGCCATGGTGGTTAGCAAAGCACAGAGCAACGAGGTAACTGCCCAGGTTTGCCTTGTCCTACAGGTGCATTGCCTTGACCAAATGGCACCAAACTTGCGCTTTGGTCTTTCAATGATGTTAATAATCAATACCGAAAGATTTGGGGCCAGCAGCAAACCGCAACAGGTACCTGAAAATGGCCATGGTGGTTAGCAAAGCACAGAGCAACGAGGTAACTGCCCAGGTTTGCCTTGTCCTACAGGTGCAGTGCCTTGACCAAATGGCACCAAACTTGCGCTTTGGTCTTTCAATGATGTTAATAATCAATACCGAAAGATTTGGGGCCAGCAGCAAACCGCAAGAGGTACCTGAAAATGGCCATGGTGGTTAGCAAAGCACAGAGCAACGGGCTAACTGCCCAGGTTTGCCTTGTCCTACAGGTGCAGTGCCTTGACCAAATGGCACCAAACTTGCGCTTTGGTCTTTCAATGATGTTAATAATCAATACCGAAAGATTTGGGGCCAGCAGCAAACCGCAACAGGTACCTGAAAATGGCCATGGTGGTTAGCAAAGCACAGAGCAACGAGTAACTGCCCAGGTTTGCCTTGTCCTACAGGTGCATTGCCTTGACCAAATGGCACCAAACTTGCGCTTTGGTCTTTCAATGATGTTAATAATCAATACCGAAAGATTTGGGGCCAGCAGCAAACCGCAACAGGTACCTGAAAATGGCCATGGTGGTTAGCAAAGCACAGAGCAACGGGCTAACTGCCCAGGTTTGCCTTGTCCTACAGGTGCAGTGCCTTGACCAAATGGCACCAAACTTGCGCTTTGGTCTTTCAATGATGTTAATAATCAATACCGAAAGATTTGGGGCCAGCAGCAAACCGCAACAGGTACCTGAAAATGGCCATGGTGGTTAGCAAAGCACAGAGCAATAACTGCCCAGGTTTGCCTTGTCCTACAGGTGCAGTGCCTTGACCAAATGGCACCAAACTTGCGCTTTGATCTTTCAATGATGTTAATAATCAATACCGAAAGATTTGGGGCCAGCAGCAAACCGCAACAGGTACCTGAAAATGGCCATGGTGGTTAGCAAAGCACAGAGCAAGGTAACTGCCCAGGTTTGCCTTGTCCTACAGGTGCAGTGCCTTGACCAAATGGCACCAAACTTGCGCTTTGGTCTTTCAATGATGTTAATAATCAATACCGAAAGATTTGGGGCCAGCAGCAAACCGCAACAGGTACCTGAAAATGGCCATGGTGGTTAGCAAAGCACAGAGCAACGAGCTAACTGCCCAGGTTGCCTTGTCCTACAGGTGCATTGCCTTGACGGGGGGTGCAGCGTCGTTCGGGGGTTCCACTGGAGTGGTTGGTACGCGCGGGCGCGTCTCGTCAGTAGTTTTGCGCCGCTGGTGGTGCCTGTTGGTTTGCTTGGGCGGCGCCCTGGGTCACGGTTTCACCTGCCGCGGCTTGGTTGTTTCTCCTTTCAGGGCTGCGTTCTGGTGGCTGCGTTTGGTTTGGGGCGGCTTGTTGTTCCGGGTGTTCCCGGGCTCTCCCGCCGGTCAGTGCGGCGAGGTAGTCCATGATGGTGCGGGGCTGCTTGGGATGGCCGTGTTCGCGTCGTTTGGAGGGGGGTTAGCGGGAGGCTGCCGTTTGCGCCGTTTGGCCGGGGCTTCTGCGCGTGGGGGTGGTCTTTCCGTCGGTTCCGTATCGGTTTGGTTGCGCATGAGTTGGTGGATCCCTGCATTCGCATCGGGCCCAGACAGCGTATCTCCGACCATGATAAATTCGCCCCCCACGGCCCATCGTACGGTGACGCTCGGGTTGCGCCTTTCAGCGGCTCGCCTCCGCTGGGTGCCTGGCGGTTGGTCAGTGTTCCGTTCGCCGGTGTTCCCCCATCGTACTGTGCATGTCGTACGTTGTCGCCTGGTGGGTCTGTATGCGGGATCTCGTGGGCCGGGTCCGGCAGCGGGTGCTGGAAGGCTGGTGGGGCAGGCACGTCGGCCATGGGCCCAGTTTCCGGGTTGTGTTCGTGGCGTTCGTGTGTGTCGAGGTAGTAGAGGGTACCTTTGATACAGCTCCAGTTTTCGGCGCTCATGTCTCTGCGTCCTTCCGACAGCGACTCAATTTTGTCCAGTTGTTTCCCTCCCTTTTGACCGCGTATGTGTGCACTTTTCCATGTACTGTGAAGCCAAGGTTTCGTGCAGGCTGCGGGAGCATGCCAAGGATCTGCTCCTTTGTAGGTCGAGGGGGGGGCAGTGTGTTGACCCGTCGGAGGATAAGGTGGCGATCCGCCTGACCCGCTATTGTAGAGCAGTTGGCCAGGTAGTGGTTAATGGCATATTCGCTGAAGTAACCGTTGGGTCGGTAGCATGCAGACCATGCATTTGCCAGCTGGGCTGTCTCGGGTGTCGGGTGGTTGTGGCTGTTCTGTGCCGTTAGATGTGCTAGTGTGGATTCACAGTAGCGTAGGACATGGTATCCGTCTAGGCATTTCCATCCCAGCAGGTTGTTGGTGGCGTGGAAGAACCCGTTTGGGCGCGCAGCAGCCACGGGATTGGGTTCGGGGGGTTCCAGGTGGGGGTGGGGTACCGCAAAGTGTACAGCATTGTTACAGTAATGGCTGCCTCCCATGGCATGGTTAGCAAAGCACAGAGCAACGTGTTGTAGCTCAACTGCCCATTGGTTGTTGTAGGTACCTGAAAATGGCCATGGTGGTTAGCAAAAGCACAGAGCAACGGGCTAACTGCCCAGGTTTGCCTTGTCCTACAGGTGCAGTGCCTTGACCAAATGGCACCAAACTTGCGCTTTGGTCTTTCAATGATGTTAATAATCAATACCGAAAGATTTGGGGCCAGCAGCAAACCGCAAGAGGTACCTGAAAATGGCCATGGTGGTTAGCAAAGCACAGAGCAACGAGGTAACTGCCCAGGTTTGCCTTGTCCTACAGGTGCAGTGCCTTGACCAAATGGCACCAAACTTGCGCTTTGATCTTTCAATGATGTTAATAATCAATACCGAAAGATTTGGGGCCAGCAGCAAACCGCAACAGGTACCTGAAAATGGCCATGGTGGTTGGCCATGGTGGTTAGCAAAGCACAGAGCAACGAGGTAACTGCCCAGGTTTGCCTTGTCCTACAGGTGCATTGCCTTGACCAAATGGCACCAAACTTGCGCTTTGGTCTTTCAATGATGTAATAATAATCAAATTAAGCAAACCGCAAAGCAGGTACCTGAAAATGGCCATGGTGGTTAGCAAAGCACAGAGCAACGAGGTAACTGCCCAGGTTTGCCTTGTCCTTGCAGTGCCTTGACCAAATGGTGCGCTTTGGTCTTTCAATGCCTTGACCAAATGGCACCAAACTTGCGCTTTGGTCTTTCAATGATGTTAATAATCAATACCGAAAGATTTGGGGCCAGCAGCAAACCGCAAGAGGTACCTGAAAATGGCCATGGTGGTTGGCCCATTTGCCTTGACCAAATGGCACCAAAGTCTTTCAATGATGCGAAAGACAGAGCAACAGGTACCTGAAAATGGCCATGGTGGTTGCCCAGGTTTGCCTTGTACCTAAAAGGTGTCTTTCAATGATGTTAATAATCAATACCGAAAGATTTGGGCCAGCAGCAAACCGCAACAGGTACCTGAAAATGGCCATGGTGGTTAGCAAAGCACAGAGCAACGAGCTAACTGCCCAGGTTTGCCTTGTCCTACAGGTGCAGTGCCTTGACCAAATGGCACCAAACTTGCGCTTTGGTCTTTCAATGATGTTAATAATCAATACCGAAAGATTTGGGGCCAGCAGCAAACCGCAACAGGTACCTGAAAATGGCCATGGTGGTTAGCAAAGCACAGAGCAACGAGTAACTGCCCAGGTTTGCCTTGTCCTACAGGTGCATTGCCTTGACCAAATGGCACCAAACTTGCGCTTTGGTCTTTCAATGATGTTAATAATCAATACCGAAAGATTTGGGGCCAGCAGCAAACCGCAAGAGGTACCTGAAAATGGCCATGGTGGTTAGCAAAGCACAGAGCAACGGGCTAACTGCCCAGGTTTGCCTTGTCCTACAGGTGCATGCCTTGACCAAATGGCACCAAACTTGCGCTTTGGTCTTTCAATGATGTTAATAATCAATACCGAAAGATTTGGGGCCAGCAGCAAACCGCAAGAGGTACCTGAAAATGGCCATGGTGGTTATGGCAATAACTGCCCAGGTTTGCCTTGTCCTTGCATGTGCCTTGACCAAATGGCACCAAACTTGCGCTTTGGTCTTTCAATGATGTTAATAATCAATACCGAAAGATTTGTACCTGAAAATGGCCATGGTGGTTAGCAACAACTGCCCAGGTTTGCCTTGTCCTTGCAGTGCCTTGACCAAATGGCACCAAACTTGCGCTTTGGTCTTTCAATGATGTAATTTACACCTGAAAATGGCCATGGTGGTTAGCTAACTGCCCAGGTTTGCCTTGCAGGTTGCCTTGACCAAATGGCACCAAACTTGCGCTTTGATCTTTCAATGATGTTAATAATCAATACCGAAAGATTTGTACCTGAAAATGGCCATGGTGGTTAGCAAAGCACAGAGCAACGAGGTAACTGCCCAGGTTTGCCTTGCTTGCCTTGACCAAATTTGCGCTTTGTCTTTCAATGATGTTAATAATCAATACCGAAAGATTTGTACCTGAAAATGGCCATGGTGGTTAGCAAAGCACAGAGCAACTAACTGCCCAGGTTTGCCTTGTCCTACAGGTGCAGTGCCTTGACCAAATGGCACCAAACTTGCGCTTTGATCTTTCAATGATGATTTGGGGCCAGCAGCAAAGCAAGAGGTACCTGAAAATGGCCATGGTGGTTAGCTAACTGCCCAGGTTTGCCTTGAGCAACCAAATGGTGCGTGCTGTACCAACGGGCTAACAGCAGTGCCTTGACCAAATGGCACCAAACTTGCGCTTTGGTCTTTCAATGATGTTAATAATCAATACCGAAAGATTTGGGGCCAGCAGCAAACCGCAACAGGTACCTGAAAATGGCCATGGTGGTTAGCAAAGCACAGAGCAACGAGGTAACTGCCCAGGTTTGCCTTGTCCTACAGGTGCAGTGCCTTGACCAAATGGCACCAAACTTGCGCTTTGGTCTTTCAATGATGCCTTACAGGTACCTGAAAATGGCCATGGTGGTTTAAATACATTACCATGACCAAATGCACCAAACTTGCAACAATTTGGTGGTCAATGATTTAAGGCAATCCTAACTGCCCAACAGGTTGCCTTGACCAAATGGCACCAAACTTGCGCTTTGATCTTTCAATGATGTTAATAATCAATACCGAAAGATTTGTACCTGAAAATGGCCATGGTGGTTAGCAAAGCACAGAGCAACGAGGTAACTGCCCAGGTTTGCCTTGTCCTTTGCCGACCAAATGGCACCAAACTTGCGCTTTGATCTTTCAATGATGTTAATAATCAATACCGAAAGATTTGTACCTGAAAATGGCCATGGTGGTTAGCAAAGCACAGAGCAACGAGGTAACTGCCCAACTTGGACCTGGTGGCAATGATGTTAATAATCAATACCGAAAGATTTGTACCAACATACTAACTGCCCAACTTGTCCTTTGGTCTTTCAATGATGTTAATAATCAATACCGAAAGATTTGTACCAAATGAGGTAACTGCCCAACTTGTACCTTTGGTCTTTCAATGATGTACCTTGACCAATAGAAACTGCCCAGGTTTGCCTTGTCCTTGCAGTGCCTTGACCAAATGGCACCAAATCTTTCAATGATGTTAATAATCAATACCGAAAGATTTGGGGCCAGCAGCAAACCGCAAGAGGTACCTGAAAATGGCCATGGTGGTTAGCAAAGCACAGAGCAACGAGGTAACTGCCCAGGTTTGCCTTGTCCTACAAAGCGTGCAATGATGCCTTGACCAAATGGCACCAAACTTGCGCTTTGGTCTTTCAATGATGTTAATAATCAATACCGAAAGATTTGGAAAATGGCCCAAAGCACAGAGCGAGGTAACTGCCCAGGTTTGCCTTGTACCTAAAAGCATGATGCCTTGTACCTGAAAATGGCCATAGCAAAACGCACCTAACTGCCCAGGTTTGCTTTGCTTCCTGGTCTTTCAATGATGTTAATAATCAATACCGAAAGATTTGACCAAATGGCACCAAACTTGCAACAGGTGGTCTTGAAAATCAATGATGTACCTTGTACCTGAAAATGGCCATGGTGGTTAGCAAAGCACAGAGTAACTGCCCAGGTTTGCCTTGTCCTACAGGTGCAGTGCCTTGACCAAATGGCACCAAACTTGCGCTTTGATCTTTCAATGATGTTAATAATCAATACCGAAAGATTTGGGGCCAGCAGCAAACCGCAAGAGGTACCTGAAAATGGCCATGGTGGTTAGCAAAGCACAGAGCAACGAGGTAACTGCCCAGGTTTGCCTTGTCCTACAGGTGCAGTGCCTTGACCAAATGGCACCAAACTTGCGCTTTGGTCTTTCAATGATGTTAATAATCAATACCGAAAGATTTGGGGCCAGCAGCAAACCGCAAGAGGTACCTGAAAATGGCCATGGTGGTTAGCAACTGCCCAGGTTTGCCTTGCACAGTGTGACCAAATGGCACCAAACTTGCGCTTTGATGATGCCTTGTACCTGAAAATGGCCATGGTGGTTCCTAACTGCCCAGGTTTGCTTGGTGCACTTGACCAAATGACCAAACTTGGCACAATGATGCTTGTACCTGAAAATGGCCATGGTGGTTTAAAGCACAGATAGAGGCGAAAGATTTAGGTACCTGAAAATGGCCATGGTGGTTCCAACAGCAGTGCCTTGACCAAATGGCACCAAACTTGCGCTTTGGTCTTTCAATGATGCCGAAAGATTTGTACCAAATCCTAACTGCCCATTTGCCTTGACCAAATGGCACCAAAGTCTTTCAATGATGCTTAAGGTACCTGAAAATGGCCATGGTGGTTGGTAACTGCCCATTTGGGGAGCATGCTGTACCTGAAAATGGCCATGGTGGTTTAATTAACCTGACTTGTGCAGCAAACCAAATAGCGGATCTTTCAATGATGCGAAAATTTGGTACCTGAAAATGGCCATGGTGGTTAGTAAAGCACAGATGGCACCAAAGATGATGCCTGTACCCCATTAACAACTGCAACCGCAAAGTCTTTCAATGATGTTAATAATCAATACCGAAAGATTTGGGCCTTAAATTGCAGTGTGACCAAATGGCACCAAACTTGCGCTTTGATCTTTCAATGATGTTAATAATGAAAGATTTACCGCAAAGGTACCTGAAAATGGCCATGGTGGTTAGCAAAGCACAGAGCAACGGGTAACTGCCCAGGTTTGCCTTGTCCTACTGCAGTGCCTTGACCAAATGGCACCAAACTTGCGCTTTGGTCTTTCAATGATGTTAATAATCAATACCGAAAGATTTGTACCAAATGAGCAACTGCCCAACTTTGTACTGTGGCAATGATGCCTTGACCAATCCTAACTGCCCAACAGGTTGCCTTGACCAAATGGCACCAAACTTGCGCTTTGTCTTTCAATGATGTTAATAATCAATACCGAAAGATTTGGGGCCAGCAGCAAACCGCAACAGGTACCTGAAAATGGCCATGGTGGTTAGCAAAGCACAGAGCAACGAGGTAACTGCCCAGGTTTGCCTTGTCCTACAGGTGCAGTGCCTTGACCAAATGGCACCAAACTTGCGCTTTGATCTTTCAATGATGCCTTGTACCTGAAAATGGCCATGGTGGTTCTAACTGCAAGGTGCAGTGCCTTGACCAAATGGCACCAAACTTGCGCTTTGTCTTTCAATGATGTTAATAATCAATACCGAAAGATTTGTGTCCTTGCAGTGCCTTGACCAAATGGCACCAAACTTGCGCTTTGTCTTTCAATGATGTTAATAATCAATACCGAAAGATTTGGGGCCAGCAGCAAACCGCAAAGGTACCTGAAAATGGCCATGGTGGTTAGAGCACAGAGCGAGGTAACTGCCCAGGTTTGCCTTGTCCTACAGGTGCAGTGCCTTGACCAAATGGCACCAAACTTGCGCTTTGTCTTTCAATGATGTTAATAATCAATACCGAAAGATTTGGGGCCAGCAGCAAACCGCAAGAGGTACCTGAAAATGGCCATGGTGGTTCAAAACTTGTGACCAAATGGCACCAAACTTGCGCTTTGTCTTTCAATGATGTTAATAATCAATACCGAAAGATTTGGGGCCAGCAGCAAACCGCAAGAGGTACCTGAAAATGGCCATGGTGGTTAGCAAAGCACAGAGCAACGAGGTAACTGCCCAGGTTTGCCTTGTCCTACAGGTGCAGTGCCTTGACCAAATGGCACCAAACTTGCGCTTTGATCTTTCAATGATGCCGAAAGATTTTTGGCCATGAGGTAACTGCCCAGGTTTGCCTTGTCCTTGCATTGCCTTGACCAAATGGATCTTTCAATGATGTTAATAATCAATACCGAAAGATTTGGGGCCAGCAGCAAACCGCAAGAGGTACCTGAAAATGGCCATGGTGGTTTAACTGCCCAGGTTTGCCTTGTCCTTTGCCTTGACCAAATGGCACCAAACTTGCGCTTTGTCTTTCAATGATGATCAATACCGAAAGATTTGTACCTGAAAATGGCCATGGTGGTTAGCAAAGCACAGAGCAACGAGGTAACTGCCCAGGTTTGCCTTGACAGTGTGACCAAATGGCACCAAATGGTCTTTCAATGATGCCTTGGGGCCAGCAGCAAACCGCAAGAGGTACCTGAAAATGGCCATGGTGGTTAGCAAAGCACAGAGCAACCTAACTGCCCAGGTTTGCCTTGTCCTACAGGTGCAGTGCCTTGACCAAATGGCACCAAACTTGCGCTTTGTCTTTCAATGATGTTAATAATCAATACCGAAAGATTTGGGGCCAGCAGCAAACCGCAAGAGGTACCTGAAAATGGCCATGGTGGTTAGCAAAGCACAGAGCAACGAGGTAACTGCCCAGGTTTGCCTTGTCCTACAGGTGCAGTGCCTTGACCAAATGGCACCAAACTTGCGCTTTGTCTTTCAATGATGTTAATAATCAATACCGAAAGATTTGGGGCCAGCAGCAAACCGCAAGAGGTACCTGAAAATGGCCATGGTGGTTAGCAAAGCACAGAGCAACAACCCAGGTTTGCCTTGTCCTACAGGTGCATTGCCTTGACCAAATGGCACCAAACTTGCGCTTTGGTCTTTCAATGATGTTAATAATCAATACCGAAAGATTTGGGGCCAGCAGCAAACCGCAAGAGGTACCTGAAAATGGCCATGGTGGTTAGCAAAGCACAGAGCAACGAGGTAACTGCCCAGGTTTGCCTTGTCCTACTTTCAATGATGCCTTGACCAAATAAACTTGCAACTTTCAATGATGTTAATAATCAATACCGAAAGATTTGGGGCCAGCAGCAAACCGCAAGAGGTACCTGAAAATGGCCATGGTGGTTAGCAAAGCACAGAGCAACGAGGTAACTGCCCAGGTTTGCCTTGTCCTACAGGTGCAGTGCCTTGACCAAATGGCACCAAACTTGCGCTTTGGTCTTTCAATGATGCCGAAAGATTTGTACCTGAAAATGGCCATGGTGGTTGGTAACTGCCCAACACAGACCAAATGGCACCAAACTTGCGCTTTGTCTTTCAATGATGTTAATAATCAATACCGAAAGATTTGGGGCCAGCAGCAAACCGCAAGAGGTACCTGAAAATGGCCATGGTGGTTAGCAAAGCACAGAGCAACGAGGTAACTGCCCAGGTTTGCCTTGTCCTACAGGTGCAGTGCCTTGACCAAATGGCACCAAACTTGCGCTTTGATCTTTCAATGATGCCCAGCAGCAAACCGCAACAGGTACCTGAAAATGGCCATGGTGGTTAGCAAAGCACAGAGCAACGAGGTAACTGCCCAGGTTTGCCTTGTCCTACAGGTGCAGTGCCTTGACCAAATGGCACCAAACTTGCGCTTTGTCTTTCAATGATGTTAATAATCAATACCGAAAGATTTGGGGCCAGCAGCAAACCGCAAGAGGTACCTGAAAATGGCCATGGTGGTTAGCAAAGCACAGAGCAACGAGGTAACTGCCCAGGTTTGCCTTGTCCTACAGGTGCAGTGCCTTGACCAAATGGCACCAAACTTGCGCTTTGTCTTTCAATGATGTTAATAATCAATACCGAAAGATTTGGGGCCAGCAGCAAACCGCAAGAGGTACCTGAAAATGGCCATGGTGGTTAGCAAAGCACAGAGCAACGAGGTAACTGCCCAGGTTTGCCTTGTCCTACAGTGCCTTGACCAAATAACTTGCGCTTTGATCAAATCAAACTTGCCTTTTTGCGGTCTTTCAATGATGTTAATAATCAATACCGAAAGATTTGGGGCCAGCAGCAAACCGCAAGAGGTACCTGAAAATGGCCATGGTGGTTAGCAAAGCACAGAGCAACGAGGTAACTGCCCAGGTTTGCCTTGTCCTACAGGTGCAGTGCCTTGACCAAATGGCACCAAACTTGCGCTTTGGTCTTTCAATGATGCCTTGCAACCAATGGTAAACTTGTGCCTTGACCAAATGGCACCAAACTTGCGCTTTGGTCTTTCAATGATGTTAATAATCAATACCGAAAGATTTGGGGCCAGCAGCAAACCGCAACAGGTACCTGAAAATGGCCATGGTGGTTAGCAAAGCACAGAGCAACGAGGTAACTGCCCAGGTTTGCCTTGTCCTACAGGTGCAGTGCCTTGACCAAATGGCACCAAACTTGCGCTTTGATCTTTCAATGATGTTAATAATCAATACCGAAAGATTTGGGGCCAGCAGCAAACCGCAAGAGGTACCTGAAAATGGCCATGGTGGTTAGCAAAGCACAGAGCAACGAGGTAACTGCCCAGGTTTGCCTTGTCCTACAGGTGCAGTGCCTTGACCAAATGGCACCAAACTTGCGCTTTGGTCTTTCAATGATGTTAATAATCAATACCGAAAGATTTGGGGCCAGCAGCAAACCGCAAGAGGTACCTGAAAATGGCCATGGTGGTTAGCAAAGCACAGAGCAACGAGGTAACTGCCCAGGTTTGCCTTGTCCTACAGGTGCAGTGCCTTGCACCAAAACCTTTGTTTTGTCTTTCAATGATGTTAATAATCAATACCGAAAGATTTGTACCTGAAAATGGCCATGGTGGTTAGCAAAGCACAGAGCAACTGCCCACTACAGGTGCAGTGCCTTGACCAAATGGCACCAAACTTGCGCTTTGGTCTTTCAATGATGTTAATAATCAATACCGAAAGATTTGGGGCCAGCAGCAAACCGAGGTACCTGAAAATGGCCATGGTGGTTAGCAAAGCACAGAGCAACTGCCCAACACCTTGACCAAATGGCACCAACTTGCGCTTTGTCTTTCAATGATGTTAATAATCAATACCGAAAGATTTGGGGCCAGCAGCAAACCGCAAGAGGTACCTGAAAATGGCCATGGTGGTTGGTAACTGCCCAGGTTTGCCTTGTCCTACAGGTGCAGTGCCTTGACCAAATGGCACCAAACTTGCGCTTTGGTCTTTCAATGATGTTAATAATCAATACCGAAAGATTTGGGGCCAGCAGCAAACCGCAGGTACCTGAAAATGGCCATGGTGGTTAGCAAAGCACAGAGCAACAACTGCCCAGGTTTGCCTTGTCCTACAGGTGTGCCTTGACCAAATGGCAAACTTGCGCTTTGTCTTTCAATGATGTTAATAATCAATACCGAAAGATTTTACCTGAAAATGGCCATGGTGGTTTAACTGCCCAACAATGACCAAATGGCACCAAACTTGCGCTTTGGTCTTTCAATGATGATTTGTACCTGAAAATGGCCAGCAAAGCACAGAGCAACGCTAACTGCCCAGGTTTGCCTTGTCCTACAGGTGCAGTGCCTTGACCAAATGGCACCAAACTTGCGCTTTGGTCTTTCAATGATGTTAATAATCAATACCGAAAGATTTGGGGCCAGCAGCAAACCGCAAGAGGTACCTGAAAATGGCCATGGTGGTTAGCAAAGCACAGAGCAACTAACTGCCCAGGTTTGCCTTGTCCTACAGGTGCAGTGCCTTGACCAAATGGCACCAAACTTGCGCTTTGGTCTTTCAATGATGTTAATAATCAATACCGAAAGATTTGTACCTGAAAATGGCCATGGTGGTTAGCAAAGCACAGAGCAACGAGGTAACTGCCCAGGTTTGCCTTGTCCTTTGCCTTGACCAAATGGCACCAAACTTGCGCTTTGTCTTTCAATGATGTTAATAATCAATACCGAAAGATTTGGGGCCAGCAGCAAACCGCAACAGGTACCTGAAAATGGCCATGGTGGTTAGCAAAGCACAGAGCAACAACTGCCCAGGTTTGCCTTGCAGGTGCAGTGCCTTGACCAAATGGCACCAAACTTGCGCTTTGTCTTTCAATGATGCCTTGTACCAATGGCCATTAACTGCCCAGGTTTGCCTTGTCCTACAGGTGCAGTGCCTTGACCAAATGGCACCAAACTTGCGCTTTGGTCTTTCAATGATGTTAATAATCAATACCGAAAGATTTGGGGCCAGCAGCAAACCGCAAAGGTACCTGAAAATGGCCATGGTGGTTAGCAAAGCACAGAGCAACCTGCCCAACGCAACCAAATGGCACCAAACTGTGGTTGAAAATGGCCATCCTAACAACTGCCTTGACCAAATGGCACCAAACTTGCGCTTTGTCTTTCAATGATGTTAATAATCAATACCGAAAGATTTGGGGCCAGCAGCAAACCGCAAGAGGTACCTGAAAATGGCCATGGTGGTTAGCAAAGCACAGAGCAACGGGTAACTGCCCAGGTTTGCCTTGTCCTACAGGTGCAGTGCCTTGACCAAATGGCACCAAACTTGCGCTTTGTCTTTCAATGATGTTAATAATCAATACCGAAAGATTTGGGGCCAGCAGCAAACCGCAACAGGTACCTGAAAATGGCCATGGTGGTTAGCAAAGCACAGAGCAACGAGGTAACTGCCCAGGTTTGCCTTGTCCTACAGGTGCAGTGCCTTGACCAAATGGCACCAAACTTGCGCTTTGGATCTTTCAATGATGTTAATAATCAATACCGAAAGATTTGGGGCCAGCAGCAAACCGCAAGAGGTACCTGAAAATGGCCATGGTGGTTAGCAAAGCACAGAGCAACGAGGTAACTGCCCAGGTTTGCCTTGTCCTACAGGTGCAGTGCCTTGACCAAATGGCACCAAACTTGCGCTTTGATCTTTCAATGATGTTAATAATCAATACCGAAAGATTTGGGGCCAGCAGCAAACCGCAAGAGGTACCTGAAAATGGCCATGGTGGTTAGCAAAGCACAGAGCAACTAACTGCCCAGGTTTGCCTTGTCCTACAGGTGCAGTGCCTTGACCAAATGGCACCAAACTTGCGCTTTGATCTTTCAATGATGTTAATAATCAATACCGAAAGATTTGGGGCCAGCAGCAAACCGCAAGAGGTACCTGAAAATGGCCATGGTGGTTAGCAAAGCACAGAGCAACGAGGTAACTGCCCAGGTTTGCCTTGTCCTACAGGTGCAGTGCCTTGACCAAATGGCACCAAACTTGCGCTTTGGTCTTTCAATGATGTTAATAATCAATACCGAAAGATTTGGGGCCAGCAGCAAACCGCAAGAGGTACCTGAAAATGGCCATGGTGGTTAGCAAAGCACAGAGCAACGAGGTAACTGCCCAGGTTTGCCTTGTCCTACAGGTGCAGTGCCTTGACCAAATGGCACCAAACTTGCGCTTTGTCTTTCAATGATGTTAATAATCAATACCGAAAGATTTGGGGCCAGCAGCAAACCGCAAGAGGTACCTGAAAATGGCCATGGTGGTTAGCAAAGCACAGAGCAACGAGCTAACTGCCCAGGTTTGCCTTGTCCTACAGGTGCAGTGCCTTGACCAAATGGCACCAAACTTGCGCTTTGTCTTTCAATGATGTTAATAATCAATACCGAAAGATTTGGGGCCAGCAGCAAACCGCAAGAGGTACCTGAAAATGGCCATGGTGGTTAGCAAAGCACAGAGCAACGAGTAACTGCCCAGGTTTGCCTTGTCCTACAAGTGCTTGTAACTGCCCAACAGGTGCAGTGCCTTGACCCAAACTTGCGCTTTGATCTTTCAATGATGTTAATAATCAATACCGAAAGATTTGGGGCCAGCAGCAAACCGCAAGAGGTACCTGAAAATGGCCATGGTGGTTAGCAAAGCACAGAGCAACGGGTAACTGCCCAGGTTTGCCTTGTCCTACAGGTGCAGTGCCTTGACCAAATGGCACCAAACTTGCGCTTTGGTCTTTCAATGATGTTAATAATCAATACCGAAAGATTTGGGGCCAGCAGCAAACCGCAACAGGTACCTGAAAATGGCCATGGTGGTTAGCAAAGCACAGAGCAACGAGGTAACTGCCCAGGTTTGCCTTGTCCTACAGGTGCATTGCCTTGACCAAATGGCACCAAACTTGCGCTTTGTCTTTCCTACCGGGGGCCAGCAGCAAACCGCAACAGGTACCAATGGCCATGGTGGTTAGCAAAGCACAGAGCAACCTAACTGCCCAGGTTTGCCTTGTCCTACAGGTGCAGTGCCTTGACCAAATGGCACCAAACTTGCGCTTTGGTCTTTCAATGATGTTAATAATCAATACCGAAAGATTTGGGGCCAGCAGCAAACCGCAACAGGTACCTGAAAATGGCCATGGTGGTTAGCAAAGCACAGAGCAACAACTGCCCAGGTTTGCCTTGTCCTACAGGTGCAGTGCCTTGACCAAATGGCACCAAACTTGCGCTTTGATCTTTCAATGATGTTAATAATCAATACCGAAAGATTTGGGGCCAGCAGCAAACCGCAAGAGGTACCTGAAAATGGCCATGGTGGTTAGCAAAGCACAGAGCAACGAGGTAACTGCCCAGGTTTGCCTTGTCCTACAGGTGCAGTGCCTTGACCAAATGGCACCAAACTTGCGCTTTGTCTTTCAATGATGTTAATAATCAATACCGAAAGATTTGGGGCCAGCAGCAAACCGCAGGTACCTGAAAATGGCCATGGTGGTTAGCAAAGCACAGAGCAACGAGGTAACTGCCCAGGTTTGCCTTGTCCTACAGGTGCAGTGCCTTGACCAAATGGCACCAAACTTGCGCTTTGATCTTTCAATGATGTTAATAATCAATACCGAAAGATTTAATCAATACCGAAAGATTTGGGGCCAGCAGCAAACCGCAAGAGGTACCTGAAAATGGCCATGGTGGTTAGCAAAGCACAGAGCAAGCTAACTGCCCAGGTTTGCCTTGTCCTACAGGTGCAGACCAAATGGCACCAAACTTGCGCTTTGTCTTTCAATGATGTTAATAATCAATACCGAAAGATTTGGGCCAGCAGCAAACCGCAGGTTGAAAATGGCCATGGTGGTTCCTGCCCAAGGTGCAGTGCCTTGACCAAATGGCACCAAACTTGCGCTTTGATCTTTCAATGATGTTAATAATCAATACCGAAAGATTTGGGGCCAGCAGCAAACCGCAACAGGTACCTGAAAATGGCCATGGTGGTTAGCAAAGCACAGAGCAACGAGGTAACTGCCCAGGTTTGCCTTGCAGGTGCAGTGCCTTGACCAAATGGCACCAAACTTGCGCTTTGGTCTTTCAATGATGTTAATAATCAATACCGAAAGATTTGGGGCCAGCAGCAAACCGCAACAGGTACCTGAAAATGGCCATGGTGGTTAGCAAAGCACAGAGCAACGGTAACTGCCCAGGTTTGCCTTGTCCTACAGGTTGCCTTGACCAAATGGCACCAAACTTGCGCTTTGTCTTTCAATGATGTTAATAATCAATACCGAAAGATTTGTACCAATGGCCATAGCCGAAAACTTGCAGTGCCTTTGGCACCAAACTTGCGCTTTGGTCTTTCAATGATGCAATCAGGTACCTGAAAACCGAAAGCCCATTTGGGGCCAGCAGCAAACCGCAACAGGTACCTGAAAATGGCCTGCAACTGCCCAGGTTTGCCTTGTCCTACAGGTGCAGTGCCTTGACCAAATGGCACCACTTGCGCTTTGCAAGAGATCTTTCAATGATGTAATAATAATACCTGGAAAATGGCCCAAAGCACAGAGCAACGAGGTAACTGCCCAGGTTTGCCTTGTCCTACAGGTGCCTTGACCAAATGGCACCAAACTTGCGCTTTGATCTTTCAATGATGTTAATAATCAATACCGAAAGATTTGGGGCCAGCAGCAAACCGCAAGAGGTACCTGAAAATGGCCATGGTGGTTAGCAAAGCACAGAGCAAGGTAACTGCCCAGGTTTTTGCCTTGCAGTGCCTTGACCAAATTGCTTAATGTAATCAATACCGAAAGATTTGGAAAATGGCCAGCAGCAAACCGCAACAGGTACCTGAAAATGGCCATGGTGGTTAGCAAAGGTACCACAGAGCAAAACAGAGTAACTGCCCAGGTGCCTTGCCTGCAGTGCCTTCCTACCTGCATGATGCCTTGACCAAATGGCACCAAACTTGCGCTTTGGTCTTTCAATGATGTTAATAATCAATACCGAAAGATTTGGGGCCAGCAGCAAACCGCAACAGGTACCTGAAAATGGCCATGGTGGTTAGCAAAGCACAGAGCAACGAGTAACTGCCCAGGTTTGCCTTGTCCTACAGGTGCAGTGCCTTGACCAAATGGCACCAAACTTGCGCTTTGATCTTTCAATGATGTTAATAATCAATACCGAAAGATTTGGGGCCAGCAGCAAAGCAAAGGTTACCAGGTGCAGTGCTTGACCAAATGGCACCAAACTTGCGCTTTGATCTTTCAATGATGTTAATAATCAATACCAGCAGCAAACCGAGGTACCTGAAAATGGCCATGGTGGTTGAGGTAACTGCCCAGGTTTGCCTTGTCCTACAGGTGCAGTGCCTTGACCAAATGGCACCAAACTTGCGCTTTGATCTTTCAATGATGTTAATAATCAATACCGAAAGATTTGGGGCCAGCAGCAAACCGCAAGAGGTACCTGAAAATGGCCATGGTGGTTAGCAAAGCACAGAGCAACTAACTGCCCAGGTTTGCCTTGTCCTACAGGTGCAGTGCCTTGACCAAATGGCACCAACTTGCGCTTTGATCTTTCAATGATGTTAATAATCAATACCGAAAGATTTGGGGCCAGCAGCAAACCGCAAGAGGTACCTGAAAATGGCCATGGTGGTTAGCAAAGCACAGAGCAACTGCCCAGGTTTGCCTTGTCCTACAGCCTTGTGGACCAAACTTGGCACCAAACTTGCGCTTTGATCTTTCAATGATGTTAATAATCAATACCGAAAGATTTGGGGCCAGCAGCAAACCGCAACAGGTACCTGAAAATGGCCATGGTGGTTAGCAAAGCACAGAGCAACGAGCTAACTGCCCAGGTTTGCCTTGTCCTACAGGTGCAGTGCCTTGACCAAATGGCACCAAACTTGCGCTTTGATCTTTCAATGATGTTAATAATCAATACCGAAAGATTTTTGGGCCCAGCCTAACTGCCCAGGTTTGCCTTGTCCTACAGGTGCAGTGCCTTGACCAAATGGCACCAAACTTGCGCTTTGATCTTTCAATGATGCCTTGTACCTGAAAAATGGAAACTGCCCAGGTTTGCCTTGTCCTACAGGTGCAGTGCTTGACCAAATGGCACCAAACTTGCGCTTTGATCTTTCAATGATGTTAATAATCAATACCGAAAGATTTGGGGCCATGGCCATGGTGGTTAGCAAAGCAGGTACCTGAAAATGGAGGTGGTTAGCAAAGCACAGTCCTAACTGCCCAGGGTGTCCTACAGGTGCAGTGCCTTGACCAAATGGCACCAAACTTGCGCTTTGTCTTTCAATGATGTTAATAATCAATACCGAAAGATTTGGGGCCAGCAGCAAACCGCAAAGGTACCTGAAAATGGCCATGGTGGTTAGCAAAGCACAGAGCAACGAGGTAACTGCCCAGGTTTGCCTTGTCCTACAGTGCAGTGCTTGAGGTGGCAAAACTTGGCTTTGATCTTTCAATGATGCTTGTACCTGAAAACCGGAGCACTGCCCAACCAGCTGCAAAGGCATGATGCCTTTGAAAATGGCCATGGTGGTTAGCAAAGCACAGAGCAACGAGGTAACTGCCCAGGTTTGCCTTGTCCTACAGGTGCACCTTGACCAATGGCACCAAACTTGCGCTTTGGTCTTTCAATGATGTTAATAATCAATACCGAAACTGCCCATTTGGGGCCAGCAGCAAACCGCAAGAGGTACCTGAAAATGGCCATGGTGGTTAGCAAAACACAGATAACGGGCACCGAAAGATTTGCCCAGGTACCTTGCCTACTACAGCAGTGCCTTGACCAAATGGCACCAAACTTGCGCTTTGGTCTTTCAATGATGTTAATAATCAATACCGAAAGATTTGGGGCCAGCAGCACAGCAAATAACTGCCCAACAGGTACCTGAAAATGGCCATGGTGGTTAGCAAAGCACAGAGCACAACGAGGTAACTGCCCAGGTTTGCCTTGTCCTACTTGCTTGACCAAATGGCACCAAACTTGCGCTTTGTCTTTCAATGATGTTAATAATCAATACCGAAAGATTTGGGGCCAGCAGCAAACCGCAAGAGGTACCAATGGCCATGGTGGTTAGCAAAGCACAGAGCAACGAGGTAAAGGTTTGCCTTGTCCTACAGGTGCGCTTGACCAAATGGCACCAAACTTGCGCTTTGGTCTTTCAATGATGTTAATAATCAATACCGAAAGATTTGGGGCCAGCAGCAAACCGCAAGAGGTACCTGAAAATGGCCATGGTGGTTAGCAAAGCACAGAGCAACGAGGTAACTGCCCAGGTTTGCCTTGTCCTACAGGTGCATTGCCTTGACCAAATGGCACCAAACTTGCGCTTTGGTCTTTCAATGATGCCTGCGCCAGGTTTGCCATCCTAACTGCCCAGGGTGCAGTGCCTTGACCAAATGGCACCAAACTTGCGCTTTGGTCTTTCAATGATGTTAATAATCAATACCGAAAGATTACCTGAAAATTTGGGGCCAGCAGCAAAGGCATGAGCGGTACCTGAAAATGGCCCAGAGGTTGTGACCAAATGGCCACAGAGCTTGAGGTAACTGCCCAGGTTTGCCTTGTCCTATCTTTCAATGATGCCTTGACCAAATACCAAACTTGCGTTGATCTTTCAATGATGTTAATAATCAATACCGAAAGATTTGGGCCAGCAGCAAACCGCACAGGTACCTGAAAATGGCCATGGTGGTTAGCAAAGCACAGAGCAACGAGGTAACTGCCCAGGTTTGCCTTGTCCTACAGGTGCAGTGCCTTGACCAAATACCAAACTTGCTTGCTTTGATCTTTCAATGATGTTAATAATCAATACCGAAAGATTTGGGGCCAGCAGCAAACCGCAAGAGGTACCTGAAAATGGCCATGGTGGTTAGCAAAGCACAGAGCAACGAGGTAACTGCCCAGGTTTGCCTTGTCCTACAGGTGCATTGCCTTGACCAAATGGCACCAAACTTGCGCTTTGGTCTTTCAATGATGTTAATAATCAATACCGAAAGATTTGGGGCCAGCAGCAAACCGCAAGAGGTACCTGAAAATGGCCATGGTGGTTAGCAAAGCACAGAGCAACGAGGTAACTGCCCAGGTTTGCTACAGTACAGTGCCTTTGACCAAATGGCACCAAACTTGCGCTTTGGTCTTTCAATGATGCCTTAATCAATACCGAAAGATTTGGGGCCAGCAGCAAACCGCAACAGGTACCTGAAAATGGCCATGGTGGTTAGCAAAGCACAGATGGCAAGCTTCTAGGTTTGCCTTGTTCCTAAGCAGTGCCTTGGGCACCAACGGGCTTTACCTGAAAATGGCCATGGTGGTTGTTAGCAACAATCAATAACTGCGAAAGATTTGGGGCCAGCAGCAAACCGCAAGAGGTACCTGAAAATGGCCATGGTGGTTCAGATGCAACGAGGTAATCTTTCAATGATGATTTTAATTGTCCTACAGGTGCAGATTTTGACCAAATGGCACCAAACTTGCGCTTTGGCTTTCAATGATGCAAATAAGGTACCTGAAAATGGCCATGGTGGTTAGCAAAGCACAGAGCAACGAGGTAACTGCCCAGGTTTGCCTTGTCCTACAGGTGCATTGCCTTGACCAAATGGCACCAAACTTGCGCTTTGGTCTTTCAATGATGTTAATAATCAATACCGAAAGATTTGGGGCCAGCAGCAAACCGCAACAGGTACCTGAAAATGGCCATGGTGGTTAGCAAAGCACAGAGCAACGAGGTAACTGCCCAGGTTTGCCTTGTCCTACAGGTGCAGTGCCTTGACCAAATGGCACCAAACTTGCGCTTTTGTTCAATGATGTTAATAATCAATACCGAAAGATTTGGGGCCAGCAGCAAACCGCAGGTACCTGAAAATGGCCATGGTGGTTAGCAAAGCACAGAGCAACCTAACTGCCCAGGTTTGCCTTGTCCTACAGGTGCAGTGCCTTGACCAAATGGCACCAAACTTGCGCTTTGGTCTTTCAATGATGTTAATAATCAATACCGAAAGATTTGGGGCCAGCAGCAAACCGCAACAGGTACCTGAAAATGGCCATGGTGGTTAGCAAAGCACAGAGCAACGAGGTAACTGCCCAGGTTTGCCTTGTCCTACAGGTGCAGTGCCTTGACCAAATGGCACCAAACTTGCGCTTTGGTCTTTCAATGATGTTAATAATCAATACCGAAAGATTTGGGGCCAGCAGCAAACCGCAAGAGGTACCTGAAAATGGCCATGGTGGTTGTAACCATTGCAACCCACCAACTTGCGCTTTGGTCTTTCAATGATGCTAGAGGTACCTGAAAATGGCCATGGTGGTTAGCAAAGCACAGAGCAAAACTGCCCAGGTTTGCCTTGTCCTACGGTGCAGTGCCTTGACCAAATGGCACCAGTCTTTCAATGATGTTAATAATCAATACCGAAAGATTTGTACCTGAAAATGGCCAAAGCACAGAGCAACGAGGTAACTGCCCAGGTTTGCCTTGCTACAAGTGTGACCTATTCATGATGTTAATCAATACCGAAAGATTTGACCAAATGAGCAACTGCCCAGGTTTGCCTTGTCCTTGCGCCTTGACCAAATGCACCAAATCTTTCAATGATGTTAATAATCAATACCGAAAGATTTGGGGCCAGCAGCAAACCGCAAAGGTACCATGGCCATGGTGGTTAGCAAAGCACAGAGCAACGGGTAACTGCCCAGGTTTGCCTTGTCCTACAGGTGCAGTGCCTTGACCAAATGGCACCAAACTTGCGCTTTGATCTTTCAATGATGTTAATAATCAATACCGAAAGATTTGGGGCCAGCAGCAAACCGCAACAGGTACCTGAAAATGGCCATGGTGGTTAGCACAAGCACAGACTGCAACGAGCCTTGTAACTGATGATGTTAATAATCAATACCGAAAGATTTGCGCTTGAAAATCCTACAGGTGCATTGCCTTGACCAAATGGCACCAAACTTGCGCTTTGGTCTTTCAATGATGTTAATAATCAATACCGAAAGATTTGGGGCCAGCAGCAAACCGCAACAGGTACCTGAAAATGGCCATGGTGGTTAGCAAAGCACAGAGCAACGAGTAACTGCCCAGGTTTGCCTTGTCCTACAGGTGCAGTGCCTTGACCAAATGGCACCAAACTTGCGCTTTGATCTTTCAATGATGTTAATAATCAATACCGAAAGATTTGGGGCCAGCAGCAAACCGCAAGAGGTACCTGAAAATGGCCATGGTGGTTAGCAAAGCACAGAGCAATGGGTAACTGCCCAGGTTTGCCTTGTCCTACGGTGCAGTGCTTGACCAAATGGCACCAAACTTGCGCTTTGTCTTTCAATGATGTTAATAATCAATACCGAAAGATTTGGGGCCAGCAGCAAACCGCAACAGGTACCTGAAAATGGCCATGGTGGTTAGCAAAGCACAGAGCAACGAGGTAACTGCCCAGGTTTGCCTTGTCCTACAGGTGCATGCCTTGACCAAATGGCACCAAACTTGCGCTTTGTCAATGATGTTAATAATCAATACCGAAAGATTTGGGGACCAATGAGGTAACTGCCCAACAGTCCTACATGTGCCTTGGTACCAAATGTTAGCAAAGCACAGAGCAACGAGGTAACTGCCCAGGTTTGCCTTGTCCTACAGGTGCAGTGCCTTGACCAAATGGCACCAAACTTGCGCTTTGTCTTTCAAATGTTAATAATCAATACCGAAAAGTTGGGGCCAGCAGCAAACCGCAAGAGGTACCTGAAAATGGCCATGGTGGTTAGCAAAGCACAGAGCAACGAAGGTTTGCCTTGTCCTACAGGTGCAGTGCCTTGACCAAATGGCACCAAACTTGCGCTTTGTCTTTCAATGATGTTAATAATCAATACCGAAAGATTTGGGGCCAGCAGCAAACCGCAACAGGTACCTGAAAATGGCCATGGTGGTTAGCAAAGCACAGAGCAACTAACTGCCCAGGTTTGCCTTGTCCTACAGGTGCAGTGCCTTGACCAAATGGCACCAAACTTGCGCTTTGGTCTTTCAATGATGTTAATAATCAATACCGAAAGATTTGGGGCCAGCAGCAAACCGCAAAGGTACCTGAAAATGGCCATGGTGGTTAGCAAAGCACAGAGCAACGGGCTAACTGCCCAGGTTTGCCTTGTCCTACAGGTGCAGTGCCTTGACCAAATGGCACCAAACTTGCGCTTTGGTCTTTCAATGATGTTAATAATCAATACCGAAAGATTTGGGGCCAGCAGCAAACCGCAACAGGTACCTGAAAATGGCCATGGTGGTTAGCAAAGCACAGAGCAACGAGTAACTGCCCAGGTTTGCCTTGTCCTACAGGTGCATTGCCTTGACCAAATGGCACCAAACTTGCGCTTTGTCTTTCAATGATGTTAATAATCAATACCGAAAGATTTGGGGCCAGCAGCAAACCGCAAGAGGTACCTGAAAATGGCCATGGTGGTTAGCAACATTGCAGTGCCTTGACCAAATGGCACCAAACTTGCGCTTTGTCTTTCAATGATGATCTTGCCGCAGGTACCTGAAAATGCCATGTTACATAATTGCCTTGACCAAATGGCACCAAACTTGCGCTTTGGTCTTTCAATGATGTTAATAATCAATACCGAAAGATTTGGGGCCAGCAGCAAACCGCACAGGTACCTGAAAATGGCCATGGTGGTTAGCAAAGCACAGAGCAACGAGGTAACTGCCCAGGTTTGCCAATGATGTTAATAATCAATACCGAAAGATTTGGGGCCAGCAGCAAACCGCAAGAGGTACCTAGCAAAGCACAGAGCAACGAGGTAACTGCCCAGGTTTGCCTTGTCCTACAGGTGCAGTGCCTTGACCAAATGGCACCAACTTGCGGTCTTTCAATGATGCCTTAGCAAAGGTACCTGAAAATGGCCATGGTGGTTAGCAACAAGCTAACTGCCCAACTTGTCCTTTGACCAAATGGCACCAAACTTGCGCTTTGGTCTTTCAATGATGTTAATAATCAATACCGAAAGATTTGACCTGAAAAATAGCAAAGCACAGAGCAACAAGATTTGTTGATCTTTCATGATGTTAATAATCAATACCGAAAGATTTGGGGCCAGCAGCAAACCGCAACAGGTACCTGAAAATGGCCATGGTGGTTACCAAATTTGCCTTGATATTTCAATGATGTTAATAATCAATACCGAAAGATTTGGGGCGCAAAGCAGGTACCTGAAAATGGCCATGGCAACAAACTTGCAGTGCCTTGACCAAATGGCACCAAACTTGCGCTTGCTTTCAATGATGGTTAGCAAAGCACAGAGCTAACTGCCCATCAATACTTTCAATGATGTTAATAATCAATACCGAAAGATTTGGGGCCAGCAGCAAACCGCAAGAGGTACCTGAAAATGGCCATGCCATGTTGGACCAAATAGCAAAGCACAGAGCAACGAGGTAACTGCCCAGGTTTGCCTTGTCCTACAGGTGCAGTGCTTGACCAAATGGCACCAAATGATGTTAATAATCAATACCGAAAGATTTGCGAAAGATGTACCTGAAAATGGCCATGGTGGTTAGGCACCAACTTGCAGTGCCTTGACCAAATGGCACCAAACTTGCGCTTTGGTCTTTCAATGATGTTAATAATCAATACCGAAAGATTTGGGGCCAGCAGCAAACCGCAAGAGGTACCTGAAAATGGCCATGGTGGTTAGCAAAGCACAGAGCAACTAACTGCCCAGGTTTGCCTTGTCCTACAGGTGCAGTGCCTTGACCAAATGGCACCAAACTTGCGCTTTGATCTTTCAATGATGTTAATAATCAATACCGAAAGATTTGGGGCCAGCAGCAAACCGCAAGAGGTACCTGAAAATGGCCATGGTGGTTAGCAAAGCACAGAGCAACGAGGTAACTGCCCAGGTTTGCCTTGCACAGTGCCTTGACCAAATGGCACCAAACTTGCGCTTTGATCTTTCAATGATGCTGTACCCCATTAACTGCCCACTTGTCCTACAGGTGCAGTGCCTTGACCAAATGGCACCAAACTTGCGCTTTGGTCTTTCAATGATGTTAATAATCAATACCGAAAGATGGGGCCCAGCAGCAAACCGCAACAGGTACCTGCAAATGGCCATGGTGGTTAGCAAAGTACCTGAAAATGGCCATGGTGGTTAGCAAAGCACAGAGCAATGAGGTAACTGCCCAGGTTTGCCTTGTCCTACAGGTGCAGTGCCTTGACCAAATGGCACCAAACTTGCGCTTTGGTCTTTCAATGATGTTAATAATCAATACCGAAAGATTTGGGGCCAGCAGCAAACCGCAAGAGGTACCTGAAAATGGCCATGGTGGTTAGCAAAGCACAGAGCAAAGCACAGACCAAATGGCACCAAAACCAAACTGCCCAGGTTTAACTGCCCCTTGTCCTACAGGTGCAAGTGATACCGAAAGATTTGTACCAATGGCCATGCACCAATAATTATCTTTCAATGATGTTAATAATCAATACCGAAAGATTTGGGGCCAGCAGCAAACCGCAAGAGGTACCTGAAAATGGCCATGGTGGTTAGCAACAACTGCACAAGCCAGGTTACTAACTGCCCAGGTTTGCCTTGTCCTACAGGTGCAGTGCCTTGACCAAATGGCACCAAACTTGCGCTTTGCTTTCAATGATGCTTTACCTGAAAATGGCCATGGTGGTTAGCAAAGCACAGAGCAACGAGGTAACTGCCCAGGTTTGCCTTGTCCTACAGGTGCAGTGCCTTGACCAAATGGCACCAAACTTGCGCTTTGTCTTTCAATGATGATTTGGGGCCAGCAGCAAACCGCAAGAGGTACCTGAAAATGGCCATGGTGGTTAGCAAAGCACAGAGCAACGAGGTAACTGCCCAGGTTTGCCTTGTCCTACAGGTGCAGTGCCTTGACCAAATGGCACCAAACTTGCGCTTTGATCTTTCAATGATGTTAATAATCAATACCGAAAGATTTTACCAATGGATGGTGGTTTAACTGCCCAGGTTTGCCTTGTCCTACAATGACCAAATGGCACCAAACTTGCGCTTTGTCTTTCAATGATGTTAATAATCAATACCGAAAGATTTGGGGCCAGCAGCAAACCGCAAGAGGTACCTGAAAATGGCCATGGTGGTTAGCAAAGCACAGAGCAATGAGGTAACTGCAGGTTTGCCTTGTCCTACGCAGTGCTTGACCAAATGGCACCAAACCGCAAGAGGTACCTGAAAATGGCCATGGTGGTTAGCAAAGCACAGAGCAATGAGGTAACTGCCCAGGTTTGCCTTGTCCTACAGGTGCAGTGCCTTGACCAAATGGCACCAAACTTGCGCTTTGTCTTTCAATGATGTTAATAATCAATACCGAAAGATTTGGGCCAGCAGCAAACCGCAAGAGGTACCTGAAAATGGCCATGGTGGTTAGCAAAGCACAGAGCAACGAGCTAACTGCCCAGGTTTGCCTTGTCCTACAGGTGCAGTGCCTTGACCAAATGGCACCAAACTTGCGCTTTGGTCTTTCAATGATGTTAATAATCAATACCGAAAGATTTGGGGCCAGCAGCAAACCGCAAGAGGTACCTGGGCCAGCAAAGCACCCTGCCCAACAGGTTTGCCTTGGGCACCAAGCAATGATGCGAAAGTTAGCAAAAAGGTACCTGAAAACATGAGCAACGAGTAACTGCCCAGGTTTGCCTTGTCCTACAGGTGCAACCAAATGCACCAGTGCCTTGCAACAGGTACCTGAAAATGGCCTGTGCCAGGTTTTTGTCCTACTTGCGCCAAATGGCACCAAACTTGCTTTGATCTTTCAATGATGCCTTTTCAAATACCTGATTGATGCCTTGGGCACCAATGAAATGATTTAGAGGTACCTGAAAATGGCCATGGTGGTTAGCAAAGCACAGAGCAACGAGAAAACGCATTGGACCTGGCACCAAATGGTCCATGGTTTAGCAAAGGTACCTGAAAATGGCCATGGTGGTTAGCAAAGCACAGAGCTACACTTGCAGGTGCATTGCCTTGACCAAATGGCACCAAACTTGCGCTTTGTCTTTCAATGATGTTAATAATCAATACCGAAAGATTGGGGCCAGCAGCAAACCGCAACAGGTACCTGAAAATGGCCATGGTGGTTAGCAAAGCACAGAGCAACGAGCAAACTGCCAGGTTTGCCTTGTCCTACAGGTGCAGTGCTTTGGCCAAATGGCACCAAACTTGCTTTGATCTTTCAATGATGTTAATAATCAATACCGAAAGAGTTTACCTGAAAATGGCCATGGTGGTTAGCAAAGCACAGAGCAACGAGGTAACTGCCCATACAGGTGCAGTGCCTTGACCAAATGGCACCAACGCTTTGATCTTTCAATGAGATACCGAAAGAGTTGGGGCCAGCAGCAAACCGCAAGAGGTACCTGAAAATGGCCATGGTGGTTAGCAAAGCACAGAGCAACGAGCTAACTGCCCAGGTTTGCCTTGTCCTACAGGTGCATTGCCTTGACCAAATGGCACCAAACTTGCGCTTTGGTCTTTCAATGATGTTAATAATCATTACCGAAAGATTGGGGGCCAGCAGCAAACCGCAACAGGTACCTGAAAATGGCCGTGGTGGTTAGCAAAGCACAGAGCAACGAGGTAACTGCCCAGGTTTGCCTTGTCCTACAGGTGCAGTGCTTTGGCCAAATGGCACCAAACTTGCGCTTTGATCTTTCAATGATGTTAATAATCAATACCGAAAGAGTTGGGGCCAGCAGCAAAGCGCAAGAGGTACCTGCAAATGGCCATGGTGGTTAGCAAAGCACAGAGCAACAAGCTAACTGTCCAGGTTTGCCTTGTCCTACAGGTGCATTGCCTTGACCAAATGGCACCAAACTTGCGCTTTGATCTTTCAATGATGTTAATAATCAATACCGAAACGATTTGGGGCCAGCAGCAAACCGCAAGAGGTACCTGAAAATGGCCATGGTGGTTAGCAAAGCACAGAGCAACGAGGTAACTGCTCAGGTTTGCCTTGTCCTACAGGTGAATTGCCTTGGCCAAATGGCACCAAACTTGCGCTTTGATCTTTCAATGATAATAATCAATACCGAAAGAATTGGGGCCAGCAGCAAACCGCAAGAGGTACCTGAAAATGGCCATGGTGGTTAGCAAAGCACAGAGCAACGAGCAAACTGCTCAGGGGTGCCTTGTCCTACAGGTGCAGTGCTTTGGCCAAATGGCACCAAACTTGCGCTTTGGTCTTTCAATGATGTTAATAATCAATACCGAAACGATTTGGGGCCAGCAGCAAACCGCAACAGGTACCTGCAAATGGCCATGGTGGTTAGCAAAGCACAGAGCAACGAGGTAACTGCCCAGGTTTGCCCTGTCCTACAGGTGCAGTGCCTTGACCAAATGGCACCAAGCTTGCGCTTTGATCTTTCAATGATATTTATAATCAATACCGAAAGATTTGGGGCCAGCAGCAAACCGCAAGAGGTACCTGAAAATGGCCATGGTGGTTAGCAAAGCACAGAGCAACGAGGTAACTGCCCAGGTTTGCCTTGTCCTACAGGTGCATTGCCTTGACCAAATGGCACCAAACTTGCGCTTTGGTCTTTTAATGATATTAATAATCAATACCGAAAGATTTGGGGCCAGCAGCAAACCGCAACAGGTACCTGAAAATGGCCATGGTGGTTAGCAAAGCACAGAGCAACGAGCTAACTGCCCAGGTTTGCCTTGTCCTACAGGTGCAGTGCTTTGGCCAAATGGCACCAAACTTGCGCTTTGATCTTTCAATGATGTTAATAATCAATACCGAAAGAGTTGGGGCCAGCAGCAAAGCGCAAGAGGTACCTGCAAATGGCCATGGTGGTTAGCAAAGCACAGAGCAACAAGCTAACTGTCCAGGTTTGCCTTGTCCTACAGGTGCATTGCCTTGACCAAATGGCACCAAACTTGCGCTTTGATCTTTCAATGATGTTAATAATCAATACCGAAACGATTTGGGGCCAGCAGCAAACCGCAAGAGATACCTGAAAATGGCCATGGTGGTTAGCAAAGCACAGAGCAACAAGCAAACTGTCCAGGTTTGCCTTGTCCTACAGGTGCATTGCCTTGACCAAATGGCACCAAACTTGCGCTTTGATCTTTCAATGATGTTAATAATCAATACCGAAACGATTTGGGGCCAGCAGCAAACCGCAAGAGGTACCTGAAAATGGCCATGGTGGTTAGCAAAGCACAGAGCAACGAGGTAACTGCTCAGGTTTGCCTTGTCCTACAGGTGAATTGCCTTGGCCAAATGGCACCAAACTTGCGCTTTGATCTTTCAATGATAATAATCAATACCGAAAGAATTGGGGCCAGCAGCAAACCGCAAGAGGTACCTGAAAATGGCCATGGTGGTTAGCAAAGCACAGAGCAACAAGCAAACTGCTCAGGGGTGCCTTGTCCTACAGGTGCAGTGCTTTGGCCAAATGGCACCAAACTTGCGCTTTGGTCTTTCAATGATGTTAATAATCAATACCGAAAGATTTGGGGCCAGCAGCAAACCGCAACAGGTACCTGAAAATGGCCATGGTGGTTAGCAAAGCACAGAGCAACGAGGTAACTGCCCAGGTTTGCCCTGTCCTACAGGTGCAGTGCCTTGACCAAATGGCACCAAGCTTGCGCTTTGATCTTTCAATGATATTTATAATCAATACCGAAAGATTTGGGGCCAGCAGCAAACCGCAAGAGGTACCTGAAAATGGCCATGGTGGTTAGCAAAGCACAGAGCAACGAGGTAACTGCCCAGGTTTGCCTTGTCCTACAGGTGCATTGCCTTGACCAAATGGCACCAAACTTGCGCTTTGGTCTTTCAATGATATTAATAATCAATACCGAAAGATTTGGGGCCAGCAGCAAACCGCAACAGGTACCTGAAAATGGCCATGGTGGTTAGCAAAGCACAGAGCAACGAGCTAACTGCCCAGGTTTGCCTTGTCCTACAGGTGCAGTGCTTTGGCCAAATGGCACCAAACTTGCGCTTTGATCTTTCAATGATGTTAATAATCAATACCGAAAGAGTTGGGGCCAGCAGCAAAGCGCAAGAGGTACCTGCAAATGGCCATGGTGGTTAGCAAAGCACAGAGCAACAAGCTAACTGTCCAGGTTTGCCTCGTCCTACAGGTGCATTGCCTTGACCAAATGGCACCAAACTTGCGCTTTGATCTTTCAATGATGTTAATAATCAATACCGAAACGATTTGGGGCCAGCAGCAAACCGCAAGAGATACCTGAAAATGGCCATGGTGGTTAGCAAAGCACAGAGCAACGAGGTAACTGCTCAGGTTTGCCTTGTCCTACAGGTGAATTGCCTTGGCCAAATGGCACCAAACTTGCGCTTTGATCTTTCAATGATGTTAATAATCAATACCGAAAGATTTGGGGCCAGCAGCAAACCGCAAGAGGTACCTGAAAATGGCCATGGTGGTTAGCAAAGCACAGAGCAACAAGGTAACTGCCCAGGTTTGCCTTGTCCTACAGGTGCAGTGCTTTGGCCAAATGGCACCAAACTTGCGCTTTGATCTTTCAATGATATTTATAATCAATACCGAAAGATTTGGGGCCAGCAGCAAACCGCAAGAGGTACCTGAAAATGGCCATGGTGGTTAGCAAAGCACAGAGCTACGAGCAAACTGCTCAGGTTTGCCTTGTCCTACAGGTGCATTGCCTTGGCCAAATGGCACCAAACTTGCGCTTTGATCTTTCAATGATGTTAATAATCAATACCGAAAGATTTGGGGCCAGCAGCAAACCGCAAGAGGTACCTGAAAATGGCCATGGTGGTTAGCAAAGCACAGAGCAATGAGGTAACTGCCCAGGTTTGCCTTGTCCTACAGGTGCAGTGCCTTGACCAAATGGCACCAAACTTGCGCTTTGATCTTTCAATGATGTTTATAATCAATACCGAAAGAGTTGGGGCCAGCAGCAAAGCGCAAGAGGTACCTGAAAATGGCCATGGTGGTTAGCAAAGCACAGAGCAACGAGCAAACTGCTCAGGGGTGCCTTGTCCTACAGGTGAATTGCCTTGACCAAATGGCACCAAGCTTGCGCTTTGATCTTTCAATGATGTTAATAATCAATACCGAAAGATTTGGGGCCAGCAGCAAACCGCAACAGGTACCTGAAAATGGCCATGGTGGTTAGCAAAGCACAGAGCAACGAGGTAACTGCCCAGGTTTGCCTTGTCCTACAGGTGCATTGCCTTGACCAAATGGCACCAAACTTGCGCTTTGATCTTTCAATGATGTTAATAATCAATACCGAAACGATTTGGGGCCAGCAGCAAAGCGCAAGAGGTACCTGCAAATGGCCATGGTGGTTAGCAAAGCACAGAGCAACGAGCTAACTGCTCAGGTTTGCCTTGTCCTACAGGTGAATTGCCTTGGCCAAATGGCACCAAACTTGCGCTTTGATCTTTCAATGATGTTAATAATCAATACCGAAAGAATTGGGGCCAGCAGCAAACCGCAAGAGGTACCTGAAAATGGCCATGGTGGTTAGCAAAGCACAGAGCAACGAGCAAACTGCTCAGGGGTGCCTTGTCCTACAGGTGCAGTGCTTTGGCCAAATGGCACCAAACTTGCGCTTTGGTCTTTCAATGATGTTAATAATCAATACCGAAACGATTTGGGGCCAGCAGCAAACCGCAACAGGTACCTGAAAATGGCCATGGTGGTTAGCAAAGCACAGAGCAACGAGGTAACTGCCCAGGTTTGCCCTGTCCTACAGGTGCAGTGCCTTGACCAAATGGCACCAAGCTTGCGCTTTGATCTTTCAATGATATTTATAATCAATACCGAAAGAGTTGGGGCCAGCAGCAAACCGCAAGAGGTACCTGAAAATGGCCATGGTGGTTAGCAAAGCACAGAGCAACGAGGTAACTGCCCAGGTTTGCCTTGTCCTACAGGTGCATTGCCTTGACCAAATGGCACCAAACTTGCGCTTTGGTCTTTCAATGATGTTAATAATCAATACCGAAAGATTTGGGGCCAGCAGCAAACCGCAACAGGTACCTGAAAATGGCCATGGTGGTTAGCAAAGCACAGAGCAACGAGGAAACTGCCAGGTTTGCCTTGTCCTACAGGTGCAGTGCTTTGGCCAAATGGCACCAAACTTGCGCATTGATCTTTCAATGATGTTAATAATCAATACCGAAAGAGTTGGGGCCAGCAGCAAAGCGCAAGAGGTACCTGCAAATGGCCATGGTGGTTAGCAAAGCACAGAGCAACAAGCTAACTGTCCAGGTTTGCCTTGTCCTACAGGTGCAGTGCCTTGACCAAATGGCACCAAACTTGCGCTTTGATCTTTCAATGATGTTAATAATCAATACCGAAACGATTTGGGGCCAGCAGCAAACCGCAAGAGATACCTGAAAATGGCCATGGTGGTTAGCAAAGCACAGAGCAACGAGGTAACTGCTCAGGTTTGCCTTGTCCTACAGGTGAATTGCCTTGGCAAAATGGCACCAAACTTGCGCTTTGATCTTTCAATGATGTTAATAATCAATACCGAAAGAATTGGGGCCAGCAGCAAACCGCAAGAGGTACCTGAAAATGGCCATGGTGGTTAGCAAAGCACAGAGCAACGAGCAAACTGCTTAGGGGTGCCTTGTCCTACAGGTGCATTGCCCTGACCAAATGGCACCAAACTTGCGCTTTGGTCTTTCAATGATGTTAATAATCAATACCGAAACGATTTGGGGCCAGCAGCAAACCGCAACAGGTACCTGAAAATGGCCATGGTGGTTAGCAAAGCACAGAGCAACGAGCAAACTGCTCAGGTTTGCCTTGTCCTACAGGTGAATTGCCTTGACCAAATGGCACCAAGCTTGCGCTTTGGTCTTTCAATGATGTTAATAATCAATACCGAAAGATTTGGGGCCAGCAGCAAACCGCAAGAGGTACCTGAAAATGGCCATGGTGGTTAGCAAAGCACAGAGCAACGAGGTAACTGCCCAGGTTTGCCTTGTCCTACAGGTGCAGTGCTTTGGCCAAATGGCACCAAACTTGCGCTTTGATCTTTCAATGATATTTATAATCAATACCGAAAGAGTTGGGGCCAGCAGCAAAGCGCAAGAGGTACCTGAAAATGGCCATGGTGGTTAGCAAAGCACAGAGCAACGAGCAAACTGCTCAGGTTTGCCTTGTCCTACAGGTGCATTGCCTTGACCAAATGGCACCAAACTTGCGCTTTGATCTTTCAATGATGTTAATAATCAATACCGAAAGATTTGGGGCCAGCAGCAAACCGCAAGAGGTACCTGAAAATGGCCATGGTGGTTAGCAAAGCACAGAGCAATGAGGTAACTGCCCAGGTTTGCCTTGTCCTACAGGTGCAGTGCCTTGACCAAATGGCACCAAACTTGCGCTTTGATCTTTCAATGATGTTTATAATCAATACCGAAAGATTTGGGGCCAGCAGCAAACCGCAAGAGGTACCTGAAAATGGCCATGGTGGTTAGCAAAGCACAGAGCAACGAGCAAACTGCTCAGGGGTGCCTTGTCCTACAGGTGCATTGCCCTGACCAAATGGCACCAAACTTGCGCTTTGGTCTTTCAATGATGTTAATAATCAATACCGAAACGATTTGGGGCCAGCAGCAAACCGCAACAGGTACCTGAAAATGGCCATGGTGGTTAGCAAAGCACAGAGCAACGAGCAAACTGCTCAGGTTTGCCATGTCCTACAGGTGAATTGCCTTGACCAAATGGCACCAAGCTTGCGCTTTGATCTTTCAATGATGTTAATAATCAATACCGAAAGATTTGGGGCCAGCAGCAAACCGCAAGAGGGACCTGAAAATGGCCATGGTGGTTAGCAAAGCACAGAGCAACGAGCAAACTGCTCAGGGGTGCCTTGTCCTACAGGTGCATTGCCCTGACCAAATGGCACCAAACTTGCGCTTTGGTCTTTCAATGATGTTAATAATCAATACCGAAACGATTTGGGGCCAGCAGCAAACCGCAACAGGTACCTGAAAATGGCCATGGTGGTTAGCAAAGCACAGAGCAACGAGCAAACTGCTCAGGTTTGCCTTGTCCTACAGGTGAATTGCCTTGACCAAATGGCACCAAGCTTGCGCTTTGGTCTTTCAATGATGTTAATAATCAATACCGAAAGATTTGGGGCCAGCAGCAAACCGCAAGAGGTACCTGAAAATGGCCATGGTGGTTAGCAAAGCACAGAGCAACGAGGTAACTGCCCAGGTTTGCCTTGTCCTACAGGTGCAGTGCTTTGGCCAAATGGCACCAAACTTGCGCTTTTATCTTTCAATGATATTTATAATCAATACCGAAAGATTTGGGGCCAGCAGCAAACCGCAAGAGGTACCTGAAAATGGCCATGGTGGTTAGCAAAGCACAGAGCAACGAGCAAACTGCTCAGGTTTGCCTTGTCCTACAGGTGCATTGCCTTGGCCAAATGGCACCAAACTTGCGCTTTGATCTTTCAATGATGTTAATAATCAATACCGAAAGATTTGGGGCCAGCAGCAAACCGCAAGAGGTACCTGAAAATGGCCATGGTGGTTAGCAAAGCACAGAGCAATGAGGTAACTGCCCAGGTTTGCCTTGTCCTACAGGTGCAGTGCCTTGACCAAATGGCACCAAACTTGCGCTTTGATCTTTCAATGATGTTAATAATCAATACCGAAAGATTTGGGGCCAGCAGCAAACCGCAAGAGGTACCTGAAAATGGCCATGGTGGTTAGCAAAGCACAGAGCAACGAGCAAACTGCTCAGGGGTGCCTTGTCCTACAGGTGCATTGCCCTGACCAAATGGCACCAAACTTGCGCTTTGGTCTTTCAATGATGTTAATAATCAATACCGAAACGATTTGGGGCCAGCAGCAAACCGCAACAGGTACCTGAAAATGGCCATGGTGGTTAGCAAAGCACAGAGCAACGAGCAAACTGCTCAGGTTTGCCATGTCCTACAGGTGAATTGCCTTGACCAAATGGCACCAAGCTTGCGCTTTGATCTTTCAATGATGTTAATAATCAATACCGAAAGATTTGGGGCCAGCAGCAAACCGCAAGAGGGACCTGAAAATGGCCATGGTGGTTAGCAAAGCACAGAGCAACGAGCTAACTGCCCAGGTTTGCCTTGTCCTACAGGTGCAGTGCCCTGACCAAATGGCACCAAACTTGCGCTTTGGTCTTTCAATGATGTTAATAATCAATACCGAAAGATTTGGGGCCAGCAGCAAACCGCAACAGGTACCTGAAAATGGCCATGGTGGTTAGCAAAGCACAGAGCAACAAGCTAACTGCCCAGGTTTGCCTTGTCCTACAGGTGCAGTGCCCTGACCAAATAGCACCAAGCTTGCGCTTTGATCTTTCAATGATATTTATAATCAATACCGAAAGAGTTGGGGCCAGCAGCAAACCGCAAGAGGTACCTGAAAATGGCCATGGTGGTTAGCAAAGCACAGAGCAACGAGCAAACTGCTCAGGTTTGCCTTGTCCTACAGGTGCATTGCCCTGGCCAAATGGCACCAAGCTTGCGCTTTGATCTTTTAATGATGTTAATAATCAATACCGAAAGAGTTGGGGCCAGCAGAAAACCGCAAGAGGTACCTGAAAATGGCCATGGTGGTTAGCAAAGCACAGAGCAACGAGCTAACTGCCCAGGTTTGCCTTGTCCTACAGGTGCAGTGCCCTGACCAAATGGCACCAAACTTGCGCTTTGATCTTTCAATGATAATAATCAATACCGAAACGATTTGGGGCCAGCAGCAAACCGCAAGAGGTACCTGAAAATGGCCATGGTGGTTAGCAAAGCACAGAGCAACGAGCAAACTGCTCAGGGGTGCCTTGTCCTACAGGTGCATTGCCCTGACCAAATGGCACCAAACTTGCGCTTTGATCTTTCAATGATGTTAATAATTTTCAATGATGTTAATAATCAATACCGAAACGATTTGGGGCCAGCAGCAAACCGCAACAGGTACCTGAAAATGGCCATGGTGGTTAGCAAAGCACAGAGCAACGAGCAAACTGCTCAGGTTTGCCTTGTCCTACAGGTGCATTGCCTTGGCCAAATGGCACCAAACTTGCGCTTTGATCTTTCAATGATATTTATAATCAATACCGAAAGAGTTGGGGCCAGCAGCAAACCGCAAGAGGTACCTGAAAATGGCCATGGTGGTTAGCAAAGCACAGAGCAACGAGCTAACTGCCCAGGTTTGCCCTGTCCTACAGGTGCAGTGCCTTGACCAAATGGCACCAAGCTTGCGCTTTGATCTTTCAATGATGTTAATAATCAATACCGAAAGATTTGGGGCCAGCAGCAAACCGCAAGAGGGACCTGAAAATGGCCATGGTGGTTAGCAAAGCACAGAGCAACGAGCTAACTGCCCAGGTTTGCCTTGTCCTACAGGTGCAGTGCCCTGACCAAATGGCACCAAACTTGCGCTTTGGTCTTTCAATGATGTTAATAATCAATACCGAAAGATTTGGGGCCAGCAGCAAACCGCAACAGGTACCTGAAAATGGCCATGGTGGTTAGCAAAGCACAGAGCAACAAGCTAACTGCCCAGGTTTGCCTTGTCCTACAGGTGCAGTGCCCTGACCAAATAGCACCAAGCTTGCGCTTTGATCTTTCAATGATATTTATAATCAATACCGAAAGATTTGGGGCCAGCAGCAAACCGCAAGAGGTACCTGAAAATGGCCATGGTGGTTAGCAAAGCACAGAGCAACGAGCAAACTGCTCAGGTTTGCCTTGTCCTACAGGTGCATTGCCCTGGCCAAATGGCACCAAGCTTGCGCTTTGATCTTTTAATGATGTTAATAATCAATACCGAAAGAGTTGGGGCCAGCAGAAAACCGCAAGAGGTACCTGAAAATGGCCATGGTGGTTAGCAAAGCACAGAGCAACGAGCTAACTGCCCAGGTTTGCCTTGTCCTACAGGTGCAGTGCCCTGACCAAATGGCACCAAACTTGCGCTTTGATCTTTCAATGTTAATAATCAATACCGAAACGATTTGGGGCCAGCAGCAAACCGCAAGAGGTACCTGAAAATGGCCATGGTGGTTAGCAAAGCACAGAGCAACGAGCAAACTGCTCAGGGGTGCCTTGTCCTACAGGTGCATTGCCCTGACCAAATGGCACCAAACTTGCGCTTTGATCTTTCAATGATGTTAATAATTTTCAATGATGTTAATAATCAATACCGAAAGATTTGGGGCCAGCAGCAAACCGCAACAGGTACCTGAAAATGGCCATGGTGGTTAGCAAAGCACAGAGCAACGAGGTAACTGCCCAGGTTTGCTTTTCCTACAGGTGCAGTGCCCTGACCAAATGGCATCAAGCTTGCGCTTTGATCTTTCAATGATGTTAATAATCAATACCGAAAGATTTGGGGCCAGCAGCAAACCGCAAGAGGTACCTGAAAATGGCCATGGTGGTTAGCAAAGCACAGATACACGAGCTAACTGCCCAGGTTTGCCCTGTCCTACAGGTGCAGTGCCTTGACCAAATGGCACCAAGCTTGCGCTTTGATCTTTCAATGATATTTATAATCAATACCGAAAGAGTTGGGGCCAGCAGCAAACCGCAACAGGTACCTGAAAATGGCCATGGTGGGTAGCAAAGCACAGAGCAACGAGGTAACTGCCCAGGTTTGCCTTGTCGTACAGGTGCATTGCCTTGACCAAATGGCACCAAACTTGCGCTTTGGTCTTTCAATGATGTTAATAATCAATACCGAAAGATTGGGGGCCAGCAGCAAACCGCAACAGGTACCTGAAAATGGCCATGGTGGTTAGCAAAGCACAGAGCAACGAGCTAACTGCGCAGGTTTGCTTGTCCTACAGGTGCAGTGCCCTGACCAAATGGCCCCAAGCTTGCGCTTTGATCTTTCAATGATATTAATAATCAATACCGAAAGATTTGGGGCCAGCAGCAAACCGCAAGAGGTACCTGAAAATGGCCATGGTGGTTAGCAAAGCACAGAGCAATGAGGTAACTGCCCAGGTTTGCCTTGTCCTACGGGTGCAGTGCTTGGACCAAATGGCGCCAAACTTGCGCTTTGATCTTTCAATGATGTTAATAATCAATACCGAAAGAGTTGGGGCCAGCAGCAAACCGCAAGAGGTACCTGAAAATGGCCATGGTGGTTAGCAAAGCACAGAGCAATGAGGTAACTGTTCAGGTTTGCCTTGTCCTACGGGTGCAGTGCTTGGACCAAATGGCACCAAACTTGCGCTTTGGTCTTTCAATGATGTTAATAATCAATACCGAAAGATTTGGGGCCAGCAGCAAACCGCAACAGGTACCTGAAAATGGCCATGGTGTTTAGCAAAGCACAGAGCAACGAGCTAACTGCCCAGGTTTGCTTGTCCTACAGGTGCAGTGCCCTGACCAAATGGCACCAAGCTTGCGCTTTGATCTTTCAATGATATTAATAATCAATACCGAAAGATTTGGGGCCAGCAGCAAACCGCAAGAGGTACCTGAAAATGGCCATGGTGGTTAGCAAAGCACAGAGCAATGAGGTAACTGCCCAGGTTTGCCTTGTCCTACGGGTGCAGTGCCTTGACCAAATGGCACCAAACTTGCGCTTTGGTATTTCAATGATGTTAATAATCAATACCGAAAGAGTTGGGGCCAGCAGCAAACCGCAAGAGGTACCTGAAAATGGCCATGGTGGTTAGCAAAGCACAGAGCAACGAGGTAACTGCTCAGGTTTGCCTTGTCCTACGGGTGCAGTGCCTTGACCAAATGGCACCAAACTTGCGCTTTGATCTTTCAATGATATTTATAATCATTACCGAAAACATTTGGGGCCAGCAGCAAACCGCAACAGGTATCTGAAAATGGCCATGGTGGTTAGCAAAGCACAGAGCAACGAGGTAACTGCCCAGGTTTGCCTTGTCCTACAGGTGCATTGCCTTGACCAAATGGCACCAAACTTGCGCTTTGATCTTTCAATGATGTTAATAATCAATACCGAAAGAGTTGGAGCCAGCAGCAAAGCGCAAGAGGTACCTGAAAATGGCCATGGTGGTTAGCAAAGCACAGAGCAACAAGCTAACTGCCCAGGTTTGCCTTGTCCTACGGGTGCAGTGCCTTGACCAAATGGCACCAAACTTGCGCTTTGATCATTCAATGATATTTATAATCATTACCGAAAAGATTTGGGGCCAGCAGCAAACCGCAACAGGTACCTGAAAATGGCCATGGTGGTTAGCAAAGCACAGAGCAACGAGGTAACTGCCCAGGTTTGCCTTGTCCTACAGGTGCAGTGCTTTGGCCAAATGGCACCAAACTTGCGCTTTGATCTTTCAATGATGTTAATAATCAATACCGAAAGAGTTGGGGCCAGCAGCAAAGCGCAACAGGTACCTGAAAATGGCCATGGTGGTTAGCAAAGCACAGAGCAACAAGCTAACTGTCCAGGTTTGCCTTGTCCTACAGGTGCATTGCCTTGACCAAATGGCACCAAGCTTGCGCTTTGATCTTTCAATGATGTTAATAATCAATACCGAAAGAGTTGGGGCCAGCAGCAAAGCGCAAGAGGTACCTGAAAATGGCCATGGTGGTTAGCAAAGCACAGAGCAACAAGCTAACTGTCCAGGTTTGCCCTGTCCTACAGGTGCATTGCCTTGACCAAATGGCACCAAACTTGCGCTTTGATATTTCAATGATGTTAATAATCAATACCGAAACGATTTGGGGCCAGCAGCAAACCGCAAGAGGTACCTGAAAATGGCCATGGTGTTTAGCAAAGCACAGAGCAACGAGGTAACTGCTCAGGTTTGCCTTGTCCTACAGGTGAATTGCCTTGGCCAAATGGCACCAAACTTGCGCTTTGATCTTTCAATGATGTTAATAATCAATACCGAAACGATTTGGGGCCAGCAGCAAACCGCAAGAGGTACCTGAAAATGGCCATGGTGGTTAGCAAAGCACAGAGCAACGAGCAAACTGCTCAGGGGTGCCTTGTCCTACAGGTGCATTGCCCTGACCAAATGGCACCAAACTTGCGCTTTGGTCTTTCAATGATGTTAATAATCAATACCGAAAGAGTTGGGGCCAGCAGCAAAGCGCAAGAGGTACCTGAAAATGGCCATGGTGGTTAGCAAAGCACAGAGCAACAAGCTAACTGTCCAGGTTTGCCCTGTCCTACAGGTGCATTGCCTTGACCAAATGGCACCAAACTTGCGCTTTGATATTTCAATGATGTTAATAATCAATACCGAAACGATTTGGGGCCAGCAGCAAACCGCAAGAGGTACCTGAAAATGGCCATGGTGGTTAGCAAAGCACAGAGCAACGAGGTAACTGCTCAGGTTTGCCTTGTCCTACAGGTGAATTGCCTTGGCCAAATGGCACCAAACTTGCGCTTTGATCTTTCAATGATGTTAATAATCAATACCGAAAGAATTGGGGCCAGCAGCAAACCGCAAGAGGTACCTGAAAATGGCCATGGTGGTTAGCAAAGCACAGATACACGAGCAAACTGCTCAGGGGTGCCTTGTCCTACAGGTGCATTGCCCTGACCAAATGGCACCAAACTTGCGCTTTGGTCTTTCAATGATGTTAATAATCAATACCGAAACGATTTCGGGCCAGCAGCAAACCGCAACAGGTACCTGAAAATGGCCATGGTGGTTAGCAAAGCACAGAGCAATGAGGTAACTGCCCAGGTTTGCCTTGTACTACAGGTGCATTGCCTTGACCAAATGGCACCAAACTTGCGCTTTGATCCTTCAATGATGTTAATAATCAATACCGAAAGATTTGGGGCCAGCAGCAAACCGCAACAGGTACCTGAAAATGGCCATGGTGGTTAGCAAAGCACAGAGCAACGAGCTAACTGCCCAGGTTTGCCCTGTCCTACAGGTGCAGTGCCTTGACCAAATGGCAACAAGCTTGCACTTTGATCTTTCAATGATGTTAATAATCAATACCGAAAAATTTGGGGCCAGCAGCAAACCGCAAGAGGTACCTGAAAATGGCCATGGTGGTTAGCAAAGCACAGAGCAACGAGGTAACTGCCCAGGTTTGCCCTGTCCTACAGGTGCAGTGCCTTGACCAAATGGCACCAAGCTTGCGCTTTGATCTTTCAATGATGTTAATAATCAATACCGAAAGAGTTGGGGCCAGCAGCAAACTGGAAGAGGTACCTGAAAATGGCCATGGTGGGTAGCAAAGCACAGAGCAACGGGCTAACTGTCCAGGTTTGCTTTTCCTACAGGTGCAGTGCCCTGACCAAATGGCACCAAGCTTGCGCTTTGATCTTTCAATGATGTTAATAATCAATACCGAAAGATTTGGGGCCAGCAGCAAACCGCAAGAGGTACCTGAAAATGGCCATGGTGGTTAGCAAAGCACAGATACACGAGCTAACTGCCCAGGTTTGCCCTGTCCTACAGGTGCAGTGCCTTGACCAAATGGCACCAAGCTTGCGCTTTAATCTTTCAATGATATTAATAATCAATACCGAAAAGATTTGGGGCCAGCAGCAAACCGCAAGAGGTACCTGAAAATGGCCATGGTGGTTAGCAAAGCACAGAGCAATGAGGTAACTGCCCAGGTTTGCCTTGTCCTACGGGTGCATTGCTTGGACCAAATGGCGCCAAACTTGCGCTTTGATCTTTCAATTATGTTAATAATCAATACCGAAAGAGTTGGGGCCAGCAGCAAACCGCAAGAGGTACCTGAAAATGGCCATGGTGGTTAGCAAAGCACAGAGCAATGAGGTAACTGCCCAGGTTTGCCTTGTCCTACGGGTGCAGTGCTTGGACCAAATGGCACCAAACTTGCGCTTTGGTCTTTCAATGATGTTAATAATCAATACCGAAAGAGTTGGGGCCAGCAGCAAACCGCAAGAGGTACCTGAAAATGGCCATGGTGGTTAGCAAAGCACAGAGCAACGAGGTAACTGCTCAGGTTTGCCTTGTCCTACGGGTGCAGTGCCTTGACCAAATGGCACCAAACTTGCGCTTTGATCATTCAATGATATTTATAATTATTACCGAAAGATTTGGGGCCAGCAGCAAACCGCAACAGGTACCTGAAAATGGCCATGGTGGTTAGCAAAGCACAGAGCAACGAGCAAACTGCTCAGGGGTGCCTTGTCCTACAGGTGCAGTGCTTTGGCCAAATGGCACCAAACTTGCGCTTTGATCTTTCAATGATGTTAATAATCAATACCGAAAGAGTTGGGGCCAGCAGCAAAGCGCAAGAGGTACCTGCAAATGGCCATGGTGGTTAGCAAAGCACAGAGCAATCAACAAGCTAACTGTCCAGGTTTGCCTTGTCCTACAGGTGCATTGCCCTGACCAAATGGCACCAAGCTTGCGCTTTGATCTTTCAATGATATTTATAATCAATACCGAAAGATTTGGGGCCAGCAGCAAACCGCAAGAGGTACCTGAAAATGGCCATGGTGGTTAGCAAAGCACAGAGCAATGAGGTAACTGCCCAGGTTTGCCTTGTCCTACGGGTGCAGTGCTTGGACCAAATGGCGCCAAACTTGCGCTTTGATCTTTCAATGATGTTAATAATCAATACCGAAAGAGTTGGGGCCAGCAGCAAACCGCAAGAGGTACCTGAAAATGGCCATGGTGGTTAGCAAAGCACAGAGCAATGAGGTAACTGCCCAGGTTTGCCTTGTCCTACCCTATGGCAGTCCGGCCCAGTGTTACCCTGGCTGACCCAGGGTAATCCCTCCCTCAGCTCGCCCGGTAACCCTGCCGAGCTCGGTAACCCCCCAGTTACAGTCGGCCGAGGATCAATTATCCATGAAGCCCATACAATGTAATATTTTTGCACCAATGTCGATGTCTGGCAACTCCGGCGACCCTGAAAAGCGACCAGGTTGTAGCACGACTGAAAAGCCGCTGTCTCCCAACAAACATGGATGCATTATATATCGACGGCTATGCTAATCGTTACAGAGTTGTCAACAGTGGATCCTCTCTTCGAGCAGTGCGGACTCTTCACCATCGTGCTGATGCGAAATCTTTCGCCATTGTTCGCGTTGACGTCCATAGCATTCAAAAGAAGCAAACATCGTTTTATCCATGAAGCCGTAAATAGAAGCTGCGCCCCTGCTTGAGCAGGTAACCTGGCCTGACTCGGTGACCCTCCGATAACAGGCGGCCAAGGATCATTTAACATGCATGCCTCCAGGCTTCAGCTATTTTAGCGCCAATATAAATGCCTGGAAACTCTAGCAACCCTGGCAAAAAAACGTAATGCAGCAAGGAGCCCCCTCACTAGTGCAGCCATCCTGCCTCGAAGGAAAGGGCAGGTGTACTATTTACATATTAGGCGCTCACCAATACGCAAGGTGTCCCGACGATAGCCCTGTGGGAAGCCTTGTTCCGTTGGATGTCGTATGTCGCCACTGAAGACGTACGGCAGCAAGGAGCCGCCTCACTAGTGCAGCCATCCTCGAAGGAATGGGCAGGTGGACTATTTACATATTAGGCGTTCATCAATACGCAAGGTATTCCGATGATAGCCCTGTGCGCTTACATTTCCTTTGTTGGATGTCAGTACTGGGCGTTTTTATGTTTGTTTGTCAATGTAATCGATAGAGGAGCAAATTGTTAATGCCAACGTCTCCCACAGTCACTAGACTTTCTGCATACGAGTGCAGGGCGGGGTGTGGTTGGTTGGTGTGCTGACAGAGCCACTTGCACCGACCGACGGAGGCACTTGCACGAGTGCGGGGCGGGGTGTGGCGGGTTGGTGTGCTGGCAGAGCCACTTGCACCGACCAATGGGGGCACTTGCGCGAGTGCGGGGGCGGGGTTTGGCTGGCCCCTGGCCCTGCGCCCTGGCCCCTGGCCCTGCACCCTGGGTCCTGGCCCTGCGCCCAGGCCCCTGGCCCTGCACCCTGGCCCCTGGCCCTGCGCCCTGGCCCCTGGCTGCCCCCCCTGGCCCTGCACCCTGGCCCCTGGCCCAGCACCCTGGCCCCTGGCCCTGCACCCTGGGCCCTAGCCCTGCACCCTGTGCCCTGGCCCTATGCCCTGGCCCCTGTGTCCTGGCCCCTGTGCCCTGGCCCCTGTGCCCTGGCCCCTGTGCCCTGGCCCCTGTGCCCTGGCCCCTGTGCCCTGGCCCCTGTGCCCTGGCCCCTGTGCCCTGGCCCCTGTGCCCTGGCCCCTGTGCCCTGGCCCTGTGCCCTGGCTTCTGTACCCTGGCCCCTGTGCCCTGTCCCCTATGCCCTGGCCCCTGTGCCCTGGCCCCTGTGCCCTGGCCCTGTGCCCTGGCTTCTGTACCCTGGCCCATGTGCCCTGTCCCCTATGCCCTGGCCCCTGTGCCCTGGCCCCTGTGCCCTGGCCCCTGTGCCCTGGCCCCTGTGCCCTGGCCCCTGTGCCCTGGCCCCTATGCCCTGGCCCCTGTGCCCTGGCCCCTGTGCCCTGGCCCCTGTGCCCTGGCCCCTGTGCCCTGGCCCCTGTGCCCTGGCCCCTGTGCCCTGGCCCCTGTGCCCTGGCCCCTGTGCCCTGGCCCCTGTGCCCTGGCCCCTGGCCCCTGGCCCTGCTCGGTGTCCCCTGGCGGGCCCTGTGCCCTCGCCCCTGTGCCCTGGCCCCTGTGCCCTGCACCCTGGCCCCTGGCCTTGCACCCTGCGCCCTGGCCCTGCACCCTGGGCCCTAGCCCTGCACCCTGTGCCCTAGCCCTGTGCCCTGGCCCCTGTACCCTGGCCCCTGTGCCCTGTCCCCTATGCCCTGGCCCCTGTGCCCTGTCCCCTATGCCCTGACCCCTGTGCCCTGGCCCCTGTACCCTGGCCCCTGTGCCCTGGCCCCTGTGCCCTGGCCCCTGTACCCTGGCCCCTGTGCCCTGGCCCCTGGCCCCTGTGACCTGGCCTTGCACGCTGGCCCCTGTGCCCTGGCCCCTGGCCCCTGGCCCTACACACTGGCCCCTGGCCCTGCACCCTGGCCCCTGGCGGGTTGGTGTGCTGACAGAGCCATTTGTGCCAACCAACGGAGGCACTTGCGTGAGTGCGGGGTGGGGCAGGGCAGGTTGATGCGCCGACGGAGGCACTTGTGCTGACCGATGGAGGCACTTGTGCAAATGCGGGGCCGGGGTTTGGCTGGTTGGTGCGCCAACAGATGGTGCACTGACGGAGGCACTTGCACTGACCGACAAAGACGGAGACACATCTCCCATCGGTACAACAACCGACCGACCGATGGAGGCACTTGCACCGACTGACAGAGGCACTTTTGTGAGTGCGGGGTGTGGTTGGTTGGTGCACCGACCGATGGAGGCACTTGCACCGACCGACCCTGCACCCTGGCCCTGCGCACTGGCCCCTGGCCCCTGGCCCTGCGCACTGGCACCTGGCCCTGCACCCTGGGTCCTGGCCCTGCACCCTGGCCCCTGGCCCTGGCCCCTGGCCCCTGGCCCTGCGCCCTGGCCCCTGGCCCTGCGCCCTGGCCCCTGGCGCTGCCCCCCCTGGCCCTGCACCCTGGCCCCTGGCCCTGCACCCTGGCCCCTGGCCCTGCACCCTGCGCCCTGGCCCTGCACCCCTGGCCCTAGCCCTGCACCCTGTGCCCTAGCCCTGTGCCCTGGCCCCTGTACCCTGGCCCCTGTGCCCTGTCCCCTATGCCCTGGCCCCTGTGTCCTGGCCCCTGTGCCCTGGCCCCTGTGCCCTGTCCCCTATGCCGACGGAGGCACTTGCACTGACCGACAGAGACGGAGACACATCTCCCATCGCTACAACAAACCCAGCAGAAAGAGCACAACAGTTCCATAGTGTACAGTCAATCATCCACTGGGCTGTCCCGCGTGTGGCACATGGCTAGCTAGCTAGACATGGGCCCCATGGCAAGCCACAGGCACGCACACATCTCCCATCTCCCATCACTACACCAATACCAGCAGAAGCACAACAGTTTGTATGCGCTCAGCATACACCATGGACGGGGTTTAGAGTCATCAATCATCCACTGGGCTGCCCCGCAGCAAGCCGCAGCCACGACACTTATCCCATTGCTACGCCAAACCCAGCAGAAGGCGCACAACAGCAGTTCGTATGCACTCGGCACACACCATGGATGGGGCCTACAGTCAATCGTCCTCTGGGCTGTCCCACGCACATGGCTAGATAGCTAGAAGTGGGCCCCACGGCAAGCCGCAGGCACGCACACATCTCCCATCATTAGACTGTACCTGATGCGAGAGTAGTCGCAGCAGCCTGCTGGCTACACATGCAGCAGCCAGCCGGCTACTCACTCAGCAGCCAGCCGGCTACTCACTCAGCAGCCAGCCGGCTATGCCGTCTACACACGTAGGCACCTCACCGCGGGGTACGTATGGTGCCTTGATATGAGGATATTCCAATGCCATGCAATCACAACCTACCAGGAACTGATCAGCCATGCATGGCCATACATGGCAAAATCGACTCCGGCAGGTGCCACGGCCCATCAGTCGCACGATGTGGGACGTTTTTGAGCACGGGGCACTTCAGCTGTGAATCAAATGGCAGCGTGAGCCCGGCCGGGCGTGCTTCCCAGCCGCATGTACAGATGCAGGGCCGGCACTACATGCATGCCAGGCAACCAGGGCTATATCAAAAATGCTTGGATCATAGCCGTCTAACAGAAATGCATAGAATAAAGCTTAGACTGGCAGGAGGCAACTTTTGATCAGCAGCACGGGATTGTACGGCATGCATCACGCCTTGGGCCAAACAAGTTGGATGCCAGTGAACATACGCTACTTACAACGCAAATTATAAACAAATTGGCTTTGACCTTACTTAACATACACTGCATGCTAACCTTTGAATAAGGATACAGATATTGACTGGGTCAACATTCTCATACCGCTCGAGCTTGACAGCGCAGATGAATCGAGTCCTATATGATGGTGATGGTAATCCTCTTGACGACTACGTCGGTGAACAGAACGCGCCCCAGTCCAAGCGCCAAAGGTTTGACCCGCCTCACGGTCAACCTGTTCAGCGGCAACAACAGCGCAGCGCCCTCATCAACATTGGCCCTGGTCGTATTCCATCATTTAACACCGGCATTGACCTTGCGCCTGCGAGCTTCTTAGCTATTGGCAAGACGGGGGTGGATGCGATCGAAAAGCTTCTCCAGCAAGATGAGTGCACGTATGACCAGTTTTCAACGCTCTTGGTATCAATTCTTCGTGACGAGGATGCTGGTGTAGTAGTCCGCAACCACCTACTCACGGTCGGCTTGAGCCTGCTGCTGCTAGCGGGGATGGTGGTGAACGCCCTCAAGCCTGCAGATGTTGGGCGCCGCAAGGAGTAAGTTTATTAATGCAGATATGCATGACATGAATTCATATCTACAAGCTAACAAACTCCACTGTCGGATCTCATCATACACCTTTGCTCTTTGACACAGGGAACCTGACAAGCCTGTGAAGGGCAAGGCAGCAACAGCAGCTGACGAGAAGCCAGACTACGTGGCGGAGAATTATGTTGGTGTGTGGGCTTCCGTCAAGAAGTGCCAGCGGGAGGCTGTCGTGCTGTGGTAGGTGCGGTATGTCCCTGTATGGCATTAACAACCTGCAACAGGCTACTAGTCATTGTTGCCTGTGTACTTCGACTAGCTTCCTTCTTGCTTATTCAAACCAAACATTGTGTCCGGACTGCTTTGAACCTCTCATGTGTGCAGTGCCGGTATCTAATTGTCTGCCCACCCTTACATTGCAGTGCCTCTGGGAGAGCTGATAGATCCAGGCAACAAGCCTCAGCAGTCAGGACAGGGCAAGCCGGTGGCTGCTGGTGGAGCACTGGGACAGGGCAAGCCAGCGGCTGCTGGAGCTCCAGGACGTGGAAAGTGTGGCCCTGGCAAGCAATGAGCGTTACAGTAGGATCTGGGTGTGAACGTTGTGTATGGGCTGATAGTATTGCGTTGGTCGTTATGGGAGATGGGGGGCTACACAAATATGGCTTCAGACAACCATGCGCCCCATGACCAGACTGGGGACGCTCCTATGGGGGTGAAATGGGTGCGCAGGGGGTGGCTGGGTCAGGACCTGTAATCAGACTGAGGATGCGTATTGGAGTGATGGGTGTGTGGAGGGGGTGTGACAGGACTGCCACATGATCGGACTGGGGATGCCCATGCATATTGGTGTCATGGGGGTGCACAGGGGGCGGGTCAGGCCCCATAACTAGACGGGGGTTACCCCCCCGAAACTGGACTGGGGTTAGCCCCCTGTTAGCGGACTGGTGTTACCCCCTGTAAACGGACTGGGGTTACCCCCCTGTAAACGGACTGGGGTTACCTACCCCCCATAACCGGGTCGCCAAAGCTAGGTAACCCAGCCGGAGGAAACGAGGGTCCAACGAGGATGTGAAGGTCCTTCAGCCCGGGTCTCCTCGTTACCCCCTCGGTTGACAACCTGGGTAACGGGGGGCCCGGGTTACCTTAGGGTAACCCCCAGCCAGCCTGCCATAGGGCTACGGGTGCAGTGCTTGGACCAAATGGCACCAAACTTGCGCTTTGGTCTTTCAATGATGTTAATAATCAATACCGAAAGATTTGGGGCCAGCAGCAAACCGCAAGAGGTACCTGAAAATGGCCATGGTGGTTAGCAAAGCACAGAGCAACGAGGTAACTGCTCAGGTTTGCCTTGTCCTAAGGGTGCAGTGCCTTGACCAAATGGCACCAAACTTGCGCTTTGATCATTCAATGATATTTATAATCATTACCGAAAAGATTTGGGGCCAGCAGCAAACCGCAAGAGGTACCTGAAAATGGCCATGGTGGTTAGCAAAGCACAGAGCAACGAGCAAACTGCTCAGGGGTGCCTTGTCCTACAGGTGCAGTGCTTTGGCCAAATGGCACCAAACTTGCGCTTTGGTCTTTCAATGATGTTAATAATCAATACCGAAAGATTTGGGGCCAGCAGCAAACCGCAAGAGGTACCTGAAAATGGCCATGGTGGTTAGCAAAGCACAGAGCAATGAGGTAACTGCCCAGGTTTGCCTTGTCCTACGGGTGCAGTGCTTGGACCAAATGGCACCAAACTTGCGCTTTGGTCTTTCAATGATGTTAATAATCAATACCGAAAGATTTGGGGCCAGCAGCAAACCGCAAGAGGTACCTGAAAATGGCCATGGTGGTTAGCAAAGCACAGAGCAACGAGGTAACTGCTCAGGTTTGCCTTGTCCTACGGGTGCAGTGCCTTGACCAAATGGCACCAAACTTGCGCTTTGATCATTCAATGATATTTATAATCATTACCGAAAAGATTTGGGGCCAGCAGCAAACCGCAACAGGTACCTGAAAATGGCCATGGTGGTTAGCAAAGCACAGAGCAACGAGCAAACTGCTCAGGGGTGCCTTGTCCTACAGGTGCAGTGCTTTGGCCAAATGGCACCAAACTTGCGCTTTGATCTTTCAATGATGTTAATAATCAATACCGAAAGAGTTGGGGCCAGCAGCAAAGCGCAAGAGGTACCTGCAAATGGCCATGGTGGTTAGCAAAGCACAGAGCAACAAGCTAACTGTCCAGGTTTGCCTTGTCCTACAGGTGCATTGCCCTGACCAAATGGCACCAAACTTGCGCTTTGATCTTTCAATGATGTTAATAATCAATACCGAAAGAGTTGGGGCCAGCAGCAAACCGCAAGAGGTACCTGAAAATGGCCATGGTGGTTAGCAAAGCACAGAGCAACGAGGTAACTGCTCAGGTTTGCCTTGTCCTAAGGGTGCAGTGCCTTGACCAAATGGCACCAAACTTGCGCTTTGATCATTCAATGATATTTATAATCATTACCGAAAAGATTTGGGGCCAGCAGCAAACCGCAAGAGGTACCTGAAAATGGCCATGGTGGTTAGCAAAGCACAGAGCAACGAGCAAACTGCTCAGGGGTGCCTTGTCCTACAGGTGCAGTGCTTTGGCCAAATGGCACCAAACTTGCGCTTTGGTCTTTCAATGATGTTAATAATCAATACCGAAAGATTTGGGGCCAGCAGCAAACCGCAAGAGGTACCTGAAAATGGCCATGGTGGTTAGCAAAGCACAGAGCAATGAGGTAACTGCCCAGGTTTGCCTTGTCCTACGGGTGCAGTGCTTGGACCAAATGGCACCAAACTTGCGCTTTGGTCTTTCAATGATGTTAATAATCAATACCGAAAGATTTGGGGCCAGCAGCAAACCGCAAGAGGTACCTGAAAATGGCCATGGTGGTTAGCAAAGCACAGAGCAACGAGGTAACTGCTCAGGTTTGCCTTGTCCTACGGGTGCAGTGCCTTGACCAAATGGCACCAAACTTGCGCTTTGATCATTCAATGATATTTATAATCATTACCGAAAAGATTTGGGGCCAGCAGCAAACCGCAACAGGTACCTGAAAATGGCCATGGTGGTTAGCAAAGCACAGAGCAACGAGCAAACTGCTCAGGGGTGCCTTGTCCTACAGGTGCAGTGCTTTGGCCAAATGGCACCAAACTTGCGCTTTGATCTTTCAATGATGTTAATAATCAATACCGAAAGAGTTGGGGCCAGCAGCAAAGCGCAAGAGGTACCTGCAAATGGCCATGGTGGTTAGCAAAGCACAGAGCAACAAGCTAACTGTCCAGGTTTGCCTTGTCCTACAGGTGCATTGCCCTGACCAAATGGCACCAAGCTTGCGCTTTGATCTTTCAATGATGTTAATAATCAATACCGAAAGAGTTGGGGCCAGCAGCAAACCGCAAGAGGTACCTGAAAATGGCCATGGTGGTTAGCAAAGCACAGAGCAATGAGGTAACTGCCCAGGTTTGCCTTGTCCTACGGGTGCAGTGCTTGGACCAAATGGCACCAAACTTGCGCTTTGGTCTTTCAATGATGTTAATAATCAATACCGAAAGAGTTGGGGCCAGCAGCAAACCGCAAGAGGTACCTGAAAATGGCCATGGTGGTTAGCAAAGCACAGAGCAATGAGGTAACTGCCCAGGTTTGCCTTGTCCTACGGGTGCAGTGCTTGGACCAAATGGCACCAAACTTGCGCTTTGGTCTTTCAATGATGTTAATAATCAATACCGAAAGAGTTGGGGCCAGCAGCAAACCGCAAGAGGTACCTGAAAATGGCCATGGTGGTTAGCAAAGCACAGAGCAATGAGGTAACTGCCCAGGTTTGCCTTGTCCTACGGGTGCAGTGCTTGGACCAAATGGCACCAAACTTGCGCTTTGGTCTTTCAATGATGTTAATAATCAATACCGAAAGATTTGGGGCCAGCAGCAAACCGCAACAGGTACCTGAAAATGGCCATGGTGGTTAGCAAAGCACAGAGCAACGAGCTAACTGCTCAGGTTTGCCTTGTCCTACGGGTGCAGTGCCTTGACCAAATGGCACCAAACTTGCGCTTTGATCATTCAATGATATTTATAATCATTACCGAAAAGATTTGGGGCCAGCAGCAAACCGCAACAGGTACCTGAAAATGGCCATGGTGGTTAGCAAAGCACAGAGCAACGAGGTAACTGCCCAGGTTTGCCTTGTCCTACAGGTGCAGTGCTTTGGCCAAATGGCACCAAACTTGCGCTTTGATCTTTCAATGATGTTAATAATCAATACCGAAAGAGTTGGGGCCAGCAGCAAACCGCAAGAGGTACCTGAAAATGGCCATGGTGGTTAGCAAAGCACAGAGCAACAAGCTAACTGTCCAGGTTTGCCTATTCCTACAGGTGCATTGCCTTGACCAAATGGCACCAAACTTGCGCTTTGATCTTTCAATGATGTTAATAATCAATACCGAAAGAGTTGGGGCCAGCAGCAAAGCGCAAGAGGTACCTGAAAATGGCCATGGTGGTTAGCAAAGCACAGAGCAACAAGCTAACTGTCCAGGTTTGCCTTGTCCTACAGGTGCAGTGCCCTGACCAAATGGCACCAAACTTGCGCTTTGATCTTTCAATGATGTTAATAATCAATACCGAAAGAGTTGGGGCCAGCAGCAAAGCGCAAGAGGTACCTGAAAATGGCCATGGTGGTTAGCAAAGCACAGAGCAACAAGCTAACTGTCCAGGTTTGCCCTGTCCTACAGGTGCATTGCCTTGACCAAATGGCACCAAACTTGCGCTTTATATTTCAATGATGTTAATAATCAATACCGAAACGATTTGGGGCCAGCAGCAAACCGCAAGAGGTACCTGAAAATGGCCATGGTGGTTAGCAAAGCACAGAGCAACGAGGTAACTGCTCAGGTTTGCCTTGTCCTACAGGTGAATTGCCTTGGCCAAATGGCACCAAACTTGCGCTTTGATCTTTCAATGATGTTAATAATCAATACCGAAAGAATTGGGGCCAGCAGCAAACCGCAAGAGGTACCTGAAAATGGCCATGGTGGTTAGCAAAGCACAGAGCAACGAGCAAACTGCTCAGGGGTGCCTTGTCCTACAGGTGCATTGCCCTGACCAAATGGCACCAAACTTGCGCTTTGGTCTTTCAATGATGTTAATAATCAATACCGAAACGATTTGGGGCCAGCAGCAAACCGCAACAGGTACCTGAAAATGGCCATGGTGGTTAGCAAAGCACAGAGCAAGGCGCAAACTGCTCAGGTTTGCCTTGTCCTACAGGTGAATTGCCTTGACCAAATGGCACCAAGCTTGCGCTTTGATCTTTCAATGATGTTAATAATCAATACCGAAAGATTTGGGGCCAGCAGCAAACCGCAAGAGGTACCTGAAAATGGCCATGGTGGTTAGCAAAGCACAGAGCAACGAGCTAACTGCCCAGGTTTGCCTTGTCCGAGCTAACTGCCCAGGTTTGCCTTGTTCTACAGGTGCAGTGCCCTGACCAAATGGCACCAAACTTGCGCTTTGATATTTCAGTGATATTTATAATCAATACCGAAAGATTTGGGGCCAGCAGCAAACCGCAACAGGTACCTGAAAATGGCCATGGTGGTTAGCAAAGCACAGAGCAACGAGCTAACTGCTCAGGGGTGCCTTGTCCTACAGGTGCAGTGCCCTGACCAAATGGCACCAAACTTGCGCTTTGATCTTTCAATGATGTTAATAATCAATACCGAAAGATTTGGGGCCAGCAGCAAACCGCAACAGGTATCTGAAAATGGCCATGGTGGTTAGCAAAGCACAGAGCAACGAGCTAACTGCCCAGGTTTGCCTTGTCTTACAGGTGCATTGCCTTGACCAAATGGCACCAAACTTGCGCTTTGATCTTTCAATGATGTTAATAATCAATACCGAAAGATTTGGGGCCAGCAGCAAACCGCAACAGGTACCTGAAAATGGCGATGGTGGTTAGCAAAGCACAGAGCAATGAGGTAACTGCCCAGGTTTGCCTTGTCCTACAGTTGCAGTGCCCTGACCAAATGGCACCAAACTTGCGCTTTGATCTTTCAATGATGTTAATAATCAATACCGAAAGATTTGGGGCCAGCAGCAAACCGCAACAGGTACCTGAAAATGGCCATGGTGGTTAGCAAAGCACAGAGCAACGAGCTAACTGCCCAGGTTTGCCTTGTCCTACAGGTGCAGTGCCCTGACCAAATGGCACCAAACTTGCGCTTTGATCTTTCAATGATATTTATAATCAATACCGAAAGATTTGGGGCCAGCAGCAAACCGCAACAGGTACCTGAAAATGGCCATGGTGGTTAGCAAAGCACAGAGCAAGGCGCAAACTGCTCAGGTTTGCCTTGTCCTACAGGTGAATTGCCTTGACCAAATGGCACCAAGCTTGCGCTTTGATCTTTCAATGATGTTAATAATCAATACCGAAAGATTTGGGGCCAGCAGCAAACCGCAAGAGGTACCTGAAAATGGCCATGGTGGTTAGCAAAGCACAGAGCAACGAGCTAACTGCCCAGGTTTGCCTTGTCCGAGCTAACTGCCCAGGTTTGCCTTGTTCTACAGGTGCAGTGCCCTGACCAAATGGCACCAAACTTGCGCTTTGATATTTCAGTGATATTTATAATCAATACCGAAAGATTTGGGGCCAGCAGCAAACCGCAACAGGTACCTGAAAATGGCCATGGTGGTTAGCAAAGCACAGAGCAACGAGCTAACTGCTCAGGGGTGCCTTGTCCTACAGGTGCATTGCCCTGACCAAATGGCACCAAACTTGCGCTTTGATCTTTCAATGATGTTAATAATCAATACCGAAAGATTTGGGGCCAGCAGCAAACCGCAACAGGTATCTGAAAATGGCCATGGTGGTTAGCAAAGCACAGAGCAACGAGCTAACTGCCCAGGTTTGCCTTGTCTTACAGGTGCATTGCCTTGACCAAATGGCACCAAACTTGCGCTTTGATCTTTCAATGATGTTAATAATCAATACCGAAAGATTTGGGGCCAGCAGCAAACCGCAACAGGTACCTGAAAATGGCGATGGTGGTTAGCAAAGCACAGAGCAATGAGGTAACTGCCCAGGTTTGCCTTGTACTACAGGTGCATTGCCTTGACCAAATGGCACCAAACTTGCGCTTTGATCCTTCAATGATGTTAATAATCAATACCGAAAGATTTGGGGCCAGCAGCAAACCGCAACAGGTACCTGAAAATGGCCATGGTGGTTAGCAAAGCACAGAGCAACGAGCTAACTGCCCAGGTTTGCCTTGTCCTACAGGTGCAGTGCCCTGACCAAATGGCACCAAACTTGCGCTTTGATCTTTCAATGATATTTATAATCAATACCGAAAGATTTGGGGCCAGCAGCAAACCGCAAGAGGTACCTGAAAATGGCCATGGTGGTTAGCAAAGCACAGAGCAACAAGCTAACTGTCCAGGTTTGCCTTGTCCTACAGGTGCAGTGCCCTGACCAAATGGCACCAAACTTGCGCTTTGATCTTTCAATGATGTTAATAATCAATACCGAAAGATTTGGGGCCAGCAGCAAACCGCAACAGGTACCTGAAAATGGCCATGGTGGTTAGCAAAGCACAGAGCAACGAGCTAACTGCCCAGGTTTGCCTTGTCCTACAGGTGCAGTGCCCTGACCAAATGGCACCAAACTTGCGCTTTGATCTTTCAATGATATTTATAATCAATACCGAAAGATTTGGGGCCAGCAGCAAACCGCAACAGGTACCTGAAAATGGCCATGGTGGTTAGCAAAGCACAGAGCAAGGCGCAAACTGCTCAGGTTTGCCTTGTCCTACAGGTGAATTGCCTTGACCAAATGGCACCAAGCTTGCGCTTTGATCTTTCAATGATGTTAATAATCAATACCGAAAGATTTGGGGCCAGCAGCAAACCGCAAGAGGTACCTGAAAATGGCCATGGTGGTTAGCAAAGCACAGAGCAACGAGCTAACTGCCCAGGTTTGCCTTGTCCGAGCTAACTGCCCAGGTTTGCCTTGTTCTACAGGTGCAGTGCCCTGACCAAATGGCACCAAACTTGCGCTTTGATATTTCAGTGATATTTATAATCAATACCGAAAGATTTGGGGCCAGCAGCAAACCGCAACAGGTACCTGAAAATGGCCATGGTGGTTAGCAAAGCACAGAGCAACGAGCTAACTGCCCAGGTTTGCCTTGTCCTACAGGTGCAGTGCCCTGACCAAATGGCACCAAACTTGCGCTTTGATCTTTCAATGATATTTATAATCAATACCGAAAGATTTGGGGCCAGCAGCAAACCGCAAGAGGTACCTGAAAATGGCCATGGTGGTTAGCAAAGCACAGAGCAATGAGGTAACTGCCCAGGTTTGCCTTGTCCTACAGTTGCAGTGCCTTGACCATGTGCATGTAGTAGTAACTGTTACAATCCCTAGCATTCCAGCTAGACGCCAGTACACGTAAAACCATGGTGCATTTACAGGGCGTTTTACAGATCTGACCGAAGTCCAGAAAGTGGATATTTGTATTAAACATACCTTGAAGAGTCCACAGTAAAGGGTGGTGACCTTTGGCGAAGTCCATGTGCATGTAGTAGTAACTGTTACAATCCCTTGCATTCCAGCCGCCAGTACACGTAAAACCATGGTGCAAACCATGGTGCCCCGGTTTGGTGCCGGTTAGCTAAGACCCGGCTCCCCCCGAAACCGGCCCAAGTACTCCCATAGGGCCTGTAAGATTTATCGCATCCCTTTGCATATTTCATCTTCGTCGCTCGATCGCTCGGCCATCCCAAATGCCTTTTGGATGATGCCTCAAGGGCATGCGAAAGCCGCTAAATGCACTGAGACAGTGGACCCATCCAGGACCAGCGGCGGGACCCAGAACGAGACTACAATGTACGACAAGCCAGCGCTAGCGGCCAGCTGACGCCCCCAGAAGGCACCGGAAGAGAGGACACGCCGCAGCACCCAAGACGGCGGGCCCCGACAGAACAACCCAGGCACCCCATGGCCCACCAGGGATACCAGCCAAAAGTCCGGACCGCCGGGCTGCCACGGTATTGGAGCTGTTTGGGAGCGGTGGGATTGGTGAGGCAAATAAGCAGCCAATAGATAGAGAGCGGCAGTACGTTCTGTCGGTGGTGCACCACGTGATCCGGTGTAGTAATTGTTACGGTGGGGTCCAGGCCGGAAAAGGTAGGTCCGATGGTGGGCGTGCAACCGAGGGCTATGGACCCGCATGGCCAACCGCGCGCAAGACTGCACGAAGCTTCACGCAAACTGTGCTGCACTGCTTGCTGCGCGCTTAGGGGCATATGCTGCACTGCGATGCCAAGAAGGCTCAGGATACCATGCGGCTGCAGCAGTGCCAAGGGTTGGAATACAGAGGTCGAGGTGCGCATGTTTGGCCCCGCGCCTGAGCAGCGGCAGGGACTACTGCGGCTCTCCTTCGGGACACCCTTGGTGGCCATGCATTGGGACACCCTTGGTGGCCATGCATAAGCCAACAAATTGGCCTTGCGGCGCCCCGTGCTATACACTCGCCAAGCTGGTTGCCATAAGGCGAAACACCGACACCAAAGAATAATATTGCTCATATCTTGCCACAATGTGCAGCTTCATCCAGCCACAGAATAAATAATTTCATAACATGGAGACAGGTTACCGTCCACTAAGGCACCGACGCCATCGCTACTCCGTGTGCGGGCCACATAACTTTTTAACTTTGCTGATGAATAAGCGGAGTTTGGATGCCCAGAAAGCGTGATATACACGCACACGAGACCCACGTTCCAGACCGGAATCAAACCTCGCGACATCAGATGACACGCCCCAACCCTTCAACGGCACTTAAGGTGACAAGAGCGCATCACACAATTTGCTTGTCCTCGTGGTTAGTTCGAGCGTAAGCAGCGCGTCCAACTGAAGACTGCCTTCAAACCGTTTGTCGTCGGTAACGGGCGATTAGACGGGCGTGCTGGCAGGCAAATATGCGGGAAGCTGTCTGTCAGCACCGCTGCTCACCCTTATTTCGCCGCATTTAGCCGGCCTAGCATTATGCAACGTTGGCCTAAGAGCCCATTCGCTCCGGCTTTCCCCTCGGATGTCAGCTTACTGCAGCCAGGACAACTCCATCACTCACCAGCAGCGTAAATGGAGCATATGCAGCCGCAACCGCACCCATACAGTACGCTGAACTGTGTTTTGCTCGCCCCGCCCGCGTGCCGGGCTGCCATGAGCCTATTGTGAGGAACGGCCGTCGTCATTGCCACCCTGGCACTTGGCGGTGCCATTGTACCAGGAGCTGGACATGACCCACGGTTTGGCATGCACACCAGAGCGCGCCGTCGTCGACACCGTACCACTGCGCCCCGCCGCCGCCGCTGACGACGCCACTGACGCTGCGGTAGCGGCCGTCACTGCAGCAGCCGCGGCTTCAAGCATCGCGCTGCTCACCCCAGAAGCCGAGCTCGGCCAGGTGCCTGAGGCCGCCGTCGTGATGTGCGCGACAAGGGCTGCGGCCTTCACTTCTACCTCCGACAACTTCGTGTTCGTCGACGGTGCAAAGCCCTCGGCGCCGTCGTGGGGATGCGACTGGTTCCAGCCAGCGGACAGGACACCTAGTGACGCGGCCGCTGACGCGGACCCGCTCTTGCCGGCATAGGTGGCGACTGCAGCAGCTTGCTGCAGCGATGCTGCTGCCACCGCCGTCTCTGATGATGTAGTCAAGCCCTCAGAGGCGTGATGAGCGGGTGGCTGCTGGTTCCAGCTGGCAGACAGAACGCCCATTGACGCAGCCGCCGATGCAGATCCGCTCTTGCCTGCACCTGCCGTGTTGCATTCTGTGGCCACACCCTCAGCAGCGTTGTGCCAGTTCCAGCTCGCAGATAGGCCACCCGTCAATGCGGCCGCTGACGCAGATCCGCTCTTGCCGGCAAGAGCTCCGACCTCGTCAGTGTGCTCTAGAGCTACCACTCCCACTGCCGTGTGGGGTTCTGCATCCAGGCCCTTAGCAGCGCGATGAGCGGGTGGCTGGTTCCAGCCCGCAGACAGGACGCCTGTTGAATTGGTCGCTGACGCGGATCCGCTCTTGCCGGCAAGAGCTCCGACCTCGTCAGTGTGCTCTAGAGCTACCACTCCCACTGCCGTGTGGGGTTCTGCATCCAGGCCCTTAGCAGCGCGATGAGCGGGTGGCTGGTTCCAGCCCGCAGACAGGACGCCTGTTGAATTGGTCGCTGACGCGGATCCGCTCTTGCCCGCAAGGGTGGCTGTCATGGCGACGTGCTCTAGCGCTGCCGCCGCCATCGTCGTGTTCGACGCTGCAGCCACGCCCTCAGCAACGCTGGGCGCGGACGACCGGTTCCAGCCGGCAGACAGGACCCCGATCGATGCAGCCGCTGATGCGGATCCGCTCTTGCCGGCAAGGCCGGCGGCCGCAGCAACAGAAACTCGCATCTTTGCCGCAGCGGCGGCTGCGGCAGCGGTGGCAGCTGCGGCGCTCTGGGCGATGGCCAGCCCTCGCCGCATGGCCATAATCTCCGCGGTGGCGGCCGCTACGGTGGAGATGACCGCAATGGCAATACCGGCGCCCTCCACCGAATGGAGCACGCTGTGCGGCACGTGCAGCCCAACCTGGGTGGGTGCGTGTGGGTGTTAGGCAGCAGGAGAGGTGCGTACCGGCGTCAAGAGGTCACGCACAGGGCTTACGACAACTGAAGGATGATCGGCTTTGTACAACTAGTGCTTACAGAGGTGTCTCTGAAGGTACCAATGAACCGCAGCGCACGTGGATTGGGACAATGCTTGCTGGATGCGCATTAAACAACGTCTGGTTCGCGTATCGGGTTGATTCGGCTTCCCTGTGTTTGCCAGGGCCCCGCCCGGCCCAGCCCAACAAGCGCACGGTCCACTCCCTCCCCTCGTACACACCTGGAAGTGCTGGTGCATAAGGCCCACCACCACCAGGATGTGCGCCAACACATCTAGCACATCGAAGGTGAAGGCGATCAGGAAGCCCGCGAAGGCAGCCACGTGACCATTGGCGCGCTCCTCCATCATGCGCTCGTAGTCCTGGGGTGCGGCAGGCGGCGGCAGCGCAGACGCCGCGTCAGGTGAGGTCAGAGAACCCACATGAAATGAGAGCTCATCACGCGCCGGCCGGTCAACAGCTCGCAGCCGTTTTCGTGCCCAACACACGACTCAATACCGTACCCTCTCAGCATCCCCACCCAAAAAAACGCCCTGACCTGCGCACGCCATGCCGCGCTCCCTCAGCACCGTCCCAACCCACATGAGCACCGCCCCGCCACGCTGTGACGTCACGCTCTGTCGTCACGTTGTGATTACTCTCTTGTTTCCTCCCAGCCCGCCGGCCCGTCCGTCACTCAACCTCTCTGCGATGCTTGCCTCGCAAGGTCCCCAACACCACGATCTCCACTTCCTCCTCGCGAAGCCCCACACCAACCCAAGCCGCTCACCCGCATCCGCCCTCCCGCCCACCCAGGCGCTCACCTGGTGCGCCAGATGCGCCACGAACAAGGCTCCGACGGCCGGCAGCGCCACCATGGCGCCCCGGCCCACCCTGGCCAGCAGCTGCGGGGTCAGCAGCCGCCGGCCCACCCGGCTGCCCATCGCCTTCTGGATGGCCATGTCCAGGACAGACAGCCCGCCGCGAGACCCGGCGCCATGCGCTGCGGCCGCCGCGCCGCCGTGGGCTGCCGCCGCGCCGGCACCGTGCTCCGCGGCACGCGAGGCGGCGGCCGTGGCTGCGGCGGCGGTCCGCTCTGCCATGACTGCATTAGTGGGGTCCAGCAGGCGGCCAGCCAGGGCCTCCGCGGCGTGGGCGCCCACTCGTGTCCCACCCTTGGACAGCGCCTGCTCGCCTGCACAGCCGCCGCGGGGAATGGGTCGATGGTTGCTGTTCCTGCAAGGATGAAACATTTATGGCTGCCCGGCCACTGTGCGCCTTACCTAGCCGCTCCGCCATGCGCTCTCCCGCCCGCTCTGCGACCCGCTCGCCAACGCGTTCGGCCATGCGTTCTCCAGCTCGCTCAGCAACGCGCTCAGCAACCCGCTCGCCGACGCGCTCGGCTAGCCGTTCACCGGCGCGCTCCGCCAGCCGCTCTCCAGCGCGCTCAGCAACGCGCTCCGCGACCCGCTCGCTCATGCGCTCGGCGACGCGTTCGCCCACCCGCTCCGCCAGGCGTTCACCGGCCCGCTCAGCAACCCGTTCTCCAGCCCTTTCGAGGACGCGTTCACCGACACGCTCTGTGAGGCGCTCGCCGGCGCGCTCAGCAAGCCGCTCGACCAGGCGCTCGCCGGCGCGCTCGCCGATGCGCTCGCCAGCTTTCTCCGCTGCTGAGCTCAAGACCTTGCTGCCGACGTGTTGCATGACCTGTGGTATGGGCGAGTATATGCGAGGAGCGCTTGCAACAGCCGTCTCTGTCGCGCTACCGAGCCCTCGGGGTACCGGCAAGCATTTGATGCATGTGTACAACAACAAAATTCTATAATTGAATGTGCCTGTCCAAAAACGAGAATGTCGTGTAAGCAATTGAATGCTGGGTCCAATCGACATGTCGACACGCCAAGCACCTGTTTACTGGTAAGACGCTCCGCAACGGCCTCGAGGAATTTAAATGCAGACTTCTCCGCAGCACGGTGTTGAACCTGGTGGACGGCGCCCTCTACTCCGCCATGACCGTGACCAGCTCCATGGCCTTCGTGATTGTGGCCGTGGTCGTGACCGTCGTGCTTCTGACCGTGACCGCTGACAACAGTGCCTTCCTGTCCATGCTGAGGCGGGTTGCTTCCGTTCTCGTTGTGGCCTTGTGCACCATCTTGCGTCGTTTCGGCGGAGTCTGCTTTTCCAACGGATGCATTCCGCCTCGAGAAGAACGCACGCGCACCTGGAAGCAAAACGCGATGTACCCCCGGTGCTAGCCGAAGAACCCGCGTAGACGTCCCCCCCCGGCAGACGAAAGGCTGCAGCATTGTGTGGGCCAACATGGCTGGTGAATACAGTCGAACAGCAAAAGATTGGTGTATCGCGCGTGTGTGAGTTCCGTCAGTATCGAAATACGGTCGCATACCTTCTTCCTGCTATGAACGTGTTACATACGTAATCCTGCAGCACCGTACCTCGTGCTGCGCCACCCCCCGCATGATCTGGGTCAGCCAGCCCCGGGCGCGAGATTCGCTGACATATGTAAGAATCTCCTTCTTTCAAACCGCAGATGGACGGTGCCTGGAAGGCACCAAGACGCGCAGCATGTAGCCCTCAGGTACCCTCTCGCACATGTATTGCTCGACAAGAGAGGTCGCCAGCATCCCAGGTTTAAGGGGGGACCGCTGCTTGTCGAACCACAGCAACGGTTAATCGTGGAAATGCTCGTGCGCACCGCTCGCGCGTCTGTACGACCATGCAACAAGCGCGCAGGTCGCTCACCCATTCCCAGAACATGGCCGATGATACCATTCACAACATTACCTAACGCTGCAGGCCACAGCCCTGCGCCACAAGCCCACACCAGTCCTGGTCGCTATCAGTTCTTGCGAAAGCCGCGCTTCGTTCTCCTCACCCACCCCCAGCCAAATCACTAATCCAAGGTAGCCAAGTCCTCAGCACGCCCAGCTGCAAGCTCGCCCTCCGGTTTAATGCGCAACCTTGGAAAACATCCGGCGGATGAAGAAGACCTGCAGCAGGCTGACCAGCACCAGCACGCCCGACCGCACGAACGCGTACACCATCACGCGGTGGTTGGTCGACTCCACTGTCATCCGGTGCCGCCGCTCCCGCCAGTACAGGTACTGCTGGGTGGCCCGCAGCTGCTGCAGCTGGGCATCCACCTGGTGCACGTAGTGCCACAGGCTCTGCGTGTGTTGGCGGGGAACATAAAGACCGGATTACACCACATGGGTAGGATATACATGTGTATGTGGCGAGTGTGAACGGACTGGGGACGGGGCGAGGACGCCGGGTTACACGACATAGGAAACGGAAAGCAGGGAGGGGGGCCGGACATAGGACCAGAGACGGCCGCGTTATCGGGTCAGGGGGTGGCAGGCACGAGCTCGTCGTCGTCGCAGTGTGTACGGCGCTAGGCAAGGTGGAAGCAGTATGCAGGGCGGCGGTGACGGAGGTGCCGGGGCAGCAGCGGCGGGTGCCCGGTAATGCGCAGGTACATGTGTATCAGCGCTGCGGGGCATTGCGCAGGGGCACCGGGCAGCATGGGCCCTGCCTTCCGCAGCGTTGACGCCGCGGGAATGGCATGGCGCGGCCGCGCGGGCTACGCCTATTGCCCATCTCCCGCTCCGTCTCGACGGAGCAGTTCGCCGCTCACCGCAACCAGCGCGACTTCCTCCCATGGCCCCGAGCGCCGGTCCAAATTCAAATCCAACATGTTCTCCCCCCCCGCAGCCCTGCCCTTGCCGAGCACGGCTTTTCCTTGCGGCCTTCTCGGAGCCAGAGCTCCGGGGCCCCTTGCACCCCCGCAAGCCTCACCCTTGCCAACACAGCCAACCCCACCGACCCCCCCAGGTTCATCGTCACCCCCATCTCCCCACCCAGACTGGACAGCACCACCCTCTGCGGACCGCTGCCCGCCCGCCGCCGGCGGCCTCCCCCCATGAGAACCTCCCCTCCAGGGCACCTCCCATCCAGGGCTACTGTTGGTATGCAGCCCCGGATTTTTCGCGTTGCCCATCATGCGTCGACGTCTCAGGGCCATCCATGAACGATTCGTCAGAGCCCGCACACCCCTGGGTCCCGCCTCTGCAGACGCAGACGCCCGAACTGGATCCCGACCTGGATCCCGACTCGCCTGCGTGTCGTGCTCCTTGACGTTGTTCTGCTGTGCGGGGTCCGCGTGGCCCACGTGAAGGTCCCACAGAACCTCCCTGGAGAGCACGTAGCGGCTGCCAGTCTTCTCCTGGTTCAGCCGCAAGCAAAACCGGTACTTGCCGGATTCGTACGGCACCAGGTGGAACCTGGGGGGGGGCGTGGGGTTTAGGGGGACTGGCGTGGTGAGGGCTGTAGGATGCAGTCAGCGGCTCTGTAACGTTTTGTACTGCGTTGGAACTGCAGTGGCTTGGGTGGTCGAGTGTGCGGTGCTGGTGGTGTGACGGTGAAGGGGGAGGGTGCAAGGAAGGAAAGCAATAGCAACCCAGGCGGGCCGCGCCTTGCGGACAGGCGGCGTCCAGTGCTACGGCAGAAGCTGCTGGGGCCCTCGGGTGCAGCGTTTGGGTGCAAGGTGCATCAAAGCCGTATGACGGTATGGTGGGCGGAAGGACTGCGACACAGCCCCGTCCAACTTCGTGCCTCGACAGTGAATGCCGTGCCATGCCCGGTGTGTCTCGTGCCTTTAACGGAGGCGGTGCCGTGCCTCCGACGTCTTGGAGTTTCTGAGGCCTGCAGATGCGCAGGGGAACAACAAATTGCGTCCCTCCCACCAGGCCTGCACGCCCATATCCTTACTTAGCCTCCGGCTCGCCGAACGTCTCGTGCACGCGAGTGCCGCCAGGCGAGGTGATGATCAGGTCATACCTTGCCTGCATCATCATACGTCCAGGGTGAGAGAATTCACCGTCAGGGAGCTTAGAGGGGCAAGATCGAATAGCTAGGAGTCGAACATTGCGTCTGCTGGAAACGAGGCGCTGGCAGGAAGTAAAACACTACTGTGATCCATTGACGTTACAATTAGGAGCAGTTGGTTGTTGCTGATCGGGTCGGAGGCGGACTCGCCTGCAGCGAGTACAGGTCGGGTAACGCCACGAAGCTCCCGTAGAAGGGCTCATACATGTTCACTTCATATTGCATGCATTCTTCGTATCTAAATTTCAATTTGATCCCGAGCGCTTGATGAAGGCAAAGGTACACGCACAACAGGAGTGAGCGAGGGTTACGAAGCGCGCCCATGTTGGAGGGTGTAGTGTGTATCAAGTCTAACTGAGGTGCATCTACAAGTTGCCGGCTAGCGAGCCTTACTTGCCGTCGTGGATTGGACAGGGCGTGCCGTGGATGTGGTGACGTCTACAGAAAGGCTCCCCAGTCATCAACCCTTAGTTGTTGGCTCAATATAAACCAGGCTTCTAAATTTATCAAGAGAATATTACGTGCATCTTTACCGAACCTTATTTGCAACAACCACGCCTAGCCTGTCAGTGTGAGGTCTGTTTTCTTGCCTTCCCAGCTTGGTGAGACAGTAGCGAATGGTTCTTGGCCTACGGGGCAGCACTGTGCCCCAAGGGCGCTGCGGTGTTGCGCCAGCCCCGTTGCTAGGAGGTGCTGGCGTCAGGAGTGTCGTCATCAGCGCACTTAAGCAGCAACCAGGCGAGCTGCGAGGCGAGCCGCTGCCACATCGCCGGGAGTCCAAGTATGAACCGTGCGAGCCTTCTACGAGCTCCTTGGCGGACTTCGGGGCTCGGGTGACGTTGGAGCGGCTTTACTCCTGGAACGCGCTGGACGGTGCCCTCGGCGGAGTACCACATGGTGCATTTTTGGTAACGTTGGACGACCGTCCGCAACGTACCCGCAATCAGGACCGATCAGAGGACTATTTTGCGAACGTGGGCGATGCCATTCGCTCTCTTCGCGAGGATATCCCCATGCTTTTCCAGAGGGAACTAAACTGTAAGTGGGTGATTAAAAGCGCTATTTCCAATTGATTTAGGCAACCTTTTCAGTTGTGTGGCTGCCTTGTTAATTGCGGGGCTGCACACTAGGTCAGGACGGTTCGGGCGTTGGCTCACCCCTACATTACCACTGGCTGCGCAGATGGCGTATATCGCGAGGACATTGTGTTCAGGGACCCGCGCAACTGCTTTAAGGGCATGAAGAACTACCAGCTGATCTTTTGGTCGCTGCGTTTCCATGGCAAAATCTTCTTTAAAACCCTGTACGTTGACGTTAAGAGAATATGGCAGCCGGAGGACGGGCTCATCAAGATGCGCTGGACCGTGCACGGCATCCCCCGTGTGCCGTGGGAGGCGGAGGGTATCTTCGACGGCATCTCCACATATCGGCTAGACAGCCACGGCAAGATATACGAGCACAGTGTTGACAATATCCTGCTGCGAGACCCGCCCATGGCCACCAACCCGCCGCTCCTGGCCGGTCTCAACCTGCAGCCCTTGGTACCCTCGCAGCAACCCGTACCAGGTGCGGCGACAGAGGCTGACCCAAAATTTGAGCCTGACATGGGCGTGTGGGGATCGGTATAATAGAGCTCAGAGGGGGCTACGTGGTTAGCACGATACCATGTCTGAGCACGCATAACTGCATTACAAATATTCCGCTAATTGCCAATGTCACCGGCAATCAGCTTGCCCGGGCTCCGCGCGTGCCGGCTTCCGCTGTCAATGCTGCCCCATCAGCGAGTCAGCGACCGGTGCGCTGCACTCCGCGATCACTCCTGCCTGCACATCCTCCCCCTCAGCTTGTTTACTGTCCTGTCTTCTCCTCCCGCCGCCGCTCTGCAAGCAGGAGCCTGGTGCCAGGGCGCAGAGCTGGACGAGCAGTGGGGCGCGTACTTGCAGCGCATAGTGGTTTCGGCGCTGCACCACCTGGAACAGGAGCCTGCGGCAGCAGTGGCGGGGATAGCAGCTAGCACGCCGGTGGCGCTTCCGCAGGCGCACCATGCCCAGGTCAAGCAGCAGTCGCAGGGCAAAGCTCATGCGGCGCAGGGCAGGGCAGCAGGCGGCGCAGGCTCGGGCGGCCACGCTTGCTGGGGTGGCAAGCTGGCGGCATACGGCCAGGAGGACGGCATGCGGCAGTAGCAGCCGCGGCGCTTGCAGCAGCGGCAGTGGCGAGCTGATTGGGGCTGGAATTGCGAAGGGATTGGGATTGCAGCGGCGTTTTGAGAGCAGACGAGCAGGCACGTTGCGTTGCTGCGGGCTGGCTGGACCGCAGGCTGGCTGGACTGGCGGGTACGTTCTTGCCGGCGCGATGGCTGGCTGCCTGGTTGTGCGCACCGGGTCGTTTTGCCAGGTGGCACTTGTAACGCCGTAGTGTGCAGAGAAAGTCGGTGAGGCTCAGAAACACGTCAGCGGAGCGGCCCGGGTTGCGAAGCCCCGCAGGCGGAAATTGGGGGGCTGGTTTGTCTGACTGTCGTCTCCTTTTGTCCGCTTCGTGCCGCGGTGTTCCAGCAATGGGTTTGGATTGTGGTCGGGCCTCCAGTCACTATTCCATGTGGATCGCTTGGCGGTTGCTTGGTTGCGCGTTGGAAGCAGCCCCTTGCAACAACATACAGCGCCAGTCGCTGAACCTGCGGGTGAGATGGCTTCGACAACTATTGAAGGCGTGGGTGGAAGCGCTTTTTTCGCCTTTCCTGCGACTCTGGGTATGCATCGCCAGTGCTGTGGCGGTTCTTGCACGTGTCTTGTGAGCCGGACGCGCGGCGTCACCAACGGTGAGCGCGGCCTGTGCGCATGCTTCGTTGCACATGGATTTGTTTGCCCCTGTTGAGGTTCATTTCACTGGGGAGTCGGTCTACAGGTTCTCAGTTTGCGGTATATGCCCTGCCTGCCTAGTCGACTCAGCCACGCCCCTCTCACGGACCGTCCCACTTGACGCTGTGGCATGAGTGCGGTGTCGGTCATCGCTGGAGCCCCTGTCCCTGACATCACATCCCACTTGCAGCGATGCATGACGGTCGACATTCGTCCAGCTGTTTTGACTTTTGGTGGGTGCGGTGGGTTGGTTGGAGGAGCAATTTGATTGTGTGGCAGTGCGGAGCATTAATTTATGACATGGCGCACGTGCAGGCGGGCGCGAGATGCACACGACGCTTTATGCTGACGTAGGGTCACTCGATGAAATGTTCTCCAGGAGGGGACCGATGTTGCGAGTTGTGCGCCCAGACCACAGTATGTATGTCGTTAATTACAGAACCACTGATGTCCCTGGTTGTCGTGAGTCGCGCTTTAAGTTTTCGTTCGGGGACGGATGCGGTGGTTGTTCGATGGTGTCATACTTTGGTTATGCTGCGACGAGGAGAAGGCGTCGATATCGGGTAGTTGACAGTTTGTAGTCACGAGTGGCAGTATGTTTGAACAGGCTCTGTGTAGGCTAGAGCGCGACGGCATCAATCTGTACTATTATGTCTGTTAAGTTGCACACTAGTACCCAGGTCCTGAGTAACGGAGTCGACGCAAATCACTGGTGCCATGCCGGCTGTTCCAACAGGTTCTCTACGCAGGTTAACACTATCCATGCTCAGCTGCATGTGAAATGTTCTTGGAAGATATCTATGATGCATAATCACAGCATTAGTCTTAACAGTTGGCGATTTCACTCGTACAACTTCAGGCTAGACAAACGCCTGTATGCGTAATAAATTAGCTTCATCACGCAGCGCCCTGGTCCCACCAGAGGCGCCATGATCGCCAGGCGCTATTATACCTCCACTCGCCGCCGTTTACAACCTCGACGGCTAGCATGGCACGACCGCTTCCGGCAACGTCGGTTGCGCACCTCATTTAACACGGCTCAATCGCTCACCAACACGCCGCGCTCGCCGTCACCGCATAAACAGACGCGTGTTCGGAACCCCAGCCTAGTACCGAAAGTCCACGCGACACTACCCGAGGAAGTCGACTAGTGGGGGGGGGGGCAACGCTGCTTCCCTGCACCGCCGCGTATACTTCAAGCTACATGCCTGCCAACACGGCCAGCCGCCCGCACAGCTCACGAGCGCATCACCGCGTTTGTGCTGAGCGACGACGACAAGGTGCCCGGGACCCAGCCGTTGTTGAAGGCGTAGGAGAAGTTGCTGACGTCGCCCTCCCGCGAGGGGTCCCACTCCACGGTCCGCGGTCCGCGAACCTTGAGCAGCGCCTCACGGTCCGCGTTCAGGAAGCTGTAAACCAGCGACAGCAGGCGGCCCTGGGCCAGCTCCGGAATTTCAGAAGCGGGGGTCAGCTGCAGCTGGCCTGGAAGCGGAAAAAGGCGGGAGGGAGAAGGGGTAAAGAAAGAGGAGGGCGGGGATGAAGGCCTGGCCGTAACAAACGATGAAGCGTCTTAGAAGCGCCACGCATTCCAAAATTTCCAATGCGTGTGAATGTTAGGATGTCTGGCGCTCGCTGCGCCAACTAGGGGTGATGCATTGTTGTGGTCCAGGCCTGACATGTTGCGACGCTCCAGGCAACGACGCAGCGGGAGGTGGCCACCAATCCGCCTACCCCCGGCGCACTGCTTGCCAAGCGGACGGCGCACTGCTTGCCAAGCGGACGCCAACCTATCGGCTTTGCCACCCATTCCAGACCCACCGACCCAACACAGCGGCGCCAAACGCGGCTTACCGTTTGCGAGGTAGGCAAGGTGCGATGGCCAGAACTCCAGGCCGTCGAAGATGTGGGTGGCGTAGATGATGGATGACCCACGGGTCTCGCACTCCTCCTTGAGGAAGCGCATCAGGTCGGAGCGGCCCAGCACGTCCAGGTCCACGGTGATCTCATCCAGAAGCAGCACCTGCAGGCGGGACCACCGGGGCAGGGCAGGTCGTACCAGGTCGCTGGGGCAACAGAGTCAGCCAGGCAGGAGGGGGCAGTGACAGGGTGGTCGGAACGCACCGGCCTGCGTAATATCAACTCCTGTCAGGGCAACGGCGTGCAGCAGGGGGCTCTATTCCTCTACATCACGAAAACCGAACAGCAGGAGAATTACTAACCTATATGCACGGGTTCAGGCAGAAGGACCGTGCCGCTTAAAAACCAGGACTGGCGCCCCGGAGCCCCGGAGCCAGCTAAGAAGCGAACCAGTGCTTCGTAAGTAGGCACTGGCGGCAGTTGCACCGGCCGCACGTAAACAGGGCTGTGGTGGGTTGTGGTGGGCTGTGGTGGTTTCGCGACCTGCAACCCACCTTGAAAGGCCTGAGCAGCCCTACACAGATCTGCACGCGCCGGCGCTGTCCGTCCGACACCGTGTGCATCCGCCAGGAGACGTCGATGTCCAGAACCTGCATGCGGCACCACACGTGCCGGCGTCAGGTCAGCCATCCGCGGAAGAAGAACCAGACGCCCGAGCCGAGCGCCAGGAACGGCGCCGACCGAAGCGGCTTGTGTGGTGAGGCGGCGGGCGAGGTATGCTGTCAGTGGCGGGTGAACACGATGCCGATAACGAAAGCGGTGACGAAGAGCCCGTTGGGTGCGTTGTGTTTAACAAACAAATGGGAGCAGCGACCAAATCATTTCTTTGCGTGGATCGCCGCACGAACTACCGTCGTTGCCCGAGCCAGCCCGTCGGATCGGGACAACCCGCAATCAGCTCTCGTGGCGAGTGACTTGGTGTCCGGCACACGATATCCAATCGTCATACCTTGATCAGGCGCGCCTTGCGCTCCGGGTCCACTCCAGGGATGGAGTCGATCATGTACGACGCGGGGAAGTCGCCAGTGAGCGGCACGCTGGTGCCCGCAAACGCAATGTCGCGCTGCCAGTTGCCGCCGATGTACGACAGCTCGCCGCTGACAGTCAGCTGCGTGTCGTGGAAGGGCGGCCGGCCGAGGATGCGAACCTGGTCCTCCGAAACCATGTGCTTGCCGGCGAGGACCTTGAGGAACGACGTCTTGCCGGCGCCGTTGGCTCCCAGCAGCAGACAGGTGGATCCGGGCGCGAGCGAGAAGGACAGGTCGCGAAGAAGAGGGGGGATGCCGGGGATGGGACGCCCGTCTGCACCGTGGGAGAGGGAGACAGCGTTGGGACACGCAGTGAGAGAATGTAGCTACTGAGAGTAATAACTACCAATGATGAAAGTAATTAATCACTGTCTGCCAGCAGCACCGCACAGGAGGAGATTTGATGAGGGCAAGGGCGATGTGGCTATACGGTGGGTACACGTGTGGCGCTGTGAAGCGGCACGCAGAAATGGCCGAACGTTGAGGGAAAGGGCAGCAGGTCAGATGAGGTTGGGTCCAGGCCTTAGTGCGAGAGGCATGACACTAAGCCTCCTGCGCCTAGTGCGAGAGGCATGACACTAAAGCCTCCTGCGCCTAGTTGCTGCCAACAGTAACCCAACCGGAACACGAACCCAAATCCCTCCTGGGTGTACAGCCCGTTCGACGCCGATCCCGATCACTTCGGTTAATGCAGTGTCCCAATTGGCTTGCACCTCACCTAGCCCCGGGTATGCGAAATTGAGGTGGCGAACCTCGATGCTGCCAGGCACGGCCGTCGCTGCGCTCGTACTGGGCACTGGTTGCTCAGTGGCATCAACAACTGGGCGCTGAGGCTCTTGTACCACACATTCAGCTGTCTTGGTTGCCGCAGCGGAGGCCTGGGCCTTCAATCGCGCGAACGGGCCCTCGGTGGGCAACTGCGCAGGGACGGCTGCAGTCAACCCTTTACCATTTGGGTTTGTAATGCTCACAGGAACTGGCATCCTTGTCAATTGTGCAAGCGATAAGTGCGGCTTAACTAGATGTAGATGCGACGTGTGGTGCAGACTGCAGATTGTATGGAGTCCAGTTGCACAATCTGAAAACAATCTAAAACGTCAAAGCTGCTACTAAAACACCTACGAGGCGAGTTGAGCTTAAAGTCCCCGCCAGAAAGCTGTGGCCAAAAACGGCTTGTACGGCCTAACGGCCTCGCGCCACTTGACTGTTACAGTGACTTTGCTTAACAATGCACACCGTATTTTAGATGGACATCTTTAACATCGCACACCTTGTTTTCGATGGGAAACCCGGTGTAAAGTTATATAAGGCCGTCTTTAACGCTCTATTGCAATTCGCCTTCGAGGCCCACGCACCTGCACAACCTCTGGGTCGTCAAGGAATCCCCGAGAGAGGAGCAATTTAAAAATACAAAATATCCCTGTACTGCTTGCGTGCGTGCTTACACAGCAACGCCATCTCGCTTCGGCACAAGCATGCCCGTGCCGCCCCGCGTCCCCCCCACCGATTGAGAAACCATGTTGCTTCCCCTATCGTATGCGTCGCCACTCCAGCCTGACCCGCCACCCGCCGCAACCGGCAGCGAGGGAGCCGGCGATGGCGGTGCCAGGGGCACGGCCGCGCTGCTACTGCCCGGGCTGCCGATGTCCACCACCCTGCCCCCATACCCCTGCTGCCGACCACCCGCGCTCCGAAACCCCGCGTCCTTAGTAGTGCCCTCCTCCTCCCCACCATCACATATCCTGGCCAGCTCAGCCGCCGCAGCCGCTGCCGCTGCCGCCGCGTCCGCCAAACTCCCACCCTGGCCCCCACCACCTCCCTCCCGACCCTGCCAATCCAAGGGAACCTTTGCCCCTGCGGCAGCAGCTACTAGCTGCGTCGTACCACCAGCTGCCCCCGCGACCTCCCTGGGCTGCTCGGCCGAACCCGCCTGCCACTGCCCGGCTGCTCCTGGTATTAGCAATGCGGCTGGAGGAGCCAGACCCGCCCGAGCGGGCTCCGCATCGAACGCATCCGCTGGCTGAGCCGCTGACGCAGCAAACCAAGCCTGTCGCCCCACCGGCTGTGCAGCCGCGCAGTCGCCTCCTCCTCCTCCCCCTCCGGCGCCGGCCGGGTGTGGGGAGGTGGTATGGCACGCACCGGCATCGGGGCCGGAACGTGTCAGCAGCTGCGTCTGGGGAGCCCAGGGCGATACGGCGGGTTCCGGAGCGGAGGATGCCAAGGGAGCGATCCGCGGCGGCGCTGACGGCGCGGCCGGGCCGGCCGAGTGCGCCCTGGCGCCCGTTCCTGCCAGCGCGGTGCTCGTGGCGCTGGTTTCGCGGCCGAGGGGAGTGGAGGCGGGTCGGTTAATGGCGGGCAGCCCCAAAATGCGGCGGTGCGGCGCGGTGGGGTTAGTCGTAGACACAGGCGCCGTGGTGGAGGCGGAAGAGGTGCAGCGAAGCGGGCGCGGCTGGGAGTGCGGGTGGCGGCTGTTTGCGGAAGACGAGGACACCAGCAGCTGTGAGGAGCTGGCTGCGGCGGCCAGTGTGAAGGCCGCGCTGGCGCCGCGGCCGCGCAGCTTGCCCTGGCGCTCCAGGTTGCGCAGCCGGACCTTGAATGCCTGCGAACGGAGCGCGAGGATGGCTGCTGAGCGAGCACGGAGGTAGCTGCTCGAGTAACGAGTGTTTCCGTTCTGCTCTCTGTGCCGCTTAAGGATACGGTACAGGCAGGGGTGAACCGGGAACAGCAAGCGTGTGTGTGTGTCATCCAATTATAACAATTGGGTAACGGAATGCCAGCCGCAAGCGCGCGTGTGCGCGTGTGGTAGGGGGAATGGTACTACCGCACCTCGGCTGACTGGTGCATGGTCTGCGTCAGTCCGTCACCGCGGCCGGCGAAGCGGCTGGCCACGTCTACAGCAAGCCGGTACGACTCCAGCGCCGGCTGCCACTGGTGCATGTGCTCCTGCTCCACCGCTCGGTTGTAGTACGACATCGCCAGCTGTGTGGTTGCTCCGGGGTCGGCCCGGCGCAGCTGCGGGAGCACGTCCCACAGCTTCACTTGCGGCAGGCCCTGCAGCAGCGCCGACTCCAGGGGTACCAGGGGGACCTGCGGGTGGGGGGCAAGCGCGGAGCGGCCCAGTTGGTCTTAGGGTCTGCGATTATGTGGCATCTCGCCGAAGTTTGTGTGGCACCCAGGGCCCAGCACATGTGGCACCCAGGGCCCAGCACATGTGGCACCCAGGGCCCAGCACATGCCGGTTCTTGACAGACGCACCGAGATCCCGAGAGCCCTCCAGCTTTGCAACATGGCCAGCACCGTCCTGTCCCGGCGCTATCACATCGTCAATGCGCTAGCCCACCTTTCCCCTGTCTCTTGGCGTCATCCGTTTCTAGACGCGACCCACCTGGAGCTCCACAGCCGCTGCCGGCACCGCCTGCGCCGCGTACGACAGCGCCTGTCCGTGTTGCCCCAGGCTGCTGCAGCACGCCGCCATGTTCAGCAGCGTCGCCGCTGTGGGCCCGGAGCAAACCGCCGCGTCGGCGCCGTCGGCACCATCCGCCGCCGCCGCCGTCTCCAGCCCGGCTGCCTGCTGCAGGTGCTCGAGCGCCATGCCCGCCTGCTTCAGCTTCCGGTAGTAGCAGGCCAGGTTGTTGTGCGCCACGATCTGCACCGGCGGGTGTCGGGTATTTATGGAGGGGACCGACGGGTATCCAGCGTAGGCAAGCGGTGAGGCATCTGACCGCGCAGCGCCGTTGTTTCGACGCCAGATGAGTACGGCCGCCAGCCGCCCATTCGTACGTCGGCACAGGGCTGCAAAACAAAGGATGAATAGCATGCCGCACCACAGGCCAGCGCCGCCTTTCTACACATGCCACAACCTCTCTCACTCTTCTCCTTCCTCACACGCCGCCAAACCCTGCACCGGCACACGCCTTCGCCAGAGTCACCCGGCCCAGTCCCACGTGGACGCACAGCCACAGGCCCACCTGCATCTCCCGCTGCTTGTTCGTCCGACCCTCCAGCGGTCCACCCGGCCCCGCCAGCAGCAGCGCCTTGTCCAGCTGCTGCCTGGCTGCCTCGTCCAGCCCCGCTTCCATCAGCGCCACGCCGCTGCTGTTGTAGTCGCGGCAGAGCTGCTCCGCGACCGCAAACACAAGCGGTTGGCGCGGGGCCCTTGCCGTACGCTCATAAGGCCCCTGTTGGGAGCGCTGCTGTTGCAGCACCCGTGGGTCAGACTGCCCCAGCGGCGGCGCTGTCGGGTCGGGCGCACCGGGAGCAGCCCCCCCTGCCAGGAGCGGAGGGCTTCCGGCGGCCTCCCCCTCCGCCAGCAACATCTGCTGGAGTTGCACCTCGAGGGTACTGATCCGCTGCAACACACCGCGGGCTCGGCGCGAAGGAAGCACCGCGGGGCCGGTGGAAGGGTTTGGCGGGTCGGCGATATCCGCGGGTTGGGTCCCCGCCGTGCAGACCAGCGCCGCGTTGGAGCAGAACCTACGGGAGCCGTTGCTACTGCTGTTGCTGTTGCGGCAGCGGTGCTGTTCTCCTGCGCTCGTGTTGCTGCTGGCCTCGCTGCTGCCGCTGGTGGAGCTGGTGGTGGCGGGCAGGGCAACCGAGGCTGCGGCGACGGCGGTGGGGGGTGGCGGTGGAGGTTGCGCTCGCGGTGGGCTGGCGGCCGATGACGTTGTGTAGGGCGAGGCGCCAGCCGGGCGAGGCCTAGAGACGACGGTTGCACCGCTGCCTCCGCCCCCACAGCTGGGGTCACTAGGCTGCCTCGTTGGGACCAGCTGCAGAGGTGATAGGGTGCTACGGGTTGCTGGCGTCCCCGTTGCCAAATTACGGTGCTGCGGTTGCTGCTGCTGGTGTGGGTCGGGGTATGTGTGCTCGAGGGGCTGCCGCGGCAGCCGCTGCTGCCAGCTCGTCGCATCAGCTCCTGGCGGCCCAACAGAGGTTCGTCCTTTCGGGGAAAGCGAGACTTGCGGGCCGTTCCTGGGCCGAGGTGGCCTGCCGGTCACTGAAAGCAGCGCGGAGGTGCGTGCTGAGGGTGGAGCAGACGGACTCGAGTCCTCCTGGGGCCCCGACGTGGCGCTGTTGGGCGCCGCGTGCCCAGAGTTTGGCAACAAGGTGCTTCGAGGGTAATCCGTTGTGGAGCCACTCCCAAAGCCGGCTCCATTGGCTGCTTCAGCACCGGTGAGGATATCCTGAAGAAACGCTGCCTCGGCATCATCCAGACTGAAGTCCATGGTGAGGCGCAAGGCTCATACCGTGTGGCGCAGAAACTGACAGGCTGAACCGGTCATAACACAGTTAAAGCTTGCCCATATTCACACAGCAACGTTCCTTATGTGACACGACGGCATTCGAAACAATCCACGTAGGGTTACTCGTGAAATCGATGAAAAGTCATCAAATATCTTAGTACAACGTACAATGATATTACTGCTGTTTATTACCTAAATGAGTCTGCGACGCAAGTAGCATCTAGCCAACATACATATGGAGGAGTCAGCTATCGCTTGTAAATTGCTTCTTCCAACCAATGGCATTTTGCGTTCGTGCGCTGGAGCCATCCTCGTTGGGTATCCTATGACAGCTGAAATCGCTTTGCGTACGAGCGGTATGTACAGCACTTCTTCCGGCTGTGCTTTCATCAGTCCACGGAGTTATCTGTGGAACACTCATAACCTTCGCTTGGTGTCATATATAAGTGAAGGAGGAAGATGTTTTTTTTTGCATTTGGGTCTAGAGCCCAGGAGCGTCATCGGCGAGGCCAGAACATACAACCCCGACTAATGAATGTATTTTAAGTATATTGTCCAACCATGTCCATACATTGAAGGTGCAGCAGCTGCTATAATGCGCTTATGCGCACTGCAGGGTTATGGGCTGCAATCCTGGAAGGGAAGGGGGATGTGAGGGACAACGAGCATTAAACTTGAGAGGGCGGAAGGTATTGGAGTCAACGGAAGGCGATGGAAGGCATGTGTGTCGCTTCTTCTTTCGATCCGGCTCCTTAGCTACCCATTTCCACGCCGTACCACACAAGCACTTGACAGTGACAAGAGGCAGTTGGCCTGGCATAATCCATAGGAAGAGGTTATGACATCTAAACTGTAATAGGCTTGAACAAGTGTTCCTTTGCTACGAAGGTGCCGCGGGCACATTTGCCTTCGGGCAGGCGCACCTCTTCCTAAGAGGAGGACCCGCGCCCCTCAAACACTTTCCTACTGGTACATAGGTTGTGCTCCACTGGATTTTAACGGCGCCTAAGCCTGTAAAGGTTTGCGCATTGCGCTAAAGGAGCAACCTAAGTTAACCATGTCGGGCGCCGAGTCAGTCAAGGTATCCCTGGAAGACACAGCACAGCGGATGACGTCCATGATTTGGTTGCTTAGCGGCTGCACCTCGGCATTTGCAGGTGGTGGTGCGTTGCCGGCCGCTTAACGGCAAGGAAAAGGCGGATGGTCGCGCTCGTATTGTTGATATGGAAGTGGACACTGGCCAAGTAAAGGTGCGTGGCCTATGCCCCGACATATTGCCGTCTTGCATGTGCTGACGGACTGCTATGCCGCTTGGACAGGTTCGCAACCCGAAGGCTGACTCCAGCGAACCGCCAAAAGCGTTCACCTTCGATCAGGTACATTTTCGTCTGCGTGTCTAAGTGGAACATTGCGCGTACTGCATCTGCGCATGTAGTTCATCCCAGTTTCTGGTTCCTGGATTCCAGCCAATGCATCACCTAATCTTGCATTTGATTAGTGATAGCTAATCCTCGTGATGGACGCGTCCGGAGAAAGGAAAGCTGCAAGGGGCAGCACGGTGTTTGTGGGACCTGGTGCCCGAAACACGTGCAGCTATGCGGTGTAAGCAGCGGGCTGGCGATGGGTGCGCCGCCGCACGGTGTTGTTGTGGCTGCGGCACCTGCACTTCCGACGTCCTTCGCCCTGATAGCCCGGAGCGGTTGCTCTTTCCGCAACCCAGACATCTACAAGACCGATGGGGCAAGGAGGCTTCCCTGAGCTCGATTTTGGATCGAGCTACTTGACAGACACAGCACGATGCCAGTATGACTTGCATCGAAACCGTGCCGTCGCGGCTGGACGCAGCCACCCCTTTATCAAGCACCAGCCACCATTCCGCACCCTCGACCTGTGCAACCGGCCGCAGGTATACGACTGGAACTGCCTGCAACGCGACGTCTTCGACATCACGGCGCGACCTCTCATTGACTCTTGCATCGAGGGCTACAATGGTAGGCTAGGGGCCGCTCTGGCCATGCCGGCAAACGGGTCAAATCCGTTGGTGCCGTGACATGGCGGGGAGTGGGTTATGGTATTGCACGATCCGGCACAACCCTTGGTTGGCGCTTCAGCCACACCAGCACCCGCAAATTGCGTGCCGCGGGGCTCCTAGTAGCTGGATCATGAGCCAAAAAGGGGCGACAGGACTTGGGGTTGCCCCTGTCAGCTCCGAGGCTCCGGTTGGAGAGAGGTCGATTCAGCGCCGGCATAGGAGGAACATGGCCGACGGTGTTTGCACAGCGGCATGATCCGGGGTGCCGCGGGTCAGGGAGCAGCGCCCCATGTGGGTCGTTGTCGTACTGCGGTTGACTCCCTGCGGAAACAGCTGCAACCCTGGGCTGTCGCGGCCCACCAAATCGCGCGTATGTGGCGTGGTGGTGGTGGTGGTGATGGTGGTGGTGATGGTGACGGCGTTAGCCATGTGGGTCCTCGGGGACAGCACATCGCCCTCCTCCCCGAACCCATCTAGCGGAAGGCCGGGCTGATGGCATGTACCGTGTATCGGCCTGGGGCTGCGACTAAGCGTTGGGCGTGCTTCCCCCTGCTCCCCTCCGTCCCGTCCCCCACGCGTTGAACCCTGCAGGAACCATCTTCGCCTACGGCCAGACGGGAACGGGCAAGTCGCACACCATGGAGGGCAAGGAGGACCCACCTGAGCTGCGTGGCCTCATCCCAAACACGTTCCGCTACGTGTACGAAATCATCGCCCGCGACAGTGAGTAGCTGCCAGGGGCACCACGGCTCCAGCCCGCCTCCCTCTCTAGGAGATCCCCACGGGTTTTCCTCACATATCCTCTCTAGGACAGGAGGCGGCCGTGGCGGGGGTTGCGGGGCGGGGCGGTGCTCGGCAGGGCGGCGGCACCAGCTTTGCGATCTGAACACGGATGGCCAGGGGGGGAGCTCGGGCTGCATGACAGCTCGGTCGCCGCCCACCGTGTTGGCTGCTGCAGTGGGGACTGGGGGACCTGCAAGCGGGGTCAGGGGCAGGGTCAGGGGCAGGGTCAGGGGAACCCACGGGGGGTTGTATGGTTCGGCGGTGTTGAGCTGGAAAGCACGACGCACTTCGTTCGTTACATTACGCGGTCATGGCAGGTTGGGTGCGTCATTGCCGCACCATCCAGCTCCCCGGCCCCGCAGGCCCCACCTCTCGCAGCCGTAAATACATACACACGCGCGGCTGTAGCTGCCCCACTACTCTGCTTGCGACCCCTCTCTGTCCCCCCTGTCGCGGCATCGCCACCCCTCCAGGTGTCTCCAAGGAGTTCCTGGTCCGCTCCAGTTACCTGGAGATCTACAACGAAGAGGTACGGATGGCGTACCTGAGCAGATGCGGGTTGGAAAGGAGGAGAGAGGGGCTGATGAGGAAGGGAACTGCCAAACCCCGCGGTCCAGGCGGAGGCCGAGGCCCCTTTTTCCGCATGGCCACAGGGCGGGATGATTTGAATCTGAAAGACCCGCGCGGTGACAAAAACAGCCAACGCGAGGAAGCATCCGCATCTGTACGCCGACCCAGTGAGCGGATATAGCGCATCGTTTTCCCACGCGCTGTTTCCCACCTGGCAGGTGCGCGACCTGCTGGGTAAGGACCACTCCAAGAAGATGGAGCTCAAGGAGAGCCCGGACCGCGGTGTGTACGTGAAGGACCTCTCGCAGTTCGTGTGCAAGAACTACGAGGAGATGAACAAGGTCCTCAAGGTGGGGGGGTGCCGTGAAAATGAAAACCGGGAAGGGGGGGTGGCAAGAAGAACGGGAAAGGGGAGTGGCGAGAAGACCGGGAAATGGGAGGGGCCGCGCCGGTGGAGGAGGGAGGCACGAGAAGGGCCGCGGCAGTAGTCAGGCGAGTGAGGAGAAGCGCGGGGGGCAACGCTATACACCGCATGACAAGCCCAGCGCCCGAGTGTCCTCGCAATCAACACCGCCAAGCACCAATTAAGAACGGCCCTGCCGCGCGCTCGGTACCGGGGCTTCGCGGTACCGTGGCAGCCTCATTCCGGCCCCATGCCTAATCCACCGCAATCCCGTTCCTCCACACCCACCCCTGCCCTCGCGGTGCCGTACATCCATACGACATCCAGGCCGGCCGAGACAACCGTCAGGTGGGCTCCACGCTGATGAACCAGGACTCGTCGCGCTCGCACTCCATCTTCACCATCACCATCGAGTGCGTTGAGAAGCTGGACAAGCCGGGCGGCGCTAAGCCAGGTGCGGAGGGCGGGCGAGTGAAGTAGGGGATTGGAAGGAAGGAAAGACGAGGATTGATTGGGCGGACCTGGTTCCACAGTCCCGGTGAAGGCTCTCCTTGACCCCTTCTCTTACCTCGCTCAACATCATCCCCTGCCCTGTCCTGGCCTCTCCGCCCTCTCCGCCCGCGCAGCCGCAGCGGGTGCCAAGCCCGCAGACAGCAATCACGTACGCGTGGGCAAGCTGAACCTGGTGGACCTGGCGGGTAGCGAGCGCCAGGACAAGACGGGTGCCACGGGTGTGTAGGCACGGCGCGGGGTTAGGGTGGGGTTTGGTTTGGTGTGGGGAGCGGCGTCGTGGTTGTGACGGGGAGGCGTCCTCAGCCGGGCGCAGCGGCCAGTGTTGAGCTGCTTGAGCTGCCTGCTGCACCCCTGGCGTCGTGACGTGTGCTGCGGGCAGCTCCTGGCACCTGCTGATTTGTGAAGCGCAGTTGGGGTAACCACCAACCGCCAACCGCCGCACGTGCCGGCTCCTCCCGGCCATCACCCCCTGCGGCCCCCTCTCCCCCTACTGCAGGTGACCGCCTGAAGGAGGGCATCAAGATCAACCTGTCGCTGACGGCGCTGGGTAACGTGATCTCGGCGCTGGTGGACGGCAAGAGCGGCCACATCCCCTACCGTGACTCCAAGCTCACGCGTCTGCTGCAGGTGGGGCAGCATCCAGCGTGCCGAGTGCCGCGCGGCTATGTTAGGCTAGCCCAGCGGGACTGTGTGAGGCTGGCCCTGCGCGGCTGTGTGAGGCTGGCCCTGCGCGGCTGTGTTGCGCCGGCGATCTCGCGACTGGCCCAGCGCGGCGCCTAGCCCAGCCGCCGAGTGGCCCGCCGGGGCCGCAAGGCGGTCCTTGGATGCTGTGGCTCGTCCCAGTCGGGAGCGCTGTGCACGTGACCTGACCTGTCCCTCCTCCCTTGGGCCCCGGAGCCCTCCGAAACCACCACGTTCCTCACCAATACCCCTCGTCGCCCCGTCGCGTTCCCCGTGGTCCCGCCCCCCGCCAGGACTCCCTGGGCGGCAACACCAAGACGGTCATGGTGGCCAACATCGGCCCCGCCGACTGGAACTACGATGAGACCATGTCCACCCTGCGCTACGCCAACCGCGCCAAGAACATCAAGAACAAGGTACGGGCAGGGTCGAGTACTTGGTAATGCACGTTTGGCCCTCCACAATTGCTTTGCTCTGCTGTCCGGTAATGCCATTTTCCATGCTCTGCTGTCCGATAATACCATTTTTATGTCATATTGGCTAAGCAAGTTGGAGAATTACTTTACATGGATATATGCAAATCAGATGAGTTTGAGTTAAACGCGGAACCGAAACGCCCTTGGACCCTTTCGGCCCGCAGCCCAAGATCAATGAGGATCCTAAGGACGCCATGCTGCGCCAGTTCCAGGAAGAGATCAAGAAGCTCAAGGAGCAACTCGCGGTGAGATCAGGAACCAGGGAGGGGAGGCCCCGCAGCAGCCAGCAGCCTGAAGCACCCGGCCATCATGCCCGCCCTGCTCCTCCAGGGCTGCTGCACGTCCCTCCGCTGCCTGTCGCCTCTCTCGCCCCTTGCTGGCACGATAATGCCCTCCATAATGCCCGACTGGGTGATGCCATGGACCACCTCCACAGGCGCGCCATGCTGACGGCAGCAGCCCCGTGCCGGCCGCCGCGGCGGGCACGGGCGGCAGCCCCACACAGCGCATCGTGGAGCGCACAGTCGAGGTACGTCAGCGCCGTGCGCACCGAGGCATCGCTGAGCTCTAGGGGGCATCGCTGAGCTCTAGGGGGCATCGCTGAGCCCTAGGGGGCATCGCTGAGCCCTAGGGGGCGTCGCTGAGCTCTAGGGGGCGTCGCTGAACCCTAGGGGGCATCGCTGAGCTCTAGGGGGCGTCGCTGAGCCCTAGGGGGCGTCGCTGAACCCTAGGGGGCACACATCGGGCTGGGCTGCTGGGTTGGTTCAGGTACACGGGACGTCTGGCCCGAGGGTACCGGTATGCAAGAGGCAGAGCAGAGGCTGGGCCCGGTAACTGACTCCCCTCTCCCCTCTCTCCTCCAGTGGCCCCTATGCCTTCTCCCCCACCAGTGGCCCCTACTGTAACATGTATGTAACCGGTCTGCGCTCCTGGCTCGCAGGTGGACCCCGACGTGGACGCCATCAAGGCCCAGATGCGCAAGGAGCTGGAGGCCAAGATGAATACCGACCTCAGCACGGAGGCTCTGGACAAGGCGCGAGATGAGGCGGAAGCGGCAGCGCGCGTCCAGCTGCAGGTGAGCCGCGTGAGAGGAAACGCGGGGTGCACGCCGGGGAGTGCAGGGACGGGGTTTAGGGTTTGGGCATCCGCTCTGCAGCGCCCTCATCCAACCGAGTCCAGGAGGGAGTAAGGCCACTGACCGTTTGATGTGCAGCGCCGCCCTCGCGTTGGTTGCGAGCATTATCAACTCGGTTGGCGGTCGTTAACTGGCCGTACAAGCCCTGCACGCCTCCGTTGCCACGCTGCGCGTCTCGCATTAAACCATGCGCGGCTGTGAACACCATGTGCGAAACGATGCACTCCGTTGCTTGTCACGCGCTGTTACACACACTCTCCCGCACGTACCCTTCCACTCGCCAGGCCATCATTGACGACCAGAGCAAGACGGAGGTGCAGCGCAAGGCTGCCCGTGAGGCGTTGAAGAAGCAGGCGGAGGAGGCGCGAGCTATCGCGGCATCCGTTGAGAAAGAGAAGAAGGAGAAGGAAGAGCTGGAGCTGCGAATCAAGGAGATGGAGGGCAAGGTGTGCACGCACAGGAGCTGGCAGTGTGTTCTTCCCTTCCCGCCGACGCGCGGATCCGGCCCCACCTGCTGTTTGCCGTCGTGCACCCTGTCTTGCGGCTTTTGCACACTCTCCCCTTGCTCGCCATTGCCGCTGCTGCTGCAGATCGTCGTGGGCGGTGTCAACATGCTCGAAAAGGTGGACGAGCTCAAGCAGCGCAGCGAAGACATCAAGCGCGAGGCGGTGAGGGGGGACGCTGGCGAGGGCTGGCTGGACGAGCAAGGGCGATCGCAGCCGACCAACCCACTGCAATAAAGAACACGGTCCTGTAGTGTAGGGCTGTTGTTGGCGGTGGTGTGGCGGCTCGGGCGTGGCAGCGTGTACCTACGGCCCCGTGTATCCTGAGTGCGCTCCGTGTCGCTCCGTGTCTCACAGGCCATTCGTAAGCGCCAGGAGGAGGAGGCGAAGCGGCGGCTGGAGGAGCTGCAGGCCGCGCAGATGGACGTGGACTCCAAGTTCGCCTCGCTGGACGAGGAGATCAACGTAAGGCCCCCGCCGTACACACGGGCTTGCTGCGCTCCTCCCTCCTCCCTTGCGCCTTTTTTCACGGCAGCACACACGCGTAGCGCGTTCCGTGGGCCCGCTGGTGTGGGCCCTTTGTTGCTGCTCTCTCCTTTCCTCGGACGGATCCCTTGTCCTGCATCTCTCATGTGCCGAAGCTCCCGCACTCACCGCCACACACGCCCACACCATCCATCCACCGGCTGCTCACCCCTCAGGTCAAGAGCCGGCAGCTGAAGAAGCTGTTTGAAAAGTACCAGGCCAAGAAGAGCGAGCTGACGGACCTGCAGGAGCAGTTCCAGCGCGAGCGCGAGGGAATGCTTGAGGACTACCGCATCCTCACGCAGCAGGTGGGGAGGCTGGCGGCGGGGAAGGAGCGCTCCGTGCCCTGGATGAGGCGGGTGCCTGCGCTGCGCTGCGGCGCCGCCAAGCGCGCAATCGCATCGCAAGCCTCAACGCAGGACGCAGAAGCCAGTGCAGCACAAAGCCGCACACAAACATATCCCTCTCTTCAGTTTACACACTTCTGGCCCCGCTCGCTTTTAGTATACGTGGCCATGGGTCGAGTTCTTTCTAAGCTTACGGTGAGCGATCTAAAGGTTAACTTGTTGGTGGCTCCGTGTCCCTGGTTCTTCCTCACAGATCAAGTTGAAGAACCTGATCATCGCGTGCTTCATCCCGCCGGACTACCAGGACAAGATCATGCAGCACTGCCACTGGCAGGACTACGACAGCTCCTGGTCCATCGACTGCATCGCCTACGCAGGTGCGGCCGTGCTGTCAGGCGTGGGCGGATGTCACGTCGTCTGGTATTTCACACAGCACTGCGGTTCTCTGCGTGCCCGCTGCGGCGGCACGCGCTCTGCGCCGCGGTGCCGGTGGTGGCTCCTCCTCGTTTGGGCTTACGCATGGCTCGCCGCAGCTGGGTGCTGACCCACCTTCCCTTCCCCTTGTCTGCCTTGCCCCCTGGCTTCCGCAGGCAACGCCATCCGCACCAACCAGGAGCTGGCGGCGCAGGAGCACGACAAGGAGCACGGCGGCGAGAGCGCCGACAACGAGCGCCTCAGACACTGCTTCTTCAGGTACGGCACCGTTGCTGTGTGCGTTTCCTGCTCTCTGCGGGAGCTGTTTTTTGTGCCGTACGTCTGGCGCATATGCAGGTTTGCGTGCGCAGCCCGTCAGGTGTGCTCATCCTTGCTCACTTCACAACGCATTAACCACGGTGTTCCTTCCCGCTCGGTTCCTTGCCGCCCGCCGGACGCTGCATCGGATGCGCAGCTACGCCCAGTTTGAGGAGGCGGGAGTCAACGGCCGGACAGGCGCTAACAAGCAGGCCGGGCCCGGGAACTCCGCCGGGAGGGCCGCGGGCAGCGCCGCGCGCCGCGCCATCGGTGGCAAGTGAGTATCCTTCCGTTCCAGCCAGTCGGTCCAGTGCCTCCTCCCTCCTCGCAGTCTGTGCCTTCAGACGACCCACAGCCTGCTCAGCGCCCTTCCCCTGACGTCTTACTGTATGCTGCCTGCCAATATTCGCTGGGCGCCATAGCGCGCATCCTACCCGTAGTTATCCTGGTGGGAGCAACACCAGAAGCGCGCAGCCATCTTGCGCTAGTACGATGTGCATGTCCACGACTACGTAGCCGCACCCCACTCGGTTGGGTGTCTAACGCGACCGCGGTGCTGCTCCCCTTACTTCCCCTCTCCAGGGCCGGTGCCAAGGACCCGACCGACATCGGCTCGCTGCGCGACTCCGTCAATTGGGGCGACGACGACGGCAAGAAGAAGGCCGCGCTGCCCAAGGCCAAGGGCCTGGTCAAGGACACGGTCGACCCGCGCCTGCGCAGCAAGGCCAAGTAGGCGTTTGTCCGGCTGGGCCAGCCCGCCCTGGCTGTGCGCCTGTCAGAGCAGGGGTAGAGAGGACGAGGAGGACGCGATTGTGGTGTCAGCGGGGCTAGCGGGCGAAACCAGGCGAGGGCGGAATGCTCTGGCTGCATCCTGTACATACATGTCCATGGCGGCGGTGGTGGTGACAAGTGACGGTGACAGTGACAGTGGCGGCAACACTATGGTATTTAATTGTCCGACAGCACAGTAGTGCTTCGGGACTGCTTCCTGAACACGGGCGCAAGACAGTTGGTGGTGGGGATGGGGGGCGGGGCGGCGCGCCGGCGACTGCCGCGCATCATCCACCGCGCGGCAAGCGCCCCTCCACCAATCGACTTATCGGTGTACGGCGCATGCGCCGTTGGTGGGCTGCATTTAGCACCGCGAAGGTTGTGCACGCGGGGCTGGGCGGATTGTGATCATGATGGTGGGTAGGGGAGTGGTAGGGGTAAGGTAGCTGGCGCACAGCGGGGGTTCGACTGGTAGAGGAGGGAGCTCGGCTTCCCTCTGACCCGCCGTGGGCGATGCCTAACGGATTAGGCGCGTAGCGCGCCCTGAAAGATGGGCTTCTGTGATTCGGCACTACTGCCAGATGTAATGACTTCAGATTGTATGTTATTTCGCTCCGCCTACCCGCCACCCAAATGCGATGGCTGGTACGCAATTCCGAGCGAACCTCAAACTAGCTGTACGGTACCCAACCAGTGCCCTGCACCGTTCGCTGACCTCGTGGGTTGTGGCCCATCCAGCCCGTCCAGCCACGCACCACAAGAGCACGACGGAGTTCCTACCTGTTGTCGAATCAAAGCGTCATGTGTTAAGGACCCGAGGGCAGTGTGTGCGGAGCAATGCTGGGGCGACTTGGATCGTGCCTTGGTGGTGCCGGTCGGAACCTGTCGGAGGGGGACGCTGAAAAGAGTAACTGCCGCTGTACGTCCCCTCCAATAAGTCATGCGTCTGGCAAGCCACCTTGCATCTACCCATAACTCAACAAAGTATAATTGCAGTGCAATACGACTTCTTCGACAATAGCCGTCACCGGAACGTAATAGAGCGTCCAATTGGTGATAAGTTTGCGCTGAAATTTGGTTTTCAGCACATTATTATAAACTCATAGCAAACGTTTGCATATATTACCTTCGCCTGGGCCAGCTTCAGCAGGTTGCCCCTTCTGCATGCCGCATTACTTCGAAGCCTAACCGTCTCTCGAAGCTCAATTGCAAATCCGGTGTGGAGCTTACCGGGCTAAGAATCTACAATCCTCTTCACAGTAGCGGCTGGTCGTTGCGGCGAAGCTGGTGTGCAGGCGACGCGAAGCCTGCACACGTCTCTTCACCTTTCTGCAGGGATGGGCGCAGGCTGTTCATCGTCTTCGCCAGCACCATCGGACGGCAATGGGAAATCACCTGGTGCGTGATTCCCCGGCTGCAGTCCTCTCCTCTCCAACCCAATCCGCCGCTCTCCCCCTCCCCCTCCTTGCCGACGGCCCCAACAACCAGGATTACAACCAAGTTATATGTATCCTCAACGGGACCCCATCGCTCCTCACAGCCTGCCTAACTAAACCGCATCCCTTTCCTACCCTCCACTCGACTTCGCCCCCAACCCCACGACCTGCCTCCACAACTCCCAACTCCGCCCACATTCGTCACCCACGGCGCCCTCACTCCCCACCATCGCAGCCTCCATCACCTCCGGCCCGCGTCCCGGCCACGTCTACATCAGCTACCACCCAGCCGATACCGGCGAACAGCGGTCGGAGGGGGGCGACGGTGCTGCCGGCCGAGTGCGGGACTGGCTGACCTCCCGAGGCTACGTGGTGGTGATGGGGGAGCCGGACCCCGACTCGGACCCTGTGCGGGCTGACGAGACCGCAGCTGCTGGCGCCGCCCGGGCGCGTCGTGCTGCGGGCGTGCAGTCGGGTCTGGAGCTGTCGTGGCAGGCCCGCATGCAGCAGTCGGTGGAGCAGTGCCAGGCGTTCGTGGCGGTGTGCTCGGAGCAGTGAGTGGGTGGGGAAAGAGGGGCGCCGGTGGCGAGAAGAACTGGTTGCAGAAGGGCGGGAGGGGGCGTAGGGCAGCGATTGGGGCGCGGTTGGGGGCGATATGGAGCGGGTGGGGACTGGTGGGGAGGTCGGGGCAGCTGGCGGAAGGAGCGCCCGATGGTGGTGGATTGGAGTGCCGCAAGGAGGGGCGGGAGGGGGAGGGGGGAGGGAGCGCTTGTGTTTCGAGTATAGTACACAGCTCGTGCTAAGGATGGATGTGCGAACGGAGACGGGAGCTCCGAGACCATTCCACCATCTTCCACAACACGTCCTGCGGCCTTGTACGAGGCAACCAGCCTCTCCGGCCCTCCGTTCGCATGTCCCAAACAGGTTTTCCTTCGTACAAGGGTTTTTCCTCTCCCACCCTCCCGCCTGCCCCCCCCGCACACCCCCGTCTGTCACCCCTTCCCCCTCGATCCCCTCCCCCCCATTTTCTGTAACCCCGCTTCCCTCCCTCTGCCTCTCCTCCCAGCTACGGCTCCCGGCCGGAGGCTGGCCGTGAAATCCAAGCCGCCGACTCCCTGGCCGCCGTCGCCACCGCCCTGCTGCCGCTGTGGCACTCGGGTCCCTGGCCCCCTGAGGGGCTCCTGGAGCCGCGCCTCAGCAACCTGCAGCGGGTGCCCCGGGGCACCCGGCCACTGTGCCGTACGATCCTGGAGGGGGTCATGGGGGAGCTGGTGGATAGGCTGCAGCAGGGGGGCTGCATGCCAGCGCCCAAGGGAGCGGCGGCAGCGGCGGCCGGCGGTGGCGGCGGCGGCGGCGGCGGTCCCACCGCCAGCAGCGTAGCTGTGGCCCAGTCTCTGGACTGGTGCTTCCAGCCCGGGGAGAAGGACCCGCCGGATGACGAATATGTGGTGGTGCGCTGCTACACGGGCAACCTGCAGGTGGGGGGGGGATGCGAGGAAACCCCGTGTGCCCAGGTGGGGGGGTTACATAAACGGACCGGTAACCCAGGTGGGGAGGGGGCCGGGTTTGGAGGCTTAGCAGCGGGACGGGAGTGGTGCAGGACGGGAAGGAGGGTAGGCGGGGCTGGGTGCGGGGGCTGGGTGCGGGGGCTGGGTGCGGGGGCTGGGTGCGGGGGCTGGGTGCGGGTCAAAGGCAGCGCACGGCACCCTGTCCCCTCCGCTCCGCCCCACCACCACCAGCCCTGCGACCCCCCCTCTCTGCGCGACTCTCTCGGATTTGCACCTCCCTACCGCACCTCCCTACCGCACCTGGCAAACCCAAGGTACCCAACCCCACGTACCCTCCCCTTCCTCCCCTCCCCCTCCAACCCCACGGAGTTTCCTCCCCCTCCTCCCCTCCCGCTCCCAGTGCTCCAGCATGCGCCCACAAAACCGGTGTCCAACGACCATGCGCCACCTATCCTATCCCGTCGCGTAAACGGTTCTTACGCCCCCCCCCCGTCCTGCTCCCCTCAGGAGCTGTCGGACCGGCTGGGCCTGACCGTCCGCCCCACCGTGTTCGACCTCGGGGGCGAGACCTTCTCCGGCGACCTGCCCATCCTCATGGCCGCGGCGGGGACGACCTCGTCTTCGCAGGACGCCGGCACCCCCGCAGCTGGGGGCACCCTGCTGGTGGACAAGCCGCATGTGACACTGCGCAACGGCGCTCTCAAGCTGCGCCAGGACCAGGAGCTGCGGATTCTAGGGGCCGGTGTGGTGCTGGACAACATGTCGGTCATGATTGAGCCCAGGCAGGGGCCACGCGGGATGGAGCTGGGGGGCGGTGGTGGTGGCGGAGGAGGCGGTGGAGGCGGAGGCGGAGGCGGTGGCTACCAAGTGGTGGGGGCGTCGTACGAGAGCGGGAGAGCCATGGTGGTGCTGGCGGGCGCGGTGGGCGTTCGGATGTTGAAGTGCCAGGTGGGTCTCGGAGGGGAGGGCGGGCTGGGTGGGGCCAGGGGGCCAGGGGGCAGGGAGGTGAGGTGGCAGCGCAACGGGAGAGCGGAGGAACGCAAGGGGTGTGACCGCAGTGTCAGGCGCCTGCACCTGGCACGGGCGGGAGGTACCTGGCGACGACTAGCCGGGGTGAGGGCGGCGGTGGCGACGTGAGGGTTGAGGTCCCACGTGCCTGATCCCCGCACCGCCCACCGCCTCCCACCCTCCCTTTTTCTCTTAACGGATAAACTGTCGATCTCCTCTCCCAAATTTGATCCTATACACCCCACCCACACACCCGCCCTCCAGGTGACCAACCACGCGCGCCACCTGGCGCTGTGGCTGGCCGGGGGCGCCACCGCGGCCCTACGCGACTGCCAGGTGGAGGCACCAGGCGGTGCTGGCGTGTGGGTACGCGACGCGGGCAGTGTCCTGGTGGCCCAGTCCAGTCACCTGCAGCGCTGCTCGGGCCCCTGCCTTATGCTCGAGGCGGGCGGCTCGGCCCAGCTGGCGTCATGCAGCGTGGTGGACTCGTCGGACCACAACTCCGTGCTGGTGGGCAGCGGCTCCCGGCTGCGAGCCGACCGGTGTGTGGTGTCAGGGTCGCAGGTGAGTGGCTGGCTTCGTTGCTGCGGCGAATGCTACGGTGGCGGTGTGTGCTGGCGGGGTGCTGGGGGACGGACACGCACAAGCCAGCACCCCAAATACTACCTCCGAAGCCACCTTCAAAACCACCTCCGAAACCACCTCCGAAAACAACAACGAAAACAACTCCGAAACCATACCTCTCCCCAGGCGGGTGTCAACCTGTACTCGGGCGCCAGTGCTGAGCTGGTGGGTTGCGAGGTGGTGAGCAACCGGCTGGCGGGGGCGGAGGTGAGCGAGCAGGGGAGCAGCCTGGTGGCAGTGGACTGCAAGTTCTCCATGAACGGACAGGTGGGTGGGTGTGTGACGGGAGGGACGGGAAGCAAAGGGGGAAAGCAAGAGGGGGAAGCAAGGGGAGGAGCAAGGTGTGGCATAAAGCCCGTTTACGCGACAGGGAGCAAGGGGGGCCGAACAAGAGGAAACGTGGCAGGAGCGTTTGATGTGAGGGGTAGGCATGCCGGGAATGGCTAGCTGCATCTCCTGCCGACTTATGGCAACAGGATTTTTACAACCGCCCAGGATTTTGGTCATTTCCGCTTGCCTGGTTCCTTGTGGTGTAGAAGGGCCATATAGCCGCGTTGCTTGAAGCCCAGCTGGCACCAAAACTACGGGACGCGAGGATCACCCCTCCCGCCCTGCCAGCCTTGCCTTGCTCTGCACCACATACCCCGCCTTGCCACGCTGATCTCCCCCTTGCGCCCCTGCTGCCGTGGGGCTGGATGCGGATGGGTTGCAGTCGGGGTTGCTGGTGGCCTCGGGCGCCTACGCCTCTCTCACCAGCTGCATCGCCTCGGGCAACAAGGCACATGGGGTGCTGGTGCGGGGAGAGGGCTCGGTGGGCTCCCTGCGCCAGGTGAGACGAGCTTCGGAGGATCCCTCGGGAAGGACCGGTGTGACATGTATACCGGGAGAAAGGGGGCTGAATTCGCGCCGGCTGCTGCTGCAGCTGCGGAGCGGTCTGCAGAGCCTTCCTCTGGCGGCGCCGCCCGCCGAGCGACATTACCACTTGCCCCTCTCGCCCCGCGCACCCTTGTCGTACACCGCGCAGGTGACGCTGTCGTACAACGGCCAGGCCGGCATGCTCACCTCCGACCGCGCGCGCTCCGAGCTGGCAACGTGCGAGGCCACAGGCAACAAGCTGTGCGGGCTCATCGTGTGGGGCGCCGGCACCTCTCTGACCGGAGCGGACTGCCGGGTGATGCAGAACGTGCAGGCGGGCCTGGCAGTCAAGGACGGCGCAGTGGTGGAGCTGCAGGGCTGCATGGTCAAGTCCAACAAGCTACCCAGTGAGGTGTCCGGCGCAGGCAGCCGCCTCGTGTCGGAGGCCTGCCTGCTCGATGTCAAACCAAATGCGGTGCAGGGCGGCGTGCACGAGATTTCGGATGGTAAAAGGAAGAAGAAATAATGGTACTGTGCCGTATTAGCGACGTGGACGGGTGGTGGTTGCGATGATTAGTGGTTGCCACGGACATATAGGAGGTGGCGGTTGGTGGGTGGTGTGGGTGGGATGGGAGGATAGGGGTGAGAGGGAGCGGGCGATGAAGGTTTGGTCGGCTACTGTTTCAGTGGCCTCCAGACAGATGGTAGTGGTGTTTTCGCTGGACGAAAGTGCGGTGTTTGTGGGGGTGAGAGGCATGTCGTGCCACTGGAACAGCTCACAGTGGTTCTTGGTGGCGCAGAACTGCATCGCAATACCGGTGTGGCGCTAGGGCAGGCGCGGGCCTCACATGTGCTATAACGCTGTTAGGCAGTGCAACTGGCTGAATTACGCTGTGATATTTTGGTGCAATTACAGCGATTACTTATTGTTGACGTGTGTTGGGTGCGTGTTGGTAGTTAGGCAATAAGGTAATCTTGCCGCCGTCAGATGGAGTGTCCTCGTCAACCAGGAGTTGGGGATTCTACCGGGACGAACGTGGAATAACCATGCTTACTGCTGCAGCGACGGCCGATTTCAGGTCCTCCCTGCAGATTGCTGCCTGCCCAAAAACGTTAACGGGTGACAAAAAAATCAATTGGGAGTCCACGGCGAGATTGGTGGCATATGATGAAGGTGCCAGGCCAGTACTATTCCAAAATGTTTTACAGTGAGCAAAACGCATGCCTGCATGGGCACATGCGTAGATGCGTGCACGGGGACATGATGTAACATGCCGAGTATGCTAAAAAGAGGGACTACAGTAAAGTATTCTGTAGAGCCCTGCTGCGGTGTGCAGCGCCACAGTGTCAAATGCAGCCCATCCGTCCGCTCCCTGTTCGCCGCACAAATGTAGATTGTTATTTCCTAGTCGACGCCATGCATGACACCGATTGGCAAGATGCCTTTTAATTCATCGGTCATCGCACAAACACACCACCCTCTACAGCATTGTGTTTCTAAACGGTTTTTTTCGGGCATCCACGGGTCTCCCTCGAACCTCTACCGCATCAAATCCACCTAGCCAGTGGTCATCCTGTCACCGCCATGCGGCCCATGCACCCTACCGCGCTAGCTACACTAAGGCGAAACTTCCAGGCCCCTACCTATCTCCTGACTACTGTACGTGATGGCTACCAACCTATGACATCCGCACTGTAATTCAACGCCGCCTCAATAGATCCCCCCGGGGCCCATAGTCCCCCCAGTCCCGGTGCCGAGAGCTCTCACCCGGTGCCTTCCGCTTTGCCCTGCGACATCATGCCGCTGCCCCGCCACCCACAACCTGACCCATCCATATCCATCGTCGCCGCCAGGCAGCGCTCCAGGAAAGCCGCCACCGCCTCCCGGTACTGTGCGGTGTGTTCCCGCAGATGAGCCACGTGCGCCGAGCTGTCCCACGCCTGCTCCCACACCAGCACCGACGTCCGCCCCAGTGCCACGCCGGACCCCGGGCCCCCACAGCTGCCGCTGCTGCAGCAGATGCTGTTGTCGAAGTAGCCTGCGTCATGACCCGCTGGCGAAGCATGGCTACCCACTAGGCCATAACATCCAGGACTCGAGCTCTCCGCTGCGCCAGCAGAGCTGGCGGTGCCAGCAGCGCCAGCAGAGCTAACAGAGCCAGCATAGCCCTTTGCACCACTGCTGTTGCTATTGCTGCTACTGTCAGTGCCGTGACCTGAGCTAGCGACCCCACAAACCGTGCTAGGAGCCGCCGCTTCGCCGCGGACCATACCTCCATTGCTTACCGCACAACCGCCACCGCCGTGTTCCCTGCCAGCAGTACCTCCGTCTCCACCGCCTTTCTTCCCCCCGCTGCTGATTGCGTCGCCGCCGCCGCTGCTGGTTTCGGAGCGCAGCGCCACAGCCAGCGCGTGTATGGGCTGCGGGTCAGCCAGGGCGTCACCGCTCCAGCTGTATAGGAACAGCACGGGGAGGCCCAGGGAGGCGAGACTGGACCGCAGTGATGCCCACATGTGACGACGTTGCGCCTCGAAGCCCTCGTACAAGCAAAAGTCCAGCAAGCCCGCGACGGCTGAGCCCGCGGCAGCTTGCAGGCGCCTTACCCAGTCGGACTGGCTGTTGGCGAAGAGGCGCACGCCAACGCTCGAGTCGAAGTCCACGGGCCCGGAGTCAAAGAGCAGACCACGAAGCCAGCAGCGCAGGAGTTGCGCAGGGGGGTCTGCCACCTTCGGTGGTGGGTGCTGAGCCTGACGTGGCTGCTGCGTCTGCGGTGGATGCCCCGGTGATGGACACGAGTGGCTAGGTGGCGGTGCGGGCGGAGTGGCATTAGCTGGAGCGCTGGACAGCGGGGCCGCAGCCAGGCGCTGGAGCAGTGGGCTCAGGACCCCCTTTGCGGCTCCGCTGAAGCAAGCCAGAATGACGTCTCTGGGATAGTCCTTTAGGTGGGCTGCGAGGGCAGTCAGCAGCACCACGGCGTTGCGGTTGGCCAGCGCGGGTATCCATACGGACAGGGCCGGCCAGCCACGATAGACGGCCACGTCCCAGCCCAGGCCGTGGTAGAGAGCGACGTGTTTGGAGACAGCAGAGCGGGCCGCCCACATCCAAGGCAGTATTACGACAAGGGGCCGATGCGGCCGGCCGATTGAGGGCTCCGCCGGCAGCCACTCCAGACCGGACGTGCGGATGGGCCCCGCAGCGGACGCCGGCGCTTTCGGCATATCGGTAATTCGCGACCAGCTGACGCATGCAACGCCCTGTTAGTGGCGACCCTGTGACTGTGGCAAGTGACGGATGACGCGGCTGAATTAGCTTTTTTACGCGGGCAGAACACTACATACGGGCAGAACAATGTTCCGTGATGCCAAAATATGTGCTTGAAGAGACACGCCTTGCAGCAATTCAGGATTGCACTACTAATAGCGCCGTACCAGTAATAGCAGCTTAGTGTTTGAGCCTAAGCTGCTTTAGTAGTTTTTCCAGTTCCGCAGCTTGCTGCTCAGTACGCTGGTGACTGAAAAGAAATGGGTGGGCCGTACGGCGAGTAAGTAGGCAGGTTGCAGACAGCGGTACAGATTGAGAGGTCAAGCATTTAGCCGTCTTACCGATCCTTTTCGATTATAGCAATTGCCTTGCGCGCCACTGCAACACGGTGTTTTGCGTAGGCGGATTGCTTCGGCAGTGTATTCAGGTTTGCTAGCAAGTCGTGGAGAGCATTTAGCTTATCATCGTCTGAACGAGGTTGTGATAAGACTGGCAACTGCTTCACATGGCGGTCAATATTGCGCTTAGGGGCTCGCGTGATTTGAGACGGACGGATAAGGCTCTTCGTGCTGTCCGGTAACTGGTCCGCTTCCATTTGGGATACGTACACTGTGCCAATTGTGCGTCAATTCCTGCTCAAATGTAAAACCGGTACCTCCGGTGTGTAAGTCGTACCTCTGCGGCGTGGTACGGCTTTGTGGGAGGGACTCTGGCACTCTGCGTTGAGGCTTGTGCGGCAACCGTTTTTGAGGGTTGCAAAGCGGTGCAAGCATGGGCATCGGTAATGCGCGCAAAGTTAGGTACCGGTATTCGAGTGCCTACACAAGAAGGCGTTACGCCCCTGGATGAGGTTAGCAGGATTACAACACGTCACACGTTAACGGCCTGTTGCCTTGGCGGCAGCAGCCCCATAACGGCCATAACACTTAGCACACGGCAAGCGTGTCCTGCACCCGAACAACGCCATCATCCCCAACGCCAGTTTTCCCCTGCTGAACTCACGACTGCGGCTCCGCCGAACCAGAAACCGGTCGACTGCGAAGCCGAGCCTCGACACGCTGTCAACATAGTATCTGCTGCGAAAGAATATGATTAGCCTCGTTCGAAAGCTAGCAAGGGCTGGTTCGCACGAAGTTCGCCCCGGGTCGCACCACCATCTTGCCACTAGCAACATTTCAGGACGTTAGTACGACATTCATTTCACGTTAGGCATAGCCTGTAGGCATAGCCTGTACAAGAGACTGCAATGCAAGGCTCCAGGGCGCCCCACCTGATCACGCTAAACAGCAATAGCGGACCGCCTATCACGACGCCGTAAGATGTACGGCAGCGCTCATACCCGAGACAGTTCGCATCCCTCCAGAGCATATACCCAAAAACAAAATCAGGTAAGCTCCCAACACACGTGGAATTAGGCATAATGCACGTACATGCCGTCTTCCAAACATCAGAACCAAAACCCGAAAGCACGCACGCACAACCTCAGCATTGCCACAGTTCAAAACACCACCATTCGGTTGGCGTATCATGTGGTCCCTCCGAAACCATTATCAGAGGTAGCCTCGCGCCGTGACTCCGCACGACCCCCAAAGAATACCCGGCTGCTGTGGCAACCATCCCATCGCGCCGTGTCGCACAGCACCACACCCCAACACAAGGCAATGCGCTACATGGGCGAAGCGGAAGGGACGCACAACCGACCAACGGCAACCAACGAGAACCTACCAAGGCAATCCGCAGCCCTCCGCAACAGGCATCGCAGCCACCACCACCACCACCACCACTGCCGCCATGCCGATTGCCGCCCGCGCTGTCGTACAGCTATTGCGTCGCAGGCGCCTTCGCATCCTGGCGCACCGCCATCGCACCGGCATCACTCTGCGCTCCATCAAGAATGTCACGGCCCGTTACTTTAGTGGACTTCGAGAGTTCCAACCATCTCATGATACATGTTGGGCGCTGCGTGCCTGATGGCATCGCAGCACAGGCTGCTGGATATCCCGGTGGCGGCCTGGCTGTTGGCCGCGATCGAGGACTCGGGCACACGGCCGCTGAGCGCGCTCTGAGACTGCAGCCGGAACTCCAGGATCTCCTCCGCCCCGCTGTTTGCCTGCAGCACAGTGCCGCCAGCGCTGCGGTTGAGCAGGTGCAGCACCTGCAGCCGCACCCGGTGTGCCAGCGGCAGCGGCAGCTGCGGCGGCGGCGGCCGAGACCCCCCCGTGGTCATGATACCGGACGTGGAGAAGACCGACGGAGCGACGCCGTCGGTGCCAGGCGCTGTGGAAGGGGAGGAGCAGGCTGCGACAGTAGGCAGTAGCTGGGGGTCGCTGCGGCGAGCATCAGTGGAGACCGTGTCCAAGACCGCTCCAACGGGCCCCGAGTGCCCTTCCTGTCCCTCCTGAGGGGCTTCCTCTTCCGCTTCAGGCGCGGCGGCGCCGCCGCCCTGAAGGCCCAAGGGTGACATCGCCACCGGCACCGCCGTCGCAAAACGCGGTGGCTTGACCGTCATGCCTTGCGCGGGTCGAGCCGCCTCCACCGGCTTGGGGCTGTCAAAGCTGCCGACGAAGGCACTGGCCAGGCCAGAGGCCGCATCCTGCGCCGCTGTCGCGCCTCCGCCGCCGCCGGCGCCCAGCCCAGGCGCCTGCATCGCAACCGCTGCCGCGCCGCCGTGGTTCGCACCCACCGGCAGCAGCACCGCGCGTCGCCGCGAAGCCGCTCCTCCCGCGTCCAAGCCGTCACCGTTGGCGCCTCCAGGCAGCACCGCCAGGTCCAGACGTGCGCCGATCGCCGCCGCCGCCGGCATCAGCGTCACCGCCGCCGCCAGCACCTCCCCCGCCGAGCGCGGCGGCGCGACCGCCGCGGCCGCCGCCGCCAGCCCGGGCACAGCCGCATCGCCAAAGAGCTCCGAGTAGTCCTCCGAGGTGTACACTCCGAAGCACTCGCTGCCTCGCCTCATGACCCTCTTGCGTCTCGCGTTGTGGCCCATGTCTGCGACCAGCTGGTCGTGGTAGCGCTGCTGGTAGAGCATGATGGAGGAGGAGCAGTAGTGCTGGCTGGGCATCACTGAGCGCCGCCACGCACGCTGATCCTGGATGTCCTGAGGGTGGGTCGGGAGCAGGAGGAGGAGGAGGGGCGTAAAAGGCAAAGCTAAGATGCAACACGCCGTGGCAAACGCAGGTTCGTGTATGACCAGTTGATCATAAGTGTGAAGCAGGGCTAATACTTGGAACGGCAGTGCAGGTTTTGAGGTGTTAGGGAGCACGAGGGGTGCCCTGACAGAGGCCTGCCTCGCGGCTTTTTTCACCTTCATGAGCTCTGTGGTGCTGGGCAGGTTGATGCGACCCAGCAGGTGGTGCATCATCCACAGCGACTGCAGCCCACTTGTCAGAACGTTGTTGAACGAGGAGGCCTGCGGGGGCGGCGGGAGGGAGAGGAAAGAGGAGGGAAAGAGTCGACCGGTGGGTTTGTGGGTCCGGATGGGTGAACAAGCAACGAACCGGGGAAGTGGAGGGGCGGCGCCAGGAGGAGGGGGGCAGGACGAGCAAGGGTGTATGACGAGCAAGGGTGTAGGACGAGCGAGAGGTGTAGGACGAGAAGGATGTAGGACGAGCGAGGGTGTAGGACGGTGGGGAAGGGAGTTGGCGAAGCAGGCGGGAAAGAGTCCGAGCATCAGGGCACGCACCCACCTCACAGCCGATGAAGTACAGGTTGGGCACCCAGGGGGACATGATGGAGCGATACAGGTGCAGTCCCTCGGAGCCGGGGCAGGCGCTCATCAGCCGGGCGGCAGTAGCAGCGTCGAAGAGGCTGTAGTCCTTGGTGTAGCCGGTGGCGAAGACGATGACGTCACACTCGATCAAGGTGCCGTCCCCCAGCCGCACGCCGCTGGGCAGGATCTCCGCCAAGCTCCCCTGCACCGCATTGATGCGCCCCGCGTTGACGGCCTCGTTCCACACGCCGTCTTGGATCTGCGAAGGAGACACGGAGGAGCGCGCAAGGCCTGATGGTAGCGCTGCTCGCGGAGGGGGAGCGCAAGCGTCTGCTTGTGCAGACAAGGCGCGTGTCTTGCTGCGTCAAGCCTGCTCGCTCCCAGCCTGCCGCGCCCTGCTCCTGCCGCACCCCTCCCGGTGGCGGCGGTGTCCGCACCCCTCCCGGTGGTCGCAGCCGCACCTGGCCTCCGAAGAACAGGTCCTGCACGAAGCCAATCTCGGGCTTGAGCGGCCCCCGCAGCTGCATCTTCCGCGCCACGTGTGCCTCCAGCGCGCCCCAGAACAGCCGCTTGACCGGCGACAGCAGCGTGTGCTTGAAGCGCTTGCTCGCCTGACCCTGGCCTGGGGGTCGGGTAGCCGGAAGGGGGTGCGAAAACGAAGAGGTTGCTCGACGTGGGGAAGCGTAGCTGGCGCAGGGCATGTGGGCTAGATGGTGTCTCAGCCTGGTCGTGCTGGCACGGGTTACAAGGGCCACCGATCTCGGGGGCGGGGAGCACATGGGGGCCTGAGTGCGATCCACCAGGCAGTGGCTGCGATCGTGCCACTGGCCGAGTGCTGTTGCGCCGCTGCGAACGAGCAGACCGAGGCCGCAGAGCTGGGCGGTTCTGCCAGGTGGTGGTCTTGAGTGCTTGGGGCGGCCCTCCGCTGAAACCTCCCTCCACACCCTTCCGCCAGCATAGCCCCCTTCCCGCATGATTCTCCCCGGGCCCAGCCAGCCCCCCAGGCCCCCAGCCAGCCCCCCAGCCAGCCAGGCCCCCAGGCCCCCAGCCAGCCCCCCAGCCAGCCCCCCAGCCAGCGCACCTGTGTAGTACATGGGCATCATGGCCGCCACGAAGCGCGTGTAGACCAGCTTGTGGAAGGACACGCCGAACAGCACCCGGGGCAGCGGCCAGTGCGCCTGGCGGAACAGCGTGGTCACGGAGGTGGCGCCGGCGGAGGCGGAGGCGGCGACCACCGCGCAGTCGTGCGCCGACTTGCCGGCGCCCAGCACCAGCACACGCTTGCCCCGGAGGCGCTCCACGGAGACGAAGTCGCGCGCGTGGAGCACGGAGCCCTTGAAGGCGCCCAGGCCCTGTAGGGAAGGGAGGGTTACAAAGACGTAACCGGTTACTCGACGTGGGAAGGGGAGGGGAGGGGGTAGCGCGTGGGGAGGGGAGGGGAGGGGAGGAGGGGGATGGTGCGTGGGGCAAGCGAGAGGGTGTATGTGCTTGGCGCGGCGGAGTAAAAGGCATTCTGGGGAGTGGATAGGGAAGTGGGGTAGGGGGGGCCCTAGGAAGTCTGCAGGCGGAAACAGCAAGGGGATACAGACGGGGCCTACGCGGGCGTTGTAGGCTCGAAAGTAGCGAAGGAGCGACTCGCATGAGCACGTGTGGTGTGACGCGCCCTTGCAAGGGGGGAAGGCAAGCGGCGGCCCACATGTTCGGGGGCGCTTGTGATGCGCACAGCATTGAAAAGGGCCGTGCGCCAATCTAAGTGCGGCCCCTGAAACTCCCTCTCGCAGGTCTTCTAGAGTCACACCGCCACGGAGCTTCAGGCAGAGTGCGACTCGACTAGGCCTGCTTCCCTGCGCCTAGGGTGCAACCCCACCACCACTGAGCGCCGCAGCTGGAGGGGCACCGCACCCGCACGTGTGGTCCCCCTCCTGTCCCCCACCTGCCCCCCTCCTGCCTCCGGGTCAAACCCTCGTCCCCACCACAACTTCTTCAAGCTGGCGGCAGCCAACAGCCCCCCTTGTCGCTCCCTTGTCCCTCCCTTGACCCCCCCCTGTCCCTCCCTTGACCCCCCCTTGTCCCTCCCTTGACCCCCCCTTGTCCCTCCCTTGACCCCCCCTTGTCCCTCCCTCGACCCTCCCTTGTCCCTCCCTGAACGGACGTGCCGGACGAGCCAGACGCTCCCCGAGGGCCCCGCGCGTCATGGTTCGCGCCCTCCCCCCCGACACACCACTGCCCTCCATGACCCCAACCGCGTCGCCCCGCTTCCCATCCTCACCGGTACGGACGGCACGTACGGGCTGTAGTACATGCCCGTTGCCAGCACCACCAGGTCCGCCTCCATGATCTTCAGCGCCCCCAGCTCCGGCGACTGCGATTGCGTCGCTGCATGGCGGAAACGCACGCTCCAGCGGCTGTTCGGCAGTACGCCCAGGTGTACGACCTTACAGCCGTACAGGATGTGCCGTTCCACGTCGAAGTGCGCGCAGTACGCCGCGATGTACTCCTGTACGGCCCATCGTCGACGCGCGTGAGTGGTGTGCCCACTAGCTATTGCTACGAGTGTGTGTAATGGGTGCACAGCGAAAGCCTAGTTTCCAAGTGAGGTTGGCGTCAGTCGTCGGGCGATGGGACTGTGGGTGTGTCTCGCGCGGTGCGCTTCTAGCATTTGGCACGTAACGTGTGGGTGCGGGTGCCGCTGAAGCTGGGCCACTAACCCTGCCTAGTTTCGGCGCTGCGCCGGCTGGCTGGCAAGGAGGATGTCGCTACCGCGCAAGCTGGGCAGCGCAACGAGAGGGTGGAGTACCGGTACGGCAGGGGCGTGAATGGGTGAGGTGAGCGTTGCACCAACCTTGACGGTGTTGCCAGAGGGGTAGCCCTCGCGCTCGGCCCGCTGGCCTAGTTCCGCTGGCGCCTTGGCGTACGGAAACTCTGGAAAGGTGTAGCATGACCAGGGAACTGGACAGGGGAAAGGCAAGGGAGGGGGGCCAGCGGTGCGGCGGGGGCGCGATACCGTCGAGATGGAGGCCAATGGGAATGGTGGGAATGATTGGGTATAGGAGCCTATCGATAATGCGAAGTCCGCACGTGGCTGCGACTTGGGTCCCTTAACTTGGGTACAAGGTTTCGGACATTAAAGAATCCGGCGTCATGTAGAAAAGGAACCGGTGCGACAGCAATATGTGGGCAATGCCCGGCCGCGGTGCCCAAACAAACCTTGCAGTCCAAACGAGTGATAGTTACTTCTCCATACTCCGCCTATTCCTCGACCCTGTTCCAAGACCAGAACGTCGTAGCCTGCCCGAAGTAGAGCCCGAGCTGATTGGCAACCGGCCACGCCAGCGCCAACCACGACGGCAAGCTTCCTGCTGGCACCGCTGTTTTTTGTACCACCGCCTGACATGGCTGCTTACGGCCCGCTGACCACAATGGCTTTAAAATGCGTTGTCCATGCGTCACGCAATCAGTTACCCTGGACAGTGAGGTTTCCGACAACCGAGGTAAAGATAATGCAACTTACAGTAGTTTAGATAATAGCCTACAGCAATACTCTGGTAAAAATAGCTTTCCCGAAGGCCGGAGCCCCTCCGGCGCCTGTCTAGCCTAGCAAACGGTTTATATCATAAGTGAAAAAGATATGCATCGGCAATGGTTGCTAACGTATTTTTCGGAAATCTGGGGGAAAACCGGATGAGTTCGTTCGGCCTGCATACCTTCCCGCGTGTTGTACTTCGCCCATGCAGCGTAGTTATGGTGAGTAACCGGTTACAGTAATAGTAAGAAGAGTTTTACAGATTCCAAGGGGATCCCAGGACAAGAAGTGGGGGCCGTGTCCGTGACCTTACTATTCGAGGGCCGGGGTGCTCCGAAGGGCAGACGCTTCGAAGGGCGCCTAAAATAATTGGCCACATAATTGGCCCTGGCCGAACAGAGCCACGTGGTGACAACCACAGCCAGCCGACTGAACGGCCGAAACGCACACCCTCACCAAATAGCGGGAGTTGAGAGCAAACCTGTAGGTCGTTTCATTATATCAGGGGGGAGAGTGTCATAAAAGTCTCGGAAAGAGCAGCCCAAGGCCCACGGGACTGGGAGGAGAGTCGTCAAGTGGCAGGGGGAGGAACCAAGGGCGACTCGACAGACGTGCCAAACGTTGTGCCATCAGCGAAAATAAGATGAGCACGAAGGGCATTCCACGAAGGTGCTGTAAGGTCAGTGCATTTGTCGCAGCACCTAACGATGGCACACGCTGGCACACGTCACTGGCCCACTTCTTCAGATTGCACTACTGGTGTGCCACATCATTAAACCGCAATCGCGGCCTGTACCCACGCCTCCAGTGCGGAAATGCGCCTGGTTAGCGCGGGCTGCAGGGCCCACATAACTGTAAACAACAGGTTTGATTGGGAGCGCATGCCAAGGCGTAGCAATGCTGCCGTTTGTCCGTACCAGGGCCCATCACTTGCTCCTTAAGTGGCAGGACGCAACCCTTTGCTAGCTGCAAACATCCTCTGTCTGCAACAAATGTCATTAGTATTACATTACCATTTTGCAAGAGAACGAGCACTCGTCTGCGCGAGGGCCCCACAAGCTAGGCATTTGAGTCGTCCTGTTCCCCTCCACGTGACGACGCAACCCCGCGACCCCCTCTTAGCCCGGACATCGGCCCTGCCGCAGCTGCACCCTGCGCCCCCGCTCCATAGAGGTCCCGACGCGACAGCCCATCCAGCACCTCCGACATCAACAAACTTTCCAGCCTCTGCTGCTGCTCAACCGTCAACCGATGCGCTCCGCCGCCCGTGCCGCCACCACGGCCGCCGTCGACGCCCGCGCCGCCACGGCCGTCGTCGACCCCCGCGCTCCCACGTCCCTCTGCCCCAACAGCACCCGCCTCGCCACCCGCCCCGTGCTGCCGGTCAAACACACCCCACCGAGTGCCGCGATGCTCCCGGGAGACCGCCGCCGCCGACGCAGCGGCCCCAAGGTCCTGCGTGTGCAGCTGCTTGGCAGCAGCAAGTCCCGTCCTCGCACCTCTCCCGGCCTCAGCGGGTGCCTCAGCCACCAGGCCAGCCCCGGCCCCAGCCCGAGGCAGCGCGCTCGACCGTGCCGCCGCCCAGCCCCAGCCCCTTGCATCGCTGCCATTGGCATCAGCTAGCGGTGCTCCCGAGGACGACGACGGCGACCCATGTAGGCTGCGGTCCCGGGCCCATGGCCACCTCCAGCCGCTACTCGTCGACGCGTGCCGGTGTTTTCCAAACCCGGTGGCTTGCGGTCCGGGCGGAGGGGGCCCAGCTGAGGTACCCGCGTTGGGGCGCTTGGGGTGCGTCGTCTGCGGAGGTGGGGTGAGAGACGGGTCGGGTGTAGGGTGTAAGGTGTAGGGCTTCGGGTGTAGGGCGCAGGAGCGCAGCCCCTTGGAAGCAAGGTTGCATGCTTGCATTCCCTCGCTCACGCGCTCACGACCGCGGCTCTGTCCACCACCCCAACATGCACACCCAGCCCGGTAGGTTTATGCACCCGCCCGTGCCCAGCCAGCAGGCCCCACCTCGAACGTCCGCGCCCTGCCCGCCGCCACATCAGCCTCCAGCGCCGCCTCGTGCGCGGCCTCCGCTGAGCAGCCGGGCACAGGGCCCACATAACCGTCGTCGAAAAACTTGCCGGCCTGGGAGATGGGGTGGGTTGCAGGAAAGACCGTTTACGCGACGAAAGCAGTATAGTTGGCGCATAGACTTCGGACGCCTGGTTACGCGCGCATTCTGGCGCACGTGGATTGACTGTCGCGAAACTTGTGGAGATGGGGTGGGGGGGTCACGTGGCGCGTCGGGCACGAGTGGCGGATTACGGAAAAGAACCGGTTACTCGACATGGGAGGTGTAGCGGGGTTCGACTCACGGTGCCCAAAGCGTATGCGCTTGCGTGTGGTCGCAGCCAAGGGGGTACCTGCCCGGAACATCTCACTTGGCTGAGTACTGCGGCGGCAGAGAGCTCGTCCCAGGCGGTCACGTGTGTGCTAATTTGCCACCGAGTAATGCAAAACCGGGTGTGTCCGCCGGTAAAACGCCGTGTGTTTACTTAGATTGCGGACAGCTTGCGCCGCCAATCCCGAGCACGAGGAGGATGAAGAGGATGAGGATGAGGACTCAGAAAGCGAAGGGTTCGGAGCGGGAGGCAGGTGCCGCGCCGCGTCACCTGCGCCTGGATGACGCCGTGCTCGTCCTTCCAGATGAGCACGCCGCAGCCCTGCATGTGACCCGCGTACCACTCGCCGCGGTACAGCCTGGCGCGGAAGGGGAGGGTCGGGGGTGGGGGTTGAGGGGGTACTCCGAAGTGCGGTGAGCTGGGGAGGTGAGGAGGTACTCCGAGGTGGATTGGCGGATGCCGGTGTGCCGCAGAAGGGATGTGGGTTGGATCGGTCTCAGCCCTCCCGCAGCGCAAGCCCTTGCCCCCCCACAGCCGCTCAGTCACGCCTTGCGTCCCTCTTCTCCCTTCTGTACCCTCTTTGGGCAGCACACGCGAACCAAACACCTGTAGAGCCGTTCCTAAATGCTGCGATCTCGGAACCCCCGGTTCCCCGGTCTACAAACCCAAAAGTAATCCTTCCCCCCAAAGGCCCCCGATCCCTCGCTCCTCACATGCCGTCCCGCCAGCGGTAAGCTCCGTAGCCGTGCGGCCTGCTGCCGTGCAGCTGCCCCTCGTAGCGCTCGCGGCGGCTAGGCCACGTCACCACGCCGTGCGACTCGCAGGCGCCGCCCGCCTCAAGCCCCTCATACCTGCGGTGCGCGGGGCGGAACGCGGCCCACTCTGCCAGCCTTCTTATGTACAAGACGCCACAGTACGGCACATCGCAGCATGCGGGGCTGCTGGTCAATCCTCGTCCATTGATTGCATCCTTGCCTGCTGGATGGGGATGCGACCTCGGAAACCGACACCGCTGCCCGGTCATGTCCCCACCCCCCACACCCGCTGCACATCGATTGGCGGCACGCACTATCGCCGACATCTTGGATATCCCCCCTCCTCAGGATACGTGATGGGACGTGTATTTATGGGGCCATCGAAGGCTTTGTAATCCGTGATTCTGAGAGTTGGAGGCGCCACCCCAACTCGCCACGCTTACGTGCAGCCATTCTGCCAGTGCAGCGATCGCCAGTTAAGGGCATCTGACAGGTTCTGTGCTACACCAACTGAATTTGCGTATGGCGCGGTCCCGGAGGTGTCGGCCGCCGACTGCATTATGAAACCTTAAGACAGCCGTGATGTGCCAGTAACGGTGTTGAAAAACCGACACATGTAAATTCAGGAATATAAAGCTAATACAGATTGGGGCAACTTTGGCTAAGCTTCCGCGCCACCTGGGCTAACTAGCTCCTAGGACATCTCCAGCTGAAGTCCCCAAATGTGGAAAGCTGTAATATGCGGAACTGTGGATGGAGCAATGTACTATATCGAGCTGTAAGTATGTAACGGCTTAAGCAAATGTCAAAGGGTACCATGGTTCATTGTCGCGTCCGTACCCGACTTCGAATGGCACCCTTTCGTGCCCTTTCGTACCCTGGCTTTCCCCGCGAACATCGCTCGGCCACGCTGCTTGCTGCTTGTAATGGATGGTGACTAGGCGTCGGTGAGCCAAGTGCGCGCCTGTGTACACGGTAAAAATCCGAGGCAAACGGCGGTGCAATACATACCCGACCAATGCCAACCACGCAATATCCCACTCTACCACGTAAAGCGGGGTGCGTCACCTTATACCGTTGTACACCGGTACGTACGTACGTAGCACACCGTGTGCAACACCAGCATGCAAAGGGCAAGCCGTCCTAAAGCCATGTTCGCGCCAATTGCTGTCGTGAACTGTACCAAAGCCACCAGAAAGCCGTTGTGTCGTGAGTATGAAGCATGGGAGCGGATCAAGGGCGAAGTCCCGCGGGGGGACAATGCGGCGCTGCGCTGGCCCGATGGGGCCGGTCACCACTAGCAAATAGCGAAGCAACTCTTATATATTAACGCACCATGAGGTTAACGTACCACCAGTAACTGCAAAATTGAAGACTGAAATCCCCGTACTGTACCAAAGATCACGACCGACGTTCCAGTACTACCATGTCATGATCACGTGGGAGGTGATCATAGAGGAGTTGGAAGCGGCGTAACGACAAAAAGCCGTGTCGCGACCCCTGCGAGCTGCAGCCAGCAACCCTGCACATGTAATACGCATCCAAACCAAAGGAGGCCGCAAAACCACGCTTGTTCTGCTCTTGTCTGCGTAATCCTTGCCCCCACACTGCCCCACAGTGCTATCCAACCGTTTATTCAAGCCATGCATGCCATGACGACGGACCCCTTGTCCATGCCCCTGCAAGGGCATAGCCGCTAAGCGGCAAGGAGCCGGGCAGCCCCGCGCCACACGTACGCCGGGTTCCAATGAGGCGCATGGTGGAGTAGGGACGATGCCTGGTTGGAGGCCACACATAACCTGAACCCTTGCCACCCGCACTCCTGACTTATATTCCATCCAGCCCCCGAACAGACCTGCCCCTCAACACAGCGACATTGTAACTACATCCGAACTCTCCGATATCCGCTCTCGACAAAACCGCGCGGCGCGCTCACGCTCCTCTCCGTTCGAACCCCCGCAAGAATATAATGACAGCGCTGGTACCGCCCCGCACGCCGTACAGTCTGTACGTGCGGCGGTGGGGCGCTCGACTGTTCCACTGGGAGCCGTTGCCCGTATGCAAATGGTGGCTGCTTATGTGATTGTAGCGTGTCGCATTGAAATATGGACGGGTAAGCAACCAAATACCATACCGTTTCCGTTCCCCTTCATGTTGTCGGCGCCTACAACGTACCCGCCACTTGTGCTGCCGTCCCTCCTAATAACACCGCTCCACACCGGTCAAATCCAACTGCAAGGCGTCAGCACCTGACGCTCTAGCTACCGATCAAGACACGTGTCAGAAGTAAGCCGCGCAGCGAGCGCATTGCCCGCCTGGTCTCCATCTACCTCCCCCGTCTTGGCCGCCAGCGCGGGCACCGAAGCCAGCCAGAGACGGCATCAACGGTAGACAAATGCGGCAGAGACTCCGACCCCATCCAGAGCTGCAGCCAGCCGCAGCCGCCTCATAGCTTCAACACCATCATATCGTGGCCAGCGGCGCCGTACACAGCCAGCTGGCCATGCGGGAGCACCGCCAGCCGAGGCCACCGGGAGCTCCCCTTCGGCCCAATGCGCAGCTCGTCCAAGGTGCGAAGGCTGTCATCCGGACGTAGCAATAGCAGCTTGGTTCTAGATCCTGTCGTACCGTCCAAGATGTACACGTTGCCGCTACTGCCGTCGGCCGCCAGGGCTTGGATGTTAGCGAAGGGGGGTTTGTGGCTGACCGTGGGGCGCGGGGGCTCGTCGTTGTCCGAGATGTCCGACGCGTCGGAGGCAGAGGCGGTGGCGGCCGCGGAGGCTGCTGCGGCGCTGACGGCGGCGTCATAGCTGAGGGGCTCGTCTGTGCCGAGGAGCTCCTCCGTGACGCCATGGGGTAAAAGCTGGTGGACGGCCCTGCCGCGTTTCGCAAACAGCAAGCGCTTCCGATGGGAATCGTACGTGAACACGTGCGGCCCGGTGTCGCCGCAGATGTCGACAGTTACAACGGCCCTGTCGCCGCTGCCGCAGTCGCCGGAGGCCAGGGTCGCTTCGTGCATCGCGCGCAAGCAGAAGCCGTTCTTAGAGCCGCCGTCCCTGTCCCGGATGTACGTGATGCCTGACCCGTCGGTTGATAGACGCTGAGCACCAATGAAACGAGATTCCACCGCGGGGCCGTCGAAAATTAGGCCGCCTTCGTCGTCGCCGGCCAGCTGCGTGACATGGTTGGTGGAGTCCATTCCATACAGGCCAGTGCTGTGCGCGAAGAGAACCATCCCGCTGTGGGCATCATAAACAGCGTCATGCACCTGACGGATGTTGAATTTCGATGCATACTGGTTGCGAAGGGCTAATGGGGGCTCCAGGCGCACATACTCGTGGGCATCGTTCAGGTGCAGGGGGCACACTCCGAGATGACAGACAACTAAAGCCTGCGCTTGACCATTTATTGGATGGGGTCGAACTGCCAGAGCCACTGCACCAGGTGCTGCGACTGCATGCTTCCTCACATGAGCTGTAATAGTAGTTGTCCGCAGGTTCGCCCTCATGACGCCCAAGTATATGTTTTCCACGGTTACTGCATGATGTGATAGATCCTTCTCAGATCCATCTACTGGACCGGCCGGCTCCGATGGTCTCGCCGTACTCAACAACCGCCGCCTTCATGTGCTGACGCCGAGTTTAGTCATTGCGAAACATTCACATGGTTGAATGAGTGTCCCTGCGCCTGGAGTCGTATGATTGTTTTGTGGCGCGCTGGAACCCTCATCGTGTATGCGGTCTCTTTCTTGCGGGATCGTGTCCCTTTAGGTGTTACAAGACCCCCAGAGCGACCCAGTGCAGCTATCCGCATATAACGTCGCTGCTTGCTGGCTTTTTGCCAGGCTGACACATACAGTACGTGGCTGGTCTTAACAAACTGGACACTGCCACATGACCTGACCATCTCTGACCATTGTTACAATGCGGATGGAGCGATACCCTGCGACTCAGCCTTGAGCCTGGGCCGAGGCATGGGGTGCGCTGCGCAGCACCTGACGTGATAGCGGTTAACTTGGTCCGGTTGCGCGAAGCTGCCGGCAGGGTGTCAACTTTTGGCTCTTGGCTTCCGACAAATATAAGCTTTGGCCGTGTGACCTGAAAGACGCAGAGCCTCAATCAGGTCGCGCTGCGTGCCCTAGCATGCCCAGCCCCATAGCACTGCGGCCGCCCGCATGATTCCCCGTGCGACATCGCACCGCATTGCCTCCCCGCTGCGCTGGCTGGGTCCAGGTGAGTCACCCCTCTTGAACCAGCGCCAGAATCACGTGTTTCATCTGGGCTTGGGAACACGGCACTCTGGCAGGCGCTATCCCGGCATGCAACAGGAGCCCGCAGCACAGGGCTCACCGTGTCCCCATCAAGACCTGCACCGACGGCCCCATGCAAATGAGGCTTTGAACTTCGAACCCAAACAATGGTGTTGACAATCATGTCAAGTAACAGAACGCGGGACATGGAGACACCTCACCAGCATACTTGCCTCCAGGTGCCCGGGTCGGTGCGATGTTTCATTGGCGGCGCCACACGTCCAAAGTTTCTCGCTCTCGCGTTTTTGTCGCAAGCGATACTTCCTTCCCACTCAACTCACGGCACATCAAACTGTGCCGCTCACAGCTTCTCACCACCCTTCCCGTCGTCGTCGTCGTTGCCCTAATCTGCCCTAACCTGCCTGGCTGGCTGGAAAACGGGGCCAAAAAATGACGCTTCAACATTTGCGACCCTACCTCTACCCTCATACCGGTACCTCCGCCTTCCCCCTTGCACGCATCCCGCCATGCAATGACGACCACGCCCCCGCCCGAGACCACGCCAGCAGCACCACAACCGAATGCAGTACAACCAACAACCCGCACCTCTCAAGCCTCCCGGACGGCAATACCACCCACCCACCCGGTACGACACGACACGCTGAGAACGGCTCCCTGCAGCGCCGCTTCCCGCTTCCCTGCAGTACCGTACCCGCACCTCCGCCCGCAGCTGCTCCGGGTGACAGAGCTCCACCAGCCACACCTCGCAGCTCCACCAGCCACACCTCGCAGCTGCGCCGGGTGACACCTGCCGCTGCGCCGGGCAGCTCACACAAGCAGTGCGCGCAGCGCCTCCGTCTTGGCAATGTCGGCGGGCCGCTTGCCTTCCCGGTTTGCCACGTCCTGCGTAAGTTGTTTGCCGCCATGGCGAAAGAGCAGCATCAGCAAAAACAGCGCCGGTGGCGACGCGGGCGACGCGCGGCTGAGCACTACACGATAACCCGCGGTGTTAGTCGCTGTTGGCAAGAGGCAACCTGCGTCAAAGGCAACCTGCGCCTGCAGGACGAGCAGCTCCTTGCGGCTCCGAAACCCCGGCCCCCCAGAAGCCCCTCACACCCTATCCCACCCCGCGCGCGTCGGTACGCTACCTTGCTCGCCCCCGCCGCCAGCAGCGCCTCCACCACCGCCGTGTGGCCGTTGACCGCAGCCAGGTGGAGCGCCGTGTTGCCCTGCGTTGTACGACACACAGGAAAATCAGCCACGTGGACATTCGTGGTTCGGATTTCGTACAGGTGCATGAAGCGCAAGCACGCAGACGTTTACGCGCGGGGTGACGCGGCCGATGTGCGGGAGGACGGGGGCCGCTGGGGGATGCGCCGGGGGAGGAGGGGCCAGAATTGGCAGCGGTGCTAGTCCACTGTTGAAAACAAGCCATGTGCCACACAAGCCATGTGCCACACAAGCCATGTGCCACTCCTCAAGCACCAATTCGATTAGGCACCCGATCGTCGGTGTCCTCGATCGCCAGGAAGCGTTACAGCGGAAGGCTGAGGGCAGGAAAGGTAGCGGCTTATCATCCGACGAAGGCGGGCAGATGAGGCCGCTGTGTACGCCGCCTCCTCCCCCTTCCCCTCCTCGTGTTCCCCTCCCTCCCTCACCTGTTGGTTCGCCGCCGCCGCCGCGTCCGCCCCCGCCGCCAGCAGCATCGACACCTTCTCCGCCGCGCCAGTTCGGGCCGCAAGGTGCAGCGGGGTCCAGCCGTCATCAGACACGGCCGCAGACACCTTGGCGTGACCCACCTGCGGGGGCGGGAGGGGCCGGGGGTGGTGAGCAAACCCGTGGGTCGGCACATAGGATGGAGGCCAGGGGGAGCGAGAAGAGGCGATGACACGACAGATGAAACGGAGGGCAGAAACTAGCTGGCGAATAGATTTCGGACACGCGGTTGAAGGGCCGGGGGGTGCGGGTGGGGACCATGGTTCAGGTCGCCAGCGCGTGCACGGCGCCTAGTGTGTGCCGCTGTGGGTCGCCTCTGGCCCCGACGACCAGGCAGGCAGGTGAGGGAGAGGCTGCGGGAGGCTGCAGGTATGGCTGTACTAGCCGGGGCCTTGCAGCAAAAACACCAGGCCAGATGTCTGAGGTATAGCTACGTAGCGGCTGCGAGTGTGGTGCCCACATCCCGATCGGAGATGATGAAGAGGGAGGGAAGCAATGCTCGCGGTCGGTCACTCACGTCAAGGAGGAGGCGCAGCATGTCGGGTTTGCCGCGGCTGGCAGCCAGGTGCAGCGGCGACCTGCGACCAAGGCAGGCGGGGTGGCGGGGGGGGGGGCGGGGTTACGAGAGATAACCCATGGGTGGGCAGGCGCGGGGTTATGGGGTCCAGGTGGCTGGTGCGGGGTGCGGGGTGTCGGCTCCGAAACTCGGTGCCGGACTGCCGCTGATGCTCACTCCCTGGGTTGACGGAGCAGCGGCGCGCAAAACGCCCGGGCCGACCGCCCGAGCGCTCCGGCATGCAGTTCTCAAACGCGTCCCATCACATTCGTTTCCCGATGCTTCCTTATCCTCGGTTTACTACGTCGCCTCAACCGGTTTCCTCGCCACCCCGCCGGCCCAAGCCCTCCGTCCCCCCAAAACCCCAGCCTTCTCTCCCTCCCCCTCCCCCATTGATTTCTCATCCCCGGACTGCCTAGTCCCCGGACTGCCTAGTCCCCGGACTGCCTAGTCCCCGGACTGCCTAGTCCCCGGACTGCCTAGTCCCCGGACGGCCTAGTCCCCGGACTGCCTAGTCCCCGGACGGACTAGTCCCCGGACGGACTAGTCCCCGGACGGCCTAGTCCCCGGACTGCCTAGTCCCCGCGCTCTCTTCAACCCCAGTTGATGCTGCACCCACTTGAAGTCTAGGTTCGCCTGGTCGGCGTTGGCCCCCGCCCTCAGCAGCATCTCCGCCATGTCCAGGTCCCCGGCCTCCAGCGCCAGGTGCAGCGGGGTGGCCTTGTCGAAGTCCAGTATGTTGACGTTGCAGCGGCCTGGGGGCGAGTGGGGGGGCAGGGGGGGGGGATGAGGGGGTGCAAGGAAACCCGTGTACGAAAATGAAACCGTTTGGGAGACACGAAGAGAGGGTGCAGCCGCGTTCTCTTCATCAGCACTACCACTCCTGCTTATTCTTCACTTCTTCTCACCTCTGCACTGGTTGTCCCTTTCCCGCCGCCGCCTGCCGCCTGTCGGCTTCCCTGCCCTTTCCCATGCCCAGCCCGCTCCCAGCCCGCCCGCCCGCCCGCCCTTCAGACATTGGTCCCACCGGTGGCCAGCAGCAGCTTGACCGCCTCCGCGTCCCCCGCCTCCACCGCCATGTGCAGCGCGGTCTTGTCGAACGGCTCCAACATCTCCCCGGCTAGCATCCAGTTGCCCTGAGCGTACTCACTGGCGTGCATGTTCTGGGCAGGGTGGGGAGTGGGCGGGGTGGGGAGTGGGCAGGGTGGGGAGTGGGCAGGGTTGCAAGGAAAACCCGTGTACGAAAGGCTACTTTTGGAACAGACGTTTCAAGATGCATGCTGGAGGACTTGGTTAAGGAGTAGGCAGGGTGCGGCAGCATAGTGGGAAGTTGCCGGTGTGTATGAGGGGTGGGCGAATGCATGGGCGAATCGTCGCAAGACACCTCACGGACCTAGCTTAGCCCCCAGCTTCTGGACTAGGCCAACAGCCCGGAAGCACGACGCAAGCGGCCCTGTCCCGAACCCCCCTGCCCGCCTGCCATCATCCAATACCCCGTCATCCAAACGCTGCCCCACAACTCCCTCCGCGATCCCCTCCCTCGCCTTCGTCCCCTCCCCATCCTTCTCTCCCTCCTTCTCTCCCTTCCCCCCCTGCCTGTCCCAATACCCCCTCCCTGCCCCCCTTCCTCCCCCTCATAACGCCCTCGTCGAAGCCGAGGCGGCCACGTCCCTTCCTCGGGTCTCCCCTCTCTCTCTCGCCCCCTCCCTCGTCCCACCTGCACGTTCATCTCCGGCGGCGGCTTCCTCTCCAGCAGGTACCTCAGCACGTCCAGGTCGCCCGCCTCCACCGCCTCGTGCAGCGGCGTGCAGCCGGACATGTCCGGGTAGTTGACCATGGCGGGGTCGTGCTCGAGGATCACCTGCGGAGGACAGGCAGGGGGTGAGGACGAATCCGTCGCACGTATCGGCAGTTATCGGCAGTTATCGGCAGTTATCGGCAGTTATCGGCACTTTAAATTAGAGATGAGCAAAACCAGGGACAAGGACACACAGGCTTAAGGTGGCCGGGCAGGGCCGTGACGGGTAGGGCGGGTTGGCGATCCTACAGGTTGGCGATTCTACAGGTTGGCGATTCTACGTCACCCTTGGTGGGTCACCCTTGGTGGGGTGGGTGCCAGTGGAGCCAGCGGTCGGGACTCGACACCCAGAACAGTGGCCGCCTGGCCAGAAGCCATACACCCAGGCTGAGCCACCCGCCCACCCGCCCACGCACCCGCTCCGCATCTCCAAACCTGTGTACCGACCGGTGTCCTAACCGGCTTCCTAGAACCGGTAATTCGACATGGGAAGTGCAGCTGGTGCATAGTCTTCGGACACCTCGTACAGGGGCTTCCCTCACCCCCCCACCCTCCCACCCCCCCCACCTTGACGGTCTCCAGGCTCTCAGCCGCGATAGCCAGGTTGAGCGGCGTGGCGCCGTCGCTGTCCACCACCCGCAGACTCACTGGCTGCGAGGCCGGGAGCGGGGTGGCGAGGGCGGGGGGGGGCATAAAAACCGGTTACACGACATAGATATATAGCTACGGAGCGGGAGCGGTTGGGGGAGTGAGACGCAGTGGCCGGGACGCGTGGGTCCGGGTACGTGTCTGGCAGTGGTGGGCCTTCCCCCACTCATGCCAGCCCCCCCCCCCATGCAAAGGCAAAGGCCCCCACGCAAGCCTCATGCAAGACCCGTCCAGGCCCCAGAGCCTGGTGGTTGCAGCTCGACGTGGGCCGGGAAGGGGCGGGATGGAGGGTGGAGGCAGCCAAGCCCACAGCCCTCAGGCGCCCAACAGCTCAAGCAGGCCTCGCGAGGCCGCTGCTCCGGAACCAGCCCAGTACTCCGGAACCCCCTGGTCTGGCGCTTGCCTTGCTTTCCTCGCCCGCCTTTGCTGCGGCCTCCTTCAGCAGCGCCCGGAGGTCCTCGGCCTTGCCCTCGCTGGCGAAGTGGAAGATCCTTCGCAGGAGCAGCCGGGGGGAGGGAGCGGCGCAGAGCAGAGCAAAGCAGCAGAGCAGGCAGGGAGTTAGGAGGACAGGCGCGCGGGCCGCGTGTGTGTTCGGACAGTTTATGTGCTGGCAATTTGACGGCTGGCAGATGAGGAGGTTGGCGAGCTGAAGGAGGCGGAGGAGGGGAGTGCTTACGAGACCGACACCCCACCGACACCCCACGCGCCACGATGTTGTCGTGGGGCGCCGACGAGCGAAGCGAATGAGTTGTTGCTGTCGCTATGATGTTGCTCATCAGGGCCTTGCCAGCGTTGCGGGCTGTGCGGCCGCGAGGCAACCACAAACCCATCCCGATTCCCTGCTGCGGTGCGACGCAGGCATGGACACCGGTAGCGTAGGTGGGGGTAGGGCTCTGCAGTGTCCGTGTCAGCACCCGCTGCTCCAGTCGCTAAGCCTACGCATGACGTCAGGCCCCGGCCGCTCCCCTACATCCCCCTATGCAATCTTATCTAATCCCATGTGTATACACATACACACACACTCTCTCCCTGCTTTCCCACAACCCCGCCCCGCCCCATCCCCCGCCCCCTCCCAACGGGTTTCCTCTCAAGCCCCTGCCCCCCGCCCCCCGCGGCCTCCCGCCCCCCGCGACCTCCCGCCTCCCGCGGCCTCCCACCCGCCCAGTGCTCACCTGGCGTCTGGCCCCCCCAGCAGCGCGCGAACCTCCTCGCTGTTGGCCAGCTCGTACGCCTGGCGGCCCATCATGTCCACGGCCTGACCGGGAGGCCGGACGGCAGAGCACAATAGCCGCGCACTGAGGACGCAACAGGGGACTTTGGCGTATCTGAGGTCACATCTGGGTTAGAAACTCCTCCCTGCCGCCCACCGCCCGGTGCACTTGCAGACCCCAGGGACCCGTGTTCGAGTCCGCCTCACGACACCGCGCCTCGCCACGTCGTAGCGCCCTCGCGGAGCCCATCCGCACAAGCGAGGTTAATCCCTGGACCCACGAGAACCGTACCTCCAGGTCGGCCCCTGCGTCCAGCAGCACCTGGCAGGTGCCCACTGGGTCCCGCTTGGCTGAGGCGGCGAAGTGAAGCGGAGTGGAGCCCCTGGCGGGTACGACAGCCACGATCCGGAAACCAGGCAGGGCCGACAGAGAATGTGGGGCGTTGAGGACGGTCAGGCAGCCCCCTGCGAAGGTAGGCCAACTCCGAGCCCCCTACAACGGTCTCCATGCCACACCCAAGCGCGCCACAACGTCCTGACACCCCAACAAGATTGTGCTCCCAACCTGCTGTTGGTAATGTTGACATTAGCCCCCAGGTCTAAGAGCGCCTTCACGGCGTCCACGTTGCCCCATAGCGCCGAAACATGTAGCGCTGTTTGTCCGAACTGCATGCAAAGAGCGCAGTCTTGGTGCATGGCGCGGGTGGTGGCAGATGGACCCTGGCACGGAACAGATGCAAGTCAGATTGTGCCCACCTCGTTCGCCAAGTCCACAGACACGCCTTCCTCGCTGACAACGCGGCGAATTTCATCGGCCTTGTTGTCTCTAGCAAGGCCAAGGATCGCAATGACGCCGCTCATCCGTCTACCGGTCGCGAGTTGGTTCTACCGGAAGGAGCCTTCTGTCCGTGATCAGCTCACGTCAGCAAATCACGTTGAACGAGCTAAGTTCACAGCACTTCAGTTGCTCAGAAACGCATGTGCACTGCAAGTATCTCGCGTCGCCCTTCAGTTGCGTGAAAGCACTTGGACCAGCAGTTCGGTTCTGCCAAGCTCCGCTATATACTCAAATGTGCAACCTGACCCCTTCCTTGGTCTGAAGCACTGTGAGTGTGTACACCGTGTGATGTGCGCGCGCTCTTGCCGTACGTACATAAGGAAGCCCAGGGGAGGCCTGTTGTGCCTGTTGACAATCGCGTCGTGTGCATGCCGGTGCTGACCGGTGTTGTAAACGGGGACGTATGGCTTTCCTCATGGGAGCATACGGCGTGGGAGGCAGTCCTTTCAGTTGGTTTCCGGTCTGCTCGTGCATACTAAGCCATGGCGTATGGACGGAGGAGCGTCTGACCTTCGTGGCTCAAGCCGAGCCTCAAAGTTCAAGGCTGATGCCTGCTCCGTCCGGCAGCTCAGCCACCTTGCAACTTCCCTTAGCAGGTAGCACAACCCGCCCTGAGTCGCCCGCTGGGATACCCTCGGGCAGCACATCTCTTAAGGGCATGAACTCAACCAATATGCACTTGTTCCGTGTACTCCACTGTCACTAACATGCTGGGATGTTCTCGGCGCCTGGCTTTCGCCTATGGAGCATTAGTACAGCGCGGTACGACCACGCGCTTGACACGCCGGTCGGTAAAAGCGATGCTGGTCTATTAGACCATTTCCGAATCCTAAGGTACCACGTTTTGTAGTTATTGCAGCTTCTTATGCTGCTGCGCCGAGCGGCTGCGCGTTTCAGCAATAGTTTGGCTGCCGCGACGCAGCACAGCCCAGCGACCATAACTATCGCTGCTTACTCATTCCTTTCCAAATTCATTATTATGCCACGAGGCAAGCGCGCGCGGACGACTTCGGCTGCGGCCGGCTCCAGCGATAATAATCCCGGCCCCACCAGCGAGGCAGGCCCCGCAGCGCCCTCGCCGCCGCCCTCTCAATCGCCCCCGCCCTCTCCTTCGCCCCGGCCCTCTCCTTCGCCCCCGCCCCCGCCGTCGCCCTTTGCCCCGCTCTTAACCTCACCCTCACCAACACCCTCCAAGAAGAAGCTCAAGCCGCTGCCCGCCACCCCGAGCTTCAAGCCCGGGAACCTGGAGCAGCTGCGGGCGAAGGCAGCTCGCATCCAAGAGCAGCTGGCGGAGTTGTACCCCGCCCCGCCCATTCCGTTGCAGCACGGCAGCGCCTTTCAGCTCCTGGTGGGTGCAACCCTGCCACCTATGCCGTGTGCCCAGTAAGGGGCGTGCGTGTCTGTCGTGCAGAGAGGTGTGTATTTGGTGCGTGCCTGCAGTGCGCCTTCAGAGCTCAGGTTGCCTGTGCAGAGAAGGTTGGTACGCGGCGGGACAACCGGTGAACGCAAGAAGTGCGTTACGATGTCCCTCGGCAGGTGGCGGTGGTGCTGTCAGCCCAGAGCACCGACGCCAAGGTCAACACGGTCACCCCCGAGCTATTCTCCAGGGGGCCGGACGCAGGCGCCATGGCGGTCATGAAGGTATGGTCGGGGTACGCCGCTGCGGCTCGCTGAGTGCGGGGGAGGAGCTTCGAGACGGAGTGCAAGGCGCTTCCACCCGCCAAAAATCCAAACTAAAGCCCTGGACCCTTTACCCGCAGGTTGCTGACATCGAGCGCATTATCCGGGTTCTGGGTCTGGCCCCAACAAAGGCCAAGAACCTGTCGCGGATGAGCCAGGTGAGGGCCCGCGGTGGCGTGTTGGGCTGCCGCAGAGCCACAGAAAAAATTGGCCAACCGGAGTGAAGCGGACGGCGCGATTCGTTGCAGGGAACATGTATGGGTGGGAGGAAAAGACCCGGTTACACGACGTAGAAACGGAGGGCAGAAACGTGTCTGTGTGTGGGGAGGGAAGAGGGTAGTGGGCGGGAACATACACACGGCCGCCCGCCCCGAATGTCCCCGGGCCCCCACGTCCGCCCATCCCTACGCCGGCAGCTGCTGGTGGAGCTGCACGGGGGTGAGGTCCCGGACAACTTCCCCGCGCTGGAGGCGCTGCCTGGGGTCGGCCACAAGACCGCCAGCGTGGTCATGAGTCAAGCGTTCGGGTGCGTGAGGTTGTTGACTGAAGTCAGGGACATGGCCAGGCAAGCCCATATTACCATACGTTGCCTACGTCTGCTGCTGGGGTTGTCGTCTGGGGAGGCAGCTAGCGGTCCGCGAGGCGCGGCGGCCAGCGCGTATGGTATTGTATGGAGGCCGGACGCAAAAGGTCACCTTGGCACGGCTCAAGCTCACAGACGTCAGGAAGAATACGATACCCCACACGCCTCTTCCGGGCGTTACAAGGGCTGGCTTCCACAAAGATCTAGGGCCGCATGGTGCCCCGTCCATGCCCATTCCTGGTAGCACCGCTCTAGGAACCAATACGACCGTGGTATGTAAGGCCAACTGGTTGCTGCGGCCCCTCCCTCCCCTCCTCCCCGGTTTTCTCGCATCCACGGGTCTTCCTCGAAACCCCTCCTCCCCTGGGCGGCAGCCACTCTGCCTTCCCGGTCGATACGCACATTCACCGGCTGGCTCAGCGGTGGGGCCTGTCCAACGGCAAGAGCGTCGAGCAGACAGTGAGCGAAGGAGGGGCACTGGGAGGGGTTCCAGAGCACGTGTTCGGACTTGAGTGGGGTTCGAACGTCGGCGCAAGGGTGCGGAAACCCGGAATCAAAGGGGCTTCCGAAACCCCATCTGGAAAAAATCGGGGTTATGACTTTAGGATGAAGGCATGCCTGGTCCTTTCCCCTTCCCTTTCGCGCCAGCTGGCTGATCGCCCTCCCCTGTCTCCAAGCCAGCTTTCCGTCTCCCCCGGCCCCCACTGGCCCCCGCAGGAGCAGGACCTCAAAACCCTGCTGCCCGAATACAGCTGGTGGGCTGATGTGGTCGCGGGGGATGTGGGGTGGATGGTGGAAGGGTGGAAAATGCAATAGGACCGGGCTTAGTACGGCACGGTCCCAGCACGTGACTGCCGCGAGTGTATAACGGCGGTGACGCCCAGCTGCTCGTTCCGGGCACAGGGGTTAGGGGGTGGTTGTCGGGTTGTCGGCGTTGCCATCGAGTTCAAGCCTCAGCTGGCACTGGGGTATCTAGCTTGCTCCTGCCAACAATTAGGTCCCCCGCCCGGGTATGCGCTCGGGCCTCTGCTGGCTGCAGGCGGGACGCGCACCTCCAGATGATCTACTTCGGGCGGGAGCACTGCCCCGCGCAGCGCCATGACGCCGCCGGCTGCCCCATCTGCCGCTGGGCGGCACCGAGCGCCAGGTGGGTTTACGTGGAAGCGCCTGTTGGAGGGGAAGCTAGTGAACCGGCAACGGAACAAACAAAAATACTAGTACCAGGGTGGGCGGGAGCATCAGGGTCGGCTCGAGGGTGTGGGGGGGGGAAGGGATCGGGCGGGGTAGGGTTCTGCGGGCGGCGGAGGCTCTTACGGTTCTTGCCGAACTCGGTCCTGGGGATAAGAAACGTCAGGCGTTGGTAGGGTATCGTGGGTCATGGCTAGCGGGGGTTATGGCAGGAGCCTTGCTGACCTACAAGGACGGCTGCGAATGCCAAGTCAGGCCCCAGCCGTCATCAAGAACGTCTGCATCTACAAACTGGCCCCTGCGACCCACTGAATATGGTGCATGAGAGGGCACCCCTTGTCGCGCGCATCAAGGAACTCCAGCGGGTCTGGAAAGTGGTAGTAATGGTTGACAGTGGAAAGTAAACTAAACACGCGGGGTGTTCTCACGTGGGCCAGCCTGCAAGGATCGCAAGGCACCCCGCGCGCGCCTTGTCTTAGCTTTTGGGCTTCCCATGTGAGTCGGTCCTCCTTCCGGCGCAGGGCTGCTGGCGGGGGGGCCCCACCATCACAGGCAGAGGACGTGGAGCCGCAGGAGGCGGCCGATGCGTCTGCCGCTCCAGCTCGGAAGCGAGGCAAGGCGGCGGTGGCGAAACGGGGCAAGGCGGCGGTGGCGAAACGGGGAAAGGGCAAGGCCGATGAGGCGCAGGAAACTGCAGCACGGGGCGTCGCGCAGGGGGGGCCCTTCGAGGCGTTCCGTGCGGGTCGCGGCGGGGATGGATCCGAGGGCATCGGGAGCGATACGGGTGCCAAGCAGGGAGGACGACGTGCCGCTGCTGCTTCCGGCCCTGCTGCTGTTGATGTTGCCCCCATAGGGAGGATGGTGGGGCGGAGAACCCGTGGGACGTTGCGGACTGATAATGGCGGTGGCCGAACAGACGAGTAGCTGCACTGCGAGGTTATGTTCCTCTCGCGGCTTGATGCGCGTCTGCCCCTTGAGCGACGGTGTTGGTCGTGACGGACGCATCCCCTTCCAAATTGGCTGGCTCGGCTATGACTGAAGCGGGCAAGTGAACATTCAGCGCTGTCGTACACTGTACATGCCTAGTTCGGTGCGTTGGTATGCCACGATGCCCTACTATGCATATGTTCCGGTGGATTCTGCCAAGGGTTATTACGTGTATCTTGTGTACCACCGGTATGAATTGAGAGGAATACGCGATAATGCTATACGCAACTGTACTGATTGAGGGGACCACGTATTTAAGCTATGCTGACACAGGGAGAGAATATGGCAAATCAGTCATAGCTGACACCTTCCAGTGCACGAAAGCAGAATGCACTGCTCTTCTCGTTGAGGGCTGCACACGCAAATACCGGTGCATGGGGTCATCGAGGGGACATTTAGATGGACGTACATGACAACTACATGTCCATAACATCTGCACAGGAAAAACTTCCTACCGACTCGCATCCCTACATGTCGAGCCTCCGCTCCAGAAAGATCCGCATGTTGAGTGTGTAGCCATAGCTACTAAACCCTCATCGATACCTCTCATCCTCTTGACAGCACATCTACGATAAATGCACACCCCGTACAAGCGCGGTCATGCCGCAAGCGTGCACAACTGTCAGGTTCTCGCGCGCGCCAGGTTGCAACCCGCCAAGGGGCATGTTGTTAAGCTGCCGTCTACACTACTACGGAGAAGGCCCGTCAACTTGTTTGAGCGAACCAGCTCCCCTGCTGTCCGCTTAACATCCAAAACACACCGTCTCGCCCAGTCCGAGACCGCGCATCGCAGCTCCGCGCGTGCGTCGCAGCTGTCCGAATGCCGAAGCAGTACACCGCCTAAGCGAACAGAATGAGGAAGACCACCAGCAGGGAGAACAGAGCGATAGACTCCGTCAGGGCGAAGCCCAGCAGCGCGTAGCCCACCAGCTGCTTGGCAATGTTAGGGTTGCGGGCAGCGCCGTTGATGAGCGAGCCGAACATGACGCCCAGACCAGCACCCACACCAGCCAGCGCGATGGTCGCGCAGCCAGCGCCAACCATCTTGGAGGCAGCCAGCACGCTCATAGCACGCTCCTGGCCCATCGAGTTAGACAGCACAGCCTGCTTGTGCAGCGACATGGGGCTGGCAGCAGCCTGAGAGCGGATCCCGCTGGCGATGGCGCTGGGGCTGGCGCCCAGGATGGGGGCCTGCAAAATATGGAACAATATAAACATCGGTAAACGCTGCAAATCGTCTATTAACGCAACGAGACGTATGGTGCAGAACCCACCTGCACGGCCATCATCACAGGCTTCTCAGCCACCTACGGAACGGACACATATCGAATGGGCACCATCAGGAGCGCTCATAACGCACAGTGGTAATGGCAGAGCCGTAGCATGCAGTTTTGCAAGCGACAGCAGCGAGCAATCCTTCCGAAGCTCCTATCACGCACCTGCGCCGCACCCTGGCTCGCAACAAGCACGCCTACGCGGGATGGTTTGCAACAACGTGATGTCAGCAAAAGCCACTAGATAAAGTGGGCTGCAGGACGCTAAACATGGACAAGTACCGAAACGAAGACTCACCCTGGGCGGAGGCGGCCTGCAGGCGCGCCAGGCCCGTGCTCAGCGAGCGGGCAGCCCCAAGGGACAGCTGAACGGCCTTCTGGGACGACATTTTTACCCTGCAACCAGTTAAGACCGCAAGCAGCACGTGTTGACGACGTTCGGTTCCGGAGATTGCCTTTGCATCAAGGCTAACCAGGTGCCAGTGAGGACTCACGCTTCGGCTGTGGGCTAAACGCTGTTGAAGCACGGGGTGTCTGGGTAAAATGGCTGTGCGTGTGGTAATGTTACCGGCCTTGTTGTTCATCGAAATCGCTGTACCCTCTCCTGGAGTCGGGACATGAACACACTGCATGCATACTCTTGAGCTACCATCGGCAGACCGCATTCTACACGTCAAATAGTTGTAGTGTTAGTTTCTTATAGCACTCGCTCGCCGGCGTAGTTATTCGCCCTTGATCATTGTATTTGCCGGCGTGACGATGTCGCTTCAGAGCACCTCCGCTAAGCTCTGCCTGCGTGGCATCAATGGCCACCTTGCACGCGGCCTTGCCAGCCAAAGCATTGCGGCTGCGGGTGAGTTTTGGCTCTGTTCCGGTAGTCGCGCACTTAATCACGCAATCGTTTGCTTACGCGGTTCATGTTGGCCTGCGTTTGCAGGTGCCAGCTCTTCGGCTGCCACTGAGCAGGTTAGTAAATGCTATAGCACGCAATATGTCGTTGGGAGTGTCTCTAGGCCACTGTTTGTCGCGACACACGTGCCGACAGTATTGTCGACTGCGACTGATGCAAAGCATGGCATACATGCAGGTTATCTGCCAAGCGAAGCCGACTATGATGCAGGTATGCGTGCACCATGGTCGAATCGTATACGTTGTTCGAAAGGCTTGATGATGCGGGGTCGACTCAAACAACGGTTTCGCCTACGTTGCGCGCAGGCTTCCATCATGGCCAGCCCCAGCGCCATTGCCAGTGGCATTCGCGCTCAGGCTTCCAGCCCCATGTCGCTGCACAAGCAGGCCGTGCTGTCCAACACCGTTGTCCAGGAGCGTGCTATGAGCGTGCTGGCTGCCTCCAAGATGGTTGGCGCAGGCTGCGCCACCATTGCCCTGGCGGGCGTGGGCGCTGGTCTGGGTGTCATGTTCGGCTCGCTCATCAACGGCGCTGCCCGCAACCCTAACATTGCCAAGCAGCTGGTGGGCTACGCGCTGCTGGGCTTCGCCCTGACGGAGTCTATCGCTCTGTTCTCGCTGCTGGTGGTCTTCCTCATCCTGTTCGCTTAGATTTGGAGCTGAACCAGCAAATGCTGACCGGATGCTGTTTGGTAACATGAGACAGGCATTGCAGAGGGGGGGAGCGCTTTTAGAGTAGGGACGTGGGGCAAGGACTCGGGGGCCTGGTTGGCTAGGTATCCTGAGCTTTGATCCGTAGCTTGTTACACTGTATCCCGCCGTATTCGGCGGAGGCCTCGTCCTGAAGGGGAGAGGCGAACGCCTGGAATTATGGCGAGATCCATGCCGGAATCCATTACTCGTCTGGCGGCCGTGTTCAACGCGTGTAACACTAGGGTTGCGGCTTTTGGCCTCATAGGAACTATTGGTACGGAAGTCAAGGCATCCTGTTATAAACGTTCCACCGAACGGATCTCCAGACGACACACGATGGCAAACGTTCACCTGAAGTGAGAAATGACACAGGAAAGCATGTTTCTAGTTCAGGTTTTCGTAGCTACGCATAGGGCATAAGTCAGCGTGTCTCTCCTTCCAGCCCGCTACAACATGGGATATGATTGTCCTTGCGCCAGGCAAAAGCCACATCGTACGGCAAAAAAGATCTTGCACCAGAAACAGGTTAAGGTCGCGCAAACCTCGGTTTCCCACTACAGTACACCACTACGTCACATGGCCCTCTGCTCAGCCAGCCTTAGGCCACAGCCAAGACCTTTTGCAGCACATAAAGATGCATCCTGCAGCAGCGCCCTCACATTCGTACACGCGCACGGTTCTCTTGTTTCTACACGCCTCCCGCGTCGCGACCCTTCGCTACCACTGGCCTCCCTAATATTGCTGCGTCCATGCCCAAATGCATAGAGCCGGACGGCAACCGCTGCAAGAGTCGGCAGCCGCAGCACCGCCTGCCGGGCCGCATGTATCGCGTCCATGCTGGCGTCGACTATCGTGATGCTCGCAGAGCCATACCCTTGTCCACCCCCTCGCCCACACCTACGACCCCCCTCATTGCATGACCCTTATTGCTGATGATGTCCCATGTGTGTTGCAAAGCCATGCCCTCCGTGGAATGGCCCGAAGTTCTGACCCTCCTGCTGTGCTGGGGGCTGCGGTGCTGCCTGCTGCGCTGCACCATCCGACGAGTCCATTCCGTCCATGCCGCCGCTGTACTGTCGCCGGGAGGGGCTGAAGTACCCGGCGCCGCCCCGCATGGACTTGCTGCTGAAACCAGGATGTTCGGGTTGCGCCTCCCCGGCCGGCGGTCCTGCAGTCGGATGGAAGGACATGGGGGTGTAGCGAGAAGCCCCGGTTACACGGCATAGGAAACGGAGATCAGGACATGGGGGTGAGAGTGAGGGTGCTGCAGCCAGCATTCCGCGCACGCTCAGCTGCCATCGTTGCTAACGTGCAGTTGTACATCAAGCGAGGGAAATGCAGTATGCTACGGACTGCCGATAGTGAACCCCTACAGCCGCATCCACGCACCTGGTCCGACGACAGAGAGCTGGGGAGCTGGGAACACGTGGGGCAGGTGCTCGCCACCCTCGATGCTCTGCAAGACGGCCGTTTGGATTCCGTTAGGGCAACCCCTCAGCGAAGGGTTGAGGGCCAGTGAGAGGACTTGTTCCGACCTGGTCCGAGCACGCAAACCCTCGTTCCGTGGCTGAAGTCTTCAACAGCGGCAGAGTTCACACTGACACAAGGTTCTTATTTGAAGCCATCAGCAAAAGCTCACCTCGTACTCCTGCTGAAGGAACTGGAGCAGGAGTGCTTTTGACACCACCTCGGAGCCGGGGTTCTGAGTTAACAGAAATGTCACAACTCGCTCCTGAGTAAACGTACACAATTGAATATGAGACGCTGGCGCAAGGGCTGCAGGCTGGCTAGCGCTAATGCACAACCCCCTAGCGCGAGATGACACCGCCCGGGAGCGCAGGCGCCAAGGTAGCGAAGAGTACAGCTATAAATGCGACATACCAGAGCCTGCCTGGACGCTTGCGCGGAGGCACGCCTTTGCTGCTGGACAGCTTGAGAATAGAGCGTGCTGACGGCGTTCGCGGCGGACACGAAGCTCCCATAAATACTTTTCTCAGCCTCGTGGTCTACAACCAACTTGCGCTTCTTGCCGCACCGTAGAGACATAATGCGCTGACCGCCCCAAACCTTTAAATTGCTACCTATATGCTACCTTTCAAGCTTGGCACGCGAACCCTCCGGGATAACCAATGGTGGCATACACAGTTAGCGAGGCAAGGGATGCTCTAGCTGCGGAAATAAGCGTACGGCACTGTGAAGCGAACCGTCGTCGTACGGGCGCACAATTGGGCATTAAATTCGTGGATTCAGTAGCCAGTTTCCAGGGCATCAAAGGGTATCCTTAAAGCTTTCGGAACTTAAGGTGTACGATTACCCCTGCACCCGTTGCAGCATTGCTGACCTGTCACACCTGTAAAGCCCATTGTCGCGACGGTCGCTGCGCCGGCATCTACCATGGAGTCACCCTTCAAGCCCGATATCCTTAAAGACAGAGTGAGGCCGGCCAACAGAGACTTACAGCGCCTCCGGTAGCCGCTGACGAAAGTGCGTCCCACTGCTAGGTGGCGCTTGTTACTGGCGGAAGCTCGGGCATTGGCTTTGAGATCGCGCGGCAACTGGGTGAGCAGGGCGGGGCGCCTGGGCGCGTTGCTGCGGCACTAGGTGCGGCACCAGGGGGGCCATCTCACTGAACGCGGAGGGCATTTCACTGCCGCCCCTCGCTGCATCTGCTGCAGAACCACAGTCTTCTCGGCATCATAACCTCCTATTCCTGCCCTGCCAAGAGCTTTGTCTGCCAGGGACACCGTACGCTTGCTGGCTTGCCACACCCCTTCGCGCCCACTGACGCAACTCGAGGCGCCTGGCCACCATTTAGCTGTCCTCAGCTTGTCCTTAGCCTCTCTCCCCCAAGGACATGCCGTCAAACACACACATACACAAATTTCCTTAGCCTCTCTCCCCGAAGGACATGCCATCAAACACACACATACACAAACTATCGCTGGCCCTGCCTATCCACTCCCGCTCCCGCCGCCCACGCGAGCTCCGTCCCAGTCGCCCCCCGGCGCCTTGTTTCCGTTTATCGCCTAGTCGCCTCCGTAGCGCCATACTTGGCTACAGTCAACGTTGGCTATCACTATGCCTCAGCAGCGCCTCCGCTCCTTCTCTTTGCCGCACCGCTCCGCTGGACCGTCACCTTCACCGCCCTCGGTTCGTCGGCTGTGGATTCGCGGATTCCCTTATCCAACCCCCCCGGCGGCGTCGCGTAAAACAGTTTTTACAAACTCCTTCGGCACTCCCTGCAGATAACCCTCTCCTACAGATTCCCTCTCATCCCGCTCAATCTCCCAGCCCCTCCCGCTCCATCCGACCCCCCCTTCCGCCTCACGCATTCAGCCTCCTCGCCTTTCCGCCTTACCTCCAAACGGCACCCACCCCAACTCCCGCCCATCTAAAACCCTGTTGTACCCCCTCACCCTTGCCCCCGCGCAGGCCTTCATGGCGCACGTATCGCCATCTCCGGCCGCCGTGCCGACGTCCTGGACACCGCCGTCGCGGCCCTCACCGCGGAGGGCATCACCGCTGTGGGGCTGCAGGTGCGGCGGCCTCCTCCCCTCGCCCGCTTTCACCAAGACAGCGACGAGGGTGCCGTACGACGGTGCCATACGATGGCCGCGGACACCTCGCACGCATTTTGGGGGGATGCCGCGGGCGCCACATAATGGTTTTTTTATCAAAGTGTGTTGCGTCGACGAACTTGTTTTGCATGAAGCCAGGCTTCTATGATGCCCCCGAGCGTGTGAACGTAGGAGCTGTTCTGTGGCTGGTTTACGACGTGTCGTTCCGGGTGTCGTACGACGGTACGATGCCCCAAACCACCCACCTGCTGGCCCCCACCCACCCCTGCAGGGCGACGTTCGCAGCGCGGCTGCGTGCGAGGGCTGGGCGGCCTCCCTGGAGCAGCGCTGGGGCGGCATCGACGTGCTGGTCAACTGCGCTGCTGGCAACTTCCTGGCCACGGCGGAGGAGCTCTCGCCCAACGGCTTCAAGACCGGTGTGTTGGCTTGCGCTGGCTTGCGTTGACCTGCGTTGGTCTGCGCGGGGTAGGGCCGGACGGACCCTCGCTCTCCTTACCCCACACGCTGAGCCGTGCGCCCCGCACACACACACCCGCGCCGCTCATACCCCGGCCCTATCCTCGGCTCTATCTCTACACGTGCTTACTCCCCACCCCGTCCTTCCCCCCCGCCTTCTCCACGGATGCATGCGCCTCCGACCGTCTGCCCCAAACGCTTTCTTCTTCATACCTGGGTTTTCCTTGCACCCCCCGCGACTCGCCCCGCGCCGCGACTCGCCCCGCGCCGCGACTTCCCCCCGCGACTCGCCCCGCGCCGCAGTGATGGAGATCGACGCGGTGGGCACCTTCACCATGAGCCGCGCCGCCTTCCCCTCGCTGCGCAAGTCGCGCTGCCCCCACGGCGCCGCCGTCGTCAACATCTCCGCCACGCTGCAGTACGGCGCCACGTGGTGGCAGGCGCACGCCTCCGCCGCCAAGTCCGCGGTGGACAGCCTCACTCGGAGCCTGGCGCTGGAGTGGGGCGAGTTCGGTGTGCGGGTCAACGGAGTGGCGCCGGGGCCTATTGAGGGCACGGCGGGTGCGTGGGGTTGCGAGCGAGGGATGGCGGAAATGGCTGGGATGGGGCTCGATGGGGGGGTCGTGAGGGGAGAACACCTGGTGCGTGGTCAGTGGGTGGCGGGTGTTTGGCTGGCTGATGTTGGGTGAAGAAGGGGGCCGGTATGTGGTTGCTATGCCGGAACGAGACTAATTTATGGAAGCGGGTGGAGGAGGGATCTGCACCACCACACCTTCCCCTTCGCCCCGAATCTACTGCCGTCCCCAACTACTCCTGCACCAACACCGCACCTACCACTGCACCACCGCAGGCATGGCGAAGCTGGCCCCCGGCGCCAAGGAGCTGGTGCAGACCACGATTCCGCTCCGGAACCAGATGGGCCGCAAGTGGGACATAGCCATGGCCGTGGTGTTTTTGGCGTCACCGGCGGCGTCGTTCGTGTCGGGTAGGTGGGCGGACGGACGGAGTGGGAAGGCAGACGATCGGTGTCACCACGATGTGGGTAGAGGGGAGGGGAGGGGCGTGGGGCGGTGCATGGCCCTGTAGGGTTTAGGGCGCCGTACGATATGAGGTGTGGGGGTTTGGGCACTCGGGACGGCTGAAGCACGAGGCGGTGGGGGTCTAGATGGCGGGAAAGCGAGGTGGCGGCTGAGGGGCGGAGCGGCTGCAAGGGATGCAAGGGCGCTGACGGCCAGTCAAGGACGGGGGAGCAGGTGTGCCTCCTGTGCGGTGACCCGCAGGCCCAACGCCTCTTAACCCCTTGCCCTCTGCCAACGAGCCCCGCTGCCCCCTCCGCCCCCTCCTGCTGCCCCCTCCTGCCCCTCCCTGCTGCCCCTCCTGCCCCTCCCTGCTGCCCCCCCGCCCCCTCCTGCCCCTCCCTGCTGCCCCCGGCCCCCTTCTGCCCCTCCCTGCTGGCCCCCCCCCCGCCCCCTCCTGCCCCTCCCTGCTGCCCACCCCCCGGCCCCTCCTGCCCCTCCCTGCTGCCCACCCCCCCGGCCCCTCCTGCCCCTCCCTGCTGCCCCCCCCCGGCCCCTCCTGCCCCTCCCTGCTGCCCCCCCCGGCCCCTCCTGCCCCTCCCTGCTGCCCCCCCCGGCCCCTCCTGCCCCTCCCTGCTGCCCCCCCCCCGGCCCCTCCTGCCCCTCCCTGCTGCCCCCCCGCCCCCTCCTGCAGGTGACGTGATGGTGGTGGACGGCGCCAACTGGATGTGGAAGCCGCAGCTGGTGGCTCGGGACATGGTGTCGAGGGCCTCCAGGGGCATAGAGGGCAAGAGCAGGGCCGTGGGGGTGGCGGGGACGGGGGCGCCAGCCAGCAAGCTATGATGTGGATCGAGGGGACCTATAATAAGGTGACCGGGCCGGTGCTGGACTTGACGCTACGTGGTACTTAGTGTGGCATGGGTGGCCGGGTCGGGGCTTAGGGTGGCCTCTATAGCACTATAGGCGTACGATGGATGGTACATACGGTACAGGTGGCTGATAAGCCATAACCTTAGGGAGGCATACGGTAGCGCTGCATGGAATACCTCCCGGACGGCTGCGCTCGCGGCGCAATGGTTGGGAGGGCGGCGGATGGATGGACTGCCAGTACGGTATACCGGACGCGTGCGTTACCTCAGCTGGCGCATAGGACGCAAGAGGACGGGGGACAAGAGCGTCCTGGTTTTAGGGTTTCGGGAGCTTAGAGTTTAGGGAATTTTTTCCAGTTTATTTTCGGCTCTACTTGCGTGCTTGCTTGTTCGATTCGCTTTTTGGTAGTTTTGTCTGTGTGTTTACTCCACGCACGCAGTCCGCGTTGATTCCACTGTGGTTGCCCGGCAGTTCGGGCCGCTGCAGGTGCTGGTGGGCGCTGTTCGGCAAGCTGACTTTGGTGGGCCCTGCGGGGGAGGCGGCATGCGGCGTGTCGATTGATGCCCAGTGTTTGCGAAAGCAGAGCCGCCAACACAGTTTCGCCGCAGGTTTTGCCCTCTACACCTTTTGTCACAGCAGGTTTGAGTGCGACGCAGAGCAATCCTTAAGCAGCGTTCTACAGCAAAGGGCCGAGAGAGCTATTCCAGAAGTGTCATCCGGATCATTTCGATTTAGAGGTCCTCTAATGTTTAGGGCAAAACTGGACGAAGAGCTCTAGCGTCCCGAAAATATTGCTCATGCTCCCTGTGGCGGCCATACGATAACCTGCTGCAACCGGCTTGCAGGTCAGTTGAAGGTGACAACTCATCTCCACATCAAGCAAATTTCGGAGCCCGAGTGCAGTGAGTACCGGGTATGGCATGCCGGCCGCACGGCTGGCGTGCCCGATATCGGAACGCCGTCCAGGCCTCACTGAAAAGGGTGGGCGATACAATTTGTTTGAGAATATGTTAAGGATGATGGAAAGGTACCGGACAGAAGAAACGGAAGGCAACGAAAAAATCAGTGACGTCCACGGCACCTGTGGAGGTTATTACAAGCGCCATATTCACCAATTTGTATAAATTACAGAAAGAAGTGGAATGAGCGCTTGTGCACGCATGGCAGAATGGGAGTGGTTGATTTGGGCTGCAGCAGGACACATTTTTATGGAAAGGACTTTGCCCGTCGTAACAACAGCACACACCAGATGTTGTGGGGGACCGTATGCTCCGGTTGTGGTGGATATGTTCTGGAGTTACTAGTAACTCGACTCGGAGGTGTGGGAATCGTACTTAGGCGTGTGCCAAGGAACTAGAGTCGAATGTAGGCGTGTGCCAAGGAACTAGAGCCGAACATAGGCGTGTGCCAAGGAACTTGAGTCGAATGTGGGCGTGTGCCAAGGAACTAGAGTCGAATGTGGGCGTGTGCCAAGGAACTAGAGTCGAACATAGGCGTGTGCCAAGGGTCTGGAGTTGAAAATTTCCACAGGTTACTTGTCTGCAACGATGTTCAAAGTTGTTTCGCTAGTAATTCCATAGGTTGTCTGCATCGATGTTAAATATAGTATCGCTGGTAGACCATTGTCGTAGCACAGCACAACATGCAACATGCAATTTTCAGCAGAGCCACCTTGATCTGTTAGTCCCGACTGCTTTTCGGGATGTCTGGCATTTAGAATTAGCAAGAATTTGGATAAGCCTTGAAGCAGGCCTACACAGAGGGTGCAGACGAATTTCAAAAATCACTCCGACACCGCATCCTGACCGCTTCAACCAAACGCATGTTGCCTAGAAAGCATTATTCTCCAGTCATATGCTCTAATAAAGGGCAAGCCCCAATCACGGCCCCGTTCGTGATATCGTTCTCGCGCGAGGTAGCGCTAGGCGGCTATGGGGCGGCGGCTCGAGCTCACCGTGCCTTACACATCAGAATGTTTTCGCGTAAGGTTCTCGCGTTTTGAAAATATTACATGGCACAGGACCTAAGGTAAGGGCGAATCCAGGACAAGACGAGGTAGGGGCCCTTGTATGTCCGTGGCCTCAGGCACCAGAAGCCATATGAGAGCCGGGGCTGAGCCCACCCAGCAGACGCCCCCACGGCGGCCTCCGACGGGGCTCGCGCGTTGGTTGTGCAAAGGAGGCGGGTCGATCATCCGTAAGGAGTTTTGGAACCGCGCGGGGGTAACGAAGCGAAGCCCGACGAATGCCAGCAGCTGACATAACATGTTATAAGAGTGCTTGCACGCTAGCACTGTTAAGGATGCAATTGCATCCTTCTTTGCTATGCGTAGTTATTAGCTATTCGCACGGGGCAGTTTTTCGCCTTTTTCGTTGTGACTAAGCTCTTCGAGGGTATCGATCTGAGCCGGTTTGGGGCGGGTCACAGCGGAGTCGGGACCCTAAACCAGATGATGTAAGTGAGCCGGTTCAGGGACACTCCGTGTAGGGAACCCCACTGATAAACCTGTTCAGGGACGGTGTAGGAATCCTAAATATAATAAAGCGGCCTAGGTGCGGTAGGTTTAGACGATGCGAACGATCCGCATCCTTTGCGCAGCTACGTACGTACTGTACATACCGGCGTTACTGACGACCTCATGTCCGACCACACAAAGAACGAATGCACGAACGCATTGATATACACATAAGTATCCGTGTGCAATGGGATTTTCATGACTGGATAGATGTGCTTGGGACGGCGCGCGTGGGATGGTGACCTCTGCGTGCTGAAAAGTGCTGAAAACCAGCCGCGACAGCGAGCAGCTGCCGGCGTGTCCATCCTATAAACGCGAAGGGGAAGCAACACTTTACAAGAACTTCATGCCCAGACGGATGAGGAGTCACCTTCTCACATCCTACTGTACGGCCATACTTGTACTGGCCGTAACACAGTCAACGTTCTGGACAGTATATAAGCAGGGAGCAAGGACGCCTTCCTCTTATCACAAAATGAACTCACATCCTCCAGCAACTCGGACGAAACCTAAAGGGGCCTCGAGCGAGGTCTTCCAGTCATTTATTTCTGCCTTCAGTAACCGACTTAGGAGCGGACCCCCCAAGCCCGGCTACAGGACCTTGATATCCACACAGGAGGCTTCTATCATAAGGTGAGTTGAGGCTGATCGACGCTATCTTTACTGGGTACCGAGCGAGCGATATTCTCATGTATGCATCCGCCGGACCGACCAGCGCTAGACTGCGCTACGCTGCACTGCGTCCATGGTCATGTATGCTAGAATTGCGCTTATGTGGTTTTGCTTCTGCATTTGCACTCAACAAAGCTGAGGTGACCTCGTGATGTGCAGCGGCATGCGCGTAACTGTACCGCTGGCGACTCAGCTTTCGCAAAAGCTGACTTTTATGCTGACTTGCTTCACACCTGCAAATTCCGTTCAGTGTGAATCGCGATACCAGGGCTCGACGCCTTCTCGTCTATTTCTGCCTTCCAAGACCGACCTCGCTCAGTACAGTAACCGACCACCAAAACCCGGCTGTAGGCGTCTTAATTTGCAAGGCGTCTCCTTTATCAAGGTGGGTTCAAGAGTTCAGTCTGGTTGACGCTATATATCACTCGCAAGTAAACCGATATGGTCCGGATACACCGGACGAGCTGCTGCTGTCTCAGCAGCGCTTGACTGCGCTGCGCTGCACTGCCTTCATATTCATGCATTTATATATGCGGTTTATTTGGCCTCGCTCTGCTTTGGTGATGTGAATCTTTTTGTGGAACGGCATGCATGCGCGCATGTTTACGGCGACTCTGCTTTCGCAAATAAAAGCTGACTTTATGCGGACTTCACCCGCCGACACCTGATACCAGGGCTCGACGCCTTCTCGTCTATTTCTGCCTTACAAGACCGACCTCAGTACAGTAACCAAAACAAGGCTGCAGGCGTCTTGATTTGCAAGGCGTTTCCTTTATCAAGGTGAGTTCTAGGGTTAGTTCAGTCTGTTCGACGCTATCACTCGCAAGTAAACCGATAGGTAGGGTCCTGAATCACCGGACGAGCTGCTGCTGTCTATCTCAGCGCCTGCTGACTGCTGCGCCGGCGGCTACGCTGGACTGCACTGCCTTCGTGTTCATGCATTTGTGCGGTTTGGCCTCTATCTGCTTTGATGATGTGACCTAATCCTTTTGTGGAACGGCATGCGCGCATCTTTACGGCGACGCTGCTTTCGCGCGCAAAAGCTGACGGTGCTTCTGCAAATCCCTTTTATGATCATTCAGGCTAAATCGCGATATATACCATTGCCATTACGATGGCGTTTTCATCATTCGCTCGTGCTGCCCCGTCCGTGCGTTATGAAGTGAACCGGCAACCCAATCATGAGCGTCTTCCCGTGTTCCCAAGAATGAGCGAGCGCGCGGCGGCTTTCTCGTGCGTTACATGATTACTACTACTTTGCTTCAACGCTTGTTTGACACGGTCACGACGCTACTTGCTGGACAGACAGATCGCTTACTCGGGCCATCGCTTACGTACACGCACAGAGCGATCGAGCCATCACGTCCAACAAGTAAGTGAGGTAGGTCTGGTTGCTTGGCTGGGGACATACTGCTCGCAACCGACGTGCGTGCGTGCACGCCTACCGTGGAGGATCGATCGGCGGGTGCGTGGGGCAAGGTATCTGCTGCACTGCTCAGCCAGTACTTCATCAGCCAGCCAGCCAGCCAACCCTCCAGCAGCGGCATCAGCCGCCCGTCAGCAACCCCCGCAGCGTTCAGCAGCCAGCTTTCGTGCAGCAGTACGTGCGTAGTCCAGCCTTTGGTGCAGCGGATGCCTTGCTCCGCCCTTACTTCGTTCGTCCCGGCGTTCCCTACCTGTGTATGCATGTGCCAAGCCCCATACGTGCGTACACGTCACCGCTGTGCACCGTGCACTAACTACATGCCCCCACTTCCTACCCCCCCACTTCCTCCTCCTCCTCCTCCTCCAATAATCCTCCTCCACCGCTGGTCCGGGGCTGAGACTGGAGGCACGTAGGCAGGCATGCCTTCGTGTGGGAAGGCGCCGCACGGGCTGTGCGGCCGAGCACAGGGCCCACGGGCTGTGCGGCCGAGCACAGGGCCCAAGACTCCGGGGGAGGACGTACTTAAGCCCAGTACCCTGTCGCGCGCCCACGGCCATTATTGCAGATGAAATTTCTGGAAGGTAGGAAGCGCGAAGGTGTTGGGTATTTACCACGGAGCAGTTATGGCGTGTCAGAAGGTTGTCGCCATGCAGGGTGGCCGCTGGAAGACCGCCACCGTCGCAATTATATATTGCAGTTCCATCGCGTAGATTCTTCCGAACGCCTCTATCCTTGCCCTCCTCATCCCTATTTTAATTCCTGTGTCCCCTCTGCCCTCGTCCCCCCCACTTTCCCTGCTCCTCCTCCTCCTCCTCCTCCTCCTCCTCCTCCAATAATCCTCCTCCACCGCTGGTCCGGGGCTGAGACTGGAGGCACGTAGGCAGGCATGCCTTCGTGTGGGAAGGCGCCGCACGGGCTGTGCGGCCGAGCACAGGGCCCACGGGCTGTGCGGCCGAGCACAGGGCCCACGGGCTGTGCGGCCGAGCACAGGGCCCAAGACTCCGGGGGAGGACGTACTTAAGCCCAGTACCCTGTCGCGCGCCCACGGCCATTATTGCAGATGAAATTTCTGGAAGGTAGGAAGCGCGAAGGTGTTGGGTATTTACCACGGAGCAGTTATGGCGTGTCAGAAGGTTGTCGCCATGCAGGGTGGCCGCTGGAAGACCGCCACCGTCGCAATTATATATTGCAGTTCCATCGCGTAGATTCTTCCGAACGCCTCTATCCTTGCCCTCCTCATCCCTATTTTAATTCCTGTGTCCCCTCTGCCCTCGTCCCCCCCACTTTCCCTGCTCCTCCTCCTCCTCCTCCTCCTCCTCCAATAATCCTCCTCCACCGCTGGTCCGGGGCTGAGACTGGAGGCACGTAGGCAGGCATGCCTTCGTGTGGGAAGGCGCCGCACGGGCTGTGCGGCCGAGCACAGGGCCCACGGGCTGTGCGGCCGAGCACAGGGCCCAAGACTCCGGGGGAGGACGTACTTAAGCCCAGTACCCTGTCGCGCGCCCACGGCCATTATTGCAGATGAAATTTCTGGAAGGTAGGAAGCGCGAAGGTGTTGGGTATTTACCACGGAGCAGTTATGGCGTGTCAGAAGGTTGTCGCCATGCAGGGTGGCCGCTGGAAGACCGCCACCGTCGCAATTATATATTGCAGTTCCATCGCGTAGATTCTTCCGAACGCCTCTATCCTTGCCCTCCTCATCCCTATTCTAATTCCTGTGTCCCCTCTGCCCTCGTCCCCCCCACTTTCCCTGCTCCTCCTCCTCCTCCTCCTCCTCCTCCTCCAATAATCCTCCTCCACCGCTGGTCCGGGGCTGAGACTGGAGGCACGTAGGCAGGCATGCCTTCGTGTGGGAAGGCGCCGCACGGGCTGTGCGGCCGAGCACAGGGCCCACGGGCTGTGCGGCCGAGCACAGGGCCCAAGACTCCGGGGGAGGACGTACTTAAGCCCAGTACCCTGTCGCGCGCCCACGGCCATTATTGCAGATGAAATTTCTGGAAGGTAGGAAGCGCGAAGGTGTTGGGTATTTACCACGGAGCAGTTATGGCGTGTCAGAAGGTTGTCGCCATGCAGGGTGGCCGCTGGAAGACCGCCACCGTCGCAATTATATATTGCAGTTCCATCGCGTAGATTCTTCCGAACGCCTCTATCCTTGCCCTCCTCATCCCTATTCTAATTCCTGTGTCCCCTCTGCCCTCGTCCCCCCCACTTTCCCTGCTCCTCCTCCTCCTCCTCCTCCTCCTCCTCCAATAATCCTCCTCCACCGCTGGTCCGGGGCTGAGACTGGAGGCACGTAGGCAGGCATGCCTTCGTGTGGGAAGGCGCCGCACGGGCTGTGCGGCCGAGCACAGGGCCCACGGGCTGTGCGGCCGAGCACAGGGCCCAAGACTCCGGGGGAGGACGTACTTAAGCCCAGTACCCTGTCGCGCGCCCACGGCCATTATTGCAGATGAAATTTCTGGAAGGTAGGAAGCGCGAAGGTGTTGGGTATTTACCACGGAGCAGTTATGGCGTGTCAGAAGGTTGTCGCCATGCAGGGTGGCCGCTGGAAGACCGCCACCGTCGCAATTATATATTGCAGTTCCATCGCGTAGATTCTTCCGAACGCCTCTATCCTTGCCCTCCTCATCCCTAATTTAATTCCTGTGTCCCCTCTGCCCTCGTCCCCCCCACTTTCCCTGCTCCTCCTCCGCCTCCTCCTCCTCCTCCTCCTCCTCCAATAATCCTCCTCCACCGCTGGTCCGGGGCTGAGACTGGAGGCACGTAGGCAGGCATGCCTTCGTGTGGGAAGGCGCCGCACGGGCTGTGCGGCCGAGCGAGCACAGGGCCCAAGACTCCGGGGGAGGACGTACTTCAGTTAAGCCCAGTACCCTGTCGCGCGCCCACGGCCATTATTGCAGATGAAATTTCTGGAAGGTAGGAAGCGCGAAGGTGTTGGGTATTTACCACGAAGCAGTTATGGCGTGTCAGAAGGTTGTCGCCATGCAGGGTGGCCGCTGGAAGACCGCCACCGTCGCAATTATATATTGCAGTTCCATCGCGTAGATTCTTCCGAACGCCTCTATCCTTGCCCTCCTCATCCCTATTCTAATTCCTGTGTCCTCTCTGCCCTCCTCCCCCCCACTTCCCCTGCTCCTCCTCCTCCTCCTCCTCCAATACGCTGGTGATGCGGCGGCAACTCTATGGTGATGCGGCGGCAAAGAGAAGCGCCGTTGCTGCCGCTGCGGGCGGCGGCAACTCGAGTTCGACCACAACGACGTTATTGGGCAGGCGGAAAGTAAGGTAAGCAAGGTACGCACAGTTGTAAGGTTGTGGCTAGCCAGCAACAAGTAAGGTTAGGTTGGGGACATATTGCTCGATCGCAACCGAGCGACGTACACGCCTGCCGTGGAGAATCGATCGGGCGGGGCAAGGTTTCTGCTGCACTGCTCAGCCAGTACTTCAGCCAGCCAGCCAAACCTTCAGCGTCAGCCACCCGTCAGCCACCCGCGCAGCCTTCAGCAGCCAGCTTTCTTGCAGCAGTACAGTAATCCAGCCTTCAGTGCAGCGGATACCTTGGCCCACCCTTTGTCCCGGCGTTCCCTTTGTGCCAAACACGTCACCATTGTGCACCGTGCACCAACTACTATTACATGCCCCCACTCCCTCCCACTCCGTATCCATTTTGCCACCCTGCCTACATCGCCCGAGCTCTCCTGCTCTTCGTTCGTCGCTCGAGGACTACGTGCAACTGCGCCCCGGCCGGAGCTTTCTGTCTGCTGCGAGGATCTGCGCCTGCAAGGACCGGAGAGGAGTTCCATCATACTCGGCACTGCAACCGCCGCCTACCCGCTGCTGGTGACCACCTAAGGTATGTGAGATATGTAGGTGCGGGTCCTGGGGGGGGATGAGAGAGGTGCATGATGTTATCACCGTAAATGAAGGGGGGTCACTTGTTCGAAGCACACGGGGTGGAATATGATGCTGGCGCGTAATAAGCGTTCATCGCAAATCAACTAACGCAGTCCTCATCAATGGTGTCCCGCAGATATCCTGCGCTCCGGGGGACTTCCGCCAGCACCGGTTCGGCGGTGGCAAGCAGCTGCCGCCGTCGTAAGCTTAGCCGCCGCGGCTTCTGGACACCAGACCCCCACCACGGAGGAGCTTCTTTGGCCGTCGCGGAGTCCTGTCAAGGTAGTGTGCTTGCTCAGGGAAGGTTGTCGCCATGCAGGGTTGCTGCTGGAAGACCGCCACCATCGCAATTGCAGTTTCCATCGCGTAAATTCTTCCGAACGCCTCTATCCTTGCCCTCCTCATCCCTATTCTAATTCCTGTGTCCCCGCTGCCCTCCCCCCCCCACTTCCCCTGCTCGTACTCCTCCTCCTCCTCCTCCAATCCTCCTCCACCGCTGGTCCAGGGCTGAGACTGGAGGCACGTAGGCAGGCATGCCTTCGTGCCTCCGGAAGGCGCCGCACGGGCGGCTGTGCGGCCGAGCACACGGCCCAAGATAGACTCCGGGGGAGGACGTACTTAAGCCCAGTACCCTGTCGCGCGCCCACGGCCATTATTGCAGATGAAATTTCTGGAAGGTAGGAAGCGCGAAGGTGTTGGGTATTTACCACGGCGGAGCAGTTATGGCGTGTCAGAAGGTTGTCGCCATGCAGGGTGGCCGCTGGAAGACCGCCACCGTCGCAATTGCAGTTTCCATCGCGTAGATTCTTCCAAACGCCTCTATCCTTGCCCTCCTCATCCCTATTCTAATTCCTGTGTCCTCTCTGCCCTCCTCCCCCCCACTTCCCCTGCTCGTACTCCTCCAATACGCTGGTGATGCGGCGGCAACTCTATGGTGATGCGGCGGCAAAGAGAAGCGCCGTTGCTGCCGCTGCGGGCGGCGGCAACTCGAGTTCGACCGCAACGACGTTATTGGGCAGGCGGAAAGTAAGGTAGGCAAGGTACGCACAGTTGTAAGGTTGTGGCTAGCCAGCAACAAGTAAGGTTAGGTTGGGGACATATTGCTCGATCGCAACCGAGCGACGTATGTACACGCCTGCCATGGAGAATCGATCGGGCAGGGCAAGGTATCTGCTGCACTGCTCAGCCAGTACTTCAGCCAGCCAGCCAAACCTTCAGCGTCAGCCACCCGTCAGCCACCCGCGCAGCCTTCAGCAGCCAGCTTTCTTGCAGCAGTACAGTAATCCAGCCTTCAGTGCAGCGGATACCTTGGCCCACCCTTTGTCCCGGCGTTCCCTTTGTGCCAAACACGTCACCGTTGTGCACCGTGCACCAACTACTATTACATGCCCCCACTCCCTCCCACTCCGTATCCATTTTGCCACCCTGCCTACATCGCCCGAGCTCTCCTGCTCTTCGTTCGTCGCTCGAGGACTACGTGCAACTGCGCCCCGGCCGGAGCTTTCTGTCTGCTGCGAGGATCTGCGCCTGCAAGGACCGGAGAGGAGTTCCATCATACTCGGCACTGCAACCGCCGCCTACCCGCTGCTGGTGACCACCTAAGGTAGGTAAGATATGTAGGTGCGGGTCCTGGGGGGGGGGATGAGAGAGGTGCATGATGTTATCACCGTAAATGAAGGGGGGTCACTTGATCGAAGCACACGGGGTGGAATATGATGCTGGCGCGTAATAAGCATTCATCGCAAATCAACTAACGCAGTCCTCATCAATGGTGTCCCGCAGATATCCTGCGCTCCGGGGGACTTCCGCCAGCACCGGTTCGGCGGTGGCAAGCAGCTGCCGCCGTCGTAAGCTTAGCCGCCGCGGCTTCTGGACACCAGGGACCTTATGCGCGGGCTGTGGCTCAGGCCATGTGCTGGGGGGTCAGGGACCTTATGCGGGGGCTGTGGCGTATGCCATGTGCTGGGGGGTCAGGGACCTTATGCGCGGGCTGTGGCTCAGGCCATGTGCTGGGGGGTCAGGGCGGGCTGTGGCTCAGGCCATGTGCTGGATGGGGAGTCAGGGACCTTATGCGCGGGCTGTGGCTTTGGCCATGTGCTGGGGGGTCAGGGACCTTATGCGCGGGCTGTGGCTCAGGCCATCCATGTGCTGGGGGGTCAGGGACCTTATGCGCGGGCTGTGCCGTATGCCATGTGTACAGACGTTAAGGCTTCCCGATTGTGTCGGTCTTGCCTACTGCTCGTGTCACGTACGTGTTCGGCAACCCTGACTATTTGCACGCTAGCTAGTGCTTCTTGCCAACACAGGCGGCCCGGAGACACTCTTGGTAGCAGGTGTATTCGTTCCTGGTGATGCGGCGGCAAGGTACGCACCGTCGTAATGTTGTGGCTGGCCAGCGACAAGTAAGGTCAGGTTGGGGACATATTGCTCGCAACCGACGTGCACGCCTGCCGTGGAGAATCGATCGGGTGCGTGGGGCAAGGTATCTGCTGCACTGCGCAGCCAGTACTTCAGCCAGCCAGCCAGCCAACCCTCCAGCAGCGTCAGCCGCCCGTCAGCAACCCCCGCAGCGTTAGTTCAGCAGCCAGCTTTCGTGCAGCACGCAGTACGTAGTCCAGCCTTCGGTGCAGCGGATGCCTTGCTCCGCCCTTACTTCGTTCGTCCCGGCGTTCCCTACCTGTGTATGCATGTGCCAAGCCCCATACGTACACGTCACCGCTGTGCACCGTGCACTAACTACATGCCCCCACTTCCTACCCCCCCGCTCCAATTTTGCCACCCGACATCGCTCGCCCGAGCTCTCCTGCTCTCCGTTCGTCGCTCGCTCGAGACCTACGTACGTGCAACTAGTGCGCCCCGCCGGAGCTCCCACCTGCTGCTGGTGACCATCTCAAGGTGAGGTATGTACGTAGGTGCGGGTCCTGGGGGGGTTGAGGTAGGGGGTGCACGATGTTGACAGCGTAAATTAAGGTAGGGGGTCACTTGTTCAAGCACGCGGGATGGAATACAATCGATGCTGGTGCGTAATAAACGCAATTCAACTAACGCAGTCCTCATCAATGATGTCCCGCAGATACGCCATGTGTTGGGAAGGGGAGGTGGGTCAGGGACCTTATGCGGGGAGGTGGTCAGGGTGGACAGCGTACGGCAACTGGCTCTTTGCCTGCAGTAGTTGAGGTGACCCATTCTGGAGACCTTTGGGACAAGCACGTACGCAAAATTATCTTGACAGGTGGGTACAGCATAGTTTGTGCGCTTTCTCATGGTCACCTACGTTACCAACCCACACATTGCTAACCAAACCAAAACACGGCTTGCTCCCCGGGGATTACAGGCGGCGGAGCGTTTTTCAGGCGCTGGTGATGCGGCGATGACGAGAAGCGCCGCCGTTGCTACCACTGCGACCGGCGGCAACTCGATCCCGACTGCAGCGACATTACTGGGCAGGCACACTGTACGGCAAGGTACGCACATCTGAGTCCGGGCCCGGGGGTGGCCCGATGGGTTTCGGTTTGGGGGTGAGGTACGTACGTATGGCCAGGGCAGGCAGGCCACTACTTGGCCAGTGACGGTGAAGTAAGGTCACGTTCGGCGGGAAACCTTCGTTGGCCTGCCAGCCACGTGGCTTTTGGGTACCTTCAGTAGAGGATCGATCGGGTGGGGCAAGGTATCTGCTGCACTGCTCATCAGCCAGTACTTCAGCTAGCAGCCAGCAGCCACGGGCAACCCTTCAGCGTCAGCCACCAGTCAGCCCCCAGCCTTCAGCAGCCATCTTTCTCACAGCACCGATCCAGCCTTCGGTGCAGCAGATGCCTTGCCCCGCCCTTCATCCCGCCCGGCATTCCCTGTGCGCGTGCCAGGCCCTATACGTACACGTCACCGACCGTTGCGCACCGTGCACCAACTAAGTGCCCCCACTTCCTCCCCCTCCAATCCTGCCACCCGCCCTACGTCGCCCGAGATCTCCTGCTCATCATCGCTCGAGACCTACGTGCGACTGCGCCCCGGCCGGAGCTCCCTGCTGCAAGGACCTGCGTGCGCCTGCAAGGGTGGCGAGGCAGGCCATCGATCTGCCCACCCTCTGCCCACCTGCTGGTGGCCTTCTACATGCAGGGTAAGTTATGTATGTAGGTGCGGGTCCCGGGGGGAGCTGCGTGGATGAGGGAGGTGCACGTAAAGGGGGGTCACTCGTATCGCACGCGGGATGGAATACGATGCTTGCACGTAATAAACAGTCATCAAGAATAATCAACTAACGCAGTCCATCAATGGTGTCCCGCCGATACCCTAGGTACGCTAGCTCCAGGGGAGCTCCGCAGCACCGGTTCGGCGATGACAAGCAAACAGCTGCCGCCGTCATCGTAAGCTAGCTGTCGCAGCTCGCTGCTGGCCAGCAGACGCCCACCACGGAGGAGCTTCTTTGGCTGTCGCGGAGCCTTTCAAGGTAGTGTGCTTGCTCAGGGATGGGCGGGCCTCGGAAATCATGTACGGCATGTTTTGGGAGGGCGAGGGGAGTCAGGTATCTTATGCGCGGGCTGTGGCTTTTGCCATGTGTTGGGGGGTCAGGGACCTTATGCGCGGGCTGTGGCGTTCGCCATGTGTTGGGGGGGCAGGGACCTTATGCGCGGGCTGTGGCTTTTGCCATGTATTGGGTGGTCAGGGACCTTATGCGCGGGCTGTGGCTTTTGCCATGTATTGGGTGGTCAGGGACCTTATGCGTGGGCTGTGGCTCAGGCCATGTGTCACGGGGGAGGGTCTCGGACATTATTTTGCGCGGGCTGTGGCTCAGGCCATATGTCGGGGGGGAGGGTCTCGGACCTTATTATGCGCGGGCTGTGGCTCAGGCCATATGGCCTGAGCCACAGCCCGCGCGTAATAATGTCCGAGACCCTTCCCCCCGACACATGGCCTGGTCACACCATAAGGTCCGAGACCCTCCCCCCCGAGCGACCCATCGATCGGGTGCGTGGGGCAAGGTATCTGCTGCACTGCTCAGCCAGTACTTCAGCCAGCCAGCCAGCCAGCCAGCCAACCCTTCAGCTTCAGCTGCCCGTCAGCAACCCGCGCAGCGTTAGTTCAGCAGCCAGCTTTCGTGCAGCAGTACGTCGTCCAGCCTTCGGTGCAGCGGATGCCTTGCTCCGCCCTTACTTCGTTCGTCCCGGCGTTCCCTACCTGTGTATGCATGTGCCAAGCCCCATACGTACACGTCACCGCTGTGCACCGCCGTGCACTAACTACATGCCCCCACTTCCTACCCCCCCGCTCCAATTTCGCCACCCGACATCGCCCGAGCTCTTCTGCTGCTCTTCGTCGCTCGCTCGAGACCTGCGTGCAATCAACGAACTGCGCCCCGGCCGGAGCTCCCTGCTGATGCGAGGATCTGTGCCTGCTGCTGCATGCAACGGCCGGCGAGGATTTCCATCATGCATACATACTCGGCAGTGTAACCGCTGCCGACCCGCTGCCCACCTGCTGGTGACCATCTAAAGGACAAGGAAGTTCCGCCAGCACCGGTTCGGCGCGCGGTGGCAAGCAGCTGCCGCCGTCTTAAGCTATCTAGCTATCTAGCCGCCACCGCACCGCTTCTGGACAGTTCTGGACAGCAGCAGCAGACGCGCGCACACCACGGAGCTTTGGCCGTCGCTGAGTCCTTTCAAGGTAGTGCGTGCTTGCTCAGGGATGGGTGGGCTTCGGAGGTTATGTACGGCATGTGCTGGTCCTATTGCTTAGCGTGCTTACTTGCTTACTTGCGAGCTTACAGCAGCAGAATATGCATGGTGGGACTTGATTTTGGGTGGGCAGATCGTCGCCTGCTCGTATTTGCATATGTCTATGCGCCTTGATCATCACATGTGATACTGCATTTGATCAGACTTGGAGGTCAGCAGCCTCGCAATCCTCAAGTAAGGCATCTCCACCCCCCAGGCAACGAGGCTTCCGTATCGTGGCGATAACCACTGTGACGCTCTCCTTTGGCAATTGGGCGCCTGTGAAGCCCTTAACCCATAAAACAAATTAGGTCACAACACAGGCCTGCCTTAAACAAACCTTCACGCGTCTTTTTTTAATTTAAACCGTCACGGGTCGTCACGGGTCGTCGACAACCCCGACATATCAAAAGTCACCGCGCCGGTTGACTTTCCATGAAATTCATGGCTGACTATAAGTAGTCAAGGCTGCATCCAATCGGTAATTATCCATCCTACCTCACTAGGATTCTCGTCTATGGATACGCTCTTTGGCTCAGGAACCCCTAACGATCCCATAGCTTTAGGACACGGGTGTCCTTCGACTCCTGCAATACTAGTTGTTCAAACTTATTTTCTGCAACCGGGCGCCTCTGGAGCTGGGTGACCAGCAGGTCGCAGTTTCTACGTTACGGTTACGGTACCGTTTGGTCGTCCCCTGCGTGGTGTTCGATCTTCCGGCAGTCATCTGACAACGCTGAAGACTCGAAGTTGACGAAAAGCCTAGGCAGACTCTGTCATGGGAGTGCAAGGACTCACCGCTCAGCTGGAGGCTGGGGGCAGACCTCGAACCGTCAGCCTGCAAGATGGCGAAGCCAAAGCGCACCGGGACAACCTGCTGCTCATCGATGCGTCCGCTGTCCTATACTACCTGGCCTCGAAGACAGCTGATATCCTCAACTGGCGTTGCCCCAACTTCCACTCGCGCTTGTATCACGAGGCGTGTCGGTACTATGGCGGCCTGCAGCGCACGGGGCTTCGCTGCGTGCTGATCGCCGACTCTGCACCGGCTCCCGGCCACGAGTCAACCTACACAGGCCGGCGGCAGAGCGCCATCGCCAGCGGGCGCTTTTTGCCTCCTACCGCCGACCCCGTGCTGTTCCAGGCCTACCGCGACTTGGGCCTCGAGGTCGTGCGCAGCCTCCACAGCGCGGACCAGCTGCTGCTCGCTTGGGCGGTCCGCCATAGGGCCTCCCTGTTCGCGCTGCTGACGACGGACTCGGACTTTTACGTGTACGGCGTGGCTAAGATCATCCACCCACAGGACGTGGTTGTGGACTTGCGCTGCGTCTCCGTCCACGTGTGGAGCACGGAGGACCTCTGGCGCGCTTGGCACGTCAAAGCCGCAGGCACAGGCGCCGCCTTCGTGCCGACGCTGATGCAGCGTGCGCAGGTAGCGGCGGTGCTGGGCAACGACGCAAGCAAGGGCCTGCGCCGCCGACTGGAGGCACGTCGCGACGCCGCCGTCGCTCGCCGTGCGACCGCCACCATCACCCCCGGCATGGCGGCGCGCGCTGTGGTGCAGCAGACCGGTCAGCCCGGCCCCCTGAGCCTGGCCTTCTTCCGCTCGCCCCCCATCAGCCTGCGCGACTTTAACGCCGCTGACGTGGCCGCCGTCAACGCGGTCGCCGAGGCGTACATCAAGGAGGAGGCGGCGGCGCGGAACGGCTCGGCGGAGCGGGGGCTGACCATGACGGAGGAGGCTCTGGAGTGGCTCGACCCGGAGGTGGCGAGGCGCCTGGCGAGCTCGGCGCCGCTGCCGCCGCTACTCCATGCCGTCGCATGTCGTGGCTTCTGCTCCCTGTCGGTCCCGGACCCCTACTGGAAGCCGCTGCAAGGCCTGCGCCGCGCGGTGGTGGCGCGGCTGCTGGGCGACCGGGCACCTGACGCGGCGTACGAGTACGAGGCAGCCGTCAACGCCCTGCACCCGCTGGTGGCTAAGCCGTCTGGCGGCGGCGGCGGCGCTGCTGATCTGGCCCGCAAGCAGTGGTTCCGACCCGAAGTACACCTGCCTGGCATGGTCGTCGTGGCTGCTGCTGCTGCTGCTGAGCTGCCGCTGCCGCAGCGCCAGGCGAGCATCAAGGAGACGGTGCAGTACCTGCAGGTGGAGCTGCCGGAGATGCCGGCAACCCTGGCGGTGTATTATGCGCTGTTGCTGCACGGCGCCGACCCCGACCCCGCCGCCTGGGACGAGGACGAGGTGCGCCAGGTGCTGCTGCCCGGAGTGCCGCTGCGACACGGCGCCGAGGTCTCGGCTGCAGCCCTGAGCGCTGCTGCCGCCGCCGGCGACGTGGAGGAGGAGGCGGTGGCGGCGCAGGGGGCTCTGCGCACCGCCGGCATCATCGACGTGGGCAGCGCGCTGAACAAGTACGACTGGGAGGACATCGACGCAAAGGACGTAAGAGCCTCGTCGGATTGGCTGGATTGCTATCTGCAGTCGTGTCGTCTTCTGCGCGCATGCCGCCTGTTGTGCCCGGGGATAGCGCGTCCTGCACTGCTGCACCTGGCGCAGCAAGTGTCCCCACCTTGATCAGTGACATCAATGCGCCAACATGAAAGGACAGCCCCGCTGCCCCGCGCCCAGCAAACCTCAACATACACCTAACCTGTCTCCCCCCTTCCCCCTACCTCCTCAATCCCCTCCCCGCATCCAGGTGGTGGCTAAGGTGCGCTCCAGCTTCGGCTACAACCTGATGAAGAGAATCCAGCCCTGGGCTGAGGCGCTGGCTGCAAGTGCCAGCGGCAGCTCGGCGGTGGGCGGCAGCCAGCTGTTTGTGCTGGCCCGGCATGCCCTGGAGGCGGGGCCGGGGTCGGCGCAGTGGGCGGAGGCACAGGTGCGCGAGGCTGCATCCGTGGGAGGCGTCCTTCGTCGTCAGGGGCTGGGCTGGGTGCGTGTCGCATCACGTCTGCGTGCCGCGCGCGCGGCAGTACAGACTGTCACACCAGATGGCCCGTTTGCCGTTCGTGGCTGCTGGTAACTGCCTGATTTGGGCGCCTGAGTGCCTGAGCTGCTGCGCTCTCGGGGGCCGAACACGAGGTGGCGGCACTCGCGGGCGGTCAGCGGGCTTCGTGCGTGTGCTGTTGATACTGCGATCGTGCATCGCCGTCATGCGCTTGCCAGCCTGTCCCTCCTGACCTCCACTCTCTGTGTCCGGCTGCCCGCTTGCACACCAGCGCTTGACCAACATGTGCGTACCCCGCTGCATCAATCCGCTGCTGACCCAAATCGATCCGCTGCTGACCCAAATCGATCCGCTGCTGACCCAAATCGATCCGCACCTGACCCAAATCGATCTGCACCTGACCCAAATCGATCCGCTGCTGACCCAAATCGATCCGCACCTGACCCAAAGCGACCCCTGTTGGCCCAAATTGACCGTCCACCAACATACAGCGCGCCTGGACCAGCAGCCGCCTGCGTGAGCGGCAGCAGGTACTGGCCGACATGTGGAGCAGCGCTAACCGCTGGTCCACCAGCGCGGCCGGTCCCATGCGGCATCGCCACCAGCAGGAGCTGCTGGACGAGGTGGACCAGCACCTGGGCCAGCGGACACGGCGGCCGCTGCACATCATCCTGTCCACCCCCACGGGCAGTGGAAAGACCTTCACCGCCGTCATGATGCACTTGCATGTGCTGCGAGACAGGGACCGGGAGAAGGACGCCAGGGTGGGGCCGCGCTCCGCCGGCGGCCGGGGCGCGGGAGGAGCCGGTGCCGCCGGCGACAGCTGCGGCGGCGAGGTCCGTCACGGCCACCCGCAGTCAGTGCTGGTGTACTCGGTGCCCACAAAGCAGGTGCGCGGAACGAGTACCGGGCCCTGCCCGGGACCCTACTTCCGGAAGCAATAATTTGTGTGTTTATCGGCCTGGCCAGTGCCCGCCGCTTATCCGCGCCTCCTCGCACACCTCACGTGCCCTCCCCCCGACCGTGTCGTCCCATACTGCCCACCCTGCCCACCCTGCCCACCCTGCCGCCCCACAGGTGCTCAAGCGCGTCGGCCAGGAGTGCGAGGCGCACGGAGTGGTGTACTGGACGGCAGCCCGCGACGGGGACGTGTTCCAGGTGCGCCAGGAGCGGGCAGGGGGTGTCTTGCACTGCAAGCCTGAGCTTTAGCAGTGCCCTGTCAGCGTGTAGCCCCTGCTGGGTAGACATGTTAGGAGCGGCAGGTGGCGGTGTTGAGCGGCGGCGTGGTATCCGGCCGTGGACCTGAGGAGTGGATTATTGAGCCACGCAGCGAGCGGGCGGGAGCGCCTGCTGCCGGCGTACCCGGTGCGCGGCACGGCAGCAGGCAGGGGGCGGCCAGAGAGTGTGTGTCGCCATGTATGTGTCCATGTTACTACGATAGCTGTGGGGCTCCCGCAGGTCCAGGTCCCCTGGTTCACCCGTGGCAACATGCACCGCACCAACGGCTGCAATACCCTCGCCCGGCGCCCGCAGGTTCGCAGGCCGTACTCCATCCGTACGAAGCGTGGCGGCGGGACCACGGGAGCGGGCCCTATGCGCGTGCAGCTGGAGGAGAACGCTAAGCGGGTGGGTGGCGGCCTCCACGCCAGTTGTGTGCGTGTGAAGTAACTCTGTCAGCACAGGTGGTCGTTCACGTACAACCGCAACCGTATATATAACCCCCCATAACCGCCAACGGTCCAACGCACCGCAGGGCGCCACCAACGAGGACCTTGGCGGCGGCAAGCCGGACGTCATCATCGCCGACATCTACGCCACGGCCGCACTGGTCCGCGCTGCCATGGACGCCCCGGCTGACTCGTTCTACCACTCCTCCAACCTGGTGCTGTACCTGGACGAGCCAAACATGGGCATCCACCTGGACCAGGAGGTGAGCAGAGGCGGGGGGGCAACTGGGGGAAGAGGGGGCGGCGGGAGGGAAGGAAGAGGAGGGAAGGGGTATGTAAGGCAAAAGGTGGGGGTAAAGCAAATGCGGCAGATGGCGGTCATCCACAGCCCCCTGGATTCGGATTCGGAATCGGTCAGGAGGCCTCCTCCTGCGTGCGTGCAGCGATGTGCCAGAGCGCTTCTCTCATCGCGTCGTTTCTACTGTCCCTTTCCACCTCCCTCTCCATCCCTCTCCATCCCCGGCCCGTAGGTCCGCGGCGTCGTACGGCAGATCATGGCCTCCGCCCCGCCCACCACGGTGCTGGCGTCCGCGACCCTGCCCTCCTGGGACGACCTGCCCGCGTGGTGGAAGGGCAGCGGCGCGCAGGCGGCAACACGCATGGTCATTACACAGGTGGGGGGGGGGCGTGTGTGGGGGTGGGTAAGGACGGGTTTGGGGGACTGGGGCATGCTTGGAGGAGCTTGGCAACAATGGTGGGCTCAGCATTATTCTCGCCTTAATAGATAGGCGCGTGTGAGCACCCTGGGCCTCGCCGCACGAAACCCACCGTGCCCCAGTGACGACATGTGTTTCGTTTCGACGCATCGTAAGGGAGTCGTCACCCTTCTGCCGTACCCCTCCCGTCTGTACTTGCCAAATTCGAACGACCAGGAGCCGTACGAGCTGCCCATGTGCCGGCTGGCGGTGCTCGACGACGCGTCTGGGCAGCTGGTCAGCGTGTCCCCCCTGGAGCTCTTCGACGACGCCTCGCAGCTGGCGGCCACCATTGAGCGCAGCCCTCGCGCGCGGGTGCTGCTGCTGCGGCACTTCACCTCGGACCAGGCCAACCAGCTGCTGGGGCTGCAAGCCGAGATGGCGGCGCCGGCAGCAGCGGCCCCGGCGGGCGAGGCGGTCGAGGGCGAGGAGGAGGGCCCCGCGGAGGACGACACATGGAAGGTCCTGGAGCAGGTGCGCAGCGCGGCTCAGCCCCCGACAAGCTTGCTTACCCTACCTTGTTATCATTTTCTCCACCCCCGCCCCGTTTCCTCCTAACTACCCCAGCCAGTACCCGCACGCTTGGGGCATGTTAGCACCCTCATGCTCGCTCTTCGTTCCCCGCCCCCGGCCCGCTCCGTCATATCACAGGACGTGCGCGGTCTTCGTTCCGAGCTCCTGGAGCCGGAGGTGGTGCGCCTGGCCGCACAGCAGGAGCGCTTCCAGGAGCTGCGGGAAGCGTGGAAGCAGCCGGCCAAACCGGCAGGCAGCATGGCGGACGTACTGTCCAAGCAGGTGTGTGGGGAGGGGGCGGAGAAGGGCGCGATGCCGGTGGCAGCAGCTGGAGGCGGGATGTGCAGTTCGATTGGCAGTCCGCGGACGGGTCATGAAGGCATACATGGGAGCACGTCGCCGATAGCGCGCAACTCAGACCTCTCAATCCTCCGGCCAGTGTGGACTCAGCACTGCATCCACCCACACGTCTGCCCCACGAACCATGCCTTTGTTCCATGGTTCCCTTCACGTGTATATTGCCCAGCCGCCGTGTTGTTCCTCCCTCCCTCCTCAGGGTGTGACCCTGGTGGCCACCCTGCAGCCACGCCGTGTGGCGCTGAGGCTGGCGGGCAAGGGGGTGGACGAGGAGCGCTGGACGCGGGAGGCGCGTGCGGTGCGGGCCAAGGTGCGCGAGGCGGCGGCGGTGAAGCGGGCAGCGGAGAAGGTGCGGGAACGCGCGGCGAAGCGCGGAGACGAGGACGGCGGCCGCGCCGGCGGCAGGGACGACGGTCTGGGCAGCGCTGGCCGGGTGATGCTGCGGCCGGGTCTGGTGGTTTGGGCTGACGAGGCGGATGACGTGATGGACGACGACACGCTGGTGATGCTGTCCAAGGGGGTGGCATACACGGCGACGCGCGACGTGGAGCCGCTGGTGAAGCGCTTGTACCAGCAGGTACGACAACTGTACGAAAGGGGTTGGGCTGGTGATACGAGTATGAGGTTTCGGTGCGTGGGGATAAATGGGGTACGGCAGTAGTGATGCAGACTGGGGCTGGCTGAGGGCCTCAGCGGGATTCACAACCCTGATCACGCCGTTCCTGACGCCCTATGTGTCTTTCCCGCCCTGCACCGCCCCTCCTCCCCTTCCAGGCGCTGCTGTACGTGCCTGAGCGCGCCGACACGAGGCCGCCCCTGCACACGCTGGTAGTCGACTACTCGGCTGTGTACGGCACGGACTGCCCCGCCGTCGACACCATCGTGCTGTGCGCCGACCTGGCCGCCCACCTCAGCTGGGAGGACCACCAGCAGTTCATGGGTCGCCTCCGTCGCGACGGCACCGTCATCTACCCGGGCATGGACATGCTGCGCAGGGCGGTGCTCGGCGGCGGCCCGCAGCAGTGGCAGGAGCGGCGGCGCCAGCGGGAGGACGAGCAGCGGCGGCGCGTGGAGGGCGTGCTGACGCGGCACGTGGCGCCGGCGGCGGATGCGGCGCCGGACGGCGCCGCGGACACGACTGCGGCGGCGAAGAGCGAGCTGTTGAAGTTGTTGCGGCCGGGCAGCTTCTCCCGCTCCGACGTGGGGCGCTGGGTGCTGGCGGCGGCGCTGCGCGACTTGCTGGCGCCGCGGCCGCCGCTGGCGGGCGACCCGGCGGCCGCTGAGGCGGCGGCAGTGGCGGCGGCGACGGCGACGGATCCGCAGTTGTGCGCTGCGGCGGTCCGGCGGCTGAAACGCTGGGGGACGCTGCGTCCGGTTGCGCTGCTGGAGTCGCTGCGGCTGGAGCGGCCCGGGGAGCAGCTGAAGCTGGTGTCGGCGCTGGAGGAGCTGTGCCTGGCTGACACCCAGAGCGCCACCGGCGCCACCGGGCGCTACCTGCCTTGCGCCACCCGGCTGCTGCAGGAGCTGGCCAACGAGGACCTGGTGGAGGAGGAGGCGCTGACGCAGTGGTGCGAGGAGGCGGAGGGCAGCAGCGGGGGGCCGGCGGCGGTGGCGGCGGCGGCGGCGGTGGCGGCGGAGGACGCGAGGGTTCGCGCCTTCCGGAAGGCGGTTGCGGCGGTGCGGGACTGGCTCCACAAAAACAACGAGTCGGAGGAGGGGAGCAGCGAGGAGGGCGAGGAGTGAAGTGGCTTGGTGACGCGGGCTACGGCGCGCTGCACAGAGTATGGTATAGATACGCGTAGCGGAGAAGCCCTAGCTAACCCTTACACTTTGCTAACCATAAAAACCTCAATATCAAAAAAGGGAGGGAAAGACCGTGGGTGATGGGTGAGATGCTAACGGTATGCATGTGGTGGCTGATGCGGTGGTTAATGCGCATTTTATGTGTGGATGCATCGACAACTGTATTTTGTTCCGCATAACCTTTCTCAGTCAAGGCACGCGGGAAACCACGGGAAACACTTGGCGATTCGCGGATGGGGACAACTCAGCCCGTGAACGACATGGGTACTAATGGCAACGTGGTGCTTGGTTTACGGGAGTCGTCGCCGGGGCGACTCCACGGACCCTCGTGAGGCTGGCTGCGTTATCAGACTTGCTGTTGTAACCGGAATCCTCATCGGTCGCAGGATCGACAAGGACCGACACGCACCAGCCGACCCTCAACAACCCGCCCAAAGGCTGGCTTGGGCGCAACCCGGCGATCCTTGCGGATGCGCTTCTATGTACAGAACCTGCTAGCGAGCAAGTGCCTTCTCGTGTATTGGGTTATATTTTTATTTGCAGGCAGGTGGTGAGTGCCGAAGTTTTATGTAGTAGCTGCGAGCACTGGCAACACTCTGCAACCAGCACAACCGTCGATCGGAGGTTGGCGTCGGCATTCCGCGGCCGTCCCCGTGTTGGCGGTGCAGTGGCCGCGTCTGACCACGTCTGATTGCTGCACTATGCTAGCGAATTAAGTCCCCATGGTAAGTTAGCAGCTGGCCACGATATTTCCCGCTAGGCCACCTTTGTGTGTGCTTGCATTCAAAACTTCGTGCCCTACCTCCCCTTTAGCCCAATTGCAATTATAGTTGCCGGCCCTCGGCCAGGAACGCCTGGGTGTACGACGGCGCCGCCGCGCTGTACACTGTGGTCCAGGGAGACCTGTTGGCGGGGGCCTTTGGTGACGGCGAGGCTGTACGGCAGCCCGACGGCAGCGTGCGCGTGGACGTGCCGAAGGCGGCTGGGGGCGCGCCGGCGGGGGGCGTGTATCAGGTTGGTGGGGAAGGGGAATACGACGTGGGGGGGGAATGGGAATACACACGTGTCACCCCATGTGGTCAACCGGGCCCTATTTTCCTGTTCCATCGATGGCCGCAGCCGTACCTCACACCACGCGACAGCCGTCCCGAGGGGCCCCCCGACCTTTGCAATACACACACGCACACACATACACACTTCGAAACCAGCCTCTTGCACCTGTCTCCGCGCCATGCATTGCCTCGGCACCCAGCTCGCGACCGGTTATGTACGGCATGTCCTGGTCCTCTTGGCGTGCTTGGGAGCATGGTGCGTGGGAGCATGTTAGTGATCAAAACATGCTCCCGCAAACAGTGGACTGGATGCTTGTCGGTCCAGGCAGGTGCTGCGACGGTCGCAGTAGGTCCGGGATGATGGGAGGAAAGGGTCTGGACATCGTGATAGGCGGTTGATACGAAAATGGGTGGGAACATGGTGGGAGCACGGTTTATTTTTGTGGTCAAAACGTGCTCCCGCAACAGTAGCCCGGACACTGGTCCAGACAGATGCTGCGACGGTCGCAGTAGGCCCCGGATGATTTGAGGAAAGGCTCGGGACAGCATGATGGGCGGTTGGCGCGAGGAATCGGTGGTAGCATGGTGGGAGCGTCGTGGGAGCATGGTGGGAGCACGTTTGTGATCAAGAACATGCTCCCGCAATGGTGGGCCAGATACAGGCCCACAGAGGGCCCGGGACTGTCGCGTTAAGTCGCGCCTGCTTGAAATAAGGTTTTGGGATGGCAAGATCGTCCGTTGATGCGAGGAATCGGTGGGAGCATGGTGCCTCTGTACACAGTCGTCCGTGCACTACAATATGGTCCTTCGTTTCCATCACGGACATACTTGTAAACATAGCAGTAACCCAATGCACGTACTAGGTGCGCGAAATAGGCAAGTTAGGTTGGAGCATGCTCCCAGGCGGAAATGCGATTGAATTGGAGCATGCTCCCAATCGTATTTCCGACTGAGCTTACGAAATATGGGTGGGACTTGATTTTGGATGGGCAGATCGTCGCCTGCTCGTATTTACATATGTCTATGCGCCTTGATCATCACATGTGATACTGCATTTGATCAGGCTTGGAGGTCAGCAGCCTCGCAATCCTCAAGGCATCTCCACCCCCCAGGCAACGAGGCTTCCGTATCGTGGCGATAACCACTGTGACGCTCTCCTTTGGCAATTGGGCGCCTGTGAAGCGCTTCAATGCCACCGAGCGCTCTCAGATACGGCCGCGTTAAACGCATTGGTGTTTACCGCCTAGGTGGAACCCTAACCGCCCAGTTGCATACTATTGTCTTTCATATAAAACAAATTAGGTCGCATCACAGTCCTGCCTTGAAAATCCCGCACGCGTCTTTCTCGACTCCAACCGTCACGGGTCGTCACGGATCGTCATGAGTCCGTCCACGGGCAGCGTGGCGTACTAACACGATTGATGCAATGCTAGTTGGTCAATCAAACTAGTATTGCAACCGGGCGCCTCCAGAGTTGGGTGACCAGCCGGTCGCCGACTCGCACCAGCTCGCACTTGGGCGTTGCGGACAGCCTCTACGTTACGGTACCGTTTGGTCGTCCCCTGGCGTTCGATTTCCCGGCAGTCATTTAACAACGCTGAAGACTCGAACTAGACGAAAAGCCTAGGCAGACTCTGCCATGGGAGTGCAAGGACTCACCGCTCAGCTGGAGGCTGGGGGCAGACCTCGAACCGTCAGCCTGCAAGATGGCGAAGCCAAAGCGCACAGGGAAAACCTGCTGCTCATCGATGCGTCCGCTGTCCTATACTACCTGGTCGCGAAGACAACAGACGGCCTCAACTGGTGTTGCCCCACCTTTCATTCGCGCTTGTATCACGAGGCGTGTCGGTACTATGGCGGCCTGCAGCGCACGGGGCTTCGCTGCGTGCTGATCGCCGACTCGGCAACGGCTCCCGGCCACGAGTCAACCTACACAGGCCGGCGGCAGAGCGCCATTGCCGAACGGCGCTTTTTGCCTCCCACCGCCGACCTCGTGCTGTTCCAGGCCTACCGCGACTTGGGCCTCGAGGTCGTGCGCAGCCTCCACAGCGCGGACCAGCTGCTGCTCGCTTGGGCTGTCCGCCATAGGGCCTCCCTGTTCGCGCTGCTGACGACGGACTCGGACTTTTACGTGTACGGCGTGGCTAAGATCATCCACCCACAGGACGTGGTTGTGGACTTGCGCTGCGTCTCCGTCCACGTGTGGAGCACGGAGGACCTCTGGTGCGCTTGGCACGTCAAAGCAACAGGCACAGGCGCCGCCTTCGTGCCGACGCTGATGCAGCGTGCGCAGGTAGCGGCGGTGCTGGGCAACGACGCAAGCAAGGACGTGCGCCGCCGACTGGAGGCGCGGCGCGACGCCACCCTCGCTCGCCGCGTGACCCCCAGCATGGCGGCGCGCGCTGTGGTGCAGCAGACCGGTCAGCCCGGCCCCCTGAGCCTGGCCTTCTTCCGCTCGCCCCCCATCAGCCTGCGCGACTTTAATGCCGCTGACGTGGCCGCCGTCAACGCGGTCGCCGAGGCGTACATCAAGGAGGAGGAGGCGGCGCGGAACGGCTCGGTGGAGCGGGGGCTGACCATGACGGAGGAGGCTCTGGAGTGGCTCGACCCGGAGGTGGCGAGGCGCCTGGCGAGCTCGGCGCCGCTGCCGCCGCTACTCCATGCCGTCGCATGTCGTGGCTTCTGCACCCTGTCGGTCCCGGACCCCTACTGGAAGCCGCTGCAAGGCCTGCGCCGCGCGGTGGTGGAGCGGCTGCTGGGCGACCGGGCACCTGACGCGGCGTACGAGTACGAGGCAGCCGCCAACGCCCTGCACCCGCTGGTGGCTAAGCCGTCTGGCGGCGGCGGCGGCGCTGCTGATCTGGCCCGCAAGCAGTGGTTCCGACCCGAAGTACACCTGCCTGGCATGGTCGTCGTGGCTGCTGCTGCTGCTGCTGAGCTGCCGCTGCCGCAGCGCCAGGCGAGCATCAAGGAGACGGTGCAGTACCTGCAGGTGGAGCTGCCGGAGATGCCGGCAACCCTGGCGGTGTATTATGCGCTGTTGCTGCACGGCGCCGACGCCGACCCCGCCGCCTGGGACGAGGACGAGGTGCGCCAGGTGCTGCTGCCCGGAGTGCCGCTGCGACACGGCGCCGAGGTCTCGGCTGCAGCCCTGAGCGCTGCTGCCGCCGCCGGCGACGTGGAGGAGGAGGCGGTGGCGGCGCAGGGGGCTCTGCGCACCCCCATGGCCTTTAACCTTTTACGCCTGTAATTCCGTAAGAACAGAAGGGTAAATGGTGTCGAATGGCAGAATCCCCTCGTGCAGCCCGTATTGCTGCCACCATTTGTTGATACGCACGGGAACCTTGGGTGAAGGGTGAAACGTTAACGACATGCATGTGGTGGTTAATGCGGTGGTTGATGAGCAAGTTATTAGTGGATTTTGCATTGGCAACTGTGTTATGGTCCGCATAGCCTTTTGTAGTCAAGGCACGCGGGAAGCACTGGACGATTCGCGGATGGGGATACAGCCCCTTACCGACGTGGGTACTAATGGCAACCTTGTGCTTGGTTTACGGGAGTCGTCTCGCGGGGCCGATCCCGCGGACCCTCGTGAAGCTGGCTGCGGTAGCAGACTTGTTGTTGTAATCAGAATCCCCATCGATAGCAGGATCGTCAAGGACCAACACGCACCAGCCGAGCCTCAACAACCCTCCCAAAGGCTGGCTGGGGCACGACCATGCGAGATATGCATGCGGCGCATGGCATGCGGCTGCACAGAACCTGCTAGCATGCGCGTGCCTTCTCGTGTGTGAGGCTATATTGCATTGCAGGCAGGTGGTGAGGACCGGAGTTTTATGTGTCAGTTGCGAGCACTGGCAATATCATGCAACCAGCACAACCGTCGTTCGGAGATTGGCGTCGGCATTCCGCGGCAGTCCCCGTGTTGGCGTTGGATTGGCACGTCAGACCACGTCTGATTGCTGCATTACGCCAGAGACCGAAGTCTCGATGGTAAGTTTGCAACTTGGGCCGCGATATTTCCCGCTGGGCCCCTTTGTGTGTGCTTGCATTCGGAACGTCATGTCCCACCTCACCTTCAGCCCAATTGCACAATGTACTTAGATAAATTTAAAACTACATTCTGAAAGCCTTTTGGGAAACCGGTTTGCGGTTGAAATACCTGTAGGGTTTATTTCCTGTAGGTTACGGTTTCATGAGCATCCTGAAGCAATTGGGGTTAGTAATAAACAGCGTGAAAACAAAAATTCACTTTGCTACGGATGTACACGATACAGCAGTCTGTGCATTGTCATTGCCCGTGAACTTCACGGACGTCCCGGCGTTTCTGTTTAAGAAAGGAGCCAACCGGCGCTATCACAACTAAAAATCCACAAGTCCTCTCAGAGTACTTATGTTTCGATGTCACGAGGCCTCGCCGTTCGCCGCAGCCGCGCAACACCGCAGCTTGTCGTGTCCCAAGGCGCCCGCGTTGCGAGAGTTGTTCGCGTCTTCGCCAAACAAGGCGGTGGATCCCAGCGCTATGGGGGCCGGCCGGGCGGCCAATCTCGCCCGGCCGGCCAGCCGCGCGATGGACGGGGCCCATCGGGCCGCGATGGCGCTCCGCCTCAGCCGGCAAGGCCGCGTACACCGCCACTCGTGCAGCTGAGCAGGGCAGGCGACTGGTGGCGAGAAGTTGTCTTCAAGGGTCTTTGCATTGGCCCAATCGAGCCAACAAAGGTACGGTTCGTTCGGACTTAAAACTCGTCGGGGCACTATGCGGTGTTTGCAGGCGATGCCTCTGTTGCGCGTCTTGCCCGCGCAATGCGCCATCCACAGCAGTTTGTCCGCGACCAGACACAGCTTAAACCCCCCCCCGTCAACTTAAAAGTACTCCCCCCGACCTACCTCCTCACCCACCTCACACCCACCTCACACCCACTGCTCCCCATTGCATAGCTCAACAATGGCCAGATGGCCCGGCCCGGCACGAGCAACGCCGGCCGACCCATCGAGGTAGTGACCAACCACCTGCAGCTCAACGTCAAGATCCGAACCGTCGCTCAGTACGAAGTCAAAGTGTCCAAGCTGCCGCCGACGCCGCCGACGCCCGGGACCGACGTTGACAGCGGCGCCAAGCCGGCACAGCAGGGCAACCGCGGCGCCCGGAAGCCGCCTCGTAAATTGAAAATTGTAGGGCCAGAGGCGCATGCCGTGCTGTCGTACCTACTGGACTCCTCGGCCACGGATGCCGTGGCCTCGGCCAGGAACGCCTGGGTGTACGACGGCGCCGCCGCGCTGTACACTGTGGTCCAGGGGGACCTGTTGGCGGGGGCCTTTGGTGACGGCGGGGCTGTACGGCAGCCCGACGGCAGCGTGCGCGTGGATGTGCCGAAGGCGGCTGGGGGCGCGGCGGCGGGATGCGTGTACCAGGTTGGTGGTGACGTGGTGGGGAAGGGGAATATGACGTGGTGGGGAAGGGGAATATATACACACACACATCCCTATGGGAGTACTTGCCCCGGTTTGGTGCCGGTTTGCCCTCTTTGCCCGGTTACCGGGGACGGTTACCGGGCCCGGTAACCGGCCCCCGGTTGGCCAGCAGCAGTGGTATGCATACACACTTCGACACCAGCCCCTCGCACCTGTCTCCATCCGCGCCACTGCCTCGGCACCCAGCTCGCGACCTGCAAAACACTCCACCGACTTATAAGTATCCCATTCGCGCCTTTAATCTCTCACACCCTTCACCCACACACGGTGCGCCGTCTCCACCGGCAGCCGCGCTCGCTCTCCACCCTCCAGCACTACGTGCGCTGAACCGGCCACCGGCACCTTCACCGTTCAGCCCTTCACCGCGCGCCCCGCTCCCCCCTCCGCTGCTGGCCGCCACGGCTGCTGCTGCAGGTGGAGCTGCGGCGCACGGCCGTCATGGACGTGCAGCAATGTCTGCGAGACCGCCAGCAGCAGCAGACAGCAGGGCGGGGCCCCGCGGGGCCGCCGCCGACAGAGGAAGAGGCGGCAGCGGCCGCTGACGGCGCTGCGGCCGCCGGTGCTGCGGCTCCCCCCTCGGTTCCCCCCGCCTCGTCCGAGGCGGCGGCGCTGGCGGTCATCGAGCTGGTGAGCCGCGCGGCGGCCGCCTGGGACGCCGGGTCGGTGCGCGTCGGCGCCGGCACTTACGTGTCGTACAATCAGGAGGACAAGGCCGGCAAGGTGACCAGCGGTCTGCTGCCGCTCAAGGTACGGCGGGGGGTTTATACGGCGGGGGGAAGGCGCCACGTGAGTTTGTGCCTTTTGGTGCCGTACGCACATACGTACGAGGCGGGCGTGGCTTGCGTTGCAGCTCGGAGCGAGTGGGGGCCTAGACCTGAGTCGTGTGGTTGGAAGACATACATCCAACATCAGGAAAAAATACACGCCAGCCACTTCGCTTCGGGGGCTTCACGCAGGAGTTGTGAGCCGATGTGCGTGATGCCTTGGAACGTCCCTCGGTGCAAGTTTGGGCTAGCAGGCTGGCTGGCTGGGCTGCTCCTTGTCCTCCCGCAACAGTGTGACACATACATTCGTTCGCAATGACCCTGCATTCGCCGGTTCGCTACTGCTCTCCGTTCCCTATGGCGTGTAACCGGGTCTTCTCTTCACCCCCCCATTCGCCGGTTCTTTTATGTAACCCCCCCATTCGCCCATCCGCCCTTCGGCGGGCCCCCCGCCGCCTCCTCTGCCTCCCTCCCTTGTTGGCGGCCGCAGCTGCTCAGCGGCTTCCGCTCGGCTGTGGCGCTGGTGGCGGCGGGGCCCACGCTGACCATCGACGCAGCGGTTGCGCTGGTGGCGGAAGACGGCCCACTGCTGCCGCAGCTGGAGGTGCGCTCCGCCACAACACCTGCCCGTAGCGGCGCCGGGTCGGAACGGGTTGGATCCAGGGCGTGGCGGCAGCACATCGCGATCGCGGATTGGAACGGACTGAAGTTAATTCTGGCAGCGGGACGTGAACCCGTCGTGTAGCACCCCTGAAGCTGGCATCGTGTAGCACCCTTAAAGCTGGCATCGTGTAGCACCCTTGAAGCTGGCATCGTGTAGCACCCTTGAAGCTGGCATCGTGTAGCACCCCTGAAGCTGGCATCGTGTAGCACCCTTAAAGCTGGCATCGTGTAGCACCCTTGAAGCTGGCATCGTGTAGCACCCTTGAAGCTGGCATCGTGTAGCACCCTTAAAGCTGGCATCGTGTAGCACCCTTGAAGCTGGCATCGTGTAGCACCCTTGAAGCTGGCATCGTGTAGCACCCTTGAAGCTGGCATCGTGTAGCACCCTTGAAGCTGGCATCGTGTAGCACCCTTGAAGCTGGCATCGTGGGCTCTACCTCGGGGCATGCCATGGGTTGGCGCGCTACTCGGTCGCATGCTGCACGCTGTCGTCCATCTTATTGCCGGGTTGCGGTTGACGCGCGCCGCCTCGCACGCAGAACGCCCTCGGCGGCGGAGGAGAAAGAGGAGGAGGAAGAGGAGGAGGAGGGTCTGACCTGGCCGGGCAGCTGCAGCAGCGCTTCAACGCGTCCAAGCTGGAGTCGGCGCTCGCGGGACTCGAGGTGGGGACCTCCGCCGTGGGTGTGACGGGTGCGCGTGGACCGCGCGCACGCTAGGGCACGCACAGCGCCGGACAGGCGGGTTCCCGCACCCAGCCACCGCGGGACAGAAGGGGTTTATTTCCCGAACCCAACCGGGCAGGGGGGTTATTTCCCGAACCCACCGGGCAGGGGGGATCCCGAACCCACCCGCCGCGCGCCTTGCCTCGGTAGGCGTGACCGACGCCCCCCTATCCAAGGGCCCTTCTCGTTACAGCCGCCCACCACCAACCCCCTTCGCGCCGCCGCCGCCGCCGCCGCCGCCGCCGCCGCCGCCGCCCGTTGCGACCAGGTCAAGGCCAGCCACTCCCCCATCACCTACAAGCTGACGGGTAAGCTGTCGTACAAGTCCGCCCGGGAGGTCAAGTTCACGGACGACGAGGGCCGCTCCGTAACCGTGGAGCAGTACTTCAAGCAGCGGTACGCCATCGTACTGAAGCGGCCCGAGCTGCCGTGCGCGCTGGCGCGCAAGGACTGCGCGCTGCCCCTGGAGCTGCTGACGTAAGCTAGCCCACGCATGCGGGTTGGTGCGTGCGTGGTCAACGGCTGCATAGGGCCCTCGAGGGGAGCTGGGGCTGACCTACTCCACCAGCACCCAGACCCAGTGCGGGCGACCAGCCCTTACACGAAGCTACTGCTGCTGCTGCCGTGTCATACTACGGTGTCGTACTGCCGTGTCGTACTGCTCGCAGAGTGCTCCGAAGCCAGAAGCGCATGTCCCGGCTGAACGACCGCCAGAGGGCCGACTTCATCAGGTCGGCAGCCAAGAGGCCGGCGGACCGGATGAAGGCGATGAAGGAGGTGCTGCGGGGGCCGCTGAGGGGGCTGGTGGGCGATGTGGCGAGGGCCTTTGGGCTGGAGGCGGCGGCTAAGGACTTTCTCAAGGTGGGTGGGTGATGTGCTGTGATACCACAGCGCGCTCTGGGAGTGACGAGTGGGTTTGGTGGCCCCCTCTCGCACCCCTTCTGGGCCCGGATCTGCCCCCCAGGCCTCCTCACCTTCGTCGAATCGCCGGTTTTCGCTACCGCTCCCCCCATCCATGGCCCCCGTCAGGTTCCAGCCCGCCTGTTGCCCGGACCACTGCTGGAGGTGATGAACCTCAAGGGAGCGGGCCGCGGCGGGCTGGAGGTAGGCAACGCCGGCGAGTGGCAGATACCTGGAGTGGCGGCGGCGGGCCTGTGGACCAGCGGCGCCGTGGTGTCGTACATGGACCCCAACGCGGATGCAGGTACGGCTGCTGCGGTTTTCGGTTGGGGCGTTACATGTACGGCGTGGGGAGGTTTTGGGGGGGGGGCGCCGAGACCAGCAGTGCGCCATTCGGCGGCCAACCTTGACCGACCGCCTCAGTCAAGGCACGTGATGTGTACGACCAAATGTACGGCAATCCGCCGTCGCATCTGCCCCCACCCCCTGCCTGCTTCCTCGAAACCCCTGCCTGCGTCTCTCGTCAGTGCCGACCCACGGGCTGTCCGCCGCTCACACCCCCCTGCCGCCGCCGCGCCCTCCCCACGTACATCCCCTCGTGAGCGAGCCAGCCGCCGTGGGCAAACTGGTATCCCAGATCCGTAGCTCGCTGGCCGACCAGGCGGCCGCCGCCATGCCGGCCGACATGCCGGTGGTGTGGTCCAGCCCGCCCAAGCAGCAGAGCAAGGACCCCATCAAGGACGCCGAGGAGTGGCTGCGCGCCGCCGCCCGCCGCGCCGAGACCAAGTACGGCAAGCCGCCGCAGCTGCTGCTGGTGGTGCTGCCGGCCGGCAGGGGCGGCGGCGGTGGGTGCCGGTGCCGGTGTGGGGCGTCGTACGTTGCGGGGTGTCGTACGCTGCGGGGTGTCGTACGTTGCTGGGCTGGGTGATGAGGGGGAGGGAGGGCGGCGAAGAGGAGGCCCGCCTCTGATAGTCGGATGCGGGGCCGAGCGCGATGCGACGCGGAGGGGCGGCGTCAATTTGAATTCAGTGTTTAGGGTCTAGGGTTTGGGTTAGGGTTTAGGGTTAGGGTGTAGCGGAATACTGTAGTCGGGGTCGCTGTTGCCGGGGCCCGGGGCGGGCAGGTGGGTCACGAAGACAGATTAACCTCATGTGGTCTGAAGCCGCCCCGGCAGGCTGTCAAGACCACAGGCGCGTTTGCGGTTCGCCCCTGTATGTCCACCCATGCCCCGCTGCCGCTGCCGGTGTTGCTGCTACTGCTGCCGGTGTTGCTGCTGCCGCTGCCGGTGTTGCTGCTGCCGCTGCCGGTGTTGCTGCTGCCGCTGCCGGTGTTGCTGCTGCCGCTGCCGGTGTTGCTGCTGCCGCTGCCGGTGTTGCTGCTGCCGCTGCCGGTGTTGCTGCTGCCGCTGCCGGTGTTGCTGCTACTGCTGCCGGTGTTGCTGCTGCCGCTGCGAGTAGACGTCTACGAGGCGATCAAGGCGGCGGGTGACGGGCGGCTCAAGATCCCAACGCAGTGCATAGACCCCTTCAAGGCGGGGCTGGTGAGAGCGCCAGGGAGGGTATGAGAGCGCCAGGGAGGGTATGAGAGCGCCAGGGAGGGTATGAGAGCGCCAGGGAGGGTATGAGAGCGCCAGGGAGGGTATGAGAGCGCCAGGGAGGGTATGAGAGCGCCAGGGAGGGTATGACATGAAACCCGTGAAGCGGAGGGGAGCGATCGATCGAGGGGGGGCTGGCTCGTCGCTGGCTGGGCGCTGCACGGCGGCTGGGTGCTGGGTTGGGTGTGGGATGTGACGTCCGTCCATCCATGCTGCAATTCGGGGTGTGTCAGTGCGCCAGCAGTTCATCAGGGAAGGAGAGACCACTGCAGCGCGGGAACTGCGGCTCCTATCTAGCGGTCTAGCAAGCGGTTCTTGGCGCCGGACCAGCCGCGGGTATGTTTTGCTGTTTCAGGTCGTGGGTGGCCACGGGGAGGTGGTACGGAACTGCTGAGCACACGCGGGCAGCTGGGCGGCCGCCGCTCTTTCAGGATCCGGTCCTGGGGAGTCGCGAGTGATAAATACCACTCGGCGCCGTCTTGATCGCTGCTTGCACCTACCGGCGCCGTCTTGATCGCTGCTTGCACCTACCGGCGCCGTACGGATCGCTGCTTGCACCGGCGCCGTACTGATCGCTGCTTGCACCGGCGTCCTGCGTCGTGAAAAGCTGTCGAGGCAAAGTGTCCCTGCCTTGGTTTTCCTGAGTCCACCTGTTGTGTTGATGACCGCTCTAGGTCCCCCACATCTACCCCTCCCTCACTCTCTGTCCCTCACTCAGGCCAAGGGCGGCCCCTCGCCCTCGTACACCAACCTGATCGCGCTGGGGATTAACGCCAAGCTGGGCGGCATCACTACGCGACCCGCGGGTCGGCCGGCGGACTGGGCGCCCGTGTTGCAGGGCAAGCGGCTCATGGTCCTGGGTGCTGACTTGTCGCGCGGCGCGGCGGCGGTGCTGGGCGCCCTCGGCGGGGAGGCGGCGGCGGCGGATCCCGCGGCGGCGGCGGGGATCGAATACGCGGCGGTGGTGGCTTCCGTGGACAGGTGTGTGTGTATGTGTGTGTATGTGTGTGTATGTGTGTGTTGGGGGGGGTTACAACAAAAGAACCGGTAACTCGACTGGGGAAATGTAGTGGGTGCATAGCCTTCACATATGTGTGTGTGCGTGGGGGAGGGGGTACAGAAAGGACCGGCGCGGTGGTGGTGGTGGTTGGTGTTATTTTGAACTCATATATTTTATTTACTGGAAATAAAGGGGAGTGTCCCGAACACACACACACACACGCTGCCTCTCCCCCCCCCGCTTGCTCTGCTCGCAGCCACTCGGTGCGCTTCCTCCAAAAGGTGTCCGCCCAGGTGGCTGGCAGCCGGGACGTCATCCTGGGTATGCGGGACAGCGTGGGGGAGCTGCTGCGGGCGTACGCCGCCGCCGCCGTGGTTCCGGAGCAGAGGGGGGGCGCTGACGTCCAGCCCCAGGCGGCCCAGCAGCAGCAGGTCCCGGATGGCTCGCTGCTGCCGGGCGGCCTCCTGCCTGAGGTGCTGCTGATGTATCGGGACGGGGTGGGCGGCAGCATGTTTGACACGGTACTGGCGGAGGAGTTCACGGCGATAAAGCAGGTGGGTGGGTGGGTGGGTGGGTGCGTGGGTAGGTGGGCGGGTGTGATCAATATTAATTTATTATTATTATTACTTCGGCCGGAGCCTGGCGTGTATTAAGGGGGCGGAGAACTGAGGGGCGGACTCCGCCCCTATATGCCCGCACCGCCGGGTGTGATTACAATAATGTATGACTCTGTGAGAGGTGCATGCGTATTGGACTACTCTTGGTGGGACAGGTGGATGGGCCGCGTGATCGATCGAGGAGGGTCCGGTAGAACCTACCGGCTGTCGTGTGTGTGGGGTGTGACTCAGTACGGCACCTGAATACGCACCGCCACGGAACCAAGTCAGTCCTGACTCCGTCCACGGGGTGGGCGCAATGCCCCCCGCTGACTACATATCCCTCTCTGGATGGCGGCCGCGCGCCTCATGGCTCATTTTGCCCTACCTCCCGCGCGCCCCCAAATCGCCGACCCGTGGGTCGCGCGCCGACGCGCCCTTCCTTCGCCAGGCGTGCGTTGACGTGGGCGGCGTGGGCTACAACCCGGCCGTCACGTTCGTGGTGGTCCAGAAGAGCCACAACACGCGGCTGTACCCCTCGAAGGACGCGGAGGCGCACAAGTCCGGAAACGTGCTGCCGGGCACTGCGGTGGACCAGGGGGTGGTGGACGCCGCCGCCTTCGACTTCTTCCTAAACAGCCACGCCGGGATCCAGGGGACCAACAGGGCGCCACGGTGGGGTGGGGAGGGGCAGCAGGGGAGGGGTTTTAGGGTTTTAGGTTAGGGTTAGGGAACAATTGCTCCCCTCCCCAGCGCTACGGATTTTTCCTTTGATTGATCCACCGGGTTTTCCTTGCAACAACCCCTCGCGCTGCAGGTACACCGTGCTGGCCGACGAGGTGGGTTTCACGCCCGAGTCCATGCAGCTGCTCACCTTCACGTTGTGCCACACCTACTCCGCCTGCAACAGGTGGGGCAAGCAGGCGGCGCCCACGCAACCGATAAACTCACCCGCCTCCCCCTCGCGTCCTTCCGGCAGTCAACCCTAGTCCAATAGCATGCGCGCGCGTCCAGGTGATCCGAAGCCTATGCACCAGCGACACTTCCACGTCGAGCAATAACCGGTTCTCTTCTGTACTCCGTCCCCTACCTCCGCCCCTGCTTATTAGCGCCCTGGACATCCGCGACCAGCCCCACGGATGGCTCCCCTCCCTCCCTTGCGCCCACAAAAGCGGTGCCCAACGACCATGCGCCAACTACCCTGTCCTGTCGCGTGAACGGTTTTTATGCCCCTCCCTCCCTCCCTCGCTGCCGCCTCAGGTCTCTGTCCCTGCCGCCAGCCGCCCGCCTGGCTGACCTGGCCGCGGAGCGCGCGCGGGTGGCGCTCCGGAACCAAGTCAGCCGTACCACGGGTCGTGGCGGAATGTGGTATGAACTGCTGGACGCGCCGATTGAGGCCAGCTTCGTCTTGTAGGGTGTAGATGGCGAGAGGCAGCTAGCTTATGCTTGCGGCCTACCTCTGCAGCAGGCGGCGGCACGCTGATACATGCGACTGCAGGGCTAGCAAGGTAGCTAGCTAGATGAACAGAGAGGAGCTACTGTATAGTGAATTTCTGGGGGCTAGGCAGGGCGAATGAAATGGCGGATCGGAGGCAAGAAATTGCGAGTTTGGAGGCGCCATGTGATGTGCGGTGTGGTGCGGTGTGGTGCGTGAAGTGATGCTTACGGAGTGGGACCGCGGAGGTAGTAGCAATTGTTGCAGTGGGCCCCAGACCACCGTACGGCAGAGAAGACCCATTGCTGGGGTGCATGGGTCTGACGCTGATCGGACGTACTGTCGTACCAGCAAATCCTGCTGTACGACCGGATGGAAGCCGCAAGCCCGCTCTCGCTGTGTTGAACTGGTAGGTGGCGGCAGCGGGTAGGCGCCGTACACTTGCGCTTTGACGCCGTTCCTCCCTCGCTCGTCAATGGGTGAGGCGCGGCCCTAGTTCGAGACTAGCACTACTGGCATGAGAAGAAAAGACGACTCTTATTCCGGATGAGGGGTTCGTTTGTGCCAGCCAGTCTACCTGGCATAGCGATGTATGTGGCTGCTGGCACTTAGGGGCCACGCAGCAGGCAGGAAGACTGGTTTGTTCAGTGCGAAGAGAAGAGGAAGAGACTCATATTTGTCCTGGGCTCCCGGGCGAAATGATTTGCTATATGCTTGTGGGGGGCACGCAAGGTCCATGCCCTGCGTGGTTATCGCTAGAGGGGAAGATAGAGTTTAGGGGGTCTCGAGCAGTCGCCGTTGCTCGCTCTCGGTGTATGTGCAGATGGTTCGAGTCGCCATTGCCCTCGCTCGGTTTGCGAGCGGTAGAGTTATTTACTGATGTGTGCCCAAGTTGGCGTGCGGGAGGTGCACGTTTTGCATGGTAGGTCCCGCATGGGTAGTCCGGGACTCTTTTTCTGCCCCTCCACGCAGCAAGCTCCAGAGTGTTCTGGACCTCTCGGCTCGGGAGGGCATTAGCCCTGAGGCGGCGGACTGCTACTGTCAAAGCTTCATAGTGCTGCTTCATTTTCTGGTTTTAATTTTCTGGCTATCAATGCGCTGATTAATAATTTGCTGATTCGCGACGCGTTACATTACCTGAACGCCAACAACCATCTCAACTGTCACACAGTCACATTCTAGCGACCTCTTGGGCATCACTGCCATCTGCCCGTACACGCCCACACGTCCAGACGTCCTCTGCAGCGCAGCCGCACGCTGCCACCTCCCTGGCCTCTTGCCTCTCATAACAGCCCTTCCCTTGCTTGCCCACACTCGGTTTCAGTTTTCAGTGCCGAACGAGCGACACACAGGTGTTCCTCTCGCACCCCTCATCCCACTACTCCTGGCCTCCGCATGCCTCCTGCACCTGCTGCTACTGACACGCACGTATGCCTGTGCCACATTGCGCAGGTGGCGACGTACACTTGAGCGCCGGGAAGCAGGGTTTAGTTGTGGGGTTGATACAAACCCTAATGTGCATGCTACGCACGCTGCCACCCTATCGACATGAGTTACGTCCTGGACAGTCGAGCTCACGTACGGCCGCAGTCGCACACCGACGTTCTCCATCCACAGCACAACTGTCAACACCTACCTACCGCTGCTCTCGCGGCACCACATGGCACCTAGTTCGCCGTATGCGTCCGTGACACCGCCAGCCAGCACCACGGCACCACCCGCAGCACCGGCAGCCCGGGCCCCCGGCTCCCGGTTTTCCCCCTAACGGGCCCCAAAACAATTCAATAAACCGCGCGCGCGGTCCTTATTTGCGTCCGTCTACCTTGACGCAGCAGCCGGGGTCGACGCGCGACTTCCGGATTTAGTTACCGCAACCAAGTGTTCTCCAGCAATAAATCCAAGCGTGTGCATCGAACGTTTACTTATTGGTTTTGCCAATCAACCCATCCATGCACGGGTTTGCCCTCATGCCTGCGCCCCGGCTCCCATACACTGCGCCATGCACTGCGCCATGCATTCGTCCATCCCCACTAGTTCCCCCACTAGTTCCCCCAGCCACTAGTTCCAGGCCATAGCGGAGCGCTCAGCCCAGTACCGCTCCGGCGGCTGCGCCAGCTCCGCCATCAGCGCCGCCACGTCAGCTTCCTGCGCACATGGGTCATCAGCGCGGGGGGCGGCAGCCGCCTACTTACTTGTACGAAGTCAAAAAGCACCGGACGGCCCACGTACAACACAGCTGTACAACGAGCCTATCTACTTGGTGGCTGGTTTTATTTCGCATCCGCCGCTCGCTCGCCGTCAGCGACGATATATAGCCCAGGAGCCGCCGGCGGCTGCCCACTCGCAGTACAGCAATCAATCGTACAGCTGCAGTGCGCTCGGGCGGCGAGCATGTTTCTTCTTACTTGTCTTAATCTACACAACGTATGTGTGTGTGTGTGTGTCTCCGGTCCGTTTCGCCCCCGCACCAACGGGCACAACAAGATATGCGGTCGGACCCCCAGTCCGTCCGCCTCCCCGCCCCGCCCCGCACCTGCAGCCTCCCCGCCAGCTCCAGAGCCCCCGCGTTCGACGCCAACTGGTCCGCGGTGGTGGCCCCCGACAGAACCATGGGCCGGAAGGGCTGGACGATGACGCACGCCAGCGCCAACGCATCCACCGTTGTGCCGTACTGCGGGACACAAACACACACACACAAATGGACGGACGGCCGAGCACGCACGCACGAGACGGACACACGGATGTATGTACGTACTCACTCGCTCGGCTAGGGCCGAAGGGTCATCGGGTTACAGGATATCTGGACTTTAAGGGCCTTACCCACTGCCGTGGGCGCGGCCGGAGTCGGGCCCTCCCTGCAGCGGTCCAGCCCCGCTGCTCCGCGCCAACGTGCGACACCCTTACTTCAGCAGCCCCCCATCGACCCCGGCGCTTTGTGACGTCGATGGGGTGGCAGCACGCACGCACGGCATTATTACGTAATGCGCCGCGTCCGCCCGACCTTGTCTGCGGTGCGTTGGAGCGCCGCCAGCTTGGGCGCGAAGGCGGGGTCGGCGTTGCGCGGGGTCAGGCGGCCGTTGGCCAGCCCCTCCTTGACGATGACGGACATGCCCGCCTGGTGCGCCTCCACCAGGGCGGCTCCTGCGTGGGTACACATGCGCACCGGGTGGGGTGGGGTGGGGAGCAAGGCGGCGAGAACCCGGATACATAACACCCTGGCCCCGCCCCCCGCAGCTAGCACCGACCGATCCCCGCCCCCCGTCCTGTCCCGTCGCGTAAACCGGTTTTTACAAACACACCCACACCCGACCCCGCCGCCCAGCCACCTGCCGACGGCTCCAGGAGGTTGAACGTGGCTTGCACGCAGTCGAACAGTGGGCTGCCGCCCGACATGCGCACCGCCATGGCCTTACGCAGCGTGATGGGCTGTTGCACCCCTGGGGGAGGTGAGGTCGGGGGAGGTGAGGTCGGGGGAGGTTTCGAGGAAGACCCGTGGATGAGGTAAGGGGGTGAAGGAGGTGAGGGAAAAGGGGCATCTAGGTGGGTGGGTGCCTGGGTTGGGGAGAGCAAGCCCGCGGTGAAGGTAGCGCAGGGGACGGCGACGTGCGTGGTGCGTGAGGCAGGACAGGAGCTGCCAGCCCCGCTGCTGCTGTCGCGGGCGGGGCCCCATCCCATCCCCCGCCGGTGTATGTGCACCCACACAGCAGCACCCAAGCACCGGGGGTTCCTCACCGGACAGCGACAGCCCCATCTTCCAGCCCCGCTGAAGCTTCAGCCCCTCCAGCTCCGAGAGCACATCAGCTGCGGAAGGGCAGGAGGCGCGTGTGTGTGTTTGGGTGGCGGGGGAGAGCAGGAGGAGGCGGCTGTGGGTAAGTGGGGCTGCTGTGCAAATATAAGTCAGCGGCGACGCAATCCCGCGCGCGCAGGTAGAGGACCACCTACCTACTCTTGCCACGTGGCTCGTACCACAAGGGGCACACCACACCGTACCACAAGGGGCACACCACACCGTACCACAAGGGGCACACCACACCGTACCACAAGGGGCACACCACACCGTACCACAAGGGGCACACCACACCGTACCACATGGGGCACACCACACCGTACCACATGGGGCACACCACACCGTACCACATGGGGCACACCACACCGTACCACATGGGGCACACCACACCGTACCACATGGGGCACACCACACCGTACCACATGGGGCACACCACACCGTACCACATGGGGCACACCACACCGTACCACAAGGGGCACACCACACCGTACCACAAGGGGCACACCACACCGTACCACATGGGGCACACCACACCGTACCACATGGGGCACACCACACCGTACCACATGGGGCACACCACACCGTACCACAAGGGGCACACCACACCGTACCACAAGGGGCACACCACACCGTACCACAAGGGGCACACCACACCGTACCACATGGGGCACACCACACCGTACCACATGGGGCACACCACACCGTACCACATGGGGCACACCACACCGTACCACAAGGGGCACACCACACCGTACCACAAGGGGCACACCACACCGTACCACAAGGGGCACACCACACCGTACCACAAGGGGCACACCACACCGTACCACAAGGGGCACACCACACCGTACCACAAGGGGCACACCACACCGTACCACAAGGGGCACACCACACCGTACCACAAGGGGCACACCACACCGTACCACAAGGGGCACACCACACCGTACCACAAGGGGCACACCACACCGTACCACAAGGGGCACACCACACCGTACCACAAGGGGCACACCACACCGTACCCGCCCGTCGACGCCCCAAGCTGCTCGCCGGTACCTCCCTCCTCCCTCCTGGCATCTCCAAACGTATGTCCCAAACGGACTTTCCTTCGTACATGGGTTTACCTTGCAACCCTCCCGGCGATACACGCGCTACGCCGCCCGGCCCCGCCCTCCACCTACCTACACGCCGCCCGCCCCGCTCCGCCCCCGTGCCGGCCCCGCCCCCCTTACCCCCCTTACCCCCTCACCCCCTCAGCCCCTCACTCCGTCACCCCCCCCCACCGCGCCTACCCGCGTCCAGCACCCCGCTCTCCAGTGTGGCGGAATGGATCTGGTAGAGGCTGAGGTGCGCCCCCAGGTTGGCCCGGGTCTCCTCGGCCTGCTTGCGCAGGTTGGGGGCGGTGTGCTCCTTCACCTCGTGGGGGCTGCCGCCGGTGTCAATCTGGGCGGCAGGCGAGGGAGGGGAGGAGCGGGGCGCGGGGGAAGGTAGGGCGCGGCGGGAGCGCGGGGGCCGGGCCCGCTTAGGGTTCTGCTGCTGTGTGGCAATAATGGATGGCGGAGGAGATCAGAGGGGGGATGGAGGAGATCAGAGGGGGGATGGAGGAGATCAGAGGGGGGATGGAGGAGATCAGAGGGGGGAGGAGGAGGGAGGAGGCCGGAAGGGGGGGGCGGCGCGTGGGTGGGGCGTCTGGTGCATGTGGCAACAGAAGTGGATGGCGGGCGGCAGGGGAACGAAACCTCTCCCGTCGCACACAACCGGCATTTCATTTCGGGCGCACCGCGGCGCAAGCAAGTATGTGAGCGAGCCCCCACGCACTCAACTCGCCTGCCAGTCCGCCGTGTAGTAGTAGCCCCACTTGGAGCCCACCACCGCCTGCGACAGCTGCTCCGGAACCAGGCCGCCCAGCCAGGATCCCAGGAACTCCTCGGCGCGTCCGTAGCTGCGGGCGGCGTCGAAGTACCTGCGGGCGGGTGAGAATGGTTGCGGCGGTTGAGGTGGTTAAGGCGGTTGATGAGGTGGTGGAGCCCCCGCGGCTGCGGGGCGGAGTTGGACCACCTACCTACCTAGCACACGTCCCACCGAACACACGCCGCCGCCCGCGCCACCCGACATAGACCCCGCCCTCTCAAACCTCCCCGCCCCTCCACCTCTCCCCGCCCCCCCACCCCTCCCCGCCCCTCCACCCCCCCCTCCCAGCCCCCCCCTCCGCCCACCTGATCCCCATCCCCAGCGCCGCGGACAGCACCTCCCCGCAGTTGTGCCGCATCTCCTCCACCGTCTTACCTGCGCACCACGACAGCGGCGGCAGCAACAGCACGGCAGCAGCACGGCAGCAGCAGCGGGAGGAGGATGAGGAGCAGCAGCAACCCAGGCAGCACCCCGGCAGCACTCTGTGCCAGGAGGGTTAGTGCGCCACGGCAGGCAGGGACTAGCGGCAGCAGCCAAGGGCCTGAGGTGGGTGTCGGCTAGTGCTGTGTCCACCCAGCCCTCCAGTCAGCCCTGCCGTGCCAGGCAGAAGGTCGCCGCCAGCTCCCATCCACCCACCCGTCAGGTCCGCTCCGTGGCCCAGGTTGATGTAGCCCGGCCGCCCCAGCGCCGCCAGCCCCAGCCCCAGCAGCGGCATGTCGGGTACACCAAGGAAGGTGCCTGCATGCATGCCGGGAGGAGGAGCAGGTGGTGAGGGCGGTGGCGGCGCACGTGTCAGCACCGAGCCACCGACCAGCAGCACAACCGATGCTGGCTGATGGTGGCGGCTTGGAGGTTGAGGCGAGTGAAGTGGAAGTCAAAGAGGTGAGTTCGTAGAGGAGGCAGGGAAGGCACCGCGGTGGGTGACGCCGTAGCGGGGGACAACTAGAAGGCGAGTTGGTTGGCTGGTTGGTTGGTTGGCGGGTGGTTGGATGGTGGTGAGGGCGTGAAGGCACGACGTGTCAGACGCTCCGACACGTGGAGTGGCGGTTAGTTGCTGCTCTGGCGTGATGCCTCTGAGGCCGTGATGAGGGGGGCGGGGGGGGGGACCGCGGTGTCAGCTTCGTGATACGCACCCCGTCGGTAGCTTCCGGAGGCTTCCCCTTCCCTCATACACACGGCAGGTACACGCCGTAGTACACGCTATATGAGTGTAGGTATAAGATTTCCACGCTATATGAGTGTAGGTATAAGATTTCCATCCAACACATGCGTGCAAGGAGTGGGTGGCGCGCCCGCCCCTGCCGTTCTGTAGCGAGAGTGCCGTTGCCCCCGGACCCAGATAGACAGGGTCACTTAGCGGGCGCCTACCCGTGGCTTTCGGGCTGATCGGTACCGCCTGGTACTTGGGCATTTTTGACCCTGATGCCCTGCAAGTAAGGAGGCTTCGGGGCCTGCAAGACCTGCAAGGGGAGGGTGCGGTGATCGGGCGCCGTGTTGGGGCTATCAGGGCTATAGGGGTCGAGATTGACAGGTTTTCTACCGAGATGCATCCGCATAGAGAATGCGGCGATAACTAATTATTTGTTAATAAACAACGGCAAACTTGCGCCCAAAGTCGCTGTGTTTCAGCGCCAGCGGGAACGAGTGCTGCAAGCAAATTGGAAGGCCCCATCGCCCATGCCGCACCTGTCACCAATGAGCCACCTTGTTTCCACTACCCTATGTGGTCCGAAAACTAAGTCAGATGGCATCGCCTCGCGGCAGTGGATAGGCACTCCTGGATGCTGGGCTGGTCCGTAAACCGGATCAGCACGCTCTTGTTAAGGTTATTTGTCGTAAACGATGAAGTCCTCGAACGCTTTGCGCATTGTGCAAGCGGACAATTAGTGGAATAATCGGCCTGTCCGGCAACGGCATGACGTGTTTCTGTGTGCTCCCACTTACCTACTGGTTATTGCCTCAATCTTTCAAAATGCAAACACGTTGGGTTATAATTGTTAAGCGACGGCATCACTGAGCTTTGCGTGCGGTTATTGGCTTCGTCACTAGCTACCGTGCGAAAGGAGCGCAAGCCCTGGTACACAGAAAGTCGCTCTGTTCCATCATCTGGGTGTCACAACTTCTATAGGAAACATATATCTAGAGGATTCACTCGTATAGCCTTTTGCACTTCATTTCCCAATCCAAAGGGAAATGGGGCGAGCAGCGGTGCCGTTGGATACCATATGGCCCGATGGAGCGGACGCGAAGACACTTCTATGTGTCAGAGCGCAGTGTTCGGCAGCGGACCTGTTCAAGACGGTCTTTGTATTGCCCGATCTCTCGGTGAGTGCCATCCGACAGCTTTACCTTCTGCTGGCTTCATGTCACGTTACTTCGAATGGGTGCGCTCATAGTTGGGTCCTTATCTTGTCATGCGTTGGTTTGCATGCCCAGTCCTACGGCAACCCCACCCCCCCCCTTCCGCCTCAACGGCAACACACACGTCCATCCATAACTGCTCCCTGGCCCCAGCCATTACCCAATTTCTCCCACGGCACGCCCTACAGATCCAATTGCATAAGCAGCGCGGCGATGTGGACCTCATTGATACCCCTTGGGCGGCGTCTAAAGCTGAGCTGCCGCCGCAGCTTTACACGTGGGGGGCGTCCGGCTCCCCCAACACGCCAACGACCAGTCTGCGGCACCGAAAAGTAAGCGCAGCATCGCACCGCTGCTCGTCCGCAGCCTACGCTGCCCGGCACCTAGCACGACACCCTCGCCACCAAAACGATGTGCTGGGGCAACGACGCTCGGCCGTCAGCGCCAGCTGCCTGCCAGCGCCACCGCGACCTCGCGGGGCCTGATCAGCGACCACCATCGTACTAGTAGCGCGGGACGGACCGTCGTACTAGTAGCGCTGGACGGGCCGTCGTACTAGTAGCGCTGGACGGGCCGTCGTACTAGTAGCGCGGGAATGACCGTCGTTCTAGTAGCGTGGGACGGGCCGTCGTACCAGTAGCGCTGGACGGGCCATCGTACTAGTAGCGTGGGACGGACCGTCGTACTAGGAGCACTGGACGGGCCATCGTACTAGTAGCGTGGGACGGGCCGTCGTACTAGTAGCGTGGGACGGACCGTCGTACTAGGAGCACTGGACGGGCCATCGTACTAGTAGCGTGGGACGGGCCGTCGTACTAGTAGCGTGGGACGGGCCGTCGTACTAGTAGCGTGGGACGGACCGTCGTACTAGTAGCGTGGGAGGGGACCGCCATGCTGGTCTGGGGCATGGTCAGATGAATGTGGGTCTGATGAAGGCGCCGACCCGCGGGACGACCCCGCTTCGGATGGCCGGTCATGAGCCGCACCCACCCAACGAACCCAGGTCCCCTCTCCGCCACAGCACGTTCCCTCGCCCCGCCTGCCGCAACCCGACAGGTGCGCTTCGAGAGCCCGCCCACCGCACTCGCGTCCAAGCCGTTCCAGAACGAGGAGTGGCAGGTACGGTCGCGGCAGCGCGGGGGGCCACCGGGGCACGCATCAACGGCAGTAGCGGCATCAGCGGCAGTAGCGGCAGCAGCGGCAGTAGCGGCAGCAGCAGCGGCAGCAGCAGTTCAACCGCTCGCGTGTCGCACCCCATGCCCCTGTGGGTGCTGCCACAGCCGCGGCGGCCCGTGGAGGGGGGGCTTCACCGGCCCGGGGGTCTCCAGGACTTGCCTGCTGCTGCACCTACGTAGCTACTTGCATAGCTGGTCCTTTTTTTCATCCTATCCTTGGGTATACACAGAAGGGGGCGGGGCAGCGGGGCATTTTCAGGAGGCCAGCTCGAGGTCAGATACACGGCGCCGCCGTGCGCCTGATGGGTCAGGATGGTGGCGGGGGGCCGCACCGCACCTGCAGGCCGCTGCATCGGGGGCGGGCGGGGGGCCGCAACATGCTCAGCGTCCCAAGCAGGCGAGCCTCGCACTCCATTGCAATGGGGCGAGAGCCCCCCCTCATCCCTCTGCCCCCCTCCCCCTCCCCTGTCCGACCCTCCCCTGTCCGACGGCCATGCGCCGACTATCCTGTCCCGTCGCGTAAAACGGTATTTGCAACCCCCTCCCCCGCACCGCACCGCACCTCCGAACCCCCCCCGACCCCCCCAGGTCCTGACGGAGATGTTCCCCGACACGCTGTACGTGCTGGAGGCGGTGTCGTCCACGTCAGCGCCGTACGGCGACAAGTTCCACGTATTTTTCCGCTACGTCATCCGCGCCGACGGCGCCTCCTGCTCCGCGCTTCACGTGATGTTCCACGTGGACTTCCTGCCGGCCATGAACCGGATGATGAGGCCGGTGGTGGGGAAGGCCATCGACTGTGAGGCGGGGCGGGGTTCGAGGAAGGCCCGTGGATGCCCCCGGGCGGGGTTCGAGGAAGACCCGTGGATGCCCGAAAAAACCGTTTCGGGCGGGGCCGGGCGGGGTTGGGTCTGGCGGTAGGGGATACGTTATGTTGGTTGAAGGGGGCGGCGAGGGAGAGGGGGTAGATGTGGAGGCGGCGAGGAGTGAGGGGTGCTGCAAATGGCTGCTGCGCACTTGACTTGCACGAAGCAGACGCGAGCTTCGGATAGTCACGTCGGAACGGGCCAGTGCCTGCACCTCCCCCCTCCTCGCTCGTCGTCGCCGGGTCCCATGAATGGCTCGACCCTTACCTCGCACCCTGCTGCTTCGCCTGGCCGTGCCACGGATAAAGCCTTTCCTCTCTGCCCCGCGGCCCCCCCCCGCCCCGTTGCGTAAAACGGTTTTTAAACACCCCCGCCCCGCCTCCCGCCCCGCCCCGCCCCTCCCCGCCCCGCCCCGCCCCGCCCCGCCCCGCCCCGCCCCGCCCCGCCCCGCCCCGCCCCGCCCCGCCCCGCCCCGCCCCGCTCCTCCCAGCCGGTGTGCGCGGCACCTTCCGCATCTTCCGCTCCGTGCTGGGGGACATGCGGCAGTGCGCCGACATCAGGGAGAGCGAGCTGCCCGTGGGGCCGCCAGCCGTGTTGCACCACGAACACGAACCCTCTGCGGAGGAGGCGAAGGAGGAGCACAGGGGCCACCCGCATCCCGGCGCGGGGGCATCAAGGGAGCATGCCGTGTGAGTGGCGCCCAGATCAGGGGCGAGAGGGGTGGGACGCGAGGCTGGGGTGGCCGGAGGGAGGAACACGGGGCACGTGGAGGGAGGAACACGGGGCACGTGGAGGGGGGAACACGGGGCACGTGGAGGGGGGAACACGGGGCACGTGGAGGGGGGAACACGGGGCACGTGGAGGGGGGAACACGGGGCACGTGGAGGGGGGAACACGGGGCACGTGGAGGGGGGAACACGGGGCACGTGGAGGGGGGAACACGGGGCACGTGGAGGGGGGAACACGGGGCACGTGGAGGGGGGAACACGGGGCACGTGGAGGGGGGAACACGGGGCACGTGGAGGGGGGAACACGGGGCACGTGGAGGGGGGAACACGGGGCACGTGGAGGGGGGAACACGGGGCACGTGGAGGGAGGAACACGGGGCACGTGGGGGGGAACAAGCCCTTGGTGTCAGGGAGGGGGACGAGCCCTTGGTGTCAGGGAGCGGTTGTCGGGGTCGGGTTGTCTCAGCAAGGGCCTGAACCCCGCAGTGCGACAGGCGCCGCGTCAGCTGCGCCAAGAACACGCGCCCCCGTCGACCTTGTGTGCACCCACCCACCCATTCCCTAAACGCAATGGTGGCTCTGCTGGTGTTCCTCCTCTCCAACTCTGCTCGTGTACCGTCCCTCATCATCTTGGCGGCGCTGCAGGGGCATCGCTCCCGGTGTGGCCCCCATGCATGGGCTGTTGTCGGTGATGACGCAGCAGCTGGTGTACAAGGACCAGGTGGGGGCGGAGGGGCGGGCGCGACGGGGCGGGCGGGGCGACCGGAGAGCCGACTCGTGTGCACTACTAGAGGGGCTGACCGATTCACTTCGTACCGTAGGGGCTCCTGGGCGCGCCCACCATGCCGGGCCCCCCGCAACCCCTCCCTGACACCAAGGGCTCGTCCCCCTCCCTAACAAGGCCGCAACTGACCCACCCCGCTGCCTGACCTCACGGTCCCCAATACAGTAAGGCCCCACTACAATAGGTCCCCCACCAAGTTACTAATTAGCACAAGGAATATTATACCCTTTAGGAAGCCAAGCGGAAAAACGGACAAACGGACGCGCGGCCCCGCTCCGGAACCCCCCTCCCTCTCTCTCTCTCTCTCTCCCTCAGGTGGTCCTCCTGGCGGACCTGCTGGGAGCCGGGCTGCGCTCCGTAACCCACACGGACGGCGGCGCGCAGGTGCTGGCGGTGCTGTTCACCGTGTGGCTCATCAGCCTGGCGGTGGCGGCGTTGCGCGGCTGGCGGGCGATGTGCACACCGCACCCAGCCGGCGGCGGCGGCGGCGGGCTGCTGTGGCTGGTGCGACTAGGCGCCTGCTGGCCGCTGCGGCTGGTGGACTTCCCGGACAGCACCGCGGAGGTGTTGACGTCGCTGGCGCTGGTGGCGGGGATCAACTGGGCGATCATCCGATGCTCCGAAGCCACGGTGCGCTACCTCAGCCAGGCGCACCCCGGCATGCTGGCGTCGGTGCGCAGCGGAGGAGCGGCGGCGGCGGCGGGGGCGGGAGGCGACGTGGTCGGCGGCGTGGCGTTCAGCCAGCAGGCCGCCGCGGCAGCGGCGGTCTCGTCGGCCGGCGGCGCCGCCGCGGCAGCGGCACCGCTGTCCGGCAGCCCCAACCGCACCACCCTGCCCGCCTCTGCGCCGGTGTCGCGGTCTGCGCCCACAGCCTCCGCGTCCGCATCCAAGGGGCCGAGTAGAGGCAAGGGTGGCAGCGGCGGCGGCGCCGCGGCGGGTGCGGCGGCGGCGGCCGCCGCCGCCGCCGCCGCGCCCGCCAAGGCCTCCTCCTCCTCCTCCGGCAAGTCCATGCCGCTGCGTGCTGCTCCCGCGGCGAAGCAGTTCACACAGGCGCAGCTGCGGCAGCTGGAGCTGGGGCGCGTGGCGACCACTACCAGCAGGAGGGGAACCGAGTCGGCGCCGACGACGGCGACGGAGGCTCTGCCGGCTATGGCCGCGATGACTGACGCCTGGGCTGCGGACATGCCCGCTGGCATGCTGCTGACTACTGAAGGGGCCCCGCCGGCGGCGGCGGCGGTGGCGGCGGCGGCGGCGGCGGTGGCGGCGGCGGCGGCGGCTCCGCCGCCGCTGCTGGCGTCGTCGTCGATGCCGGCGTCCTCAACGGCGGCGCTCAGTATGTCGCCGCCTGCACACACTGCCAGCGGCCGCAGCACCAGCGTCACCATCACGGCGGCGGAGCTGACGGCGGCGAAGCCGCTGGAGGCCGGCGCCGTCGGCGCCGCCGCCGCCGCCGCCGCCGCTGCCGGCACGCCGACGACGCCGGTGGCCTCACCTGTCTCCCGCGCATCTACAGCCTTGCAGCCGGGGGCTGGCGCTGTGTCGTCTGGCCCGCAGCCGACCCTCAGCGCCAACGCCGGCGGCACTACCACTTTCGCCAACATGTTCACGAAGGAGGGGATTGACTCCATGGCGGAGAGCCTGCGGTGTGAGTCACGCGACGGTACCGCCCCTGCCGCCTACGTCCCGTGACGCGCCCCCTACGACCCAGGGGTCGCCCCGTCGCACCGTGTCGCCCGAGCGCCTGCCTGGTGTTGGGCACTGGCCTGATTCGGGCCTGGGGGGTGGAGGTGCCGCTTCTGAGTGCTCGGGTCAGGCGCCACCCTCAGTCGCATGGTCGTCATCCCTTCGTCACACCCTGGCACTCCACGTCGTCGTTGCGGAGCCCCTTGCCCCCTGCCCCTGACCCCAACCCAACCCAACCCGATCCAACCCCTGCCTTTGCCCCTTGGGCCACGCAAATGCCAGCACTTGACTTACCACAGTCCCAATCCCGGCCGCTGAAGCCCAACACACACACACACACACAAACAAACCCGTCCTAAATCCTAAAAACTAAAACCTTAAAAACGTAACCGTAAATACTGAAACCCTAAAAACTGAAACCCCCAAAAACTAAGCCCCTACAGACTAACACCCTAAAACCCCCCTGAAACACGCGTCGCGTCCTCCGCCCTCGCGCAGCTGCTTTCCGGTGGGACTCCAAGGGCACCGAGGGTGGCGAGCTGGCCTCGCCCGAGTACGGCACCTCCCCGGGCGGCCACATGGGAAAGTACAAGACGCGCAGCGACGCCGGAGGCCTCGTCAGCGGCGGCGCAGCCGCCGCCGACGGCGCCGACGGCACCTCGTCGGCTTCCACACGGGCCGCGGTGCAGCGCCTTCACACGGCGACGGGCCGCAGCGTCGGCGGCGGCGGGGCGGCGGCGGCGTCCTTGGGGAGCATGTCTGGGGCCCTGTCACTCTACACGGCGCACTCGGACACGCAGGGGGACGACGGCGGCAGCGAGGACGAGCCCGCGGAGGTTGTGGAGGAGGTGTTTGAGAACGAGCGCTTTCAGCCCTTCCGCGGCTGGGGGCACATGTGGCCGGGTCACTTCCTGCCCTCGGACAGGGTCGGGCACTGGAGCGACCGCCAGGTGGGGGCCGGGGCCGGCGGCGCGGGTGCGAACGGGCGGAGCGATACAGCGGGGCACGTAGCGTCCACCGGCCACAAAGCTGCTGCCGGCCTTGCGACTTACGCGGCTTCTCGCTGCTTCGCGCCGCCTTGCCAAACGTGTGGCTCCCCGCCGCCCCGTCCTCTCTCCATCCGCAAACACCCCGCCACCACCACCACCACCACCACCACCACTGGGTACAACCGCAGTTGGTACAACCGTAGTTGGTACTACCTCACTGTGTACAACCGCAGTTGGTGCTGCCTCACTGGGTACAACCGCAATTGGTACTACCTTACTGGGTACAACCGGAATTGGTACTGCCACAGTTGGTAACCGCGGTTGGTACAGCGGCAGTTGGTACTATCGCAGTTGGTACAACAGCAGTTGGTACTACCGCAGTTTGCAGTCTGTTGAACCCTGCCGGCCCCCCCCCGCACGCGCTGTGCAGGGCAAACCCGGCGGCAGCGCCAGCATGGCTTTCGAGCAGGTGGTGCCGCAGCTGCCGGAAGGCTGGCGCTGGGCGGAGGAGCAGTGGCAGGTGCGCAGGGGGGACTGAAAGGGACAAGTGCTCGGGCCACAGGACGCAGGGTGCGGGCTGCGGCCGGGTGGAAATGTCACCGCCCGCACGCGGGGCACGGCGGATTTCCCCGTTCCCGTCCCCTGTCCCGACCTCCTGGCTCCGACCTCCTGGCGCCGACCTCCTGGCGCCGACCTCCTGGCGCCGACCCTTGGGTAAAACAACACGTACCAACACGCGCTCTGCCGCCGCCAGGTGGACATGGAGGGGCTGGACACCGAGGCTGTGGACGCGGACGGCTGGACTTACGCCATGGACTTCTACCTGCTCAAGTACCCGGCGCCGTCGCAGGGGGGCAAGTGCTCGCTGAAGCACTTTGTGAGGCGGCGCCGCTACTTCAGGTGCGAGTTGGGGGGGTGCAAAGGAGAAAAACCCCGGCTTGCGGAGAGGGGGCTTTGGGGGGGTCGCGTGGGATGTGTTTTGGGTTGCGCGGGGAAGGCGGGAGGTACCTGGGGGCACCCCCCGCGGCCCCACGCGGCCGGTTCGCTGAGGTCAGGCGGCTGCTGCGGAGGCGCTGTTGAAGTTAATGTGTCAATTAAACGTTGTGGTGGGCGCTGCAAGTGAACTAGAGAGGCACGTTTAGGTCGTGTGGGCGATTAGGACAAATGTGAAGCACGGTGGGATGTTGGGTTTTCGGAGCAGCAGCGGCGGGCCCGGCACCGGGCGCATGCGCCCGGCTGACCTGCTTGTACGGCGAGCGAGCGCCAGCGCGAGTAATACCCATACACTGAGTGACGCCCCTGCACCTGCACCAGTGACGCCCCTGCACGACTGCACGACTGACGCCCCTGCACTCCTCCGCTCCCCCCCTGCCCCCAGGACCCGGATCCACATTGTGGACCACACCTTGCGCTCCTCGGGCGACTCCGGCGCCATGGACCCCATGAGCGAGGAGGGAGGGGAGGAGGGGGAGGAGGAGGAGGGGGAGGGGGAGAGGAGGGAGCTGGCGCAGCAAGCCGCAGGCCCCCCCGGCGGCGACAGCGCGTCGGCTGTGGACTTGGGCTCCCTACACGCGCCATCACTGTCGCAGGGCCTCCCGGACAGGAAGCCGACGGGGGAGCTGTCGCTGGATGGCTGCACAGGCGACCTCGCGCGCGAGTCGGCGGCCGCGGCGGCGGCGGCAGCGGATCTCCGCCCCTCGGGTGTCGTGGATCTCCGCCCCTGGGGAGGGTCGACGTCCAGCGCCCCGACGCACACCCCAGGCGCCGCCGGTCCGTCCAGGCCGCGGTCCGCAGCCGAAGGGCTGTCGGAGTTGCAGGGGCAGGCGGCGGTGGCAGCTACGCTGGCGCTGCTCTCAGGCGGCCAGGTGTCGGGCTCGTCGGGCTCCGACGCGGGCGAGGGGCCGGGTGCCAGGGCGGCAGCGGGCGGCGGCGGGGTAGCAGGTCACGAGCCGGCGGGGCTCTGCGACAGCGATGACGGCCGCCGGTCAGGTGAGGACTACGTGTTGTCGCCCAAGATGGTGGTCACGTCGCATGATCCGCTGGGCGCGCTGGCGGAGGGACTGGGGGGCGAAGGTGCGGTGGCGGCGGCGGATGATGATGATGCTGGTGGTGGTGCCGCCGGCGCTGAGGCGGCGGCGGCTGTGGGCGGCGGCCGTGCTAGGGACGCACATCGGGCCGAAGATGCCGTGCCGGGGGCAGACGCGGCGGCGGCGACAGCAGAGCCGGTGGCGGCGGCGGCGGCAACAGCAGAGCCGGTGGCGGCGGCGCTGGCGGCTGACGCGCTGGCGGCTGGCGCGTCTCCCGGCGGTGGCGGCGGCAGCCGGCCCTCGGGTCTCGCTGCGGTGCTGGCAGCGGAGGCGCGGCTTCACGAGCAAGCCGCCGGCGCAGGCGGGAGCGAGGACGGCGGAGGTGGGGGAGCTGGCGGTGGGAGTGAGCCCAGGGGGTTGTTGCCGCAGGGCTCCGGCAGTGAAGGGCTGACGACGGCGACGACGACACCGAGGTCGGCACAGCTGAAGGCTGCCGCGCCGCGCCTCAAGAGCCCCCCAGCGGAGTCGGCGGCTGCGGCCGAGGCGGAAGGCCCCATCGTGGCTGCGGATCATGTTGAGTAGAAGAAATGCGTGGATGCGTGGGTGGGTTATGTGTGCCTGCTGCAGCATATTACCACCTAGCTACCGGGATTTCACCGCCACGTGGATGGTGCCGTACATGGTCTTCGCTGTTGAGGTAATTATGTCAGTTCACACGTGCTGGCGACGCACCCCCGCCGGCCACATGATCGTGCGCGGTAGTCGACGAGTTGTGGACCGATGGCATCACTGCTAGCCTGAGAATATGGGTTGGCGGGTGCGGCGTGAGGTGACTGCTTGGTTCGTTGCGGCCGTACCCATCTGCCACGCCTTCACCCCCGTCGTGGTGTCGCCCGCGCGATCGAGCACCTACAAGCCGTTCGTGGATTACAGCTGGGCTTTCGGTGGGTTTCCTCGGTGCCTGATCGCCTGGGGACCGCTCGCAGCCTTCCCTTGCAGTTTGGGTGCGCAGCCAAGCAAGCAACAGCAGCACACACGGCAGGGAGAAAGGGGGCATGCAGGCCGTACAGCCGTAAATGCGAAGAGTCGTCAGACGTAAACTACCGCTACTTACTATGCAACTTATACATTTGTAAACGTAAGAATTTTGTTTTTAGTACACCCCAATGCCCTTCATCCTTCTCCAGCCGATCTGCACACACAACACTGACCTAGCTATCAACATCAGGCTGATGTCGGATGGAACGAACAAGCACTTCGCTTCCCGGTACAGCCGCGCCCGAATCCCGAGCAGTAGCACATCAGCTGCGAAAAGAAGGACGCCCCCTAGCCTCCAGCGCTCTCTTTCTTGCGCGAACCGCGGTGCAATTGTCAATCGGGTGTCCAAAGAGGCCGGACGCGACTGAGGGCTCTCGGACAACTAACGGAGGGGACTACTGTCGGCGGGCTGTGAAGTCAGCAGATGTCAGAAACCCCGTGTCGCTCACTCCTTGACCCCGGGGGCCCCAAGGGGGCCCCTCCTTGACCCCGGGGGCCCCAAGTGACTGAAACGCTGTCTGTTTGGCATGACGGCTGCAACGGGTGACGAGCTGACGACCATTGCCCCAACCCAAACCCACTCCTCATCATCACCTCAGCGCGTCGTGGGTCGGCGGGTCACGAAATGAGTTGTTGGAATGACCGACCCTTACTTCCCGGAAATAACTGCAACACCCGCCCCACCCACTCAGGCCGGAAGTGCAACACCCACCCAACCACTCGGGTCCCTCGCAGCCAGCAGGGCAGGCGCCGTGCGCTATAACCCAGAACTGCAAAACGACGAACCAACGACGAACCCAAGAACCAACCACTGCGGAGCACACGGCCCCCGCCCGGCGCTCATCCCCCTCCAGCAACATCAGCTCGCCTTGGCGGCAGTTGGAGCCACCGCGTATGGCCCCGCCGCACACACAGATCATCCCCCCCTTCGGGTCTTCCTCGAAACCCCTTTGGGGTAGTGGGAGCAGTGGATGGACGGGTAGCGTCCGAGTTGGTGTCGGCACACCGTAGCACACACAACACACGTACACGCCCCTGCACTCCTGTCTGCCCTGCACTCCTGCCTTTCCTGCCCCGTACGATGTATGTTGTCGTACCCTGCCACGGCTCCCAGGCCCCAAGCAGGCCCCGCTTCGCCAGTCCCCCGCCCCGTCCCCGGCCCTCTCCTCCACGCGCCATGCCACTAGGGCGACGGGAAGCCCCTCTGGTCCCAAACCCACACGCTCTCGTCCCACCCGGCGCTCGCCACTAGCCCCTCCCTCAGCGTGCTGAAGTCTATCCCCACCGCAAACTCCGTGTGGTGGTCCCACGAGCGAAGCGGCAGCCCCTGGGCCGCCTGCGGCGAGGCCGTGTCCCACAGCTTGACCGTCATGTCGTACGAACACGACAGCAGCAGCGTGGCGGCGTGGGGCGAGAACAGCACCCGCCGGACAGCGTAGCTGTGGGTGGTGGCGGGGCGAGGGGGGGGACCAGGCCGGGACGAAGAGGGGATGAGCGGCAGTGGTGGTGCTGGGCGTTAAAAAGGCACGCCGGGGGTGGGTGCTGTCTAGTGCTCATGAGGTGTGGGAGGTGCCGGGTCGGTCCGTGGATGTGTGGGGTGCTCCGTGGATGGGTGGGGGGAGGTGCCGGGTCGGTCCGTGAGTGGGTTTGATGGGGAGGGCGTGCGGGCAGGGCTGCCAGCCTTGTGTTGGGGCTGGCGAAGGGGCGGCACCGGGGCCCAGGTGGTAACAGACAGTGCGGGGCGGCACCGCCACCCGTTCCCCTCCACAAGCTGCGACAACCCCACCTTGTAAGCACCCTCGCACCCCCAGCCTCCATCCCCTCGACCTCAATCTCCCGACAGCCAACAGCGGATCCCAAGAGCGGAACCCAACCTACAGCGCCCCTCCATTCTCGCGTCCTGAACATTACGTTCCTCTTCTCCTATCCAGCCCGTAAACATACGGCGCCCCGGCCGCCCCCTCACCTGTGACCCGCCAGCACCGCCACCTCCCGCCCCGGCACCCGCACGTCCCACAGCTTGATGGTCTTGTCCACGCTGCCCGTAGCCATCAGGCAGTCGTTGTACTTGCACCAGTCAGCAGCCAGCACCTGCGAGTACCGGGGTTGTTGTGGTGGTTGCGGTGGTTGTGGTGGTTGTGATGGTAGTGGTGGTGGTTGTGGTGGTTGTGGTTGTGGTGGTGGTTGTGGTGGTAGTGGTGGTAGTGGTGGTGGTGATGGTTGTTGTGGTGGTAGTGGTGGTGGTTGTGGTGGTGGTAGTGGTGGCTGTGGTTCTCGCCAGCCCACCGATTGCACACATTCAGCCAAACGTGCCGCCAGCAGTGCCCTGTGGAGCTTTCCAACCGCCACAAACCGCCACAAACAAACCGCCACAACCGCTGCCGGGACCCCTTATCCCTGCCAGCCCCTAGCCCCCCCCTAACCCCTGTCTGCCCCCACCGCCCGCCGCCCCACCTCGTATCCGTGCGCGGGCAGCACCAACGTGGGTGCCGGCTGCCGGAGGTCCCACACGCGAACAGTGGTGTCGCCAGAGGCGGACAGGAACACCTCGGGCTGCTGCGGGTTCCTGCGTGGGCAGCACAGCGAGTGACGCCAGGCGGCGGGGGCGGGGGGCGGCGGTCGCGACGAGGGAAGACGTGGGAGGCTCGGAGCCACGGGGGTCATCTGCCCTGGGTCCCCGGCTTCTCCGCTGCCCTGCACCCGCTCCCTCCGCCGCGTCAGCGACAACCCCCATCCAGCACACCCCACGTCACCGCCCTTGAGGCAGGCCGCCTCCAAGACACGTCGTCCCCCCATCCCCACCGCATTGGTTCGTCGGCCGTGGATTCGCGGATTCTCTTATAAAACCCCACCCCCATCCCCATGCACCTCGACATCCCCACCGCCCCATATCCCCATGCCGCTAGACACCCCAGCCACCCACCACGCCACGTGGTAGACGCAGTAGGTGTGTCCGGTGAAGGTCCGCAGCGAGGTGGGCGCCTGCAAGCTCCACAGCTTGACGGTGTCGTCCCAGGACGAGGACAGGAAGAGGTCGCGCTTGGAGGAGTTCCATGCGAGGGAGCAGCACTGGAGGGAAGGGGGGCCCCGTAGAAGAGCCGGTCCAGGGGGGGCCGTGGAAGAACCGGTCCAGGTGGGGCCGAGCAGGGTCGTGGGTGAGAGGCGCAGGGCGGGTTTGTGAGAGGGGAGGGGTTTCGAGAGGGGAGGGGAGGGGAGGGGAGGGGAGGGTTAGGAGAAGCGGATGTCCGCGGCGGAAAAGGATAAGGGAAAGCACAGGCGCATGGGTGGCGGAGAGCAGACTCAGGGGTTCGGGCATGGAGGCATGGAGCCTCCTTCCAGGGGTTTCCAGCTCAGACCTCAAATACTTCAACCCACAACCGCAACCGCAACCGCAACCGCCTCAACGCACCTCGTGGCGGTGCTCCTTAAAGCCCCTCACGGGGTTGGCAGCCGGCGGCAGCGCCGTGTCGTACACCTTTATGGAGCCGTCGCCGGATGACGCCACCAGCACGTTCTCGTTCGCCTCGCTCCACGCGCAGTCGTACAGGCCGTCCTGCGTGTCGTACTGCGCTACCTCCAAGATTGTGCCATTGGGGGTAACCTGCGGTCCGGCGGCGATTGGAGCGAAGTGGGCGGAGCGATCGAACCTTCGGTGCTGGGATAGCCGGGAGGTGTGGTTTCGGAGGCGCGCCGACGAGCGACAGAACGAAGGTGCGGGCGGGGCTCTGCAGGGAAGGGGCGGCCACATGCGGCCCATGGGGGGCTGCGCGGGCGGGGCCCTGGCCTGTCGCCCCCACGCGGCTCGGGGGCCCTCCCGCGCACACTTGATGCCCCAGGTGCGTGGAACCTGGCGACCTCACGACTAGACCCCCAGGGCGGACTGCACGGGGCAGCCTGACCCAGTGCGTGCGTGCGAGTAGCGAAGAAACGTGGATGGCGACGTAGGACCGGGGGACACGGGTGTGCGGCTGGATGGACTGGCTGGGAGGCGGCATCCGGCACTGCTGTGTTGGGGCGGTACGGCGCCGCCAGGCCGCCCCTCCCGCCGCCGCCCACCACCTTCCCTGGAGCTGGGGAGGTGGGTCTCCAGTCGCCCGTCAGTTGCGCGGCACCCCCATCCCATAAGCGAGCCGGAGGTATCATGGCGCGCGCCGAAACCACAGCCTCCCGAGCCTGGGCTGCCCTTGTACTAGCTGACCGCTGAGGTGCGGGGTTCGACCCCTTGCGTTTTCAGAAACCGTGTTTATGCGGCGTGCGCCGCCAAAAAACCGCGTTTCCCAAAGGGGCTTCCTCAGTGCCCCAGTTCCTCAGTTCCCCATTACTGATTGGGTACTGGAATATGTGATACTGGAATGTGGCACTGGAATGTGATACTGGAATGCGAGGCTCGCTCTCCGCTCTCCAGCTGTCAAGCGGAGGTATCCAGCAAGCGACCTCAAACGCGCTTTAAAGCTGTCCTGCATTCTGCGGTCTTGCTGTTGTGCTACTTTGCTACCCTGCGGTTCATAATTGCCCCCCTCCGAAAGCCTCCCACGCTAAGCGCTAGGACGGGAGGGCGAATGCCGTGCCACCTCCTGGGGCCTGCCCACCGGTGAAAGCGGCTCCGTCCTGTAATCCCCTCGCCCCCTCGCCTAGTTACCCACTCCAAGCCGCTTCAGGTCCCCACCTCAAACACGTGCTGCTTGCCATTGCCGATGATGCCGAAGTTCTGGGCGGTAGCAACCGCTATGCGCCCCTCAAAGAAGGGGCTGAACTTGACGGAGTAGGCATTAAAGGCCGTCCTGCAGCGCCCCATCGCGCCAGGACGGCCAAGCCGCCGCCCAGGATGAGCGGCCCGCGAGCGCTGCCCCCCTGCCGACCGCCTTACGGGTCCTACGCCAGCAACTGCTCCGAGACGCCGAAACGCAAAGGAAGCGCCAAGCAAAGACCCAAAACTCGCTAACCTATGTTGATTTCTGGTGATGAAATTGGGTCAGCTGGCAAAGAGCGTTCTTCCTGACCGAACTGGAACGTGGAAGATAGGCTTAGGTCCAAGATGCACGGACCTAAGATTTCAGCAAACTCAATGTAGAATGCCGTTCAATAGAGATAGATAGCTTGTAAGGCATGTTCAAAGCATGGAAACCTGATGACCGTCCGGCAGTGTACGATTCGCGCGGGCTGCCGCTGCTGATGGCAAGTGCAACCCTGCAACACGGTGTGACGGTGTGCATACAAATACTTAGATAAGCCTATAAACTCAAAGCTCTGAGCGCTACGCATTTTGCTCCTTCCATCGCGTTTGCTGAACTGGTTTCCGGAGGCCTCCTGAAGCCTGATCGTTGATAGCGAGTCCTAGCCAATAATATCCAACTAACATATACCGCGTGCCTCTTGCTTAGTCGTCCAGCCGCCCATTCAACTCCACGGTTCTGCAACTGCGATGGCGAAAGATCTGCTAGAGCACATTGACTTCTCAACCCTTGAGTGTCTAAATGAGGCGCCCAACCATGGGGCAGCGTTGGCACTCAAGCAGGGCTACCGGGAGCAGGACGAGCTGTTCCTCGAATCGGACACAGACGAGCAGCTCCTACTCAACATTCGCTTTCACCAGCGCGTAAGGTTGCACAGCATTGTAATCAAAGCAATTGAAGACGCAAAAGCCCCCAAGACAGTGAAGCTGTACACGAACCGGCTGCATATGGGGTAAGCGCGCGAATCCTCGATCTACAACGGTTTTCCTATCCGTTATCCTAGGAACGGGGGAAAATAAGCAGTCCATTCTGTTCAAGTCCATTCTGGTGGGGGGCCTTGTTGTATGGATAATTTGAAGCCTTTAGGGGAAGTGTGACGATGCAGGTTGTGTTTTACGAGCGAGGGATGGATGCCACGTGTGCTGCTGATAAGCATCATGGGACCGCTGCCGAGATATAGGGTGGCCTGCACTACCGACACACGCGGTGCCCTCGCTGCACCGCAGCGCAGGCGGGTGCCACGTAGCTTCAACACGCCCTTGTAGGCGAGTGTTCGGATCAGCTCGTGGCACGTGGAGAACCACGTGCCGTGCTCGCTAAATACGACAGCCAGAACGGCGCCCGCTCCGGCCTCAGAGCCCGGCCCAGCGCACTGCGCCCCACACACGCGCCCATCTGCACGTCGCGACCATGCAAGCAAGCTAGCTCCACCCGCGCCCCCCCTCTACCCATACAAAATGTCGTGTAACCGGGTTACCTCGCCCCCCCCCCACCCCACGCACACATACGGGTGCCGCAATACCTCCATGCTCGCTGTGGCCGTCCCCCGCTGCAGGTTCAGTGACACGTCCTCGGTTCCGTGCGCTCAAGAGCTGGAGCTTACGCCCGCGCAGCTCAAGGGGGACGCTATTCCCCTCAAGCTCGTCAAATTCAACAACGTGGACGTGTTGACCGGTGGGTGGTGCGTGCGCGCAGAGGGCGGACCGGGTAGGGCCGAAACCAGCAGGGCGGCGGACCGGGCAGCGGGCGGGCGAGGGTGCGGATGCGCCGCTCGGGGGGCCTTCCCTGAGACGCGTCGAGGCTACCATAGTCTCAGTGATTGTGAGGTTCGAGGCCACCAGCAGCTAGGGCCAGCTGGGTTAGGTGGGTGGGGGCAGCGAGTAAATTCGTCGTGCCGCGGGTGGAGCTGTTGGTTGCCAGCAGGGACTGTACCGGTATTCATGCACAGCATCCTCGAGACCGGGCTGGTGCGGCGGGTGCCCGGTTGCTGCGTCGGGGGTGGGGCAGGGGGTGGGGTCGAAGATGGCGTCAGAGATGGGGTCAGAGATGGGGTCGGAGATGGGTTATCAGGTGTTGGTCGCCTAGGGGCCAGGCGCTTGAGGGCGAGTGGCGCGGTCCGCACCCTGCTTGGCTTTGCAATTCGCCGCCACGGGAGGAAGCCTGACTGCCCGCCTCCTGTCCCCGCCCTCCCCCTCACGCACGGCAGTCTTCATTGAGAGCAACCAGGGCGACGAGGAGGTGACCAGGCTGTGCAAGATCACGCTCCTGGGCACCACGGGCGAGGTGTTTAATGTGGCGGACATCAAGAAGGTCGGCGAGGAGTAGTACGTAGCAGCACCCGGCTGCCGGCCTGCGCAGCCTACACACCCTGCTTCATCTGTGGCGGAACAGTGGGCTCCACCAGCCTGGCTGGAGTGTGGGCGGGCGGTGCTGGTGGCGCTGATCTGGCTAGCTAGCTAAGCTGCGCCGGAGGGGCGTCCGCTGAGGTGGTGGCGGGGAGAGCTGAGGGGCGGGGGGGTTCCTGCTGGTGCTTTAGAGAGCTGCTGCTGGCATGAGAAGCTACCGGAAAGGAGAGACCGGGTGTCGGACGTTGACATGCATGGGGATAGATAGACCAGGTGTCGGACGTTGGTAGAGACACCCGCCGCGCGAACAGGAGGCCCTCTTCAGCCCTGGCTGCGAGGCGATGTATGAAAGCACGTCGGAGTAGTTGCAGGTGTCGGTTGAGGGCGCGGGGTAGGGTCGCATGAGGGGTCAGGCATGGGTGCAGCGTCGGCTTTCAAAGGGTGCCTGGTACTCGAGGTGTTGCGGCCCTCAGTTACAACTTTACGGAGCGGATAGGCGAGCCTACGAGGGCCCAAGTGCGCGCGCCGTTCTGAGGCAGCAGGGCGGGGCTCCCACAGTGTGGTGATGGTCCTCCGCACGTCCGTCCAGGCGGGCCCAGCGGGCACTATTTCCGCCAGGACCTCGCACGAGTAGTCGCTGGGTGGCATAGCCATGCCACGCACGGGGTTGCCTAAATAAGGCTCCGCCGTCGCCGCCGCGGCTGGGTAGCGCAGGCAGGCGCGGCCGCTGTCACCTAAATATTGAATTCACGGTTTCAGTCATGTGTGCCCGCAAGGGGGTCCCGGTCCAGCGCCGGTTGCTTCTGGCCTTACGTCTCGCGTTCAAACTACGCGACCTTACTTCATGCGTGCTGTCCGTACGTTGGCCAGCGAGCGACGGTGCGGCGGCGTATGCATTGCTGCGTGCGTGCAGCCGGCAGCCCGGTGGTTGGTGAGCCTGCTGTTGACAGGGCCCGCTGTTGCTCGTCGCCCTGCCTGCTGGCGTTGGGGGCCGGAACGGGGCCTGCTGCTGCATGCATGCGTGAGCGCGCAGTAACGCACCGATGGAAATGCGTCGGACGCATGAGGTCAGGCGACTTCCCGCGTCCTAGCTACCTCAGCAGTGAGCGTCTTCTTGAATTGCGATGTGCTGCTGTGAACCCTACAGTCTCCGAGCACCAAGCACGTCCATAATAAGGGTGAAGGAACGAAATGCAACTCGACCTTTGGGCCTTGGCCCCTCATCACAACTCCTCCATTTCTACGCACACAAACGACATGCATAACATACGGTAGACATGCTTCTAGGATAGGGATGCTCCCGATTCAGCAGCGCCTTCCCTCCGTCTACTACTCGTCGACTATCGCTTCTTGCACCACCATCCTCATCGCCCTTGGCTTGTCGGCCGCCGTGGGTCCGAGGATCTATTTTTATCCCCGCCCCTCCGTCGCCAACATTCATGCTTCCTTCAGTTCCGCCTTCACCACGGGTTCAGGTCTGTGGTATGCACACTACTAGTTGCGGCTGGGCGCCAGGCCGATAGTGTGACGCGGCAAGATGCTGGTATTCAAGTGGTTGGCTGCTGAAACGAATAGATGCAGATAGATGCACCGGTTTACAAGCAACTGAGGCCATCATTCATGACCGTCTGAAGTGCACACATCCTACGGCGCCAAGGTCTCATAAATTAGGAGGATGGAACGCCAGACAAGAGAGCAATGGAGCGAAAGCAGTCGTGCGTCATGGCGGGCTCACGCAAGCAAGACAAATCCACGTACGGCGGCATTATGTACGGGCATATCCAGGACGAGCGGCGAAACAGAGATGCGACAACGCAGACCCTCACCAGAAAGCTTTAAATACGTCTTTAGTACGTACCTGCCTAGGCACACTCGTGGCCCATGCTTGTGCAATTTATACAAGGGATTATTGCGGCGGTGCTACGCGCTGCGCAGTATCTGTGGAGTGCTTTGTGGAGCGCTTCGATCCCAGCCATGGCCGACCTCAACGGCGCCGTGAGCATCCTGATGGGCAAGATCACCACCTGTAACGTCAATAACCACGAGCGGGCCGTCTTTCTCACAATAGAAGGACGGCCGGAGCCGGAGACGCGCCGCCTGGGCGAGGCTCTCAATGCTGCAGGCGGTATCGATTTGATGAGGCGTGTCGCGCATCGGGTGCGTAAAATTGTTGAGACAACGCAGCCCCCGTACTGTCGCGGCGATCTTCAGGAGCTGGAAGCGGCATGGGGCGGCATCGGCGAATGGAGAGCATGATTCAGGATGATCATAGGTCAGAGCCGCCTCGCCTGCTGTTACATCCTGTCAATTCCTAGGGCTACAGCAGCTCCTCTTAAGTCGACCCAGGATGCTGCTGTAGGATTTATGTGAACACGTGATGATGCGGTAGTGTGAATGGTTAGGTTCTTACGTTGGTATCTACCGCGCGTATTGTGAATGGGTTCAGAGCAGGGCACGTTCAGAGCCTATGAGCGCACCCAGGATGTGGCGTCGATCGTGCGTTGCGATAGCTAACAGCGATTTCATGATGATGTCCTGTTTCATCAGCGCCTGACTAGATAGTTCTAGATGATCATTTTCAAGTATGAAGGTACGTACGTACCGGCCCGGCACGTTGTAATGGGAAAGAATTGTCGTCGGCCAACTTAAGCTTTTCTGCACTCGCAAAGGTGCAGGCGTTAATCCCGGCAACAAATGTTTGGTCGGGATAAAGCGGCAACTTATTGATGGTCGCGATTATCCGGGCAACAAATGTTTGGTCGGGATAAAGCGGCGGCTTACGTATTGGCTTCGTTGGACAGCATTTACGGCAACTTTCATGGGAACTTTGGTTTATGGGAACTTTCATAACCAGCAACTTCGCGTATGCCTTATACCAGCAAAGTACGCGTATGCCTTATAGTATATATACGCGTATATATTGCTGGTATATATACGCGTATGCCTTTTTAGTATATATACGCGTATGCCTTTTTAGTGTATATACGCGTATGCCTTTTTAGTGTATATACGCGTATGCCTTTTTAGTGTATATACGCGTATGCCTTATATAAGGCATACGCGTATATATACCAGCAAAGTACGCGTATGCCTTATACCAGCAAAGTACGCGTATGCCTTATACCAGCAAAGTACGCGTATGCCTTATACATGCACGTTCGCGTATGCCTTACTCACAGATTGATGGAGTCCGTCCTCACCACGCTAATGGAGAAGCTACCGCTGCCTACTGTGCCTCAAAATGGAGGGGCGGTGTTACCCTCCCTCTACATGGCACAGTACAATACATGTACGTACAGATGACGTGACGTTAATGACACAACGAGTTGGTTACGCAAATTTAGGTTCATGGAAACGTTGCAAATGATAATAAACTTTCGTGTTCTATTGCGCTGGCAAACCCGACCATTTCTGTAACGCCTTGGCTGGCCACCTTATGGTGTTCGCTAACCCTAAGACTGATTCCAATGCGTCGCGACTATCCCGCTTCCTATTGCCGTACGGGCCGGGCGAGAGCGCTGGCGCCCCTGGGCTCGCGCCTTTTCCCTCCTCTATCTATCTTTCATGCACTCATCTCCGACATAGTGGTTACTCCTTAGTATGGGCTAAAGTGGACTTATTCGTGAGAGCCTTACGAAGTCAGTTGACAGCAGGCAACCTTCAAAACAAAGCTGCGTGGCAACTGAGCAAATACACAGTGTAATAAAGGGTAACACATACCGCCGGTACGTGAACGTTGGATGATACATGTCGGGAATGTTGGATTTATAATTCCGGAAGTTCGGATTGGGATTGGGCATATATAAGGCCCCCGTTGTGACAACCAACTATCGCGTATCTTCGCCAGAGGGCCGCTGTTTGCTTCACTCTGTATGACAAACTCGAAGGCCTCGGCTTGAGGATACAGGCGGCGCATCCAAATCGTGATTTGTGGAGCATTGCGAAGCCAGTTCCCAACCGGGTTGAACGCGACAGCCGGCAAAGTAAAGACACAGTGAGAACTGTGCATGTGTTGCATTGAACATAGGGAATGCAAGGTATACCCGCATTTTGTGTGCCTTTTGTTCGCAAGCTGTTGTCTTGGCTTCTATTGGACGGACCCATTTAACAAAGTTGACGTTCGCGGACGTCCCCTAAACTTGGCTCCCCAAGCCCGTCAGGATACGGTTCGCCGCCGAATGGTTCTTGCTGGGGTGTGTGGTCGATTGCCAGACATGTAACCTTTCAAGTTACAACCATATAGAAGCACACAGGAAGCCTCCGCAGCGCCTCCTCTCTGGCAGGCCCTAGGTGTATACTCGCTGCTGCCCCAGCCGGACAAGCTGCATGCATGCAGGCTACTCCCCACCACATCACACGCGCCAGATGCACTCCCATTGCTCCGATGGCAAACGTCGATATCGGCACGTGGGTCTATTGAGTCACCGCCGTACGGTACCGTATTATGCACGGAAAAAGACCTAACAGCCCCAAACACGACTTGATTCTTCCCGGCATGATGCCTGATCCGTGCAACTCAAAATCCGACCTTGCCCGGCGACCGTCTACACCGGCCCCCGCGCATAGCGCTGTAGCCCGCGTCACACAGCCACTTCACTCCTCGCCCTCCTCGCTGCTCCCCTCCGTCCTCCGACTCGTTGTTTTTGTGGAGCCAGTCCCGCACCGCCGCGACCGCCTTCCGGAAGGCGCGAACCCTCGCGTCCGCCGTCGCCACCGCCGCCGCCGCCGCCACCGCGGCCGGGCCCCCGCTGCTGCCCTCCGCCTCCTCGCACCACTGCGTCAGCGCCTCCTCCTCCACCAGGTCCTCGTTGGCCAGCTCCTGCAGCAGCCGGGTGGCGCAAGGCAGGTAGCGCCCGCCGGTGGCGCCGGTGGCGCTCTGGGTGTCAGCCAGGCACAGCTCCTCCAGCGCCGACACCAGCTTCAGCTGCTCCCCGGGCCGCTCCAGCCGCAGCGACTCCAGCAGCGCAACCGGACGCAGCGTCCCCCAGCGCTTCAGCCGCCGGACCGCCGCAGCGCACAACTGCGGATCCGTCGCCGTCGCCGCCGCCACTGCCACTGTCAGCGGCCGCCGCGTCGCCCGCCAGCGGCGGCCGCGGCGCCAGCAAGTCGCGCAGCGCTGCCGCCAGCATGCACCCAGCGCCCCACGTCGGAGCGGGAGAAGCTGCCAGGCCGCAACAACTTCAACAGCTCGCTCTTCGCCGCCGCAGTCGTGTCCGCGGCGCCGTCCGGCGCCGCATCCGCCGCCGGCGCCACGTGCCACGTCAGCACGCCCTCCACTCGCCGCCGCTGCTCGTCCTCCCGCTGGCGCCGCCGCTCCTGCCACTGCTGCGGGCCGCCGCCGAGCACCGCCCTGCGCAGCATGTCCATGCCCGGGTAGATGACGGTGCCGTCGCGACGGAGGCGACCCATGAACTGCTGGTGGTCCTCCCAGCTGAGGTGCGTGGGCCGCCAGGTCAGCGCACAGCACGATGGTGTCGACGGCGGGGCAGTCCGTGCCGTACACAGCAGAGTAGTCGACCACCAGCGTGTGCAGGGGCGGCCTCGTGTCGGCGCGCTCAGGCACGTACAGCAGCGCCTGGAAGGGGAGGAGGAGGGGCGGCGGTGCAGGGCGGGAAAGACACATAGGGCGTCAGGTACGGCATGATCAGGGTTGTGAATCCCGCTGAAGCCCTCAGCCAGCCCCAGTCTGCATCACTACTGCCGTACCCCATTTATCCCCACGCACCGAAGCCCCATAATCGTATCACCAGCCCAATCTTAACCCCTTTCGCACAGTTGTCGTACCTGCTGGTACAAGCGCTTCACCAGCGGCTCCACGTCGCGCGTCGCCGTGTAGGCCACCCCCTTGGACAGCATCACCAGCGCGTCGTCGTCCATCACGTCATCCGCCTCGTCAGCCCAAACCACCAGACCCGGCCGCAGCATCACCCGGCCAGCGCTGCCCAGACCGTCGTCCCTGCCGCCGGCGCGGCCGCCGTCCTCGTCTCCGCGCTTCGCCGCGCGCTCCCGCGCCTTCTCCGCTGCCCGCTTCTCCGCCGCCGCCTTGCGCACCTTGGCCCGCACCGCACGCGCCTCCTGCGTCCAGCGCTCCTCGTCCACCCCCTTGCCTGCCAGCCTCAGCGCCACACGGCGGGGCTGCAGGGTGGCCACCAGGGTCACACCCTGAGGAGGAGGGAGGGATGGAGGAACAACATGGCGGCTGGGCAATATACCGGTACACGTGAAGGGAACCATGGAACAAAGGCATGGTTCGTGGGGCAGACGTGCGTGTGGATGCAGTGCTGAGTCCACACTGGACGGAGGACGGAGGAGGTCTGAGTTGTGCGCTATCGACGACGCGCTCCCATGCCGCCTTCGTGACCCGTCCGTGGACTGCTAATCGAACTGCACATCCGGCCCCCAGCTGCTGCCACCCGCATCGCGCCCTTCTCCCCCCCTCCCTACACACCTGCTTGGACAGTACGTCCGCCATGCTGCCTGCCGGTTTAACCGGCTGCTTTCACGCTTCCCGCAGCTCCTGGAAGCGCTCCTGCTGTGCGGCCAGGCGCACCACCTCCGGCTCCAGGAGCTCAGAACGAAGACCGCGCACGTCCTGTGATATGACGGAGCGGGCCGGGGCCGGGGAAGCAAGAGGGTATTTGTGAAGATGCTAACCTGCCCAAGCGTGCGGGTACTGGCTGGGGTAGTTATTAGGAGGAAACGGGGCGCGGGCGGAGAAAATGATAACAAGGTAGGGTAAACAAGGGCTTTAGGGGACTGAGCCGCGCTGCGCACCTGCTCCAGGACCTTCCATGTGTCGTCCTCCGCGGGGCCCTCCTCCTCGCCCTCGGCCGCCTCGCCCGCCGGGGCCGCTGCTGCCGGCGCTGCCATCGCGTCTGCAGCTGCGGCTGCGCGTGCGGGAGGTCCAGGCCGCGCAGGTGGCGGTCGGGCCTGTGGAAGCGTTTGCGCGTCGGCTGTCTCTCGTGTTAGTCTTCCTAGGTCTCGGAGCGTCGATCTTGGAGGCCGTCCGGCTCGCACCGCCGACCCCGCCGGTCGGCGCGGCCGAGCGGTGGGCCCAGTTTCGGGAGTGGTTGGTGTTGGAGAGCGGGCCGATGGGCGGCGGGATGCGGCCCCCCACCGCGAGTGATTGGGTGGAGGGCGGCTGCCCCGTGCTGATCTCCCTCCTTCGTTTGCGTGACGCCCTCCTCCGGGCGTGTGTGCGGTTGTCGGCGTGGGTAGCGAAGACCGCCGAGCGCCGCACTTATGGCGGTTTTGCTTGGGCCGCACCTGCGTCCTATTGCTCAGCGCGCTGGGGTTCACGCTCAGCTTCAAGAAGAGCCGGCTGATCCCGACACAGCGGCTAGGCGGCACCATGGGGGCGGGCCCCACGTGGGCGCCGGTGCCCGCAGAGAGTGGTGGCTGGTTGGGACCCGGCGGTCCCCGCGATCTCTCCAGTGGGGGGCCGGGCCCCAGTGGGTTTGGGCGGGACGGGGCGCGTGGTGCGCCCCGCCCGGCAGCATCGTTTCTGACGGTGTTGAGCCCGGCCGATCGTGCGCCCGCCGGCGTGCCCCGTGCGCGCCCGACCTCGAACATGCGCGACCGCGCCCTCGCCTCGTTCAACCTGGCTCTGTTCCGTGCGGAGCTGCCGCACGTGTCGTTCGAGGACTACCTGCGCGCTGCCACGCGCTACCAGTGGCTGGTGCTTTGCGGCGGCCGGCAATCTCGGGGCCGGGGGCTCGTGCTCGGCCCGATGCACCCGTCCGCACCCCGCCCGTGAGACCATCCTGCGGGTGGTGACCGAGGCCATGGCTCCGACGCCCGGGGATACGGTAAGCCCCGACTTCCGTGCCTGATTCTGTGCCCGGTCGGGCTGCGGTTCCGTGCCGCCGGTCGTGATCCATGTGCGCCGGGCTGCGTGTTCGCAGGTGCCGGCGGGTGGTGTGGGCGCTAGGGGAGTGGGGCTGGGGACCGGAGGGGTGATTCAAGCGGTCGACCCGGAGCGCTCACCATCGGAGGGAACCGCCTTGCAGCAGCTGTATGAGGCATGGGCACGCATGCAGCATCTCAACGACCTGCGGGCCAGTGAGGCGACGCCCAACGCAGCATTCGAAACACAGCTGAAAGCCCTGTGCCCAGACCCCGACCAGTTCCAGTCGGGCCACCTGCAGAGGTTCGCTCGGGTGTGGAAGACGTTCCTGACGCTCGCGGGTGATGGGAAGATAACAGAGCCGGGCAAAGACGTGCTCAAGATGGTACGGGACGGAGTGCAGCTGGACATCGTGGGCGTCTGGGGCCCCGGACATGCATCCGCCCCGCACAAGCCCGAGAAGATTCGGATCGTCCGGCAGATGCTGGCGCAGCTTCGACCGCGGGTCAAACCAGACGACCTATTACAGGGTCGTGAGCCCCACCGCGTGTCGTTCCCAAACCATCGCAGCGCAGAAGAGCACGCGGAGTTCGTAACGACGGAAGTCTTCAAGGCAGTGGGTCAGGGGGCGATTCGGCGTTGGGAGGGGGGCGAGCCGCCGGTGGTAGTCAACGGACTACGGGTGGTGGTGCAGCCCGACAAACTGCGTTTATGCATGAACATCAACCTCTTCATGCGCTACAAGCCACTCAAGTATGAGAGGATCACGGACATGATGCACTACACTCGACCGGAGGACTACTTGTTTGCTACGGATGACAAGTCGGGGTACTGGCAGCTAGCGATGCACCCCGAGTCGTATCGGTGCCTGGCATTCGAGTGGCAGGGGGAGCTGTTCTTTTGGCCACACATGCCATTCGGCATCGCCCCCGTGTGTCGGTTGTACACCGCCCTGAAGCTGGAGGTGTTCCATCCGTTGCGGAGCCATGGCGCACGATTGACGTTCCTGATAGATGACGTAGCGGGCGTGGCCAGCTCGCAGGGGCGGGCCAAGTACTTGGGCCGCACCTGCGTCCTATTACTCAGCGCGTTGGGGTTCACACTCAGCTTCAAGAAGAGCCGGTTGGTCCCGACACAGAGGCTACGTTTCTTGGGGCATATCGTGGATGCCGCGAACCAAGCGTTCGAGATGCCGCTGGAGAAGGTCGAGGGGTTCGTGGCCTTGGTGGCCGAGTTGCAGGCGGCGCCAGAGATGGGGATGCGTCAGGTACCACGGGTGGCGGGTAAGATCATGTCAATGAGCCTTGCGGTGGCGACGGCACAGCTGCACAGCCGCTTGGTAGGAATGGCGCTGCGAGGCAAAGGGTCGTGGGACGAGGCGGTGTCGGATGCCAGCCAGTGCCTGGCGGAAGCTCAGGTGTTCCTGGACGTGCTCCGGACGAAGAATGGCCGCACCTGGTGGCGCAAGGGACCCGCGGTCCAACTCCGGGTGACGGGAGACGCTTCGGGGAGCGCGTTCACGGCGTTCCTGCCGGGGGGCAAATTGGGCCGCGATGAGATGTTCGTGCCATTCAATCCGGATAAGCAGGCCCGGATGGCGGCAGGAGAGTTCAGCAGCACGGAGAGAGAGTTGGGCACGATCCAGCTCGCCATGCAGTGGTTGGCGCAGTGCGCACCCCAGCTGATATCGCATCGTCGTGTGCAATACCAGACGGATAGCTCAGCGGCCCAGCTCTGCTTATTGGGTATGAAGGGGCGGGGTCCCTGCCTGGAGCGGGTGGCGGCGATCTACCGCCTGTGCGCGGCGACGGACACGGAGATCGATGCACGTGGTATGGCACCCACGTGACGAGGAGCTACAGGTGCAAGCCGATGAGCTGAGCAAGCGGGAGGACGCCTCGCAGTGGAGCCTCCAGGAGGAGGTGTTCGCAAGCATCCTGCAACGGCCGAGCTTGCAAGGTCGGACACCCCAGGTGGATTGCTTCGCGGATGCCGCCACCATGGTAGTACCGAGCAGCTTTTACTCGCGGTACTGGAATCCGGGCTCCTTGGGAGTGGACGCACTCGCCCATAGCTGGGCTCCGAAGGCGGGGCAGCCCCGGCAGCTGTGGTATATCTACCCCCCGTTCGCTCTGGTGGGGCAGGTGGTGAGGAAGGTAGCGGATGATAGGCCGGATTGCATTTTGATCCTACCCGTCTGGCCCCGGTGGTGGACGGTGCTGCTGGATCAGATGCCTGTCCATGACAGGTGGCTGCTGCCCCATCGGGATGCACCTTTCTGAAATGCCGGTATTTATATAAGGCCCAGATCTAAGGAGGGCGGGGATAGGGCCCACTTGACAGGGGCAGTCGAGTGGCTGTAATGGACAGCAAGAGAGCGAGACCTGCCTCCTTTCTCTAGAATCGTTAATTGGCAATTAGGCACCAGCAACATCAACTCCAGCCTCGACGGGCAACCTTCGCTCGTCTCAAGAAACCCCCCCTCCCTCCCTGGGGGCCTGGTGGGGGGCCCGCGCCTCGTTCCCCAGGCCGGGGGCTCGGGGGCCCTCGTGGTGTGTGTGGTGGAGGTAGCTCTGTAATGGCGCAGGTGCTCGCATCTGGCCTCGGAGCTGGAGGTCGGCCGGCGAGACCCCCAAGGCAGCCTCGTGTTGGAGGGAACCCCGACGGAAGCTATACGGTATATGGGCCGCCTCGCCCGCGTAGAGCCCGACACTCTGGAGGTGTTGGCGCAGTCGGGCTTCCACGGCGGAAGTGCTGTAAGGTCGATCAGCAAAGTTGTTCTTCTGCTGGTTTAAGGGGCGGAAGAGGAAGGCGCTTGCTGGAGCGGGTAGGGCGGCCAGAGCAGCGAGGTAGAGCGCCAGAGCGCGTACCGTGCAAGTTCTCGACTCGTCGCTGGGATAGAGACGGATGGGCGGGGCCCGGATACCTCGGGCGGTCTTCGTACCGAGCTGATCGATGCAGAGCACGTAGCCTGCGGGATAGCCCACAGAGGTCTCGGGCAGGGGCAGGGGAAAGCCGGTGAAAGGCTGTTGGCCGTTGTCAGGGGCTCGAAAGTCGTCGAAAGTTAGCTTGCCGCCCTCTTTGGTGCGTTTGCTCGTATGCCACAGTAGAGTAAATAAGGCCAGGTCACGGAGGAAAGTAGTGCGTTTGAGGGCTGAAGAGGCGGACGCGGCTTGCGTATGCAGGTAGTTGGCCAGAGCCGTAAGTTTCTGCACCGTAAGGGGCATGGCTCCATGCTCACTGTGGCCGGCTCGGCTCGCCAACATGAGGTAGCCCTTGCCGTAACCCTTCATGGCTGCGGAGTCGCAGGGATTGCCAGATCCGGTAGCATCCACGTAGGGGCCGCGACGGCCGACCAAGCTAAAGGCCGTCGACAGGTGGGAGATCTGTGATGGGACCGTGCCAGCGCTGGGTCGTCCGTCTGCTCGGAGGTGGCCGGGGTGCTCGGGGAGCCAGTGCTCCTCCAGGTAGGCCAAAAGGTCGTCCGGGGTGCAGGTCTGGAGGGAGTGGGAGATGCAGTTGAGCCACACCGCTAACTCCTGGCCTGCGGCCTGAATCCGACGCCAGGTTTCGGGCTCCCACTGTTGTTGGTGGACCGCGAGGGCTGAAGCCAGCCCACTCTCGTACACCTCGGTCGGAAGGGGCAGTGGGTCTATCGGGACAGGAGGGCGCGGGCGGAGCTGGGACAGGTAGTAATTGATGCTGCTACCCGGGTTGGTGGCCAGAGTCTGCACGTCAATTGGAGGACGGGTCAGCGCACAGGTCGCGCGGTAAAGGGGTGGCCAATGATCACTCACGAGGGAAGACGGTAGGGTCGCCTGACTTGGGACGATCTCTGTGTCGCGATTTGGCGCCAGACCAGGCGCACGTCGGCCGACGCCGGAGTTTCGTTTCTCCAGCAGAGTTGCATTCTTTGCTTTACACTGTCGCAGAGAAAGCGGACTCGGTTGATGTCCGTCGCGTTCCCGCCCTCCCGCCCGCGACCCTGTTTGTCTCGCGTCCGTTGTGCTGGTCTTACCTTTCGGCGGGCGCAGAGAAATAGGTGTGGTTACAGGATAGAGGCCAGTAGACACCTAATGCCTTGGGGGTCTCGCCGGCCGACCTCCAGCTCCGAGGCCAGATGCGAGCACCAGCGACATTACAGCGCTACCTCCACCCCACACGCCACGAGGGCCTCCGAGCCCCGGCCCGGGGAACGAGGCGCGGGCCCCCCACCAGGCCCCCAGGGAGGGAGGGGGGGTTTCTTGAGACGAGCGAAGGTCGCCCGTCGAGGCTGGCGTTGACGTTGCTGGTGCCTAATTGCCAATTAACCATTCTAGAGAAAGGAGGCAGGTCTCGCTCGCTTGCCGTCCGTTACAGCCACTCGACTGCCCCTGTCAAGTGGGCCATATCCCCACCCTGCGGCTCGTCCGTAGTGCACTCCTTAGATCCGGGCCTTATATAAATACCGGCATTTCAGAAAGGTGCATATGCCTTGGTCTGCTGCTCCTGGCGGTTTACAGTACAAGCTCTGCATACGCAGCGTTGGCACCGTAATTATTTCGAGCTTCCGCCGTAATTTACAGTCAAAATCTTTACGCCAGGCGTATAGGCGTAATTGTGTCGTACATCGCGACCCCTCGGCGTAATGCGTTATCTTTGGCGTAAAGGAAAACAAGGAAATAAGCCTCCCTTTGTGATGCAATACATATAAAACACGTAAGCGTAAATTCTGAAGTTGCAGCGGGCGCCCAGAACGTGCCAATCGGACGAGAAGCAAGCGGGCGGTCTCTACCCTAGCAACGGCGCCTACAACACAGCCTTAACACTGGAGGAGCCTATGTCATTGAGTGTTTAAATGTAGATACGCATGTAGTCGCGCTCCAGCACCTTCACTAACAAGCAGGTTCTTAACAAAGGTGCCATGCCCCACAGCAGGCTTCACCTGTCGCCGACACCAGGTGTAACACTTCTCGACCTGTTGCTGGGTGGCGCGGGCGCGCGGCACCACAGCCCCGCGGACTGGCGCTGCTGGCAGGCGGGCTGCAGGTTACCAAGCTGCAGGGTCTCAAGATCCAAACGTAAAGGCGGCGCTGACTGCGGCTGCGTCGACCTAGTGACCTATTCACGCAGCAAGGAGCCGCGGGCGTTCTTCAAGCGCGGTGTGTTACATTGTGTAGAAGCACAACCAAAACAACCAACACAACCAAGCAGAAGATAGAACCACGCCGAGGAATGAGGCGTGGTTCCGCTAAGTACTCTGCGGCACCAACGGATTTGGTCAGAAGGGCCCTGCGCCCGACCTGAATCGCGAGATTCACACGTGTCCCCATCGTTGTCGGAACGAGTGGAAACCGAATCCATGAGGCAACAGCATACAAGCGGGAACGCAGATGTCCTGGCTCCGGAACCAGTGCCAGGCGATGCGCCCGATGGTTCTACCTCTTGCTCTGGAACCCACTGTAACCGTTACAACAAAAAAAGTAGAGCGCGCCAGCGCACGCCCGCAACTACCCCCAACAGTTTCGCCGTGTATCCCGTGCCGCGGATGCTCCCAACATACCTGGCGCCGGTGTAGATCGTTTTGTGCGAGAGCACGATGGCCTGGCTCTCGCACATGATGACGGCGTCAAACTCCACCTCGTCCTGGACCTTGCTGTCTTTCAGCACTGGCAGTGAAGGGTCGAAGACGCACGTCGGGTCCTCGCGCTGTACGTCCCGCAGCACGGCCTGTCAGGTCCATTAGCTCGCTTGGGCGCACACCATGGGCTCCAGCATCCGGCAAGGGCGGATGCACCTCACGAAGTGGCGAGAAGACGAGGCCGGCCAGGTGTGTAGCCCTCTTTAAGATACTCCGCTTCATGGAGCAGCATAACTCGATTACCAGCATCCGCCAAGGGCGGACGCACCTCACGCAGCCGCTGCATGAGGTGCGTCCGCCCTTGCCGGATGCTTGGGATCGAGTTACGCTGCCCCGTGAAGCGGTGGTATCGCTGCGAGGGGTTGAGGGACATGCGCACTTAGTCGAAGGTTGGCACGAGAATGAGCTGTCACGACACGGCTGGTGATTGACACAGCGTGTGCGAGACACCAGAACCCGCTCAGCAGTGGGGTGCAGTAACAGCAATGACTTCGGAAAGGCAGCAGTCGCGCCGAGCCCGGCTAAGTTGTACGGCACAAAATCAGGGACGTCCAATAGCAGCGGCGGCATGAAACAACTCGGTCGGCAGTACGACAGGGTCATCATGTACGACAGCCACGGTTGTAAGCCGCTCGGCGCTGCTATACCAGCCGGGGAAGAGCCTTCCCACCATCTCGAGCATGCCTTTTCAGCGCTAGTGGCCACACATGGGGGGAGTTGCGGGAACCCCTGACCGATGCTCAGTGGGGGTTCGAATTACGGCCAGCGCATGAATTGGATGTCCCCCACGAAAAACCGACTTCGCGGTTTCTGGTGTGGGGGGATGGTATCAGCCCTCTGCGGATCGCCGCACGAGGACGTCCGGGCCAATCGGCAAGCATCGGCTTCTCCGGCAACCTTCGATCGGCCTCGCTCTTGGGCACGCAGCTTAACGGTAGCAATAACTAGGTGAAAGGAACGTCCCCACTGAAATTCGCCTCTCGGGATCGCCGCACGAGGACGTCCGGGCCAATCGGCAAGCATCGGCTTCTCCGGCAACCTTCGATCGGCCTCGCTCTTGGGCACGCAGCTTAACGGTAGCAATAACTAGGTGAAAGGAACGTCCCCACCGAAATTCGCCTCTGGGGATCGCCGCACGAGGACGTCCTGGCCAATCGGCAAGCATCGGCTTCTCCAGCAACCTTCGATCGGCCTCGCTCTTGGGCACGCAGCTGAACGGTAGCAAAACCTAGGTGAAAGGAACGTCCCCACCGAAATTCGCCTCTGGGGATCGCCGCACGAGGACGTCCAGGCCAATCGGCAAGCATCGGCTTCTCCGGCAACCTTCGATCGGCCTCGCTCTCGGGCACGCAGCTTAACGGTAGCAATAACTAGGTGAAAGGAACGTCCCCACCAAAATTCGCCTCTGGGGATCGCCGCACGAGGACGTCCGGGCCAATCGGCAAGCATCGGCTTCTCCGGCAACCTTCGATCGGCCTCGCTCTCGGGCACGCAGCTTAACGGTAGCAATAACTAGGTGAAAGGAACGTCCCCACCGAAATTCGCCTCTGGGGATCGCCGCACGAGGACGTCCGGGCCAATCAGCAAGCATCGGCTTCTCCGGCAACCTTCGATCGGCCTCGCTCTTGGGCACGCAGCTTAACGGTAGCAATAACTAGGTGAAAGGAACGTCCCCACCAAAATTCGCCTCTGGGGATCGCCGCACGAGGACGTCCGGGCCAATCGGCAAGCATTGGCTTCTCCGGCAACCTTCGATCGGCCTCGCTCTTGGGCACGCAGCTTAACGGTAGCAATAACTAGGTGAAAGGAACGTCCCCACCGAAATTCGCCTCTGGGGATCGCCGCACGAGGACGTCCAGGCCAATCGGCAAGCATCGGCTTCTCCGGCAACCTTCGATCGGCCTCGCTCTCGGGCACGCAGCTTAACGGTAGCAATAACTAGGCGAAAGGAACGTCCCCACCGAAATTCGCCTCTGGGGATCGCCGCACGAGGACGTCCGGGCCAATCGGCAAGCATCGGCTTCTCCGGCAACCTTCGATCGGCCTCGCTCTCGGGCACGCAGCTTAACGGTAGCAATAACTAGGTGAAAGGAACGTCCCCACCGAAATTCGCCTCTGGGGATCGCCGCACGAGGACGTCCTGGCCAATCGGCAAGCATCGGCTTCTCCAGCAACCTTCGATCGGCCTCGCTCTTGGGCACGCAGCTGAACGGTAGCAAAAACTAGGTGAAAGGAACGTCCCCACCGAAATTCGCCTCTGGGGATCGCCGCACGAGGACGTCCAGGCCAATCGGCAAGCATCGGCTTCTCCGGCAACCTTCGATCGGCCTCGCTCTCGGGCACGCAGCTTAACAGTAGCAATAACTAGGTGAAAGGAACGTCCCCACCAAAATTCGCCTCTGGGGATCGCCGCACGAGGACGTCCGGGCCAATCGGCAAGCATCGGCTTCTCCGGCAACCTTCGATCGGCCTCGCTCTCGGGCACGCAGCTTAACGGTAGCAATAACTAGGTGAAAGGAACGTCCCCACCGAAATTCGCCTCTGGGGATCGCCGCACGAGGACGTCCGGGCCAATCAGCAAGCATCGGCTTCTCCGGCAACCTTCGATCGGCCTCGCTCTCGGGCACGCAGCTTAACGGTAGCAATAACTAGGTGAAAGGAACGTCCCCACCGAAATTCGCCTCTGGGGATCGCCGCACGAGGACGTCCGGGCCAATCGGCAAGCATCGGCTTCTCCGGCAACCTTCGATCGGCCTCGCTCTCGGGCACGCAGCTTAACGGTAGCAATAACTAGGTGAAAGGAACGTCCCCACCGAAATTCGCCTCTGGGGATCGCCGCACGAGGACGTCCGGGCCAATCAGCAAGCATCGGCTTCTCCGGCAACCTTCGATCGGCCTCGCTCTCGGGCACGCAGCTTAACGGTAGCAATAACTAGGTGAAAGGAACGTCCCCACCGAAATTCGCCTCTGGGGATCGCCGCACGAGGACGTCCAGGCCAATCGGCAAGCATCGGCTTCTCCGGCAACCTTCGATCGGCCTCGCTCTCGGGCACGCAGCTTAACGGTAGCAATAACTAGGTGAAAGGAACGTCCCCACCGAAATTCGCCTCTGGGGATCGCCGCACGAGGACGTCCGGGCCAATCAGCAAGCATCGGCTTCTCCGGCAACCTTCGATCGGCCTCGCTCTTGGGCACGCAGCTTAACGGTAGCAATAACTAGGTGAAAGGAACGTCCCCACCAAAATTCGCCTCTGGGGATCGCCGCACGAGGACGTCCGGGCCAATCGGCAAGCATTGGCTTCTCCGGCAACCTTCGATCGGCCTCGCTCTTGGGCACGCAGCTTAACGGTAGCAATAACTAGGTGAAAGGAACGTCCCCACCGAAATTCGCCTCTGGGGATCGCCGCATGAGGACGTCCAGGCCAATCGGCAAGCATCGGCTTCTCCGGCAACCTTCGATCGGCCTCGCTCTCGGGCACGCAGCTTAACGGTAGCAATAACTAGGTGAAAGGAACGTCCCCACCGAAATTCGCCTCTGGGGATCGCCGCACGAGGACGTCCGGGCCAATCGGCAGCATCGCTTCTCCGGCAACCTTCGATCGCCTCGCTCTCGGCACGCAGCTTAACGGTAGCAAAACTAGGTGAAAGGAACGTCCCCACCGAAATTCGCCTCATCGGCACAGGCATCGGCTCGGCCATCGGCTTCTCCGGCAACCTTCGATCGGCCTCGCTCTCGGGCACGCAGCTTAACGGTAGCAATAACTAGGTGAAAGGAACGTCCCCACCGAAATTCGCCTCTGGGGATCGCCGCACGAGGACGTCCGGGCCAATCAGCAAGCATCGGCTTCTCCGGCAACCTTCGATCGGCCTCGCTCTTGGGCACGCAGCTTAACGGTAGCAATAACTAGGTGAAAGGAACGTCCCCACCAAAATTCGCCTCTGGGGATCGCCGCACGAGGACGTCCGGGCCAATCGGCAAGCATCGGCTTCTCCGGCAACCTTCGATCGGCCTCGCTCTTGGGCACGCAGCTTAACGGTAGCAATAACTAGGTGAAAGGAACGTCCCCACCGAAATTCGCCTCTGGGGATCGCCGCACGAGGACGTCCGGGCCAATCGGCAAGCATCGGCTTCTCCGGCAACCTTCGATCGGCCTCGCTCTGGGCACGCAGCTTAACGGTAGCAATAACTAGGTGAAAGGAACGTCCCCACCGAAATTCGCCTCTGGGGATCGCCGCACGAGGACGTCCGGGCCAATCGGCAAGCATCGGCTTCTCCGGCAACCTTCGATCGGCCTCGCTCTCGGGCACGCAGCTTAACGGTAGCAATAACTAGGTGAAAGGAACGTCCCCACCGAAATTCGCCTCTGGGGATCGCCGCACGAGGACGTCCGGGCCAATCGGCAAGCATCGGCTTCTCCGGCAACCTTCGATCGGCCTCGCTCTCGGGCACGCAGCTTAACGGTAGCAATAACTAGGTGAAAGGAACGTCCCCACCGAAATTCGCCTCTGGGGATCGCCGCACGAGGACGTCCGGGCCAATCAGCAAGCATCGGCTTCTCCGGCAACCTTCGATCGGCCTCGCTCTTGGGCACGCAGCTTAACGGTAGCAATAACTAGGTGAAAGGAACGTCCCCACCAAAATTCGCCTCTGGGGATCGCCGCACGAGGACGTCCGGGCCAATCGGCAAGCATTGGCTTCTCCGGCAACCTTCGATCGGCCTCGCTCTTGGGCACGCAGCTTAACGGTAGCAATAACTAGGTGAAAGGAACGTCCCCACCGAAATTCGCCTCTGGGGATCGCCGCACGAGGACGTCCGGGCCAATCGGCAAGCATCGGCTTCTCCGGCAACCTTCGATCGGCCTCGCTCTTGGGCACGCAGCTTAACGTAGCAATAACTAGGTGAAAGGAACGTCCCACCAAATTCGCCTCTGGGATCGCCGCACGAGGACGTCCGGCCAATCGCAAGCATGGCTTCTCCGGCAACCTTCGATCGGCCTCGCTCTGGGCACGCAGCTTAACGGTAGCAATAACTAGGTGAAAGGAACGTCCCCACCGAAATTCGCCTCTGGGGATCGCCGCACGAGGACGTCCGGCCAATCGGCAAGCATCGGCTTCTCCGGCAACCTTCGATCGGCCTCGCTCTCGGGCACGCAGCTTAACGGTAGCAATAACTAGGTGAAAGGAACGTCCCCACCGAAATTCGCCTCTGGGGATCGCCGCACGAGGACGTCCGGGCCAATCGGCAAGCATCGGCTTCTCCGGCAACCTTCGATCGGCCTCGCTCTCGGGCACGCAGCTTAACGGTAGCAATAACTAGGTGAAAGGAACGTCCCCACCGAAATTCGCCTCTGGGGATCGCCGCACGAGGACGTCCGGGCCAATCGCAAGCATCGGCTTCTCCGGCAACCTTCGATCGGCCTCGCTCTTGGGCACGCAGCTTAACGGTAGCAATAACTAGGTGAAAGGAACGTCCCCACCGAAATTCGCCTCTGGGGATCGCCGCACGAGGACGTCCGGGCCAATCGGCAAGCATCGGCTTCTCCGGCAACCTTCGATCGGCCTCGCTCTGGGCACGCAGCTTAACGGTAGCAATAACTAGGTGAAAGGAACGTCCCCACCGAAATTCGCCTCTGGGGATCGCCGCACGAGGACGTCCGGGCCAATCGGCAAGCATTGGCTTCTCCGGCAACCTTCGATCGGCCTCGCTCTTGGGCACGCAGCTTAACGGTAGCAATAACTAGGTGAAAGGAACGTCCCCACCGAAATTCGCCTCTGGGGATCGCCGCACGAGGACGTCCAGGCCAATCGGCAAGCATCGGCTTCTCCGGCAACCTTCGATCGGCCTCGCTCTCGGGCACGCAGCTTAACGGTAGCAAAAACTAGGTGAAAGGAACGTCCCCACCGAAATTCGCCTCTGGGGATCGCCGCACGAGGACGTCCGGGCCAATCGGCAAGCATCGGCTTCTCCGGCAACCTTCGATCGGCCTCGCTCTCGGGCACGCAGCTTAACGGTAGCAATAACTAGGTGAAAGGAACGTCCCCACCGAAATTCGCCTCTGGGGATCGCCGCACGAGGACGTCCGGGCCAATCAGCAAGCATCGGCTTCTCCGGCAACCTTCGATCGGCCTCGCTCTTGGGCACGCAGCTTAACGGTAGCAATAACTAGGTGAAAGGAACGTCCCCACCAAAATTCGCCTCTGGGGATCGCCGCACGAGGACGTCCGGGCCAATCGGCAAGCATTGGCTTCTCCGGCAACCTTCGATCGGCCTCGCTCTTGGGCACGCAGCTTAACGGTAGCAATAACTAGGTGAAAGGAACGTCCCCACCGAAATTCGCCTCTGGGGATCGCCGCACGAGGACGTCCGGGCCAATCGGCAAGCATCGGCTTCTCCGGCAACCTTCGATCGGCCTCGCTCTCGGGCACGCAGCTTAACGGTAGCAATAACTAGGTGAAAGGAACGTCCCCACCGAAATTCGCCTCTGGGGATCGCCGCACGAGGACGTCCGGGCCAATCGGCAAGCATCGGCTTCTCCGGCAACCTTCGATCGGCCTCGCTCTTGGGCACGCAGCTTAACGGTAGCAAAAACTAGGTGAAAGGAACGTCCCCACCAAAATTCGCCTCTGGGGATCGCCGCACGAGGACGTCCGGGCCAATCGGCAAGCATCGGCTTCTCCGGCAACCTTCGATCGGCCTCGCTCTCGGGCACGCAGCTTAACGGTAGCAATAACTAGGTGAAAGGAACGTCCCCACCGAAATTCGCCTCTGGGGATCGCCGCACGAGGACGTCCGGGCCAATCAGCAAGCATCGGCTTCTCCGGCAACCTTCGATCGGCCTCGCTCTTGGGCACGCAGCTTAACGGTAGCAATAACTAGGTGAAAGGAACGTCCCCACCAAAATTCGCCTCTGGGGATCGCCGCACGAGGACGTCCGGGCCAATCGGCAAGCATTGGCTTCTCCGGCAACCTTCGATCGGCCTCGCTCTTGGGCACGCAGCTTAACGGTAGCAATAACTAGGTGAAAGGAACGTCCCCACCGAAATTCGCCTCTGGGGATCGCCGCACGAGGACGTCCGGGCCAATCGGCAAGCATCGGCTTCTCCGGCAACCTTCGATCGGCCTCGCTCTCGGGCACGCAGCTTAACGGTAGCAATAACTAGGTGAAAGGAACGTCCCCACCGAAATTCGCCTCTGGGGATCGCCGCACGAGGACGTCCGGGCCAATCGGCAAGCATCGGCTTCTCCGGCAACCTTCGATCGGCCTCGCTCTCGGGCACGCAGCTTAACGGTAGCAATAACTAGGTGAAAGGAAAGTCCCCACCGAAATTCGCCTCTGGGGATCGCCGCACGAGGACGTCCGGGCCAATCGGCAAGCATCGGCTTCTCCGGCAACCTTCGATCGGCCTCGCTCTCGGGCACGCAGCTTAACGGTAGCAATAACTAGGTGAAAGGAACGTCCCCACCGAAATTCGCCTCTGGGGATTGCCGCACGAGGACGTCCGGGCCAATCGGAAAGCATCGGCTTCTCCGGCAACCTTCGATCGGCCTCGCTCTTGGGCACGCAGCTTAACGGTAGCAAGAACTAGGTGAAAGGAACGTCCCCACTGAAATTCGCCTCTCGGGATCGCCGCACGAGGACGTCCGGGCCAATCGGCAAGCATCGGCTTCTCCGGCAACCTTCGATCGGCCTCGCTCTTGGGCACGCAGCTTAACGGTAGCAATAACTAGGTGAAAGGAACGTCCCCAGCTATCCGGTGAGTCGGAAATACGATTGGGAGCATGCTCCAATTCAGTCGCATTTCCGACTGGGAGCATGATCCCACGTAACTTGCCATCTTGCCATCCCAAAACCTTACTTCAAGCAGGCCTGACCTACTATGACCGTCGCGGCATCTGTCCGGACCGGTATAAGGCCCACTGTTGCGGGAGCATGTTTAGGTCACTAACATGCTCACACCATGCTCCCACCATGCTCCCACCAATTCCTCGCACTTTACCGCCCATCATGCCGTCCCCAAATCATCCCGGACCTACTGCGACCGTCGCAGCACCTGTCCGGACCGGTATCAGGCCTACTGTTGCGGGAGCATGTTTAGGTCACTAACATGCTCCCACCATGCTCCCACCATGCTCCCACCAATTCCTCGCACTTACCGCCCATCATGCCGTCCCCAAATCATCCCGGGCCTACTATGACCGTCGCGGCATCTGTCCGGACCGGTATAAGGCCCACTGTTGCGGGAGCATGTTTTGGTCACTAACATGCTCACACCATGCTCCCACCATGCTCCCACCAATTCCTCGCACTTACCGCCCATCATGCCGTCCCCAAATCATCCCGGACCTACTGCGACCGTCGCAGCATCTGTCCGGACCGGTATCAGGCCCACTGTTGCGGGAGCATGTTTTGGTCACTAACATGCTCCCACCATACTTCCATCGATTCCTCGCACCAACGGGCCACCATGCTGTCCCCGGCCTATCCTCAAATCATTCAGGACCTACCGCGACCGTGGCAGCATCTGTCCGGACCGGTATAAGGCCCACTGTTGCGGGAGCATGTTTTGATCACTAACATGCTCCCACCATGCTCCCACCATGCTCCCATCGATTCCTCGCGCCAACCGCCCATAATGCTGTCCTGAGCTTTTTCGTCAAATTATCCCTAACCTACAGCGACCGTTGAGGCACCAGTCTGGACCAGTATCTAGTCCACTGTTTACAGGAGCATTTTTTTGATCACTAACATGCTCCCACCATGCTCCCACCAATTCCTCGCGCCAACCGCCTATCTTGTTTTCCCCAGCCTTTCCTCAAATTATCCCGGACCTACTGTGGCAGTCGCGGCACCAGTCTGGACCAGTACGTATCAGGCCCACTGTTGCAGGAGCATCTTTTGTCATTGGCATCCGTTCTAATTGTCACGACACACAGCTCCAGAGGCCGCCTGCCTGCCGGACGCGGCACCGACGCGCGTGCGTCGGCTCTTGGGTGAAGAGAGCGAAAAGACTGCCGGACACGGCTGAGCAATCAACACACTGTGACGTACAAGTTGTGGATGCTGTTTAGAGAATGGACGGAGGTACGCATTAGTCTTACAGCGATGTGTCAGTACAGGGCTGTTTCTTCCAGACTTTGTTAGTTTGTGGCGACAAACTCCGCTGCCTGGGCATTCCAGGCAGCGGGTCTAGGTGCGCTCCCGAACGTGGCTAACCGCCATCCCTGGAGCACATCTACCCTTGCTGCCGACACATGCACATGTGTCCGTTGGCTTCACATCTACTGCAACAATAATATTAATATTACTACCGTAATTACCGGCAATCAAAGCCATGTAACCACATCTACCAGACGACGCTAACCGCAGGGCGCAACTCATGCCCTTAGCGTACGGCAACTAACGCACTCTGTCACCTGTCATCCGCCTCCTGACAGCTGTCACAACATCCAATCCATGACACCTGTCACAACCCACTTCTCCCTACCCTTTCCTACTAACGTACGTGCCGGCGCTGGGGCGTGGCAGCTGTCATGCCCCACAGGCAGGCTTCACTTGTCGCCGACACCAGGTGTAACACTTCCCCCCACAACCACGTGTGGGGGACACACGCACGCGGTTGTTCCTAACGATCTCACACACACTCCAAGGCAGAAAACACCCACAAGCACTGAGTGAGTGCAGGCCACAGGGGGGCAATCTGCTTCTCCGGCTACGAACAGCAAAGCCCATGTACAAATTGCTGCAGAGGCTCAGGCAGTCTTAGGATCAGCCTACTGATGTCCCGCCAACATGACGTCCGGAATGCGGTCGTCCTACTCCGTGCAGTACCGCAAGCTCGACCTACCGATGCTAGCCCGCTATTCTATAGTCTATGCGAGAGTGAGGTAATCGGGGGACTCCTGTGCCAAGGTGTCGGACCTTTTGAAACACATTTTGTCGCGCCTGTCCGTTCGTAAACACCCCACCGGCTGGGGCGATTTACCTACTTCGTAACTCCGCAGCCCCGGTAGCTGGCTAGAATAGGGCGTGACCGGCGGCAGATCTCGGGCATGACATCATGGATTATCGGAAACGGGACGGCGAATATCAGCAAACCAAACAGCACAACGTCAGCCAAGTCAAGTCGAAGTCACTCAAGGCAGCAACTGTCACGGCACTTGCGAGGCTCATGTTCGGCTCACTCTTCCACCTCAAAACGACGAAGATATGTTCCCGGAGTCCACCTGGCCGGTAGGGCAACGAAACGTGCTAAGGGAGCGGTTCGCATGGTCTCATTGCCGGCTGGGGGGCTTACTGCCCGGAACTTCACCTCGCGAGCGCGCAGTGTAGCGCTATCAATACTGCCCCTTCCTATGGAAACCCAGGTGGACTCAGGAAACCTCCCCCCAGCATGATGCCCGCCGGGAGAAGGCCTACTGATGGTAGATGGTCTTCGTGGATTGTGGAGGCGTTGCTCGTGTTGCGGCTCTAGGTCGCTAGGCAGGGTCGTTGAGGCGCGGCTTCACGTACTCCTGCCGAAGGCTGAGTCCACGGCAGGAGGTTGCCATACGGGTCCTCAACCCTGCTCGCGACCTGAAGCAAGGTGCAGCCAGGAGGCAGGTAGTGCACAAGAAAGTCGTCATAGGCGCGGCGGCGCGGAAATAACAATCCCACAAGTAAGACTGTTTCAACAGGCCGGCGATGCGCAGTAAATTGCGATGTTTGCAATATGGTAATCTGGGTGCGAGTGACCAGAGGTGGTTCTTCTGCTCTCGACCTGTTGCTGGGTGGCGCGGGCGCGCGGCACCACAGCCCCGCGGACTGGCGCTGCTGGCAGGCGGGCTGCAGGTTACCAAGCTGCAGGGTCTCAAGATCCAAACGTAAAGGCGGCGCTGACTGCGGCTGCGTCGACCTCGTGACCTATTCACGCAGCAAGGAGCCGCGGGCGTTCTTCAAGCGCGGTGTGTTACATTGTGTAGAAGCACAACCAAAACAACCAACACAACCAAGCAGAAGAACCACGCCGAGGAATGAGGCGTGGTTCCGCTAAGTACTCTGCGGCACCAACGGATTTGGTCAGAAGGGCCCTGCGCCCGACCTGAATCGCGAGATTCACACGTGTCCCCATCGTTGTCGGAACGAGTGGAAACCGAATCCATGACGCAATCAATCCTAACAGCAACAGAGGCGCTGTAGTTACGGCAACAGCATACAAGCGGGAACGCAGATGTCCTGGCTCCGGAGCCAGTGCCTGTGAAACGTACGTGCCGGCACTGGGGCGTGGCAAAGGGTTGACGGTGTGCATGGCAAAAGCGCAGTGACCGCCACCACATAAAACCCTTCACAACCTTCACTCTTCGGCTTCGCCACTCCCATGCTAGCTATTTGGATATCCCCAACACCCGATACACAGGTTCTCTCTACCTCTCATTGCTCCCCTCCAACCTGGTACACCGGGGCCCGTTCCCCGACGTCGAAGTTGAGAGGGTTCTTGGTCCAAATGACCCAGGGGAAATGCTGCCGTATCAGCTGGTACACAGTCTCCGGGGCTGCGAGGCCCTCAGCCTCGCCAGTCATGAGGCCCATCGCAGTCGCAGCACGCACGGTGGGCTCCCGCGCCGAGTAGGGAAAGCGTGCCGAACACGAGCCACCAAATACCAAGCCTGCAGCGATACGCGAGAGCGCAACGGGGGGGCCAAAAGCCCAAGCCGCTAGTCAGGCCACGAATCAAGATCCGCGCCGAGTAGGGAAGCGTGTCGAACACGAGCCACCAAAACCAAGCCTGCAACGTGGGCGAGAGTCACCACAGCGAGTCGGAAACGGGTCCATGGCCATCCCACAGAACCGAGCCGTCGAGTCCATTGCCTCCACAAGAACCGAGCCTTCAGCGTGGGCAAGACCACGAGCACGGAGCCGTCCGCGAGACGTAGCGAGCGGAGGAGCCGCGGCCCGGAGCGAGGACCATCAGCAGAGGCGCCAGCGCCGCCGAGCACCAGAGCGCGCCCAAGCTCCAGCAGCCAGTACCAGAGAGGGCGAAAGACGAGAGACGATGGAGAGCAGAGACTACGCCGCAAGCGGACAGAAAGTTGCGCGACCCCATGACGAGGTCCACACAAAGAGGACGAGGACCACGGCGCCTAGGGCGCCGTGGCCCTGTAGAGCCTTGTAGCAGAATGCGAGTATTACAAGGGAGCCAGAACGGCTCAAGCGCGGAAGCGCAACCAGGCGGGCCCGATGGGCCAGACCACGACACAGATCACTGGGCAAAAGAGCCCGCCCTCACCGGCCGGGAAGGGGCAAAAGCCGAAGGCAGCCAAACACGAGGACACGGAGAAGGCAGCACGCACAACTCAAAGCACGGGGAGGAGAACAAGCGCGTCCAGAAAAACACGAACCACCTGCACCAAGCCAGCAGCGAGACGCAAGGAACACGTCCCGGCAAAACGGGGGCCCCAAGCCCCAGAGCCCAAAAGCACCCACAAAAGACAGCCGAGCGGGGGCCTAAGGCCCCATAACCCAAAACACGCCCAGAAAACCGCACCCGAGTCAACCGTCGGGCCACTCCTCGGCACCCGGGCGGCCCGTGAAGACCACCTCCCCCGCGGGCGAGGCGGCGAGGAAGGGGTGATCGGACGGGACGGCCCCCCACCCGCGGGGGGCCAGCCCCAGCTCGGCAAACGCACTGAGGCGGGCCCAGAAGTAGCAGACCATTGTAGCGAGATTTGCCCCATCCGAGACCGTATGAAACTACCGCCGATGCCGAATAAACACTATGTACACGGGTCGGACGAGCACCTCACACGGAGCGCAGGGCCAAATGAGGGAATGCAGAATGGCGAACCCTAAAAAGCAAAAATACAAGCGAGCGTCGGGAAGCCGCGCGGAGAATGCTCGTCATGCCATTCCCTGCTTGAAAAAAGCCGAGATCGTATGTGAAAAGGGCCGGGACCGTGTAATACGAGCACCGAGCCGTACAATATACTGCCGATGCCGAAAAGGCGTGGCCGGAGAAACAGCTGAGACGAGCCGCATTTCCGCTTGGCCGGGAGCACAATAAAAGTCCCCAGTACACAAAATTTACAGCGGGGGCTGGGAAGCTGCGCGCAAAAAGACCGCAATGGATCCCCTAACAGGCGTTTTTAAGAGCAGGTGGGCCGGGCCAGCGCAACTCACAGTGCCCTAGAACGCAAGAGGAATAGCAGCATGTCCATGGTACCACATTGGGTTGGCTATAAAAGTATGGTAGCAGGCGGGGGGCGATGAAAGAGAGCGCCAGCTGAGAAAACCGCGTGATACAGGCTGGGGACCTAAGATACCTCACAACGCAACAAAAAATGTTTAGGTGACCTCAAGCCCGGTTTACCCAAGCAAGAAGGGGGGCCATGTCCTGGACTTAAGAGAGGCAAGCCGGGCCTAACCCAAGCGGGGGGACCACAGCAAGACCAGCAGACCTGAGCAGACGCCCACAAAGGCACCGAAAGGCACAGGGAAAGACAGCTCGCCCCCGACAAGATAGACCGGCAGGCATACCGAACATTGCACGAGCAAGGGGTCAATTCCAGAAGTGGTGCAGGCAAGGGGACGCCGGGCCGGCGCTGGCGGCCCAGGGAAGCTCCCCCCAACCATAGGCGACGATTTGCGTAGTATAATGCTGGCATTACTACTATGCTGGCATTTCCGGTGGCGCTGCATGGCATGCTACTGCTCTGGAAAGGTCAAGCCAGCACTAGGGGCCCCAGGACCAGATGACAAGTTCGAGCCTGACGGTATGCACAACAGCGCGCGGGTTCCCCACAAGAATGACAACCCAGCAGGTACACCAAGGCCACTCGTCAACGCCCGGCGGACAGGCACGCGATCCCTTCCTCCACACGCCCTTCCATCCACGCATACTAAACCACAAATAACATACACGATCATCTGCTTCACGAAGAAGACGGTTCCCGTCTTTCGCGGCGATGGAGCAGGAGCGGCGCAAGCTGATCTTCAACTGCAGCAAGAACTTAGTTGTGAAGATAGTTGGCTGTAGACGTCGGCAGGAGAACCCTTCGGACCTGGAGCCAGCTTTCCTAAGAACAGGACACTGAGTTCCATGAGCAGGACACTGAGTTCCATGTCCCTGACCCCCCAACACATGGCAGCAGCCACAGCCCACGCATAATGTCCCTGACCCCCCAACACATGGCAGCAGCCACAGCCCACGCATAAGGTCCCTGACCACCCAACACATGGCAGCAGCCACAGCCCACGCATAAGGTCCCTGACTAGCTTACGACGGCGGCAGCTGCTTGCTTGTCATCGCCGAACCGGTGCTGCGGAGCTCCCCTGGAGCTAGCGTGGCTTGGGTATCTGCGGGACACCATTGATGGACTGCCTTAGTTGATCCTTGACGACTGTTTATTACGTGCAAGCATCGTATTCCATCCCGCGTGCGATACGAGTGACCCCCCTTTACGTGCACCTCCCACATCCACGCAGCTCCCCCCGGGACCCGCACCTAGATACATAACTTACCCTGCATGTAGATGATCGCCAGCAGCAGGTGGGCAGCGGTTACTCTGCCGAGTAAGAGGGATGGCTAGCCTGCCTCGCCAGCTCCGCGATGGCCAAAGCAAGAAGCTCCTCCATCCGTGGTGGGCGTACGTCTCTGCGGGACACCATTGATGAGGACTGCGTTAGTTGAATTGCGTTTATATATTATTACGCGCCAGCATCGATTGTATTCCATCCCGCGTGCTTGAACAAGTGACCCCCCTACGTACCTTAACTTACTGTCAACATCGTGCACCTCCCTACCTCACCCCCCGCACCCCCCCCCCACGCAGGACCCGCACCTACGTACATACCTCACCTTTAGATGGTCACCAGCTAGCAGGTGGGAGCTCCGGCGGGGCGCAGTAGTTGCACGTACGTAGGTCTCGAGCGCGCGACGAACGGAGAGCAGGAGAGCTCGGGCGAGCGATGTCGGGTGGCAAAATTGGAGCGGGGGGGTAGGAAGTGGGGGCATGTAGTTAGTGCACGGTGCACAGCGGTGACGTGTACGTATGGGGCTTGGCACATGCATACACAGGTAGGGAACGCCGGGACGAACGAAGCAAGGGTGGAGCAAGGCATCCGCTGCACCGAAGGCTGGACTACGTCCTGCTGCAAGAAAGCTGGCTGCTGAACGCTGCGCGCGTTGCTGACGGGCGGCTGACGCTGCTGGAGGGTTGGCTGGCTGGCTGGCTGAGCAGTGCAGCAGATACCTTGCCCCACGCACCCGATCGATTCTCCACGGCAGGCGTGCACGTCGGTTGCAAGCAATATGTCCCCAACCTGACTTTACTTGTCGCTGGCCAGCCACAACCTTACGACGGTGCGTACCTTGCCTTCCATTCTGCCTGGCCAATAACGTCGTTGCGGTCGAGCTCGATCGAGTTGCCGCCGCCCGCAGCGGCAGCAACGGCGCTAGCTTACTTCTCGCCGCCGCCGCATCACCAGCAGCGTATGAAAGACGCTCCACCACCTGTAATAATCCGCGGGGAATTCGGATGTTAGCTTAGCGACCCACGCACGTACACAGGGAGTAGGGAACGCCGGGACGAACGAAGTAAGGGCGGAGCAAGGCATCCGCTGCACCGAAGGCTGGACTACGTCCTGCTGCAAGAAAGCTGGCTGCTGAACTAATGCTGCGCGGGTTGCTGACGGGCGGCTGATGCTGGAGGGTTGGCTGGCTGGCTGGCTGAGCAGTGCAGCAGATACCTTGCCCCACGCACCCGATCGATTCTCCACGGCAGGCGTGCACGTCGGTTGCAAGCAATATGTCCCCAACCTGACTTTACTTGTCGCTGGCCAGCCACAACCTTACGACGGTGCGTACCTTGCCTTCCATTCTGCCTGGCCAATAACGTCGTTGCGGTCGAGCTCGATCGAGTTGCCGCCGCCCGCAGCGGCAGCAACGGCGCTAGCTTACTTCTCGCCGCCGCCGCATCACCAGCAGCGTATGAAAGACGCTCCACCACCTGTAATAATCCGCGGGGAATTCGGATGTTAGCTTAGCGACCCACGCACGTACACAGGGAGTAGGGAACGCCGGGACGAACGAAGTAAGGGCGGAGCAAGGCATCCGCTGCACCGAAGGCTGGACTACGTCCTGCTGCAAGAAAGCTGGCTGCTGAACTAACGCTGCGCGGGTTGCTGACGGGCGGCTGATGCTGGAGGGTTGGCTGGCTGGCTGGCTGAAGTACTGCTGGCTGAGCAGTGCATTAGATACCTTGCCCCACGCACCCGATCGATTCTCCACGGCAGGCGTGCACGTCGGTTGCAAGCAATATGTCCCCAACCTGACTTTACTTGTCGCTGGCCAGCCACAACCTTACGACGGTGCGTACCTTGCCTTCCATTCTGCCTGGCCAATAACGTCGTTGCGGTCGAGCTCGATCGAGTTGCCGCCGCCCGCAGCGGCAGCAACGGCGCTAGCTTACTTCTCGCCGCCGCCGCATCACCAGCAGCGTATGAAAGACGCTCCACCACCTGTAATAATCCGCGGGGAATTCGGATGTTAGCTTAGCGACCCACGCACGTACACAGGGAGTAGGGAACGCCGGGACGAACGAAGTAAGGGCGGAGCAAGGCATCCGCTGCACCGAAGGCTGGACTACGTCCTGCTGCAAGAAAGCTGGCTGCTGAACGCTGCGCGCGTTGCTGACGGGCGGCTGACGCTGCTGGAGGGTTGGCTGGCTGGCTGGCTGAGCAGTGCAGCAGATACCTTGCCCCACGCACCCGATCGATTCTCCACGGCAGGCGTGCACGTCGGTTGCAAGCAATATGTCCCCAACCTGACTTTACTTGTCGCTGGCCAGCCACAACCTTACGACGGTGCGTACCTTGCCTTCCATTCTGCCTGGCCAATAACGTCGTTGCGGTCGAGCTCGATCGAGTTGCCGCCGCCCGCAGCGGCAGCAACGGCGCTAGCTTACTTCTCGCCGCCGCCGCATCACCAGCAGCGTATGAAAGACGCTCCACCACCTGTAATAATCCGCGGGGAATTCGGATGTTAGCTTAGCGACCCACGCACGTACACAGGGAGTAGGGAACGCCGGGACGAACGAAGTAAGGGCGGAGCAAGGCATCCGCTGCACCGAAGGCTGGACTACGTCCTGCTGCAAGAAAGCTGGCTGCTGAACTAACGCTGCGCGGGTTGCTGACGGGCGGCTGATGCTGGAGGGTTGGCTGGCTGGCTGGCTGAAGTACTGCTGGCTGAGCAGTGCAGCAGATACCTTGCCCCACGCACCCGATCGATTCTCCACGGCAGGCGTGCACGTCGGTTGCAAGCAATATGTCCCCAACCTGACTTTACTTGTCGCTGGCCAGCCACAACCTTACGACGGTGCGTACCTTGCCTTCCATTCTGCCTGGCCAATAACGTCGTTGCGGTCGAGCTCGATCGAGTTGCCGCCGCCCGCAGCGGCAGCAACGGCGCTAGCTTACTTCTCGCCGCCGCCGCATCACCAGCAGCGTATGAAAGACGCTCCACCACCTGTAATAATCCGCGGGGAATTCGGATGTTAGCTTAGCGACCCACGCACGTACACAGGGAGTAGGGAACGCCGGGACGAACGAAGTAAGGGCGGAGCAAGGCATCCGCTGCACCGAAGGCTGGACTACGTCCTGCTGCAAGAAAGCTGGCTGCTGAACGCTGCGCGCGTTGCTGACGGGCGGCTGACGCTGCTGGAGGGTTGGCTGGCTGGCTGGCTGAGCAGTGCAGCAGATACCTTGCCCCACGCACCCGATCGATTCTCCACGGCAGGCGTGCACGTCGGTTGCAAGCAATATGTCCCCAACCTGACTTTACTTGTCGCTGGCCAGCCACAACCTTACGACGGTGCGTACCTTGCCTTCCATTCTGCCTGGCCAATAACGTCGTTGCGGTCGAGCTCGATCGAGTTGCCGCCGCCCGCAGCGGCAGCAACGGCGCTAGCTTACTTCTCGCCGCCGCCGCATCACCAGCAGCGTATGAAAGACGCTCCACCACCTGTAATAATCCGCGGGGAATTCGGATGTTAGCTTAGCGACCCACGCACGTACACAGGGAGTAGGGAACGCCGGGACGAACGAAGTAAGGGCGGAGCAAGGCATCCGCTGCACCGAAGGCTGGACTACGTCCTGCTGCAAGAAAGCTGGCTGCTGAACTAACGCTGCGCGGGTTGCTGACGGGCGGCTGATGCTGGAGGGTTGGCTGGCTGGCTGGCTGAAGTACTGCTGGCTGAGCAGTGCAGCAGATACCTTGCCCCACGCACCCGATCGATTCTCCACGGCAGGCGTGCACGTCGGTTGCAAGCAATATGTCCCCAACCTGACTTTACTTGTCGCTGGCCAGCCACAACCTTACGACGGTGCGTACCTTGCCTTCCATTCTGCCCGCCCAATAACGTCGTTGCGGTCGAGCTCGATCGAGTTGCCGCCGCCCGCAGCGGCAGCAACGGCGCTAGCTTACTTCTCGCCGCCGCCGCATCACCAGCAGCGTATGAAAGACGCTCCACCACCTGTAATAATCCGCGGGGAATTCGGATGTTAGCTTAGCGACCCACGCACGTACACAGGGAGTAGGGAACGCCGGGACGAACGAAGTAAGGGCGGAGCAAGGCATCCGCTGCACCGAAGGCTGGACTACGTCCTGCTGCAAGAAAGCTGGCTGCTGAACTAACGCTGCGCGGGTTGCTGACGGGCGGCTGATGCTGGAGGGTTGGCTGGCTGGCTGGCTGAAGTACTGCTGGCTGAGCAGTGCAGCAGATACCTTGCCCCACGCACCCGATCGATTCTCCACGGCAGGCGTGCACGTCGGTTGCAAGCAATATGTCCCCAACCTGACTTTACTTGTCGCTGGCCAGCCACAACCTTACGACGGTGCGTACCTTGCCTTCCATTCTGCCTGGCCAATAACGTCGTTGCGGTCGAGCTCGATCGAGTTGCCGCCGCCCGCAGCGGCAGCAACGGCGCTAGCTTACTTCTCGCCGCCGCCGCATCACCAGCAGCGTATGAAAGACGCTCCACCACCTGTAATAATCCGCGGGGAATTCGGATGTTAGCTTAGCGACCCACGCACGTACACAGGGAGTAGGGAACGCCGGGACGAACGAAGTAAGGGCGGAGCAAGGCATCCGCTGCACCGAAGGCTGGACTACGTCCTGCTGCAAGAAAGCTGGCTGCTGAACTAATGCTGCGCGGGTTGCTGACGGGCGGCTGATGCTGGAGGGTTGGCTGGCTGGCTGGCTGAGCAGTGCAGCAGATACCTTGCCCCACGCACCCGATCGATTCTCCACGGCAGGCGTGCACGTCGGTTGCAAGCAATATGTCCCCAACCTGACTTTACTTGTCGCTGGCCAGCCACAACCTTACGACGGTGCGTACCTTGCCTTCCATTCTGCCTGGCCAATAACGTCGTTGCGGTCGAGCTCGATCGAGTTGCCGCCGCCCGCAGCGGCAGCAACGGCGCTAGCTTACTTCTCGCCGCCGCCGCATCACCAGCAGCGTATGAAAGACGCTCCACCACCTGTAATAATCCGCGGGGAATTCGGATGTTAGCTTAGCGACCCACGCACGTACACAGGGAGTAGGGAACGCCGGGACGAACGAAGTAAGGGCGGAGCAAGGCATCCGCTGCACCGAAGGCTGGACTACGTCCTGCTGCAAGAAAGCTGGCTGCTGAACTAACGCTGCGCGGGTTGCTGACGGGCGGCTGATGCTGGAGGGTTGGCTGGCTGGCTGGCTGAAGTACTGCTGGCTGAGCAGTGCAGCAGATACCTTGCCCCACGCACCCGATCGATTCTCCACGGCAGGCGTGCACGTCGGTTGCAAGCAATATGTCCCCAACCTGACTTTACTTGTCGCTGGCCAGCCACAACCTTACGACGGTGCGTACCTTGCCTTCCATTCTGCCTGGCCAATAACGTCGTTGCGGTCGAGCTCGATCGAGTTGCCGCCGCCCGCAGCGGCAGCAACGGCGCTAGCTTACTTCTCGCCGCCGCCGCATCACCAGCAGCGTATGAAAGACGCTCCACCACCTGTAATAATCCGCGGGGAATTCGGATGTTAGCTTAGCGACCCACGCACGTACACAGGGAGTAGGGAACGCCGGGACGAACGAAGTAAGGGCGGAGCAAGGCATCCGCTGCACCGAAGGCTGGACTACGTCCTGCTGCAAGAAAGCTGGCTGCTGAACGCTGCGCGCGTTGCTGACGGGCGGCTGACGCTGCTGGAGGGTTGGCTGGCTGGCTGGCTGAGCAGTGCAGCAGATACCTTGCCCCACGCACCCGATCGATTCTCCACGGCAGGCGTGCACGTCGGTTGCAAGCAATATGTCCCCAACCTGACTTTACTTGTCGCTGGCCAGCCACAACCTTACGACGGTGCGTACCTTGCCTTCCATTCTGCCTGGCCAATAACGTCGTTGCGGTCGAGCTCGATCGAGTTGCCGCCGCCCGCAGCGGCAGCAACGGCGCTAGCTTACTTCTCGCCGCCGCCGCATCACCAGCAGGGTATGAAAGACGCTCCACCACCTGTAATAATCCGCGGGGAATTCGGATGTTAGCTTAGCGACCCACGCACGTACACAGGGAGTAGGGAACGCCGGGACGAACGAAGTAAGGGCGGAGCAAGGCATCCGCTGCACCGAAGGCTGGACTACGTCCTGCTGCAAGAAAGCTGGCTGCTGAACGCTGCGCGCGTTGCTGACGGGCGGCTGACGCTGCTGGAGGGTTGGCTGGCTGGCTGGCTGAGCAGTGCAGCAGATACCTTGCCCCACGCACCCGATCGATTCTCCACGGCAGGCGTGCACGTCGGTTGCAAGCAATATGTCCCCAACCTGACTTTACTTGTCGCTGGCCAGCCACAACCTTACGACGGTGCGTACCTTGCCTTCCATTCTGCCCGCCCAATAACGTCGTTGCGGTCGAGCTCGATCGAGTTGCCGCCGCCCGCAGCGGCAGCAACGGCGCTAGCTTACTTCTCGCCGCCGCCGCATCACCAGCAGCGTATGAAAGACGCTCCACCACCTGTAATAATCCGCGGGGAATTCGGATGTTAGCTTAGCGACCCACGCACGTACACAGGGAGTAGGGAACGCCGGGACGAACGAAGTAAGGGCGGAGCAAGGCATCCGCTGCACCGAAGGCTGGACTACGTCCTGCTGCAAGAAAGCTGGCTGCTGAACGCTGCGCGCGTTGCTGACGGGCGGCTGACGCTGCTGGAGGGTTGGCTGGCTGGCTGGCTGAGCAGTGCAGCAGATACCTTGCCCCACGCACCCGATCGATTCTCCACGGCAGGCGTGCACGTCGGTTGCAAGCAATATGTCCCCAACCTGACTTTACTTGTCGCTGGCCAGCCACAACCTTACGACGGTGCGTACCTTGCCTTCCATTCTGCCTGGCCAATAACGTCGTTGCGGTCGAGCTCGATCGAGTTGCCGCCGCCCGCAGCGGCAGCAACGGCGCTAGCTTACTTCTCGCCGCCGCCGCATCACCAGCAGCGTATGAAAGACGCTCCACCACCTGTAATAATCCGCGGGGAATTCGGATGTTAGCTTAGCGACCCACGCACGTACACAGGGAGTAGGGAACGCCGGGACGAACGAAGTAAGGGCGGAGCAAGGCATCCGCTGCACCGAAGGCTGGACTACGTCCTGCTGCAAGAAAGCTGGCTGCTGAACTAACGCTGCGCGGGTTGCTGACGGGCGGCTGATGCTGGAGGGTTGGCTGGCTGGCTGGCTGAAGTACTGCTGGCTGAGCAGTGCAGCAGATACCTTGCCCCACGCACCCGATCGATTCTCCACGGCAGGCGTGCACGTCGGTTGCAAGCAATATGTCCCCAACCTGACTTTACTTGTCGCTGGCCAGCCACAACCTTACGACGGTGCGTACCTTGCCTTCCATTCTGCCCGCCCAATAACGTCGTTGCGGTCGAGCTCGATCGAGTTGCCGCCGCCCGCAGCGGCAGCAACGGCGCTAGCTTACTTCTCGCCGCCGCCGCATCACCAGCAGCGTATGAAAGACGCTCCACCACCTGTAATAATCCGCGGGGAATTCGGATGTTAGCTTAGCGACCCACGCACGTACACAGGGAGTAGGGAACGCCGGGACGAACGAAGTAAGGGCGGAGCAAGGCATCCGCTGCACCGAAGGCTGGACTACGTCCTGCTGCAAGAAAGCTGGCTGCTGAACGCTGCGCGCGTTGCTGACGGGCGGCTGACGCTGCTGGAGGGTTGGCTGGCTGGCTGGCTGAGCAGTGCAGCAGATACCTTGCCCCACGCACCCGATCGATTCTCCACGGCAGGCGTGCACGTCGGTTGCAAGCAATATGTCCCCAACCTGACTTTACTTGTCGCTGGCCAGCCACAACCTTACGACGGTGCGTACCTTGCCTTCCATTCTGCCTGGCCAATAACGTCGTTGCGGTCGAGCTCGATCGAGTTGCCGCCGCCCGCAGCGGCAGCAACGGCGCTAGCTTACTTCTCGCCGCCGCCGCATCACCAGCAGCGTATGAAAGACGCTCCACCACCTGTAATAATCCGCGGGGAATTCGGATGTTAGCTTAGCGACCCACGCACGCAGGGAGACGATCACGCCCGACACCAATAATCCCCTACCAATCATGTCGGGGAGGAATCCACCTGCTGCCAAGAGTGTCTCCGGGCCGCCTGTGTTTGTTGGCAAGAAGCACTAGCTAGCGTACAAATGGTCAGGGTTGCCGAACACGTACGTGACACGAGCGGTAGGCAAGACCGACACAATCGGGAAGCCCCAACGTCTGTACACATGGCCTGGGCCATAGCCCGCGCATAAGGTCCCTGTCCCCCCAGCACATGGCCTGATGAGCCACAGCCCACGCATAAGGTCCCTGACCACCCAACACATGCCGAAAGCCACAGCCCACGCATAAGGTCCCTGACCCCCAACACATGGCGAAAGCCACAGCCCACGCATAAGGTCCCTGACCCCCCTGACACATGGCGAAAGCCACAGCCCACGCATAAGGTCCCTGACCACCCAACACATGGCGAAAGCCACAGCCCACGCATAAGGTCCCTGACCCCCCTGACACATGGCGAAAGCCACAGCCCACGCAAAAGGTCCCTGACCACCCAACACATGGCGAAAGCCACAGCCCACGCATAAGGTCCCTGACCCCCCTGACACATGGCAAAAGCCACAGCCCACGCATAAGGTCCCTGACCCCCCTGACACATGGCAGCAGCCAGAGCCCACGCATAAGGTCCCTGACCCCCCTGAAACATGGCAAAAGCCACAGCCCACGCATAAGGTCCCTGGCCCCCCTGACACATGGCAAAAGCCACAGCCCACGCATAAGGTCCCTGACCCCCCTGACACATGGCGAAAGCCACAGCCCACGCATAAGGTCCCTGACCACCCAACACATGGTGAAAGCCACAGCCCACGCATAAGGTCCCTGACCCCCTTGACACATGGCAGCAGCCACAGCCCACGCATAAGGTCCCTGACCCCCCTGACACATGGCAGCAGCCACAGCCCACGCATAAGGTCCCTGACCCCCCTCGGATGGCACATGGCGAAAGCCACAGCCCGCACATAAGGTCCCTGACCCCCCAACACATGGCAAAAGCCACAGCCCACGCATAAGGTCCCTGACGACTCCCCTCGCCATACATGATTCCCGAAGCCCGCCCATCCCTGAGCAAGCACACTACCTTGACAGGACTCCGCGACGGCCAAAGAAGCTCCTCCGTGGTGGGCGTCTGCTGGCCGGCAGCTGCGACAGCTAGCTTACGACGGCGGCAGCTGCTTGCTTGTCATCGCCGAACCGGTGCTGCGGAGCTCCCCTGGAGCTAGCGTAGCATAGGGTATCTGCGGGACACCATTGATGGACTGCCTTAGTTGATCCTTGACGACTGTTTATTACGTGCAAGCATCGTATTCCATCCCGCGTGCGATACGAGTGACCCCCCTTTACGTGCACCTCCCACATCCACGCAGCTCCCCCCGGGACCCGCACCTACATACATAACTTACCCTGCATGTAGATGATCGCCAGCAGCAGGTGGGCAGCGGTTACTCTGCCGAGTAAGAGGGATGGCCTGCCTCGCCAGCCTTGAAAGGGCTCCGCGATGGCCAAAGCAAGAAGCTCCTCCATCCGTGGTGGGCGTATCTGCGGGACACCATTGATGAGGACTGCGTTAGTTGAATTGCGTTTATATATTATTACGCGCCAGCATCGATTGTATTCCATCCCGCGTGCTTGAACAAGTGACCCCCCTACCTTAATTTACTGTCAACATCGTGCACCTCCCTACCTCCCTACCTCACCCCCCGCAACCCCCCCCACGCAGGACCCGCACCTACGTACATACCTCACCTTTAGATGGTCACCAGCTAGCAGGTGGGAGCTCCGGCGGGGCGCAGTAGTTGCACGTACGTAGGTCTCGAGCGCGCGACGAACGGAGAGCAGGAGAGCTCGGGCGAGCGATGTCGGGTGGCAAAATTGGAGCGGGGGGGTAGGAAGTGGGGGCATGTAGTTAGTGCACGGTGCACAGCGGTGACGTGTACGTATGGGGCTTGGCACATGCATACACAGGTAGGGAACGCCGGGACGAACGAAGCAAGGGCGGAGCAAGGCATCCGCTGCACCGAAGGCTGGACTACGTACTGCTGCAAGAAAGCTGGCTGCTGAACTAACGCTGCGCGGGTTGCTGACGGGCGGCTGATGCTGGAGGGTTGGCTGGCTGGCTGTGCAGCAGATACCTTGCCCCACGCACCCGATCGATTCTCCACGGCAGGCGTGCACGTCGGTTGCAAGCAATATGTCCCCAACCTGACCTTACTTGTCGCTGGCCAGCCACAACCTTACGATGGTGCGTACCTTGCCTTCCATTCTGCCCGCCCAATAACGTCGTTGCGGTCGAGCTCGATCGAGTTGCCGCCGCCCACAGCGGCAGCAACGGCGCTAGCTTACTTCTCGCCGCCGCCGCATCACCAGCAGCGTATGAAAGACGCTCCACCACCTGTAATAATCCGCGGGGAATTCGGATGTTAGCTTAGCGACCCACGCACGTACACAGGGAGTAGGGAACGCCGGGACGAACGAAGTAAGGGCGGAGCAAGGCATCCGCTGCACCGAAGGCTGGACTACGTCCTGCTGCAAGAAAGCTGGCTGCTGAACTAACGCTGCGCGGGTTGCTGACGGGCGGCTGATGCTGGAGGGTTGGCTGGCTGGCTGGCTGAAGTACTGCTGGCTGAGCAGTGCATTAGATACCTTGCCCCACGCACCCGATCGATTCTCCACGGCAGGCGTGCACGTCGGTTGCAAGCAATATGTCCCCAACCTGACTTTACTTGTCGCTGGCCAGCCACAACCTTACGACGGTGCGTACCTTGCCTTCCATTCTGCCTGGCCAATAACGTCGTTGCGGTCGAGCTCGATCGAGTTGCCGCCGCCCACAGCGGCAGCAACGGCGCTAGCTTACTTCTCGCCGCCGCCGCATCACCAGCAGCGTATGAAAGACGCTCCACCACCTGTAATAATCCGCGGGGAATTCGGATGTTAGCTTAGCGACCCACGCACGTACACAGGGAGTAGGGAACGCCGGGACGTACGAAGTAAGGGCGGAGCAAGGCATCCGCTGCACCGAAGGCTGGACTACGTCCTGCTGCAAGAAAGCTGGCTGCTGAACGCTGCGCGCGTTGCTGACGGGCGGCTGACGCTGCTGGAGGGTTGGCTGGCTGGCTGGCTGAGCAGTGCAGCAGATACCTTGCCCCACGCACCCGATCGATTCTCCACGGCAGGCGTGCACGTCGGTTGCAAGCAATATGTCCCCAACCTGACCTTACTTGTCGCTGGCCAGCCACAACCTTACGACGGTGCGTACCTTGTCTTCCATTCTGCCTGCCCAATAACGTCGTTGCGGTCGAGCTCGATCGAGTTGCCGCCGCCCGCAGCGGCAGCAACGGCGCTAGCTTACTTCTCGGGAACACGGGAAGACGCTCATGATTGGGTTGCCGGTTCACTTCATAACGCACGGACGGGGCAGCACGAGCGAATGATGAAAACGCCATAGTAATGGCAATGGTATCGCGATATAGCCTGAATGAATGATCATGACAGGGATTTGCAGAAGCACCGTCAGCTTTTGCGCGCGAAAGCAGCGTCGCCGTACGTAAAGATGCGCGCACGCCGTTCCACAAAAGGATTAGGTCACATCATCAAAGCAGACAGAGGCCAAACCGCACAAATGCATGTATGACACGAAGGCAGTGCAGTGCAGCGCAGCCGCCGGCGCAGCAGTCAGCAGGCGCTGAGACAGCAGCAGCTCGTCCGGTGATTCAGGACCCTACCTATCGGTTTACTTGCGAGTGATAGCGTCGAACAGACTGAACTCTAGAACTCACCTTGATAAAGGAAACGTCTTGCAAATCACAGCAGGCAGCCGGGTTTCGGTGGTCGGTTACTGTACTGAGGTCGGTCTTGGAAGGCAGAAATAGACGAGAAGGCGTCGAGCCCTGGTATCAGGTGTCGGCGGGTGAAGTCCGCATAAGGTCAGCTTACTTTTATTTGCGGGAGCAGAGTCGCCGTAAACGTGCGCGCACAAAAAGATTCACATCACCAAAGCAGAGCGAGGCCAAATAAACCGCATAAATGCATGAACATGAAGGCAGTGCAGCGCAGCGCAGTCAAGCGCTGCTGAGACAGCAGCAGCTCGTCCGGTGTATGTATCAGGACCATATCGGTTTACTTGCGAGTGATATATAGCGTCAACCAGACTGAGCTCTAGAACCCACCTTGATAAAGGAAACGCCTTGCAAATTAAGACGCCTACAGCCGGGTTTTGGTGGTCGGTTACTGTACTGTTGTAAGGCAGAAATAGGCGAGAAGGCGTCGAGCCCTGGTACCGCGATTCACCCTGAACGGAATTTGCAGGTGTGAAGTCAGCATAAAAGTCAGCTTTTACGAAAGCTGAGTCGCCAGCAGTACAGTTACGCGCATGCCGCTGCACATCACGAGGTCACCTCAGCTTTGTTGAGTGCAAGTGCAGAAGCAAGACCGCATAAACGCAATTCTAGCATACATGATCATGGACGCAGTGCAGCGTAGCGCAGTCTAGCGCTGGTCGGTCCGGCGGATGCATACATGAGAATATCGCTCGCTCGGTACCCTGTAAAGATAGCGTCGATCAGCCTCAACTCACCTTATGGTAGAAGCCTCCTCTGTGAATATCAAGGTCCTGTAGCCGGGCTTGGGGGGTCCGCTCCTAAGTCGGTTACTGAAGGCAGAACGAAATGAATGACTGGAAGTAAGACCTCGAGGCCCCTTTAGGTTTCGTCCGAGGTGCTGGAAGATGTGAGCTCATTTTGTGATAAGAGGAAGGCGTCCCTGCTCCCTGCTTATATACTGTCCAGAACGTTGACTGTGTTACGGCCAGTACAAGTATGGCCGTACAGTAGGATGTGAGAAGGTGACTCCTCCTCCGTCTGGGCATGAAGTTCTTGAAAAGAGTTGCTTCCCCTTCGCGTTTATAGGATGGACACGCCGGCAGCTGCTCGCTGTCGCGGCTGGTTTTCAGCACTTTTCAGCACGCAGAGGTCACCATCCCACGCGCGCCGTATCAAGCACATCTATCCAGTCATGAAAATCCCATTGCACATGGATACTTATGTGTATATCAATGCGTTCGTGCATTCGTTCTTTGTGTGGTCGGACATGAGGTCGTCAGTAACGCCGGTATGTACAGTAGCTGCGCAAAGGATGCGGATCGTTCGCATCGTCTAAACCTACCGCACCTAGGCCGCTTAATTATATTGAGGATCCCTACACCGTCCCTGAACAGGTTTATCAGCGGGGTTCCTTATACGGAGTGTCCCTGAACCGGCTTACCTAGGGTCCGGACTCCGCTGTGTCCCGCCCCAAACCGGCTCAGATCGATACCCTCGAAGAACTTAGTCACAACGAAAAAGGCAAAAAACTGCCCCGTGCGAACCCTTAGCTAATGACTACGCATAGCCAAGAAGGATGCAGTTGCATCCTTAACAGTGCTTGCAAGCACTCTTATAACATGTTATGTCAGCTGCTGGCATTCGTCGGGCTTCGCTTCGTTACCCCCGGTTCCAAAATTCCTTCCGGACGATCGACCCGCCTCCTTTGCACAACCAACGCGCGAGCCCCGTCGGAGGCCGCCTTGGGGGCGTCTGCTGGGTCTCATGCATATGGCTTCTGGTGCATGAGGCCACGGACATACAAGGGCCCCTGCCTACCTCGTCTTGTCCTGGATTCGCCCTTACCTTAGGTCCTGTGCCATGTAATATTTTCAAAACGCGATAATCTTACGCGATAACATTTTGATGTGTAAGGCACGCACGGTGAGCTCGAGCCGCCGCCCCATAGCCGCCTAGCGCTACCTCGCGCGAGACCGATATCACAAACGGGGCCGTGATTGGGGCTTGCCCTTTATTATAGATATGACTGGAGAATAATGCTTTCTAGGTAACATGCGTGTGGTTGAAGCGGTCAGGATGTGGTGTCGGAGTGATTTTTAAATTCGTCTGCACCCATTGTGTAGGCCTGCTTCAAGGCTTATCCAAATTCTTGCTAATTCTAAATGCCAGACATCCCGAAAAGCAGTCGCGGCTAACAGATCAAGGTGGCTCTGCTGAAAATTGCATGTTGAGATGTTGTGCTGTGCTACGTACGACAATGGTCTACCGGCGATACTATATTGAACATCGATGCAGGCAACCAATTTCACTGATCGTTCGGTGCGCGGGCCCCATTGACCGAACGCGATTCTGCGCTCTGCACCGCCTTCCCGCGCTACAAGCGAGGCGCATGCCTGTCCCGCATGACACTGCTTGCCCCTGTTTTGCGAGTGGTTCACGCCCGTCCCGCGCTGCCGCACTGTCCCAGCTAGCCACGCTACCGTGCTGCCACTCCTGTAGTCTGTACAGCAGAGGCTGCACACTGGACATACATCAATGCGGGGCACCCGCCACGGCGGGCCCCTTGCGGCTGCATGGCCTTCCGCGTGCGGCGCAGGTGGACTCGCTCCTGTGCGCGGGCGGCGCCGTGAACCTGTTTCAGATGACCGTGGGCGGCAGCCACCCCATGGACTTCCCCGCGCTCGACAAGCTGCTCCGCCAGATGAGCCTCGCATCGCATCGGGAGCCGCGGCTCATTTTCGTGGTGCCTGAGGACGTCTACCCGACCTTCAGGTTGACTCTCAAAGTGGGCAACGAAGACGAGGGGGCCCCAGCTGCCAAGGGCCGGTCGAAGAAAGCCCCGGCAGCAGCCGCGGCCCCGGCGGCGCGCCCCAAGCTGTACATCATGCGGGTGCCGCGTGCGAGGCTGGGGGTGCGCGCTCTGTCCGGCCGCCCAGCGGTGCGCACGCTCGGCGGCCTGCGGGTGTAGACCAGGTACCATTGGGGCCTGATCGGCCGGCTTGCGATTGTAAGTCGACACTTGATCTGCGACGCTGGGTCTTCTAACCCGCAGGAGGTGCAAAAATGCTGCGGTATCTGCTATGTCCGCTGGGATGCCGTCAGCGCCGGGGGATATTTCCTGTCGGTGCCGCTGCGACCCCAGGCCGAGGAATGGTTTTTGGCGTGCTGAAGAGCACATCCCCATAACCTGCGTGACGCGTACATACACAAGCGGTATGGCCTGAGACGCACAGACACAGAGCTCAACAGACAACTACAGAGCTATGAACCGCTCTGAATCACTTTCATCGCCCCTGAGAATTGTCTGATCATGTTGCATCCGAAAGCGGCACGTCCGCTTTAGCGCTTGAGTATAGCTTGCGTTTCCCCCGAGTTACACTGGAGTTATCCCCGTGTTATGATGTATCGTCGTAGCTAGCCGTGCTAGCGGAGACCCTGGCATGCCGCTCGCCGTTGTCTGTCTGTCTGCTCTCGGTGTGCTCGGTGCCGTTGGTGATTGGGGGGGTAGGCTATGGCCCGGCCCGTGCTGCCCCGTGGTGCCTGGTTGGGGTGCCGTCCGGCGGGCTGAGGACCCTCGGGACCCCGGGGGCCCGTCGCTGTGTTTGGCTCGGTAGGCTTGGGGGTTCCGCCCCTGGGCCGCTCGTGTGCGTTGTATTTCGTGTCCGTGGCTGGCTCCCGCTCGCGGACTCCGAGCTGGGAGGTTGGGGTCCTCCGTCGGGCGGGCCCCGGCGGGGGTTCCCCTGTAGTTTCCATGTAGTCTGGATGTGTAGTTTCCCAATTGGGCGGCCCGCCCTTTTGGAAGGAGTCAGACCATGGTTCGAGCCCAGCCAACCCCCCCAGCAGCTGGTTGGCCTGGTCCGAGGTGAAGTGCCGCAGCAGCAGCACCCGCGCGCGAGGGCTGCGCTCAATGGTGGCCGCCAGCTGCGAGGCGTCGTCGAAGAGCTCCAGCCCTATGGCATAAACGTGTCGGTTAGGGGTCGTTTTGGCTGACCGAGGGTGTCGGTTATCGGGTGGGTCGGTCAACCGTCGTTAAACGGTCGTGTGGGTTACCGAGTGCAAGGGCAACCCAACCTAGTCGTTGGGTAAACGGGTACCCGTTGTTTGGGTTACAGTACCTTTTCTGGCTACCGACCCCTGTAAACGGGCACCCAGGTTTACAAACCATGTGTTTTGGTACCCTTGCCTCAGTATTCCAAACGGGGTTTAACGCTCGTTAACCGAAGATAGCCCACCCGATAACCGACCCCATATGGACCGCTTAACCCTGGCTACCCAGCCCAACCCGGCCTGGTTGTGAACAGCAGCAACGACAGATTGGCATCCATTATTCTGGTGTATTACAAAGTAGTACCAGCTGCACAGCTGTCCACCCTGTCACCCGCCATCCGCAGTTCCGCACACAGCTGTCCACGCTGTCACCCGCATCCGCACACAGCTGTCCACGCTGTCACCCGCACACAGCTGTCCACGCTGTCACCCGCACACAGCTGTCCACGATGTCACCCGCACACAGCTGTCCACGATGTCACCCGCACACAGCTGTCCACGCTGTCACCCGCACACAGCTGTCCACGATGTCACCCGCACACAGCTGTCCACGCTAGCTGTCACCCGCATCCGCACACAGCTGTCCACGCTGTCACCCGCATCCGCACACAGCTGTCCACGCTGTCACCCGCACACAGCTGTCCACGCTGTCACCCGCACACAGCTGTCCACGCTGTCACCCGCACACAGCTGTCCACGCTGTCACCCGCACACAGCTGTCCACGATGTCACCCGCACACAGCTGTCCACGATGTCACCCGCACACAGCTGTCCACGCTGCAGGGGGGACACGGTGACCAGCTGCCCAGACGCGTCGTCTAGCACCGCCAGCCGGCACATGGGCAGGTCGTACGGCTCCTGGTCGTTCGAATCCGGCAAAGGAATTATATACAACGGGAGGGGTACGGCAGAAGGGTGACGACTCCCGTACGATGCGTCGAAAGATGCACGCACGTGTCATCACTGGGGCACACACGGTGAGTTTCGTGCGGCGAGACCCAAGCAAGGTGCTCAAACGCGCCTACTATAAACGAGTAATAATGCTGAGCCCACCATTGTTGCCACGCAAGCTCCTCCAAGCACGCCCCAATCCCCCAAACCCCTCCTTACCCCCCCACCACGGCCCCCCCCCCACCTGTGTAATGACCATGCGTGTTGCCGCCTGCGCGCCGCTGCCCTTCCACCACGCGGGCAGGTCGTCCCAGGAGGGTAGGGTCGCGGACGCCAGCACCGTGGTGGGCGGGGCGGAGGCCATGATCTGCCGTACGACGCCGCGGACCTAAGGGCCGGGGAGGGAGAGGGATGGAGAGGGAGGTGGAAAGGGACGGAAGAAACGACGCGATGAGAGAAGCGCTCTGGCACATCGAAATAACGGCAACGTTCGCTGCACGCACGCCAAGAGGAGGCCTACCTTCTGACCGATTCCGAATCCGAATCCAGGGGGCTGCGGATGACCGCCATCTGCCGCATTTGCTTTACCCCCACCTTTTGCCTTACCCCTTAAGGGGTAAGCTTCCCTCCTCTTCCTTCCCTCGCTCCCGCCGCCCCCTCTTCCCCCAGTTGCCCCCTCGCCTCTGCTCACCTCCTGGTCCAGGTGGATGCCCATGTTTGGCTCGTCCAGGTACAGCACCAGGTTGGAGGAGTGGTAGAACGAGTCAGCCGGGGCGTCCATGGCAGCGCGGACCAGTGCGGCCGTGGCGTAGATGTCGGCGATGATGACGTCCGGCTTGCCGCCGCCAAGGTCCTCGTGGGTGGCGCCCTGCGGTGCGTGCGACCGTTGGCGGAAATAGATGCAGCAGATGCACCGAGTTCGGTGCGTGGCTGATACAGCCGCATCGAGCGAGCGGTTTACAACTGAGGCCATCATTTATTACCGTCTGAAGTGCACACATCGTACGGCGCCAAGGTCTCATTAGGAGGATGGAACGCCGGACAAGAGAGCAATGCATGGAGCGAAAACAGTCGTCATGGCGGACTCAAGCAAGACAAATCCACGTACGGCATTCCCGTTCTGTACGGGCATATCCGGGACGAGCGGCGAAACAGAGATGCGACAACGCAGACCCTCACCAGAAAGCTTTAAATACGCCTTTAGTACCTGCCTAGGCACACTCGTGGCCCATGCTTGTGCAACTCATACAAGGGATTATTGCGGCGGTGCTACGCGCTGCGCAGTATCTGTGGAGTGCCTTGCGGAGTGCTTCGGTCCCAGCCATGGCCGACCTCAACGGCGCCGTGAGCATCCTGATGGGCAAGATCACCACCTGTAACGTCAAGAACCACGAGCGGGCCGTCTTTCTCACAATAGAAGGACGGCCGGAGCCGGAGACGCGCCGCCTGGGCGAGGCTCTCAATGCTGCAGGCGGTATCGATTTGATGAGGCGCGTCGCGTACAGGGTACGCAACATTGTTGAGACAACGCAGCCACCGTACTGTCTCGGCGATCTTCAGGAACTGGAAGCGGCATGGGGCGGCATCGGCGAATGGAGAGCATGATTCAGGATGATCATAGGTCAGAGCCTGTTACATCCTGTCAATTCATAGATAGGGCTACAGCAGCAGCTCCTCGCTCTTAAGTCGACCCAGGATGCTGCTGTAGGATTTATGTGAACACGTGATGATGCGGTAGTGTGAATGGTTCTTACGTTGGTACCTACCATATTGTGAATGGGTTCAGAGCAGGGCACTTTTCTGCACTCGCAAAGGTGCGGGCGTTAATCCCGGCAACAAATGTTTGGTCGGGATAAAGCGGCAACTCATTGGTGGTCGCGATTATCCGGGTAACAAATGTTTGGTCGGGATAAAGCGGCGACTTATTGGCTACGTTTTTTAATACTTTGACGTTTTTTAAAACGGAAAGGTTTTTCACGTGTAAATCCTCGTAATTTACCAATTCTTGGACAGCATTTATGGGAACACTGGACTACGCGAACTGCGAATGTCACTGGACTACGCGAACTGCGAATGTCACTGGACTACGCGAACTGCGAATGTCACTAGACTACGCGAAACTTTGCAAATGATAAACTTCCGTGTTCTATTGCGCTGGCAAACCTGACCATTTCTGTAACGCCCTGGCTGGCCATCTTATGGTGTTCGCTAACCCTAAGATTGATTCCAATGCGTCGCGACTATCCCGTTTCCTATTGCCGTACGGGCCGGGCGAGAGCGCTGGCGCCCCTGGGCTCGCGCCTTTTCCTTCCTCTATCTTTCATGCACTCATCTCCGACATAGTGGTTGCTCCTTAGTATGGGCTAAAGTGGACTTATTCGTGAGAGCCTTACGAAGTCAGTTGACAGGCAACTTTCAGAACCAAGCTGGCAGCTGAGCAATTACACAGTGTAAGGGGTAACACATACCGGTACATGGACGTTGGATGATACATGTCGCGAATGTTGGATTTATACTTCCGGAAGTTCGGATTGGGATTGGGCATAAGGCCCCCGTTGTGACAACCAACTATCGCGTATCTTCGCCAAGGGGCCGCTGTTTGCTTCACTCTGTATGACAAGCTCGGAGGCCTCGGCTTGAGGATACAGGCGGCGCATCCAAATCGTGATTTGTGCAGCATAGCGAAGCCAGTTCCCAACCGGGCCGCGACAGCCGGCAAAGTAAAGACACAGTGAGAACTGTGTGTTGCATTGAACATAGGGAATGCAAGGTATACCTGTATTTTGTGTGCTTATTGTTTGCAAGCTGTTGTCTTGGCTTCTATTGGACGGACCCATTCAACAAAGTTGACGTTTGCGGACGTCCCCTAAACTTGGCTCTCCAAGCCGGTCAGGATATGGTTCGCCGCGACGCCGCCGAATGGTTCTTGCTGGGGTGTGTGGTAGATTGCCAGACATGTAACCTTTTAAGTTACAACCATATAGAAGCACACAGGAAGCCTCGAAACTGCTCCGCAGCGCCTCCTCAGGAGCGCTCTATCTGGCAGGCCCTAGGTGTACACTGCCCCAGCCGGACGAGGCTGCATGCAGGCTACTCCCCACCACATCACACGCTCCACATGCGCTCCCATTGCTCCGATGGCAAACGTCGGTATCGCGACGTGGGTCTATCAATTGAGTCACCGCCGTACGGTACCGTATTATGCACGGAAAAAGACCTAACAGCCCCAAACACGACTTGAGTATTCCTGGCATGATGCCTGATCCGTGCAACTCAAAATCCGACCTTGTCCGGCACCCGTCTACACCGGCCCCCGCGCATAGCGCCGTAGCCCGCGTCACCCAGCCACTTCACTCCTCGCCCTCCTCGCTGCTCCCCTCCTCCGACTCGTTGTTTTTGTGGAGCCAGTCCCGCACCGCAGCGACCGCCTTCCGGAAGGCGCGAACCCTCGCGTCCGCCGCCGCCACCGCCGCCGCCGCCGCCACCGCCGCCGGCCCCCCGCTGCTGCCCTCCGCCTCCTCGCACCACTGCGTCAGCGCCTCCTCCTCCACCAGGTCCTCGTTGGCCAGCTCCTGCAGCAGCCGGGTGGCGCAAGGCAGGTAGCGCCCGGTGGCGCCGGTGGCGCTCTGGCTGTCAGCCAGGCAGAGCTCCTCCAGCGCCGACACCAGCTTCAGCTGCTCCCCGGGCCGCTCCAGCCGCAGCGACTCCAGCAGCGCAACCGGACGCAGCGTCCCCCAGCGCTTCAGCCGCCGGACCGCCGCAGCGCACAACTGCGGATCCGTCGCCGTCGCCGCCGCCACTGCCGCGCTTGCCGCCTCAGCGGCCGCCGCGTCGCCCGCCAGCGGCGGCCGCGGCGCCAGCAAGTCGCGCAGCGCCGCCGCCAGCACCCAGCGCCCCACGTCGGAGCGGGAGAAACTGCCCGGCCGCAACAACTTCAACAGCTCGCTCTTCGCCGCCGCAGTCGTGTCCGCTGCACCGTCCGCCGCCGCATCCGCCGCCGGCGCCACGTGCCGCGTCAGCACGCCCTCCACTCGCCGCACCTGCTCGTCCTCCCGCTGGCGCCGCCGCTCCTGCCACTGCTGCGGGCCGCCGCCGAGCACCGCCCTGCGCAGCATATCCATGCCCGGGTAGATGACGGTGCCGTCGCGACGGAGGCGACCCATGAACTGCTGGTGGTCCTCCCAGCTGAGGTGGGCGGCCAGGTCGGCGCACAGCACGATGGTGTCGACGGCGGGGCAGTCCGTGCCGTACACAGCCGAGTAGTCGACCACCAGCGTGTGCAGGGGCGGCCTCGTGTCGGCGCGCTCAGGCACGTACAGCAGCGCCTGGAAGGGGAGGAGGGGCGCAGGGCGGGAGGACACATAGGGCGTCAGGCACGGCGTGATCAGGGTTGTGAATCCCGCTGAGGCCCTCAGCCAGCTCCAGTCTGCATCGCTCCTGCCGTAACCCATTTATCCCCACGCACCGAAGCCCCATAGTCGTATCAACAGCCCAATCCTAACCCCTTTCGTACAGTTGTCATACCTGCTGGTACAAGCGCTTTACCAGCGGCTCCACGTCGCGCGTCGCCGTGTATGCCACCCCCTTGGACAGCATCACCAGCGTGTCGTCGTCCATCACGTCATCCGCCTCGTCAGCCCAAACCACCAGACCCGGCCGCAGCATCACCCGGCCAGCGCTGCCCAGACCGTCGTCCCGGCCGCCGGCGCGGCCGCCGTCCTCGTCTCCGCGCTTCGCCGCGCGCTCCCGCGCCTTCTCCGCTGCCCGCTTCTCCGCCGCCGCCTCGCGCACCTTGGCCCGCACCGCCCGCGCCTCCTGCGTCCAGCGCTCTTCGTCCACCCCCTTGCCCGCCAGCCTCAGCGCCACACGGCGGGGCTGCAGGGTGGCCACCAGGGTCACACCCTGAGGAGGAGGGAGGGAGGGAGGGAGGGAGGGAGGGAGGGACAACACGGCGGCTGGGCAATATACACGTGAAGGAAACCATGGAACAAAGGCATGGTTCGTGGGGCAGACGTGTGGGTGGATGCAGTGCTGAGTCCACACTGGCCGGAGGATTGAGAGGTCTGAGTTGTGCGCTATCGACGACGTGCTCCCATGTATGCCTTCATGACCCGTCCGCGGACTGCCAATCGAACTGCACATCCTGCCCCCAGCTGCTGCCTCCCGCATCACCACCTCCTCCGCCCCCTCCCCACACACCTGCTTGGACAGTACGTCCGCCATGCTGCCTGCCGGTTTGGCCGGCTGCTTCCACGCGTCCCGCAGCTCCTGGAAGCGCTCCTGCTGTGCGGCCAGGCGCACCACCTCCGGCTCCAGGAGCTCGGAACGAAGACCGCGCACGTCCTGTGATATGACGGAGCGGGCCGGGGCCGGGGAAGCAAGAGGGTATTTGTGAAGATGCTAACCCGCCCAAGCGTGCGGGTACTGGCTGGGTTAGTTAGGAGAAAACAAAACGCGGGTGAATAAAAATGGTACCAAGGGTAAACAAGGGTTTTAGGGGACTGAGCCGCGCTGCGCACCTGCTCCAGGACCTTCCATGTGTCGTCCTCCGCGGGGCCCTCCTCCTCGCCCTCGGCCGCCTCGCCCGCCGAGCCCGCTGCTGCCGGCGCCGCCATCTCGGCTTGCAGCCCCAGCAGCTGGTTGGCCTGGTCCGAGGTGAAGTGCCGCAGCAGCAGCACCCGCGCGCGAGGGCTGCGCTCAATGGTGGCCGCCAGCTGCGAGGCGTCGTCGAAGAGCTCCAGGGGGGACACGCTGACCAGCTGCCCAGACGCGTCGTCCAGCACCGCCAGACGGCACATGGGCAGCTCGTACGGCTCCTGGTCGTTCGAATTTGGCAAAGGAATTATATACAACGGGAAGGGTACGGCAGAAGGGTGACGACTCCCGTACGATGCGTCGAAACGAAGCACATATCATCACTGGGGCACGATGGGTTTCGTGCGGCGAGGCCCAGGGTGCTCACACGCGCCTATCTATTAAGGCGAGTAATAATGCTGAGCCCACCATTGTTGCCAAGCTCCTCCAAGCATGCCCCAGTCCCCCAAACCCGTCCTTACCCCCCCACACACACGCCCCCCCCCCACCTGTGTAATGACCATGCGTGTTGCCGCCTGCGCGCCGCTGCCCTTCCACCATGCGGGCAGGTCGTCCCAGGCGGGCAGGGTCGCGGACGCCAGCACCGTGGTGGGCGGGGCGGAGGCCATGATCTGCCGTACGACACCGCGGACCTAAGGGCCGGGGAGGGAGATGGAGAGGGAGGTGGAAAGGGACAGTAGAAACGACGCGATGAGAGAAGCGCTCTGGCACATCGACATAACGGCAACGTTCGCTGCACGCACGCCAAGAGGAGGCCTTCTGCTGACCGATTCCGAATCCGAACCCAGGGGGCTGCGGATGCATGGATGAGAAGGCATGGCCGCCATCTGCCGCATTTGCTTTACCCCTGCCATTATTTGCCTTACCCCTTCCCTCCTCTTCCTTCCCTCCCGCCGCCCCCTCTTCCCCCAGTAGCCCCCCCGCCTCTGCTCACCTCCTGGTCCAGGTGGATGCCCATGTTAGGCTCGTCCAGGTACAGCACCAGGTTGGAGGAGTGGTAGAACGAGTCAGCCGGGGCGTCCATGGCAGCGCGGACCAGTGCGGCCGTGGCGTAGATGTCGGCGATGATGACGTCCGGCTTGCCGCCGCCAAGGTCCTCGTTGGTGGCGCCCTGCGGTGCGTTGGACCGTTGGCGGTTATGGGTGGTTAAGCGGTTGCGGGTTAGTTGTAGGTGAACGAACGACCACCTGTGCGAACTGAGTTACTTTACACGCACACAACTGGAGTGGAGGCCGCCACCCACCCGCTTAGCGTTCTCCTCCAGCTGCACGCGCATAGGGCCCGCTCCCGTGGCCCCGCCGCCACGCTTCGTACGGATGGAGTACGGCCTGCGGACCTGCGGGCGCCGGGCGAGGGTATTGCAGCCGTTGGTGCGGTGCATATTACAACGGGTGAACCAGGGGACCTGGACCTGCGGGAGACCCACAGCTAACGTAGTAACATGGACACATACATGGCGACACACACTCTCTGGCCGCCCCCTGCCTGCTGCCGTGCCGCGCACCGCTGCACCGGCAGCAGGCGCCCCCGCCGCTCCCGCCCGCTCGCTGCGTGGCTCAATAATCCACTCTTCAGGTCCACGGCCGGACACCACGCCGCCGCTCAACACCGCCACCTGCCGCTCCCAACATGTCTACCGAGCAGGGGCTACATGCTGACAGGGCACTGCTAAAGCTCAGGCTTGCAGTGCAAGACACCCCCTGCCCGCTCCTGGCGCACCTGGAACACGTCCCCGTCGCGGGCTGCCGTCCAGTACACCACTCCGTGCGCCTCGCACTCCTGGCCCACGCGCTTGAGCACCTGTGGGGCGGCAGGGTGGGCAGGGTGGGCAGGATGGGACGACACGCTCGGGATGAGGGCACCTGAGGTGTGCGAGGAGGCGCGGATAAGCGGCGGGCACTGGCCAGGCCGATAAACACACAAATTATTGCTTCCGGAAGTAGGGTCCCGCGCACCTGCTTTGTGGGCACCGAGTACACCAGCACTGACTGCGGGTGGCCGTGACGGACCTCGCCGCCGCAGCTGTCGCCGGCGGCACCGGCTCCTCCCGCACCCCGGCCGCCGGCGGAGCGCGGCCCCACCCTGGCGTCCTTCTCCCGGTCCCTGTCTCGCAGCACGTGCAAGTGCATCATGACGGCGGTGAAGGTCTTTCCACTGCCCGTGGGGGTGGACAGGATGATGTGCAGCGGCCGCCGTGTCCGCTGGCCCAGGTGCTGGTCCACCTCGTCCAGCAGCTCCTGCTGGTGGCGATGCCGCATGGGACCGGCCGCGCTGGTGGACCAGCGGTTAGCGCTGCTCCACATGTCGGCCAGTACCTGCTGCCGCTCACGCAGGCGGCTGCTGGTCCAGGCGCGCTGTATGTTGGTGGACGGTCAATTTGGGTCAACAGGAGTCTCTTTGGGTCAGGTGCGGATCGATTTGGGTCAGCAGCGGATCGATTTGGGTCAGGTGCGGATCGATTTGGGTCAGGTGTGGATCGATTTGGGTCAGCAGCGGATTGATTTGGGTCAGCAGCGGATCGATTTGGGTCAGCAGCGGATTGATGCAGCGGGGTACGCACATGTTGCTATAGCGCTGGTGTGCAAGTAAGAGGGCAGCCGGACACAGACGATGGAGGTCATGAGGGACAGGCTGGCAAGCGCATGACGGCGATGCACGATCGCAGTATCAACAGCACACGCACGAAGCCCGCTGACCGCCCGCGAGTGCAGCCACCTCGTGTTCGCCCTCCGAGAGCGCAGCAGCTTAGGCACTCAGGCGCCGCAACCGGGCAATCCACAGCTTCCGCTCCGCCAGCGAGCACCTCATAACACAGCCCTGCCTGCCCCGCGACCCAAACAATTGCTTCGCTCGACCCAAATCAGGCAGTTACCAGCAGCCACGAACGGCAAACGGGCCATCTGGTGTGACAGTCTGTACTGCCGCGCGCGCGGCACGCAGACGTGATGCGACACGCACCAAGCCCAGCCCCTGACGACGAAGGACGCCTCCCACGGATGCAGCCTCGCGCACCTGTGCCTCCGCCCACTGCGCCGACCCCGGCCCCGCCTCCAGGGCATGCCGGGCCAGCACAAACAGCTGGCTGCCGCCCACCGCCGAGCTGCCGCTGGCACTTGCCGCCAGCGCCTCAGCCCAGGGCTGGATTCTCTTCATCAGGTTGTAGCCGAAGCTGGAGCGCACCTTAGCCACCACCTGGATGCGGGGAGGGGATTGAGGAGGTAGGGGGAAGGGGGGAGACGAGTTCGGTGTGTGTTGAGGTTTGCTGAGCGCGGGGCAGCGGGGCTGTCCTGTCATGTTGGCGCATTGATGTCACTGATCAAGATCGGGACACTTGCTGCGCCAGGTGCAGTGCAGGACGCGCTATCCCCGGGCACAACAGGCGGCATGCGCGCAGAAGACGACATGACTGCAGATAGCAATCCAGGCACTCCGACGAGGCTCTTACGTCCTTTGCGTCGATGTCCTCCCAGTCGTCCTTGTTCAGCGCGCTGCCCACGTCGATGATGCCGGCGGTGCGCAGAGCCCCCTGCGCCGCCACCGCCTCCTCCTCCACGTCGCCGGCGGCGGCAGCAGCGCTCAGGGCCGCAGCCGAGACCTCGGCGCCGTGTCGCAGCGGCACTCCGGGCAGCAGCACCTGGCGCACCTCGTCCTCGTCCCAGGCGGCGGGGTCGGGGTCGGCGCCGTGCAGCAGCAGCGCATAGTACACCGCCAGGGTTGCCGGCATCTCCGGCAGCTCCACCTGCAGGTACTGCACCGTCTCCTTGATGCTCGCCTGGCGCTGCGGTAGCGGCAGCTCAGTAGCAGCACCAGCCACGACGGCCATGCCCGGCAGGTGTACTTCGGGTCGGAACCACTGCTTGCGGGCCAGATCAGCAGCGCCGCCGCCGCCAGACGGCTTAGCCACCAGCGGGTGCAGGGCGTTGGCGACTGCCTCGTACTCGTACGCCGCGTCAGGTGCCCGGTCGCCCAGAAGCCGCTCCACCACCGCGCGGCGCAGGCCTTGCAGCGGCTTCCAGTAGGGGTCCGGGACCGACAGGGAGCAGAAGCCACGACATGCGACGGCATGAAGTAGCGGCGGCAGCGGCGCCGAGCTCGCCAGGCGCCTCGCCACCTCCGGGTCGAGCCACTCCAGAGCCTCCTCCGTCATGGTCAGCCCCCGCTCCGCCGAGCCGTTCCGCGCCGCCGCCTCCTCCTTGATGTACGCCTCGGCGACCGCGTTGACGGCGGCCACGTCAGCGGCGTTAAAGTCGCGCAGGCTGATGGGGGGCGAGCGGAAGAAGGCCAGGCTCAGGGGGCCGGGCTGACCGGTCTGCTGCACCACAGCGCGCGCCGCCATGCTGGGGGTGATGGTGGCGGTCGCGCGGCGAGCGACTGCGGCGTCGCGACGTGCCTCCAGTCGGCGGCGCAGGCCTTTGCTTGCGTCGCCGCCCAGCACCGCCGCTACCTGCGCACGCCGCACCAGCGTCGGCACGAAGGCGGCGCCTGTGCCTGCGGCTTTGACGTGCCAAGCGCGCCAGAGGTCCTCCGTGCTCCACACGTGGACGGAGACGCAGCGCAAGTCCACAACCACGTCCTGCGGGTGGATGATCTTGGCCACGCCGTATACGTAAAAGTCCGAGTCTGTCGTCAGCAGCGCGAACAGGGAGGCCCTATGGCGGACAGCCCAAGCGAGCAGCAGCTGGTCCGCGCTGTGGAGGCTGCGCACGACCTCGAGACCCAAGTCGCGGTAGGCCTGGAACAGCACGGGGTCGGCGGTGGGAGGCAAAAAGCGGCCCCCGGCAATGCCGCGCTGCCACCGATCTGTGTAGGTTGACTCGTGGCCGGGAGTCGGCGCCGAGTCGTCAACCAGCACGCATCGAAGCCCCGTGCGTTTCAGGCCGCCATAGTACCGACACGCCTCGTAATAGAGGCGCGAGTGGAAGGTGGGACAACGCCAGTCAAGGCTGTCAGCTATCTTGGAGATCAAATAGTACTTCACCGCGGACGCATCGATGAGCAAAAGGTTATCTGGCCGTGCTGTTCCTTCACCATCTTGCAGGCTGACGATTCGTGGTCTGCCTCCAGCCTCCAGCTGAGAGCAGAGTCCTTGGACCTCCATGGTAGAGGCCTACCTGAAGTAGATCCGTGCTTTAAATTGTTTGGCGAGAGCGCACGCGGGAGATGGGAAGGCCGAAATTGCGACAGCCAAAGATGCGAGATCACATCGCTAACGGTCTCTAGCACAAAGCATGTACCATACCTGGCAAAGAATCTAGACGGCAGGTGCGCGCTGTCTCATGAAGCCGGGTGTTCCAGGTTAAGCACAACCTGGCGGCTGGCTGGCGGTGCAGAGCACTTCAGAGCGATAGCACAGTTATACTGCTTGTCATAAAAGGAAGGGCCAGGGTGAAGATACACAGCTGACGTCTGCTTCATCGTCACGGGCTCCGTCCGTTTGTCTCTGTGACGTACATGACCGTTGCCGTTGCAGACGTTTCGGGGCACGCTTACGCTTCGGACCCGAGGAGCCGCATACTCATGCTTCCGTTGGTTGGAAAGGGTTCACTGGTCTGCGGCTGATCTGCCGAAACTGTTTCGGCATAGTCGATGTGGTTTTATGTGCCGAATAGGCGGGTGGCAGGTAGGGACCGATCCGGGTATCCACCAGCGGAACACGGACGGCCATGAAATGGTGCCGGAAGCCATTGCACGTGCATTTCATTTGTGTCGACCTTACACACCAGCCAGATAGAGCGTTCACCCTGGCTCCAGCAACATGACGCCTGTGCGCTGGAGGACACGCCGCAAATCGCCAGGCGGAATGCCAACGCACGGAACCCCCACAGTTGTCCGTAAAAACACGTCCATTACCGCCCTACCCCGTTGTATTACCGCCCTGCTGTCCGTGAAAACGCGTCCATTACCGCCCTACCCCATTGTGTTACCGCCCATCCGACGGCATTCTACAAAGGCATACTACCGTAATGCGTGGCCCATTTCGCCGCCACGATAATGCGGTCGCGAGCAGCACACCTCGTGGATGGACCGCAGCCGGGACCACTCCCAAGCCCGCACATCTCAGCCCCCATGAGTCCGTCCTGATCTACGCCCTAAGTTGCCCTGATCGAACTAATCTTCGGCACCGGCATCTACCGACCTAAGCGCAGTGACGCACAGCGCCGTGTGGGGGCCCGCGTGGACCACCTGTGGGGGCCCACCTGGACTGAGGTTTCGTACAGCGAAGCCTGTAACAGTCCTCGAAACGATTACTCCTGCTCTACCATGCCACTCGCCGCTCCTTTCCACGGCGTACAGAGGCCTGCAATAGCACCCCGAGAGGCGCACGGCGTTCCGCTGAAGCGCGAGAATGACCCCAGTGCCCCGCATAGCACCAGTATCCTCCTGCTGCCAGGCAGTTCAGACAGCACCTGCCACACGGTACATGCAGCACGTGAAACACCAAGCCCCCTGGACATGAGCACACCGCCGGCACCCCCCGACGGCTCCTCCCCGACCCCCCCTTTTCTTGGTTTCTTCACATGACCCTCCCCCAAATTACAAACTGTGCACATGGCCGCATCCGAGCGGAATACACCACCTGCCTCACTCCACTACCGCCACAGTTGCTCACCTCACATCCCGCCTGCCGTACCCGCTTCTGTCGCCTTCAGCCAGATGGGCAACTACAGTGATGCAGGCGCGCCTGGATCTAGATCTTACATCACCGCCGCCGCCTAGCTGCCCGACAGCCATTGCACCATGTCCACCACGCACCCCGCCCGCGGCTCCATCGACACCCCCGGCAGTCCTCCCAGGAGCAGCCGCACAAACGCCTCCTCGCGGAGCATCGCAGCGGCGGCCGGGTTGCGGGCGACAGCGCGGATGGCAATGGGGGGCAGCGTGCATGTGGTGCCTGTGGCGGCGGCGGTGGCGGCGGCGGCGGCGCGCCGCCGCGCTACTGCATCCCAGATGGTCGTGCTGCTGGCGGCGGCGGCGCTGCCGCCACCGGGATCGGCCTCGCGGCCGCCGTTCAGCGCTTGGTTGGCAGCGGCCTGTGCGTTGCTGAGGGACTCCAGCATGTCCATCAGGACGCCTCGGGGGTAGGTCACGGCGTTACGGCGGGTGGGCGCCGTCACCAGCGGTTGCGCGCCGGCAGCAGCGGTGGCTTCGCCCTGCTGATCGGCAGTTGTCGGCGCAGCTAGCGGTACGGCAGTTGGCTGGGCCTCCCCGCCGGCAGCAGACGTACCAGCGTACGTCGAGACTGTGCCCAGCCGCCGCGGCGGCTGCGGCTGTGGTGGCGGCTGCGGTGGCGGCTGCCGCTGGGCCGAGCCCTCTCCCGATGGCATCGGCGGCAAGGGAACCTGTACAGGCGCGCTGCTGCCGCGCAAAGCCCTACCCGCCTCGCTTCCCGCCTCAGCTGCCGGCGCCGGCGATGGTGCTGCCGCTGCAGACGGCGCTGCAGGCGCGCTGGCAGCGGCGCTTTGCAGAACCGGGCCCGCCCTTCGCCGGCCGCGCTGGTCGCCTTCCAAACGCTCAACTCCCGGCGTCGCAAACAAGGGAACGCTGCGGAGCAGACTAAAGAGGTAATTGTCGAAATTGGGGCCGTCCTCGTGGCGGCCGCCTTCGCCTGTGCCACCAGGACCCGCTGCTGCCTCGCTCGCCGTGGCGCCCGCAGCGCGCCGCGTGCTTGGAATGCGTGAGGGAGAGTCAGCCACACCTCCGGGAAGTCTATCCGCCAGGCCGGGAAGTCCCAGGTCGTCCCCTGCGCTGCCCGCGCCGCCGCCGTCGCTGCCCCCCACGGGCGTCCCGACCTCCACAAAGTCCCCGTCCTCACCCGCGCCCTCCTCCTCCACCTCGTCGGCGCTGACGTCGACGAGCGGCGGGGGGCTGCCTTCCTCCGACCCCACGACCCGCCACGTCCAGTCGGACCCATCGCCGCTGCTGGCGGCGCCCGGCTGCTGCCCGGAGGGAGGCTCGCCAGTAGCGACCGCCGAGCCATAGCCACCACCAGCTGCCGCGGCTGCCACGGCTGCCGCCGCCGCTGCTGCGGCTGGTGCTGCTAGTATTGTCCCTGCTGGCGCCTCAACAGGCTCTCCAGGCGTGGCGGTGCTGGCGCTGACGACAGCCGCAGAAGCCACAGGCTGGCCCGCGCGCCCGGCTCGAGCGAAGGCGCCGTCCACCGCATCGTCGAGCGGGACGAGGGGCGGAGGGCTGTCCGTGTCGCTCTCCACATTTGAGTCCATGTCCGAGAACATCTCGAAGTCCAGCTCCTCCCACTGAGCCTGCCAACCAGAGGGGCCCCCGCCCCTGCCCCCGCCCCCGCCACCGCCCCCGCCGCCGCCACTACCGCCACCTCTAGTGGCCTCGAGCCGGGCGCCTCCTGACAGGGTTGACGAGGACGAAAGGATTTTAGGGTTTTAGGGTTTTAGGAAGGCAGAAGGGCGGCTGGGAGGAGGGTTAGCACTGCGCCCCAACATTCCAGCAAACGCCGAAGCCCACAACCAAGCACGCCCCACTCGAGCTTGCTCACCCGCTGACGCCTCGGAGGGGCCCGCACCGCCAGCAGGGACCGTCGTCGCCATGGCCGCCGCCGCCGCCGCCGTCGCGCCGTACTGGGGCGGGCTCGACGCCACCTCCAGCCCCCGCGGCGCGAACCTCGTGGCCCACGCGGGTATGTCTCGCTCCTCGTACGTGCCGGGCAGCCCCCGCCTGTCGTTGGGGTGCCGGCCGCTCGCGTCCTCTGGCGGCAGGTAGCTGCGCCAGGAGGCGGGGAAGCTGGTCACGCCGCCCAGCTGCAGCCGCACCGTCCCGGCGGCGCCGCCGGCGGCGCCGCCGCCGCCGGTGGTTTCTGAGGGCAGGGTGATGCTGAAGACGGAGCCGTGCGGCACGTTGCTCAGTGCGTCGGCGGGTAGGCGGATGACTGCGGAGAGGACCTGCGGCGCGCCGGCGGAGCCGCCGCGGGGCCGCAGCAGGCCACTCGGCGCGCCCAGGCCGCTCAGCGCAGCGCGCGCGGCCGCATCGCTCATGGCGCCATTGGCGCCCCCGCCGCCGCTGCCGCCCGCGCCGCGCGCCCCTAGCAAGGCGGGCATCAGCGCCTCCAGCACCGCCTCCGCCGCAGCGCCCAGCTCCAACCTGGGGCCTCTGGGGCTGGTCGACGACGCGTGTGCTGCCGCCGGCGCGCCGGCCGCAGCAGGCCGCTGCGGCGCTCTGGAAGTTGAGGGCCTGGGTCGGGTGGGCCACGTGGGTGCCGGGGCCTGCATGTGCTGCATGGTCCGGCGCCACCGGCGCCCGAGGCGCTCCATGCCCCCGCCCCCGCCGTCCCCGCCTTCCTCGCTGTCCTCGCTGTCGGGTCCCAACAACGGGGGAAGGCTGTCGTCGCCGCTGGAGTCCAAACTGATACGCGCGGACCCGTTGGTGTCCATACCACCCCCACCCGCCGCACCCCTCCCGCCGAGACCGCGTACGGGTCGGTCCTGGATGACGCCACCGCCGACGCCGGCGCTCCGCGGGCGGGGGGACGGAGGCATGACCGACGAGCCCCGGGTCGAGGTCGAGCCCGCGGCGGTGGCGGTGGCATGTGGACTCCTGTGCGTCGTGAGGTTGCCCGCGGCGCCAGACCGCCGCTGCCACGGCGCCGGCGTTGTTCGAGCCCGGTACCCATCCACCGGTACAAGGGGGGCCGGACCCTCGCTGTCGTCGCTGTCAACGACCGCCGCCTTGTCCTCCTCTCCCTCGCCCTCACCCTCGGCCCCTTCCTCCTCATCATCATCATCATCGATCATCTCGTCCACGTTTAAGTCATCCTCATCTGCCTCGTCGTACGACATGCCTCCAAACCCGTCATCGTCGTCGTCATCGTCGTCATTCGCCTCGCCGTCGTCGCCGTCACCGCCGCTGCCGTGGCCCTGCTCGTCTCCCTCCACGCCGTCGTCATCGACCAGCGGTGGCGGATCACCATCCGGGCTGGCGATCCGAGGCCGCCGCCGTGGCCGCGCCCACCAGTCGCTGGAAGGCTCGCTCTCCTCCTCGTCCTCCTCCTCTTCACCCCCGCCGTCGTCACCGCCGGCCAGCCAGGACAGACCCTCACACGCCATCCCCCACTCCGTTTCCGGCAGCTGCCCCTGCTGCCGCCACTGCCCCTCTAAGCCCACGCCGCCATCAGCAGCCGCCGAAAGCGCGGCCGCGGCAATGGCGGCCGCAGCCGCCGCGCCGCCGGCACCAGCAGCGAAGCCCGGAATGGCGCTCCCTGGAGCACCGGCGGCGAAGCCTTGTCGGAACCACCTCCTAGGGTTTAGCCAGCCCCCGCCCCCGCCCTCGCCCTCACCGCTGCTGCTGTCGCTTTCCGAGTGCAGTGGCGGCGGCTGGTCACCCCACGCGATCTCGTTGCTATCGTCCGAGAAGACGCCGCCCTCCGTGTGGCCGCGGTGCGGCGGAGGTGGCACCGACAATGGACGCTCCGTGCCGTCTGACGCCCCAACCCCAGCGCCTGGACCCTGCTGCTGCGCCTGTGCCCGCCCCTCCGCAGGTCCCGGCTCTACAGCAACGTCTTCCAACGGCGGCAACAAACCCATGAGCTCCTCCAGGACAGCATCATCGTCATCGTCATCGTCATCGGCGTCCTCCTGGCCGCCGTCCCCATCCCCCTGGCCGGCATTGATGCCGGGACTGTCGGTGTGGTGCATGCGGCTAGCGGCTGGCTCGTTACCGCCGCCGGGGACAGCTGCAGGCAACGACGCCGGTGGCTGCGACCCTGACGCGCCATCGCCGCAGCCGACCGGACCGGCAGCGGCGGCGGCGGCGGCTGCAACCGCCGTGCTGGAAGGAGCCGCTGAGAGGGAGCCGCCGTACGTGGACGCCGCTGTAGACACTGCAGCGCCCGACGGCGACGTCGAGCCGACCCGGGACGTTGCCGCATAGCCCTCTCTAAGGCGGCGCGTCTGTTCCGTGAGGGCGCGGTGGTCCGTGTTGCCGTCGCTGTAGTAGTAATGCCGCTGCCCGATGCTGCTGCCGTCACCCTCGCGGTCGGACGCCGGCTGCAGGGCGGTGGCGTCGATGGCCGGAAGGGCTCCTGCAGCGGGGGGGGGGGAGACGAGACGGCAGCAGCATCCTCAGCGAGGCCGCTTTGCTGTGGGTTGAATTCGTAACGACGCAACAGGCTTGCTCGTACGCTACTACGGTACTCTGCCGGACGCTATACTAACAGGCGAAACCACAAGCTATAAAACCCAGTATGGGTGTGTGCGTGTGGAAGGGGGAGAATGACTTGCGCAACACCCCTTTCAGGCTCAAGACCAACCCACTGTGGAGGGCAGCAGCGCCCTGGCTTTACGCAGAAGCCCATAACGGAGGCACGCGAGGGCAAAGACGTCCTAGAACCCTAAGTTTACCCATCGCGGCACCGCTCCATCGGGTGCACCCACGCGTCCGTATTCAGCAGTCGGTTTGCACCTGCCCGTGGGCCCTCGCGGCTCAAGCTCCACGAGCCCCCCACACTAACACCAGGCCCCCCTAGGCCCCCACCTGTGACGCCCAGACCGCCGTGTGTCCGCCGCTGCAGCTCCTCCTCGCTATCCGTTCCATCCCGCAAGCCTCTGGCCGGTGAGCCGCTTGCGGCCGCCACCGCTGCCATCACTGATGCCATTCCCAGCGCAACCGCCCGCCCGGCCACGGCGTTCGTCCTGCCAACGGCGGCCGTCGCCACCGTGTCCGCCGCCGCCACTAGCCAGCCAAGGTTGTCCTCACCGTGGGGCGGCTGCGGCAGCGGCAGCATCAGCGGCGTGCTGGTCCCGAGGGCCGCCAGGGTAGCCGCACCCGAGCGCTGAGGCGCCACCAGCAGAGCCGGCTGAGGCAACGGCGTCCCCACCCCCGTCCCCATCGCCGCCCATGACTGCGCCGCGACGGGCGGCGTCGCGCGCACGTTCTCCATGCTCGCGACCCGGCGGGTCAGCAGCCGCTGTCTGCGCGCGCTGGCCTGGACGTAGCCGCGCATGCTGGGTGGCAGCAGCACCAGACCCTCCTCAGCCCCCTGGGCTTCAACGCCGCCAGCCCCAGCGCGCCCGGCGCCAGCAGCCGACGACGAGTCTGCAGCAGCTGCGCCAGCGGGGCCCCCGGGGGCCTGCCGCGCCAGCGGCGACAGCGCGATTCTGCCGGCGCGTTGGTTCTGGAGCTGGTTATGGAGCTGGTGCCGACCGGACAGAGACTGTCCTGGCTGCGGCGCGAGCGGCCGCAGCAGCACCCGAGCGGCGCCGAAGGGCCGGGGGAGGCCGGTGCGAGGTGACCGAACCGCCACCCGCCAGTCAGGCCCCGCCATGCCGTCCGCCGCACCCGCCGCGGAGAGCCCCGGGGTGGCTCGGCCCGCCGTCGCCGGACGACAGCGCTCGCCAGAGCCGCCGCCAGAGCCGGCGGCGGGCCCCGGCCCGGGGCTGATGAAGGCACCCAGACCCAGAAGCTGCTCCAGGTCGGCGTCCAGGAGGGGCTGCGTCGCCCAGAAGGGGTACAGATCCAGCTCCGAATCCGAGTCGGAGCCCGATGCCTCCACGTCCGCATCCGCCCCCGTGTCCCCCAGGTGACTCCGCCGGTCTGGAGCACTGCCCAAGGCCGCCGCGTCGCCAGCCCCGACGGCGCCGCCGGCCTCGATGGGCGGCTGCCACGCCAGCCGCCGGCGCACCCCCGCCACATTGCCGCCCTGCGCTGCTGCTTCTGCAGTGGTGGCGGCGGCGGTGGCGGCGGAGTCGCCGTCGGCGTCAACGTCGTGGGGCCGACTTCCCGACGTCAACGGTACGACGACAGGACCCGTACGGCATTGATCGTCGCCGTCATCCCGCCGGGACACGTCGAGCTCCAGCACATCAAGCTCTAGCATGGGTGGCATGGACGGAGTCAGGTTGAGGGCCTCCAGCCCACTTGGGGCAGGGCCCGCGGGACCGTCCTGGAGGCGAGGGGTGGGAGATACCGGCGTCCGCTGTGGTGTGAGGCGGGGGGAAATGAGGCATGGGGTTCAGATCAAGGGACCCGACGAGCGTCCGGACATGGCGACATGCCAGACAGTTGACAGCGGCAAACACAATCGGGGCTAGCAAGGGCGCGACGTGATGAGCTGCACAACGTCGCAATCAGCGCATATTCCCTTCGGAGCTGCCGCTCACGTGAAATCAAGACAGATGCGATGGGGAATCGTCGGAATGCATAAACACTAAACTGCGCGCTCACGTTCCTAACACCCACGGCCGGCTCCTGCTGCTGAGTGGTGCGCGCGCCATAAGCGGCTCCGGTCGTGCCGATCCAGGCGCCGGCCCCTAGGCTATCTGCCCCTCCATCGTCCCTGCTGCTGTCCGGCCGCCGCGGCATTACCTCGGACGCCTCGTCGGTGGCCTCAGCAGCCGCACTCGCGCCAGGCCCATCCCTGGCCTCTGCCCCCGACGCGCTCCGAAACACCGCCCGCCAGGGCTCGTCGCCGTACGCTCCGCTGGGTCCATTGGTGATCCCCAATCCAGCGGCCGCGCTGCCAGCGGCAGCGACGGCGCCGGCATCCTCGTTGCTGGCACCGCCATGCGCGCCATGCCGCGAGGCCGCTTCCGCGGCGCCGTGTTGCTGCTGTTGTTGCTGCTGCCGCGCTGCCAATGGTGGTTGCTGGGGCGGCTGGTGGTTGGGCCGCTGGTCGGTTCCTGTAAGCTCCGCCGCCGGGTCCAGGTTGCCTGGCGCCAGACCCGTTGGCAGCGCGGCCGCGGCCGCGGCGGCGGCGGCGGCGCCGACGCGCCCGCCAGTTCTGCGGTCGTCGACCGCGCGCGGGCGCACCACTACGGCCGGAGCCTGTCCGGACTGCGGCGGGCGCAGCGGCGGGCGCCGGTTGGGATCTCCTCGCGCAGCCTCCTGCCCCACGCCGCGATGACGCCTGGGCTGCTGTTCCTGTTGTTCCTGTTCCTGCTGCTGCTGCTGTTGGCGCCGCTGTCGTGACTGATGCGCGCGCGCACCTGCGGCAGGTGAGCCTACCGCCGCTGGCGCCACCGCCGTCGCCGCCGCTGCTGCCGGGCTGGCCTCGCCAGCCGCTGCTAGCCTGGGCGGCAGCTGCGGCCTGCGTCCGACAGGTCCGGACGACAGGCCCGTGACGAACATGAACAGCCGCAGGGGCGCCAGCACCGCACTGAGCGCAAAGCGCGCGGCGGCCCAAGCGAACGCCAGGCTCCTGCCGCGCCGAACGAGCCCTACCCCCGGAGCCCTTGGAACCCCCGCACCAGTGGCCGCAGCGCCAGCGGGCGCGGTCGGCCCGCCGACAGCAGATGGACCGAGCCCTCCGCCGCCTGGACCTTGGCCTGGACCTGCCGAGGCTGCCGACGCGGCCGCGGAGGACGGTCTGGCGGCCGCGGCGCCGCGGGGCGCAGCTGAGGCGCGCAGCGGCACCCTGGAGGTGGGCCGGCGAGGGTACCTCCGCAGCGCGGCGCCTTCCACCGCGCGGTGCGCCGCAAGTAGGGGCTCCGCCTCCTCGCCGTCCTCCGCGCCACTTCGGCGGGCAGACTCCGGCCCGACCGCGGCGGCAGCGGCGGCGTGGATCTCTGCCGCGGACGTCACCTCCGCGCCGTCACGTCGACGGGCGGCGCCGTACCGGCCGTCCTCCTCGCTGTCGACGTTTGGATCCTCCTGCGTGAAGGAGCTGTCCGGGTCCTCCTCCTCCTCCTCCTCCTCGCCGTCCGCCTCCGACGACGCGACATCATCCACAGAAAACGTTTGGCCCTCGTCGGTCGGGATGTCGTCAACGTCCTCATAGTAGTCGTCATAGTGTTCGTCGTCGTCATCGTCGTCATCATCATCGTCGTCCATGTTCCGCGGGTAATGGTTGTCATCGGGTGCGATGGGCGGTGCAGCAGCCAGCGCGCGAGAGGTGCCCTGCATGGCGACAGTCGCGCGCCCTGCCAGCGGCGAGAAGCGGCGCAGGCGGGGTGAGGAGTCAGCAACCGTGGCGGCGCGGGTCCGAAAAGTTGTGGACGTGACCGATGTGGGTCGGGAATGTGGCTGATGTGGGTCGCGGTTCAGAGCTAAGCCGGACGGGTTCACGCACACTAGCCACCGGACGGGGACGCGGTGAATGCGGGGGCGTCGAATTGTGGGTAATGGAAACAAGAAAGGGCAGATGGGCACACCAACGTTCCGGGAGTTGCTTAATGGACAGGCGAGGCGCCCCCAACCAAACTATCAAACATAAACTGCAGCCATAGCGCCGACGGGACCCCTGGGTTTGTAAATTACGTCGGCCACTCAGTGCTCTTGAGCCCCAGCCGAACTTCGGAGGGGAGATACACTATTCCCGCGCCTGCACTCTTCCAGTCCGCCGGTCTGGGCCCTTGCTCAGTTCGTTTTCCGTGCGCCGCGAGCAGCCTCCTGTGCCGTCTCCGTGCTACGCTGCCCCACGCACCCCACCAGCACCCGCGTAACCGAAGTACCTGGCGTCCACTGCGCGCTGCCGCTCAAGCTAGCAGTCCCAGCTGCGCCTCCTCCGCCCCCGCCCCCGCCTCCGCCTCCGCCGCTCAGGCCGCGCAGATTGAGGCCGGCGCCCAGGCCGCCTAAGGCCATGCTGCTCAGCATGCCCAGCGTGCCAGCGCCGTAACCGAAGATGCCAGCCTGCGAGCAGCGCAGCGCGGCGCGGCGACTCTTACTGGCCGCAAGCAGAGGACATAGCGGGCACCCTGCCGTCGCTGGGGGAGCGACCCAAATGGGATTCTGGGTATCAAACAAGGAGTGGATACACACAAGCAGTTGTGTTCCACACGTGCTGCTCCTAGATGTTTACCTCGCGCGCCCGCTTTGCATGCGGACGCGCGCCAAGGTATCGCGATGTGGGTCAACACTCCCTGAACCCACCCGCTCGCGAAGGCGGCGCTGGATCGGCGACAAGAAGATGGGCTGCGCGGGCATTCATCGGTCCAGGGAGTGGGGCATTGATATCAGCGTGGGCGAGGCAGGTAGGGTAAGACTCAGAGCGCGAGCAGCCGCGGAGTGTGTTGTGGAACCGGGTAAACGCCTGCCCCGCACCTCCTCATCATCGGAACCGAAGCCGGGTGGCCCAAAGCTCTCGCCTATCGTCCCAAGGGCCACGACGGGAACCTCCCCAAAGCCTGTTGGAGGGCGTCCGGGTGGCCACAGGCCAGCGTCAACGTCAGCAGGGGCACTGAGAGGTGCGAAGGTCGAAGAAACATCTGAGATGCAGGCTTATTATGAAGCGTGTAGTTAATCAAAGCGACACTATTGCATGACGGCACGCCCAAGGGGGCTGCCCGGCGGTCGCCAACCTCGAACTTGAGTGGAGCACGCGCAGGGAGAAGAACGCAAATGACAGAAGTTTTGCCTTGTGATGATCCTGAAGGACCGCACAATACTTTACTTGCCTGGAAGTGTTATGGAGCTATGGTTCGCCATCTCGGGTTCAGAGCTCCTTAGCGTGTCTGCAGTTTGCCCGTTGCTAACCCTTTGCCCTCTTGAATCGTTCAAAATAGAGCGCCACTACATAGTTAAGCTTATACCGCCAGAAGAACTGAGGACAAGGCAGCCAGCCGGAACAGGACATATACGCCGGTAGTGCACCTCTTCCATTTTGCAGTTTGCTAGCATCAGTTCGGATTACGTGCAATAGTAACTTTGTTGGATTGCCGCGGCTCCAGTTGATTACGGGGTAGATGTGGGGTTCATGGTCCAATGTCTGAGCTTTAGAACTGTGCGCCGCCGCGATGAGTTGCAAATAAAGGCTTACTTTTTAAGCCAGGTAAGGTCGGGCACACGGAATTTCATGGTGGAAGGTCTGCAGCCCTATCCCCAATGCCCTAATTCAGCAGGTATGGAAATGAGCACCATACAAGCATTCCACCCATAACCTTTGGATCGTTGAAGCGTGGTTGGATATGCATATGGAGGCACATAGCTTGGAAGGTCACCGCTACAAGCCAGGTGACCCACGGGCCCGGGCGCGAGGGCAAACTAGGTGGCCATGGTGGCCAACCTGGGCGCAGGTGCACACTATGGGGCATCACAGACAAAATCAATGCCCTCCATCTTCATCATGCTCGAAACTAGGTGGCAAGGATGTAGGAATAGTCGAAGAAGGTGCATGTGGTTAGAACCATGTGTATTATCCGGCGTAGAAGACCCCCAACAAATTGAAAGGTCAACCTCAGGCAAATTACCTTCAAACCTACACTTGCAGTCCCTTGCCGATTGCCTATGATCCTCAGCATACGAAAGAAATCATTTTCAAGGCGACGGATCTTGAAGCGGGCATTGCCGAATTGAGACGCGCGTTGCGTATCCCATGCGCTGATGATGGCGGTCATGGTTTTGCGCCTGCGACCTCGACAAAGAGGTGGAACAGGAGAATCGCGAGCTGGCAGCGCCACCGGATCGTTATTACATATGTCAGCTACCAGGGGCCCCCAGCGCAGTGCTCATACAGCTCAAGTGCCAGCGATACAAACAAAATAGTTGCTGCCAGCTTGCAGGGGCAAGTGTCCACCTGGCGCCGCCTGCCCCCATCCACGTCCCCTACGCGAAACGTCCTAAGCATTCAAAAAGCCTTCCGTGCACCTGATTTACCGTGCGCCTGATTTACATACCTCACCTAACCGCTGCGACAACACCTAAACGCAATCCAAAGCCGGACAAACGGCACGCCGCAGCTCCTAAGCATGCGCTGCCACACGCCCAAGCGGTGGTGCCCGGATGCACTCATGCACCCCCTCCGGACACACCACCACAACATCCAGCCCAACCCGCAGTACGGCGCCGCCGCGACCCGCCGTACCATCTCCGGTCTGTCCCACGAACGCCGTGACCCCCGCCCCAGCGCCGCCGGCAAGCAGCGGCGCCCCCCCGCTCAAGCCGGGACCCCCACGGCGCCTAGAACCGGGACTTGCCGCTCCAAAAACCACCTCCGAAACCATTCCGCCGCCGCCGCGGGCCGAGACCTTGCGTGTCGCTCCGCTCTCCCGCGCCGGGCCGCTGCGCCGCAACGCAGCGGCGCCTGCTGCTGCTGATGATGGCGTGGCCTGAACAGGCATCGCCGGGCTGCCGCCGCCGCCGTATGTCGCTGCGCACTGCGGGTCTGTGCCTGACCGGGCGGCGCGTTCGAGCCCTTCCAGCACCCCCTCGCCGGCCGGGCAGCTGGCGGCCCCCAGGGGGTCCGCTTCCGTCCGCGGGCGCCGCCGCGACACCGAGGGTGCCGCCGCGACCCGTGGGTCGTTTTCTGCGTCCGACCCCGACTCCAAATCCTCGCACATCCTCGCCGCCAGCATACCGGTGTCCATGGCCTTCCCCCGCTGCTCCTGCTCCTGCCGGCCCACCGCAGCCACCGCAGCCACCGCCGGCGCACCTGCCCCGACCTCCTCCACCACCCGAGCCCGCGCGTCATCCGCCAGCCACGGCAACACCGGGAGCGCCTGGCGAGCCGCCCAGCCGTACACCACGCACAGCAGAGCCCTGCCGTCACCGGAGGCCGCGGCTTGCAGCAGCACATGCGCCCTCCCGCCCTCGCCGCCAGCATGGGGCGCCGCTGGGCGGCAGTGCCTGAGGACCTCCTGCAGCCCCCAGGGACCCACCGGTACGGCGCCACCGCCGCCGCCGGGGTCCGACTCGTGGAAAAGGCAGCGGGCGGCTCCCAGCAGAACCGGCAGCGCAAACGGCTGGTCGTACAGCTCAAGCCTCGCCGCTGCAGCCATCAGCCCGGCCAAATCGTCTCTGGAGACCCCGGGCGGCGGCAGCTGCTGCTGTGGCCGCTGTGGCCGGAGCGGTTTGGAATGGCGCGGCTGTGCAGGGCCGTCCAGCCGTGAAGCCGCCGCCGGCGGCGGCTGCCCGCTAACCACCGCCGTCGCCGCCTGCAGCGCGCGCAGAACCTGGCGCGCCGCCGCCGCGCGCATCATCGGCTGCCCCGCCACTGCGCTGCTGTCGTACATGGCGTGTACGACCGACGCCAGGTCCCTAGCGGACAGGCGGCCGGGCGGCCGGGTGGCTGCGGTCGCCACTGCGGCAGACGACGACACGGGGGCGGGGGCCGCGGCGCGCCGCAGCGCCTGCTCGACGACCGCCATGAAGCTCTCGTACAGCCTGTCGTACATCGCCGTACGTCCACCGGCGCGGCGACCCTCGCTGGCCCTTGGCATCGCCGCCAGCACCGCCGCTAGGGCCTCCGTCAGCGCCGCCAGCAAGCCCCCGTCCAGCGACTCGAGGCGCTCCTCCACCAACACGTCGGCTACCCCCAGCAGCCCCTGTGTCAGCTCAACAGCAGCCGCGCTCGCCTCCGCTGCTGCGGCGGCGCCGTCGGCGCCGCTCCGCGGCGCCGCAACATGCCTAGCGCCCAACTGCTGCCCAGCACTTTCCGCCGCCGCCGCGGCGGCGGCGCCCCTGCCCAGCACCCACACCAGGCGCGAAAGGACCCGCGGGTCGGCCGTCACAGCCAGCGACGCCAAGACCGACGGCACCGCAGCCGCAAAGCCGCCCGTCGTACGGCGCGACAGCGCCTCCGCCAGCCGCAGCGCCGCCGGCGCGCCCACGGCGCCCAGGCGCATCAGCGCCCAGACGCCTGTGACGGCCAGGGGGGCCTCCAGGGAGGGCAGAACTGGAAGGAGCGACCGGCGCAGCGCGCGGAGTACTGGTGCCGCCGCCGCCGCGTCGGCGGCTGCGGGATGGTGGTCCAAGACCGCTAGGGCGCTTGCCAGGCGGCAGGCAGCTCGCGGCGACAGGCTTCCCCCGCCTGCCTGCCCCTGCCCCGCCACCACCGCAACCGCAGGAGCCATGCGGACCAGCAGCTGGTCCATCAGCTCGGGGGCGTGCACCCCAGCCTGGCCGTAGGCGCAGGCCACCTGGTATAGCTCAGTGGGCGACAGCTCGTCCAAGTTACTGGGGGACCGCTGCTGCTGTTGCTGCGGCTGTCCAAAGTCCGCGCCGGCGTGCCGGCTGCTGCTGCTGCCGGCGGCGGGGTTGACGGCGGGCGCCGGCAGCAGCAGCCAGCACGCCGCCGCCCTGAAGAGCCGCGCGTCGGCGTGTCCGACCGCCCCGTAGGCGCAGACCACGCGCGCCAGCGTCCGCGGCCGGAACTCCCCCAGCCGGGCCGCCACCGCCGGCGCTGCCGCGGCGAAGAGGGCGGGGTGGTACATGCCGGCCCCTGCCCAGTCCGACAGGAGCGTCGCGAGGCCCAGCGGCTGCATCTCCTCGAGCCGCAGGACCGCCTCCCGCGCCGCCAGCGCCATGAGGTGGGTGCTGCAGCGGAAGCCTAGCGACCGCAGCCCCCACAGCAGGTTGGAGAGGCCCTGGGTGGAGAAGCGGTGGATGCTGCGCGCGGCGGAGAGCGCGAGGGCGCGTAGCGCCCTCCGGCTCACAACCGGCCCCTCCTCCTCCTCCTTTTGGTGCGTTCCCTGCCCCCGCTGGCCTCGCCGTTGTTGCGGATGTTCTTGCTGCTGCTGCTGCTGGAGGCCGAGCCTTACGGTGCCCTGATACGGCGTCTGCGGCTCCCCGCTCCCATCGCTACCGCTGCTGTCGCTGGTACCGCCACTGCTGTTGCTGCAGTCGGCCTGGACCATCGTGGCCATGGCCCACACCAGCAGACACACGCCCTGTGGCGCCAGTCCCGCCGCGCGCGCCTCCGCCTCCGCCGCCACCACCGCCACCGTCCGCCGGTCCGAGTGCCCCAACGCCGCCAGCGCCCAGGCCATGCTAGCCACCTGCTGTCCCGTGTATCGCCGCAGCGTGCGCCTCGCTCGGGGGGCCAGGACGCCCTCCACAAACGCCCCGAGCCAGGGCTGCCAGTCGGGATGCAGCGCCGGTCCTACTGAACCCACGTCGCCGAGGTGTCCCTCACCGGCCCTTTCCTCCTCAGCGCCGCCGCCCCCGTCCCCAGCCACTCGGCCACCGGCTCCGGAACCAGCGGCAGCCGGGACCGGGTGGCAGCGGCCGTACGCTCTATGCGCCTTCGCCAGGCTCCATGCGAAGTTGGCTGCCTCCTGAGTTCCGAATGCCGTCAGCTGCTGCTCCGCCGCCTCCGCCAGCTGCCGCCACAGCTCTGAGTCCGTGACGCCGGCCTTGGCCATACCCAGGGCCATGTTGGACAAGTCCTGAGGGTTGCAGTCAGACAGGCGGCCGGGCGATGCAGCTGCCACCACGGCGGTGGCGGCAACCCCTGCTGGTGCCGCCGCTGCTGCTGCCGCCGCCTCCGCCGTCACTGCTGCGTCGCTCTTCTCTCCCGGACCAGCCCGCAGCGCCTGTCGCTGCTGCCGCTTCCGCTCCGCCTCGAGCTCCTTCGCCTCCTGCTGCTGCACCCGATACCGCCGCCTCAGGGCCAGCATGTGAGCGGACAGGGCCGCCACCGTGCCGGCTCGCTCCCGCCGGCCAAGCAGCCCCAGCACCCAGGCGCACGCGCTCAGGTCCCGAGTGCCGTACTCCCCCGCCGTACGGTGCGCCTCGAAGCGCCGCAGCAGCTCCTCCAACAGCCACTCGTGGCGCGCGTCCGCCAGGCGCGGCTTGGAGGTGTGACGCAGCTCAGCCGCGCGCGTCATGCGGCTCAGCGCTGCGGAGATGTGCCCCGAACGAAAGCTGCCGTGAAACCCGTCGTACAGCTCGGCCAGCTCGTCCAACGAGGCGGCGGCGCGGATCGCGGTGGACAGGTCGGCGGAGCTCAGGCGGGCTGGGGCGGGGCCCGCGGTCGCGGCGCCGAGACCGGGGAGTGGCGGTGGCGGCAAAGCCGCCGCCGCCGCCGCCGCTTCGCACGGTGCCGACAGCATGAACTGTGGGAACCGCGGCGGGGAGGAGCAGCCGTGGTGGTGGAGGTGGGGGCTTTCGAGGGCGGTAGTCGGTGAGGGCGAGTCCGGAGCTGTTGCGCGGCGGCGTGCTGATCGGGGGGCGGGCGCCAACAAGACGTCCGCTGGGTGCTGGGATGTCGCCGCTGCCGCATGCAGCGACCAGTGTTTGCGGCCGCTTCTGGCGGTGGTACTGCCATTGATGTTCCTTCCGCCTCCGTTGTCGCTGCTGACGCCGCCGGCTGCGGCATTGTCTGGTACTGCGGTCGGCAAGTCAGCGGTGGCGGCTAGGGCCGCGGTCGGGGGGACGGGCGCAACCCTCTGGGCGCGGGGATGCGGGCGAGGTGACTGGAAGACGGCCTGGCGGGTGGGCGTGGGAAATTGGGTGCGTGGGGGCGAGTGGATTGGTGCGTGCCGGGGGAGGATGTGGATTGCAAGTGCGTGGCCGAATAGAAGCGCGGTACTTTGTGTACGTGGGAGGGATGGTGGGCCGGAAGGGCGCCTGTAGTCTCGAGCCAGAGGTTCCAGGCACTGGGGGGGCACGGGGCTCAGCCAATGAAACAGCGTACCTGACCATTGGAGAATCTGCTTGATGAAGGACCCTGAGCGGCGCCCGCTGGTGCAACACAAAAGGCTGCCGCATGGAGCCTGGATTACGAGTGGTCGGGTGCAGGGTTGAAACTCACGCCAGCGAGCGAGCTCAGCGCAATTGTGGATGAACTGTTGAAGAGCAGCTAACGGTGATATCGGCTTGCAAGCGGGCGACGCGCCGCCGGTCGACGAGCGTGTGGCTGCCCCAGCTTGCCGGCTTACCTGTTACGGTGCTGCAGCCAGTTCAGAGTCCGCTTAAATAAACCAGTCGTCTCGTAAGAGGAAGGCAGCAACTGAATGCTCAGCATACCGCTTCACGCACAACGACGGGACTGTGCATTGCCAGTCGTAGTGGACAATTGACGATGCATTTAGAGTAATGCACAAATGCAACGTACGTGATTTTTCGAACGTATGGAATGCTGCAAATGATGTGGGCCATAAGCTTGCCTTCACAGCCTTACTGGTCTGAGGGCACGCAATTGTGGCGGGTAGCCAAACGGACATTCACGACAAATTTCGATCCAACTGCATTTTTACAAAAGGCTCATACACGTTTCACAAAAATGGAGTGGCTTTGGTGACAGTGTTGCTGAAGTCGTCAAGCCGTCACCTCTGTCATAGCTTTAGCGCTCTACGACCTCCCCGATTGCTGTTAACGATGGAAATTAACACACTATAAATTGACTCCATATACTGTCCATTTACCTGCGTCAGCCGACCTGGCCCAAAAAGCACATACGGTAACCGTAGCCGCGGCGTCTTTCCGCAATGGAGACGCCAAGCTGCATCATTCCTTTGGCGTCGCTGCCGCTGGTACGTTAACGTCCATGGCCAGCTAAAGCCCCGCCGTTGCCCGTGGGCGGCGCGGCGGCGGTACGGCGTCGCCCGTCCCCGCTCGTCCCTAACGGCCCGACCCGCTCCCAACGGTCCCCCGGTTGCACCGCTCAGGACTGCTGCGTTAGCCCCTCCAGCGGCCTTCTCGCCGCCGCCCTCGTCTCAGGAGAGCTGCAGCTGGCTTCTTTCGCCTGCTCTACCAGCACCGGCGCCGCAGCCGGAGGCAGCGGCAGCGGCAGCCAGCTCAGCTACCAGCTACTGCACACCATCTCTGCGCCCGCGCCATCCGCCGCTCCCGCGAAAGACAAGAAGAAGAAAAAGAAAAAGAAGGCCTCCAGCGGCGCCGCCGCCCCTGCCGCCGCCTCCGCCACCTCCGACGCCGACGACAACGACGCCGACGACGCCGAGACACCCTCCTGTCGCGCCGTCTGCTTCGCACACGGCGGCGCCGCGGTGCTGGCGGGCTACTCAGACACCGTCGTACGATCGTACGACGCCAGTACGGGCAAGCTGGTGCAGGTGTTTTCGGGCGAGCATGACGTGCAGCTGAGCCGCGTGTTCCCCGTGGCGCCGCACGTGTTTGCGTCGGGTGACGAGGAGGGGCTGGTGCTGCTGTGGGACGCGCGCGCCGGCGGCTGCTCCTACCGCTACAAGCAGCATAAGGAGTACGTGACGGACTTCGCGCTACACGAGCGCGATCAGGCGCTGGTGGTGACCAGCGGGGACGGCACGCTGTCCATACACGACCTGCGGAAACGGTGCGGCGGCGGTGGGGCCGTGGTGGGGGGCCGTGGTGGGGCCGGCGGTGGGGGGCCGTGGTGGGGGTGAGGTGGGGTATGGGATACAACCACGAGTTAAGGAAAGGGAGTTCAGGGTGGTTTCCTCGACTTTTCCCCCGTTGTTGCCAGTCAAGCTGCTACCTCACTGCCAGCAGCCTTGTCGCCAACCGAAACATACTGCTGGTTGAGCGCACTTGTGGCTGCGAACAAGCTGCCGGCCAAGCGCCCTTCCTAAGGACAAGGACGGCAATTGGTGGGAACCGGCGCACCCACACAAGGCCCTAAACCTAATTCTCCGGCATGCGAGTACACACGAGCTTCCCAGACTTCCCTGGTCGGTTCCACCATCCCTGAAGTGCTGGCCTACGGCTTTCCTCGCAACCCGCCCCCCCGCAGTAAGGCCCGCGCGCGCAGTGAGGACGACGGCGACGACGAGCTGCTCAGCTGCGCGGTTGTGAAGGGCGGCAACAAGGTGGTGGCGGGCACCCAGTCGGGGGTGCTGAATCTGTACAGCTGGGGCTACTTCAACGACTGCAGCGACAGGTGCGCTGCGGGCGGGGGGGAGGGAGGCGTGTGGGTGGACTTAGGACTCAGGGTTTTAGGGTTTGAGGGCGGAGTCGTCGTGCCGTGTGGCATGAGCGACATCGAGCCCCGTCGAGCCCCTGCCCCTCGGCCTCACCGCCTCCTTGGACCCCGTCTCCAGAGCCCATCATTCCTTACCCCTGGCCAGTAGCAGCCACGTCACCCTCGGCGCCGCCATGACCCACCTGGCCGACGCTGCCCTCCGTTTCCTATGTCGTGTAATCGGGTCTTCTCGCCTCCACCCCCCTCCCCCTCCCCACCGTGCCATACACACACGCGCCAGGTTCCCCGGCCACCCCGAGTCCGTGTCCGCGATGGTGGCGTTCGACGACGACACGCTGCTCACCGGCTCCTCTGACGGCGGCGTGAGGGTGGTGGGGGTGCTGCCGAACAGGCTGCTGGGCATACTGGGGCAGCACAATGGGGTAGGTCCAGGGAGGGCACGGGGGGGGAGATGGTGTCAGTGTAGGGTGGCAGTGCGTGGGAGCGTGCCGGTCCAACGTGAAGGAAGGGGAGAGGAGGGGACGCGCGAATCGGAGGCAGGGCTTAAGGTCGGGACGGTGTGGGGTGAAGCGGGGAGGGCCCTCCCTGTAGTCCTGTTCCGTTAGGGTGCCGGCCGGGTCATCGCTTGCGGATACCGTGCCGCGAGCTACTCCAATCAAGGTGCGGCAGCATGCGGTGACACGCGGCACGCCGGTGTCCCCCCGCCCGCCCGCACCCACGCGAAACGGAGCCGGGACGAGCATGAGGCGGCGAGAAGACGCTACCCGCCCTTTTGCCCCCCCTCCCCCGCGCCCTCGCGCACTCACCACCACGAAAACGCCCAACCTGCCCGCGCTCCTGTACGACCTGTACGACCCGTACGACTTGCACGACCTTCCAGGACTTCCCGATTGAGCGCTTGGCGCTGTCGCACGACCGGCGGGTGCTGGCCTCTACGTCACATGACTCGGCGGTCAAGCTGTGGGACCTGTCGGTGCTGTTGGATGATGACGGAGACGACGAGGGGGAGGAGGAGGAGGGGGGCGGTGGCGGCGGGGAAGACGCGGGCGCGGCGACGGCGGCGACGGCTGGGTCGCGGCGACAGCGCGGCGGGGACGAGGGTGGGGACGAGGTTGGGGACGGCGAGGGTGATGTTGAGGGGGATGGGGATGGGAGCGATGAGGGGGAAGGGGACAGCAGTGACTGGGAGGATACGGAGCGTGACGAGGGTGAGGAGGAGGCTGCCGGCAGTGGCAGTGGGAGTGGGAGTGGGAGCGGGAGCGGGGAGGGCGCGAGTGAGGAGGACGAGGAGGACAAGGCGGAGGGAGGCAAGGCGGCGGAGGCGGCGGCGATGGGGGCTGCTGCTCGGAAGCCCCTCGGCAAGGCGGCTGCTGGTAAAGCGAGCAAGGGTGGACCCACCGGCAATGCGGCGGCGGCTGGCGGCAAGGACGGCGGCGGCAGCGACGACGGTGACGGCAGTGACAGTGACAGTGACGGTGACGGCGGCCCCAAGCGCAAGAAGCCCAAGCGTGAGCGCACAAAGTGGACGAAGGGCGCAGAGCGGAGCAAGCAGCCGGGGGGCAACTTCTTCGCCGACCTCTTGTAGCCCCCTTGCCGCGCTATGAGGGGGGGCTTGGCGATGCGTGATGGGTGCGTGTGTGTGTGTGTGTTCGGGACGGCCCGAGGTGGGTTACCTGTGGGTGTGTGATCGCGAAGTTAGAGGGCGGGTGCATGGACTGGGTCGTCGGGGCTGTCTATGCGTGGATGATCTGGTGTGGGTCACCGTGCGTTGGCTAAAAGACCATGAGCTCGCCAGATAGGTCACCGTGCGTTGGCTAAAAGGCCATGAGCTCGCCAGATAGGTCGGGGGGGGGCACGTGGCTCGACCGGGGCGGCAAGGGGATGTGTGGGGGAGGACCCACGGAGGAGCCGCCCGGAGGGGAGGGGCACGGCGGAGGAGTGCAAGCCCAAGGCCCGGCGCGCGCCGGAGCGTTGCCAAGGAAGGCAAGGGTGCTGGCAGCCAGGACGACAGCCGCAGCACAGTGCGACGTAGCAGATTGGCGTGCATGCAAGGACGTGTGCATCAGGAGGAATGTTGTGGACATTAGTTGCGGTATTAGGGGAGGGGGGTTGATAAGAGAATCCGCGGCAGTACATTACCAGATGGAAAGGCGGTGTTGAGGTGCCTGTCAAATTGTGCCACATGTAACCTTGCCTTGAACCTGCATGCATGTGCTACCTTCCCGCATAATCCTCCCTGCTGCCACCGTTCTTTGCTAATTGATTTCCCATCGCGATCCGCGGACACGGGCTCCCTGCACGAGCCCGCTGATAGGGACACCACCGGCTACGATGACGTCACCACACGCTTTCGCAGCAACGGTCACCACCTAGTACGGCGCCTTCCGCATTGGTTTGGACCACTGAAGGGGATTCAGCAGCATTGCGGGCAGCTGTTCCACTGTTTGCTGCTCTCTTCAGGCAGGGCACATTGCATAAGGGATCTCCGGCGCCACGCCAAGTAAATACACGTACGATACGTCGTACCCAAAGAGCGCCGATTTTATACGTATTCGCGTTGAGTTGCCTCCACCGGCTCCAACACCTACACTGCGGCTGTGAAATGCAGCCCCGATGGTACCCGTAACAGAGCCAAATGAGCATCACGTGATGCCGCGGCTGCCACGTGTCATCCCTACTTGCCTAACTGCACAGTTCGGAACCCTGAAACCCCTAGCTCATGCTACATGCCATCACTGGCATCTGAACGCACCAGCAGTCCTGATGCTCATGCAAATCGCGAAAGCCAAATGCGTTGCCCTCCCGCAGAACCCCTCCCGCCCCCCACACACCTCTCCTACAAATACCGCACTACAGTTGCAGAAGCGACGCGACCAAGATGCACTCCTTAATTAGGCTACTCGACATGCATGTACAACTGCTTGCAACTGCCTCCCTCCTACAGCCCTGCTATCTACAGCGTTGCGTTTGGGCAGCACGCATGGGCCCCTTGCCACTCATGTACGACACATGGGGCCCCTCGTCTTACGTAATCCTGTCGCTAGCGCTCCACCCCTGCCAGCTCCCGCGAGCAGCTACGCGCCGCTCCGTAAAATTGTTCGTATCAGCCAACCTAGCTACCAGGTCCTGCACGCATCCTACGGACAACTTACTGAGCTCCTTTTATTGTCCCCAGTCCTTTTGACCAGTGGCGCTGCCTCCCCCGAAATCCGCGACACGCAGCGCCACGTGTGCCCTCTACTTTGACCGCTGACGAGCCTGCCAGACATCAAAACTGCGCGAGCCATATGCACATATGGCAATCCACCGGCATCGACAAGGAAGCAGGAACATGCGCGGATACACATTGTACAGACGTAGCCGACGTGGCGTTTCCTTTCCAAACACATTTCCTAAACACCCCCATACCTTCCACAGCGCCGATCAAAATGCATCACGCGTCGCGTCGCCTCCGACACATACGCAGCAGCCCTCCGATCGCTGCTGCCGGCGGTGCGTTCCGACGCCGGGGGCAGCGGGGCGCGACCAGCAGCAACCGTGGCTGCCCTGTACTGCACCGCATGCAGGGTAGGGTCGCGTCCGAGCCTCTGGCGGCGATACCGGCAGGTGGACGTGTAGACGTGTTAGGCCATGCCGGGCCCAGGTCCAGGTCCACACACGCATCGAACGATAGGAAAAGTGCTGACCGCGGATTGCCGGTAGCGCCACCTAAAGCTGTGTCCCACGCCGACGCGGGGTGCCAGGCGGACGCGGTAGGATCCCCGCCCCGATGCCGTCGCAGCAATCCTGCAGTCAGCCGTCAGACAGGCGACGCGGTTCCCTTGCTGCAAGCCACCAGCAGGTCTAGCTCCCACAGAGCCGCATCCACGCCCGCCGGGGGAGGGGCCTTCGCCGCAAGGGACGCGACCGGCGCTAGCGGCAGCCCATGGTCCGCCTCTCCCACAACCTGCCCCAACTCCGTGACACGGGCGGGCGCCACGAGCGCCGGCTCGCTCGCCGCCTCCGCGGCCAGCGTTGCCGCCGCCGCCGCTGATGCATCAGGCGCGCGGAAGGGTCCCTGTGCGCCGCTGCCCTCCGCTTGCAGCGGCAAGGTGTGTCGCACCTCGCAGCCGTCGCTCCCGGCAGTCCGACTGTCAGCGGTGCCGTTGCCGCCAGCAGCGCACCCCGCGGCCGCACCGAAGCCGGCGGCGCCGTCCAGCCGCCGTTCCGAGTGCACCGCCGCCGCGGCAGGCGACGCCGGAGGAGCCGCTGGCGGCCGCCCCACCGGCGACAGCGGCAGCGAAACGGGGGCTGGCACGGCGGGCCGTGTCCCTGTCGGCATCGACCACGGGTCGGCTGCCAGCGTGGCGGCGACGCCAGCCGGTGCGGGCGGGTGTTGCTGGTGGCTCATTGAGCCAAACCCACGCGCGCTGCACCCCACACTGATGGGCGGGACTCCAGCGAGTACGCCGGCGGCTGCGGTGGCGGCGGAAGTGGGGTCTAGCGTTTGCTGCCGACCCGGCGGCAGGAGGCCGTAGTAGAACGGCGCCGCCAAGGGAGAGCTGCGAGAGCTGGCGGCGGCCGCGGCGGCGGCGTGCCGCGGCTGCTGCGCGGCCCCCGCGCCCCACAAGCTAGGCACCTGTCCAGCGTGCTGCTGCTGCTGTGGGCCGGCGCTGACACCGGCGCCGGCCGCCGGGCTGTCAGTGCCCAGCTGCCGCAGCTGCAGCAGATCGTTCTGGCGCTGCAGCTCCGCCACCTGGCGCCTCAGGGCTTCAGCGGTCAGGCGCAGCGAGACGACCTCCGTGTCGAGCGTGCCTTGATCGGCCTGGGCTGGACATGGCCGGCCGCCATCTCCCTCCCTCCCGCCCGAAGTGGGACACGGGCTGGCTGCAGCAGCCCCACCGCCGCCCGGCGCCGCCGAAAGGGCCGGCAACTGGGGTGTGCTGTGGCCTCCTCCTCCTCCTGCTCCTCCTCTGCAGCCGCTGCCGCCCGCGCCTGCAGTCGCGGCGTCCGTCGCCGCCATGGACGGCGCGTAGCTTCCGTTCCCGGCCGGAGTGGACAGCAGCGACAAGGGCGAGCAAGGTGACGTGGCGCCCATGCGGCGGCCCTGTACGACGACCGCGCCGCGCACGCCATCGCCGCAATGCGACGCCCACCCCTGGAGCGCCTCCGAAAGGCCGAGCGCCTGCGGCACCGGCGTCCGCGGCAACGAAGACGACGGCGACGTCCGGGTTGAGGGCGACACAGGGAGCATCAACGCTCCTAGGCCGCCGTCGTGAACCCGGACACCTAGCGCCGGCGGGGCCCCGCACCTGGCGGTGTGAGGGTGGCGGCGGTAGCCCCAGTCCCGAAGCCCGCCCACAGCGGCGTCGTACTCTGCGGGCGCCTCGTTGCCAGTACGACGCGCCTTCGCCGCCGCCAGCCCCGCCAGCTGCAGCAGAGCCTGCGCCGCCGGCTGCGGCGGCGTCGGCGGTGCGCGCGGCGGCGACGACCCGCACTCGGCGGAGGCGGCCTCCGCTGCCGCCTCCGCCGCCCCGTCCGGCGAAGCAGGTCCCTGCGCCGCGGCTGCCGCCGTTGCGGCAACTGCCTCCGCCGCAGCCGCTACGGCCGGGTCAACCACCAACCGCTGCAGCTTCTGGCGCACGGTTTGGAGTTGGCACGGCAAGAGAGCCGACACGGCCCGCAGCGCCATCGCCGCCTCTAGCGCATCGGCCGCGCACTCGCTCGGCTGCCTCACCACCTGCTTTCCCAGCTCCAGAACCAGCCCCTGCCCGCCGCCGCGCCGAACCAGGAACGCCTCGTCGCGGTCTCCACCGTCGTAGCCCTTGCCCCCTGGCCCAGGTGGCCCTCCGCAGCAGCTGCCGCTATCGCTGGTGCTACTGCGCCGGCTGCCGCTGATACTGCCGCCGCTGCCGGCGTGCGGCTCCTCGCCGCAGGACACTCGGACCAGTGCGGGACCCTCGCGGGCTGCGACCGGCTGCCGCTGCCCCCCCTCGCGGCCTGCGCCCTCCGAGTCACCTTTCGCACCGCAGGAGCGGAACAGAGGGCACGTGGCCTCGTGCAGCGACCCCGCTGCCGCCGCGGCTGCCACTGCCTCAGTTGCCTCAGGGGACTGCAGGTGCCCCCAGGACCCCAAATTCGGCTGTGATGTTGGCGGCGTTGGTGACGCCGTCGTGGGTGATGTGAGTCGCGCGTGGGGGACCACCGCTGCGGCGGCAGCAGCAGCAGTCACCGCCGCGGCCGCCTCCGCAACGGCCACGGTGGTTGCCGCCAGCTGGTCTAGCTCTGCGCACACGTTGTCGATGACGGACTCCGCCCCCCGTTTATCGGTCTCCAAATGCAGGCTGGTGGAAGGGCCGGGGGAAAGGGATGCTTGCGGGTCGGGTGCGTGACAAAGGTTGCGATGGGCTCAGGCAGACAGGTGAGATTGGTTGATGTCTTGGTTGTGCACAGGTATGGTGATTGCGGGCTCCGTGCGCAGTGGCCACTCCGTCGGCAGGTATGGTTATGGTAAGCTGCTTTGCACAGCTGCGGTAACCAACTCCACGCCGCAAGCCGATGGAAGCATTTGTAGGCAACGCTGCAAATTCGGAATGCCTACCTGTATTCCATGGTGCAGCGAAGTGCGATGCGCAGTTGGTCGAGCTCAAACTCGCTGTCGGCAAGGTCGCGGCGTAGAAGTCCTAGACGCTCATCTCGCATCCTCAAAAGCTGCAGGTGTTGAGGGTATCGAAAGGAATTTGGGTCCAAGCCCCCAACCCCTGTCGAAATGTCAGTAAGGAATTCGCTAACACCGCACCTTCAGGTATTCAATAAGCTCTTCCTGAAGCTTAGCCTTATCTGCCAGGAGGTTTTGGCTAGAAACTTTGTGCTCGTCTGCTGTCGCTCTTGCACGCGCGAGCTCCGAGCTGTTGCTCGCGAGCACTCTCCTGCAATGCAGGATGGAGTAACATACCCCATAATGTGACCATGATATATCTGTACAGCAGGCAGTGCGAACGTCCACGGAAGACGCCTTCGCACCTAAACGCCTCATCGTCCCGTTCGCGCTCGCATTTGACCTTCTCCGCTTGACGCTTCGCTTCTTCCAATTGAGAGTGAGCATCCTGTAATTCGGCCTATAGAGCAACGGTGAACCCGCGCTGGGGTTACTGGCGAGGCGACAGCGCTGCTAGTTGATGCGAGCACGTACCAACAAATTTGCATTCGGCTCCTTCCTCACAAAGAACTTCATTTTCACGAATTCAGCCTCGTGCATCAAGCTCCTGACACGACCCTCTAGGCTTCCCACGGTCCGACATCAGGTACCGTAACACGCACTATACTATACTACGCGAGTTTACACGGGCAGCGCTACAACGTAATTATATGCCGTTGACGATGAGGACTGGTCTTCTAGCTCGAAACAAGTTCCTAACGTGCCCAACCAACATTGCCGTACCCTTTTTGCAACATAAACGACAGCTCGCGCTATCGTAAAAGGCATCAATGTCGAAAACATGACCGCAGCGAATCCAAATGCTGTGTCCGTTACCCAGGTCTCAGCGCTAACCCTGCCGCAGCAGCGTGCCCCTCTGCACATCCAGGCCTGCATGCGTACAAGCACACGCCCAGCCTCACACGTGAGGCCTGAGGCGTGACAAGCCCGTAGCTTCAGCAGGGGGGCTTACGCCGTTTCCGCTGCTTGGTAAGCTGCAAAATGTTGTGAGCAGGCCACAGCGCCATGCGACACAGCTCTTTGGCACCCGGAAAGTTTCTCGCATGGCCCTTCAACGGACATTGCTAGGCGCTATGCTGCTCCTGCCGCGACCCACGAGGCCCTCCGCAGATGGGCATTACTGCCCCCTGCCCTTCAGCGCAACCAAGCCTGCATGCATCGCCAAAGACCTACTGTGGCCACGGGCGCCCCTTCGCCAGGGCGGACCTGGTCCGCCCCAACCGACGGACTGAGAACACCAGCTACGGTAACTACTCCGGAAAATGGTCGCGCCCTGTGTGTGTATGGTGCCCCCTAACCCCCATGTGGGCCACCCTGCCCCCTGCATCCACGGGTCTCCCTCGAGCCCCCTAAACCCCATGCGGGCCACCTACCATCCGCTTGGGGGTTGCTACCGCCCGACCACGCCCCAGCCCCTCCCCTTCTCGCCCAGGACCTCCAGCTCCAAATCATACCACCGCAAACCAAACTGGTTGGCCTCCACCTGGCGCCGCAGCTCCCGCTGCCAGTGCGCCCACCAACCCTCCGACAGGCCGGAACCCTTCGCCACGCGCACGCGCCGCACGTGGCGCGCCCCCAGCGCCATCAGCAGCGCCCCGTAGTACGGCTCCCAGGGAGTGGCGCTCCACAGCGCACCCGCGAGCGTCAGCTCCTCCAGCTGCGGCAGCACCCCGCCGCCGGCGGCCCCCGCCACCAGCGCCATCAGCCCGTCGCCGTACGACTGGGTGATCGTCAGGTGTCGTACATTGGGGCACAGCGGCGCCATCGCGGCTGCGTCCAGGTCCCTGGGCACCTGCAGCTCCCCCAGGTGTGTGAAGGGAGGGCCGTCGTAGCAGCCCCAGAAGACACGCCGCTGCGCCTCCGCCAGCTGCGTGGCGGCGCTGGGCGGCGGCGGCGGCGGCGCCATCCCACTCCGCGGCAGCGCGTGCAACCGCAGCGTGCGGAGGTTTCGGAAGCAGCAGGGCAGCAGGGGCTGCAGCCAGGAGCACGGCACGGAGAGCACCCGGAGCGAGTTGCCGCCGCCGCGGCTCCCGTCCAGCATCGCGCTGTGACCCAGCCAGCCCTCCAGCCTGCCGTACACCCCCGGGTCGTCCTTGGCCGTGGCCGCCAGCGTGTCGTACTCGTCGCCGATGCACAGCTCCTCGAGGTTCGGCAGCAGCCTGAGGATCGGTCTGCGGCGCCGGCAGCAGGCACGTCAGCCCAGCAGGCGCTCACGGGGCCAACAGATCCTGAACGCGGCGGCACCACATCATCGGAACCTCATTCCCACCTGCGCCAACCCCAACACAGTAGGCTACCCCGACCCAATCTTCGTCCATACTCCATCCTCTTCCTCCCTTCCCACCTCTCTCCCCTCCCTAGTCCCACGCCCTGTAGGTCGCTCTCACGCCTCCCCCCCAAACCTCTCATCAGTATGTACCCCCCCGCGCTTCATCCCTCGACACCCACCGTACCTGTCGCACGTGTCGCCCTCCCACGGCCCGTCCAGCCGGAGGCGCATAAGGCCCTCGTGTGGCCGGGGTTCCCGGCCCCGCGGCTGCCCCCCCATGGGCCCCGCCGCCAGCAGCGCCATCCCCCCTGCTGCCCCCTCCCCCTCCTCCTCCTCATCGCCAACGTTTCCATCCGGCAGGTTGATCCAGCTGAAGCGCGCGGACGCCAGTCGCGGCATGCGCGTGCTGATCACGCGCCACATGTTGAGGTCCAGGCAGTGGTCCGAGAGGTCCAGGTGCTCCAGGGAGGTCAGGTGCGGCAGCAGCGGCGGTACGGCGTCGAGGGTCATCTGTCACGGGGGGCGGGGGGTGAGTGGGGAGGGGGCGAGGCGGGGGGTGCGGGCCTGTAAGGACGCCACCGTGAAGCGCGCGGTGTTGGGTTGTTCCACGCTGGCGGCATCACCGCATCCTCTTTACCATGCCAGGAGCGGGCTGCAGCGCAGCCCCACCTGCCGACACGCTTGCCCGTAAGCGGAGTAATCTGCTCCGCCAGCCCTACCGCCATCCCACCAGCCACCAGCCCACCACCCACTAGCCTACCACCCACCACCCGCCAGCCCACCTCCTTCCTGCCCGCCCCCCCCCAGCCCACCTGCCACCTGGAAGACATGTCCAGTCGCGTGAGGCTGGGCCCCCACGCCGCCCACGCCGCCACCTCCTCCGTATAAAAGTCGCACCGCTGGAAGTTGGCGTGGCGCAGCCGTGTCAGCGACGACAGCACCGCCATCTCCATCGGGATGCCCCTCTGGCGGAAATGAGGGCGAGGCAAGGAGGGACCAACCGGGGTGGGCGCGACAACCCAACCCAAACAACCCAAACCCTAGATTACTCCCCCCCGCTAGCCGGTAGCTGCTAGCTGGTAGCTGCTTCCTAAGTTATCAGACCACCTCGGCAGCATACGGGTTGGCTGGGCTGTATACAGCTCGGGCTAGGTCCTGGCCACCAAGCGCGGGTTTCCTCTCAGGCCCACCAATCCCCCCGCCGCAAACACGGTCCCCTCCCCCTCCCCCTGCAGCCCAGCACAGGTCTGCCCAGCCCAGCACTGCACTGCCCAGCCCAGCGCTCACCCGGTAGTAGATGTCGACGTACGACAACTGTGTGAGGCGGGTCAGCTGGCCGAGGGCCGTCAGGCCGGCGGTGGTGAAGTTGTTGGACGACCTGGCGGCGTGGAGGGCGGGATGGGGTGGGGGTGTTGGAAAAACGATGAGTGCTAGTGATGTACGGCAGTCTGATGCGCATCCTGAAGCGCAACTTCTCCAGGCCCGCCCCTCCTCCCACCAAGGTCTTCGCCCCCCAAAGAAACCGGATCTTTTGTGTAAAACCCAAGAACAACATATGCGCCAACATATGCGCCAGCTACACTTCCCATGCCGTGTAGCCGGATCTTTACACGCCGCTCCCCCCTATCCTGTCCCGTTGCGTAAAACGGTTTTTATACAACCCCCTTCCAGCAAGCACACCTGATGCTCAGCTCCAGCAGCCCGGTGAGGCGGCCCAGGACGTCACCGTCGGCGCCCTCGAACGTCACGTGGGACAGGTGCAGTGACGTCAGCGACGGTACGGCGCGCTCGAGGGAGGGGCCCAGGCCGGAGGGGAAGGGGTTGTAGCTGAAGATGCGCCCGGCGTCGTGGGTCAGCGGCGGCAGGCCGTCAACTTGGAGGGTGCTCAGACCGGACAGGTCCAAAGGATACTCCGAGGCCGGGGCGGCAGCGGCGGCGGCTGCGGCGGCGGCTGCGGCGGCGGCTGCGGCAGCGGCGGCGACGGTGGCGGCGGCGGTGGGACCTGGCAGCGCCGCCGCCGGCGGCGGCGGCACTGCCGCGATCAACGCTGCCACCGTTGCCGCCACATGCGACGGCTCCAGGGGTGGGAAGTGTGCGTTGCGCAGCGTCAGGTGGCGCAGGCCGGGCAGGTGGCGGCGCAGGCCGGTGAACGCTACTGGCGGCAGCAGAGAGGGCGTCGACTGCGGCAGCGCCGTCAGCGCGGGGATGCCGCCGGCGCCGCCGGCGCCGGCTCGGCCGGGCATCTCCAACACTAGAGTGCTGACGGACGGCAGCCGACACGTGCGCCAGAAGCTGTGACGAATCAAGCTATCGTATGGCACATGCATGTACGGCAGCTGGTGATCCACCAGCCGCTTCAGCTGGCGGCATGTGGCGCGCAGGGCAGCTAGCGCTGGCACGGGTACGTAGCGCTGCACCAGAGTTTCTAGATAGTCGTGGGGAAGGCCGAGTAGGTCGAGCCGACGAGGATTTCGGTTGAAGGGCTGATGCGCATGATATACAAGATTATGGACTTCGTCTTCGATGTCCTCGTCGGCGTCAATTGGGTTGGGGAAGGCGCCAGCGAAATTGGGAATGACGGCAAGGTTGGCGCCGGGGCCGGCGGCAGCACCATGGGCTTCCATGTTATGGCGCAGGTCTAGGGGCGCGGCGCCGGTGTCGCGCACCGGGTAGGTCCGAGCCAATCACAGGCCGGTCGATGGCGCCACCACCCGTACGTGACTGGCCTTTGCAAAATGCAGTAGATGATTCAATCCAGAGGTTGTTTTATGGAATGGAAACCTGTGCCGATGCAACGGGCTTCCAAGGCTGGCGCATTTGAATGGCGCCAACAGCAATGAAGGAGCACCAGCGGTGCAGATTAGCCATGTGTTGCAACTCTTAACATGTAGGAAGGGATGTCTCGGATATATGTTTGCCTGCTTGTGCTTGGCATTCACGAGCTTGCACCAGGCGGATCACGCACGGCACGGTATGCTCGTATGCAAGTTACGACGCGAGGCAGCAGAGCAAGATTTCTGCACAAAGCTTGCTTATAGAACGTATGGTGGCCATCGGTGACTTAGCAGGCCGCAATTGCATTCCCAAGACCGAAGGGCGTGTTGCGTGACACCGTCAGGTGGGCCAGACCCCGATGCTCGATACGACGGGACGACCTTCAAGTCCAAAAAGGGTTGCTGATGATGAATTAGAGATGCTGAAGGATCGCTAAATGCTCTTCCAAGTTGCGACTGTCAGCTGCTCCCGCTGGGCGACGAACCGGCCGCGCGCAACCGAGCTAGCTTGATTGCTTCGTGCATCATCCTTGCTGCGCGCTCGTAATTAAACAGGGATGGACGGGAGCTACTCCGGCTACGCTGGCTCCTCCTGGCCCTACCAGGTCGCGCATGCAGCCTTCGGTACAGCGCCAGACCAGCAGCAACGCGGGCAACTGCGCACAGACGTCGTTCAGCAGCAGCGCGCGTCATCCGTGCATGTATCCGGCACGTATGACCATACCTATTCTGCGCCGTACATGCCGGCCACAGTGTCCACGTCATCTGCCGGCCAAGCTGTATCCGCAGTGCCCACAGGGGAAGTCGCATACGGTCAGCAATACGGGGCACACTACGCCGGGCCGATGGCTTACGGTGACGGTGCTGATTACAACGCGTCGTGGTATCAAGGTTGGTTGGGCGTGTGTGTCGAGTGGGTGGATGGGAAGTAAGTGCTGGGCAGGTGGAGGGGTTTGAGAGGAAACCCGTTGGTTGGTTGGAGAGGGGAAAGAGCCGCCTGCGGGGATTACAGTCGCACGGTCGCGTTACACATCAACGTCCAGCCACAGTTACGGGCGGGGCGGCTGCGGTCCAGAGCATCGGCGGTTTAGGGCAAGGACGCTAACCTAGCCCAGCATCGGCGGTTGAGGATGCCAGGGGAAGGTGCCTAATGTAGCCGTACAGAAACCGTCGCTTCGTACGGAAACGCAAACCTGCCGCGTCATGCTGTACCTTCGCCCCTCGCGGACAGGTTTCTACCAGGGCTATGATGACTACCCCGGGGAGGAGTACCCGGCGGAGCAGTACCTGGGGGAAGGTGACGGCCAGGAGTATTACACCGGCCCACACGGCACTACGGCCGTCGGTGGAGGAGGTGCATGCGCCGGCGCCAGCAGCAGCAGCTCGCTCGCGGGACGAGGCGGCGGCAGTGGCGGCTACGGTGGCGGCGGCGGCGCCGCCGCCGCCGCCGCCGCCACCGCCCCACAGCATTCCTCCCGCCAACAGCATCACCAGCACCACCACCAGCAGTCGACCACCGCCAACGGCGGCGCCGCCGGCAGCATGGTCCACCTGGGACGCGTCAAGGAGTCCGCGTTGGTCACTCGTCAGGGGGTAGAGCAGCTCGCACGCTCCGCGCCCGTGTGGCTCGTCTACTACAACTACACGCTGCACGGACCCACGGGTCCGCCGGGCATCCTGACGGCCGACCAGCTCGTCCAAGCGTACGGCAGTCGCCGAGTGCAGGGCCACACGATGCTGGTGGGGCTGGCGGCGGCCGCAAGGGCGCTGCTGACGGCGCCGTCGGCCTCGGCCTCGGCCTCGTCGTCGTCGTCGCCAGCGGCCCGGGTGCCGCCGGCGTTCCTCCGCCCCCTGGTGTACCTCCTGGCGTCGGTGCAAGCGGGTTTGTCGTACACACCGATCAGCAAGGAGCAGCTGACGGCCGGCGTCCCGCCGCCGGGGTGGTGCCTCCCCGGGTCGCTCGTCCAACCGACGACAACGACCGCCGCCGGCACCGCTGGCGCGGCCGGCCGCACCAGCGCTAGCGGCGACGGCGGCGTGCCGCTGTCCCGCTGGGACGGCCCCGCCGTCGACGCGGCCGTGAGGGCGCTGCTGTCTCGGGCGCCGTACTGGTGCTTGCTGAACGCCTACGGCGAGAACGGCCGCTGGAATTGCCCGCTCAACCAGACGGTCGCACAGCTGCTGGAGAAGCTGAAGCCCGGCCACGCCTGCCTCCACGCCTGCGTCCTGGGGACTTCGGAGCGGCTGCCCAGCGGGTTGTGGATACCCACGTCAATGGTGCTGCCGCTGGGAGCGCTACTGCAGGCCGTCGGCGGCGGCGGCGGTGAGGGACTCGGGCTGGAGTACACGCCGGCGAGCCCCGCGGACGTGCAGTTCTTCATCGAGGACGCCATACGCGCCGTACAGGGCCGGCCCGCAGCGGCGGCGCGCCTCTCTGCGCACCTGCGGCAGCTGGCGGCGGCGCCGAAGCTGGCGGCGGCGGCGGGGGCGGCGGTGGAGGGCCTGGCGGGGCCGCAGCTGGGGCGTCTGCACCCGGGCGCAGCGGCGTTTGTGCCGCCTCAGCGCACGGCGGCGGCGCGCGCTTCGGCGGACGGCGCAGCGGCGTTTGTGCCGCAGCAACGCACGGCGGCAGCGCGCGCTTCGGCGGACGGCAGCAACGGAGGTGGAGGCGATGCGGGAGAGGTTGGGGCGCAAGGGGGTGACAAGCCCGCAGGGGCCAACGGAGGCGCTCCGGAACCGGCTGCCGACGGTGCTGCTGCGGATCATCATGGTCATCATCATCATTATCAAACTGCTCTGAGGGCCAAGGAGTTGGTTGCGGTGCCGGAGGGAAGCGTCGGCGCAACCAGGGGCGAAGGTGACAGCGGAGGCCCCGCAGCGGCAGCAGCGGAGGCGGCGGAGGCAGAGGGCGCGGGGCCGAGCCCTCGGGAGGCTGTGGACGCTGCGGCTGAAGTACCATCCTCCAGGGAGGGCCGGAAAGCGGAGGCCCGCAGCACGCGGGGGCCCGCCGCCTCGCCGGCATCTGCTAACGGGGCTACCACCGGGGTGGGGACCTTCGGCGCCGGCAAGGCCGGGAAAGGCGGCGTGCAGGAGTGTCAGCAAGAGCAACACGGCGGCGTGCAGGAGCGCCAGCACGAGCAAAAAGGCGGCATGCAGGAGTGCCAGCAAGAGCAACACGGCGGCGGCGGAAAGGGCTCCGCGTGGGAGGCCGCAGCGGGGACGCCACCGGAGGCCCGAGCGGCAGCAATCCCGGCGCCGGCGGCGACGGCAGCCAAGCAGCTAAAGCCGACCTACGCGCAGGCGGCGGCGGCGGCGGAGGCAGCGGCCGCTCGCAGCCATCTCTCCAAGGGTGCTGTGGTTGAAGGCGACGGCGGCGGCGTAACGGCGCCGCTGCAGCAGCACCTTCACCACCAGGGCGATGGCGGCGGAGGCGGCCCGAGCAGCGGCAAGAGTGTCGTACCCGACGCAACGCCTCCGACGGCGATGCCGATGCCGGTGATATCCGATTTTGGCGCGGGCGGGCCACAGCCCCCGATGCGAGTACACGCGCAGCACCCGGAGCACCTGCACCAGCACCAGCAGCCCTCCAGGCCGGTTCCGATCCCTGTGCCGGTGCCGCTGCCGCTGCTGCAAGGAGGCAGTGCAGGTGAGTTGCGGTGTTTTGTCGAGGGGAGGCGGATCAAGCTATCCACTGCAGGGCGCGTCCTGGTGTTACCTGCCGGGGGAACAACCCAGGGCAGTAGCTGCGCGTTGTCTGACGTGTCGCGCCACCAGCTGTCGGAGACGCGCAGGCCTCGGGCGGCCGGTGCTGGCAGATAGAATTGCTATCTCTCTCTCTCTATCCCTGCCTCGCTTTTTCTCGTTACCTTGTCCTGCGCTTCTGACACCGCTCACCGGGTGGTGTGCTGCCGGGTGCAGGTCAGCAGCAACAGCAGCAGCAGCAACAAGAGCAGCAGCAGGAGGGCATGCCGGGGCCGGGCCCTGCCGTGGTGGCCCTTTCGCTGCAGCAGCAGCAGCAGCTGCAACAGCAACAGTTCCAGCAGCAGCCATTCCAACAGCAGCCGCGACAACCATTCCAACAACAGCAGCTTCAACAGCAACAGCAGCTTCAACCGACATTTCAACAACAGCAACAGCAGCAGCGACAACAGCAACAACAGCAACAACAGCAACAACAGCAACAACAGCAGCAACAGCAACAGCAACAACAACAACAACAACAGCAACAGCAGCAGCAGCAATCGGGCGGTGTGCTGGTACCGATACCCACACCCTTCTTGCGCTTCGAGACCGCCGTGTTCAGGTACGGAGCCGCTGCGACCCGTGCGACCTGCGGGGTGGTGTGGCGGTTGGCGGCGGTGTCTGGTGCGGGAGCGACTACAGCCGCCGGCCCAGGCATGCCGCTGCAACGACGGGATCTGCATTCGAGGGTCGACACCTAGCGTCCGAGGGTCGACACGTAGCGTCCGAGGGTCGACACGTAGCGTCCGAGGGTCGACACGTAGCGTCCGAGGGTCGACACGTAGCGTCCGAGGGTCGACACGTAGCGTCCGAGGGTCGACACGTAGCGTCCGAGGGTCGACACGTAGCGTCCGAGGGTCGACACGTAGCGTCCGAGGGTCGACACGTAGCGTCCGAGGGTCGACACGTAGCGTCCGAGGGTCGACACGTAGCGTCCGAGGGTCGACACGTAGCGTCCGAGGGTCGACACGTAGCGTCCGACCGAGGGTCGACACGTAGCGTCCGACCGAGGGTCGACACGTAGCGTCTGTCCGAGGGTCGACACGTAGCGTCCGTCCGAGGGTCGACACGTAGCGTCCGTCCGAGGGTCGACACGTAGCGTCCGTCCGAGGGTCGACACGTAGCGTCCGTCCGAGGGTCGACACGTAGCGTCCGTCCGAGGGTCGACACGTAGCGTCCGAGGGTCGACACGTAGCAGCCCGATCGACTTGAGCGCCCGTCGAGCAGCTGCCCCCCCCGCCCTGGCTCTCACGTTCCGCCTAGCACACGTTGCCATTTGCATGCCCTCTGCATCTCCGGCTACTGGCTGAGTCGTCACCGAAGACCGCTTGGTCCACAACGCGCTTTGAATGCGAGTGAAGCTTTCCTTCTTCGCGTTACATGTCCGGCTATCCTACAGCGCCCTACCTCGCGCCCTACCCGGCCCCGCCCCCTGCCCAACGGCTTCCCCTCAACCCCCCTCCCCAGGCTGTTCCAGGGGGATCAAGGGCAGCACGCCTTCAGCTCCCTGTGGTGGTACCTGGACCCCGCCACCGCTGGGGCGCCGCTGCAGGTGCTGGGGCCCTACAGTTGCGAGCAGATGATCCTGGCGTACATCGCGCAGGTAGGGCTGGCGGGGGCCCCGGGCGGGGGCGGGGGGGAGGGACTGCGGGGGGCTCGAGGGAGACCCGTGGATGACCGAACTGCGGGGGGCGGGGGCCCGGCATATATTACGCGGGCTGTGAGATGGCGGTGTAAGGAGTGAGGCCGTGTAAGGTCCGTTCGGGTTGCAGCACTGCCCAGCCGGCCCTGGGTGTGAGCTACCCGCGACAGGTGTCGAGCTACCCGCCCCGCCCCACACCACCCGCGCCCCACCCCACGCCACGACAAGCCGCACCGCACACGCTGCCCTGCTGACGACTAACTCACGCCCCCCGCTGCCTCGCTGCCCCCCTGCCGCCTCCCTCCCCTGCCGCCTCCCTCCCCTGCCGCCTCCCTCCCCTGCCGCCTGCACGGCCCCGCCGTGTGGCCGCAGCTGCTCCCCACCGACGCGCTGGTGTGCGGCAGCCAGGGCACCCTTGCGCCCCCCCGCGCCCCCCCGCCCTCCGCCTTCCTGCCCCTGGGTCCCCTGCTGGCCGCCACGGAGGAGGGCAGGACCTACGCGCTGCTGCAGGTGGCGCCGGAGCTGCCCAAGCCCCCGCCCCTGAACCCGAGCCTGAGCCTGACAGGGCCGCAGCACCCGCACCCGTATCAGCAGCACCCACACCCGCATCAGCAGCACCCGCACCCGCATCAGCAGCACCCGCACCAGCAGCAGCACCAGCAACAACAGCAAGGTGCTGTCGCCGGAGGCGGGGTCGGGTCGGGGACGCTGCAGCACCAGCAGATGCTGTCCGTAGTTCCGGTGGTGGTGGTGGCGGCGGCGGCGGCGGCGACAGCTCGGGCTTCGGTGAACATGGGCGTCAGAGCGAACACGCTACGCTAGCGTGCCCGTCCTGTTGCCGCCGAGCGGGAGGATGGCCCGGCCCGTCTTGTAACATACGCACAGCCTGACGTGCGATGCGAATTGTTGAAGCGCGTTGCGAATGCAGCGAGCCCGGCTGAGGCCGGCAGCTACGGCGGGGAGGGCGGCGGACACGCCCCTGCCGCCGCAGTTAGGTGGCGTGTGGTAGTTCGCGGCCGGCAGCAGGCAGCTGGGCTGCCTGGTGGGTGCCGTTGGAGGGGCGCGAGGAGGGGCGGGATGGGAGGCTGGGAGGGGACGGGCAGCGAGCAGCGACGGAACGGCCGACGGCACAGTGACCGGTAAACAACCAGGCCAGACCAGGCAGGATTGCTTCAGAGAGCGGCACGTTAAGAGGTCGACATTGCGCAGCGGGGCACGGCTGCCTGTCGGCGTTATTCTGGTATCTCGACGGACAGCAGGCCACAGTGTGCTTCGAACGTATCGTGGCTCTTGCCGTCTGGTCGTGCTATGTGCTGTGGCGTACGGTGACTGCATCCGTCATCGCAGGTCGCACCAGTGGCAAGATACGTGTTAATTGGTACACATTTCGATGCATACGGTATAGAGGTGTAGCACCTGTTTTCTTCATGATCATGAAAAAGTACTTTACCATTTAAGCTCCGCCGTTGTTCGGCCTCCAAACCTTTCAATTCCATAGTTACGGCCAAGGCATTGCTAATAAACTTTACAACTTATTGGATACGGTCGCGTAAGCCATAACCAGGTGCCGCATGACGCATACGCTCCGCGCCTCCGGAAACCTCCATGCCGCACGAAGGAATCCCTCGACTTCCTATAGGTACAACCATATAATCGCAGCCGTACGGCTTGCAGGCCGGCGCGCGGCGTGGCCGGCACGGCCGCTTCGCGCGGCATCGGGCGCCGAAACGAGCAAATCAGGGGGCCCATCAGGGGGCCCAGCGGCCGGATACTCCGGCGATGCAGTGCCGTCCTCTTCTGCCGCCGATGCTGTAAGAGCCGACGCCGGTGTGGGAGAGCAGCCGCAGCAGCACGGACAGGGCTTCTGTGCGTGCTGCCGGCCAGCGGGAACCGGCGAGCCAACAGTGCAAGTGATCACTTACGTCACTGGCAGCGTGCTGGAGGTTGAGACGGCGGATGGCGATATCATCTTTTTGGATGAGGATGAAGACGAGGATTGGGATGACGACGAGGGGGGCGGGGATCGAGGACCGAGCGGCAGCTCGCGGCGGAGCAGCAATGGCGTTGTGTGGGACCTAGCGCCCAGCCCGGCGCAGCGCGGCCCCCTTGTCTTCGTGCCCGACCTGGTGATCCCCCCCGCGCCCATTGAGCCCGACCTGGTCATCCCTCCCCCAGCAGCTCCGTCTTCGTGAGTTCGGGCGGACGGCCCTGATGTTGCTGTGTATGAGGTATTCAGGCCACTGTTATTGGAAGCTGCCAGGCCGCGGGGCTGGTTCAGAGGGTATAGACTTTAGAGGGTGCGGGAGACAGGAGGCGGGGAGCTGGTTCAGAGGGTTTATAGGGTGCGGGGCACGGGAGGCAAGGCGCTGGCCACGAAGGACAGGCCATCGAGAGGCCCCAAAGTGGTAGGGTGCGGAAACGGAGGACTGGAGGCGAGCTGGGTGATGTCCGCGGCGGCACACGAGCGAGAGAGGGAGCGAGAGAGTAACGGCGCGAATCTGCATGGCGCAACGTTGTCGACGTCATACCAGGATTACGGTCCTTCGGAGGTGTATGTCGAGGGTGACGTGCAAGCGGGGGGCGCAAAAAGACCCGGCTACTCGACGTGGGAAGTGTAGCTGCCGCATAGGCTTCGGACACCTGGACGCGTGCGCGTGCTGGCGCACATGGATTGACTGCCGAGATTCAAGCGGGGAGGGGGGGGATTTACAGAAAGTAACCGGCGGGGGGCCGGGGGTTCGGACCTGTGCAAGCGGGCCCGTCTGCGGTGAGGATGCGGCGCCGTTCCGTGCGATGGCAGGTGGTGGCAGGCGACGCCAAGGATGGCAGGAGGGCAAGACGGACGTCGTATGACGTAGGATCGGTGAAGGCGCAGGTGGACGTCGTACGACAGAGGTGTTGGTGTGGACGCAGGCGGATGTCGTACGACGGAGGAGCTGCAGCGTGCTATCCTGTGATGAGGCGATCGGTGTGTGATGCGGATACCGCAGATGAGGGTGGGTGAGGGGCCGCGTGATGGCCCGCACAGCGGCAGCTGCAGCGGCAGCCGAGGTGCGCAACCACACAGCGGCAGCGAGGTGCTGCGCTTGTAACCCCCAACATCACACATCGAGACCTGGTGGAGGGCTTACACCCGCACCCACAACCCCACGCACACCGCCACAAGCTGCTGCTGCGCAATGCCGTACACTCGGGGCCACCTCAAGAGAGCACCTTCGTTCCAACGCCGCAGCCACCGCTGTCGCACAGCACCCCGCACACGGGCCGCACAGCAGACACCCGCCCCTCGACGAGGCCGCTAGCACCCGTCAACACGTCCGCACGCACACCGCCTGAGCGTACACCATGTACACCTCCTGCGCGCTACGCGCCGTCCGGACTTTCAAGCTTCCGTGGACTTCCAAATTTCCGTGGACTTTCGGGTTTCCGTGAACTTTCGAGTTTCCTTGGATTTCAAGTTTCCGTGGATTTCAAATCTTCGCGGTTTAATGGTAAGAACTAGCTGAGGGCACTCCCGGAGCGCCGATATGTGATGTGGTGGGGCGAGGGAGAGCAAAAGGCGCCTCACGCCTGCACCCAGCCCTGCCCCCCCGCCATCATGCGCAGGATTTTGCCGTACAGAGACCCCAGCGCCTCTGCATCGTCCTGGTCGGCAACGGGCCGGAAGTACTCCGTGTACCTGCGGGTCGGTGGGTCGGTGGGTCAGGAAGCGGAGGGCGCAGAAACGGGCGTGCGGAGTGGCCGGGTGGGTGGGTGGGTGGTTCCTGCGGCTAACGCCCGCGGCCGTACCAGTCCTCACCCCCAATACCACCATGCACCGCGACGCAGCACAGCTCCGCCGTCCACGCTTGAAACACAGTCCCCCATTACGGCCCAGGCTTGCCCCCGACGGCCGCCCTCTCCCCTCCCGAACACGTGCCCTCCTGTTCTCCCCCGGCCCCCACGGACATTTAACCGGTTTTTATGGCGTCCCCCATGGACCTCCAGCGCCAGCTCGTATACCCATGTCGTCTAACGGGTCTCTATGCCCCCCTGGATTCGGGGATCCTCTTATACCCTCCCCGGACCGCCCCCATCTGAACAACAGTTACACTTCCCACGCCGCGCAACCGGGTTATTATCCGCCCCCCCCCCAGCAACACACACGGACCGGCCCCCACCTGAACAAGTCCTTCCCCTCCAGGTCGGACACGAAGCAGTCGATGTCCATGGTCCCACCGTCCGCATCCAGCTGCGTGTTGCAGGCCCACGCGATGTCCGGGAAGGCCTGCCCGCCCCGCCCCGCCTCCTCCGACCCCAGCAGCGCGGCAAGGCAGGCGCGCTCCGCCGCCACCTCCAAGAAACTGGGCCGGTGGGAGATCGCGGACAGCAACCTGCATGGGAGGGAAGGACATTGCGTTGCCGTATACAGGTTTCGGAGCACATGAGGACCGTCCGAACCGCGACGCATGGGTCGGTCGGTTTAACCCCCACGCTCTCGCCCGCACTCACTGCACGACCCATGGGTCGTCCTCTCGGCAGATCACGCCGATCGCGCCCTGGCACGCCGCGGGCAGCATCTCGTCCCGGCTGAGCACCGCCGAGGCCATGTGCTCACAACCCAGGCGCTGCAGGCCTGGTGGGGGGAGGGGGCGGGAGGCGGAGGGAGCGGGGGGAGGGGGAGGGGGATGAGGGAGAGAGGGCAGGACGGGACGCGTTGCCGTGCGGCACCGCGGTGGCAGGGGAGGAAATGGGTGCAAGGGTGTGTCGTACTTGCCGGCACAATGCAAGGGTGTGCCGTACTTACTGCCTCTGGGATAAACGGGCCTCATGTAGAGGAGGCGGCATGCCCTGCAGCTGCCAGCACTGACTGGCCAGCCACCACCGCCGCTTATCCCTTCCGCTGTGGGGTTATCCCCCCGCCCCGGCCCCCGCCCCTCCCCCCGCCCCCCCCCCCCGCCCCCGCCCCCCCCCGCCCCCCCCCCCCCCCGCCCCCCCCCCCCCTCTGCTCCCACCTGCCAGCGCCAGCACTGTCGCGCTGACCTCCCTCGCCTTCATCACCTCCAGCCTGGCCTCCACGTTGCCCCGCAGCGGAACCACCTGCAGCCGGCAAGCCGGGCGGAAAGGGAGGGAGGAAGGGAGGGAGGAAGGAGGGAGGGCCCAGGGAGGGTTACTGCTGCTGCCGCTGCTGCCGCCTATGATGACACCCTGACCTGAGGCCTGCAGGCAGCCCTCTCGGGCCCCCAAGACCCCCTTCCGCTGAACGTTTCCAATTCGGTCTTTCTTTTCAGTGCCGACCCATGGGTTTCCTCTCATACCCCGCTCGACCCAACCCCTCCCAACTCCCGCCCCCTCTCGACCTGCAGGTGTGGGAAGGCGTGTCGGATCTGAGCCGCCCTCCGGCTGCTGCTGGTGCCCACTCGGCTACCGGGGACCAGCTCGCCTGGGTGAGGGGGCAAGCGGGCGGCGGGGCAGGCGCAAGCTGTCGCCGTTGACATCACGACCCATGGGTCGGCGGGCTGGTGGGTTGCACTCCCCCCAGTGAGTAGGACCAACCGAAGCACGGGCGAGTGTGGGTGCGGGTGCTTCGGGTACGGGTGCTTCGGGTACGAGTGCTTCGGGTGCGGACGCGAGCGTGCTTCAAAAGTCTATTCGCCCACCAGCCTAGCCGCCTTCGCCACCCACCCAGCGCCTTGGCATCATTGGCGATGAGCACGTCCCGTGGGTCGGCCCGGGGCAGGCACGCCGCCAGCACCAGCCCCTCCCGCAGCGTCGCGGGGCAGTCCTTGAGGCTGTGCACCGCCATGTCCGCCCGCCGCTCCAGAACCGCCAGGTCCAGGGGCTCCGTGAAGGCTCCGGAACCAAGGCTGCGCAGGGGGGCGGAAGTCGACGAGTCGCCTGCAGCCAGCCTCGTGACGAGGGGGGAGGTCGCCGCTCAACGCCGCGCGACGCCGTTCGGGGATGAGACGGCACATGAGGCTCTACATTGGCTACCGGGAGGGGCCGGCATGTACGGCACCACGTGGGCTACGGAGCAGCTGCGCAAGACACGGCGTGACATGTATGTGTCGACCACACGAGGAATAACAGTGTTGGTGGTGCCTCCTCGGTGGCCGTGTCGCTCTATCCACGAACGCACCCCATCCCTGGAGTTTGGCCCTAGCCAGGCCCCCCCCGGCCGATAACGACGCCGTACCTGTCGTACTGATCGAAAGGCTCGACAGCTCCAGGGGCTCCTCGCGCAGCTGGGCCGCCGCCAGCAGAAGCTGCTGCACCTGCAGTCGGGGGAGGGGAGGTACGGGTGCCAGGGGGTTGCAAGGAAGACCCGTGTCCGTGAGAAAAAACGTCCGGGCTGCCTGTGTGTGTGTGTTTTTGTGTGCAAAAAAGACCCGTTTACGCGACGTGGGAGTAGGGGCGCGGGTTGGTAGGGGAGGTGCGGGGTGCGGTCAGCGCCCTCAGGGTGGCACATCTGCGGTGCCCCTCGCTGGTTGAGGGAGTGGACGAGAGCCACCTGTGGTCGTAGATTGGCGGGTGGCCTATGGCGGGAACCGGGTGGTGGACTAAGGCGGGAACCAACCCCTGGGGCGCCTTTCGAGGTGGGCAGAAATGGCGGGCAGCGGGCGCGGGATGCTGTTTCCGGTGCGAAAGTCACGGGGCATTGTATCTAATTGGCGAAAAAATGGTACGAGGGGGAATACGGCGCAGTTTGATGATGGCTAGGGAACACTGTGGTTTGGACGCTGCGGAGAATGTAGGGTTTTCATGTAGGGCCAAACCACCACCCCACCTCACCTGTAACGTCTGCTCCTGTGCTAGCTTGCTTGTCCGTGTAGCTACGACAAGCGGGCGCCTACTGGGTGCTGGCTCGCCGGCTGAGCAGTAGACCCTCGACACCAAACGGCCTCGCCGCCAGTGCTCTACCATGCGCAATTGACATGATTGTTTGATCGCACTGCTGGCTTGCTTCATGTTTACGGTCCTCAGTGTTTCTCACCCTTTCGGCTTTGCCGCGCTTTCCAGCCAAGTGCTTGTGCGCGGCAAGCCCTGTGTGCAAAAGCGAAGGTTGGAAAATAGTATGATTACCGTTGCGGATTCGGCGCGGCCATCGAAGCAGCTAGCGTGCTGGGTGCAACATGTCGTATGGGCCTTGTGCGATGCAACCGCCGTGGACACAGAGGGCCGAAAACGGGAATGTTTAAGTAGCCCAGGCTTTGATAAAACGGTATTTCGTGACACGGATTGTTTGTATAAAACTGAATACTAAGCACATGTCTGCGATCTCGCACCGCGCTCCTACCGGTACTCGCCAATCCGCTATGGGCAGGCGAAAGCAGCCGATCGCGGCTTCCGCCAAGCTGACAACAGAGCGCGTCTTCAAGTACAAGGATATTGGCAACCGCTGGCATTCTCGGTTCGTTGAGCAGTGAGTCCTCGGCCCTGGTCTCACTCTCGTATATCGAACTCGCAGGCAGCAACGGGTAGTCACCCAACCACGACTTATCCATATGACCGTGTACGACGTGCACTGCCGCTGCCAGCTGAGGCCCGCTAGCCCCGTCCTGCTGCATGCCACTGCTGCCTAGATCGAAGCAACGAGCCCAGTAACCCTTAAGCAGCTGTACACCAAGTTGAGAACCAGGCGATCGCACGCAGCCATTGCAATGCATTAGCCGCCCTCCCTGCACCTGCCCCCCCTACCTTCCTAACGCACTGCCCTCCCTACCCACTGCCCTCCCCTGCGGCCCACCCACCCACCCACCAACCCACCAACCCATCCGCCTGCACCCGCCAGCACCTGGCGCGGATACATCGGCCTCTGGCGCACCAACGTCCACGACCCGGCCACACATGAAACGCAGGAGGCGATACGCACGTGGCGGTGGCGGGGTGGGTGGCGGGGGTGTGGGCGGGTGGCGGGGGTGTGGGTGGGTGGCGGTGGCGGGGTGGGTGGCGAGGCAAGCATCAGAAATCAGGGGCACTGGTTGTTGGTTGTTGGTTGTTGGTTGCAATCCTCTGGAGCGACAGCCATTTGGGACATACCCCCGGCCCACCCTGGTGGCCTCCCAGCCGTTGGCGTACCATCACCACCACCACCACCACCACCACCACCACCACCACCACCACCACCACCACCACCACCACCACCACCACCACCACCAAACCCCACTGCGCAGCTCCCCCCTCGCAGACAGCAGCCGCACCGTCCTGGACCAGACCAACGTGTACACCCTGGGCCGCTTCGGGAGCGCTGCCAGGGAGTCGGACGGCCTGCACCAGGTGGGGATGGGGGAGGGGAGGGGAGGGGAGGCACTGACACGTGTCTTTCACGTAAGCAGACGCAAGAGGGGGAGTGTGGTGGGGTGAGGATGTTGCATCAGGTGGGGAGAGTGGGGGGCGCGCCGGGAGGGAGGCGGCCGGGTGCTGCACTGGGGCGCGAGCAGCCACAGATTACAGGTGGAGGGGGCCGCACCAGGTGAGTGAGTGTGAGTGTGTGAGTGAGTGTGTGAGTGAGTGTGAGTGTGAGTGTAGGGGGGGCCCGCGAGGAGGGGTCAGTTGCCCCGTCCGATACCAGATTGACAGTACGGATGAGTACGGATGAGTGGGAATGAGTACGGATAAGTACGGATGAGTAGCCCAGCCCCATCAGGAGCCGGGGCTGCGGCAACTACCCGCCTCGATCCCCTTCCCTACCCCGCCCACCACCGTCAGCCCCTACCGCCACCTTCCAGCGCTACCCACCTGCCCCGCCCGTGCCCCCTGCTGGTGTCCGACTGACCCTCAGAGGGACTACGTGTACCAGGGAAAGATGCTCGCACCGGAGTCTCAGGAGGTGGGTTGGGTGCAGGGGAGGAGGAAGGCAGCAGGGAGGGGCACCGTCGTCCCCCGGGTGATGGATGGAGGGGAAGGAGCGGGGTGTATGTGTATGTGTATTTGTACGTGTGTCTTTCCAACTGGGCTTATACAAGCCAGCAGCACGAGGCTGTAAGGGGGCTGCTGGACCTTTTTTGGCGACACAGAAACCCGGACAACGAAAACACAGGCTACCCAGTTGAGGCCCCGGCTCGTGATGCTGTTGCTGCTGTTGCTGATGATGATGCCGCTGCTGATGCTGTTGGCTGTTGCTGATGCTGATACTGTTGGCTGTTGCTGCTGACGATGCCGCTGCTGATGCTGTTGGCGGTTGCCGCTGCTGATGCCGCTGCTGTTGCTGCTGCTGATGCCGCTGCTGATGCCGCTGACTGATGCCGCTGCTGACACTGTTGCTGCTGTTGCCGCTGCTGACGCCGCTCAGGAGCCGGTCAGCAGCGCCAACGGGTCCCTTGTGGTTCTTGACAGCTGCTGCTACGCCAACTTTGGCCGCTTCTGGCTGCCCGAGGTGGCGATGACGCCGGGCGCCGACTGCACCGGCGTCAGGGCCGCACTGGCGGCGGCGATGGAGGCTGCGGGCAAGAGCCCCTCGCCGATCACCCCGGACGTGTGGGGCATGGAGCTGTTCCTCACAGTGCGTTGCCGCGGCCTCCGCCGCTGCTGCTTCTGTTTCCGCTGCTGCTACTGTTTCCGCTGCTGCTTCTGTTTCCGCTGCTGCCGTGCTTCTACTGCCACTTTTGCAATTGGTGAAGCTGAGCGCTGCCGATACACCACGCATACATCAAGCCGCTGCACTGCTCGGCGCCCCTCCACAACCCCGAGCAGGATGGGGAATGCCGCTGGAGCCTGCCCCTCGTATACGACGGCGTTACCGGCAAGCTGTCAAGGGTGGTCCTGATCCAGGAGTACGACTGTACGGCGGATCCCACCAGCCTCAACGTCCTTGCCGCCTGCCGCGGCTCCATCCAGGAGACCCGGGCGCCGCTGGGGGACGACCCGGCCGCCTGGGTGACCCGCGGGTCGGTGGGGCGCCGCGTGGCTCGCCTGCGTCACGACTCCGCCTCCAAGCAGCTGCTGCTGGACGACTCGTTGCAGGAGCCGGTGGAGTGGGAGTACCAGGGCGGCAGGTGCGGCGGGAGGCGGTGGAGCGCCGGGTTGCTGGAGGTAGTGGAGGTGGAGGTGGAGGTGGCGGCGGCACGTGATGGCAGTGCTGATGCCCCTTCTGGTGATGGAGAATACCTCGTTCATCAAGCCTCCCTGCAAGTAGCGTGTTGCGCTGTCAGCACTCGCGTCATGGGACTTACGCGGCCTTCCTCGACGCGACAGCATCCCTGACTGTCACCTTCTCTAACCCCCCCCCCGCGCTTGCTGCGTCGCGCGTCCAGGTGTCTGAAGGCTATGCACCCGCTACATTCCCCAGTCGCGTTACCGGTTCTTGTATTGTAACTCCCCCCCCCCCGCGCTTGCTGCGCCGCAGTCACCGGCCGGTAGGTCCGACGGGGGAGCTGCTGCTGCGGATGCCCGACGCAATGTACGTGCGGGCTCCCGCCTCAATCGCAGCGCCGGAGAGGGAGGGCGCCCAGCAGCCCTCGGTCCCCGGCAGCAGCAGCGACAGCAGCAGCAGCAGCAGCAGCGGCGACAGTAACAACGGCGGCAGCATGTACGTGTTTGAGTTCGGCGGCCTGCTGCGCCACCCCCCCGGCGGCTGCAGCGGGGCAGCGGGGACCGGCCTGCAGCGGGTGGTGGTGCGGTACGACCGGGCGACCGGGGAACTGGTGGACGTGTCGCGGGAGGTTTTCACGCCGCCGCCGCTATCTTAGCGTGAGCGCATGCCGTACATCATACGTCGTACATTGTGTGGGCGCTCAAGTGGGCTGTGGCATGTGACCGACGTCGGCCGGGCTGTGTGGCCGAAGGGGGGAGGAAAGGTGCAGCTTCGTGCGGCCGCGGGAGGAGAGCTATGAGCGCCAGCAGTGGTTCCGCTGAGCGTTCCACGTATCGTAGCTCGAGGGGGCTCGTGTGCGCCCTTGTCGTCGCTTGCAACCGGCGATAGAGTTTCAAAGTTCAGCGTTGAGTGGGCCGCCGCTGCCGCAGAGTATCCGCACCGGATACCGATTGGTTGCACCACTGGGATTGCGTCCACGCCGCACCGCATCTGAGACACACAGCGGTAGCACAATAAGGCGGCGCTTCGGGTGCTAATATTTTGAACTCATAATGGGTTCATAATGGGTTCATTTGGGTTCATTTTGGGTTCATTTTGGATTCAGTTTGGAATCATTTTGGATTCATGGATAGCGATGACAAGGTGCCCGGGAGGGCGCCCTGCTGAAATGCATTTCGCCCGTTAGGGAACACTTCGAAGCTGCGGCCTTGAAGAGGGCGGGGGCTGGTGGCCCTCCTGTTGTTCCGGGGAGTGATCTCCAGGATCGTGCCATCCGCCGTGTTGTGGTGGAGTTTTGGGCCCTTCTGCGGGGTTTTGCTGCGTTGGGGCTTGCCCGGAATGGTTGGGCTGCAGTGGGACCTCGGCATCCTTTTTTGCGGGTAGGGGGGTTTCCCTCGCTCGGCTTGTCGAGGCGCTCTGCTGGCTTCTCAGGCTGAGGGGCTGCTTGGGCTGCAATTGGTGTACTACTGATGGGGGCCCATTCGAGCAAATCCTCCCTGGACGGTCAGTGCCGCTATTTGTTGTCGCTGGGGGTCCTTGTGCGTATCGGGAATTTTGGTGGTTTGCCGTGTCCAGAGGCGTGACAGGTAGGTGCAAGGACCACCTCCCAACTAACTGCTGCCCGCCTCCGCCACGTAACACTTATTACGTAACCCACTGTAACCGTTACAACAACAACAATGAATCGACAGTGGGGCAGGGTGTCTTGCCATGGTATCCTCCAGTGCTGTGTATGTAACGGCGCCTCGGTCTGCGCGTTTGCGCATTAGCAAGAAACGGCACCTTGCTTGCATGCATGGTCACCGGACGTGTAGCGCGGCATTCCGGACCGCACCGGCAGCAGCAGCATTTCGGACCGCACCGGCAGCAGCAGCCCCTCATCCTCAGCGAGTGCGCGCAGCCGGCAGCTGGCAAGTGCTAAATAACGTCCCCGAATCCGCCCAACAGGTTTTAGCAGGTTTGGGCCCCTCGACTGAGCTGGCAGGTAGATCCCAACCTAACCACGTGTGGGGCATGAAGCAACCAATACTCGACCCGCCAGGGTCAGAACTAAAGGAACGAGCCTGCTTGGGATAGCAAGCGGCCCCACTGCAAAGGCCCAAGGGGAAAGGCAGGCACCGCCGGTGCCACGACGTTTCGTTCCTCGTCCCCCTCGCTCCCCTCCCTGGCGCCACGATGTACGCCGCACCGAACACCCCCCACGCGAGTGCGTGCCCCGCAGCAGCCGACGAGACAACCACCAGCCCTGCTCTCCTTCCACGCCCCTACCCTTCCCTTCCCACGCCCCTGCCCTTCCCTTCCCACGCCCCTACCCTTCCCTTCCCACGCCAGCGGCGACGCCGCTACCGAAACGACGACACCGCCAGCAGCAGCTTGGCCGCCAACGCCGGGCTGCCCTCCGCCAGCTGCTCCAGCGCCGCCGCCGCCGGCGGTGCCGCCGCCACCAGCCTGCGGTTCTCCACAAAATACGCCGCCAGCCCCTCCACCAGCTCCCCCAGGTTGTGCTGCTCCGCCCACAGCAGGCCAGCCACCACGCTATCCGGCGTCGCGGCCGCCAGCAGCCGCCGCTGCAACTCCCCGCAGGCGGCCGGCATCAGCAGCCGCCCCGCCAGCTCCGCGGCGGGGCGCAGCAGGGGCTCCGGAACCACGAGCGCGCCGCTGTACATGTAGCACAGCAGCGCTCCGAAGGCGTCGGGCTCGGCTTCCGGCAGCTCCACTTCGCCCGTGCCGCGAAGCGCCTCCGCGAAGCCGCCGTCGAGCAGCTGCCGGAAGTAATCGGACCGGTCTGCCAGGACCGCACGATGGGCCACGAGTTGCATGTCTCCCACCCTGACGGTCACGGTCGCCTGGTCGCCGCTGGTGGGGTGCTGCAGCAGCTCGTGGTGAAGCTGCGCCGGCCGCTTGATGCCACCGCCGGTGGAGGAGGAGGCGGCACCGCCGCCGCGGAGCAGCAGCGACAGCAGCGGTGACAGGGTCGGGGAGGGTTGGATGGCGGGGCGGAAGCCCAGCCCCAGGAGAACCAGTGCGTGCGGTGGGGTGGATGCACCGCACAGCGCCAGGCAACCCTGCGGCAGGACCGCCATGCAGGGCGCCTCGTCTCTGATGCTGCCCTCCGGCAGGAGCGCGGTGACTTGCCGACTGCGCGGATCGAACTCACGCACGGCGGTGGCGTCCGCAACGTAGACGCTGCCATCACCGGAGGCCATCATGCTGGTGATGGAGTAGAAGCGGGCGGCGGTCCCGTGGCCGCAGACGTTACCGCGCAGGTTGGCATCGCCAGCCAGCAGCTCCAAGCTGGCGCTGCTGCTCCTGATCCCACGGCCGTTACCGTCACCACCGCCGCCAGCGTCACCGCCCCCTGCTGACGCCGGCGGTACTGGCAGGAGGACCCGGAACACCGCCGTGTCGGTGGCCGCCAGCAGCACCTCGGTGCTGACGTCGTACACCATGCTGTACCATCGGTCCCTCGGCGGCGCCGAGTCCGGGACTGTAGCCACGTCCGTACAGCGGAACATCGCACCGACAGCGGCGGCGGCGGCGGCGGTGGCGACGTCCTCCGCGGCGGCGATGTTGTCCCTGCCGTCAGGCGCCCGCGCCCAGCTGCTGCCGCTCCAGCTGCTGCTCCTGCTGCTGCTGCCGCCTTCGCCGCCTCCGCCGACATCGTCGCCGCCAGCGGCCCGGACGGCCGCTAGTGTCAGCTTGCGGATGCTCTGGCTCTCCGCCACGAAGACCGTGCCGCGGCCGTCAGTCGCCATGGCCCGAATGTAGCGGAAGCGCGCTGCCGCACCGTCGCCATCTGCCCAGTCGCACTCCGTGTTGCTCCCCGCCAGCACCGAAACCACGTTGCTCGCGTCCAGGCTCATGATCGCGTACCCTTCCACGAAGAGCACGCTTTGGGTGAAGGGCTCGTACAGCGCGCAGGGCGTGCTGTCACAGATTCGGTGCGTCCCCCGGTTGGCCAGGGCTGTCATCCGGAGCGACACGCCTAGTTTGAACGGCTGAGCTCCGAAGCCGCCCTCCAGTCGGTGGATCCGGTCGTGGAAGAAAAGGAGGGTCTCGTCTAGGGCTTCGGGGGGAAGGGCCTCGTGTCTCGCGCCGAGGCCCCGCGGGCGACGCACCACTAGGCCCGTGGCGCGCGACGGCAGGGGCAGCTCGCATCGCAACATAGTTTCGCGTCGTCAAGAGCACCTGCGAAACCGAAAACAAGCTTGATTTAAATTTCGTGACTTGATTGGTGAGCACTATCATGAGAGCATATTGAAGCCCAAATCGGCGAACGGTTGCCGCAAGCAAATACGCGAGGCGGTAGATGGGCAAGGCTTGCGACCGCAGATAACTGTACACAATTATTATTAACAAGCAAAGTAGCGCCTGGTCGCACCTGCCTCCACCTCGGTGAAAAGCGCGACGACAACGTTTAAGGGTGCAGGGCGCGAGGAGGAGGCGTGCGCTGACGGCAGGGAGCAGCGGTCAGGTTGCGAGGCGGTGAAAGAAATGTTTCGCTCGATGAATCGTCTGGGCGCTCCCCGTGCATCGAGTTGATCGGAGTTTGCCTCGGTCGCCGTGACAACTGCCACAACAACTGCCGCACCGGACGCAACTCTGCCGAGGTCCGCGGAGCCCAGCCTGCGCTGGCCCGTCAACCCTGGTCAACCTCGTTGACGTCAGAAAGTAGTGCCACATAGCACTTGCCGCTGCGGTCCTATTGTTCCAGGCGCATCGTTGCTATACGGGGGACAAGCCGCAGCCGCCACAGTCGCAGGTCTTATAGGCTCTAATCCACTCGAGTTTATTTACTTCCCGCGTCCCGCGCCGCTACTATCTCAGGTGCCTCTGCAGGTCACTTTACAGGAATAGTGTTACTGTGTGAAATCATACGTGTGGCGCTGAATGGAGCCCTACAGCGAATACCGACCCACCGTGGAGCTGGCTTGGGCCCAACAGCACCCGGGTGCGTGCCGCCGCCGGCTTGCTTGGGGCGTGCTGTACGACAACACACAAGAAAAACTGCAGCTCGTCCAATCGGGGACACCCCGAGGGCTCCCCGTACCAGTCGGCAGGGACAGCAAGCAGCAAACAGCATCATGGCGACAAAGGAGTACTCCAGGGATGGGATTATTTGCGCCAGTTTCTTTGCGGCAGCATGGCGTGCCTAGTACGCCTTCCGAGGACATCAACTAACACCTACCGCAGCCTCTCCTCGCGGACTGACACCTGACACAGGGGGCGCATCCTCCGTATAACAACAACCCAGGGGGACACGGCCCGTGTGCAGCCACGCAAGTAACCCAGCCCGCAAGGGAGCCCTTCCGCGTCCTCCGGGACCTCGAGCGGCGCCACCTCCGTGCGCCCCTCATCATGGGGGGCATCGGCGGGGGGTTGGCGTGAAAACCGTGGACACGAAAAAGACAGGATAGTGGGCGCATGGTCGGCGGACATCGGTGGGGGAGGGGACCCCACTCGCCCAGGCATCATCCGGCGGCAGCCCACCGGCCAAGACACACAGCCAAGCAAACCGACCCCACAGGCCCCACTCCACAATGCGCCCTGTGCGGGAAAGCGCGCTGCCCGCCCTCCCGGTCCGGGAGTCCCGGAGGATTGCGGTGGCGCCCTTCCGCTGCAGTCTGCAAAGGTGTCATACCCTCGGCCTCGGCCTCGGTCTCGGCCTCCCCACAGACCAACGACCCAAGCCGCACCTCACGCCGCAGCACACACGCACCCCCCCGCGTCCCGCATGTATGTACAAGTCGTATACATCAACCGCAATTGCAACCCACTGCAGCCGGCACAACGCTCTGCAGCCAGCAACCAACAGCACGGGGCGCTTGTGGCGGCCGAGCCGTCACAGACCTTCAGCAGCCGCCCACAACGCCCGCCGTCCAACTCATCGTTCTTGGTGCTAAGAAGCTACACGTGAGGGTTTTCCAAATCCTGATCATGTGTTAATGCTATGGTGGTGGCGGTGGTGGTGGCGGTGGTTGCAGAGTGACGGTGATGCCCGATGACAGTGTTACTAATGACGATGACAACAGACATCCCCCCGGGGGGGGGCCATAAAGACACGGGAGGGAATGACCAAACCAGGCGCACGAGGATTGCCGCGCCCGCACCCCGTTCCGTCCCACCCCAGCCCCTCCTTGCGTAGCGCGGAGTCCTCGCTTCCTGTCGTCTCGCCGTAGCCGATTTAGCTTAGCCGCCGAAGGTCAACTTACGACCTTCGGCTTTCGCATCCCCAACCCAGTTCTCCAGCATGCATCACAAGACGTCTGTTCTAAACGGGTTTTTCTGGCATCCACGGGTCTTCCTCGAAGCCCCTCCTCCCTTGTCGGTCCACACGGGGTTCCTCGGAACTTCCTCCCTAATCGGTCCACACGGGATTCCACGCTACCTTCAGCTAGGGCTACAGCTAGGGCTGGAGCCATAGGGCAGCATCTGAGGCTGCATCTATTACAGGGCTGCAGTAGCTAGGTATGCAGCCAGGTCTGCAGCTAGGTCTGCAGCTAGGTCTGCAGCTCCACCGCGATCCCTCCGCTGCGGCGGCCCCGGTCCTCCAGCGCCGCGCACTCCGCCGCCGACAGCCCGGGCATGTCCCGCAGCGTCAGGCGGGCCAGACCGCGCAGCTCCGAAACCAAGGGGTCGAAACCCTCGTGGGTCAGCTGCGGAGGCCGGGGGGGGGGCGAAGGGCGTGGGAGGGGAGTGGAATGGGTGTGGGAGGGACTTGGGGCGGGGGCGGGGGCGAGGGGCGTGGGAGGGGCGTGGGAGGGGCGCGGTAGGGGAAGGGGATGCGGCAATGGTAGCAAAGGGCCGAGCATGGGCGAGGAGTGTTATTGAGGGCGGGAGAGGCAGAGGAGCAGAGGCGGACGGGGAGAGGTTGTGCTGTGATGGCGCGGCCTACGGTGGGCGCTGCCGCTGCGACCCCGCCGTGCAGGGTGCCGTACCGTGCCGTGCCATACCAATGCTGTACCGTACTGTGCCGTACCATGCAGTACCGTGCCGTACCTGTGGAGCTCCCATCACAGTGAGGGCCGAGAGGCCGGTGAGGGCGGTGAGGGCCGCCAGGCCGCCGTTGGTGACGCCCAAGCAGCGAACCAGCTCCAGCTGGGGTTGAGGGGCGGGTGGGTTGAGGGAAAGGTAAGGACAACGGAGGAAGGGCGGATCCGTGGTCGCTGAGCCCACGGTAGATCCAGAGCGAAAGGAGGGAGGAGGCTGTACGGAACAGGATTGGGAAGCGCAACGCCCCTCTTCCCTTTGTGGCCTCCTCGCCCCCCCCCCCTTACGTCAGTTCCCACGCCCCACCTCCTCCCCGCCTTCGCGGGAAGAGCCACGAAACACGTGCTCGCACCGATGACCCCACCCCCGACCCCAGCCCCCCAGCCCCACCCCCAGCCCCAGCTCCCACCCCCAGCTCCCACCCCAGCCCCACCCCCAGCCCCAGCTCCCACCCCCAGCTCCCACCCCCAGCTCCCACCCCCAGCTCCCACCCCCAGCCCCCAGCTCCCAGCCCCCAGCTCCCAGCCTCCAAGCCCCAGCCCCCCAACCCCAGCTCCCAGCCCACCTCCTCCAGCCGCGGCAGCGCCCCCGCCAGCGCCGCCAGCCCCGCGTCCGCCATCGCGTCGCAGTTGGACCACACCAGGCGGCTCAGCCCCGCGCCCCAATGCGCCATGTACGACAAGAGCAGCGCCGTGTCGGTCTGGTTCCAGTCCAGCCGCAGCGAGGTGACGGCGGGGATGGCGGCCGGCAGCAGCTGACTCATCAGCGCGTCGTACAGGTGCAGCCGGCTGCGGAATGGGGGGGGGGAGGGGGGAGGAGGGCTTGAGGGGGGCCGGGGGTAAGGGTGGTGGTGGTGGCGGTGGTAGTGTGGGGTGGCAGTGGGGCGGGGTGGGGTTTCGAGGAAGACCCCTGGATGCCAGAAGAAACCGTTGGTGGCGGTGGGGTGGGGTGGGTTGGAGTGCCACAGGTTAGTGAGACCGGGGCAGACCAGCCGCTGTCGTGCCGCGCCGCACCGGGCTGCGGCACGGTGTATCGTTGTTGTGGTTTGTTGCGGGGAGGGGGAAGAAGACCCGGGGAGGGGGCCGCGCAAAGGTTGATGGAGGACAGCCGCGTGAGGCGGGGTAAGGCGGGGCGAGGCGGGGTGAAACCCTGTGTAGTGGCGTGTAGCGGCAAAAGGGAGGATTACGTAGGTGACGTGACGTGATGCGAGGTGGTGCGAGGTGGGGTGAGGGGGGTGTAAAACCCGTTTTACGCGACGGGACAGGATAGTTGGCGCATGGGCGTCGGACACCAATGGTGAGCGGGGGGTCCCTTACGTTGTCGGCAGCGGCCGCCCGCCCGAGCCGATCACGAGCAGCTCCCGCGGTATGCGGGTGGCGGACTCGTGGCTGAGCACGTAGCGGGTCTGCAGCGCCAGGTCGTCCAGGGAGGGGAACACGGACACCAGGGGCACCTCGGTGTGCTGACGGGGAGGGGCAGGGGGGCCGGCGGGCGGGGAGGGGAAGGGAAGGGTTCGAGGGAAGGGAAGGGGGGGGGTAAGAAGGCGGGTTTTGCTTAGGAGGGGGAGACGCACGCGGGAGCCTGGCAGGAGGCACAGGCGAGCAGGGCATCACGCGTGTGTATTTCGTGTCGTTGTGGCCGGGGGCTGGGGGGGAGGGGGGGTTCGGAAGGGCCAGTGGCTGGCAGCTACCGTACCCCCCAAGGCCGCCCGCCGCAGCCCGTCTTGCCCCGCCTTGATTCGACCCGACCCGGCCCGGCCCGGCTGCGTAAGGCCCACCTGCAGGTCGTCCACGAAGCCCAGGTGCAGCACCCGTACCGCCGGCATGATCTCGCTGCATGGGGCCGTCAGGTTGAAGCGACCCATCTGCAGGGAGCTCAGCTGCGAGCAGGGGCGCAGCTGCGCTCGGGAGGGGGAAGGGGGGCGGGGTGGTTGGGGAGTAGGGGGCGCGCGGGACGGGGGGCGGGGGAAGGGTTTCAGTGTAAGCCGGGGAACCCACGCCTCCCTCCCTCACCGCCGCCAGGAGTGAGTTGTTGATGTCAAAGTTGGAGAGGTTGAGGGCGTGCAGGTGCGGCAGGCGGGGCAGCACGGCGGAGAAGCAGGGGAGCAGGTTGTCGTCGTAGTGGTTGGTGATCTGCGGGGGAGGGGAGGGAGGGACGAGGCGGGGAGGCTGAGGAGGCGGGGGAAGGTGGTACAGACAGAGGGGTTGGGGACTGGCGGGTTTTGCGCCTTGCTGCCGTACTTGGATCCATGGTTTCCGCCTGAAGGAAAATCCACGCAGCTCCACTGCAGCCATTACTCGCCGCTCCCCTCCCCCTCCTGTTCAGTACCACGGGTTTCCCCTCGTACGTCACCTCCTCCTCGCGTTGCCTCCTCCCTCCCCCCCCCCTCCGGACCGTCTCCTAATGTCGTGTAACTGGGTCTCCTCGCCCCCTTACCCCTCCGTTTCCTTCATCGTGTAACCGGGTCTTCTCGCCCCCAACCCCGCTCCCCCCCTCGGCTCCCTATTCCGCGGGCTTCCCTCAGCCCACCATCTTCATCGCCCTTGGTTTGTCGGCCGTGGGTTCGCGGACTACCCTTTATACTCCCCCCCCAAAATGGCTGTCCTAAACGGTTATTCCTTTCATACGCGGGTTTTCCTTGCACCCACCCACCCACCCAACACCGACGCCGCGCCCACCTCCAGCTGCGTGAGCTGCGTGAGGGCCCCCCAGGCCATCACCTCCGCCGGCAGCGGCCCCACCACCAGGAAGGACAGACTGCGCAGCCCCGTCAGGCGGCTCAGGCCGCAGAACTCGTCGTGGATGGCGCCGCCCTGGGCGGGGAGGACGCGGGGGGTGAGGTGGAGGGAAGGTGGGGTGGGGGTTCGAGGAAGACCCGTGGGGTGGGGGGGGGGGCGAGGTGGGAATGGCGCCAGCTGCCGATTGCTCAGGCAGGGCCCCGAAAGGGTGCACGTCAGGAGCGGCATGCACAAGGCATGCGGTGGGGGTTAGGAGGGCTCTGGATGCGTGGCAAGCGGGTCTCAGGGGGGGGGACCGTCTTCGTGTGTGTTTTCCTTTCTGTCCCCCTCCACCCCCGCCCCCCTCCCCGGCCCCCCTCACCCACCACATACTGCAGGTCCTCGATAACCAGGCGAGTGAGGCGGGTGAGGGAGGCCAGGCAGGCCAGCCCGGGGTGCATATTGACCACGTGGTTGACCTGCAGGGGGCGGGAGGGAGGGAGAGGGGAGCGGGGGAGGGGGGTGAAGAGGAGCCGGGGGGTGATGGTGGCGGTGGGGGTGTGTGGGCTCTCCTGCCATCCCGCCGCCTCCTCCTCCTCCTCTTCCAAGCTGGCACGCAATCCCCCCCCCCACGTACCGCTCTGCACATAACCCGGTGCGTCTACACGTACCCATCCGAGCCCAGCCCAGCCCGACGCAGCCGAGCCGGACCCCCGCCCACGCCCTCCTCTCTCCCCGCCCACACCGCCGCCGGCCCCCCAGCCTCTGAGTACCCTCTCAACCTCTCCCCCCCCTCACCACCCGGGTCTTATCGCTACACCCCCCCTCGCCTCACCCCGCGGGTCCTCATGGCCCCCCCCCGCTCACCACCAGCTGCTGGAGCCCCGTCAGCGCCACCAGCCCCCGCATGTCCGCCTCCCGCAGCTCCCCCCCGCGCAGCACCAGAGTCCGCAGCTCCGGCAGGGACGCCACACGAGACCAAAACAGCGCGTCCCCGCCGCCGCCGCCGTGGTCGCCGCCGTCGCTGGGGCTACCGCCGCCGCGGCCGCCGTCGGCAACGTCATTATCGCTGCCGCCGTCAGCCGCGCCGTAGCCGTCGCAGCCGCTGTCGGCCAAGAGGCTACCGCCGCCGCCGCCGCCGCTTGTCGCCGCCGCGTCGCCGCCGCCGCCGCTTGTCGCCGCCGCGTCGCCGCCCGAGGCCGCCTCCATGGCGACGTCGACGTCAGCCGCGTCGGCGCCGGCCGAGCCGGCGGCGTTGGCTCGATGTCCCTGGCCGCCGCCGACGCCGCCGGCGCCGCCGGATCCGCAGCTGGGCGACCGCATTTTCGTGTCGCCGTCGTCGTCGTACGCCCCGCCGCCGACACTGCCGCCTGCGCTAGCCCCGGCTCCGAAACCAACCGCCGTGAAGGACCCGCCCCCGCTGCTGCCGGCCACGACTTCGTCCGCATCCGCGTCCATGGCCTGGCCCTGAGCGGCACTGCCGCCGCCGCCGCCGTCATCGCCTGCGCTGCCCCTCGCGGCGGTGCCGGGTGCATCTGTAGTGGCGGGGGGGGTCGGAGGCACGCTGGGACCCGCCCCAGCGCCGTGCTGCTGCTGCTGCTCCTCCTCCTCCCGCTGCTGCTGCTGTTCATGTTGTTGTTGTTCCTGCTGATGCGGCCGCAGCACCGGCACGTCCTCGAAATCAACGTCCTCCTGCCCGTCCTCCTCCTCCTCCTCCCCCCCTCCAACAGCCACCCAGGGACCGCCGGCCCCCTCCGCCCCACCGGCCTCAACATCCTGCTGCTGCTGCTGCTGATACTGGTGGTGGTGGTGTGCATGGTGGGGCTGCTCGCCGGCCGCCGCCGCCGCAACGGCCGCCGCGCCCGCCATTGCCGCCGCCGCCACCGCGCCCACCACACCCGCCCCCACCGGATGGCCATTGTTCCCACCACCATCGCCACCGTTCACGCCGCCGGCACCCAGCGGCCCAACGTTGGCTCCAGGGTTGAGGCCGTTGGCTCCAGGGTTGAGACCGTTGGCTCCAGGGTTGAGACCGTTGGCTCCAGGGTTGAGGCCGTTGGCTCCAGGGTTGACACCGTTGGCTCCAGGGTTGAGGCCCAGGAACACGACATCCGCCATGGCCAGGTCCTGGTCGGGGTTGAAGTTGTCAAAGTCGTCAAAGGCAGCCAGGAAGTGGTTGTGGTGAAACTGCTGGTGGGCGTCCTGGTTGTGGGCGTGGTGGACATGGGCGGGGTGCGGCAGGCCGTTGAGGTGCGGCGCCGCGCCGCCAAAGATCTCCTGCCAGCCGCCGGCGGCGCCAACCACCTGCGGCGGCAGCTGCGGCGGCGCCGGCGGCGCCGCCGGGTCGGAGCGCGCGATTCGCAGCTCGGTGAGGCCGGTGGCGGCGGCCGCCAGGCCTCCGGCCGCCGCCATGCAGCGGCGGGGCACGTGGTCCAGGTGGAGACGGGACAGGCGGCGGAGGTGCGGCACCAGGTTGGCGGCGAGCGCGTCCAGATGGGAGATGAGGACGGCCTCGGCCTCAGGAGTGCTGAGCGAGGGACGAGGGGCGCCGGAAGGTGAAGGCGCGACGGGTGGCGCGGCGGGAGCAGTGGCGGCGGCGGGTGCAGCGGCGGGTGCAGCGGCGGGTGCAGCGGCGGCGGCGGCGGCGGCCGTGGTGGCGGCGGGGGCCGCCGCGAGCTCCGGCGCGACCGCGACAGCTGGCAAGGGAGGTACGTGTGGTTCCGGAGCCACTTCCGGCGCTGCGTTTATATCTTGGTCTGCCATGTCGGCATCTGCAGCGCCAAGCGGGGCTGCCTCCGTTTCGGCCGCCTCGGCCGGCCCCGCCTCCGCCCCGCCCCCAACCCGCTCTTCCTGCTGCCCCTGCTGCGGCGATTCGTACTGCAGCTGCTGCTCTTGCAGCGGTTGTTGCGGTAGTTGGTGTGGCCCCGCGAGCAGGTTCTGGAGCTCTGCTGCCGCCGCAGCCGCCGTCGCAGCAGCAGCTGGGTGCGGCCCACCCGGCCCGGGCTGCTGCAAGCTGCCCTCCAGGGGGGGGCCAGAAGAGGCGGCAGCCGCCGGGGCCGCCTCCGCTGCCGGGGAGTGCTGCGGGCCCTGCAGCTCCCCAGCCCCCGCCGGTGGCGGCCCTGCCAAGGGCCCAGCTGCTGCCGCCGCAGGTGCCACCACATCCCCGAGCTCCTCGTGCTGTTGCTGTTGCTGCTCCATATGCTGTTGCTGCTGCTGCCCCTCCTGCTGCTGGCCATGCGGAGGAGCCTGCACCTGCTGCGGAATTTCTGGCTGCGGATTTTCCGGCTGCGGAATTTCCGGCTGCGGAACTTCCGGCTGCGGAACTTCCGGCTGCGGGACTTCCGGCTGCGGGACTTCCGGCTGCGGAACTTCCGGCTGCGGAACTTCCGGCTGCGGAAGCTGGGGCAGGTCTGCCGGCACCAGGTGCGGCAGCGGCCCCGGCAGCGCCGGCGGGCCCTGCTGCTGATGCGGCGGCGGCGGCCCGGCCGCCGCCAACGCGAGAAACATTTGCAACAACCCCGCTAGGTCCGCCGCTGCCCCCTGCTCAAGCAGCTCCTGCAGCTGGTCGGCCGCCTGTTGCGCCCAGTCCGCCACCCCTGGCTGGCCCAGCTGCGCCAGCTCCAGCAGGTGCTGATGCAGGTGCAGCAGCAGGGGGGCCGGCTGCGCGAAGGGGCCAAGCGCTAGTGCCGGCTGCTGCTGCTGCGCAGCCTGCGGCTCGCCGCCCGCGGCTGCTGCGGCGGCGGCGGCTGCGGCTGCGACTGCTGCGGCTGCTGCGGCGGCTGCTGCTCCGCCTACTGCTGCTACTGCGGGCGCACCAGCCGCAATGATCTCCAGCTCCTCATCCGGCACATGCGCCCCCCCGGGGCCCTGACCATGCGCTGCCTGGCCCTGCGGCTTCTGCCCCGGCTGGGGCTGCGGCTCTGGTTGCGGTTCAAGGCGCAAGGACAGGTGCAGCTCGCTGACGTAATTTGACCAGCCCGGCAAACCCCTGGGATGGCTTCCAGCCGAGGTGCTGGCACCGTCAGGCTGCAGCTGCGCTGGCTTGGCGTCGGTGCGGGCTGCACTGCGCGTCTCCATCGGCCCCACTCCATCATGAGCAGCTCTTCGAAAAAGCGCGTGCGTCTGTGCAGACCGTGGCTGCGCCTCGATCCAGATGCTGAGACGGCTAATGACCGCCTCAATGGCCTCTGCTAATTTGTGACATACCAGCCGAACATCCGGTAGGCATCGCCGTGGCAGACGGTCCAATATGACAGAAATTATGTCCTGGGGCAAGGATAGCAGCCCAGGAACGCTATCCGACTCGCAGCTGGGCGGTGAACTTGGCCCCGGACTAGCACCGAGTGAGCCAGCTTCACCCATGACTTTGCTTACTCCAAGATGTACTGTACAAAATATGAACTGATATAAAACTCAGGGTTGGCTTTTTCCAAGTGTGGCTTTGGCCGTCTGACGTTGCATCTACCTTGGAAATTCGTTTGCCATTCTTAGTCGACGCCGTCGGCATTCTAATTCAAATGCCACTTTCGAACTGCACGATACGGCTGATGGATTGGCGTTTGACCGCAAAAGAGCACTAGTACGGACCCAGGATTCACGGCAATTGAAACGATATCCATCCCGCAACGTTGGAACATATGAGTGGGCAGAACCAACGCATCACCAGTGCGGGCTTCGAGGCGTGACGTGCCCACCTTAAAGGGAGAGGGTGTCACGGGTGCGCGAGGGAGGGCTGGGGAGGGCGTATTGGGTTTTCAGCATCATCGTCCTGGCTCGATACCTAACTTGCGTAGCAGTGGCAATGTCGTGGAGCTGCGTCATAGGCTATCAAACCTTTCCTGGTAATTGAGAAGGTCACGGGCTACTGCACGCCCCCAAGCAGCTCCAAGGGTCGCGAGCTGTTGTCATTGGACGAAGATTACGTCAGACACCAGATGGCGTGTCGCCTCCGCCTCATCCGCCCACAAACTGTTTGCAGGCACGGAGGCATCGACGCACGAGGCGCAGCTTCCGACGCGCGTTCCAGGCCGAATTTGAGAGCGCAGGCGCCTCCAGGCCTGATCCACCTCGAGAGTAGTGCCAGAGACACCTCGACTCGCGCCCTTGCTGCGCGCCAACACGTGGCGCGCGGGCCACGTGGCGTACGTTAGGGTGCCGTACTTCCCACGACATGCGCCGTAAGGACGGTTGACGAGTATCGCGTGGAGCGAACGGCCAGGGGGCGCGCGAGGAAAACGCGGCGCTGCTGCGCGCTGAACATGGAGGCTCGTTCCCTTCAAAGACACGCAGGCTGGTTGGCTACAGGCGCCTCGCCGTACAAGGGCAGATGCGCAGCAGGCCGCGGAGGATGACAAACGGTAAGCATGAGGAGGTCGACTCGTCTGGGGGTACGGGAAGGAGGAGGCAAGGCCCTGCGAGGCGCAGCCGGGGCCAAATCCATGCCGGGGGAGGTTGATAAGAGAATCCGCTTTTGTTGCCGCGCCGTGCGGAGGTGCAATTCCCGGCGCAATGCCTGAGCGTGTGAACTTCCGGAGGCGCCACCTGGCTTGGCGCACCTAGTGCAGGGCTACGGCTACGTGAGCGCGGCGTGGGAGTCGTTGGGCGGCGTTGGGCAAGTCGTGCCAGACGCAAAGAACTACGTAGGAATGGGGCCAATGGGCGTCGTGGCGCGTCTTCCTCTAAGGGGCGTTCGTGTGGGCTTACTTACCTAATTGAAGATTTGTATTGCGAGCGTGGAGGGACTTAGGTCTGCTTAGGTTGGAACAGATGGGAGCTGGTGGGGAAGATGGGCAGGGCGGGAACCGTACTCAGGAATGAGGTAGTAAGGGAGTGCACACGTCCCGTAAGGTGCAGTACCTAGAGGGGCTAGAGCGCATGCAATTAGGCGCGATGTGCCGCCCGGTCCAGCTGGTTTTTGGGTACCGGTGTACGTGAAAGACGAACTGTCCCCAGCTACAGAGCACAGACAACTGCCGTCTTCCGTCAGCTTCCTATTCCTCTGAACTATAGCGAAGCCGTACGACATATTCCAAGAAGGTAGGATCCAATCCACAGGCAGACGTCCGGTACATGGATGCTGGTTCGAAATGGCGCATAAGGCTGTGGAGACTATACTACATATGGCCCTTCATTCATGATTGCATGACATACAGCGTTTTATGGGTACAGCCGGTATGCAAGCTTGGTAGCTAATCTACAGCCTAGCCTGCAGTTGATTACTATAGCTACGGATATATATTGTCCCTATTCGACCACATAAACTCCTCGCACATTGCGTCGCATCGATGGCGCTAGTCATACCAGCTGCCGCGCGGCGTCAAGGTTTTGTGTATGCGCTTTGCGCAGCGGTAGCCTTAATTCACTTTGCAAGTGGGTAACTCGAATGCCGTGTTGCTAAAGCTCGAAATGCGCGCCCGCCGAGAACGCGCAAGCGCTCGTACAACGAACAGCCGCACCGCGCCCGGCCTTCATCCCGCAAGCTCCGGCCTCCACATTCGGCCTCCACCCACCGCTCCTGCATATGCAGGCGGCAAACAGGTCCTGCGGTGGTCAGAAGAGTTCAAACCGGGCTGTAAGGCAAACGACGTAAAGTGCGTAAACGGAGGTATCAACCTCACCAAGTTCGGGTTCGAACTGGGCGATGGGTCGTCTTACGGCCCAAGCCTTGCAGGTGAGCACCGTCCGGAGGCTGCACCCGACAGCTACGAAGGATGCCATGGCGCAGGACTGTTGCTCTCCTTCTACGTTAAGGGCCGTTTAGCGTTTGGTACGCCACGTTGACACCAGGCCGCGGTTGGGCGGCTCTGGCCAGGCAGAGCACCCCTAATCTCCGCTCTGTCGACACTGATTGGATTTAGGCGCCCCTCAACAGTTGCCGTTTGGTTGTGTTCCTTACCGCCTGACGCGCCGGCCTCGCTGCAGCCCCCAGCGCTCCGGCTCCTCTCGCGCTTTCGCATCACCAGTTTACCGTACCTCAAAGCCCCTGCCGAGCCCCTGCCGAGCCCCTGCCGAGCCCCACTAACATGCCTGCCCGCCATGCCGCACCATCACCAACCTCCTGCTCGCCTTGCGCCAAAACGCCCACATGCGGCACAGCCCGCTCTATCAGCCACGGCGGGCAATAACCCGCCCCACCCACACAACACGCAGCTGCCGGGTGCCCTGGCCACGCAAAACACCAGTACGGCATTCCACGGCGACAGGGACGAGGCGGATCCCCCTTTGCCACTGCGCCGGGCCACAACACCAAACCCCGGCCTCGCACCTCCCCCTCCCCCACTCTCTCTCCGTCCGTTTCCCTCAACCACTCTCTCTCCGTCCGTTTCCCTCCCCCACTCTCTCTCCGTCCGTTTCCCTCACCCTCCGTCCGTTTCCCTCACCCGCTCCCGGGCCCTCAGGCTGGGGCAACGCTCAGCGGCAGTGCCACACCAACTCCTCCTCCAACATCCGAGTGGAGCCCTTCCCGAACAAGACGACCGACGGCTTCCTCGTCATTCAGGCCGGCCACGCGCCCTCCGGCTACAACTGCTACAACGAGAACGCGGGGCCCTCCACCACAGCCTACACCTCCGCACGACTTATCACTCGCAACAAGGCGTCGTTCAGGCGAGTGTGGTTTGTTCGTGCAGGCAGGGCAGGGCAGGGCAGGGGGGAAGGAAGGAATGGCACGCGCCGGTACGCGCCCAACACGCCGCCTCACCAGCGAGCTGCGCATCGTAGGTAGGGGACGAACAGGGCATCATCGTCACCCAGGGGCCACGGGGGCTGTGGCGGATGACGTGGCGGATGACGTGGCGGATGACGTGGCGGTTGTCGCTGTTACGCGTTTGATGCGGGGCCTCTGGCCGCCAACCGCCGCGGGGGCCTTACCTGCCCCCTCCCTGGTTTCGGTGCGCCGCAGGTGGAAGGGCACTGCCGGCAGCTCTCGTCCCATTCGCATTGACATCCGAATGATGGTCCCGCTAGGTGGGTGCGCTCGCGACAGGCCACAGCCAGCCAGCCGCTGCTAGAAGGCGCAGGTCCACACACCCGCAATCACTTTACCACCGTTAGTTATCGTCCGAGCACAGACGCAAACCCAAGTGCAGCCTCAGCTGCCAGGACCCCCTCGGGGCTTCGACCCGCGAGTGCCCACGTGCCCAGCAACCTGTCTGCCGTGCGACCACGCACGTTCACGTGGCGTGCATGCCGCCGTACATACACACATCACCCGCCCCCTCACCCGCCGCCCGCCGCGCAGTCAACGGCACGTGGCCAGCCGCCTGGATGCTTCCCGAGACCCCCAAGAAGTGGTGCATGGCGTGCGGACCGTACGGTGACGGTTGGTGCCTCGGCGGCGAGATCGGTGAGGGGAGGGAGCGGCAGGAGCCAGGGAGGGGGGCTCGCCTAGTCGCCTCTGGCGCCGCGTTGCCACGCTATCCATGGTCCACGTCAGCAGCGCGCCAGGGTAATGGCTTCTTTTTGCGTAATTACGGCTTGGAGCAGCACGCCTCTTACTTCAAGCCCTGATCACTTACACGGAGCCAAGGTTCAGGACGGGTTAAGAAGGGACGAGCAGGCCCCCTCTTACTGGTCCCCTCTTGACCCTTTCCCTCCCTTCTTGCCCCCGCTTGCCCTCGCTTGCCACGTCAGACATCGCCGCCCACACGAACGCCAACGACTTCATAGTCAGCAACGTGCAGTACGGCGGCCAACCGGCTGCGTCCTGGGTCAACTGCAAGGAGAAAGTCGGTGAGTGGGGGTTCGACCAAACCTCTCTGCCGTACGGTGGCGGCGGGTATACATGGTGTCTTTTGTAGTAAGGACAGGTCTGTGCTGGGTTTGTTCGAATTGTGCAAATCAAACCGCCAAGGACAGGTCTGCTGGGTTTGTTCGACTTGTGTGCGGCATGGTCCTTCCGCCAGGCCGGCACTTCCCCGGCAGCGCCCTCAAGACCGGCGGGTGGAACGTCGTCTCCCTCCTGTGGGACTCCAAGTACATGCGCTTCTTCGCCAACAGTGAGTGACGGGTGGGCGAGGCGATGTCGGGCAAATGCCTCGAAAATGAGGGCGGGGTCCAGCAGCACCACCACCACCACCAACAACAACAACAACAACAACAACAACAACAACAACAACAACAACAACAACAACAACAACAACAACAACAACAACAACAACAACAACAACAACAACAACAACAACAACAACAACAACAACAGCAGTACCAATAGCGACACTTCAACCGCAACTGCCACAACGACGCCATAACCACCAACGGCTATAACCGCGTCCTCGGCGGCGCAGGCAAGGAGTACCATCGGATAGAGCTGGGCGAGTGGCGCACCGGCGGCTCGGAGAGCGCCTACGCGCCGTTCGACGGTAAGACATGACCCCGTGCCTGGCTGGCTAGCTAGCTGTCGGAACAAATGAATCACTTGAGCGTCGGATGGCTGGGACCCCAAGCGCACAGCACAGGGCCCCAAGCGCACAGCACAGGGCCCCAAGCGCACAGCACAGGGCCCCAAGCGCACAGCACAGGGCCCCAAGCGCACAGCACAGGGCCCCAAGCGCCCACGGGTGAGGGCGGCGGCGAAGGGCGGTCTCTAGTCCCCACTGCCATTCCGCGCACGCCCTCCACGTCCCTCCTCCCTCCCCTCGCCCTTCTTCTGTGTCGGACCAGGGGTTTCCCTTCTACCCCTCTACCCTCACCCCCCGCTTCCATGCACCCCCCCGCTCTCATACCCCCGCCTTCCCCTCCGTGTGTTGTGTGTGCGCACCGCCCGTCTGTGCGCAGTTCCCTTCTACTTGATTTTCGACCTGGCGGTAGGCGGCTCGGTGCCAGGGTTCAACATCGACAACGCGGCCATCGCAGCGGGCGCCGCGACCTACCTGGTAGATTACATCAGGGTGTACGAGATGGTGCCGTAGAGCAGGACTTACGGCACCCGCGGCGGCGGCGCCGCTGCCGGCGCGGACGAAGTGGAGCCCCGGATGCGTGGGCGAACCCCTGGGGGCTGGCCACCAAGCAACACCACGCCCTACGTAACTACCCCTTACCTGGGAAAGTGTGCAGTATTTATGTTTAATTGTTCTTTGCCGTGGGCTCCAGATCCTTACCTAGTACCGCCTACCGTTGCCGTACCGTGCAATGCGCTTGGGTGTTTCGGGACGCGGCAGGCTGCAGTTGATTAACTGCCGCGCCTGTGCCGTACTGAGTAACTGCCGCGCCTGTGCCGTACATTCACGCGACGCGGGGTCACGGCACCCGGCGCAGCCGGCAGGTGGGCAGAGGCTGTGCGCTTCGCCGTGTTCACAGTGTGGTGGTGTTGTTGTTGTTGGTGGTGGATGGCAGGTGTGTCTACAACAAACGTGATGGGCTGCGTTATGTATTAGCGCGCGCGGGAGATTGCTGCGAGGCCGCGGTTACGTTGCAGGGTGGGCCCATTCTTTAGCTCTCCGATGTCGCACGGCTGGGTTGGTCACGCGCGCTATCGGATGCGATTCAATTCATGCTGTGTCGTGCGTGGTGCAGGGGCGGATGCGTGCCATTCGCGCTGCCATGTATGTATGTGCGCGGGTTGATGGGGGGGGCTATGTATTGCGTTGTGTTGTGTGTTGGGTGCCTGTCCAAAGAAACATGTACGCACCTTTTGGCCATGCACGTCCATGCCGACGGCGTCACTTATACAACACCTACAACCGTAACCGTAACTGTAACCGTTACAACAACCTACCCCGTACGACCGCGCCCTACAACTGGGCGACCACACTTGTTGTAATCGTTACAGTGGGCTCCAGACCTGAAAAGGTAGAGCCATCGGGCGCATCACACTTATAAACGATAGAACGTTCGTTTATTTATTTGTTTGGATTTCGCGGTCAGCTGGTAGACAGAACGGGTAGGCGGCGGGATAGGTAAGTATGGTCCCAAGCGTGATGTGGGGTGACGGAGCGATGGCAGCGAGCAAAACCGCCACCCAAGGCAGGCGCACTTGCAGAAGGGCGTTCTTCTCCTTGCCTCCCGGTGCCGCAGCGGAGTGCAAGGAGTCGTGCTGGCCACCGGCGGCAGCGGATGGCAGGTGATCGGTGACGCCTCGATCCCAATTGCTCCCGAAACAGAGCTGACGCGGGCTACCCCTTGCGTGCTGCCTCGGCACCGCCGCTCCGACCGGGGCTGCGGACCCCCAATGGTTCTTTTCTGCAAGCCCACATGTCCCAACCCCGCAGGGCAGTGCACCAGTCGCACCTCCCCCCATGTGACAAACACGCGCTTCTGCGCTACCCCTGCACGCCCCCCGGGTGTGTTTGGAACCGTGCGTGTGGGCAGCATCTGGTATGCGTCTGCCTGGATGCATCTGGTATGCAGTCCTGGTCCCGTCCGCATCGTGATAAGGGCGCGTCCTGAGAGGCCGAGGCGGGCGGTGGGCCGCTCTGTACATCTCGGGTTTCAACAATGGTGCGCCGCAACGTGACCACATCGCAAGTCGCACCAGTTCAGCGTACCGTGGCCGCCGAGTTTTGACCATCGACCATATTTGTTTGGTCAAAGAGCAAAGCAGATCAGTGGCCTTAGAGATCTGCTGTTGTTGGTCGGCCAGTCGCTTCTCGACGGGCGCGATGCCCGACTTGAGCGCCATCTGAACCAATGCCGCGCCGCTGCTGACGTTGCCCGCCGGCAGAGGAGGAGGGATGATTGTGGTAGTGCGGATACCACCACCGGGAATAGTACCGGGGCCGGGGCCGGCGGGAGTGGCCGTAATGCCACCAGATTGGCGCCATTGCCAGTCGCACCTGGCTGCCGGGCATCGTTGCCGTTTTGAGTGGTTGAGTCAGGCTCTACCATGTCTTAAATGTTGATGCTTACTTGTGATGCGACGAGGTGAGGCTTCAAATTTTTTGGCGGTTCCAGAAAGAAGAACCGGGCACTAGCCAGACAAGCATAACAACAGCTAAAAGCTGAAGCTCAATCAGAGTGACAGGCAGAATGCCTGTATATGGAGAGCTGAAGGGAAATATACTCGCCACTCGATTACAGTTGTACGACAGCCGCACAGAACCAGCCTTAAGAGTCTCCGATCGCTACGCTCCGTCGTCTCTAAGCCAACAAAAAGCGGCACTCGAGGTGCTCGTGCCGGGGTGCTCGGCTGCACGACTGCGTGGGCTCCCACCCCAGCAAACAGACGCCGCTGCGACCAGCCCGGCACAACGTTCCACCCCACCACCACCACCGCCACACGGTAAACTACCGTAGTAGCGCGCACAGCCAGGGCCCCCCTTTTAATTGCTTGCAACCCCCGCGCTCTCCTCGCTCCTCCTCCCCTCAAAATTAAGTAGATCACTCGCGCGCTGCATGCACCAACGGGAATCACCTCCCCATTCGCGGATTTCGTTTTTACCACCCCCCCCTGGAGGCTGCACACCGCCCCACAGACGCTCGCCGCGCCCCGCGCCCCGCTCGCCGGCCGCCAACGCGCATACCTCACCACACAGCCAACAGCGCGCCCCGCACCGCCCACCTCCGCCCTCTCGTACTCTCCCTCCCCTCCCGCCTCCTGGCGAGCTGAAGAGCCCTCGCCGCCACCGCTGGCTCCCTCTGCGCTCTCCCACTACCTCACTCATCCACCACCTTCCTTCCTCACCACCGGCCACCTCCACCATCATCACAACCACCATCCGGGGGAATACATCTCTCGCCCCTTGAGCACCCCACCCCGCCCTACAGCCCCAACCAGCCGGTCTCCGGGCGCATCCGCGTCACCCGGTCCAGGGAAGGCGGCGCTCATACATGTCCGGGCCGCAGTAGGCCAGCAGGCCGCGCATCTCCGGGCAGCGGCTGGGGTGGATTGGGCCCACCGCGAAGGGGTCGCGGCGCAGGCGCTTGGCCAGCAGCTCGCCGCCGCAGCCGTAGGGGTCGGCCGCGAAGGAGCTCACGGTGCGCGCTTCCCCGGCCTGCGGGTGGAGGGGAAGCACCGGCGGCGGCGGCGGCGGTGGGCGGAGAGGAAGCCAGAGAGCCGACCGATACACGGACAGAAACACAGGATAGGAAACCGAGAGGCGGAAAGGCGTTTGGAAGCGCGGTTGTGGTGGAATGCCGGTGGAGCGGACTTTGTTTGGGTGCCCAAAGCCGGCGGGACGTGGCGGCACGGAGTGGGGCGGCAGGCGCCGCGTTGGGTACTGGCAGCCGCCTTCTGGGCGGTGGAGGGCGACGCGTCAGCGAACAGCTCGTCAGCGAACAGCTCGTCAGCGACTAACGGCGCCGTCCCGCGGGGCCCCCAGTCCGCTCCGCCCCAGCCCCACAGGCCCTACCCCACCCTACCCCCAAACGCGTGTCTCAAATCCTGTCCATGTATACATCATCCTAGGATATTTGGTGCATGAATATATCGTTATTTGCAACTGGTGCATGTGTTTTCCTTTCCCCCATGTCGACATACGGGCGGCCTCGCTACCCCACCCCACGCTAACTAGCACGCCCCACGGGCTCACCTCGGCTCCCACCGCATCCGGCGGCACCCTCGTGCCCACGAAGTGGAAATACTCGGAGGGCCACCGCACCGCCTGCCGGTGCAGCGTGCGGAAGCGCGCCTCCTTGAGCGTGTACGACACCACCGTGATGGTTTCGGGGTAGTGCCCAGCCAGCTCGTAGAACCTGGCGGCGAGTGAGGAGCGGGTTGGGGGTTGGGAGTTTGAGGTTGGGTTGGGAGTAGGAGGTTGGGAGTTCGAGGTTGGGAGTTCGAGGTTGGGAGTTGGAGGTTAGGAGTTGGAGGTTGGGTTGGGTTGGCAGGTCAGAGGCAGGGCGCTGCGGAGAGATGTGAGGCCCTGCGCGGTGACTCTCAGCTGCGGGTCCTGCCTAGCCCCCAGGGCAGCCAGCTGGCTGCTCCGGAGCCGCCTGGCACGGGGCTCAGCCCATCAAGGGGGCGGGGGCCCGGTGGGGGTGTAGGCTGGCGGGTGGGGGTTTCGAGGAAGACCGGCGGGTGGGCGGGGAGGGCGGCAGTGTGTACGACCGGCGATCGGCGCCTGCCGTCTCCCGCACACCGGTAGGTATGCCCTCGCCGGCCGTACCAATCAATACCTGGCGCCCTGGCAGCAAAGCTATAGTCGATTCGGCTCCCTTGTCACCGACAAACGGCTTAGCAAGCTGAGCGTTGCGCGGCACTCACGATAGCAGCCGCGTCGCTTTTTGATGTACTTCCCGGGCCCCAACAAGATAAGACTGCTCCGCCGCCCCCACTTGCTGCTGCCCAACACCGTGTCCCCAAACCCGCCGCCCTCCACCTACCTGCACAGGCTGAAGAGCAGGTTCTCAAGGCTGTCGCGCGCATGCTCCTCCGTGAAGGTCCGATTGCGGACCTGCCGGGTGAGGTTCGGTTGGGTTGCAGGGGGCGGGTTGTAGGGGGTTGGATTGTGGGGGTTGGACAGGGCTGCGGGGGTTGGGTTGTGGGGTAACCGATATCGCGAATGCCGACGGGGTGGGTTAAGGAGGACGCGCATCAGCGGCAGCAAGGCATCGTATCAGCAGCGCCAAGAAACGGTCCAGGGCCTCGCCCAAACGGCGCGCCGCTTTAGGAACAGTGGGGTCGCAGCTGCCCAGCGCCAGCCCCTGGCCCCTCCCTCCCGGGCCTCGCCCCCTGCCCCCCCCGCGCCTGACGCCGCCAGCCCCACCTACGAGCCACACGCAGTTCCCTCCCGCCTGCCTGCCACGCGCCACCCCTCCCCCCGCACACCCTTCCTCCGGCTAATGACCCCCCCTCCCCGCGACCCTCTCCCCTCGACCCTCCTCCTTTGTCGTGTACACGGGGTTTCCTCGCAAACGGCCCCGCCCCCCCCTCCGTGCCGGACCGCGCTGTCCGCTCTCCCATAGCTCACCACCTCCCCCAGTTCTCCTGCTAGCGCCCAAAACCGGTTCTGCGAAACGTTTCCGTGCGTCGCGTGGGGTCCTCGCTTCCTGTCGTTTCGCCGTAGCCGCTTTAGCTTAGCCGCCCAAGGTCATATTACAACCTTACGACCCCCGACCTTACGACCTTACGACCCCCGACCTTACGACCTTTAGTATCCCCAACCCAGTTCTCCAGCATGCATCCCAAAACGCCTGTTCTAAACGGTTTTTTTCGGGCATCCACGGGTCTCCCTCGACACCCCCCGTGCCAGGCCCCCGGCGGTAAACGGTTTTTACTACCCCCTCATGCCGCCCCCTGGCCTCACGCACCTCGGGGTGTCCGAACCATTCGGCCGCCTCCGCCACCACCCAGTAGCTCAGTCCCTCGCTGCGCGGCCCAGCAGCCCGCCGCGTCTGGCCGCCGCTGAAGAGCAGCAACGACTCGGGGTCCAGCGCCGCCTCCTCAATGCCCATACGGATGTGGTCCAGGAAGGACTGTGCCTCGCCTGGTGCGTGCCCGGGGGGGAGCCGGAGGGGGGTGGGCGGGCAGAGCGGGTTGTTAAAAAACACATGGGGTTGGGGAGTGAGGCGGCGGTATGAAGGGCTTTCTTGTGGTCGCAGGGAAAGCGGCAGCGGGCGGTCGCCCGGATGCGTGCGCGAGGGGGTTAGCGGGAGGGAGGGGTAGGGAGGGGGGGATCGATCACGGGAATAGGCGAGAATGAAAACCCGTGGGCGGCATGATGACACCGTCAGGCCGCCGCATTGCGTTGGCCCGTGATGCGGGACATTGCTTGAGCACAGCGCTGGGCTGAAAATAGGAGCATACTGGTCCTCCTCGCAGTTGTGCGATCACCGGCACTTGAGGACAGCCACTGCAGTTCGTTTCCCCGAACGTCCCCACCTTCCTCCCCACCCGGAGCTGCTTTGCAGCGCGCCACGGCTTACCCTTGACCTTCTGATACTCTTCCAGGAACCACGAGGATTCCTTATTCGCTTCGGCGTAATCCACGCCCGTGTATACCGCGTGCCCCGCCACCAACACGAGGTTCTTGAGCGCTGCTGCTGGAATCAATAGTTTAGCTTCCGATTCAAGGACCTTTCGGTTGTGCTTCAGAGCTGCGCTCTGTGGGCTTTCGCGGCCGCGAACAAGATACCAGATGGGCACCATCAGGAGCATTAACAACGCCGCACGCACGGCATGACCGATCCAGCGACGCTGCACTGCCGACAGCTTTGGATGGGATGGCGAATAACCATATTGCGCGCCTTGTAGAGGTTCCGTCGATCCAGAGGCGCCACGAGCATGCCGACTGTGCACGCTCTCATGCCCAAGGTAGACAGGCAGCATCGATACAGAAGGAATGTGAATTCACCAAAATCAAAATAATATGGTTTGAGGCAAGTTAGCCAGAGGCTCACCCTTCCGGGCAAAAGGCTAAAGGCTGTAGCTATGATATGGAGCTCGCATAGTCAGGCCTTGGCGTTCGACATGAACTAATCGGCACGAAATACTATACCACAGTATGATCGCGCAGTTTAATCCTTAGTACGGGACAACGTCCCTGCGTCTCCCCCTGGTTGTACGATGGCACAGCTGCATCTGTCGAATCCCATCTACTGCGAAGGAAAGTCCACTGACTCAGCCCAATCCGCCAAACTGCCGTATAAACGCTAGCAAAACACGCGAAGCACCCTGCGGGGCGTACACGGCCCGTTCACTGCCTCAAGTGCAAGGGAGCACGACTGGAAGCACGGTTCCCCGAGCAGTCCAGCTGGTCCGAACACGAAGTGCGGTAGCCATCCCTCCCCTACGGTTGTCGTACGGCAGCCACGCCCCCTCTACGGATTCAAGAGAGAAAGGACATAGGCAGCCAACACTGTGTCCCGCCACAAGGCGCCTCACAGATACACGCAGATACCAAGGCTCGCCTTTCCCCTCCCCGATGTGCCCCCCATGTATATGCGTGGTGCATCGTTATGGAGGCACGGCAAGTTACATAAGATGCTAGTACCGACAGTGTATGTCTAACGGCCAAGACATGATCAGGGGGTGCCAGTCGTGGACCCCTTGCAAATGGAAGCAAGCATAACCCGTCCCACAACCCTCCATCCGAGTGAGTACCCTGGGGGCTTTATCCCCGGCTTGAATTCCATGTTTTGAGCAAAACAGGTTATGCTCTTAGCTTAGCTTACGTTATGGCCCTGGGCATAACCTAATCCCTATTGTGTTATTGCAGCCTCACGTATTTGCCTTTCGTTAGGAGCATGATGAAGCATAATTACAGGCGACAGGCTGTTTGTTGTCGACACAGCAGCTAATTATACAGTCCAGGCCTATTCCATCACAGCCAAGCCTTATTGAGGTTGCCCGGCGGCGCCGCTTTGCAGAGCATCATCGAACTTGCGGCACGAAATGGGAACCTTCCAGACTTCCAACCTGCAGTAGCTGTATTGTTCCATCGGAATAGTGACAGCACGTCTTTTTTTCGATTAAAAAGTCATAGTTTGACTGGCACGATCAGCACGTTTGTACGGCTGGTCGTCCGGCACGCTTGCGTCGACGCGTTCCAAGTGAGCATGCTGACGTCGCAGCCGAAACATGTCCTATGTTATTACTGCCTTGCGCTACCTATACCGAAATTTCGCTCGCAGTGCCCTTTTACATTCCTCCTTTCCTTGCCTCAAACGCGACCGGCTGGCCTGGTAGCTCACAACCGCACGCGGCAAGCTTTTAGAGGCGCACGTGCTTTTAAGACTTATCACTTCTCCCCTGGAAAGGGAACCTTCAATCCGTCCATTTTAACGCTCTTGACAACTATGAACGCATACGCCAATTTCGCGGCATAGGCACCGGCGCAGAGTACTTAGTTGCCGCTGCGCTGGCGGCATATCTAGAGACGGGTTCAGCGCCGTGAAACCGCTCAGAGAGGGAGACAAGCAGCAAGAGCCCCCCCCTTTCAGAAGCCCTACACAACGATGCCAGCGCTTCGCCGCACCCTGAACGTCCTCAAGGCCCCCTTCGTTAGCTTTGGGAAGTACTACAATGACACAGCCCAGAAGTATCCAATGTATACGGGCGTGGTTACTACGGTCGTCAAAACGAGCGCTGCGGACTTGTTCGCGCAGAAGGTCAGCCTCCCGTTGTCCGTTCGTTGCTTGCGGTTCGCGCGGCTGACCAACCCATCTGATGCCCGCAGATCGTTGAGCGCCGCGATGAGGTGGATTGGCGGCGCCACGGCATGTTCGTGACGTTCGGCTTTGGATACCTGGTGAGGGTTATAATGATCGAGTCGCGGCGCGCAGCGACCGGGTGCCGCAGTCCAATTTTGCACCAACTTGGACTCGACCCATTTCCAACAGGGTTGCTGGCAATACTACCTCTATAACAACTTGTTTGTGCGCTGGTGCAAGCCGATCACGGCACTCGTCGGCCACTATGGCTCAGCACCAGTCAAGACGTTCATCGACCAGTGCATCCAGTGAGTAGACGTCGATTTGATCGAGGTCTTTAAAGTTTGGGCAGCGGCCGGGCCTTTTGGGAATTCCTATGGGGTCGTGCTGCTTAGTCTGTTGAGACCGGTCCCTCCCCTCCTAATTCCCCAAAGCTACCCTACAACAGCTCATGACTTACAGGCGCAGGCCCTCAATTTGCAGCTTTGCATGCAGCGAAGCTCTGTCCAACTCAATACACACACAAAATTTGCCATGGTGTGTTTTGGTGCTCTGCAGCCACCCAGCGCTATACTTCCCATGCTTCTACTCGCTCAAGGGCATGGTGGAGGGTCGGCCGATTTCGGAGTCCATGTCCGATTACCGCGAGCATCTGTGGGATAACTGCAAGGCGCTCTGGATGATCTGGGTTCCCGCCCAAATGGTCAACTTCACCGTCGTGCCGCTGCATCTGCGCATCCCATTCGGTAGGCAAGCTCCCATATGTAAAGCGGCTGCTCCGGCGCACTTTTGCAGGTCGCCACCTGGCGGCAAACGAAGTATTTGCGTTCATTTCCTTGCGCCCCTTTCCTGGCGCAGTGGCGGGCGTCTCGTTTGCTTGGACGGTGGTGATCAGCTGCATGCGCGGCGCTCTGGACAAAAAGAAGCCGGCAACCGAGGAGGACGCGGCGATCATGATGGAGTCAGTGGTTGCGAATGCAGGGGCAGCTGTACCTACAGTAGTGCGCAGTACGTCGATTGCTTTGCAGCCTCTCCTCAACTCGGCAACGGCCAGGTAGGGACACACAGCCGCGTTCCGGTTCATGGAAGCAATATATGAAATGCAGCGCGCAATGGCACCGCTGTCCTCGCGATGTGTCGTCGTTAAGATTCTGGAGGAGCACCACACAACAAATGTCCAGCACTGTGCTTCGGAAGCGGGGTGATGAAATGTCGTCAAACTGGCCATCGGCCAGCACTTCTGCGCAGCTCGGGAGCCAATCACAGATCACAGGCTGCGGCATGCCTTTCTGTCACAACACCACACGACGCACGGATGTGACAGCACCTCATCGCGAATCCTTCGAAGTTGGTCTGCGGGAGCATGGCGGCTTGTAGCAGCAGAAGCGAGAAGGCCGGCGGGTTTGGGACTAGCTCCTGTCATAACGTCTGTTTGTGTGTCCCGATCTGCCACCGTTAATGCCTGCAGTGCGGACTGCCCAAGCGCCCCGGAAGCAGCTGGACCGGCTCCTGTTGGGCTGCAGCAACTGGTTGCTGCCAACGACGCTTGCGACGCAGCATCTGGGGCCATGATGCTGCGTTAGGTCGGGCCGGGGTGCGCTGCTCAACCTGATATGAGCACGACTTGGGCCGACGCTCCATGTTTGGCTTGGCAACCTGCACCATGAATAGTCTACACTGTTTTATTCTTCAATACTCAGCACTGAAACAACCAATACCTGTTTTATGCCCTTCCGAGGGCGCTAGTGGGTGGTGATATGGGCGGCGACATTGTTTTTCCCAGGCGGACAGGCTGGCACTAGTCATCGCCGCAGGTGTGCAATGGGCTGGGGCCCTGCTAGCCTTGCTGCATCGTGGCCGCGCAGGTGTAGGGAGTAGACAGTATCCTGCATGCGGGTGCGCAAGTAAGACGCTGCAGGAAGGAACGCTGGGCAGCACAGGTAGAGTCATGAGACGCGGGGTGGTGTGCGTTGGTACGCTCAAAGTCGCAACTGCGTGCTCGCAGGCACTTGTAGGTGTCCCTTTCTAGGCTGGATTTCGGCAACGGTCACGGCGATTTAAGATCATGATGCACTTCCTTTCGTGGGTAGGCAATAGTACCTTGACTATGTATTGAGAGACATCTGAGAGAGGCGAGGCATGAGCGTGTTCGTGAACATATTCCGGCATGGGTTGCACCCGATGTTGAAGGAACGATATGTAACATGGAAGTTTCCTCGAAGTGACAGCGTGTTCCCCTCTGTTCAAGTTTTCAAGGAATGAAAGCCGCATACCTGTCCATACATCATGATTAACGACGGCCAACCCGGACCGACCAGATGTATTCAACAACTCCGAGGTGATGTGCCCGATGGTTCTGCCTTTTGGTCTGGAACCCAATATACCTTTTACTCCAACTCCGTGCGGCGCAAGTGCCTGCACCGGGAGTGTAGGAGTCTGGCGCGAGTAAGGGATCAAATACGGTGGGTCCCTCAAGGGGGTTTGCTGTTCCGTAGCCCCTTATGCATCTCCATCGCTTGTTACCCACATGCTCCTCATAAGGCTCGGCGCCCTTCCGTGGTACATACGGCGTCGCCGTGCGGTGCTCTGGGCAGTGTGGTTTTAACGCAGTAAGGATTCACGGGGGGCCGGCAACTATGGATCCAAATCCTATTCTGGGCAGCGACTTTAGTACACCTCTTCAGAAGTACTCGTCGACTGAGTAATATCCAACAACATACCTAGGGTTGTGAAGCAAGGCGTAACAGCGCTGATTCTTTGCCAAAATAACCTTACGTATTCAACTAACGTGGCTCTCATGATGGGTCACGGCTGTGGATCTTTGGCGTATTTTAATGGCGCTGGATGATTAGAATGCCATCGATGAATCATGTACTCATGAACTGTGCGCCCCATCCAGTTAGCGGTGTGAAAAAGGAACGGACAATCCATAGAATCCTTTTCCCGCGCACGTTACACATGCCACGGCTTCACGCACCAATCGCCGCAGCCACAAGTGAACTGCCAGCGGACACTCCTGCCCGGCAGCTGCAACGCGCTACCGCCAGACCACTGAGCAACCGCAACGCTTATGCGGTGAGGATGCAGTCGCCACCCACGGCGCGGATCTTCTTCTCGGCGAGGGCCGAGAAGAACTTGGCCTTCACCACAACGGGCTGTGCGGGCAGCTGCCCCTTGCCCAGCACCTTCGAAACGCCGTACTTCGTCACATCGATGACGGCAGCAGAGCTCTTGTCCTTGGCAGCCTGCTCGCGGGCCTGGGGCGAACAGAAGCACATGAGAGTTCATCGTTAGGACGGAGCTCATCAAAAGTGGATTCTCATCAGCGCACAAACGGGCTGACCGCCGAAGCAGCCGTCCTGTACTCGTTTCCCGCAGGACGTGCAGTGCACGCACCAACGCAACTATTTGTGTCGGAAAGCCCGTCCCAACGCCATCATAACATCGACATCGACTCAGTGCCGCAGTGCAGTGCCGCTCGGCAGTGCCGCTCTGGACCCATGGGCATATCCCCTGACAAGCGCGCGTTATACACGGCGAGCTGCATCTCTTCGGCACCAACGCAGCGAGCCCACTGCAGAGAGCCGCAGCTGCCTGTCCGCAGTGCACCTGCCCCATCCAGCTTGCCCCTGACAAGATGTCGATACCCCCAATGCGCTACAAGCCGCCGCTGCCACATGGAGCGATTCCAACAAGCAATGTCGTCTGCCTTCCACCAGCACCGTGTGACCGTGGATGTGACCTGGATAGAGGCTTGCCAGGCCGTCATGCGTTCCCCATTCCCCCAAAACGCCGCAACACGCAAAGCGGGGCTGGAGCTGTGATTACATCCAGACTGGTCACCTGCCCGCCACCCCGCCTTTGTGCACCCCCCCTTCCGCCTCCTTGCGGCAAGTAGGGATCCTTGTCGAGTTGGTACTAACTGCCTTGGGCATCCCCACAGTTATCGTGTTTGACCCCGAAAGATGTGCTCACGCCAGCCAGGAATAACTACCTGCTTCCCCACACAGTATTGCCGAGCTTACGGTTCCCCGTGTGCCCAAATCCAATCACGCGCTCCAAGCAGCCCGGCTCTCCTTACCTCCTCGCCAACCAGGGTCCAGAGCTTGTCCAGGTTGATGATAGGGCAGTGGTACTTGTTCCGCGCGTAGTGGAAGTGCCTCATACCAACCTGCGTAGCAGCGATAGCTGTACGTGAGGAGCTAGTCGAGCTGCGAAGGGAACATGCAACCGTGAGGCCCAACTTTGTCGGCTCCCCAGTCCTGGCGTGAAACTATCCAGCTGTTACTGAGGATAGTGCACTGCTGGTTACTCCTTTGTAAGCTGTTCTGCCGCCAGCACAGAGACGCACTGCTTTTGCCGGCGGCTGCTGCCGCCGGTATGCCCAGCCTCCAGCAGCGCTCCTTGCTGTACGTAGATCCGCATATGATGCTGCTGCTTGCTGTGCGCCTCGGTAGTAGTTCACGTTCTCACCTTGCCATAAAAGCCTGGATGGTACTTGTCCATCATAATGCGGTGGTGGTGCTGGCCACCAGCGTTACCGCGACCACCTGGATGCTTCCGGTGCTTGCCAACGCGGCCATGGCCAGCGCTGACGTGCCCGCGCTTCTTCCGGTTCTTCTTGAACCCTGCAGACAACCGGCGGCAGAACTTAAGAAGGCCCTGGGCAGCAGCTTCACTGCAGCTGAATCTAGCGAAAGCTAATACATCTTCAGATACAATGAGCTTATTCTGTCCTATGCAACGGTCTGCGCTCCTTCATGCCCGAAATGCAGCCGCTGGGCGGCGGCCTATGTCCCCCAAGGCAATAACGCAAACCTACTGGTGGTCATTTTCCCGACAGGCTCGTGGGCAAAGAGGGAGAAAGGCGGGTGCACGCACGGAGTAAATTGGGAATGGAGGCGCGGCCCTCCCTGGCGCACGGCAAGAGTCTCCTGATAAATTTACTTTTCAGGGTTCACATGGCCTAACATGCAATGAAGTATTTTAAGCGCCTAATTAAAACAACTTCATACATATGAAAGATGCTCACGGGGACGAGGAAGCTCGTGCCAATCGGACTTGACGCTCTTCTTCCCCTGACGACCTTGCATCGGGGATTCTTTGTTAGTGGCATAGTTGCTGACAGCGATGGCTTGCTGCTGGTTGTGCCTGTCGGCTTCGCGGGCATCGGGTAGAACCCCGGGATTGTGGGTGGGGAAAAAAGCGCCAGCTGTTAGTGCATAAGGGCAGTAACGTTGGATTCCTGTGCAGTGGAAGTGCTCGGGGAAGGGCAACCCGTTAACTTGCTGGGTAGGACATGGCACCGAACGGCCTTGCCGGGGGCACACCCTCGGGGCGGGCGTTGCACCCCCATGCGTCGTCATGACGCCGCCTAGGCGCAAGACGGACATAGGGCGCTGGTCGCAGCGCACAACGAAAAAGGCCTCCGCATATTGGCGGTTACGAAGCACCGTATGGGTGGCTCACCATGGAGGTTACCTGCTGCGTTGTGCTTGTTTAACGGGGGTGGCTTTGGGCGTGAATGATATTGCCCGGGGGGCCGCGGCCGCGCTGAGCCCGAGGGGGAAAGTATCCACGATGCTCCGGCCCCCTCCGCAGCACGACAAACGGGGTTCGGTCGCTCGCTTTCTTTTGCGGACGCGTGCAATCTGTACACAAAGACGCAGCTTGTCGCACAAGGGGTGCCATACGCTGTGACGCTGGTATCCTACACCAGGCATCGTAGATCGTACCATCCGCTCGCTTTGGCGTTTGGAACGAACGACATGCTTACCACGCAATACGCGCTGTTGTACATCGTAGTCAGACCGCAGCCTAACCCAGAAATTCCTCCGCACTGCTTCATGACTCATGCATTAGTAACGACGTGACCGCCATTGGGACGACAACCAACCACGATATGTTACCCCCCCCAGCGCTAGTCCCCGCTGCTAGCCCACTCGACCACCGCCGTGCGCCCGTCTGCACTCCACACACCAGACGCGGTGGGCATATATCCATCCATCCATCCATCCATCCAGCCAGCCAGCCAGCCAAAAGCGCCACTGTCCTCTGGCTAACTGAGGCCCCACCCAGCCACCACCTACCCGGGGGCCCTGGGCCCTCCCTTATTCCTTGCGTCTTATACTTCGTATTGCCAACCCACCAGGCACCAGATATCTAGGGGTACAAACTATAAAGGGAGCAGCGAACCCAAACCCACGATGCAAAAGGCACAGCGGGGTCGCAGGGCCTAAACATGGGTGCCCATGCCGGCTGCCCGGCCCGCACCGCCGCCACCCACAGCACCGCTGCCGCCGCCAGCAGCAGCGCCGCCGCCGCCGCCGAATATGTTGTCGAACTTGAAGTACGGCTCCCCGACTGCGCTGGCGCTGTTGCCGCTTCCCGCGGCCCCCTGGCCACTTTCTAAGGCAACCGCCGCAAACAGGGGGTGCTGCGCCAGGGTGTCGGCACGTATAGCTTGGTATAGCTGGACGGTCGAGAAGAGGATGAAGACCGCCACCTGCCCGGGGGTTTAATGGGTGGGTTTGATGAAGACCCGTTAATGGGTGGGTGGGGGGCAGAGACGGAGGTGTGTTGTCAGAGTAGGACCCGCAGGTGGCTTCTGTTATATGCCTTTATTAGCTGATATGCTCCTCGCCCGCTTCCTCACCCCAAACCGCCACTAGCCCCAAACCCACCCCAACAACAGTTCCGCACCACCGCATGCCTTGCAGCGCTGCGTTACCCATACCCATACCCATACCCAGGCGTGCAGCCCATGCCCTACCCTCGCAGCGCGACCCGTCCGCCCTCTCGGCTGCGCCCCCCCCCAGGATTATCAAACCCCCCAGGATTTATACAACCCCCAGGATCTTGCCGGCCCCCTCACCAAGATTGTCACCATCTGGAATACCATAATGCCGTACACCATCACGCCCAGCCCAATCGGCACCGCCACGCCGACCGTGATCATCGCGGCGCGCCGCGCGCTCAGCCCCGCCGCGAGCAGCGCGTCCAGCAGCAGCCGGCCGCCGTCCAGCGGGTATGCTGGCACCAACAGGTTGAAGGCGAACAGGCTGATGTTCATCTGGCGGGCACCGACAAAACAGCGCACTACGATTACCGTTATAGCCTTGCCATGGCGGTTGCTTTGGGCTTGGGCAGAAAGCGGTGCCCGATGCAGTTTGGCAGGCGCAGGGGCGGCCCACACTGCCGCGAGGAGTGTGGTGCGGAGCGCGGCCAGCACCGGTAACACATCCAACCCGGCTCGATCTCAGCTCCGGCACGCCCGCACGTCATTGCGTAGATCCACCGCCTCCGCACGGGCACGGTGCACGATTTGTTATGATGTTCATCGAAGGAGTCAAGCCCACGCCGACACTCGCGCAGTCTTTCATGTATCGCATGTGGGACTTCAGGCTCACGGCCGGCCTTACGGCATTACGACGCAGGTCAGCTCACACCGACTTGGGGGCTACATGCCAACTACAGGGTCATATGCTGGGAGAGCTGTCGAAGCGCGCGGAGTTGCAGCTTACGATGATGGCGCCCACGCAGAGGGCGTGGAACAGGTGCGAGGCATCCGGGTACGGCATGTTGAGGGTGATGGCCCAGCTGCCCGTGGAAGCGTGGTAGGCGGGCAGCAGCAGTATCACCCACAGGCCCACCATGGGCACGTGGGTGAGCGGGCCGGCGACGGCCACCCACATGTCCGCTGTGGCGGCAGGGGGCACGGGGGGACAGTCACGGGGGGAGGGCAAGGCAGGGCAGGGCGGGCCGGGAAGCGATGGACTTCGGCAAAGTTGCTGGTGGTCATGAAGCCGCACCGGGCTGCTACCAGGAAAAACCCAATTCGCCCGGCCCATCGATCGTACATGGCATACATACCCATACAAGTCCCGTCGTCGCACCTTTGGGTCCCGCCTTATGACCCACGAACGCCAGACCTCCCAGCGGCCACAGTAGGATGCCCTCCACTGCACCGCCCACCGACCTCGCCGCCAAGCAGTGCCCCAGCTCGTGGACCAGCACGGTCAGCAGCAGCACCGGGCCAAGCAAGAGGAACCACAGCAGGACATACCAGCCGCCATAGTAAATGGAGCCGAGCAGCTGCACGGCCAAAACGACGAAGAATGTCACTGAGGAGGTACGTTTAGGGACAGGAGGGATGGTTGGTACGATGGATAAAGGTGAGGGAAAATGGCAGTCCAACTATGAATTGGTCGGGGAGGAAAGGGACGAACTGCCATGGGTAAAAAGAGTCAAACATGGGCGGGCGGCAAAGCAGACGGCCTCGGGGCTGGGGGGGGGGCGTCTCGCATCTCGCTATCGAGGAGCACACACGGATGCAATGCTACTATATTTCGTTTTGCAACGACCATCTGGCTCAAGAAGCCCTTCGAGGCGCGTGCTGATACAGGCGAGGATCTGCATGGGATGGATGGAACTAGGTCTTGCTCTCACAGAGCAGGAAACGACATGGCCCGCTCGGCAGGGCTGTGTTTGAAGTCGAATTTGACGTGAAGAAAACAGTAACGCAAGAAGCAGTCGTTGAAACAGGTCATTATAGGACGTCGCACCATGCAGGCGTATAGGAATCCCCGAAATACTGCCGAGCGGAAAGCTTCCGGGTAAGCTCAACATCTTCAAATCCTTGGAGTTGTGTATGTTATGGTTACGTAAGGGGGTTTGTCCGCTTCAGAATAAACGTGCGACCGGAAACCTCAATGATGGGAAGGTGGAGGTTGATCGCGTGCTGCCTTTGCAATACAGATATTAAACCTGTAAGTGCTCAATGTAGCAATATTGCATCGTTTTCTGTGTGTAGCCATCGTACACCAGTCATTCCGGTAACTGGACCAATCGACATAGGCGGTAGAACTCGGGAAACTTCGCGTATTGTATGCCATATCGCTCGTCAGGATTCTCGCTAAATGGCGGCTTGTACTTGGGCACACGCCCTATCCGGCAGCGCGCTTCCTTGCAGTAATACGCGATGCTCGCATACGCCGCCACAGGTGCGCAGGTTTACCTTGGCTGACTTCTAGGATTGCCGCATCTTTGCCGTGACACGTACCGCAAGTCATGTAAGTTACAGGGTTGGCTGAGGGCTCTTAACCGGGACCCCGCCCCGCCGCACCCTTTCGGACTCTATCAGGCCGCATTTACAGGCCGCAAAGCAGCCCATGCGATTTTACACACAACCTCAAGTTCAGCCGCCAGCACTACAGCGCCAGCGGCTTCTGCAGGGTCAGAAGCGTTGCGGTGCTCCAGCACGCGATGCCTGGCGGTGTCGAGCAGCAGCAGTAACATAGGGAGTCGCTACACCCGCGACACCCCGACGCCGTACAAATGGTCCTGGCAGGATGATTCGGAGCCATCAGCCGCGCTGGAGTTGGACCGGTCAGGCGTCGATGCGGCGAGCACTGTGACGGTACGCGACGGGTCTCCCTGGAGGGTCTTCGAGGATGCGAGAAAAACCGTTTAGGACAGACGTTTTGAGATGCATGCTGGGGAGGGGTGTGCTGCCGGAGAACGCGTTCTCGCGGCGCAGCCAGGGTGTGGAACCGTTGGGAGAGAGACGGGCGCAGCGATCCCCCGCCACACCGCGTCACGCCTGTGTCATTCTCAGCCCCCACAACCCGTCCGCTCCGCCGCATCGCACCCCACCCCGCCTCCATGACTGCGGTGTCCTGGAGGGCACCGTTGTGTCCTGCGGACACCGTCCCCTCTCCTGCTGTCTCTCGCTGCCTAGACTCCTCAACTCCCGACCGCCACACGGCACCTGGGGCCACCTGCAGGACCTGACGGCGGTGCTGGAGGCCGCTGCGACCGCGGCGCCGACCCGCGCCGACCTCACGCCCGCGTCCCGCGCAATGTTGAACGCCGCCGTACAGCGGGTGCTGTCGTACGGCGGCACCGCCGCCGCCGCAGCAGCAGGAACGGCCCCGCGCTGCACTGCCGGGGAGGCGGCGAGGCTGTTGCAGGCGTACGGCAGCATCGCGCAGGGAGCAGCCAGCAGCCCCTCCTCCAGTGGCTCTGCCTCGGCGACGGAGGCGCCGTCCGTGGTGGTTTCGGTGCTGTCGCAGCTGTGCTCACACCGTTCGCAGAGCGAGGGCGGCAGCTCTGGCCCAGCGGTCGGGTCTGCGTCCGCCCGCGAACTGGCGGACCTGCTTTGGGCGCTTTCGGAGCTGCAAGAGGATTTGCCGTGGGACGAGCGTACGGTAGTGTCGGCGGCCGGGGCGGGTACACCCGCGGCGCCGAGTGCGGAGGGCGAAGGCACGTCGCCGGTCGCAGCCGCGGCGGTATCCGAAGCCGGCGCGGTGATGCTGGAGGCGCCGGCGGCGCTGCAGCGCGCCATTCTCTCGCGGATCCGGAATCAGGACTTCCTAGCGCAGGACCTCTGTCGTGCAGTTTGTGCGCTTGGCAGCCTAGCGGTGTCCTCCGGCGCTGCGCCCGGCTCGCTGGGAGTCGGCGTCGCCGGGTCGTCCAGCAATGGCGGCGCGGACAACGGCAGCGCGTTCCGACTGGATCCGGAGATGGTCAAGGCGGTCAACGAAGAGATCAGGTTCCAGCTGACTGAGTTCGACTCGGACTTTGAGGCAGCGGATCTGGGCCGCCTCATCTCCGGCATGGCTGGACTGCGCCTGGGTTCGGCTGTGGCGGGCGACGAGGAGTACCGAAGGTGAGTGTCGCACTGGGCCAAGCTTTCCCTACCGGGGGCGCGCGTCTGGGCCGATGGCGTTTGGGTAGTGAGTGAAGACGTGGGAAAGACACATGAGGAAAATCGACAAATGATAGGTAACACGGCGGTATGATAGGTAACACGGCGGAGAGGATTTAGATAGGAGGTTACAGCGGTTACAAACAGTTGTAGTTTCGGAGGAGGGGGCCGGAGGTGGTAACCACGCCCGGTGTGTGGGGCGCTGGCTCGGGATTTTGGGGGAGGTGAGGACGTACGGCAGGTGTAACTTCCTGGCGAATGTGCAGGGCAAGAGGGCTGGGGACCCCAAGCAGCCCATGTTGATGCAAGCTTCCTCAGCTTCCGTGCCCCTCGTGATCGTGTCATCGCCTGCGATCCATAAGACGCTGCGCACGATTCCCTTCCGTTCCACAAGGCTTAATTATCGCGCCGGCAGGCCAGGCTGCTGTAGCTTCCGCCGCCGTTGTTGCACCGCCAAACCCCTTCCCCCCATTCCCGGCACATACACACACGCGCTCGCCCGGCTCCGCGGCCCGAACACCCCGCAGGATCTTGATGAAGGCCGTGTACGGCAAGACGCGCTCCATCTCGGATAAGGCCTCGGTCGACTTCGCCCTGTCGCGCCTGATGTCCGACGATCCTGAGGCGCGCTCCATGCACTACGACAGCCGCTGGACGCACGAGGAGCTGCACTGGCTGCCGCGCCGCGAGCGGGACAAGCGCCGGATCCTTAAAGAGGGCTGGTACCGCACAAAGTGGGGCGGCTGGTCGCCTGGCGGCGGCGGCGAGCAGTAGCGGCAAGGGCGCGTAGTGGGGTGAAGCGCGGCGGCGGGGTGCGGTGCCGTACGTAGTTGTCTACTTGCTGGGCCTGGGAGGTGCATCGCGGTTGGCAGTGGAGTGCGGTCTGGGGTTGTTCCCGGCGGGGCCTGTTGGGATGATCTGGACTTTTTAATGTCACGCGGCGCGAGCTAAAAAGTGGCTGCGATTACACGCGGTTAGGGCGCGGCTGTGGCTGCGACTCGGTGCTGTGCTCGGTGTAATAGTTACTCACGGCACTGCCAAGGTGCCACGCGATTGAACCAGTGGACTGTACCTCGTACGGTACCTGGTTGCAGCCCAGGACGACGGACTCATCAGCGCTGCCGTGTGCGCCTTCCTGTCCCAACAAAAGTGCCGACACCGAAAACCCCGCACGAGGGTAATCCTTCTCGTCCGCACAGCGTTTTTGCCCATACCATGCCTTGAGACGGCCATGTAAATGTCTGATAATATCACACCTGCAGGAGCCCGGGAAGAAGACCTTTTGCTTGTAGGTCATGCCCCAACTTCTGATTGCATTTGCACACCATTCCAAACCACCTTTTGGCTTTCTTTTCACTAATGTAAGGAACAGTTCACCTTCTAAAGGTGGGTAAGACCTGCATGTGTGCTGCCCCTGCTTGCATCCGTTCATCCGCTGATTTCACAGTACGACTGGATCCTGTCTGTCGCAGTGTCGCTGCCCTTCCGCTCGCGAGTCCCTTGCTGGGTTGCGTCGTTCATAGCAAATGCCCATAGCAACACGCTGGTCATTTTTATTTGGATGCCCACTCGCTGCATTTGCTCCTATTTGATCTCACGTCAGCTGAGAAATTACCAGGCACCATACTTCCGCGTACGCGCTGGCCTCGCTTGTCCCGGACCTTATAAACTACCTGGGCTACGGTTTGGCTGTCTACGGTCCATAGGTTTACCCGACGCAAAGCAAGTAAAAATGGTTTCTTTCTGTTCATGGCCCCTGCAAGTCCCGCTGCTGAAGTTGCTGCCTCTTTATACCAGCAGTGATATCGTGGATTTCATATGGAGTACGCCGCGTTTACAACTGCATCTTGGGAAGACCGCGTCGCAAAGATGCTGACGGAGGTGAGTCGTGAAGTAGCAACTGAAAAGCGCCGTTTGGAGTGCTGGACTCAGATGCATGTATCACATATGTTTGGCAGGTCAAGGCAAGGTCACGTCTGGCCCGACGGATACAGACGACGCTGGTACTGTAAATGTCCGCGTTGCTCTTGATGTCTCAAAATCAGCACCACCGACACAGGCGGTCGCCGAGCCAGTAAGCCCTCGGGCTTCCCTTAAGGCTACCACAGCGCACGAACAGCACATCTTGCAGAATGCAGAACTTCTGACGCAGGACTCCGACCCCGAGGACGCATACGAGCAGGATTCGCCATTGCCGCAGCGGCAGCTATCGGCAGCGTCGCTGAAGCGGCAGTCATCGGCAGTGCCGCTGCAGCCGCAGCTATCGGCATCGCCGCTGCAGCGGCAGACTTTGCAGGAGGAAGCATCTCCACATCCGTCGCCGGGGCAGCGACAGCCTTTGGAGCGTGTATTGAAGGACATGACCAGCACAGTCAGCTTTGTGCTACCTACACCCAACCCAGCCTCATCCGTGAAAGGTGCCTACACCACACCCTTCACGCCTGCGCCGCCCGCGACGCAACCGTTCCGGCGATACATGGTGGACAGCGGAAAAGTACGTGCCTGACTGACCGTCTCGTCTAGTATAGACACGGTTGTTTGGGTGCAAGTGGGCTTGTGCAGGGGTCCGTTCCGTAAATAGTTTAGACTGTCGCTTAGGAGTTGCATGTGTGGGTTTGGGGACGGTAGAGTAAAGGGTATTCCTTGGCTAATACCGCATAGCAGCTTTGTAAGCAAAGCAAATACATGGCAAATACTGTTCCATCGCAAACTATCGCAACTCGGAGGGGCAGATGACGAAGCGGCGCATAATATGAGCACCAGGGCCTGCAACGGGCACCGTTCATGGCAAGTTGTGGTCACGCAAACGTCAGTAACGGCATACCACCTCACGTCCACGTTGGCAAGTCCCCGCCCCTTCCCGCAGGTGGTGGGTGTAGCCAACACAGTGGCGCGCTACGACGAGGGCAAGCCAGTACATGCACGGGAAACGCCCTTCAACGTCCGTGTGCTGCGGGAGATGGAGATTGAGGTAAGACCCGCCAGATGCAGTGCCATCGTTTAGAAACTCTGGGGGTGTAGCTTCAGGAGAATGGCACCGACAGAACGGTTGACAGCTTATCATTCACCACCTAAACCTGTTCATCTGCGTGGCACGCTGCAGGACCTGCTGCTGCAGAACGAAACGCCGTAGCCTTACTGCGCGGGAGTTCTGCAGTGTGCCGACTTTACATTGAGCTTCAACGCACGAAACGCCGGTATGCTATTGCAGCTGCAATGGCGGTGTGCATCAGCGGGTTGGACGCTGCTGCCGGCGAATGGGTTGCTCTCCTTTTGGGGAGCGTAGTGTATCCACCAGCCTGCAGGTCGCTGTCGGCTGTCGCTGCGAGCGTAGACAACGGTGACCTCCAGGCAGAGCATGAAAGTGGAGGGACAAGGATTGATAGTGGGGCCTGCATGGAGCCATGGGTGAGGCCGAGGCGAGGCTTGTGGCTTGCAGGAGCTGTACATGGGAGGGACAGGGCTGCAGGAGGCAACGCCGCGCTGCAGAAGTCGTCGGTGGTATTGGGCAAGCCTTAGGCATGGCGTATCAGGCACTGAAGTCAGGATAAACAGCAGGCTTATGAACTTATAGTTTGCTCCCGCTAGAAGGGCACGTGTTTGGTGGGAGAGAACGCACCCCTTGAGGCGTGTTCTTGGCATGGCTCGTCATGGCTCCCTGCTTAGAAGACGGTAATGAGGCATTTTTATTAAGGGCTACACCTCCTTCGCTTCATGCACCAGTACTTTACAGCGCCGGTTCCCATTATATTGCGTCGGAACAGCCTTCCATCCTATGAGATAGGCACTTCACTACAAATACGAGACCCCCAGCATCCGGCCAGCCGCAGCTTACAGCAAACTCTAGCAATACGAAGAACGAACCACCTATCGCAGCCCAATGAACAACAGACGTGGCGATCTTCCACCCCCAAAAGCAGTTACATCGGCGTGAGCTGATGGACGGCGCGATTAAACTAGCTCGCAAATTAGATTACATCACGAAACCAGAGGAAATGACTTACGCGAGGAACTACCCCGCCGCCAATGCTTTGGTAGCATCGGGCCTTGCACGAAGCTGCCGTACAGGTAAAGGATTGTGTATTCACGATAAGAGGCTTCGTGGTCGGTTCGCTAGCCAGAGGAAACAACTGCAAAAGCACAGCACCGTGTGCGTATAAACGTTTTGCTGCGCATCCAGTGGATGTGATCACACACGGCGCGAGGTCCGACTGCATCCCTATTGTGTGCAACACACCAAAGATCTCCGGACACAGTCTCAGTTGACCGGGACAACTCGTCGCGGCCTCCTGGGCCGCTGATGACTAGCCCTGCGCCCTTCGCTGCAACACCGCGAAATCCAACCCGGCCCCCGAGAGATTCTCGTTGCGCGGAGACCATCATCCTGCCCACCTCTCCTGCTACTCACGCAGCACGAAGGTTGACCACACATGCAAGGTTCCTTATACCGGTAGCGTCACAAACCGCCACAACCGTATCGGCACCTCCCACTTCAAATGACCCACCAGGCCTTGTGGTCCACAACCGTGCTCCTAAACTGTTACATCCCTTCAGCAATGACTACGCGAGCCACAAAAATGCGAACATTGGCGCGCGGGACTGAAGGGCGGCCCATATATGCGGCACCCAAACAGCAGTTCTCATACACAGCAGCGAAAACAAGCGACCAAAACATGCATTTCGTCGAACAATTGCACGCAATAGCGATGCAAGCCATATTTAACTGTAACCCACCCCAACTAACCCAACGCCCCCACGGGGATGCACCACCATCCGCTACATACAGCCTGGGGTTTCTGCGGCGGAAGTAAGCCCTGCCATAAATTACGTGGGCCGGTGGAAAAGAAGTCGGAATGCCCAATAGGTGCCACCGACCAGACTGGCCCTTGAAATGCCCGGCCACCTAACGACCAAGAAAGACGGAGCTGCCTCAGCGCGTCAATCAATTGAGCCGAACGTTGGCGACTCTATCAAATGGAAAGCATTGCGCCCTGCCCATCCTGACACGAGCAGTGCGCCAATACGCGGTACCCGCAGCGAAACCCGACGAGACAAGCACCCCCGTGCTGCGCCTCCTGTGCTTGCGCACCTCCATGGACTCCCAACCCCCCACCCCCCGCCTGCCCGGAGGAGGTAGGACGGACCCAGCAACAGCGTTTTGTCAACGCCACGGCAGTTCCAATGCACACGTAGAACCAGGCTCCCAGGCGACAGTACGCACTACTCGATTTTAGCATCAGCCCTCAGCCTTGCCGCTCCCCCGTCCCCAGTCCGCCTTGCTGCTCCCCCGTCCCAAGTTCGCCTTGCTGTCCGGACCACGACCACTGCCATCCTGACTGTCTATTTCTCGGCGCTGCCATGGGGCACCACCCTGCTGCCACCGCAGCACCGCTCGAAGCTCAGGCGCGCGCGCATGTCCAGCAGCAGCAGCAGCACCAGGGCCGCCAGGTTCTGAAGGATGGCGCGCACAAAGGACGGCACCAACGCGCCCAGGTACAGCACGCGCGCGTAAATGTGGGCGTCCGTGAAGGTGCCGACCAAGCGCTGCAGGATCGCCAGCGGCACGATGACCTGCGGACAGCCAGCCATCCGGGAGGGTGCGGGGGTGGGTTAGACAAACCGAGGCCCCCCCCCCGTCGCGGTAGGTACGGCATCTAGACCCTGCCGGTACGGTATCCGGTGGGCTCTGGGAGGGCGGCGGAAGCGGTGATGTGTGTGGAAGATGGGAGATGGACCGCAGCAGGTCCTTTCGAGTAGCCCGGAACCAACGCTGGTCGGTGGCTGCAGGCCTGGCGATCACTGGTGGTCTCGGAGCCGCTTACCTGCTCTGACAGCGGCTTGATGACCACCAGCATCACCACGTCCATGTTGCCCCTCGCGAAGTTTGCCCACACCTTGGGGAACGGCAGAACTCCCGTCAGCGTGAACAGCACCTGCGCACAGACGGGCACACATACACACAGGGTCACTCACTGGCGATGCAGAGGCATGTGTTCACGCATTCGGGTCCGTTGTTCTCATGTGACCAGCACGCGTTCCTATGCTTCCCGCTTCCAGATAGCGTCCCACACCAAATATTTACATGATACAATAGATTCGACTATCAAACAATAATCTCGAGGACGCTTGCCTACCCGTCCACCAGGTCTCCCTACTCACCAGCAGTGCCTTGAAGCCGTCTCCCATCATCAGGGCCGCGTTGCGGTTGCACAGGAACACGCGGGGGGCCACCAGGCGGAGCAGGTAGGGCCCCAGGAGCCCCACGTTGAAGATGCAGTGGCTGATCAGCTCGGTCCAGTCGCGTTGGCGAGCCAGCTCCAGGGCGGGCAGCAGGAACAGCGCCGTGAAGACGATACCTGTACGCGGAGGGCAATGCGCGTGATGTGCGTGCGTTACTTCGGGGCCGATATCGAGGTGGTGGTGGTGGTGGTGGTGGTGGTGGTGGTGGGGGTTGAGGGCGAAACCGTAGGTCGGCGTTCAAGGGATAGGTAACACCGACGGGAAAATGGCGTTAATAATTGCGACTGCGACGGAGAACTTGGTTTCGGAGCGGGTCAGCAGGGCATTGCAGCACGTGGACCGGCACGCTGCGGGCCGCACGCTGCGCCCCCACCACCACAGCCACCACCTCTCTGTGTGCCGACCTATGGGTCTCCCCTCGACCCACCTACCAGCCACCTCCTATGTCGTGTACACGGGTCTCCTCGGCGCCTCACACACGCACACACACAACACCCGTGACGGGTTACCTCCGACCAGACCTGCTCCCACATCCCGCCTGCTCACCGCACGTGGCGTCCATGGTGGACAGCGACAGAGCGCGGAACATCCGGTACTGCGCCTCGACCCGTGGGTCGGTGTAGCCACGCACATTCGCCCGCACTAGCGACCGCGCCCACCAGCTGCGCACAGTGAACCAGCGGGGCGACTGGCCGGCCCCTTGGAAGGGCCCCCCGGAGCTCTGCAGCGGGCAGGGGGGCGTTTCTGCGCCCGCCTTCCCCGCCTTATCTGGCGAGGGCGGGTGCTGCACAGGGCTCGTGCTGCACTTAAGTCCGGACCCCAGCCCCGCCACTACGCCGTCCGGCCCCAATGACGCTGGCTGCATCTGCTGCTGTTGCTGCAGCCGTTGTTGCAGCTCGTACAGGTGGTACAGCTCCTGCTGGCAAAGCTGCATCTGCTCTCGCTGCTGCTGCTCCTGCAGCGCCCGCAGCTGCTGCGCCTGCACCTGCGCGCCATGCTGCGCCCGCAGCTGCTGCTGCTGCAGCACCTGATGGCGCGCCTCGTTCTCCGCCAGCCTCACCATGGCCAGCTGGTTCAGCCCGTCCAGCCGCGCCTGCGTCGCCATCTCCGCAGGCGTGCAGCCGCTGTCGTCACCACACGAAAACCACAGCCGCGGCGCCTCCGGGAAGCACTCCAGCAGCAACCACGCCAGCTCACCCCCGTCGTCCAGCGCCGTCGCCACGTGCAGCGCCGTAAGGCCCGCAGGGCCGCGCGCACCCACGTCCCAGGAAAACCCACCGCCCTCGCCGCCTCCTGGCCCCGGGGGCGCGATGCCCATCAGCGCCCGCACCAGCCCCGAGTGGCGCCCGATGGCCGCCAGGTGCAGCAGCCCCAGACCGCCCTCCCGTGCCGCGACCGCCGTGTTCACCTCCGCCAGGCTTAGCCCCAGGCGCGACAGGCCCGACAGCACTTCGGCGACCGTGTGAGTCCAGCCGCGCTGCGCCGCGAAGGCCACCAGGCCGACTCCCAGGTATCTCATGCGGGAGAGCAGCAGCGGCCCGGAGCCGAGGCCGGCGTTGGGCCAGCAGGCCGGCGCCACGGCCTCGGCGTCGCCCGGATGCAGGGCCCCGGGCGGGGGTACACCCGCGGCTGTGGCAGCGGCGGCTGTGGCAGAGGCCGCCTCCAGCGCAACGGCGCTGGTTGGCGGTTCAGAGGGCAGCAGGGAGGGTGCAGCAGCAGTAGCAGCAGCGGCAGTAGCAACACGACGAGGCGGACCAGAGGGAGGGAGAGGGGTGGTTTCAAGTTCCGGGGACTCCTGGCCGGGCTCCTCCAAGTCGAACCCAGTCGTAAAAGTAGCGGCCGGAGGCGCCATGGCCCCAGTGGCAGCGGCCCCAGCGGCAGCTGAGCCAGCAGCTGAGCCAGCAGCTGAGCCAGCAGCTGAGCCAGCAGCTGAGCCAGCAGCTGAGCCAGCAGCTGAGCCAGCAGCTGAGCCAGCAGCTGAGCCAGCAGCTGAGCCAGCAGCTGAGCCAGCAGCTGAGCCAGCAGCTGAGCCAGCAGCTGAGCCAGCAGCTGAGCCAGCAGCTGAGCCAGCAGCTGAGCCAGCAGCTGAGCCAGCAGCTGAGCCAGCAGCTGAGCCAGCAGCTGAGCCAGCAGCTGAGCCAGCAGCTGAGCCAGCAGCTGAGCCAGCAGCTGAGCCAGCAGCTGAGCCAGCAGCTGAGCCAGCAGCTGAGCCAGCAGCTGAGCCAGCAGCTGAGCCAGCAGCTGAGCCAGCAGCTGAGCCAGCAGCTGAGCCAGCAGCTGAGCCAGCAGCTGAGCCAGCAGCTGAGCCAGCAGCTGAGCCAGCAGCTGAGCCAGCAGCTGAGCCAGCAGCTGAGCCAGCAGCTGAGCCAGCAGCTGAGCCAGCAGCTGAGCCAGCAGCTGAGTCAGCAGCTGAGTCAGCTGCATGCTGGGCCGCAGCGACCGCGTCTAACGGGGCGGCGGCCGCGGGCCGCTCCTCGCCAACGTACAACGGCTGTACGGCCTCGGAGCCACCAGCCTTCGCCGCCGGATTCGCCCCCCACGCGCCGCCGGGGTCCAAGCTACTGGCCCTCAGCCGCCCTGCGCACACGGAGTTGGCGCTCCCGTCTTGCGCAACACAAACCAGGGCGCCGCTGCTGTCCGACGGCGGCTGATCGCCGGGTCCGCTCTCTGGCATTTGGCCGCCGCCGTCGTCGCCGCGGCCGCCGACACACACTGGGCCGCTGCTGCCGGGGTGACTGTAGCTGAAGCTCAAGGGGGCCGTAACGGCGCCGGCCGCGCCGCGGATGGGGCCGACCGCGCCTCCGCTGCCGCCGGCGCTCGAGGAGGACTGCTGGCCACTGCTGCTCATGTACGGCGACCGCGGCGGCGGCGACGTCATACCAGAGGCCTCGCCCGCCGCGGCGCCGGACAGCGCCGCCGCCGATAAGGTGCCCGACGACGGCATCAGCGACGCGGCGGCGACGTCAGTCAGGCTGTCCCAGCTGTGCAACTCCGTGCCGGAGGAGTCCGTCCGGGCAGGCGGGGCGCGACCGCTGCCGGCACCGCCGGCGCCGCCGCGCCTGAGGGCGCTCGTCAACGCCGCGGCGTCTGCCGGCGCCAGGATCAGCAGGTCGCCGCTGGGCGGGTCGGCGCGGAACTCCGCGGCCGAGCCGCCGCCGAGTGAGTGCGGCGGCTGGGGCCTGGGCTGGCCGTCGTAGGAGCCGCCAATCGGCTGCTGCAGCAGCAGCTGCCATGCGCCTCCCGCTGGCGACTGGACCTGCAGCGGCGGCGGCTGCAACCCCTGCCGCGGCGGTCCCTGCTGTGCAAGCTCCAGCGACGAGGACTTCTGCACAGGCAGCTGCCAGCGGCCGTTGAGCAGGCTCTGCGAGTGAGGCGGCAGCAACCCCATCACCGCGGCCGCCGACGGCCAACCTGCGCCGCCGTCAAAGTTGCTGCCGCCGCCGCCGCCGCTGGCGTTGGTAGCCCCCGTTGCCCCGACGGACGCAAGGCTGGAACCGCCGCTGACGGGCATCCCTATGGTGGTGAGGCAGCTCAGGCCGTCCGGGGAGATTGCGTTGGAGCTGGTGGACGCGCGCGGCGACACCGCGCCGCCCGACCCGTTGTGTTGGGCGAACAGCGGCCCAGCGGCGGCGCCCGACGCAGCCAGTGGGGCCCCCGCTACCTCCGCCTCGCGCCGTCGGGGCTGCGGGTCGCTGATGGTCCGAAGGTAGCCGCTGGGGTCGGCTGCCGCCGCCGCCGCCGCCGCCGCCGCGACGGCGGCGGCGGCGTCGGCCGTGGCGCAGGGCCCCGGGCTGCTGCCGTACGCGGCGCCCAGGCGCGCCGCCAAGCCCTGCGGCCCTTCCGGCGCGCCTCCGGTGTTTGCTTGTTGCTGTGCCAGGCCGCCGGGGCGCGCCTCGGGGAGTGGATGCTGCTGCTGCTGCTGCGGCAGCAGCGCCAACGACTCCTCCGCGCTCGCCTGCTGCTGCAGCAGCTCCAACTCCGAGTCGCTCAGCAGCCGCATCAGCGAGCGCCCGAACAGCCGCCCCAGCCCGCAGGCGACTGTCCGCGCGCCGTCGGCGGGGAGGTCGCCATCGCCGCCCTCCGCGGCCTCAGCGCCGTCCGCGGCAGCCGCACTCCTGCGCTCCGAGGCCCGCTCGCCGGCCCTGCTGACTTCCGTGGCTGACCCCGTAGGCGCCATTCGTTCCAGCCTCGCCGGGCCACTATTGGGGTCCGCATCCACAAGGAAGCTCCCAGGGAGGGCTGTAGGAGCCGCCACCTCTGCGTGGCGGCCGTCAAGGCCCTCCGAAGCCTGGCCGTGGCTCCGGCCGTGGCCGAGCAGGGCGCGAGGCTGTGGGCCCGGCTGCACCTGGGTCTGGAGCTGGGGATTGGGATTGGGATGGGCCTGGTGGGCCTGGTGCTGGGTCGGCATCGACTGGTGCTGCTGGGTCGGCACCGGCTGGTGCTGCTGGGTCGGCATCGACTGGTGCTGCTGGGTCGGCACCGGCTGGTGCTGCTGGGTCGGCATCGACTGGTGCTGCTGGGTCGGCACCGGCTGGTGCTGCTGGGTCGGCATCGGCTGGTGCTGCGGGGAGGGCGGCAGCGGCACTGTAGCTAGGTAGTCGAGCCAAAGCCCGAGGTCCATCACAAGGCGCTGCGCCATGGCTGTCTGGCTGCCGCCCTCCTGTAGGGCCCGATTGGCCAGGGCCGTGACCTCCTGCCAGACCTGGGGGACGCGGTGCGGAGGCGGCAAGATGGGGGGCTTCGGACCCGTGGATGCGAGATGGGCGGCGGGATGGGTGATTGCGGAGGAGGGCAGGGGAGGGGGCCACGGAGCAGCACTGCGCCGGACCGACGGCCGTACAGAATCCGGGGGACCAGGAGGGGCGAGCTACTGGGGTTACGCAAGTGCTGCTGCAGTGAGTGGGGGTCACGGGTGGCCGCAAAAGGAGCTCGGCTGCGACGGCGTCCGTCAGCGCCCGTCAGTGCACGAGGTGGGCGCACCGCACGTCACCGGCAAGCCGCTCGCGACCCGCTCCCACGCTCCCACAGGGTTTTCGCTGCAGCACCCACCCCCGGGTTGGGCGCCACGAGCACTGGCAGCGACGCCCCCAGCAGGCCGCCGCGCTGGCACTCCACAAACATAAGGCCCGGCAGCGGCGGCGCGTGCGGCAGCTGAAGGCACAGCACCTCCGCGCGCCGCAGCGCGTCCAGCGGCAGCACCTGCGCGGGGGGAGGGGGCGAGGGGAGGAGAGGGGGAGAGGGGGAGCAGGCGAGGGGAGGAGAGGGGGAGGGCGTGGTGAGGAGAGGGGGAGAGGGGGAGCAGGCGAGGGGAGGAGAGGGGGAGGGCGTGGTGAGGAGAGGGGGAGAGGGGGAGCAGGCGAGGGGAGGAGAGGGGGAAGGGGTGGTGAGGAGAGGAGTAGAGGGGGAGGGGGAGGAAACCCGTGGAAACGATATAGAAAGCAGATAAGCTTTCTAGCAGGAGAAGGGTTATTGACACGCGTCTGAGGAGGGGTAGGACCGAGGGGCTGGGTTCAAACAACCTCGTAAGCCACACACGCGGCACACGCAGGCAGCCACGGCTACACAGGCAGCAACATGGCGCCGGCAGCACTCGGAGCAAGAGCGGGGCCGGCCAGAGCAGGGCAAGGTGGCGCACGCAGGGGGCTCAGAGCAGAGCAAGGTGACGCACGCAGGGGCCTCAGAGCACCCACCCTGCTCAGCGCCTCTGCGGGCATCTGATCGGCCAGCAACGACGCTCGGCAGTGCTGGTAGGCGCCCCGGAAGCGCACGTGCACGGTGAGCGGCCCGCCGCCGGCAGGCACCGCGTCGTCACCTCCGCCGCCGCCGCCGCCGGCGGCCGTCACGCCCTGCAGGTCTGTCCCTGAGGCGTACATGATGACCGGGCCGGGGGCGCCCGCCAACACACACGGAGGCGAGACGCACATCAGGTCCGGCGGAGTGACTGCGGGGGGCGCGCGGCGTGCTGGCGGCGAGGCGCCTAGCTGCACGCTCCACGCTCCGCCGCCCCCCGGCACCTGCACCGTCACGTTCTGCCCGCCGCCGCCCACCGCCGCTCCCAGCAGCTCCACCCACTCCTCTGGCGACACCGCCTCCAGCATCCGCTGGGCGCGAGCTGCTGCCGCGCCGGCGCCGGAGGCGGAGGCACCGGGGTCATTGAAGGCGGGGGCCGCGGCAGCGGCGCCGCCGCCGCCCTGCGAATGCTGCTGTCGCGGCAGCGGTGGCGGCGCGGCGCGCGCTTGCGCCAGGCGTCCGGCGGCCTCCTGAACGCGCTGACGCGGCGTCGCCGCCGCCACCGCCGCCGCCAGCAGCGGCACACTGGCCCGGCGGGTCGTCTGACCCAGATGATGCCTCGTCCGCAGCAGGTGGTGTGCCCGGTGGCCCCGAGCATCACTGCCACCACCGCCGCCGTCGTCCTCCTCGTCGTCGTCTCCGCCGCCGCCGTCATCTCCGCTGCCTCGGCCGCCCACGTGCGCCGAAAACGCCGCATTGCGCGCGGCGCTCCCGACCGTGGCCGCTGCATCTGCCGACAGCACACGAGCTGGCGCGTGACGCGTGGTGGTCCGCCGCCGTTGGTATTGCGGATCCAGCTGCTGCTGCTGCTGCGCGTCGGAGCGCTCCTCCGCGGGCGAGACCAATGCCCCTGGCGCCGATGCGCGGCCCTGCTGCTGGCGTGCGAAGCGCATCGCGCTCGACTCCAGGCTGGCTACAGCGCCGCGCACCGGGCGCCTCCTGCTCTGGCCGCTGCCGCTGCTACTGCCTGGGGCGCTTCTTTCGGATCCCGTCAGTTGGCGCTCGTGCGAGTGCGAGTGCGAGTGCGACCCGTCATCGCCGCTGCCGCCGCCGTCGCCCGCCGCCGCCAAGTCGAGGAAGTCCAGGACGATGTGGATGCAGCCTGGGAGAGGAGGGGCGGGGAGGGGAGGGAATTGGGCGATGCGTGAGGGGCGAGAAGGGTGATGGCGGAGGTAGGATGGTGGCGGGGGAAGGATGCTGCCTGGGGGAGGATGGGGGGGGGAAGGATGCTGCCTGGGGGAGGATGGTGGCGGGGGAAGGATGGTGGCGGGGGGAGGATGGTGGCGGACGTCTTCCGCGGCGGGACGCCGGGATCTTCAGGTGGGCTGTGCTACAGGAAACCAGAAGCCGGCCTTGGGCTGTTTCGCACATATAGTGGGCTACTTCACACGTACACACGCACACACGGACGCATCCGTTACCAGCCGGCTGAGCGTTACAGTAACACGTACGTGGAGGTTGTGTGCTTGGCGACAAATGGAGGCACACTGCCGGTGGGGAGGTCGGCTTGCATCCGGAGACCGGGGGCGGCAGCAGCACGTCGATAGCCGTGGGGTTGAGAACACCTAGGAGCCTGCCCGCACCCTCCCCGCTGCCCACAATGCCACGCCCCCCCTTTCAAAGAGGACGCAACGACAACCACTTCGCCCCAGCTGCATGCCAGAATGCCGGCACCTGTCACTACCGCCGTTGCCGCCGACCAGTGGAGCGCGCTGCTGTGCTCGGCTTCGCTTTCTCCCTCCCCTTCACGGCCGGTGCGGCCGGCAGCCCTCCCCAGCCTCCTCGCCTCACCTTCCCCTTCCACCTCACCCCCCTCGCCTCACCTTCCCTCACATACGCCCCCACCAGTGCGATTCCCTCGCCCTCCAGCGCCTCGCAGTACGGCCGGGTCCACACGGAGGCTGGTGGCAGGTCGGCCGGGTGGCGGTCAGGGATCTTGAGCGCGACGCGTCCCAGGGTGAACATTGGGGTGTACGGCTGCGACCAGGCCTGGCTGACAATGGTACGTGCATTGTCGTACGCGGAGAGGGTGTTGTCGGGCCGGCAGGCGGTGTCCAGGGGTGAGGAGCCGGCCAGGGCGGAGGAGGTGCTGGGCACGGCGGTTGTGAGGTCGCCAGCGCAGACGACGGAGTGCTTGAGGCCGCCGCACGCGCTGGGCGTGGTTGCGGAGGAGGTGGCGGAGGTGGCCAAAGGGGGAGAGCCCTCATAGGAAATTTTGCTGCGGTTTGGAGCTGGCGCATTGATGGCCAGGGGTGGGGCGACTGAGTTGTTGGTGTCGGGATGGAGCGCGGAGGCCGCGACGCCGCCCGTCGGGGGGAGGGAGGCGTTGCACGCCTGGCAAGGGCGCACAGCTCCCAGGCGGGGGAGCACCAGCGGTAGAGCACGTGGCTGTAGGTAATGCTGGTCGAGGTGGAGCGGTCCTGCTAGGGACTGCGGCGGTGGAAGCGCCTCGGCAGCCCAGATGCGGGCGCCTCGGGCCTTGCGGGCTCGGCAGCGCTCGCTGCACTCGCCATCGGACTCGGAAGAGCATAGGTGATCCTCATCAGCTAAAAAATCAGCTGCGCTGTCCTGGCGACGTGCGTCTTGCGTGACCTCGGCACGGTCACATGGGTCCGGTCGCTCATCGACCTGCTGCCCCGCAGACCACCACAACCTCAAGCCATATCGAAAAAGCACAACCGAAGCTGCCCAAACAAGCAGGCTTGTTGCCAAGGCTGGCAACAGGCCCGAAGCAGTGAACAGCATCCACGTGTGAGTTATCAAACGTAGACAGGCCCCTGAACATGCCTTCACCAACCGTAGCACATGTGCGCTCGAGTAAACCTGCGGCTTTCGGACATGTAGCGTCGCCAAAAAGAGACCTGAGAGTCCGTGACTTATTCAAAGCGTTGCGTAGTCTATATAAATTGTAGGTAATAGATAGTAGTCCTACTAATTACCTCTTGCGCAGTGCCAAACGATACAAGGCCTCGCAAACCTCGGATCATGGAGGAAATTCAGGCTGCGCGCCTCAGCGCCTACGTATTGCGTGCCGCCAGTGTAATTTTCGATGACCCTTTCTTTTCCGTAAGCAAGGTATGACGCACCAACAGGTCTACATAACTTCTAGAATAAGGCCAAGTGCAATGTGTTGTTCATGAGCGATGAGCCGTCCTTTGCCGTGTACGGGTATGGGGTATCTGGGAAGTATTACCACAGGCGCGGCCAGGCGCTCACGGTCCAGGAAACGGAACACAAGCCTACTATCGTATCCTGAGTTGTGCGCTAGCGTTTCATGAGTCGGCATTGGCTGTATACGGGTATCTCCGTATCTCGGAAGTTATTACCACATACGCGGCCAGGCGCTCACAGTCGAGGAAACGGTATACTATCTTCATGCTGAGACACCGGACAAGGTGTGCGCTATCGTTTTACGGGCGGCTAACACCTAAGGGTTCCAGCCAGAGCTTCTGCCCAGGTTCCAGACAATGGAGTGAACAACCTGGGCAGTTGCTCAGAACACGATTGGACGTTTACAAGGATCAAGAGTTGAGGTCGGGTGTCGCATACTCGCGGTTCCAGTGCACGGCAGCGTTGTATACGTGCTAGCAAAAGCACCCATGTTGCTGTGTTTTTTACCCTGTCTACCGTGTACCCGGTCTCGGGGGTTTTCTTTCACCTTGCGTATTGAAGCAATGTTTACGTCCCAAACCGCGTTCACTCCAGTGCATTAGTGACGCCACGGACATGGGCCGCTCTTGTCCAAGTTCGCCCAGTCGGTCACTGAAACATTTGCTCATTGACACATGCGGGCGTGAAGAACTTGCACAGCGAAGACATGGTTCTACGTGTCATTGCACGCCCCTTGTAATGTCGGCTTCTTTTGCTGGTGTGATGAGCATTAGCAAATGCCGGCGTCTTTCCCGTCCCCTTCCTGTGACCACAATTTCGGCATTCCGTCTGTAGGCGTGCGCATCCCTCTTGCGTGCATTTTTCCCGCGAGAACAGCTGTGTGCAATTATTGTACGCAATACCTGATGGTACTGCCTTTTGGTCTGAATTGGTCTGGCCCACTGTTGCTCAAATGCTACAGCAAGCCACAATGGGGTTATCGCTGAGTTCGGCGCACTCACGTCATGTGCCAGGTTACATGCCCATGGCAACGGCCTGCTATGGGCCGCGCTTCAGCCGGGAGTCAGGTATACCCGGGTCAGCACCCGGGGGTGGGAGGTAGCGACTTGCGGCGTTCAACCTGTCTGCCGCTGCGTCGACAACCTGATCAGTTGTCAGCCCGAGCGCTTTGGATAGCGTACGAGTCAGGCTCGGAGTCTGCCAGACACGGCCAGCCAGGAATGCACAACTGCAGCACGGCAGGGCCAACTGCCGCTGACAACACCGCTGTCAACACCTGACGTCCCCCAGTATTTTTACACACCCCCAGTCGCCTGTCAGGACGCAATGCCCATGCATCCCTTCCCCACGGACCGTCGACCTGTCGACAGTCCGGTGCGCCTTGCAAGCCGCTTTCAGCGGGCACACGGCAACTTGCCAGGTCGCCTGCCACACGGCAACTCGTCCCGTGCCTGGTAGCTATCACACTGGGGGGTACAAAGCAGCCTCCTTAGGAGCTGGTGATGGTGCTGGTGGCGGTGCCTGGCGACGGGGGACGAATTAGTGGGGGAAGATGAACCAGCTTTAATTGTACCGCTGCCGGCTCTATGATCGATGGCGGAGCGGAATCGACGCTGTGCAAGGCACATCAGGTTACGAAATGTTTTACATTCACTCCCAGGACGTGAACGACGTGGACCGATATGATCCGAGGTGGTTGGGGCATGAAAGTGCCCCTCACACAGCCGCCATGAGGCCGCACGGCCAGGCAGAACCCCCGGCAAGCGCGAGTGCTCCTCCGACGGGGTCCCGACTGCCGTGCTATCAAACCAAACGCCGAAGGGCGCCGACCTGCCGCAACAAAACGCCGCAGGAGCGAGCAACCCAATGGCAAAGCCGTATGCCTCCTTTGGCACAGTTACTACTACTACTACTACTACTACTACTACAACCCTCAGCAGAGCTGGGTGTGGAGGTCAGATATTTTCTTCACTTAAATTTCAGTGTCGGGACGATGCGCCCGATGAATCTACCTTATGGTCTGGGGCCCACTGCAACAGTAGCTACTTCATGAATGGTACGGTGGGCCCCAATCGGCCCCCGACACCGGTCGAGTGCACAGAGATCGACATGGCGTTTAATGAGGCCACGGTGGTCGAAGCAGAGCACCAGTCACAACAAAGCCGGTTCTAGGGCTTTGCGTATTTCTTCAAACCGCCGCCCCGCGCGCCGCAACCAACTGCGACAAATGAAGTGGATGCCTTCCACCCTCCGCCCCGGGGCGTGCACACTCAAACGCGAGTCCGAAAACCCTTCCGTTTCCTATGTCCTGTAACCGGGTCTCCTCGCCCCCCATCCCCCCGCGGCGTCCAGCCATGCCCTTGCTTGCTGCGCTGCGCCCGAGGCACTCGCCGAAACAAACAAAGCTACCCAAAGCAACGAAGCTCCCTGGCCTGCCGTCGAGACCCGTCAGCCCCTCACCCGGCGCTGATCACCGTACTTCACCAGCAGGCTCACGACCCAAATGGCGCATCGCCCGACACATGTTGCAAAGGTACGACACATTTACGTTCGGCCACATTTTGCCTAATCACGGCACATGTCTGTGGCACGTGCGCACGAGCCTTGCAGGGACTAGACCCAGCGGCGGCGTCTACCCACCATCGGCCCCGCTCCTCTGCTTGTCCAGCCCGAAGCCCGCCGCCGGTTACCTACGCACACCCACCACCGGCACCTAGGACAGCCCCCGCTCGGATGAATTCGGGAAGGGGGGCGCCGGTTTGGGTTTGATGCCCACGCAGCCGCCGCGGGGGAGACCGGTGCCATGGCGCACCGTGGCCCCTAGCGCCACGCACATGACAAAAAACTACGAGCGCACATGACAAAACAAATCCTAGCAACGCATGCCACGCCCTTGTACGCCTCTTCCTTCAAGACACCACCGCCGCACCCTGCCCAGCCAGTGAGGTGCACAATCGGCAATGCACCGCATTGGCTGTTTTACCTCAGCCTCCCCTCCCAATGCGTGTCACGCGGGGCACTACGGAATCCGGCCGACCCAAAACCAAAAACACCAACAGATGCACACATATTCCACCGTGCGCGCCGATTGACATCCCCATCGACAATACAGTCCGGAAACGGTCCTGGCGTGTGCTATTGCTTGCTACTGGAAATATCACCATACGCTCGCAAATCTTTGGGAGTCTTCACGGCCCGAGAAGAAAAATCCAACCGGTCAACTGCAGCTCAAAGGCACATGCTTAAACTTGCAACCGCAGTCCGTCCCCACAAACCGGCGTCGTCCGCCCCTAATCTTAAGACATGTTGACATCCTCCCTCAGCTTTGTGCAACAACACACACACAAGCTCATGTGGGCACCGACCATGGAACAATGTGGGCAGGCTTCCGTTGACCTGACGTATTAAGAAAACCCATAAAATGCAAAAGAATCTGCAGCACGGCTTGCAGCTATTTACTTACGGCGATCCCTTGGGAGAAGAAAGCCACTGTCCAAGACCGTTTTGAACATGCGGAGGAGCGCGGGAGCACTACCAACAGAAGAACGCAACAGGGCACTTGAAGCGCTCTCGCGCACGGCAACAGCAATCAACCCGCGAGCCGGGCCGAGCACGCAAAAAACTGGAAACTGGTAACTGAAGTAACGGACCCCCTGCGCGCAATTACCAAAACCACAATCAATCCCGCCGCCGCTCAGCACGGCGTCGTCCGCCCGCCCCCCCGCCTCCAGCAGCACCCTCACGTGCCGTGCGGGCGCCTCTGCAGCCGCCCTGCCCCCACAGGTGGCGCGTGCGCGCCCACATGCGCACCCCACATGCGCACTCATTGGCAGGAGCACAAGCAACTACGCACGTAGCGACACGACCTGGCACAAGCGAAGCGCAGTCCCCCGCCATCAACACCCACTTCTTCTCCACGGAGCAGCCCCGCGGGGAGGCCACACGCCTCGCTACCACCAACACGGCCAACAATGACTCCCGGCGACGCCAACCAATGCCGGGCGCGTGCCTAGCCAGGGAGCCAGGGGGCTGCGGACACGCAGCACGCCGAGGGATGAAGGGCATTCCGACAGCGGCGTAAAGCAAAACCGCGCCAGGCAGATTGTACCGCATGATGAGCATCACACCGACTCTTTTCGGGCCCATGTTTGGGCTGTGAGCTTAGCCAGCCCTCCGTATTCATGAATTTTACTGCCAAGAATTCGCATTGTTTTTGCCACCAGCATCGCCGAGCGTGATCGCAGGTGCTGCTGCTGATCTGCTGCTGCTGCTGACCTGCTGTTGCGCAAAGCCCCACTTCACTTTGCCGCGATTGCGCCAGCAGACCGAGCCGGTCTTCCCTGGAGTGCGCGTGCATACCGTGCGACAGCAGGAATCGCCGTACCTCTCTCGCCTGCTGCGAGAGTTGCGAGCAGCAACCGCCCACTACTGCCGCCGAGAACCCCCCTCAGCCGCGTCCTCCGCCACAAATGACGATAGCAGCAGCAGCAGCAAAATAGCAGTAGCAGCAGCAGCAGCAGCAGCAAAATAGCAGTAGCAGCAGCAGGGCAGTTTACATTGAAACCTAAACCTTACGACCGCATTACTACGACTTACTAAGGCATCCTGTCGGGTCGCAGCACTAGTAAAGCAGCAGTGGATATAGCAGAGGCCACACATCTACCATGGTATGCCTGGCGGCGGGACCCGCGCTTCACCCCACCGGCGGCGCCGCCGTACTCCCGCCGTATTCATGGCTGGTCCGGTCCGGCGTCCCTGCGTTGGACGCCATACGGGCCGGGCCGCCGTCGGCAGCTGGGCCGCTGCCGCCGCCGCCGTACCCAGCTTGCTCCATGCCCGACGTCGTCCGGGAGACCGACTGCGAGCGCCTGGCGGCGACTTCCTGCGCCGCATAGCCCGACGGGTCGTACATGTACGTGTACATGTAGCCCTGCGACCGCGACAGAATCCAGGATCCAGGAGGAGTGGGGGATTGAGACTTTGAGAGGGGTTGCTGAGTCCGGCAAGAATCGAGGAATAGGAAGAAGGATGCACATAACAACGTTTCGCGCGTGTCACACGGTAAACCAACACACAGATGCGACGCACAATAAACCAACACAAGGTATCAGGACGGCTCAGATGTAGAACGAATACGCAAGTGCATCTCGAGGGGGTGCATTAGTTGCCAGCGGACGTCGCAACTTCGTTCAGTCCGGGGGGGAGGTTCCATGCGGCTGTGGACCCGCCAACCGTAGACATCACACACAAACACACACCCCAGCCCCCCCCCCGCTGCACCGCCTCACCTTGCCCTTCACAGGCATGCCGCCCGTGGATAAGAAGCCGTCGGCAATGCTGCCCAATAGGGCCCGAGTTGAGGCGCTGACGTGGATCGCCCCTGGCACTCCGGTGCTCTCCATGCGGCTTGCCACGTTGACTGTTCTCGGTTGGGGGGATGGCGAGAAGACCCGGTTGGGGAGGGGAGGGGAGGGGACGGGAGGGGTGAGTAACCAAACCAACCCTAGGAGAAGAGGCATCATGATGCTGCGGTCGTTTGGAGAAGAGTGCGAGAGCTCGGGGCGCTGAGCATAACGGTGGCAGCCAACAGCAGCCAACAGCAGCACCACCACCAGCAGCAGCCGCGCTAACGAGCCGTGATGAGCCATTCGTGCGGCCGAGGGCGGATCGGTTGGGCGCCGCCAATCCTTTGCGAGCATTTATAAGAATTATAATTCTTAGAAGGAGCGGGGTGTTCAGCAAGCAGCAGAAGCACGCGCACCCTCTCTCGCCCTCGCCCTCGCCGTCTGCTCACCTGTGTCGCCGAAGAGGCAGAAGCGGGGCATCTTGCTACCCACGATGCCGCTCATGACGGCACCCGAGTGCAGACCCACCCGCAGCTGCACCGGCAGCCCCGTGCCCGGCATGAGCACGCTGCGGGCGGCGCTGAGCATGTCGGCAGCGAATGCAAACACCTTGTGCGCGTGGAAGGGGTCCACATTCTCGGTGACGGACCTGGGGGCGGGGTCGGCGGCGGTGTGAGGTCAGGGAGTGGCAAGTTGGTAACATGGCAAATGAGGGGACCGGGAGGTGGGAGGTGGATGCAAGGATGCAAGGATGCAAGGAGTTAATGTCGGGTAGGGCATGTGGGTGGGGGAAGTAATAAGAGAACCCGCGCATCCACGGCCGATAAACTGAGGGGGAGGTGGTCCAGAGGAGAGGCTCGGCAAGGAGATGGAGCGGAGGGCATGTGGGGGACGTGATGATGGGCTTTGGGGCTGGTTAGATCACCGAGGTTCCTTTTCAGCAGCGACGAGTTTTGAATACCGCCTCCCAAGTCCCATGCGCTGCACCTGCCCTGTGGCAGTTGACCACCTCTCCTCAATCCCTCCGCTGCCCTCCTCCTTCCCGCTCCCCCCACTGTGACACACCTGAAGCCCTCAGAGTCCCTCTCCACCAGTCCGCCGCACACCATGTAGCAATCTGCGGGTGGGGGTGGCCGGGTGGGGGAGGTGAGGGCGAGGTGGCTCTGGAGGGGTTACAGTCCAGTTACAGTCCAGTTTTGAGAGCCTTTGATCTGAGGTTGAAAAGTGTCAGTACCTGCGTCGGTCATGACGGACACGCTTGCCTCTCATTCCCCGCTGCCACTCACCTTATCCATCGACAGGCCCCCCCGCCCCCGCGTCATATTACGACCTTCGGCTTTCGTATCCCCAACCCAGTTCTCCCGCATGCATCTCAAAACTTCTGTTTTAAACGTTTTTTTCGGACATCCACGGGTTTCCCTCGAACCCGCCCCCGCCCTGCCCGGCACGCACCTCCGATGGTCTCCACTTTGTACACCTGGTGCTTCTCGACCAGCTGGTCAAAGGTAGTGAAGAGGTCATTGAGGAAGGCCATCACGTGATGAGGCGGCACCTGACCGCACATGCTCGTGAAGGACGCGATGTCTGTGGCAGGAGGATGGCAGGGGGGCGGCAGGGGGGTGGCAGGGGGATGGCAGGGGGGCGGCAGGGGGACGGCAGGGGGGATGGCAGGGGGATGGCAGGGGGGCGGCAGGGGGACGGCAGGGGGGCGGCAGTGAGGATCGCGGATCAACGCCGTGCCCTGCGGCATGCCGTGAGACCACGCCACCTCATCCAGGTATCCCACCGGAAGAAAAGCAACAAGGTAACGCGCAAAGACGGCAACGATGGGACGGATGGGCCGCGGCCTCAGCGCCACGCGCGCTGCCGAACCCCCCATCGAAGCCCAGCACCCGCGCCCTGACAACATGGCTGGTCAGTTAGTTCATCGTCATGGGGTCAGGAGTGGCAGCTCATCGTGGAGACCGGCCCCCACCTGCGAACAGCACCGTCACCTCCTCGTGCGATCGAGCCATGTACTGCTGCGCGCCGCTCATGGTCCCCAGGCCCCCGCCGCACACGGGCGTAGAAGGCGAGGTGGCGCTCTGGCTGTAGCTCGACCCATGGGACCCTGGCGGCGCCGTACTGCGCACGTTCAGCAGGCGGGGCAGCGGCAACAGCGGCGCTGCCGCTGGCGGCGGCGCCGACATGACGCCCCCGACGGCGGCGGCGGCGGTGGCGGCGGCGGCGGCGCCGCCGCCGGGCAGCTGCAGCTGCGACACTGAGCTGCCCAGGTCGCCGCTCGCGTGTAGGTACTGGCTGTAGCTGTAGCTTGTGCGGTCGTCGGTGCTGTCGTACACGCCCACCGTCGTCGTACAGTTGCTGTAATTGTACGACGCCAGGCTGCAGGAGGCGCCCAGCTGGGTGCTGATGCTGCGCCGCTCGCCGCCGGCCAGCGGCGCCGTCGCCGGGACGACCGGGGCGTTGTGCGACGCGCGCGCCGGGGTGGCGGCGTCGGAGCCGCCGCGGGGGCCGTACTGCGTGGCGGCTGCCTGGAAGCTCTCCGGCGGCAGGAGTGGCTGCAGGAACCTGTCTGGGGCGTTGGCGGCGGCGGCGCCGCCCACAGCAACGTAGCCCGGGGGCAACGCGGCGGAGGAGTTGCGAGGTGGGCTCAAGATGGGCGCTGAGCAGCGGCCAAAGCTGCCGAAGGTCGCGGCGCCGGACGCATGGTGGTGTCGCGCAGCGGCGGCGGCGGCGGCGCCGCCGCCGCCGAAGTCCGCCGCCGCTGCGGCCACCTGGGCAGCGCTGGGCCCACCCCCGCCTCTGCCCGAGGGCGTTGTGCCCATGCCGCCGGCTGCGTATGCGGACGTGACGGAGGTGGAACGCAGGAGAGGCCCAGCTCCAGGGACGGCAGCCATGCCGCCGCCTGCGCCGAAGGCGGAGGAGCGGCGCTTGTCGGAGGTCATCACCTCGAGCACGTGGCGCGGGAAGCACTCCTCCAGGATGCGATGCTGCGCGGGGTCGAACCGGGGGTCACGGACGCAGAGGCGAGGGCGGGGGTAAGGAAGGTACGCGGATGCGGCGCAGAGTGGCGTTGGAGAGGTGCGGTGGAAGGTGGCGGGCGAAGGGAGGCGACATGCGGGTTTGGCTGTAGTCTGTACGACATGTGCCGTACCCTCGCGCTTGCTCTGCACCCCGGCACGCCTAAGGAGCGCATCAAAACACGCCGCGTGTTTGTTGTGGCCGGACGGACGGCGCCTCCGCGCAGGCCGGGCTTCCGGTTCCACCTTCCCAAAGGCCTCCCTCCTTACCTACCGCTCCGAAACCCTCGGCATCCCACCCACCCAAAACCTCTCCCCTCCCTTCCCCGCGCTCCGAAACCCTCGGCATCCAGACCACCCAAAACCTCTCCCCTCCCCTCCCCGAGCTCCGAAACCCTAACAATCCCGCCTCCGCACCTCCGCGTCCAACACCTGCCGAACCTCCAGCTCGGCCTGCACATACGCGGTGACGTCATGGCTGGCCAGCATGAGGTTCCACTCCGCGCTCACGGGATCCAGAACAAGATTCGCCTGGATCTCGTGCCAGGAGCAGGATCCAAAGTACGGCAGACTGCCCGTCAGCGCGGCGGCGGCGGCGCCGCCGCCGCCGCTGCCGCCGCCGCTGACGGTGCGAGCCAGGTGGTCTGCACGGCCGCCGGCGCCGGCGGAGACTTGGTGTCCTCCTCCTCCTCCGACGGGTGAGGGCAAAGGCGCGTTGCCCCTTCCAGCACTGCAGGGCGACGACGCGGCCAGGCCGCCGCCACCGCTATTACATGTGGAGGACAGGCCCAACGCGCCAGCGGCTGTGGAGCTCGCCAGTCCCTGTGCGGCCGCCGCCTCCGACGCCAGCAGCCCCAGTGCGGTTAACGGCGATGCGCTGGCGGCGGCGGCGGCGCCGCCGCCGCCGCCAATGGGCCGTGACCCAGACATATCGATAGCGCGCGGGCTGCAGCACTGCAGGCCGTCGCCGCTGCCACACGACCAACTCCCGCCGCCGCCGCCGCCGCCGCCGCCGCCGCCGCCGCTGGATATCGCCGATGGACCGGGGCCCATAAGGCCCTGCGAGGCTGCGGACGCCGCCAGGCGCATGGCGCGGTAGCTGCCGCCCAGCGCGTACTCCGTCTGGGCCAAGCTGTTGGATCTGTGGATCCGAGTACGGCGCGGGCCGGGCAGGTGTTGGCTGGGCTGATGGGGCTGCGCGCCGCCTAGGGTACCTAAGCTGCCGGCGCAGCCGCCGCCAGGCACCGAGGGGGGCAACAACCCGGGGGTTTGCATGGGCGAGCTGCTGTACATGGAGGCAGCTGGCATGTTTGAAAAGGTGCTGTAGGCGTTCCAACTGATGCGATGGCCCGAAGTCGTACCGTCGCCGAAAAGCTCGGCGGCGCCGGCCTTGTCGCCGCCGCCGCCGCTGCCGCCGCAAGCCTCCGCCTCGAGCACCGACGGCAGCGTGATGACCCCGCCGCCTCCGCTGCGGAAGATGGGCGCTGAGATGTTGCGGGGTAGGTTGGCCCCCACCCTGCCGCTGATGCCCACGGCGCCAGCGGCCATGCCTGCCGCGGAGGCGGCGGCGCCGCCGCCTCCGCCGCCTCCGCCTGAGTCCGCGGGGGCGGTGAAGGCGAGCATCGCCTCGGAGGCTGCCAGAGCAGCGGCGGTGGGAACTACTGTAGGGCCGGGGCCCAGGAAGCGTCGTTGGTGGATGCTGAGGGAGGGCGTCAGGCCGTCAATGCCGCCGGAGTGGTTGGCGACCCCGCCAAAGCCCTGGCCGCCACCGCCGCCACTGCCGATCGCGGGGCCTCCCGCCCGCTCAGACCAGGCTCGGCATCCGAACGCGGCCGCCGCGGCTGCTGCGGCAGGGCCCTGTTGGCCGTGCCCTTGCGTTGGGGAGGAGACCCGTGGGTCGGTGCCACTGCCGGGCCGACGGAGCTGCTCCAGCAGTTGCCCCACTACGTCTGAGTCCCCGGCGGCGAGCTCAGGAGAGATACCGCTGCAGTTGCCCAGCAGGCCCCCCCAGCTAAAGCAGTTGTCTGGGGAGCCCCCGCGGGGGGAATGGCCGCGAGGGGTGTCGCTGTCCGCCTGCGCCAGGAGGTCCAGATGCGGCGGCATACACACCAGGCCGCTCCACGTCTGCGAGAGGGTAGTGCGAGGCGGCGGGCGAGACGATGGGTGAGGCAGTATGGAAGGCAGTGGAGCCCGGTTGTGGTGGCGGTGGTGGTGGTGCTGCGGCGGCGGCAACGGCGGCGGCGCACGGCCGGTACGGTTTCTGGCTGCTCCTTTCCAAAAACATTACAACCTAACGCGTATTACTGTGGGGCAACTGCGTTGGGAGTCGCGAACGAGGCCCGCCCTGGAGCCGTCCTCAGCCCGGCGTCATCCCGGCAGCGGTGCAGCTCCTTGCCCCTCGCCCCACCTTGCCGCTGTTGACCGCATCCCACATGCTCTCCAGGGCAGGCGCGTCGTACGCAAACAGCCGCCGCAGCGAGTGGTCCGGGTCGCTGATGTCCACCCCCGGCACCGCCGCCGCACCGTTGGCATAACCCATGAACGCCACCGACCTGATGGAGAGATGCGGCGGGGAGTTTAGGGCTTTGGGTTTTGGGTTTTGGGTTTTGGGATTTGGGGCCGGGAACGGGACCCTTCACACATCAACAACAGTTAACGACGTACAGCCTCTCGCCCGCAACCAATTTTGCCACACGCGGATCGAACGCTCTGAGCTGAGCCCTCCTCCGCCTTCTCGTCCTCAACCGCCAACCCACCACCCACCTGCCATTCTGGTAAAGTACCCGCCCGTCCAGCGCCAGGACCGTGACCGCCGCCGGCACGTGCGCCAGGAGCGTCTGCTCCAGCCTCACGTGCGAGCAAAGTCCCTCCAGCGCCGCAGCCGCCGCAGCCGTTAATCCTGACGTAGCCTGTGGCCCTCCAGCGCTGCTGCCCAGACCCGGTCCCAGCCCGGGGCCCCCCACATGTCCACTTGCTGCGGCACAGGACGAGGGCTGCCGGCAGAGCCAGGGGGGCCCAGAGTGCTGCTGCTGCTGCTGCGACGCGAGTTGCTCCCCGGTGGTGCCTCCCGCATGCATCTGGCTGTAGCAGCCGCTTGGGAGCGGGTGGGTGTGCTGCTGCGGCTGCTGTTGGCGGAGGTGGGCGTGCTTGGCGGCCGCCGCAGCGGAAGCGGAAGCGGCGGCGGCGGCGGTGAGGTGGGAGGTCTTCGGTGAGGGTCCGGGCGATACCGCCATGGCAGCGCTGCTGCCCGGCCGAACCCAGCTCGACTTTCCCAGTGAGCCGAACAGCGAGCCCAGGCTGGGCGACTTTGGCAACTTGTGGCCGCCGCCGCTGCCATTACCGCCACCTCCGGCGCCCCCGGGGAGTTGTAGCGGGCAGTTGCGCCCCAGGGCGGAACCCACATGGCCGCGGTGGGGTGACATGCCGGAGGACGCGAAGGGAGACGCGTCGCCGCCGGTGGTGTCCCCGGCATTGCTGCAGCCGCCGCAGCTGCAGGCCCTGGAGGTGGCGGCGGCGGCGCCGGCGGCGCCGGCCGGGGCGCCAGCGGCGAGCGCCGCCGCGTAAGGCCGCGAGAAGGACATGAACAGCGCCGGCAGCATGGGGCCACCTGCTGCGTTCAGAGGATTGCCCGGCAGCGACCCGTGGGTCGCCGTGTTGCCGCGATGGTCGATGTAGCAGGCGGTTACCTGCAGCAGCGTAAAATCGTCCAGAGGATTACGATGCGGGTGCTGCTGTTGCTGCTGCTGGAGCTTGTTCGGACTCAGCGAGCGTGAGCCGCCGCTGCCGTACAGGTGTTGCCGAGCGTCGCCCGGCGGCGGCGACGGGTGAATGCGCGGGCATGCCATGAGCTGTTCGTGTACGACTGCCCGCCCGGCGATGGCGTTTCGGATGATGTCTTCCAGGATGAGCTGCAGGCTGGGGTTGTTGCTCAGCAGGGTGTAGAGTGTGTGGCGCAGGTGATCGGGGTTCACCGAGCCCATCATCTCGTCCATGGACGAGCTGACGTACATGGGCTCCAAACCGCCCTCGCCGCCGCACTCGCTCTCGTCGCCAGCGGCGCCGCCGGCATAGTAGCCGGTGAGGCTGGACGAATTGGTCGCGTACGGCATTGAGACGCCGCTGCTGCAAAGGCGCCCCGCACCACCCACCGTAGCCACGGTCATAGACACCGGATCCCGCTGTTGCTGCTGCTGCTGCTGCTGGCGTTGGTATGAGGCCGCAGCAGCGGCGGCCGCCGTGCCCCCAACCCTTCCGGCTGCTGCTGCTGAGGCTACGGATGTCGAGGTCCCCGAGGTCCAGGCAGCATCCGCGTGTGCTGCGGTGCGGGAAGCCAGGCCCCGCAAGTCCATTCCATTGACGGGCGCCGCGGGCGCCGCAGCGGCCCCGGCAGAGCCGAACCACACGGCGTCGGCGGACCGAGGAGCGATCCCGAACGTTGCCGCCGTCGCATGCTGCTGCTGCTGCTGCTGCTGCTGCGAGGAGGTGCTGCTGTTCGAGCTGGTGCCGGCGCCCCGAGCGGCCTCCGCAATGCACCCCAGCGGCAGAGGCGTAGCAAACGGCAGTATCGGCAGCACCAGCGGCTCACCTGCCTGGGATGCCGTGGTGCTGCTGCCAGGGCCGCGGCTGCTACTGCCGCTCCTAGCAAGGCTAGCTCCAATAGACAAGGCGCCAGCGGAGGCCGGCCCGGGTGCCGCCGCCGCGGCCCCTGCTACTGCCGGTGTCGTACCGCCCGTAGTGGAGCCACCGCCGCGAGCAAACATCTGGCGCGTCAGGCCGCCGTTACCATTACCGTTACCGTTGCCGGCGGTTCGAAGGTGGTTGCTGCCCGGCGGCCCAAGCGTCGCCTCCTCGTCCGAGGCGTCCAGGTCGCCAAGGACGGCGTCATCGACGCCGTTCATGTCGTACAGGGGCGGCGCGTCTTCGGAGCCGCTGTGCTTGCAGCTGGCTGTTCCCGCCAGCCACAGGGTGTGCAGCGGGAAGGCCCTCTGCGAGCTCCCCGACGCGCGCCGCAGCGTTGCCCCCGGCCCCGCCCCCACCAACGATGCTGCTACAGCCCCGGCTGATGATGCTGCTACTGCGGCCGGAGACGACGACTCCGTGCGCTCCCCTGGCGCCGGGCTGGCACTCGGCGACAACGGCGTCCCTGCGCCCGCCGCCGCCGAGGCGATCACGTTCTGCACAGTCAGCCGCACCGCGCCGCCGCCGCCGCCGCCGCCGCGGCCACAGCCTCCTCCTGCCAGCGGCGGTGAGGTGTACAGAGGGGAGGTCTCCCTACCCGCTGACGCCGCGGGGGACAGAAGCGCCGCCGACCCTGCGCCCAGGCTGCTGGCGGGCAGAGGCTGGGGCTGGGGCTGGTTGTGCGGTGCGAGTCCGGGGTGCGAGTTGGGGGACGTGCAGCCCTCGGAGAGAGGGTGCTGGTGGTGGTGGCGGTGCTGGGGCGCCTCCATGGTCCTCTCCGCGGGGCGCCTGGTCGTAGGGACAGCCACGGGCGAGGCGCCGCTGAGAGCCGGCGCCTCCTCCTCGCGCGCGCTCCACATCCTTGAAGACCCAGACGCCGTCTGCCCCCGGCTCAGCAACTCCCGCGCTAGCGGCCCGGTGTTAACTACGGTGCCCAAACTGTGCGCGACTGCGGACTCAGCCGCAGCTGCGGCTGCGGCGGCTGCGGCGGCCGCGGCAGCAGGCAGCGGCGCCACCGGCGCCGCTGCCGCCGCGGCGGCGGCGGCGGCGGCGGCGGCGGCAGGGCGTAGCGGGGATGCGGAATAGCCGCTGCCGCAGGCAGCGGCGCCGTTGGTGAGCATTGCCGTACGCACCGTGATGATGCCTTCGGTGGATTGACGCCGGGCCTTGCACAGCGCGCGCGAGAAGCTGGGCGGGCGCGAGGCACCCGGGCCGTTGGGGCGGGACGGGTGCGCGGTCTGCGAGGCGATGCGTTGCTGTACGGCACGCGGCAGCTCGCTGCTGCAGTGCTTTATGCTGCTGGGGGCGGGGTCGGGGTCGGGGGGGTCCTCGCCGACCTGCAGGACCAGCACCGCGTGCGGCGAGGCCTGCAGGCAGCCCCGAAGCCCCTCCAGCGACACCATCGGAACAGTGCCTGCGCGGTGATGAGGTTGGTGGTGATGAGGTTGGTGGTGATGAGGTTGGTGGAGGTTGGTGGTGATGAGGTTGCTGCGGGAACGCGATCGGTCCTAATGGTCGCGCGGCTGCGCGTGTGGAATTTAAGCCACGGCGCAGGCCAGGGCGGAGTTGATATCGCTGTGGACATGGGCTCTTACCAATGAATTTGCTTGTAGAGCTCGAATGCAGTTGGCATTGCCTGAGGAGGGCGGCAACGTCGGAGTCGGCCATAGTGCCCTGCGCCGCAGGCTGTGTGTCGGAGGACAGCGCATGGTCCTCATCCAAATCCGAAAGGCCATATACTCCTTTGCTCGAACCAGCATGCTTGGCGGGGCCCTTGTGTCCTCCTGCGAAATCAGACACAGGTAAGAAAAAATTGCAGTCCTTTCGGTTTCACGAGCTGCGCGACGCACCCTTCAGGCTTTTGAGCTTGCCAAGCCCCGAAAGAAATTTCTTCTTAAATGAAGATGATAAGCTATGGGCTCCGTCCTTCTTGGATTTCTCAGGCGACGCGGGCAACTCCGTCTCCGCAGGAACCCCCAACGACGTCGCCGCCGCCCTCTGCCTTCCGAACATGGCTTTAACTAGCGTCCAAGTTTTAGTGGTAGTTACCCATCAGCTTGGCATGCGCGAAGCAGTGGTGATCTGCTTGACTGCGGCTTGAACGAACCCGGAACGGCGGGAAGCGCACACCACGTTAACCAGACAACTCAGCAATGACAGCAAGCTTGCAAGTCGGTCACTCACAATTGAAGACACAATGCGCAATCGCGTGTAGCTCGTCGTCAAGACGTGGGATGGCTGCGGGGGTTCAGCAACCCTGATTTTCTGGACGCACCGACAGCAGGTACCAGTTACGCCATTATTTTAAGTTATTAATATCCGACACATTGGCCGGCAGCAAAGCATGAAAGCTGTAAGCAACCCACTTCGAAGCGACTGCAGGAAAAGTGCTAGCGACTGTAACGAGAGCCACGCAAAATATACACTAGTAATTGATCATCTAATTATGCCATTAACTTTGAAGGTAGCAGTGCAGTTTTATTGATTAAAAATCGAATCGCACATGGCCATACGACGGTAGGGCAAGAAATTTGCCTAGTACCTAAGTAGATTGGTCTTTTTTTGGTACTTTAGCCTATCATATTGGTGTGAAGATATCCTACCGACCTCGTGAAAATCCGTGATCAGCTGATACTAATGGTGGCCCACGTGGAACCTAACTGTGCAGTTCGTTGGGGTCATGTCCCCATTTATAACCTTTGTCACACCTCGCATCAATGAATTCTGCTCAGAAACAAACGCATAATTGCATATTTATGCTGAGATAGAGTACCGATGAAATTGGCGTCGCTGTCAGGCTGCCGACGTAGGCTACAGCGTGACAGGCAGGCAACGCAACGACGAGCGAATCACATACCAAAGAGAACCTATATACTGCATCGTCCTCGCACAATGACAGGTCCTCTACGTGATGTAGTACGGCGCGAGTTGCAGGGAAATTCAGAGTGATACCGTTACTACATGAGGAAGTGCGGCGCGAACTTGAACATATATAGCTTTGCCAAGTCGCGTGCAAGTTCATAGCAGTAAGGGTCCTCATAAAGAGCTGCGCGTTTTGTCACTGGTGACTAATGGTGTCTGCTGGAGAGTATTTCCACTTGGCTTTACTGTCAAGTTTCTTTGCACCATTACATCATATTATTTACCACGGGTTCCTGGCGAGTCCTGGCGTATTTTCAGGGTCGCGGCCCAAGAAGTGATAGGCAACCTACCCACATCCACACCGGCAACGACCAGCGAAAATGATTTGGTAGACGCTCTGATGATTAAGCAGACCATTGTAGCGAGATTTGCCCCATCCGAGACCGTATGAAACAGAGGGTATCAAAGTGTCGTTCTAATCCCAATCCTCGAAAATAGTTGGTCCGGCAATCCCTCGTGAAATCTAATCCCCGACGGGTTTAATCCCTAAGCCCCCAATTCCAAAGCGAGTTCTAATCCCCAGCGCAGCAAATCCCCCACCGGGTTGAATCCCCTCGAGGTGGCGGTTTAAATCCCCAATCCCCACGGGTCCGCAGCAGTCCCCAGCCCGTGTGAGTGTACAATATTCCCTAAGGAGCTGTGAGAAACGGCGGGTGTCATTTGCCTTTGGTGTCGCACCCTAGGATTCCGCTTCCCAGGGGCCTTGCGTGCCTTGCCTATAGAGCGCAGTCCTTCCTCGATGGAGTTTACAGTTGGTGGTTGTGGCCGCGGATAATGGTGGCAATGTAACACCTCCTCGGACCGCAACGGCGATCAAGGATGCACAGACGGCTGTTGGCAGTCAATAGGTAGCACCCCTAATCACTAACCCCAACACTCCCGCTCAACGGTACTTTTAACACCATGCATTACGTGGGGCACCGCACCTTCCCACCTCCCGCCCATCTTGGTCCATCCCGCCTCCTTTCCCCAGCACGCATTAAACACCGGTGCAAAAAAAAATAACGCACAGGCGTTCGGTCCGATGCAGGCAGGTCGGGTTACATGACGGCAGTCTAGGCAACTAAAGGAAACGCATACAAGGAGGTTGTCTACGGATCGTGTATATATGCATAGGAGAATGGGGAGCCATGGACTATCAGCTGTACCACCATTCCATCTGTTCGTGTGTACGATTGACACGTTGGGAACTAAATGACGCCTGTCCTCCTCTTATTATACCACCATTCTCTGAAGTCATATAGCTAGAGTGCTGCGGTCGTTCAAACGATAGCGATGTCTTCCTCGGACAGGTCGTCTTCGGAATCGGAAGGCGACCCCTCGACAGAGAGTTCTTCTTCTGGTTCGACGGAAGAGTCTACGTCGTCGGGCTCTTGAGATGTCCGTGAGGAAGGAGATAATGGCGAGGAATATGTGAGAAGTCTGCCTTTGTCTGCTGGCAGTGTCCGAGTGCACCACTGGTGCACTAACCCATTTTCGTCGCCACGGCCTCGGCGCCTTCGCCTAACGTGTACATTGCATCGTAGGTAACCACCGAAGACACAGAGCGCAAGGCCTTCGCGGAAAGGGTAAGTCGGCGGGGAATTTTCGCCGACCATGCCTCTGTCCCAGTTTGTCCGCGGTCTGCGACATCCGTAAGTTACAATATCACTTATTACGTATGTCGCAGGGTGGAGAGCGTAAGTCGCCGAACCTTGGGGCGGTCCTCACGAGTTTCCTGCGCGAATCCGGCCTCTTGATCGTGGCAGCTGGAGGAGAGCGGCGTCCGAACGCCCGATGACGTGATTGATACCATTGGAGGTAAGAGAGCGGGAGAGGTATCGGATTGCGCCCAGTAATGCGATTAATGCGATTTTTGTGCATATCGGTAGTGGTACCAGGCTCTTAGTGAACCTAATTTCGATTTATCCTGCCGTCTGTTTCGGCAGGTATGTCCAGAGCTATTGGGCCACATAGGCAGAGCTGGGCGCAGTGAGTGCTCACTTCTGGCGTACTCGGTGCTGGCCGTGTACAACAACTGCGGAGGAACGCTCAAGTGAGAGGCGGGACCGCGACACCGGTGATGCAAGTGCACCCTGGCCAGATGTCAGCGGCTACCGGCACGCCACGCCACTAAACGGCTGGCGGGCGTTCAGCAAGCAGGGCAACCTTGCCAACCTGTTTGCTGGCGCACGCGAGCCCGCCAAGGCTGTCCTGCTCTGCCGCTTCCTGCCTCCGGACCAACAGCTGCAGCTGTGCAGGCTCGTAGGCTTGGCGCCCCCTTTCAGCGCGCTGGGCGCAGCAGCAGCAATGGGCGCTGCCACAGGGCATGGCCGACCCCGCAGCAGTGCGGACGGCGGACAACCAGGAACCAGCGCCGGTACCAGCCGTCATCCCCTTGCCAGCCCTGCGCCCACACCTGGCGCTGATGCCTGGACCCCTGTTCGTCACACGACGCCAACTCCAGGGTTGGAGCGGCGCGTTTTTTTGATGCCGCGGATGATGGCTTAGATGCAGCTAACGCATGGTCGGGGAACCTGTTTGTGAACCTTTTGATGCCGCGGATGATGGCTTAGATGCAGCTAACGCATGGTCGGGGAACCTGTTTGTGAACCCGCCATTCGGTACCCATGACGGGTGAAGTTTGCAGGGCCTTTTCCTGCAGCGATGTATCCTAGATTACAAGGCGGGGATTGTACAACAGATGGTAGTGCAGCTGAAGGCGAGCGCGGGGTACACATGGTTCAGATCGGTGTTTGCCTGGCCGCATTGCTTTTTGGATGAGCGCCTGACGTGTGTTCAACCGCTGCACGCTGCTGCCGAGGCTGGGGACGAGAGCTTGCGATGGGGAGCCCGCGTGCAAAACCCGCACGGCAGCGAGGTAGTGTACCTTGGAAACAGTGGCGCCAAGTTTGCGCAGATGTCTAGGAGGGTAGGACAAATAGCCGGCCACAATGCATGGGCGCTCACGCCCGGTGCGTCGGACCAAGTTGGCACTTGATGTGCACTTGTGGGTGTCCATGTAATTTTTTTGCTTACTGCAGCGTCGGCCTGGATAATGCTGGCGGCCAAATTGTTAGACTCCCTTTTAGGGACTGGGCCAGACTGCTAGGACATGGCAGCTGAGTCCAGATGGGTATGTACTTCATTCCACGCGTTACTGCCTGCTTGTATTAGATTCGTTTTTGTAGGCTGCTGTGCAGCGGTACGGTACGGGATGGTCCATGATGCATCGTGAAGAGGAGGACGGGTTGTCCTGGTTTGCCTGGATGGTCTGGTCGAGGCAGCCACCTGAACTGTATGACCGGGCAGATTCAGATCTGTAACTTTGGTATGGCATCTGACTATGCAAACCCGTGTCACCTAGGCCAACCATGCATGTTGCGCTTCTCTCGTTACTGGTGCAGCCGGTTGTGGGCAGCTCTATGACCAGCTATGACAATATGGACCAGTACGGCCTCGTCATGTGACCTGGTGTTGCGGCCCATCCAGCCAGCAGCGCAGCGACCCCCACACTTTATGCCCTTCCCAACCAGCGATGTGTATCCCGTACGACCCCAACCCCACCCCGACCGCGGGCCAATCCAATCCCTGCCGTCGGCCAATCCAATCCCTGCCGTTGGAAGGTTGAATCCCTGACGTTGGAAGGTTGAATCCCTACCGTTGCAAAGTCCAATCCCACCCTTTGGCTAATCTAATCCCCAACCCAGGACCAACCCTTTTGGCAATCCTAATCCCTTGATACCCTCTGTATGAAACTACCGCCGATGCCGACTTTAGACTATGGTACACGGGTCGGACGAGCAGCACAGACGGACCCGCTGGCCACTTGGCCGAATGCAGAACGGACACTCCTAAAAGGCAAAAATACAAGCGAGCGTGGGAAAGCTGCGCGGAGGATGCTCGTCATGACATTCCCTGCTAAAAAAAGCCGAGATCGTATGTGGAGAGGGCCGGGACCGTGTAATACGAGCACCCTCCGTATATTCTACCGCCGATGCCGAAAAGTAGTGGCTGGAGAAACAGCCCAGACGGGCCGCATTTCCGCATGGCCGGCAGCGCAATAAAAGTCCCCAGTGCACGAAATTAACAGCGGGGCCTGGGAAGCTGCGCGCAAAAAGATCGCAAAATGACCATGAAGCAGTAGCCGCGAACGGATGGGATTGCCGCCTGGCAGATGCAAAACAATGCATACCCCTAACAGGCGTTTTTTAGAGCAGTGGGCCGGACGAGCGCAACTCACAGTGCCCTACCGGCAACACGACAGGAATAGCAGCATGTCCATGGTACCACATTGGGTTGGCTACAAAAGTATGGTAGCAGAAGGGGGCCGATGAAAGAGAGCGCCAGCAGCTGAGAAAACCGCGTGAATGCGCTACGCTGGTACGCCGCGCGCCTCACGAAACAGGCTGGGGACAGGTATCTAAGGTACCTTACATACCTCGCAACGCAACAAATCAAATGTTTACGTGACCTCAAGCCCGATTTACCCAGGACAAGAAGGGGGGCCATGTCCTGGACTCAACAGAAGCAAGCCGGGCCAAACCCAAGGGGGAAGACCCAGACATCACCGCACCATACGAGATGACAGCGCTAGCAGCCAGCAGACGCCCCGAAAGCCACCCGAAACACTTGACACCTCACCTCGCCCAACACAGTGGACCCTGACAAGAAAGACAACCCAAACACCCCTGGGCACGCCAAGGCCCACCACTGCAAAAGACGAGCCAGTGCTAGAGGCCCCAGGACCAGATGACGAGTTCGAGCCTGACATATGCAAAACAGAGGGCTCGCCAGATGGATGGCAACCCAGCTACCCCTGGGTACACCGAGGCCAGACAAGTCAAGGACAGCACGTGATTCCATCCTCCACACGACCTTCCATCAGGTTCCATCCACGCATACTAAACCGAAAATAACATACACGATCATCTGCTTCACGAAGAAGACGGTTCCCGTCTTTCCATCGGGACCGTCTCTTTTGTTATCTGAAGTACGTCACAACTGTACCGGTACGCTTGCGCCAGAGTCCTGAGTAAACCGTTCGGACAGCAAATATTTGTCCACGTTCCAGGATATATAACATCTGCTTAACGCGCTTGCATACATAATCTACGATATTGCAGTGATAACATTCCCATTGGCCTTGCTCCTTGAACTTCGCGCGAAGTCCCGTCGTGCCCCGTCCTGTAACTGCTCCGGGGACAGAGCGGATCCGCTCTGGCTGGGGACAACGTAGGCGCAGCCCGGTTTCGGCTGTTGAATGGTTGCTATGTCCTGAAGGCATACCCGTTGGAGGTGTTAGCCACACGGGTCCTTCTCCTGGCGGCCAGCGCTCCCTACTTCGGGGGTTCAAATCTCACGTAAACCTGCGTAAACCCGGGTTCCGCGCCTTCCTGACGACTTCCTGTCGACTGTCACAAGGGATTGGATTCATAATTAGGTAATTGCCACATGCCGGAAAATCTGAAACATATTTCAACATATTGGGCCCCTAAGCGAACATCGCGACAATTGACTCACGGTTCCTGTAACGTGCCCAGGCGATCCGTTTGCTCGCTCTGAATAACGATATTCTGCTATAGTGTCCTGAAGCCCCGGCAAGCCCAGGACAAGAGGGGTGGCCCATATCGAGGCCTCACCGGATTGCCTGCTGCATTCTTGAGCTGTCTTGCGGGCTCTTCCGAAGGCTCAAGTTGCGAACCACCATGATGCGTCCGGGCCATGGGCGGCATTGCCCTTGGTGAGTTGTTACGCCCCAACACTGGTTTGCTCAAACTCCGCCGCCGCGGTCAGAACTCGGAGATAGCGCTAACCGGCGTTGGGAAGTGACACCTGTGCACGCCAGCACTGTGCGTGTGTACGGCAATGAACTAAGGCTGCCCGTGAGACCTTAATGCGGCGCGTTGGGCAAGGAGTTGGGCCCCACAGCCAGTCGCTCTGCGGGCTTTGCGATGCAGCCTGGACTCCGCATATGCATCCGACGTTCTGAACGTGCCTGAGATGTATTCGCGCACTTCTCTGTCGCTTCGGGAGGTGAGGGTTGGATGCAGCTGAGGATTGGAGCCAGCAAACGCGCAGTCTGGCCAGAAAGTAATGCGGCGGACACCCGAGATGCACCAGGCGGAGATGATTGAGGAGTGCCCGTGGCCAACATGGCTCGCATGCCCGTTGTTCAGCTCATGCCCGCTACGCTTGCGCATCTGACTCGCCTCCAGTTTACGTTCGACGGCTAGGATCAGTGGTGGGTAAAAGCAGCACGTGATAGCCGCTGTTACGGGACACAGTCAGCATGTTGCGCACACGCAAGATCTTGTTACCGTACCATAGACGCAGTCCTGGGTAAGAAACCATGCCGAGTCTCGCCCAGAGGCAAAGACCGCAGACACATTGCGGTGTTAGACGCATACAACCATGAGAGGTCGAGTAACCGTCTCGGATCTCCGTGACAGCCCCCACCGAACCATCATTCAAGAAAGACCCGTGCCACCTCAACCCGTACGTGGCTATTATTCATACGCTAGATGCCTCCACAGGTCCTTGCACACACCAACGCACATATGACCGGGGCCGGGGCCGGGTGCTCCACATGCATGAAGCAGGCCTCATGGCTGCTACGGGCTGCTTCACCCCTCACCAGCGCAACCAGCATAAGATACCCCTCAAGCGCCTGTCGCCTACGACTTCCATCGTCCGCACGCAGCTCAATACGTTTAAATAGTTATTCGTAACTTGCCTATGGCGATGCTAGCCATTCACCCGAGGTCAGTGTGCAAGGCTCCATTCTAAAGAGTGTGCCATGGGCTACGTTGACTGCCTGGGTTGACTCGCTCCCGTTTGTATATATTCACTATAAATACACGATTCTAGTAAACCCAACAGCGCACTGTGTTACGTACGTATGCATAAGTCCGTAGCTACCGGCCGCCGGCTCCGTCGCCTTCAGGCCCTTTTTCCGTGGCGAGAGCTGATTGTCTTAATCTCAACATGTCTTCGCCGAGGCATAACAGCCGAATACCTCGGCGTCTGCTGGCTTTCAGCCAAACAGACACGGGTTTGGGATGGGCCTTATATTGTGCAGGAAATTCACGTGTTGGAATGCAAGACTCTGTTGAAATCCAATGATGCTTGGCATGCGCACCTGAAGCTTTACTTCCACTGATGTACTTTGTTACGTGCTGTCGGTCGCCGTGGGTAGCTTGACTCTGAACCTGTGCTTCTCTTGCGTCGTTCTTCATGATCATGACGCTGAGATGGAGGTTACTAACTAAAAAAGACACCTTGGCAATCCTAGCGTTGGTGGCCGCCTCCGTCGACATTGGGGTTTAGTTGATTTATAGCCGAAGTTTACCGAGCCATCAGGCGTCTACTGCAGCTTGCAATCATGAACGCCTTACTTTTACGCAACTTGGGAGGGCTGCGTCGCAGCAGCAGTCTCCAGTCCTTCGCCGAATATCGCCAGGCGGAGGCGCAGAACCCACAAATGAGCAGCGTTACTTCTGAGGGAACGCTCCTTGAGTATGAAACACTTGAGCTCCGCATCCATCCTCCCAACGTCGTTATAGACAACGAAACATATGACGACGTGACCGTCATCACCATCGACAGCGCCAACCGTCCTGGCACGCTAATCGAGGTGCGCCCGAACGCGTTGGGAAAGGGGGTCTATTGTAGTGCTTGATCAAGGTGTAAAAGGGACAGGCTTCATCCCAGATCGGGCGAGGCGGGATGGCCAGGCGTCGCTGGGGTTTGGGTGGTCGCCTTTCTGGGCCAGGGAACCTTCCGCTGATCGCCGTTCCCCGCCATCCGGAACCTTACCGTGGCGCACGCCGTGACTCACCCCTTCCGCCCCCTATCTTGCGGCATTCTTGTCGTTCACCACTTCCCCGGCATGCTCGCAGGTAGTGCAATGCCTTACGGAGTTAGGCCTCAGTATTCGGTGCGCGCGGATATCGTCGGACGGCGGCTGGTTTGTGGACGGTAAGCGTCGTCGCAAGGGGTTGTGCATGGCAGCGAACGGGGGAGCGCCTGAATGGGTGGGGTGCTGGCCGTCCGAATTGGGTACGTGCGGGTTATTGGCCAACATAATGGGTTGCAGACGCTAGCAGGTCGGCGATTCGTCTCGGTGGCCTAGCGAGCAAATAGCAAACTTGCGGAGTCAGTGTGCCGAGTTTATAAGCTGAAGTACATCAAACGACGAGCGGTCTTTTTCCGCGAGCAAAGCACGCGAAGCGCGACTGTGGTGTGCTTCCTGGTATTTGGATGGGTTAGTTCTTCGTTGGCTGGGGGCGCGCGCCAGCCTGGAGCGGAACTCGAAGGGACCCGCGCAGGCAAACCCGCGCAGGCAAACCAAAAAGTAAGGAAGCGCGCCTGAGGACGCGGATAGCTGACCCAAGGAGGGCAGACGGCAGGAGGGGAGACGGCAGGCGAGGAGGGCGACCCGGAACACAGCGGCCCGCAGTGAGCGAGCCTCAGCGCTGGAGCATGGGGGGCGAGAGAGAGGACCCCGACCCGTGGGTCCGGGGGCAAGAGCACAAGCAGCAGGGCGCGCCGGAACCGATTCTGATGGGCGGCGGCTGGCAGCATATCGCGCGGCTGGCAGCTGGGAGGGCGGCGCGCTATCGGGGGTGTGTATGTTAATGCCCAAACAGAAAGCGGAAGCTGGGGTGCGGGCGCACCTGGGCGCCACCTGGGGTGCGGTGGTGACGTGCGGCGGTGGTCGGTTGGCCACACCTCGGAGATGCTGCTCAGCCGGTGCTCAGCCGCGGCTCAGCCGCGGCTCAGCCGCCGGCACCACCACCCGGTGTGGAGGGTCTCGCTCGGCACCGCAGGACGCTCTGCTGCCTTCGCGCTGTAGAGCACGCGGGCACGCAGTCGAGGCGGGCAGCTATCGCCCTGCCACACGCCGCGAATGCTGTGGTAGTCCAGTATCCTGCCGAACCGAGCCACGTGTGTGTGTGCCGTGTGGCGTGCCGCAGAGTTCTTCGTGACGGAGTCGCCCAAGGGCAAGCTGCTGGACCAGCGAAAGATGAACATCATTCGCAAGGTGTGTGTGTGTACGCCGTGTACGACCCTCCGTGTACGACCCTCCCTGTAGGACCCTCCGTGTACGACCCTCCCTGTACGACCCTCCGTATAGGACCTCCGTGTAGGACCTCCGTGAATGCGCCCTCGTTGCACAGGTGCGAGGCGTACCACCGCCATCATTCACCACCGCCCTCCACATCATCATGATCGTCGTCGTCCCCGCACGGCCCCCTCCCCTTCGCTGCTGCGCAGGTACTGAGCGTGGAAACTGACAACGCCGCCAACTTCAAAGGTGAGGAGGGGCTGTATGGGAAGGGAGCGGGCAGCGCCCTGCAACCGCTTTACGCAACCCATCGAAGCCACTAGTGGTGTCCGGGTGTCCGCAGTGCCGCGGCTACGGCGGGTACGGGACCGACCCACTGCCGCACTGACACCGGCACCTCGGTCTCCACAGCGGCCCCTTCAGAGCCGCGCCTCCAGCTTCCGTGCTACTGAGGGACAGCCTGCTGCCCCACTCCCTCCTTCGGGCTGCTGAAAGGACAGCCTGCTGCCCCACTCCCTCCTTCGGGTTACTGAGGGACAGCCTGCTGCCCCACTCCTGCTGTACTAACGTCGTGTATGAGTCGTGGGACACGTGTCGGTCATGGGGGAATCACCATACCGCACGGCCTGCAACCGGGGCCGCACCCGGAGCCATGGCCCGGGGGCTGCACCCGGAGCTGACAGGCTCGGCCCCGCTGCAGTGCGTGCGGTGCGTGCGGTGCGTGCGGTGCGGAACTCTTCTGGTACGACAGCCACAGCTGCAAACCCCTCGCGGGCGAACCCTCTCTTCCCTCCCCCTCCTCCTCCCGCTCCTGCCGCCGCCCTCTGCTACCGCCGCAGACAAGGAGCTGTGCACCGTGTTCGAGCTGGCGGGGCGGGACCGCCACGGGCTGCTGGCGGCGGTGCTGCAGCTGCTGGTGGTGAACGGCTGCGAGGTGCTGTCGGCGGCGGTGAGTGGGGTTACAAGGTAGGGGCGGGGAAGGGTGGCCGCAGCTGCGCGGCTCGGATCGGCGCGCGGGGGTGGGGACTTAGGGCACGGGACGCAAACAAACAGGGACCGGCAGAAGACGGGGCAGCAGCCGTCGGACAAACAAGTACACCCTAAATGTTTGCTGCGGAACCAACGCCACGCCACGCAACGCACGGGCTGGACGAGTTGCCTGCCCACCATCGCCTCTGCGACACCTCTGCGACACCGCCGTCAGCGCTGGTGCTTGGCACTTGTGTAGTCCACGCCGCCGAGCACCTCCTGGCCCGGCCCCCTGGGCTCTGCGCTCGCTGTCAGGTGTGGACCTTCCACGACCGTGTCGCGCTCGTGATCAGCGCCATGGAGCGAGGGGCGCCCGTGGTGGACCCGATGAAGCTGGACCGGCTGGAGCAGATCTTGTACGACATGCTGGGCAGCGGGGACGCGGTGGTGAACAGCGAGCTGGTGCGTACGGGGGGGGGGGCGGAGATGAAGGGGTTGAGGCCGGGGTCGGTGTTGGGAGGTGCCGGAGCAGCTGGCGCTGGGAGCTAAGCGCTGGAGTATTGGGGATAGAGAAACAACGACGGTGAATCGACGATGGAGGCAAGCATTTGAATGCGCGTTAGGGTAGAGGAGAAGCACGGGTAGAGCGGAAGCACGGGTAGGGCGGCCATTTGAATGCGCGTGAAGGTAGAGGACAAGCACGGGTAGACGGGTAGAGGAGAAGCACGGGTAGAGAGGAACCCGTGATCACGTTTGGGTGGTGTGCGTTGGGGTGGACCACCGGTCGCTGCTCCTCGCCGGTCCGGCCGTGATGCTGTTCCCCCTCGTCGCGCCGACGGCGACCCGTGGGTCGCAGGTCCGCGGCGAGGTGCACCACGAGCGGCGGCTGCACCACCTGCTGCTGCTGGAGGAGCTCAAGGCCTGGGAGCAGCAGTACCTAGCGTCAACAACACCCACCCTCGTCTCGTCGCAGCAGAGCACCCAGAACGGCGCGTCCGGGCTGGCGGGGGCGCCAGCCGCCGCCGACGGCGGCGCGCACGTGACGGACGCGGCACACGTGCCGCAGCTGTGCACCAGCGGCTTCGGCCGCGTGTCGTTCAACGCCCTCACCGCCGCCGCCGCCGGCGGCGGCGGCGGCCACGCCGCGGGCCCCAGCGCGCCCACCTCGGGGCTGCCGTCGCGAGCTCCGAGCCCGGCGCCGCCGTACGTCCCCCACGGGGGGCTTCAGGCGGAGAACTCCGGCGGCGTCATCCTCCCTGGCTACACGCCCGCAGGCTTCCCGCAGGCTGATGAGGGCGGTGCCGCCTGCCCGCAAGCAGCCGCGCTGGCGGCAATCGGCGCGGGCATGCCCGGCTGCGACTTCGGCCCCGACGGCTGCTTCGCCGCCGCGCCGGCGGGGCCGTACGACCTGGGGCACGGCGGCGGCGGCGGCGGCATGGTCCGCTGCGGCTCCGCTGAAGGGCCGCTGGGTCACATGGTCTCGGAGCCGATGATCGACGTCGGGCTGGACCTGCCGGCCGCCGTACAGCTGAAGGACCAGGTGGCGGCGGCGCTGGACCGGCGGCGCTCGACGGCGGGTCCGGACCTTGCCGTACAGGGGCAGCCGCTGTCGCCCTCCTCCACCGCCGCCCCCACCGCCACGGGGGCGGCGACGGCAGGACCGGACGGGTGCACCTCCCGGACCGGCCATGGCATAGAACGGAGCGCCAGCTCCAACGCGCTGGTGCAGGCGTCGGTCAGCGGCGGCGGCGCCGCCCCCGCCGCGGCCGCCGCCGCGGCCGTCCCTTCCGGCCTGCCGCCGCTGCCGCGCGGGGTCAGCAACCGGATGATGACGGTGACAGGGGACGAGGTGGAGACCGGGCAGCCCGCTTTGGCTCCGGCTCCCACCGCTGCGCCACCGTCGCTCGGTGTTGCGGAGGGCGCTCCCGCCGCCGCCGCCCCCACCTCGGCCCACGACCAGCTGGCCCAGCTGCGGCGCAGCGAGGTTCGAATCCAGCACTCGGCGCTGCTGAACTACTGGCTGGTCACCATCCGCTGCCGGGACCGCAACAAGCTGTTCTTCGACACGGTGGGTCGGTGGGTGGGTGGGTGGCTGCGTACCTAGGGGAGGGGGTTTGATAAGAGAATCCGCGAATCCACGGCCGACAAACCGAGGGCGGTGAAGGTGATGGTCCAGCGGAGCGGCGCGGCAAAGAGAAGGAGCGGAGAGGAGGGGGGGTGTCAGAGGAAAGACCGGAAGCCTTTGTGCCGATACACAGCCAGAAGGAAAGCGTGACTGGTTGGCGGGGTGGTGGGGTGGTGGGGAGGTAGGGAGGTGGGGTGGTCGGGGTGGTGGGGTGGCTGGCTGGCTGGCTGGGTGGCTGGCTGGCTGGGTGCGCCGCTGCGTGGAGGAAGAACACGGTGAACTGGGACAGGGGAAGAGGCGGTTATGGGCTGAAGGGGAAGATCTTTTCGACACGCGGAGCGTGCGCTGGGTGAGTGTCTGGCTGGCGGAGGCCGGAGTGAGCGGTGGCGCTGTGGTTCGGTCTCCGTGGGCCAGCCCGCTGTCGTGGTCATCCCATTGAAACCTGCTGTTTCCTGCTGTTTCCTGTTTTTCCTTCTTCTTCTGCTGCCGCTGCTCCACTCCCTCGGCGCCGCCCGTCCACGTGCCCCCGCCTGCCCTCCTGTGCTGCCAGGTGTGCACGCTGGCCGACATGAACTACGACATCTACCACGCCACCATCGACTCGGAGGGGGACGCGGCCAGCCAGCTCTTCTACGTGCGGCCCAGGTGCGGGCGCGGTGCGGGGGGGAAGGTGGAGGGGGGGAGGGGGAGGGGGGGGAGTGGTGTGAAACCGGTGACACGAAAAACGACAAGATAGTGCGTGGGGGAAGGCGGAGGTGGAGGTGTCGGGCGACAGTGTAGGTGGGCCGCTTGGTCTGGCTGGGCGGACACAGCGCGCGCCACCACCTTACCAAACGTCGGTCCTAGCTCGGCAGCAGCGTATGTACGGTTGGTCGGTAGCGGTTGGTTCCGGAGCGAAGTTGGGACACAGCGAGCTCGTCCCACCACCACACACGCAACCCACTCCCGGCTGACGCGGCGGTGTCGCACTCAACAGCACCTACGCCCCGCCCCTCGCTTGACCGTGCGCTCGCCGCGGACCGCTTTTTTGTCGTACGTACGATCAAACAGGTACGGCGAGTGCATCTGGGACGAGCGCCGCGCCGCCAAGCTGCGGTACATGCTGGAGAGCGCGGTGCAGCGGCGCTTTCCTCGCGGCACCAAGGTGTGCGTGCAGAGCAACGACAGGTCCGCGCTGGTCAACCTGTTCTCGGCGCTCAGCAGCGGCGGGTTCTGGATCACGCGGTACGGCAGGGAGGGCGCCGGGGACGGGTGAATGGGGGCAAGGAGGCTCGTGGGTGGTGTACCATTGAGTGCCGGCTGAGTACCATTGGCTACCATGATGCTACCGTGAATGGTGCTGCTCCGCCTTTTGACCACCTGTGCGGTGTACGCGGGGAAGAGGGTGCGGGGTAGGGTGACACGGGGGGGTCTAGCGCGAGTGGACACATGTTTGTGTGTCGCCTGGGGTAGGCAAGGCGAGGGGAGGTGAGGTGAGACGACAGCCCCAGCGCAACCTGCCCCACGAGCAGTGGTGTCCTCACGCGTAGCTGCCTGGTCCGCGCTCCGCCACCTTACTTGCCCCTGCTGCGCACGTCACCCGACGTCCGACCTCCATTCACCACCCCTCCCGCTCCCCCCCTCCCCCTACACTTCCCGTGTCGAGTAACCGGTTCTTTTCTGTAACCCACCTCCCCCTGCACCCACGAGTTTCCTCTCATTCCCCCCTCCCCCTGCACCCACGGGCTTCCTCTCATTCCCCCCTCCCCCTGCACCCACGGGCTTCCTCTCATTCCCCCCTCCCCCCCCCAGCGCCGACGTGCGCACCCACCAGGACGCCGCCATGTTCGAGTTCACCATCACTGACACCCGCGGCCAGCTGCCCGAGCAGACGCACGTGCAGAGCATCTGCGAGGCGGTGGGGGGCATACTGGCGCACGACGTGTACGGCCCGTCGTACGGGCCTCAGAACGGTGCGGCGGCGGCGGCGGCGTGGTGATGGTGGTGGTGGTCGTGGGCAGGGGCCCGCGGAGGGAGCTAGGGGTGTTGAGGGGCAGTGGTTGGTTTGCCCGGGTGTGCCGAACGCATTCGTCGGCGATGCGGAGGGTAGTTGCGTGAGGCGGAGGAGGTGGCCGCCGGACGGCGGCGCCATCGTCGTTGTCCTATCGGCGTGCTGGAGAGGTGGACGGCCGGGCCGTGGTGGAAGGAAGGGGGGGATACTGCCCGGGGCGCAGCGCCTTTAGGGTTTAGGCGCGATCCCATGCATGCGGCCGCGCCATCAGCACCACCTCCTCCGCGCCTGCCCGCAACCGCCCCCGACGTGCGCAACCCCCACCCACCCACCCTGATCCAGGTGTCCGAAGGCTAAGCACCAGCTACACTTCCCATGTCGAGTCACCGGTTCTTTTATGTGACCCCCGCCCTGATCCCCCGTCGCCATCAAACGATGTGAAGCAGCGAATGTAATCCCCACACCCCCGGGTTCATTTCCGTGCGTGCGCGTGTCTGTGTTTTGGTCTCTTGGCCGTTAACCCACACGCCCCCACCCGCCGGCGCCCCGGCCCTGCAGGCGCCACATCGCGACTGGCATCAAGCTCCGGCCGCGCTGCTCCTGGTAGCAGCGGCCTGCCCCCGGGTGCGGGCAAGTTCCGTTTCAGCATTCTGGAGCGCCGCTGGAACAAGGGCTGGGGCGGCGGAGGCCAGGCCGCTGCCGCGGGATCGTACGACAGCATGGCGTCGTCCGGGTCCATGTAGCCAGGTTTCGGAGCTGGTCGTATCGGCCGTACGTGAGGAGGAGGCGGCGGCTTCTTCCTCGCCATGTGCTGCTTCGGGGGGTGGACACGGAGGGGAGGGGGAAGGGGGAAGAGCGAGGCGGGGTGAGCTGTTGAGCTGCTGCAGCTGCTGCCGTATCCTGCAAGGCGCGAAGCGGCAAAAGCGTGGCTTTGAAGGAGCGCTCCAGGGAGGCGCGGCACAAAGGTGCCCTCCAGGGAGGCCCGACACAAGGGGGAAAACGGTCGTCGAGCGTACGGTACGTGGTGCAGCATGCCGGGCGCGGGTGTGGGCCGAGCGTGGTGAGGTGATGGCCGTGTACTGGCAGCTCGAGTCGGGTGGCGGAGTGTCTCTGGATCTCTGTGAGGGGCTACTGACGGTTTAGCGTGGGTAGCCGACCGCTAACTGCCGTTGGAGTGAGGGCGGCGGCGAGGGGTGCATGGGGCTGGTGCTACTGCATGCAGACAGGTTACCGATATTACCCGTATACAGTAATGTTGCCGGTCGTGCCCCTTGTTGGAGTCAACCTTACCTTTTCTTGAAGAGCGCCGAGGGAGGTCTCCAGGGAAGGGGTTTTGTAAATGGGCGCGCGGCGCCCGTGTACGGCCGCTTGCCGTGCGGCGATGTGCCCCCTACTGTACCACCCGTACCGGTATGTGTTTCATTTCGTTTTTAGGCCGGACAACTTGTACGAAGGTAGGGGGAGGTCCTGGGTTCCGGACGATACGATACGTCCATTCATAAAGATGCAACACAGCAGCAGCAGCAGCAGCAGCACTGTAACGCAACGCATCGGTGCGTGCGAGGGCGTCGTCCGTGCGGGCGCTGCGAAGGCGTTCGCGACGGCGGCCCGGCCCGGAACTGCGTGGCGCGGCCAAGGAGTGGCGCGGCCAACGGCCAAGGCGATGGCGACGCGTCCGGCGTGGCGTGGCGGGGTGTGGTGCTGCGGGCGCGAGTAGCGCTGCTGCTGTGTGCGACATGCTCGGTCGGAGAGGCGCCGCCCGGAGGGGCGCACTACGCTGTGTTTGGGGGAAGTCCCGCCGAGGACACATACGAGTGGTGCTGTGCTGCTGCGCTGTTGGTGCGGCGGCGGCGGCGGCGGTGGTGAGGTGCTGTTAGGGAGAGCCCTGGGGCGGCAGCTGATGCAGATGCGAGGTGACGACGAGGCGGGCGCGTGCTGAGGTGTGGCGTCGAGGTGAGGAGGCGAGGGACGCAGGAGCTGTGGGTGGCCAGTGGACGGCCTGCGGAGCACAGTAAGGGGAACCGGGTGTCACGTAAGACCACAGGCGTTGACCACAGGCGTTATATACCACGAATGAGGGAGGCAGGCGGGGGAGGGGGGTCGTGTACGGGAGCGGCTTACTAAAGTAGTACGATATGGCGAGGGTACCACCAGGAACGACAGGTCGTGCGCCCGTGCGTGTGCGGCGGGCACCCGATAAGCGACGGCTGGGACTGCCGCCGTGTGCGGTCGGCCCCCGCGCAAGAGCTGCGCCGCCCGCTGCTTGGTTCCAAGGCGACGACGAGGAGGGCTGAGCGGGAGGGCGGCGGGAGTTTTGAGATCAGAGGCCTTGAGACAGGGGGCTGCCGGTCATGTGTGCGGTGTGCATGGTCTTGCACGCTGGCTGCGGCCACGAGTGCCTGAAGTCCCGCTGCGTGTATCACTCACTACCTCACATGAACCGTTGCTGTGCCAGAAAAAGCTGTGAATTATGACGATAGCACGTTACGGCATCAAGTTTTTTGAACGACGGGCTCGGGCTGGCGGTGTACGGAGACCGTCTGGGCTCAAGCAGAGCCTCAGGGCAGGATCGGACAGCGAGCTGATACGGCATGCCTAGGCGTTACCAAGGCCGCTACAGGATACCCTTAGTGAGGGGCAGGGCAGGGTCTCTTATGACTGCAAGTGACTTTGTAAGATCAAACACGGGCTGTTGATGCTGGTTGACGTGGGTCACCGCCGATCGCCACCGCCGTCCACCTCCCGAGCGACTGCTTGCGTGCGTGTGTCACGCAGGAGAGAGCACTACATCGCCGATCGGAGCATTGTATTTGCACCTCGTGTTTGCGCGATGCGCTACAGCTAACATGCAGCCGCGGCGACCCGCTGCGGCCCTGTGCACGTCTGCTTGATCCTCGGTAGTACCGTGCAGCATCCCGCACAACAACCGCGCTAGTTCCTGTTCGTCTCTGGGAACATACATTGGCGAAGAAGGCCTTCGCTCACCTGCATTCCAAGGCAGCGCTTTATCCCGTATATGGCTTCGTCGTAAACGTTTAATCACGTACAGTGCGCCACGTCAGCCCCACCGCACCCTCCCACACACGTTACTGTAGGTCCAGCATCTTCTTGGGCGCCTAACGCCGTGCCGTCATACGACGGTGTCCAAGTAACAGCGACACAACACCAGGCGTAACGAGACGTCCATGTCCGTGCGGCTGTGTCCAGATCTCGCAGAGGTCCGGCTCAGGGGCAGGGTGGTCAGAACTCGAAAGCTCCCACGTCCTATCACCCCGCCACTGCGGTCTAGAGCCTCACCGCACCCTCAATATTATGCATTGTCATGCGTGTATGCCTCAACATCACAGAAAACAACAATCCGGGCTCGACTGGCGATGGCGCCCAAGACCTGCAACCGAAGGCGCGTGCTGCGGCACACCGTCGGCATCCAGGGCACGGCGAGCCGCTGTGGCGAGATCCCCACACACTGACACACGTCGTGGAGCTTCGCGGCTTAGCCCAGCTGGTGAACGCAACCCACCCGCCATGCTATCTGCCTGCCGTGGCACACTGCGTGCACTGCGTCACGGGTAACTCGGCGCCGCTGACACACATAACAGCCATAAATACTATTCACTCATTCGTTGATGACCCGCTGCGGCCATCCAATCGTCGCCCGGGGGGGTGGCATTGAAAACGGTTACGCGACACGGATAGGATAGCTGGCGCGTTGGGGGGGGGGTGTTCGAGGAAGACCCGTGGGGAAAGGGCCGAACCGCGCAGCCATTGTCCGCTTGTGAGGCTGTCAGCTACCCAGCTCACCGCCCCCGGAATGACGCGGGCCTGCTGCTGCAGTGCGGCGGCACGTGCCCTTCACCCCGCGCCCCACTCCAGCCCGCGGGTCTGAGGCCCCGCCGCGACCCTCACACGTGAAGTGGCGTCTCGCAGGCGCCGTACAGAACACGTGGCCGGCTGGCTCGATGGTCGGGTCGGAAAAGGAGGCAGGACAGGACACCAGTGCCGCACATGGTGCGTGGATGTTGGATGCCTGGATGCACGAGCGCACACCGTTCCCCGCTCACGCAAACAGGTCCTCAACGGGGCAGCGTCCAGCAGCACTGCTTGTTGCGCGGACACTTGCCAGCTAACCGCCGACCTGCGTCACGCGCGTCATTGGGGGCTTTCCCCGCCCGAGGGTGAGGCGCGTGTTGGAAGTGGGGGCCTGAGGGCGGCATCACTGCGGATCATGCTTGCCTAGCCCCATCCCCAGCCGGTAGCCCAGCCGGCGGTGCTTGAGACCGGCAGCGTCGCCGCGGGCGGCTTCGCCGCCGCCGCCTCCAGAAGCGTCCAATCCCTTCCGTTCCTTCGGCTCCGTCGAAGAGTCGGTGGCGCCGCCGTCGCCGACCTTGACGGTGGGCCCCACGATGCCGTCGCCATCGCCGTCCTCCTGCACGTGCCAGACCCACCATAATCACCAACGCGCCGGCAGGAGGATCAAACCACGCGGCAAGAGCAGCGCCCAGGACCAAGTGTCAGGAGGGGGGAGGCCGCCCGAGCGATAGGCCCACCATCACCACCACCACCGCCACCCCGCGAGTGAGGAACAGGGTCTCCGTTGCAGGGGCCAGCCAGCCCACGAGGCACGCCGCCTCACGTGGCTCCGATGCCGACGTGCACTCGCTCGCCACACCACGGCGGGTTCGCAACGCGCTGGTTGTGCTCCGTGTTTGCACCCGCAGCCCGCACTGCACCCACCATCGACCGTCCTTGCAGCGCCGCCATGGCGCAGCACCCAACTGTTGGCGCCAGGGCACCCAACTGGTGGCCCCAGGGCACCCCGCAGCCCGCCTACCTGTATCAGGTGCCCCTCCGCGTCCACTTTGACGACGGGCCCCTCCGCGTCCGTGGCGCCGTCCTCCCCGTCCGTGATCTGGTGCACGAAGTCCATTAGTACGCCCTCCAGGCTACCGCCACCGCTGCTGTCCGCGCCACCGCTACCGCTACCGCTGCTGTCAGCTCCCGTGCTAGAGCCGCCCGAGCTGGTGCCGCTCGCGGCGGCAATCACCACCGCCGCTTCACCGCCGCCACCGGACAGCACTGCCTCGCCGACGGGGGCGGCCTCCGCTGCGGCGATCTTGTTGCCTGCGGAGCGACAGGAGGTGGCGACAGGAGGGAGCTGGCGTCAGTGATACGTCACGCAGTTGGGTGCTGAAGGGAAGCTGGGGGTGGGCCCCACGATGTGCCCTTTCTTTCCCCCCTTTGCGCGTGCTCCTCGGACCCGCAGAGGGGGCAGACGCCCCGCGGGCCTTACTTTTGACGGCGGCCTCCTTCTTGGTTTCGGAGATGTCCTTCAGGATGTCCACCACCCGCTCCGCCACCTTGACATTGGTGCTGTCGAGGCTCTGCTGGATCTCCTGCAGCGCCTCCTCCTGCTTCACCTTGGTTGCCGCCACTGCGTCCTGCAACACCGCCGCAATGCTGGTCACGTTGAGGCTGCTCCCAAGACCTGAGCCGCCGCCGGCGCCGCTGGCGGCGGCAGCCGTCGTGTTCGCTGCCAGCTGGGCAGCAGCAGTAGCCGCCGCCGCCGCCACCGAGGCAGCCGAGCTGTCCGTGGCCGCTGCCGCGGCAGCGCCGCCGGGGTCCTGTAAATCGACGAGTGCGCCCGCTCCCGTCGGGCCAGACCCCGCTGACGCGCTTTGCTTTGACGCGGCTTCGACTGCTCCCGCCCCCGCCCCCGCCCCCGCCGCCGCGACGGGTCCTAGGACGACGCCCGTGGCGGTGACTGGGCCGCCAGAGGCCGCCGCTGCAGTGGCGGCCGCTGCGGCTGTGGCGGTGGCGGCCGCCGCCGCGGCGGTGCTGGCCGTGTCGGAGGCGGCCGCCGCGACGATCTTGCTGTTGAGGTCCTTGATCACCTGCTCCAGCTGCCCCGCGGCCTCAGCGGCCCTATCGCCCGAGCTGGGGGAGGTCAGCGGGGTCTCGATGACCCCGCTCACGTTACCAGACACGAGAGCCCCCTCCGTACCCCCACCGCTGCTGCCGGCACCGCCTGCGGCCGAGCTGCCATCCGAGTTGCCGCCGGTTGTCGTACCACCGGTTATCGTACCGCTGGTCGTACTGGTGTCGGCGGCGGCGCCGCCTGCTACCAGGCTGCCAGCGGCGGCGTCGCCGGCGCCGCCGCTGGCGAGCCCTGCGCCAGCAGTGGAGCTGGCGGCGGCCGAAGCCGCGGAGGTACTACTGGCTGTGGTTGCGGCCGCGGCGCCGTTGGCCGCGGCGCCGTCCGTCCTCTTCGTCCTAGGGTTCTTGGCCATGGCCGACGTCTTCTCCAGGTCTCGGGACACCTGACGCAGCCAGCGGCGTAGAGGGTAAGGCCCGTGAGGTGACAAGTCAGTGGACGGAGGCGTAGGGGATAAGGCCCGTGAGGTGACAAGTCACGTCGAGAGCCCACCCGCCTACCGCACAGGGCGCACTACCACCCAACCCCGCGTCTCATTGATCCGCAAGCGCTCAGCTGCTACCACCCCTCCTGACCCTCCCAGCCCAATCCCATCTGCCCAGCCCAATCCCATCTGCCCAGCCCAAGCCCATCTGCCCAGCCCAATCCCATCAGCCCAGCCCAAGCCCATCTGACTGCAGCCAGAATTAGCAGTAGCAGAAATCAGCAGGCGCCCTTACAGCCCCACCTTGACCAGCATGTCCAGTAGTTCGCTGGCCTCCTCGGTGGCGGACCGCTGAAGCGCCTCGCCCGTCAGCTGCATGGCTAGGGAGCTGGTGGCGGTGGCGTTGAGGGCCACCTGCATGGCCTGTGGGGGTTACAATAAAAGAGCCGGTGGGGGTGGGGGGGGGGGGGAGCATGGAAGGGGAGCAGCAGCAGGGCAGCGCGCGGGGTTTGGGTTGGGAGGGGTTTCGAGGAAGACCCGTGGATGCCAGAAAAAACCGTTTGGATCAGACGTTTTGAGATGCATGCTGGAGAGAACTGGGTTGAGGATACGAAAGACCTGTGGGGGGTGGGGTGGGGGGAGCATGGAAGGGGAGCCGCAGCAGGGCAACGCGCGGGGTTGGGGTTGGGAGGGGGGTGCCTGATAGACACCGCGATCTGTGCGAAGGAGGACGCGGCAAGCGGCAAAAGGGAATGGCTGGAAGGGCAGAACGAACGGAAAAAGATGACGGGTTGGTGCAACCAACGGGGAGGCGGTGGGGTGTGAGGGCCGCAGCACTGCTTGTCCTTACCGCGACTGCCGCGTTCTTGATCTCGTCGTCGTGCTTGTTGCTCTTCTTGGCCGCCTGCACTGCCGAGCTGACCTGGTCCAGTACCGTGATGGTCTGGTTGAGCGCCAGCAGGGTGGACACGGCGGTGGCGCGGACTTGGGACAAAGACTTGCCTGGGGGGCGGGCGTGGTGGTGGGGGAGGTAGAGTGTGTTTGTGTGTGTGTGTTTTAAGTATGCTGAGCTGAGCCGCCACACACCCGTTTGTGTGTTTGTGTGGTGGTGGTGGTGGGGGAGGTAGAGAGTGTGTGTTTGTGTGTGTTTGTGTGGTGGTGGTGGTGGGGGAGGTAGAGAGTGTGTGTTTGTGTGTGTTTGTGTGGTGGTGGTGGTGGGGGAGGTAGAGAGTGTGTGTGTGTGTGTGTTTGTGTGGTGGTGGTGGTGGGGGAGGTAGAGAGTGTGTTTGTGTGTGTTTGTGTGGTGGTGGTGGTGGGGGAGGTTGAGAGTGTGTGTGTGTGTGTTTGTGTGGTGGAGGGGCGATGGGGCCCAGGTCGGGTGCGGGTGTGTGGGCGCCGGGTAAGGAGACTGCGATGGAAAGGCACCCCCCACCGCACCCCCCCCACCACTGCACAGAACATGATGCTGCAGAGTACACCGGCCCCCCTCAACCTCATCCCCAGAGTACACCGGCCCCCCTCAACCTCATCCCCAGAGTACACCGGCCCCCCTCAACCTCATCCCCAGAGTACACCGGCCCCCTCAACCCCATCCCCAGAGTACACCGGCCCCCCTCAACCCCATCCCCAGAGTACACCGGCCCCCCTCAACCCCATCCCCAGAGTACACCGGCCCCCCTCAACCCCATCCCCAGAGTACACCGGCCCCCCTCAACCTCATCCCCAGAGTACACCGGCCCCCCTCAACCCCATCCCCAGAGTACACCGGCCCCCCTCAACCCCATCCCCAGAGTACACCGGCCCCCCTCAACCCCATCCCCAGAGTACACCGGCCCCCCTCAACCCATCCCCAGAGTACACCGGCCCCCCTCAACCTCATCCCCAGAGTACCCCCCCCCCCCATCCCCAGAGTACACCGGCCCCCCTCAACCTCATCCCCAGAGGCTCGGCTCAAGAGCCTGGGACACCCCGGAGGCGGTACGGTACCCCCCCTTCCCTATCCTACCCATGTCACCCGGATCCGGCCGTGTAACCGGGTCTTTATACCCTTCCCCCAACCCCCGCCCGTCCGCCCTCACCTGCCACTGAGGTGTTCCCCGCCACCTCGCTGAAGGCACCCAGCGCCTTCCCCAGCTCCAGAGCCAGGTCGCCAGCACGGTCACGAGCGGACGACCCGGAGGACCCGGAGGGCGAGGAGGCGCCGGGAGATGGGGCCGGGGAGGGGCAGGGGCCGGCGGGGTCACAGGCCGTGGTGGAGTTGCCGCCACTCGCCCCCGCCGCGCCCTCCCCGCTGCTCAGCTGCGCCAGTGCGGCATCCAGCTGCGCGACGACGCCGTTGACGCCCGCCGCCGTGCGCAGGACCTCCTCCTTCACGTCCGCCAGCGCCAGCTCCACCGCCTTGAGCACCTTGGTCTCGGTGGCGTGCTTGGTGTGCTCCTGGGGGCGCGAGGGGAGGCGACGGGGCGCGAGGGGGCGTGAGGGGGGGGAGGGGGTGTGAGGGGAGACGAGGGGAGGGCGGGGCAGCGGTTGAGGATTGGTGCAAGACAGGTGTTTGAGGCTTGGCGGGTTTCAGGCGGTTGCGGCTCGTTGATCACATGACACACGACGACGAGAAGAGGCGCAGAACTCCGCACATTAGCAACCCTGAACACCTCGAAGACTAGCACAGTCTAATCCCTGCATAAGGACCCACGCTGTGGCGGCACACGGCTTGCAGCCACTGCCCCCACAGCTTCACCCGCCGCTGGCAGCCGACGCCCTCCGCCACCCCCTCCTCACCCCCCAACCCCCTCCTCACCCCCCCCCTCCCACCCCCCCCCCTCCTCACCCCCCAACCCCCTCCTCACCCCCAACCCCTCCTCACCCCCAACCCCCTCCTCACCCCCAACCCCCTCCCCCCCCCCCCTCACCCCCAACCCCCTCCTCACCCCCAACCCCCTCCTCACCCCCAACCCCCTCCTCACCCCCAACCCCCTCCTCACCCCCCTCCTCACCCCCCACCCCCCTCCTCACCCCCCAACCCCTCCTCACCCCCAACCCCCTCCTCACCCCCCAACCCCTCCTCACCCCCAACCCCCTCCTCACCCCCCAACCCCCTCCTCACCCCCAACCCCCTCCTCACCCCCAACCCCTCCTCACCCCCAACCCCCTCCTCACCCCAACCCCCTCCTCACCCCCCAACCCCCTCCTCACCCCCCACCCCCCTCCTCACCCCCCACCCCCTCCTCACCCCCACCCCCCTCCTCACCCCCACCCCCTCCTCACCCCCCACCCCCCTCCTCACCCCCCACCCCCCTCCTCACCCCCCACCCCCCTCCTCACCCCCCAACCCCCTCCTCACCCCCCAACCCCCTCCTCACCCCCAACCCGCTCACTCCCACCCCCCTCCTCACCCCCAACCCCCTCCTCACCCACCTTGACAAACGTCTGTATGCCCCAGTCGTGCGAGTTCTTCCCCTGCCCCCCGGCGCTGGCGTTCGCCCCCGCGATGCTGTCCAGCTGCGCCGCCGCCTGCTGCAGCTTGGTGAAGGTGCCGCTGGCGCTGACGTTGGCCTGCCCCAGCTCCTTGGCGGCGTTCTCCACAGCGGACATGGCGGTCACCGCCGCCCGCGCCTTCTGCTGCACCTTTGCCGTCTCCGCCACCACCACCTCGTGCGCCACCAGCTGCTGTGCCAGATGCACCACCGCGGCCTCCTGCTTGACAGCGCCCAGGATCTGAGGCGGGCGGGAGGGGGTACGCGAATCCGCGAATCCACGGCCGACAAACCGCCCGAGGGGGGGAGGCCGCGGACGGATTGGGGTGGGGGCGAGAAGACCCGGTTAGACGGTCGGATTCGGGCGGGGGCGTCGTTCGTAAGCGTGCGTTAAACCCTACCCGGTGAGGGCTAGTGTGTCTCACAATCAACAGGGGGGGCAGAAGGGATTGAAAGGAAGTGCAGGCGCGTGAGGCCCTGTGAGTGCTACCCCTGGGTGCTACCCCGGGCAAACCAGCACTGGCAACCAGCCCGGTCTTCGACACGCGCCGCACGCGACACTGATGTGCCGCAGCAGTGCGTCATCACAAGGCCACCTGCAGGTCTCCCTGCTCCCTGCTACCTCGCCCTGCAACCCCCCTGCACCTCCCCTGCTCCCCCCTGCCCTCTCCCACCGCGTCCGTGCACGTGATGCCGCTGACCACACCGAAGCACAGCAGCGCAACGGCCTTCCGCTTGCGCCAGATCCACTGGGTGCTGCGGCAGGAGGGTTCGGGAACAGTGGAAAACCGTTGAGGAAAATCAAGGAAAGAGGCGATTTACGTATTGCGGGGCGAGACGCGGAGTGGTTTCGGGGCCATGGTGTGAAGCCGGCGTAGTGGCACGAACACCGTACGACGCCACAACAAGATGCGTTGCCACACCACCCAGTCCTGGACCCAGCTGGGGAGGGTGGCTTTGGGATCAGGTCCAAGAGCCGCGAGGGTCGTTTTTAGGAGATGTCGATCGACAGGGCTTCGTAAACAAGGTAAACAGAAACGCATCACAGCCGGTGCGTAGGAAGCCATGAGCGAGCGATGGCGGTGCAGGAGGCGGTGTGGGCAAGTCGACCGCGGGCGGGCGGTTGGTGACTTCACAATCAACAGATTTGTTCCCTGAGCGAACAGCTGTCATCCCCAGCCATGTCCTTTTACCCATATGCATGTCCACCTGGCATCGGGGTCTCCGATCGTCCTGACATTCTCCTAGGAAGTTGCCTTGGTAACCTTCAACGTCCCTCCACCCCACCAAACCCTACGTCCCTCCACCCCACCCATCGCCCACCCGGACGCACCGTATGGCCTCGGGTATGACCTTGAAGTTGCCCCCGCCCAGCAGCTCCGGGTTGAGGTCCATCAGCTTGATGAACGTGACCGCGGGGAGGATGTACGACAGGAGCACGGAGGCGGTGGCTCCTGTGAGACCGAAGATGAACTCGATGTTGGGAACCCAGATGGCGGTGGCGAGGGCGGTGCCTGCGGGGGGAGACAGTGGGGGGGGGGGGCCGGGCGGGGATGGGGGGGGGGGTTGAGCGGGCGGGGATGTCTACCCCACCACCAACCTACCCAACCCCTCGGAGTCACCAACATGTTTTTGTCATCAAGCGAAACCATGTCAATATCCTTTGATTGGGAGAAGTTTTTCCACCGTTTTCACGTTACCCCAAGCACCCACCCGGATTTTCCTCGACCCAACCCAACCCACCCAGCACGACAAACACGACCAGCGCGTGTTTCCCGAACTGCAGCTCCCCGTTGTCGTCGCTGTCCCGGTCCACGTGCTGCAGCTTGAGGTCCACAGCGTCCACCTCGTGGCTGCTGCTGCGGCCCAGCTTGGACTGGGGCCGCCGGGCCGCGGCCGGGCCCCCAGCGCTGCCCGACGGGGGGGGGCTGAGGGAGAAGGAGGTGCCGAAGTCCAGCTCGTCATCGTAGTCGACCGTGCCGCTGGCGGTGCTGCGGGAGCCCAGGGGAGCCGGGGGGGCCCAGGGGAGGCCAGGGGGGGTGGTAGAAATCGTTTACGCGAGGGGACAGGGTAGTTGGCGCAGGAGGCGAGGGTGGGGGCTAGAGGGGCGGGACGGGATGGAACCATGGCGTGTTTGTGAAGGAAGCATTTTTCTCGAGGGAAATCATGAGGGGAAACCCGCGGACGGAGAAGGGAGGAAGAGACCTGGCGGGAGAGGGTTCGAACACACGCGCTCCAGGCCGCAGGACGGAGGTCGCCTGGGGGGTTATATTATACCCCCCTCCCCTCCCCTCCCCTGGGGGGTGAGGGGACGAGGGTCAGCCGGGCGCCGGGTGCGAGCCGAGGATCCAGATGGGATCCAGCCGTGTTCCCCCGTGCTCCTGTACGACGCCGTGCGCTCTCCCGTCACCGCCGTACACCCGGCCCCCACACCCACCGCTTGGCGCCCGACGACGAGCTGTTGCTGCCGCCGCTGCCGCCGAAGCCCATGCCCAGGTGGTTGCGGCCGCTGAAGCCCAGCAGCGGCAGCATGAGGGTGTAGAAGGGCAGGATCACCAGCGGCACGGAGCCCAGGATGCTCAGCCCATAGCACAGCTTGATGGCTCGCTCGTAGGCGCCGCGCAGGCCGTCCACGTTGACGGCTCCGAAGTTTCGGAGCAGGTCACCGGCGGTGCGGTTGCGGAAGGTGAGGTAGCCGAACACGCCCACCACCCAATAGAGCCCGCTGGACAGACCCATGGCCTTGGCGGGGGCGGGGGGGTTGGCGGGGGAGGGAGAGAGAGGAGACCCGTGGGTCGTCGGCACTGAAGAGGGGAAACCGAGTGGGGAAGTAGGTTTGGTACACACTTGGCCTTGGCGGGGTGTGGGGGAGCACAAGCGGGTGTGCTGATTTACCGCTAAGCCACGACACGAAACTCACTCGGCGGAAATCGAACAAACCGGACGGTGGTCCGGTATAGGGGGATGGAGCAGCGAACAGGTGTGGGTGTGGGTGGGAGGGTGGTGGTGCCGGGCTGCGGGCGGATAGGTTGGCAGCTGCGGCTGCGGCGGCGGCCCCCTCCCACCGCCGCGTGCTGCGGCCTGCGCCCCTCCTCCACCACGGCCCTCACCGCCGCACCCCAGTTCCCCTCCAGCTCCGAACGGCGCCCACAACGGGTGCCGCTGAGGCCATGACGCCCACCTCCGCCCGGCTGGGTACGGCAATTAGGGAAGCCACCTCCAGCCAGGGATATACGCCGCATGCAACGCCGCACACAACGCCGCAGGGAGGCCAGGGAGCACGGCGCACACAAGCCCTCTCCATCTTGCCCCTCCACAACGCTGTCTCGTCCTTCAACCCGCACGCCCCTCCTCCCCTCCCCCCTCTCCTCCCTCCGTCCCCTCCGCCCCTCCTCTCAACCCCCTCCCTCCCTCACCACGTTGGTGACTCGGTTCATCCTCGCTGTGGTGGCGGAGTGCAGGTTGTTGAAGATGCCCAGGTAGTAGGGGTGCGCGGTGAAGCTGTACACGATGACCGGAAACGCCACCAGCAGCCCCTCGGGCTGCCACAGCGCCACCTGGCTCACGGCAGCAGCTGCAAGCGAACACAAGGCAGCTGGTTGGGTTTGGGTCGGGCTTCGGAGCAGGGCGGGTGCGGGAGGAGGACGTGACGCCAGGCTGGCGGCTCCTGCTGCCCTTCCTGGCGCCGCCCTCCCCCCCGCCAATTTCGCTTAGCCGCCGAAGGTCGACATCAGACAGGTCTTTTGTATCCTCACCCCACTGCTCCAGCATGCATATAAAAACTTATGTTCTGAACGTTTTTTTCTCGCATCCACGGGTATTCCTCAACCCCCCCGCAGCTCAGCGATAGACGCCACCCATTGTGTGGCGCTGCTCCAGTGTCCGCTGATTTGGCGGCGAGCTCCGACATGAGCTGCCCTGCCCCCAGGTGCTTCCGGTGCATTGGGCACCACACAGACCCAACGACACACACTGGCCAGCAACACGCCACGTCCCGACAATACACACTGGCCAGCAACACGCCACGTCCGATGATGCGCCTGCCTACGTTCCTTGTCCCCGACCGCCGCGCATCAGACCGGCTCCCTCGCCTCTCCCACACGCCCGCTAGCGGAGATTGCGCCATGGAGCCTCTTGGGCAGTGCCCCTCCACCCAGCTGGTGCTTTCAGCCTCTGTGCGGGAACGAAACCCACCCACTCTCAAACTACCATGCATGCACCCCCCCATCCCCAACGCTGGCTCGACTCTCGATAGTTCCCCAGCTAGCAACTCTCCCCTTCATCCCCTCCGTCTTCAACGTGGGTTTCCTCGCTGTCCCCACCGTTCCTCGCTGTCCCCACCCGCCCTTCGCTGTCCCCGCCCGGCCCTCTCCCACCGCCTGCCCCGCCAGGTAGAAGCGCCCCTACCTGTGACCGGGTGCGGCGCCAGCGCGAATATGACGACGACGATTGCGAAGAGGATGACGAAGCCCACGCTCGCCATCATGAAGGTGGAGATGGTGGCGTGGTCGCGGACCCACAGAGCCACGGGCAACGCGCCGAAGAAGCTCACGCCTATGCGCACCGAGGCGTGGGGGGAAAGGAGGGGAGCGGAGGGGAGGGCTGTGGGGGTCCAGAGGTCCATGTGGCCATGTGGGCCCGATGAGGCGGCCGGCGCGACAGAGCGCCTGTGCGTGCGGTGTGTGTGTGTGTTTGTTGCATCATCTGACCGGGCCTGACGTTGGCCAAAGGCAGCTACCCTGCCCTAACGGAAAGACCGCCGAAGCACTCTCCTATGTGTGTATGCTCTCCTCTACCATCTGCAACAACTTGTCGGTTCGCGGCCCGCATTGGCCGCGATTCTCTTCCTCCAGGTTATCTCAATCCCACATCCCACATAACCTGCCGCCGTGCGCTGCTTCCGTTAAGAGACAAGCCCAGGGTAAAATACCGGCCGCTACCCGGCTATGGCCCCGCCACCCACCCGTGATGTACACGTTGCGGGAGGGCTCAGCCCCGGGAGGGATGATGGTCCCCGCCACAGCCGACAACACGTCCGCCAGGATGTTGAGGTAGGCCACAATGCAGCCCAGGTTCAGCGCGGCTGTGCACAGCTGGACTATCTGCTTGCCAGCCTTGCCAATGGCCTGCTCTGCCAGGTCCTCGTACGTCTTTTTGTTGCTGATTTGGCTGCAGTATAGCAGCAAGTTGTACGAGAACCGAGAGGCGGCGATGGATACCAGCATGAGGAGGGTGCCGAGCAGCAGCCCGCACGACCGGAAGCAGAAAGGGTAGCCCAGCACTCCAGCTCCAAGGATGCAGTTAACCAAGTTGAGCGTGGATTGGCTGGAAGATGTGCGACCATCATCCGTTGGCTTGCCGCGCTGCAAGCAGATAGGCAACGAATCGCGTCAATCGACAACCCCCCCTCCGCAGTGTGACTGCACCCCAAAAGAAAGATAATATACTCACCCTACTTCTTCCGAACGAACCATTCGTGGGATTCTCCTCTGCGTAAGGCGTACGCGTTGTTGCTGGAGGCATCGGGGCAAGTTCAGTCGCCGATTAGCACGTACCTATGCTATCTATTAGTGGGCCACGGGGAGATGCCTCGTCATGGCCCCCAGAAACCGACATGCCGCGCCTCATCCGCTGACCATGCTTTGGCAAGTAGGTTCACGGCCAAAATAAGAAGCTTGTCAACATTGCTTACTGGTTATATCGATTTAAAAACAGGTTCTATCTATCTTCTAATTGCTGGTCCACACTGTGGGTGAGCTGGAAATTCAGATGTAGACGTGTCCATTGGCAAGCTAGACCTGACAGTTTGATATTTTCTGAAAATGCGATTATGTAAGGTCACTTCTATTAAATATTACGTCGCACGCAAAGAGTGGTGTTTGGGCGAAATTCAACATTGTGGAATACGGCGTATGGACAGCTCTCGTCCCCCTAAACTGCGGTCCGCAGCAAACTGTCTGTTCAACTTGTACAAGTTTAGACACATCAAAACCGATATGCATACGATGCAGTATAGCCTCCCAGAAGCCAATTGTTAAACACATCGATAAGGTCCCGTTGGCTTTGCTTACGCGCAAGGCCACCGTAAAGGATTCGTTTGCAATGGCAGCCGGTGGGGCCCGGCATGGGCTGGCGCCTTTGCCTGCTGAATCGCAGGTACGTGAGCCAAGCGTCAACGCTCATAATGCACAACCGACATTTCCTGACAACTCTGCTGGAGCGCAGGTCGAGGATCCCACTCTGGAGCGTTCCTTCAGGGGACATAAGGACGCCGTTACAAGCGTCTGTTTCAACCCGAACATGAAACAGTTGGTGTCTGGCTCGCTGGACAACTGCGTCATGGTGTGGAACTTCAAGCCGCAACTGCGCGCTTTCCGCTTCGCAGGCCATAAGGTGGAGCCCGCATAGCAGCAGTGACAGTAACCGCGGTGGGGTGGATACCGCATAGCACGATGTCCCAAGGGGCGTTTCACGGAAGCAGGAAACGCGCTGGCGATACCCCGCAAGCACCAATCAGATGCCACCCACGACGCATTTCTGCCGGAAAACATTGAAACGTGCTCCGCATTTGAAGTGCCGACATCTCGTTCGTATCCGGCAGTGCACTTTGGCTCCGGCCAACGCAATTCCCAAAACAACCCCTCCGTATGCTTTGTACATGGCTCCACCCAGGCGGGCGTCTACTCCGTGGCGTTCTCCCCCGTCCACGCCTTGATCGCCTCCGGCTCCAAGGACCGGACCGTCCGGCTGTGGCAGCCCACCGTGTAAGTGCACTGCGGTGCAGAATGGCCGCCTGTCCACGCTCGCTTGGCATACGGTGCGCCAAGTCGATCCGACCGACCTTGATTGCTACTAGTCCTGCCAGTGACGTAACCTTGCGGAGCCACGTCCTGGCCGGCAGCGGGCAGCCCGCCGCCCCGATGCTTCACTATGGCGATCAGTATTCACTATGGCCGTCAGTATTATATATATTTCACTATTCACCGGCGCCCGATGTGTCTCCCCGCAGCGAGGGCAAGTCCACCGTGCTCAAGGCACACACGGGGACTGTGCGGGGTGTGGCGTTCTCCAGCGACGGCCGCGTGCTGGCCTCCTGCTCGGACGACAAGACGATCAAGGTGAGAGCGGAACGGACCCGCGGAACGGACCCGCGGAACGCAGAAAGCTGGAGGTGGCGGCCGGGCGTGACGAGGGACGTGGGGCAGGTGCTGGCCTGTCAGCAGTGTGGTTGGACCCGACCGCGGCAGCGGTGTAGTTGGACGCGAGAGTGCCCATTATAGAAGGAGGGGTGTTGTTAAAAGGGCAGACGGCACCAAGGACAACACCGTGGAAGGCTCCGCAGCTCGCCGGGCGGCCAGCAGCATCCCAGCATGCAGTCCCGGAGATGAACAGCAGCTGGCCGGGGTGCAAACCATTGAACGGCAGGAGCTGGAGCCATGGCAGGGCCGTGTTTCCTGCTTGCGCCGCTCTACACCAGTCGGCATCAGACCGGCAACCACTGCCCTGGCACGGGGCGACGTGGCCATGCTGAATCCCTGACTCGGCGCCACCAGCCGGCTTCCTCCCGCCTCACCCGTGTGTCCGAAGACAATGCGCCAGCTATTGTACCTATGTCGTGTTCCCGGCCTTTATGCCACCCCTCCTCACCCCCTCTCATCCGCCCACCTGGCAGATCTGGTCCGTCGCCACGCAGAAGTACGCCTTCACCCTCTCCGGCCACCAGAACTGGGTGCGCTGCTGCGGCATCTCCCCCGACGGCCGCCTGGCGGTGTCGGGCGGCGACGACCGCACCATCCGCATCTGGGACCTCAACTCCAAAAAGGTGGTCCGCACCTTCGAGGACCAGTCCGGCCTCATCAACACCGTGGCCTTCCACCCGGACGGCACCTGCCTCGCCTCCGCCTCCACCGACTGCTCCCTCAAGCTGTGGGACCTGCGCTCCAATGTGCTGCTGCAGCACTACCGCGCGCACACGGGCCCCGTCACGCACCTGTCGTTCCACCCCACCGGCAGCTTCCTGCTCAGCTCCTCGCTGGACACCACGCTCAAGGTGCGCGCGTGTTCACTGTGCGCTGTATGAGCGAGAGATTGGGATGGGGCCCGAGGGAGGGCCGCTGGGCGACGGGTGCTCACCCGCTCCGGTGGGGGCCCGGCGGGAGAGAGGATGCCGTCCAGCTAGCGTAGCCCAAAACCTGTTGAGTTGCGTGTGGGCTGGGGCCCACCAACCCCAGTGGGGGCGCCGCCAACCCTCCCAACTGGGTGTATCGTTTTCCTCCTCCGCCTGTCCCTTTAAGCAGCAGTGGCACCGCCTGTCCCTTTAAGCAGCAGTGGCGCCGCCTGTCCCTTTAAGCAGCAGTGGCGCCGCCTGTCCCTTTAAGCAGCAGTGGCGCCGCCTGTCCCTTTAAGCAGCAGTGGCGCCGCCTGTCCCTTTAAGCAGCAGTGGCGGCGCCTGTCCCTTTCAGCAGCGGTGGCGGCGCCTGTGGCAGCAACGGGGGCTTTCGTGGCTGCTGCGCTGCTCGGTCGAGCGTTGTAAACGTGTGGCGGGCGTCATCCTGACGTGGCGGTGGTGATGGATCGTTGTGTCCGCGGTCCCTCCCACTAATCGGTTGCTTCGCTTCATGCCTCAGACCCGCGGTTCCTCGCTTGTCCCGCTGTGTTCTGGTGTCACCGCAGGTGTGGGACCTGCGGGAGGGGCAGCTGCTGTACACGCTGCACGGCCACGAGGGAGCAACCAACGGGACGGCCTTCAGCCCTTCCGGGGACTACTTTGCGTCGTGCGGGGCGGACGAGCAGGTGGGCAGGGGGCATAAATACCGGTTACGCGACATGGATAGGATAGCTGGCGCGTTGTCTTGGGACCCCTACTTTGTGGGCGCATGCTGGAGCAGGTGGGGAGGGGCCAGCGTCCCGGAGGGTGGGGTGGCGCCGCAGGGGTTGAGCTTGGTTGGCGTTTTGGGTGCCATAGCCCGGGGTCTTCTGGAAGGCGCGATAACCAGCGAAACGTCTGGTTATTGTCTGGAGTCTGGGTATTAGGATGCAGCACCTGGAACCAGATGTTGCGCGCAGCCTTGGTCGCCTCATGCCGCCCAAACCCCTGAAGGGCATCCGCCTCGAACCCACACTGATGCCCCCCCACAGGTGATGGTGTGGAAGACCAACTTCGACCGCTTCCTGGAGGACTACACCGCCGTGGGCGTGCAGAAGGCGCCGCGGTCCGAGCCCCTCATCAGCGAGCCGCCAGCCGCGGGCGCACTAGCGCCCTCGCGGCTGGCGCCCGTCCCCTCCTCCGTCCACGTCCGCCAGCAGCTGCCTCCCCACGCGGCTGCCGGGCCCAGCGGCCAGGCCGCACCGGAGACAGGAGCGCCCACGCCACCACGCAGCAGCTCCGGGTATGGCGCCGGCGGGCGGACGGTCAAGGTGGCACCGCCGCCGCGGTCCGTGGCGCCGGCCCTGGGCACGCCGAGTGGCCTCTCGGCTGCGGGCGGTGGGTCGGAGGCGGCGCGGGCGGCGCAGATGCTGGAGGAGTACGAGGTGGAGGTGCCCCCGCCGCTGAACCTGGCCGACCTGCCCGAGTCCCTGGCAGCGACGCTGCAGCACATGGTGGGGCAGCTGGACGTGCTGACGCAGACGATAGGGCTGCTGGATGAGAGGCTCACACGTAACGAGGACTATGCGCAGCGGCTGGACGAGAAGCTGGGGGCGGTGCTGCAGCAGCAGTCGCGGCAGCCCCAGCAGCAAGGAGCGGCGACAGCCAAGGCTGGGGCCGGCTTCGCCGATGGCGGCAATGGGGCGGAGGGGATGTATGATACGTATGAGCAGTACAGCGACCAACTGTGAAGAGTGGGGGAGAGGGTGGGTGGGCGTTGGGAGTGTGACGGGGTGCGTGATCCCGTGTTATAGGTGTGGGGCGTGATCCGCCCGAGCGGCCTTGCAGAACAAGGTAATGCCAGGCAGTACCAAACAGACGTGCATATCGAGGCATGGCCACAGCCAACCAAGGGGGGTCATATGACACTTGCCGAGCAGTAACAAAGGCGTTCCCAGGACTGGGACAGCAGCAGCCGAAAGCTTGAATAAATAATACCCCGAGAGCCGCGCCAACATTGCGGAACACCGTAAACGTGACATGCATCATACCGCCTGCGACATATCTTCCTTGTTAACGTACCGCCTGCCTTGCCAAGCACTGCGTACGTCTCGCTCACTTCCTGCTGAATGGATACCCTATAGCCCTTATGGACATCTCTGTGGCCTATGCGAAGGAAAGGGCTTTCCGTGTTGTGGACGTCCATGCGATGGTGCCCAGTGCAACGACTCCTCCCATGCAAGGGCGGATAGCCGGATCCGCATCAATGAATGCGTTTGCCGCCAGTCCGCCCCACCAGTGTAGGGGCAGGGCCCTGCAGGTTTGCTGGATGGGAATGATGTGTAACGCATGTCCTCCAGGCAGCCACAACGAAGCCAGGCGGGTATCCCACCTGACGCATCGCCCACGTTCCGCCTACACACGTCTGCTCCGACGCGCCCAACACTGCACTCACATCAAGCGACAACCACCCGCTGGCATATTAATACTCCCAGTGAACATCACATCAGCCTGCGCAGATGTTCGAACGCACACCGCACCACATTTCTCATCGCCGTGAAACCCGCGCACGTGAGCGTCCAACACAGACACCGGTATTCCACGGTAGGCCCCGCAGCTGAGCACGCGTTTTTGTCGCCGTTGTCTCATGCATCCCTTTCCAAAACCGTGCTGTGCATGGCCGCTACCGACGGCGTCTCACCCCCAAACGAGCAAACTCCCAACCCTAGACAGTATCGTCAGTGCTGAGCCGGCTGCTTGTCCTGCACTTGGAGCGCACGCGTCGCAGCACGATCCGAGTCGATCATGGAGTGCAGGAAGAACTCGCCCGCCTTGTACGACGAGCGCACCATGGGGCCCGAAGCCACGTAGCGAAACCCGATTTCCTCCTGCCCAAATTTCCGCCAGTACTCGAACTTCTCCGGCGTCACGAACTCAGTGACCTGCGAGACCAACACATTCCGGTGTCGGGCGACGACACGAGTTGAGCGGACGCAACGTGTTCAGCGGCGACCAGCTAGCCCCCGGCAACAACGCCCCTCAGCTCTCAGGTTGTGCAGCCCTCAGCTTCCAGCTTGCGGCTCGCTCCATGCGGGGGTTACGCAGTACGGATTGGCCATCGGGGCACGCCGCGCTCCGCTCCGAAACCACACCAGGCCGCGGCAGCTCTGGACCCAGCGGCATCCATCCACCGCCGGCACGGCTGGAGCACATCAGGACATCAAAACCCGCTCCCCACCCCACCCCACCCCCAAACCACCTCGTCACTAGACGCAACCCAGACCTCCAATCTTCCCGCTCCTCAAATCCTCCCAGAACCCACTCGCCCGCCGGCGCCCAGTGACCCCCCGGCCCCGCCCGCACCCACCGCCAGGTGCTGCGGCGTCGGCTGCAAGTACTGGCCCAGCGTGAAGATGTCGACGCCGACCGCCTTGAGGTCCAGCATGGTGTCGATCACCTCGTCGTCCGTCTCCCCCAGCCCCAGCATGATAGACGACTTGGTGTACACCCCGCACTCCTTGGCGGCGCGCAGCACGTCCAGAGTCTGCATGTAGCCGGCGCGGGGGTCTCGCACCCGCCGCTGCAGCCGCTCCACCGTCTCCACATTGTGCGCGTACACGTCCAGACCGGAGCGGGCCAGGTTGCGGACCTGGGACGGGGGGGTCGGGTGAGGCGGCAGCGGCAAGCGGGGCAGTCGCAGCGGCATGGGGTGTCAGCGGGCAGGGGCCAGCGGCTAAGGGGCATCAGCGGCATGCGTCCCGCGGAGGAAGGAGATCGACCCTGCGTGGCGCTGCTTTCGTACTTGTTCCAGGCCGGGGTGCTTCAACACCCCGGCCTGGAGAGAGAGGTTCGCGATGCATCAGTGCTGGGTGTGGGTGGGCAGCAGCAGAGACGTCATCACCGAGTCATCAGCGCCACCGCCCAGGCCGGCCAAACCGGGGGCCCCACATGGCCGCTAAGCACCAGGTACTTGCCGGCGTATTGGCGACCGTCATTCCGGCCGGCCACTACGTATCTCCCCGGGTGCGCCAGGTGGGGCACACAGCCTGCCAGTCTTCTCCTTCGCCGCCGCCGTCGCATCCTATTTTCCTATCAGGTCGCGTCCTGTCAGATAGCGTCCTACTAGATCGCGCGTCCTACTAGATCCCGCGTCCTACTAGGTCGCGTCCTACTAGATCGCGCGTCCTACTAGATCGCGCGTCCTACTAGATCGCGCGTGCTGCTAGATCGCGCGTCCTACTAGATCGCGCGTGCTGCTAGATCGCGCGTCCTACTAGATCGCGCGTGCTGCTAGATCGCGCGTCCTACTAGCCTGCGGTGTTTTGCTCAGGCGCCACTAAACCACGTCGTCGCCACCCCCCGGCCACCTCCCTGCTCCTCCCACCCGCCCCTTACGACCTTCGGCTTTAGTATCCCCAACCCAGTTCTGCAGCATGCATCTCAAAATGTCTGTTCTAAACGGTTTTTTCGGGCATCCACGGGTCTTCCTCGAACCCGCCCGTCCACCGCAGCCCCCTCCCTCAGGCACGCACCGCGGCGAGGTCCCCCTTAAAGTCGGGCGTCAGGCACTCCACCAGGATGCTCGGCCGCAGCTGCTTGAGCGTCCGTACAGTGAGCGCAAAGTGCTCCGAGCCGCCGTCGGGCATATCGTCCCGGTCCACTGACGTCAGCACCACGTAGCCGACTCCCCATGATGCGACGGCTGTAGCAGTGTTGACCGGCTCGTCCGCGTCAGCCGGCGGCGGTGTGCGGGCCGTGTTGACGGCGCAGAAGCGGCAGCCGCGAGTGCAGGTGTCGCCCAGCAGCATGATGGTGGCGGTGGCCATTTCGCCGTTCCAGCACTCGCCGATGTTGGGGCACTGCGCCTCCTCGCAGACCGTCGCGAGCTTGAGGTCGCGAAGCTGCGACTTGAGGCCCTGGTACACGTTGCCCTGCGGCGCGCGCTGGCGCAGCCAGGCCGGCTTGCTCTGGTTGGGCAGGGCTGCTAGGGGAGGTCCCAGGAGGCTGGACGCCGCCGTCACCTTTTTGGTCCGCATGTGCTGCTCCGCCAAGGTCGCGAGCGATGGGTCCTTTTCCACCGCAAGCCGCACCAGCTCCTCGAACGCGTCGATTGGCGGTGTGATGTCCAGGTCCTCCTGGTCACCGGGCGTCTCAAGGACTGGTGAGCTAGCCCGCGCCACGAGCCTGCATGAGCGCGGACCGCTGCCGCGGCGAGGCAATTGCGACGGTCGGCGGGCTGGCACCGAGGCGCTCCGCGAGCAGCTCGCCTGCGCCTGTTGTAGCGTTCCAAGGCTCCTCATGTTAACTATGATGCAATCTCAGCGATTGGAAATACTAAAAGCGCGTCTGCTCAGGCGTTAGCCATGCTTGGGGACCAGAGCCTACGAAGCTAAAGAACGTGCGTTACCATTAAATATATTCACAACTAATTTTCCATCATAGTTTGAACAATTATGGCATCTGGGTGGCGTGGCGCGGTGACATCCCTTGCATTGCAATTGGCGCGGCGTCAGGCCCATGTCAGCAACATGCGTAAACTGAGCTCATCCAGAATCATATACATGCCGTCTCTTAAAATTGTACACTCCACCAAGTGACGGCCTGTCGGGCACGCTAGAAATCACCAACATCGCCACGCACCGTGCAAGCCTGTGCGATCACCCGCCCCAAAGCCTTCACACCTACGCCAGATCGCAATGACTGCCCTCCTTCGCGCAAAGCCATGTGGCGTCGCTAGCGGCTGCCGTCGTCGCACGCAGCGCGGGGCTGTCGTCGTCGCATCGGCGCAGTTCCGGGAGCGGTCGCTTGGCTCGGCAGCCGCTGCAGCTGTCGCCGCTAGCACGTTGCTATTTACATCTCAGGCCGCCTACGCGATAGGCATCGAGAGCCTGAACATCCTTCCGTCGTTCCTGGAGAAGCCGGCGGCCCTAGCCAAGTACGCCGACGAGCAGAAGGAAAAGCTGGCGCAGGCCGACGAGGTGCGGTCACGAGGTTCGCAACGGGGCTTGTGGGCAGACGCCAGGGTGGTGCCGGTGGCGACGTTGGCCCTGGGCACGCTGCACGTGACGCGCTGCTGCCCGTGCACTCGAGCGCCCATGTGTGTAAACCATAAACCATTCCTGCGGGAGCACTGGCGCGCCAATCCGGCGCGTGATTGCGGAGGCCGTGCCGCTAACGACGATCCATGCCGCTCAAATCAGCCGGCTAAATTAACCTTGAGCACGTATCCGTGTATCCCGTGCAAGCCAGCCGAGTGAGTGTTGGAATGTGCGCCCGCTGCCCGCCGCCCGCTGCCCCTGCCCCCGCCCCTGCCCCTTTGATCGCCCCTGTCGACAGGCTTTTGAAAAGAGCGACTTGCTGAAGGTAGGCTGCGGGCCTCCTGCATGTACTGCACCCAGCGCTGCGACGCTCCGGCGCCAGGGCGCTGTGGGTGGGGTGGGTTTTGCGTGTGAATGGAGCCACGGGTGGAGCTGAGACCCGAAAGTCGGCGGTGGTCGCGTGGTTGCTGTGTGCACACGCCTTGGGGCCGCCTCAGCTCCGGGAGCCGCACCACTGCTCCAGCTTACGGAACAGGACGCGCAGTAGCGCCGGTGTCGGGGCGGCGCAGGTGGCAGTAGCGCCGGTGTCAGGTGGCAGTAGCGCCGGTGTCAGGTGGCCCCGGCAAAACGACAGCGGGGTTGTTCCGTACTTCCCGGCCGCATGTGTCCGGTGTTTGGCCACGTGGGCTGGTGGCGGCCGCCTGCCTCCTCACACCGGCCATGTCAGCCAGGCCCAACACCTCCCCCATCTCTGCCTCCCCTCCCTCGTCCCTCCCTCCTCTCCCCTGCGGCGCGCAGGAGCTGCGTGCCCGCAGCGAGGCTAACAAGGACAAGAACCGGAAGGACGTGTGAGTGGTTGTGGGGCGGCGGCCAGTCACCACACGGTACCGGACTGCCGGTACCTCCAGGGAGGGCAGGACGGTGGTCTGGGCGCCAGCAACGTGACTGACTGTCCATCTCCTCTTGTCGTGGTCCCTGCATCACCACCACCATGCATCACCCACCATGCATCACCACCACCATGCATCACCACCACCATGCATCACCACCACCATGCATCACCACCACCATGCATCACCACCACCATGCATCACCCACCATGCATCACCACCACCATGCATCACCCACCATGCATCACCACCACCATGCATCACCCACCATGCATCACCCACCATGCATCACACCCACCATGCATCACCCACCATGCATCACCCACCATGCATCACCCACCATGCATCACCCACCATGCATCACCACCACCATGCATCACCCACCATGCATCACCACCACCAGCATGGTCCAGGGGCGCACCGCACCGGGGAACTGTGACCGCTGGCCAAAGCCAGCCAGAGCTAGCCAGAGCTAGCCAGAGCAGCACATCCATGATTCGAGCAGTCCCATGTTCCGGGCAGTTCCATGTTCCGGGCAAGACGCCGCCTCAACCTGGCCGGCGTTGGAGGTCGAAGCGCAAGGGCGGGGCGGTCGCGGGCTGCGGTGTTGCGCTTTCCAAACCCCATTGTGTTCTGAATGGCCCCTTCCTCGGCGCCATCGCGCCGCCGCCGTTGCGGCCTGCCCACCTGCCCCGTGCCCGCTGCAGCCAAAACAAGTACTGCTACCGGCAGGCCGAGCTCGGAGTGGGCGACTGCGGTGGGCTGCGCTACATCCCGGGGCTCACGGAGAACGGCAAGCAGAAGACACCGCAGGTGGGCGGGTCCCGGTTGTGGTAGGGTAGTGGGGCCGAGAGTAGAACGGTGAAGCCGAGCATTGGAGGGCGGGCGGCAGCCAGTCAAGCCCACGGACAGTAGCCGCCCTGCGCCCCGATAAACCATACGAACCATACGAACCATGCGAAGCTAATGCCGAAATGCACACATTATGTGTCGTTTGGAGGAGAGCTACCAATGTGGGTGGTCAGGTAGGGCACTATCGGTATGGTCCGCGACTGTGTTTTGCACATGGTGCCCAGGGTCAACTGCCGGGACCTTGTCTCTTCGCCCTGGCGCCCCCACTCGCACCCTCCCGACAGCTGCCTCGCTGCTGTACCTGGTTTGCCGTTATTAGTTAGATACCGGTAGCTCACGTGGCGGCCTAGCACCTCACCTCCGGCTCACCACGCTTTCTCTGGACGGCCACATCCTCAGATTTCCCGGCAAACCCAACTTCTCCGGCATGCACACTCAAGCACGTGCCCGGAATTATTCGCCGGCTAGTTTCTGCCCTCCGTTTCCGATGTCGTGTAACTTGGGGCTTCTGGTCACATGCCCCTCCCCCGCCATCACAGTGGCTGGCTGACCTGCTGGGAGTGGAGGTGCCGGAGTCGGATCCGTCGGCCAAGACCCTGAAGGAGCTGATCTACGATGAAAAGTAGCCGCTGAGAAGTAGCCGCTGAGAAGTAGCCGCTGAAAAGTAGCCGCTGAGAAGTAGCCGCTGAGAAGTAGCCGCTGAGAAGTAGCCGCTGAGAAGTAGCCGCTGAGAAGTAGCCGCTGAAAAGTAGCCGCTGAGAAGTAGCCGCTGAGAAGTAGCCGCTGAGAAGTAGCCGCTGAGAAGTAGCCGCTGAGAAGTAGCCGCTGAGAAGTAGCCGCTGAGAAGTAGCCGCTGAGAAGTAGCCGCTGAGAAGTAGCCGGCTGATGGCGCTTCAACTCTGTGCTCCAGCTATGTATGTACGGCAGCCCCCCAAGTGCGACTGTCGCAGATCACCAGTAGTGACACTGTAACGTGCGGGCCCACGCACGACATGGCTTCCCTGCCTCGCGATGTATTCATGTGCCGTGCCAGTAACACGAATCGCAAATCCAAGCAATCGGCGTTCGTTTCGTCACGACCCCCCTCGACGGATTTGCACCCACAAGGAGCAAATGGTCCGAGGAGGCACGCACGTGTAGTGGGTGCCGACCGGAAAGCCTCGCAAGCGCGCTCTACCCAATGGTTGGGCTGACTGAACTGGTATCTGCATGGTCTGCAGAGCAAGGCGACCATTAGGATGTGGGCGTGGCAGAAACCTTGTGATTCGTCGTCGTCTCAAAGATTCTTTCCACATAGTTACATAAAAATAGTGCGAAATGAGATGCGTCCGAATTCGTATGGCGTGGCTTATTCCGCTTTGAAACCACCCAAAATGTTGGTACGAGGTCAAAAGCTGTCCAAAAAACCACTGAAGAAGGCAAAGACCGCCAGCAACGGCAATGCCAACTTTGGCCAATAGCAGTCTACGAGGTCTTGCGGCCAGGTGCGCATACATGCATGCAACAGGGGCCCGCACGAGCCCGCTTGCTGTTGAATAGTTAAATGCGCGCCCTCTCCAGGACACCAAAACTGCTTCGCCCTTTGCCCCCCCCCCAAAACAACATATCCACTGGGTGCTTGCACACTTGCCCCACGAAATCGTCTCTTCGCATGTCGCGCATTCGCACCCTCCTCTCCCTCAGGCTACATCACACAAGTTCAAACCTGATCACACCCAGCAGACAGTACGAATGCTGCACACCTCCTGCGCAGGAGCACAATCTCCGCGTTCAGGTGACCACCTCCGCTCGTGCCACTGCCTGGCCGTGCATTATGTGCAGACAGCGCGGGATCGGCAGACTCAACTCAACCAGCAGCCCACGTAAACACCTCTGGAATGAGCTTCGCCCTCTGCCGCAGCATACGAAACACGACCAACGGCGGCTAGCCAGATGATGCCCTTGCGGCCTGCTGCCTGAAAACGCATTTTCGTGGCCCACAGCGTCGTACAACCGCGGAAGCGACGGAGAACACAAATTGGAGCGGAACAGAGGCTCAGGAAATGAACCATACAGCAGCACAGTCGACAGCTCGGGCAGCAAGCAAAAGAGAATACAGCAGCACATTTTCACAAACGTTGCATTGCTCTTTTGGCGCGTACGACGCTGATGCAAACAAGGACAAAACCTTCGACACACCCTCCCGCTTTCACACTCCACTTTCACGAAACGCGTCAACAAATTGACCGCCAATCAGGTCAGGAAAACAATTACATCGAGAGTCCGCAAGCACCCTTCCACAGATCGCCGTACTAAGCTCGCACAGGGGTCATTGCACCCTGGCGGTCCGGATTCATGCAATTAGCAAACATGAACGCAAGCTATGGACCGGAGCACAATGAAACACCTACTGCGTCAAAAGAAGCGTGTTCTACAAACCCCAAGTATGGTACAGGCCGCCCGACCGGACTGCAGCCGGCCGCCACCGCCAGCAGCGAGCGGCCTGAGAGCCCAAGCCAGCAACGCAGCGGCCGCCAAGGGGCTGCGAGGCCGCCGATGTGCACCTTCAATTCAGTTCGCTGGTGGCGCACAGCCGCCAAGCCTCATGCGTTGTAGGAAAACAGCGCCCGCCCGCCCCGAGGAGCGCGCACCAATCATGTATCAAACAAGCAGTACAAAAAAGGATGGTGGCGGCGGGGATACCTTCGTCGCGCGCGCGCGCCGGTGCGGTCGAAGGCCCGCGCCGCGGCTGGCCGACCAGGTGGGTTCACCCCCGCCACGTCACCCTCAAGCGATCCCCGTTCCAAACCAAGCGACCCCAACCGATCCCAGGTTCCCAACCCAGCCCGCCAGCCGCCTCAGACGTCGACGATCTGGCGCACGCATGCCAGCAGCTCTTCGTGCGTGCTCCACAACGCCACCTGCGCCGCCACCTGGGGCAGCGAGGGGTTGCCCTGAGCCTCCTCAACGTAGTGAGCCAGCGCGTGCCCCGCACGCGCCAGCAGCACATCCTTGGCCGTCAGCGACAGCGCGGCGCACACGTCATTGGCGCCGTCGCCGCAGTACACGATGTGCGCGTAGTTGTTCATGTGCTGCAGCCGCTGCACCTCCAGCCCCTTGCACATGTTGTTCGGGCAGCGCGAGCAGCAGTGCCCCGCGGCCGCGCCGCCCGCCGCGCTGGTGCTGCCGCAGGCGGGCATCGAGACCTGCACGCCCTGGCCGCTGAAGCTAGGACGGATGACCAGCCGGTGCCCTGCGACGAGCTGGAGCGCGCCGCTGCCGCCGCCGCCGCGTCCGCCTCCTCCTGCGGCTGCCGAGTCGTCGGCCACCCGCTCGAAGGCCGCGGGGTTGGTGATGACCTCGTGCACGTAGCCCGACACCTTGGCGCCAGCCAAGACGTGTCCGATGAAGACCGAGTTGCAGTCCGACAGGATCTTGACGTCGATGCCGGCACCGTGCATCATGCGCAGCAACTCAGCCGACGCCAGCGGCATCTCCGCGCCCAGCTGCTGCAGCGTGGTCAGCAGCTGGTCGCGCGACACGCCACGCCGCTGCACCTCCGACAGGATGGTGTTGGTGATGGGGATGTAGCTCTGCTGCGCCTCCAGCCCCACGAGCATGGGCAGCAGCTCCGGAGCCAGCTGCTCCACCACGGCCTCGCCGGCGTCGCAGTCCGTGAGCGTCTTGTCGAAGTCCGTCACCAACGCGAATCGCTTGAGGGGCACAGGCATGCGGGGCCCCGAAAAGGTGTAGCGAGGAGTGACGGCGGCGGCGGCGGCCGCCGCTGCCTTGGCGGCAGCATCAGCGGAGCAAGCGGCGGTTCCGGAGCATGCGGAGCTATGGGCGTGGGCTGCAGCTGCGGGTGTGGTCGCCCGGCAAGGGGAGGTGGCGGCTGCGACGCAAGCGCCCACGCCGCCGGCGAGCTGGGAGCCCAGCTGCTGGGCCTGCTCGCTGCGCGCGGCCTCGAGGGCCTGGTCCACGATGGCGTCGATGGGGAACGAGTTGCGGCGGAACCAGGTGGTCATGTCGAAGCGGCGCTGCAGCACGTGGCGCACGTCGGACTCCTTCGAAAGGACCTGAGGGGGCGCGCAGAGGATGAGTGTGAGGATGAGGGTGAGCAGCGGCGGTGGTGGTGAGGCAAGAAACATAGATACGAGCTAGGCCAGGCAGGGCCTCATGATCCCCCCTCCCCCTGCCTCACGTGCATCAGCGGCAGGACCGCCTCCAGCAGCAGCCGGTCGTCAGGGTCCCCCCGGAAGCCCAGCACCGGCACGCCGTTGTCGGGCTGGTGCAGGAAGGCCAGCGGCGTGTCGTCCACCAGCACGGTGCGGTTCAGGTCGCGGTTGAGTCGCGACATGTCCTTGACGCACTGGTAGAACTCGGTGCGCAGAGTGCCCTCGCGGTAGATGCGGTGCGCGAAGAGGGCGCCGCTGGGGTCGATCGCGTCGATGATGGGCTTGGCGTAGTCCTCAAGGCCTGGCGGTGGGAGCAGGAGGAGGGGGGCCGCCAGAGGCAGGGCCAACGGGTTCGGGGGGGCGTCAGGACGCTGGCCGACAAACGAGGCCATGCAAGCAGCGGTGTTTCGGGAGCGCGCAGCAACACGTTGTTAAGGTACATTACATGAGCAGGCTTCCGGTGTCGCTGACCCACTCGCGCCAAATCCCCTGGCCCACCTTCCGTCACACAGTACACGCAACACTACGTCAACATGGATGGGGCGCAGACGCAGCAAACACATGGATGGGGCGCAGACGCAGCAAACACAGCCAGTCACCCACCGGCCGTGAAGATGACGACCTCGGTGAACGAAGCCAGCTCCGTCAGGAACTCCCGCAGCCCCGGCCGCTCCACCACGAAGACGCCCGCGGGGTTGAGCTTGCTGCCCATGCCCACCACATGCGTGCGCACGTAGTGCGGCAGACGAGGCGCCCGGCGGGGAGTGTAGGACGAGACGAGGGTGCCGTCGAGGTCGAGAAGGACGCACAGACGGCCCGCATGCTCGGGCCGCTGCGGAGGAATGATACCCCACGAGGACTCTGGCCGCTGCGACGGCGGCTGTTGCAAGGCTCGCGGCTGGGGCTGGGGCTGCGGCTGCGGCTGGGGTTGGAGCTGCAGCTGGACGACAGGTGGCGGGTGCGGCTTGGTTGTTGCCGCGGGCGCAGCCACGGGCGCGGTGGCGGAGCCGTTCACGGACAGCACCTTAAGCGACTCGATGAAGGAGCTGAGGAAGGGGTCGACCGAGAGGGAGTCGACGTCCAGCAGCTGCGGCTTGCGGCACACGGGGCAGTTGTAGAAGCGCTGCTGCTCCGGGTCGTCCTGCGCGACGATGCGCTCCAACAGCTGCAGCGAGTTGGTCACATTGCTGTTGGCAGGGTTGGCTGCGGAGCACAACCACACGCGGGGAGGGACAGGGACCGGGCGGGCAGTGAGTTCCCTAGCCACGACCCACAGGTCCCACCGCCCGCGTCTCCATGCTTGTTTGCTGTGTGCAATCCGCACCCGCTTGCATAGGCGAGGTAGCGAGGTACTCAGGTTCTAACACGAAAATCTCAACTCTACGACCCACATCGTATACCGGTAGATCCCTCACCCACCGGGACCCCTCGGCAGTCCCACGCTCCCACCTTTTCCGTCCGACGCCGCCGGTGAGAGCGGCAGCTGCTGGTCGCGCACCGCCGTCACGTGCGCCACCAGGCAGCCCCAGCAGAAGCGATGCGCGCAGGTGAGAACCACGGGGTTGTGCAGCGTGTCCAGGCAGATGGGGCACTGGTACTCCTCCAGCACGTCACCCGGCTGCGAGGAGCTGGCCAGGCCGCTGACCAGCACGTCGGCCTGCGTGGCCAGGGCCGCAAGGCGCGGCGACGTGAAGAAGACCTCGTGCTCCAACATGTGCAGCGCCTGCAGGGAGATGCTGGCTGCGGAGCCGAAGGACTCCTTCAGGTGCCGGTTGCGCTTCTTGATGGCCTTGACCACCTGTGGTGCGAGGGGGCCGGTGCGCGGGGGCGCCAAGGGAGGGGTCAAGTTGGGTGGGGTTGCAGAGGGGAGGGCCACGGGAGGGGGAGCGGTGCGCAGGGTTCGGTGCTGTTGCTGCTGCTGCAGGCCGTTGCTGGCCTGGAGCGCAGCTGGAAGCGCAGGACCCAGGGGTGGTGCAGGTCGTAGTATGTTAAGAGGGAGGGTCATGTGCATCCGGGTTAAGCCGCTGGGGTGTATTGTAGGCTGTGGTGCAAGCCGCAATGAACACTCCACAACCGCCCAATAGTCCTCGTCTGCGATCTTTTTCGCATCAGGCCGTTGACGCAACGGGACCCACCGCCAGGTAGTTCAGTGCCACAAACTTGATGAGCTCCTTGATCTCTGAGCGAAGTGTTGTCAGCTGTTGCACGCTGCCCGCACAGTGGCTCCCATGCAGCATCTTGAGGTGGGCCTGCAGGCCAATTACGACTTCTTCATTGTCGGACAGCAGTGGCGTCCTTCCATCAGCCCCTGCCGAGGGCCCTCAGCGAGCATATCCACGTGGGCGACACGGAGAGAGGGACACCGCTTACCTCTATCCGGTCAGCTGTCTCCGAGTAGAACTGCGAGACCTTCCGCAATTCCGCCTCGAGGAGCTTCTGGAAGTTGGAGCCCCCAACATCTGGAGGATTCAATTCGGTAGCGGGGGGGGGGTCGAGTTGGCCTCAGGGCATAACGGCTGTGGCAAGGTGTTTCTGCCTCAATAGCCAACGTGTGCTAGGATCTGGGATCCCTATGTAACGGCGCGAATAGATATTCCAGGAGACATTCGATGGATTCACCAAGACGAGGACGCCAAAGCAACGGTGCAATTGTTCGCTGTCTCGCCAAGAAACTCGCGCGAGTTGTTAACCATCATTAATTGACTGGTATACTCATTTTTTGCACAAATTATGGCGGGATCCGCTGATACTACCCTGACCTGATTGCAGTATGTCGTCTTTGATTGCCTTCTTCGCCGCGCGATAATCAAAGTAGGCGGCAGAAAATGATCCCCTTCGACTCGCTTCACTAACGAGTCGTTTCGCGAACTTCATTTCCTGCGAAAAAGGTTGGTCGGCGCGTGTAGAGGCGCGTGCCTTAAGGAAGTTTGTCTCCGAGTAGCGCGGAAAATTAAGTTGCGAAATTGCCCCACAGGATGGCCATGGTGTATTGCAAAAAGCCGTAAATTGCGGCTGAAGGCCAGCAGGCCGAGCCCTTAGGGTTGTCGCATGGTCGGCCCCAGGGACGGCTCGCGTGGCCGTGGTGAGGATGCCCAAACAAGCACTTGTCGACTACACACGAAGGACATCAATGGCTTGCGGGGCACCGCAGGGAAGGACCCCTCTCAAAGCGACAAACCTACCCTCAGACGACTCGAGCTCAGCAACCAGCCACCGTACGCCCAGCGTCCACGATGAGCCGCTTAGAGAAAATTGAAGCTGATTGGCGGTGCCAAGGCGGGAGCCGAGCAAAAGTCTTCGGCAGTTGACGTTGTTTGCTTCCCTTACAACAAGCGAGATAATGTAGAGGCCACCAAGTGAAAGGTTTTGAACAACATACAACATAGAATATGTGAACGAATACTTCAAATAGGGGAGGCGAATGTGCCTGGCGGCCGCCGATGCCGATGCCAGGACAAATGTTGGGGATGCTTCGTTGTCGTACAGTCCCTGCTTGCTTGCCGAACTGAAATCTTCTTCGCAACGAAAAGTATAAATAAATTGGCCCTAGCAGAACATAAAGGGCTGAAATAACCTTCCATCGTTGGACAAATGAATATTGGATATTCTTTATTTGGAACCTCCGTCACCGCGCCGATAGCCCGTTAACATAATATGGTGTACGTTCGGCACAGTGTTGATGGTTCAGTTAGGCTTGAACTATGTCTCACCTAGATGCGGATTTGGCAAAGGGATGCATGAGAAGTTGAAGACAAAACGGTGTGCCCACGTGCAGCCCCGGTCTGCACCGCTGCACGTACCCATTTGCGTTGGGAAGGCCAATACGAATTCCAACATTAGCGCTTAACGCACGCACGGTCAAAGCCTAATGCGTGACGCTTGCGCTACCATTTCACGTGCTAGTGCTGCCAAATAAGGCTCGGAAATCTATGAGGTTCAAAATACCATTGTTAGGGTTAGTGGACAAGGCCAGTTACCGTTCTGCGTGTGTCGAACGAGTGGTGCCGTGGTGTGGCGGCCAGCCGACTAACTGCCTCGAAGCGACATCCTTGGTGCTGCTGCACAACCCTAGTAATTGCGCCATCCCAGCCATTTGTTGTTACATACTAAACCGCGGGGAAGCCATGGACAGCAACATGTATGTGCAGGTGTGCGCGTGATTCTCACCTCCACCGTGTTGATCCGTGTTGATCCAACCCAGATCCTGTCGGCGTGGGGTGCATGCAGGGGCGTGCAGGCGCGTGCAGAGGAAGAAGGCAGTCCGCGGCCACCTAGGCCCTCCTAGGCGCACGCTGCGCATGACCCTGCAGGTACAGGCCGGTACCATCCCGTTGCCATGACTTGCCTATGAGAACAGATGCGAACAGCATGCCAATAAGCACAGCAGCGCTAGCAGCCCATTAATCAAAACAATGCATGGGATTTCAGTAAATAGCAACGGTACTTGTTTGGTTGATGATGCTCGAATGCGTTGAGTGCGTCACTGTCGGAACTGCAACAACCAAAGTTAACGGCCCCCACCAAGCCCTACAATTCGCTCGCGCGCGCCGTCTTCGCGTTTTTCGCGACCTCTTGGTCTTTGTTTGTTGGGACTGCCCGTCGTGCTGGATCTCCCTACGCTGGCCGGCCTTTCGGATGGCGCGTATTTCACGTGTGGGTGGTGCCCTGGGCCACCGGGAGTTTTGGTCGACCCGGCCTGCCTAGAGCCGCCGTTTCTCCTGCGGTGGGGCTTCGGGTGCCTGGGTTGCTCTTTTTCGGAGCCCAGTCCTCTTAGGCGCGGCGGCGCATCTTTTGTACGGTGCAATTGGTGGCGTCTGCTGGCTGCTAGCGCTGGCTCCTTGTACTATTTGAGGTCTCGGGATGGGCCGCCCCTTTTGCCGTATGTCTTGACAAACGGCTCTGCCGTACAACGCGCAACGGCATGTCTCATGTGCTGAGTGGTGTCTGGAATCCTTTTCGTCAAACGCAACAAACCAACACTCTGGGCATTCACCTAGGAGCACTTCGCGCTTTGGCGTCTTCGGAAGCAGGCAGATGGCGAGCAGGAATGGATGGTAGCGGCTGGTACCAGGCAAGCAAAACCTGGCGGCCTGGCGACTTCAAACAACCAACGCCGATGTTACACGGCCCGTCAATCTGCCCGCAAAGAATAATGCAATGCGATAAGAGACGCAATCCGTCCCTAACGAAAAAATCCAACGGCCTCATGCAAATTGCAAGAAGCTTCAACCAAGCCGCCCTGTGTCGCGCCGCACAAGGAACCGCCAGCCTCGCGCGCGGGGCGTACTCAAGCGGTCGCCTGCACATCACGACTCAGCAACATTCCTCGCAACCCCACCCGCCCCTATGCCATCCACTGCGATTTCGCAGCTGGAATCCGTATGACGTCTTGCATAATCTACGACAGGGTGTTGAAGTACTCCAGCGACTTGGTGGGGTCCGCCTTCATGGTCTTGGAGCCGGGGTTCCAGTTGGCCGGGCAGACCTCACCGTGCTCGTCCGTGAACTGCGGCACAACAACATGACAGAGCCCAGCAGGCAGGCGCGATTGAGCAAATGCGAAATAGGACATGCTCACATGCCATGCATTTGGAACAAGCGCAAGAAAGGAGGTGTATGGGCGTGACCCAAGTATCGTATCGGCGCAACCGATCCGGGTTCACTGCTGGTTCGCATCCCTCGCTGCACGTCAGGTTCGTGGATGCTGTGGAACGGCGCTTGAAAGAGCAAACACATGTTAAAGGCATGTTATGTTTAGACGTGGAACTTAGGAGTAAAGTTGGCGCCGGGCTCCCACTAGAGTGAGACGCGGCGGTGCACCCAGCACACTCGGCCAGCCAGGCTCCGCACCTGGAAGGCCTTCACCAGGCGCAGGGTCTCATCGACGCTGCGGCCAACCGGCAGGTCGTTGATGGTGATCTGGCGCAGGATGCCCGTGGGGCTGATGATGAAAAGGCCACTGCGACGACAAGACATGCAGCAAAGGGAGGCGCGGGCAGCAGAGGGGAAACAGGGAGCGCTCAAGACAGGCTCGCCGGGGTGCGAGGCTGTAGCTGCTTACAGTACGGCAAGGGCAACGGCAGTCGAGTCAAAAGGCCCGGGTGTCCGGTTCGAACCAGTCGGCGCCATGGTAAACCGGTTGCATATCTTTAGCAGCAATGCGAAGGGAAACGTTCTGCGAAGATGCAACAATATATTTGGTTGCCGTCTTCATGATGGGAAAGCAGCTGGCCTGACCCTCAGGACCACTTGTAGACCTCCCAACCGACCAGTGGGCGGAACTGGTTGCCCGTTGATGCCATCAGTTCGACTGGCGAACCAGCCCGTTGTATCGCATCCCCTTTTCACTTCACCCAGCGCCGTCCTTCACGTGCTGGGAGCCGAACACGCCACTAGGGCCATCCAGCACCCCACCCAATCACGCAAGACCAGGGCTCTAGCTCTCCTCCAGGCACGGGCGCCACGTTTGGCCTTCTGGTAGCGGACCGAGACCGTACTTAGTCAAGTGGTTACTATCGTTCGCCGGCGGGCCGCAGAATAAGAGCCTGCGATTATTCCTCTATGTTCCCGGCCGCAAGCGTTATGTACTACAGTTCAGGGCCCCGAAGCACTCCTCACCGCAGGGTCACGCCGGCGTCGGGCCCGTCCTCAATGAGAACGCCGTAGTCCTGCATGGCAGGGAGTGGCACAGAGGGGGTCGTCGGGTTCTGGGTGTAGGGTTCTGGGGGGTTCTAGGGTTCCGGAGCCGCGTGTGGCCGTCGGGGTCGATATCAGTATTGCAATGCCATCCTGTGCGGCGTCAAACTGACACGTGGCAGCCATGCCCAAATGGTCGCCGCACCAGGTTCCATTCCACATGGCGCACTACGTCGGCATTACAAAATCCCCAGGGAAAACAATTGTCTACGGTACCCGAGGTGTACGTCGCAAGTCGCTGTGTCTATCGTGGTCCGCCGACCTGCTGCAGGCGACGCAACAGGAAGGCCTGGGAATGCTTGTGCTAATGAACCCTCAAACCACGGCTCTGCACCTGAGAAATCTTCTTAGTCAGGTCCGCAACCAGGGGGTACTTGCAGCCGCCCAGGCCACCCTTGTTACGGGGAGTGTTGCTGAAGGCCAGGTGCGTGAACTGGCTGTCAATGCTGCAGCCAATCACCTGCAGGAATAACGTGGGTATGACCGTTGGCAGGACATAATACGAACAAAGCGCACCGACGCTACCCCGGCCCTCCAACATGCGCATCTAAGCTAAAAGGCTCGTGCGTCAAAATTCCAGTCTCAATGCGTTGCCGCGACCCCACCTCGGTGTTGATGGCCTGGAATTCCCCGAGCCGATCTGAAAACGCGGGCGACACGCAAGTTTTATGCGCAGATTGCAATCGCAGACCGATGGTAGGAAGTCAACAAGTTAAACAACAGAGTTATGGCCAGTGCAATAACTTAACCCCAGATGTGAGCATGCCCACCTGAGAACGCGACAATCTCGGTGGGGCACACGAACGTGAAGTCCAGGGGGTAGAAGAAGAAGACGACGTACTTGCCCTGCAGGATGGACCCTTGTTCGCTTCAGTGGTGGGCGCTCTACCACATAGTGATCCGCCCCGTTTCACCCCCTGGCCAACGAAACGACGCTGCACCGCAGAGGCCCCACCTTGTAGTCATCAAGGCTAATCTCCTTGATTTCGCCGTTCACGACGGCCTGGGCCTTAAACTTCGGTGCGGGGGCACCAATCTTGGCCGTCATGATGCCCGATCGACAACAAATGAACACGGACTATCAAAAAAGGTTAAGTTTAAATCACCAACGCAGTAAGATGTACAACTGCGACGTTTGATATGTGCCCGAGTCACAGGCCCTCCTCAACTGTACGACCACGAACCTTCGTTCCGTCATGGCCCCGATCTGCGATGAGCACGCAACGCATGTGATTCATAATATATTCTGCGGTTATGGCCTAATGCCATGGCCAGAATGTATTACATGGTTCCCGATCATGTTGCATTGCCGGTAAGCCGTCGCCTATGTCGCTGCCTCACATTGCACCTCTGTATTATGCCGTCATCGCTGTGCTAACTGCAAAGCTAAACTTCACGTTGCCAAATGTAGCCCAAATTCTTCCATCCGTCACACCATCAGCTATGCGTGCGATCCTCATCCGCTTCGCACGTTTAGGCTCCCGCTGTGGTTCAGGGGCGGCCCATCCCGTCCATCTGTTGCGGCGACCGCACAGCCCCTTGTCGCATCCCCTTCACCCCCTGAGGCAGGGTACCTGCAAGGCAGAGGAACGGGCATCCATTTACCTGGGATTTCCACACCATAACGGCTTTCCACACCAACCAACGGCTTTCCACACCATCAAACGGCTTTCCACACCATCAAACAAGCTTTCCACACCATCAAACGGCGCACGAAGCCTCGAGGTGGTTTGATAGTACTCTCCAGCAGTGGCTATGTGTAGTGTCGTGTGGCGGTACGGGCGATTGGCCGCCAGCAGCGCAGCAGCGCAGCACCGCGCCTGTACATGCGCACGTGGGCGAGCATACAGATTCCCAAAGCCATCCGCTGTGTATGAACACGGTTCCAATACCTCTCCCAGGGACATAGCCCGCCCTTCCAGGTTGCATCCGCATTTCTCACTACGCACAAGGCACGACCCGTGGGCCTTTCAGTCTGTGCGGCCTGCAAGCTGCAACGACGTCCGCTGGCCGGCCGTCTGAAATGGCAGCGAGAGTCCGGAAGGGACCGGCGCGGCTGCAATTCCCGCACCTGATATGCAAAGGTGGTAGCCGATCCATATCTGCCAGCAGGTCGCCGTACATCTCGCCATAGTACTCGGCCGGGACCTGCGACCCAAGGGGGGGAAGGGCATGCGCGGGGGGCAGGGAGGGGGAAAGTTGCACCCAGTTCAATCGCAAAAATACGACGAAAAATACACCACAGCTGCACAAGCACATTCCGGCAGTTTACAGCAGTGTCAGTCGTCGGCCGGGCCCACTGCCGGAAACACCCAAATGGGGACAACGCGAGAGCTGGCCCCACAGCCGCCGCCGTACCTGGCTGCGACGCGGCCGCTTGGATTCCCGGAACGCCGCCGCCATCTCTTCCACTCGCCGCGGCGGCAGCTTTTGGGAGCACAGCAGCCGGAACAGCGGCCCCGCCACCTGCTCGTCAAACATGCGCTCGTACCTACGAAGGCACGGCGTGGATGCAAGCGGCAGCGGCACCCGCCGCGTCCCCCGGGTGTCGACATAAGAGTCCAAGAGGCTGAGGCCGGAAACACGCGTGTGTCGCTGGGCGGGTTTGCCCCGTGGCCACGGCAGCAGCGGCGCGACAGCTGTGCCAGTCCCTTGGATGTATGCGAGCGGGAGGGTACCGGCCGTGAGTTTTGCGTCTGGAGGCATGTGTTTGCCCCACGATGGTGGGTCCAACCTTGCACGATAGGTCGGGCAGGCGCCAGCGTGGTCCTTGGGGAGAAACGCCACCAACGGCCCCCACGCACCGCCCAGGGATTCCGTTTTCCGTACCCACCTCCGCAACCACCACCGTACCACTGGCCCCTGGCCGCCGCAGCCCCTCCCTCGGCGCACATTAGCCTGTATCTTTTCCTCCAACAGACCGCCGACGGGCCATATCATCCACGGGTTTCTCGGCAGTCAACCCAAGTTTCTGGCATGCGCACTCAGTCGCGAGTCCGACAACTGTCCGCCAATTGTTTTCTGCCCTCCGTTAGTCCGTGTCCTAAGCCGCGTAACCGGGTCTCCTCGCTGCCCCAGCCCCCAGCCCCCAGCCCCAGTCCACCACGCCTCCCCCCAGCGCCAACCTGAGCATCACGATGGGGTAGTCCACGGACGCTGTGGACCAGTTATTGAAGTGCTCCCGCAGGCCGAACAAGTCCTCGCGCCTGGGGTGCGAGACGGCGCGCAGGTGGAGGGGGTTTGATAAGAGAATCCGCAGGTGGAGGGGGGCCCAGGGGCGCGAGGTTGTGGCGGGGAGCTGAGTGGAACCCTCGGCTGCGGTGCAGGTGTCACGTGGTGCTGGGTGAGAGAGCGACGGGTAGGTGGTTGAAGCGGTGCACGTGAGGTGTTGTGTGCGGTGGTTGGGGCCCGAACTCGGTTATTTGTTTTGTCAGGTGTGCCAAGGCTGCCGGTGCTAACGCGGGGAAAGCGGGCAGGGGAAATCCAAATCCACCATGGTGGTTGTGGTTGTGGTTGTGGTTGTGGTTGTGGTTGTGGTTGTGGGGGTTGTGGTTATGGTAAGTATGGTGGTCGCAGTGGTGGCTTCATTTGCCGCGACGCCGCGGAAGCTGGACGGAACGGTTGCAGGCCAGTGGTGGTACCACCCACCATACCGTCAAGACGCGAAACTCCACGCCAGTGGCAGTGTGCGCGGGGCCCGGGATTGTGGCGAAAAGGGGCGGGTTGAATCCACTGGAAAGCGTACCCCGCGCCCGGCAAAAGGAGGAAGCACGACACACGAAACGGGAGGGACGGGGCTTGTAGCACCACGCCGGCTCTGGCGGAGATGTCCACATCCCCCGTCCGGCGCCATCCGCCACCCCACCCCGACCCACAACGCCCTGCGTGAGGTAGCTGCCGCACCCCCCCGGCGTCGCATTCCCAGCGAGCCCCACCTGGCCACGTAGTCCTCCAGGGAGGGCGGGAAGGTGCCGGGGGCTAGCCTCGAGGGGTTGCCGCACGTCTTCTGCGCCTGGAGGGTTTCGAAAGAGACCCGTCGATGCCAGAAAAAACCCGTTTAGAACAGACGTTTTGAGATGCATTCTGGAGAACTGGGTTGGGGATACGAAAGCCGAAGGTCGTAGGTTGACCTTCGGCGGCTAAGCTAAATCGGCTGCGGCGAGACGACAGGAAGCGAGGAGGGGATGCAACGGGGGCGGGGGTCTGGAGAGGCAACGGCTTGGGACGTGGACGCAGGCCTCAGGGCGGGAGTCGAGGGCCCTCCCCTCATCAACCCAACTCGTTGCCCTGGCCCCGGTCCCTTCCTAACCCTCCCCCTTCCCCGCCCCTTGCCCCTCAAATAGCGCGTTCACCACACAATATGGCAAGCACACGAGATGGCGTGACACCTCGTCCACCGCCGGGCTGCCCTACCTGATGGCAAGCGTGCCCCCGGCGATAGTGGCTGGCAACCGCCGCGAGTGGATCGCCGTACAAGTACACCACGTGGCCGGGGCGCGGGGTGCGGGAGGCGCTGCCGGTGGTGGTGCTACTGCCGCCGCCGCCGCCGCTGCTTGTGCTGGCGCCACCCACCTGGTCTCCTGAATAGTTTGGCGGCCTGCGGGCTGGGACCAGGGGCATCAGCGGCCGGTGTAGGTGGCTGCGGCTGGGTGCGGCTGGCACGGGGCCAACACCGGCTGATCCGCAACGCCCAAGATCTTGAACATCCCAGACCCGCCCAAACGACCGCGCCCGACATCTAAGGGCCGTTGAGCTCGCGCAGGGCCTTACGTGCACCTAGCAAAACACACACGCCCACCGCGCCTGGCAGCGAAGGCACGGGGAAGGGAGGCAGAGGCAGCGCCGGCCCTAGCCGCCAGCCGCCCCCAAGCGCCCAACGCACCTCGGGCAGTGCCGCAGGTTGTCCGCGTCGGTTAGAAGGTTGGTGGTTATGCCGTAGGCGTTGAGGTGGTTGGACAGCTGCGTGCTGCCGACGCCGCCTGCGTTGTGCGGCGGGGGGGAGGGCCGTGCCTGCTGGGAGGTCAGGTTAGGCGCGGGGGATGCCGGAAGCCGCCGGTAAGCGCTGTCGCGGGCAAGACGGAGCAGCCTAAGGAGCGGGCGGGCGCAAGTCCGTGGGACGGGACGGGCCAGAACCCGTCACAGCTGGGTGCCGCTGTGGGCTGTGGGCTTCGCGAACGCATGCGCGACAAGTGATGCGAGCGTGTCTGGCGTTGATTTCCTGAGGATGGCCTGGTCGATGTTGCCTTCGGATGATCGGGTGTAATGAGGAGAGTGCAACTAGGAACGGAGAAGGGGAAGCGCGGGGGCACACCGCATGCAGCCATCGTGTTCCTTGCGAGGAGGCCCCGCAAAAAGACGTCGATGAGGCCAGGGAACGCACCGAAGGACGAGATCAGGACGTCCATAGCGGTTAGCTCGGGCCCCGCCTGCTCCAGCGCGGCCAGGAGGTCCGCGACCGCCGGCGAAGCCGCATCCCTCCGTGCGGATAGCGCCGCATGCAACGCATGCATGGTGAAGTGCGGGTGGACTACTACAGGTGAGGTGGCTAGGCCACCCCGGGGCCCGGGGTGAGCCTTGAGAAGCGTGGGCGCTGCGAAAGAACAGGCAAGGATCACGAGGATTGTACGTAGACGAACCTTGTGCGAACGTGGCATATACGTGCCGGGGGTATGTAACTAAATTAAACGCGGGAGTACGGCATCAAAGCGTTCGTCATTCCCCAACGCGATCGAGTGCTACGTTCTTGCGACAGCACGCAGGAGTATAATATTTACGACGCTTGCAATCAAGCATTAGTCTTTGTTTGCTCTAAGGGTACTTGCTGACGCACTTTGTTTCACTTCCCTCGACATGGAATTCGACAATGCCGAAGCTTTGCAGGAATACTGCAAAAGTACAGGCCGCACGTTTGTAGCTCTGACAATGTCACAAGCCGGGAGGGAACTTGGCACCATCGACCTTGAGCTTTACACAGATATAGCACCAGCGACGTGTGCGAACTTCCTTCAACTTGTAAAAGGAGGAGGCCAGCATTCGTATGGGGTGCGTTATACTTGGGCATGGACATGTGTGACACATTCCCTGCGAGGCGTTGCCTCCATGCGACACAAATCGCATCATTTTATTCGAGGGTGGACCATGTACTCTCAGGCGGCATGCTAACCTAGATTTGTGCGCCTGGACACCCGCGCCCCCAACCCTTGCCGATGCCTATGTCCCCATGCCATGCGCGTGCCCTACCAGCAATACCTCCAGACGCGCCCTTATCGCATTGCATGGAACTCTATCTGGCGTCAGGTGGCGTCAGGTGTACCCGACTTCACCGGAACCCTTTTCCCTGGCTAGTCGACTCCCCAGCCTACTCTTTACCACCTGGCAGCCCACAACAGCTGCCGTGGCCACCCACGACAAAGCCGCAGCTTCCTCGCAACACCGCACCGCATGTGTCCTCTCAGTCGGCGGGCTCCCAGCTGGCCCGTTGCGGCAAGCAGCCGACCCCCGTAATTGCCAGCACCTGTCCCCCCACGCCGCCGCTGCAGCCACTCTTCGGAACCCCCTGTAAGCTCCCCCTCTCGACCGCGACGGCACCGCATCCAATCTCGGTGTGCCGCCCTCCTCTTCCCCGCTCGCAGGGCAGCCCAATCCATCGAGTGGTGAAGGGAGGCTGGATCCAGGGAGGGGACGTGGTGGACGGCAGCGGAAAGGGCGACCCGGGGTTCGTGTTGCCTGATGAGACCTTCGCCGTCAAGCACGAGGAGCGAGGCATCCTGGGCATGGCCAACAAGGGGCAGCCCCACACTGCCGCCACGCAGTTCTACATCAGCCTCTCGCCGCTGCCCTTCCTGGACGGCAAGCGGGTCGCATTCGGAAAGGTCCTAACAGCGGAAGGTGCGAGACACGGGTGGGGGCGGCGGGGGGGATGGCGTAAAGACGACGGGGCGGCCGCGGGGGACGCTAGTTGCACCACCCACTAAAGCGTATAGGCGCTTTAGCCCAGAGTACGCAACGGGCACGGCACAGGACGGAGTCTGACGGATTACTTTCGGGAAAGCCCGAAGGTTTTATGGTTTTAGTGTCCGACGGATTACATTCGGGGAAGCCTGAGGATTTTATGGTTTAAGTGTACGACGGATTACATACGGGAAAGCCTGAGGATTTTATGGTTTTAGTCCGACGGATCACATACGGGAAAGCAGCCAGCGCAGCGATGTTGCTCGGCTGGCGCAGCATCTCGGCTGGCGCAGCGTCCGGCCGCACAGCGTCATGCGCGAACACACGTCGCGTTATGTAGTCGTGCCGTTGCGCCTCGCCCCATCCCTTTCCTGCGCCCCTTTCCCCTCCGTGACCAACCGCCGCCCTCGCGGCTCTTTCGATTAATCCTCCCGTCGGCACCTGGGTGACCTCTTAGGCATGGAGTGCCTCCTGGCGCTGGAGAACCTGCAAACGTACGTCAACGAACGGCCAATGCCGGACGTCAGTATCACGGACTGCCAGGTCATCTACGAGCCGTGAGGACGTGGGGGGGTTTGATAAGAAAATCCGCGAATCCGACGGGGGAGGGGGGCACTGTTGCGCGCGTGGCCGCGGAGCAGCGGCTAAGAGGGTGCTGACGGGCTGTGGGCCCGCATAGGGCCCCTACGCGTGACACAGCGACTGATGGGTGGCGGGTGGGTGTGTACAGAGGTGGTGTCCGTCACCACCACGGGGAGATCAGACACCTGTAGTCTGTGTGTTGGGAAGAGGGGATGGCAGACCGCTGGGGCGGCGCTGGAGGGGCAGAGGGCAGGACCGGGTGGCGGCGCCACCCGCAGAAGGCCGTGATGGAGTTATTGGTGTGTAGGCGGCAGCTGGGACGAGGTACAGGATGCGCACTTGGTTGTTTGGTCGGCGGGGTAGGTGACGGATGGAGGAGGTGCACGGGCGGCAGGGCAGGTGTATAGGGAGGCGACTCGTGCGCGCGGTCGGTGCAAAATGGGGATGGAGTTGGATCCCCTCGCCTTCACTGCAACATCGTGAACGCAACCAGCACGTGGCTCGCTTGGGTGCCCCCTATGGATACATGTAGCGTCAGTCGGCGGGTGTCATTGCCCTGAAAGCGGCTCCAGCTATCTAAGACTGGCACGGCAGAGACTGGCACGGATGTAAAGGCTGGTAAGGAGTCCGACATAAGTAAGGCTGCCTCCAAGGTTGGCTCCGACGTTGCTGTGCGCTCCAGCTGCCACTCCGTTCCGTGTTGCCGAGCGCGCCAGCCACACCAGTGCTTGCCGCCCTTCGTGCGAACATGGCCCTCCATTCGCGCTTACAGCCATACACGAACATGGCCCTCCGTATCAACCTCAATGCGGGCCCATCCTAACATACGCGCAGCCATGTCCGGGTTTTCATATATACAGGTCTTCCATCCAGGACGAGGCGCTGGCCACCCTGCAAGCCCGCTGTAAGGCACTTCAGGCCAAGGCGGAAGAGATGGAGATCTATGCGAGCACGGTGACCATGCCAAGGTCGGGACATACATACATAATTGTACGTATGCGACATTGGAGCCGCGGCGTAGCTCTGCTAAATCCGTAGCATCCCTGCTACATTGGCCATCCTACGGGACCGTGCGCTCCAAAACACATGCATCACTATCATCATTAGCACCACCAGCGTACCGGCAGTTTCATCATTATAAACATTGTCTGGGCGGGGCTTGGGCATTTCCATTCCGCTCGCTCTCGCACGATGAAAACGCATGCATCACGTACGCACTCACACGCACTGCACATTCTGTTTGTACCGGGCCGCACAATATACACTGTAGGGGGTTATGCCAGGCACATAGATTGCAAACCCTAGACTACACTGCGCGACCGCTGACGCAGTAAGGATTATTGGGGAAGCGATGCGGCGAGCGGAGCTCATGTCCACCAGCCCATCTTGTCCATCAGCCCGGGGGCGCCCTGCACGGACTACTATTACCACTCGACCCACATGCATCCACCAACAGCCGCGCATCAGCAGCCCAAATCTATCAGGCAGATCTGCTCGCGCAGGGCTTAGCTCGAATTTCTGCAGATCTGGGTATGATCAGTCAGCAGGTGGCCGTGATGCCCGCGGCGGACACATCCGCTGAACCTGCGTGGGCGACCAATTTGACCCTTTCAGTGATGGCAATGCAGCGGCAGCTGCTGCCGCTGCTGCAGCTGCTGCTGCATTGGGGCCAGCTGCTGCAGCTGCCGCTGCTTTGCCATCACTAAAAGGGTCAAATTGGTCGCCCACGCAGGTTCAGCGGATGTGTCCGCCGCGGGCATCACGGCCACCTGCTGACTGATCATACCCAGATCTGCAGAAATTCGAGCTAAGCCCTGCGCGAGCAGATCTGCCTGATAGATTTGGGCCATAGTAATGGGTGTGACGCAGTCAGAGGGCCTAAACAATTATGTAAAAGTTCAGGGAAACTGATGCGGACAGAACATGCGTTGCAAAGTCAAAGCAGGAGTGATGTCAGGAATGACCGCTGTTCGGCCTGTTCCGCATTCAGCGAACCTTCCCTAGAGTGGTGAACTTCGCTTCATTGGACTAAATCGCGCTCCATCAAATTCTAGCAGTTTTTGCCTACCTGCCTGATGGCACCAGACAGCCCAGCATTTAGTGCCCTCGCCTAGCAGCGACCGCACCTGCGCATTAGCTCCAGTATTGACAGCTCGCAACTCGCTACGAACCGCGCATGCTCCTCACTGCGGCATGCAACGCTCCTTTACAGCGAAACCTTTCATCGCTAAAGGATAAAGTCTAGGACGTCGGCAGTGTAGTAAAAGAGGAATGTCGTTTTGTCAAACGTGTTGCGCATGGCTGCAAAGCGCCGGCGGTGACATGGAACTGTCTATAACCTGCTGTAACGACAGCATAGGTATCAGGGCTACCGCCTGGGATTCATAATGGTTAATACGCACGGGCGCCGGCATGTCGTTGGGGCAAACTTGCACAGCCCCACTGCTTGCCCGCCCTATCCAATTTTCGGTGGCGCATGCTCCTACGACGAGCGTACTATGACGGTCTTCTCAGCCGGACGCCCCCCTGCGGTCTTCTCAGCCGGACCCCTACACACAGACCCTTCCTTTTTTGTATAAATACCGTGCGTTGTTTCTGTTTCCCTTAGGGGGCCGGCCTGCGATGCGTATGTGGATCCAGTAGCGGCAGGTACGGCTCCACACATCGCTGTGCCCGTATCTCCGGAAAACGTAAATATTCCTGATGTCCGACGCCTAAACAAAAGGGCGTGCAAGCGGATGTCCGTCCACATAGTGCCCAGGACACAACAACTCAAGCTAACATGAATATGTGCCAGTGCGGCATCCGAATGGTTAACGCGTCAGGCCTCAAAGAGTTACCGGTGGCACCTCTAGACGTACTCGCCAACATCTCGACACACCTGATATATAACTAGGATGAGCCGCGACGAGCCACGGACGAATCACAAAAACAACCCGATGCGTATTGAGGTTTGGTGGGTGGCCAGCATCCGGCATACCCGGCCCTACACGGCGCGCTGTGTATGGGTGCAGTGATGGCGGAGCCGTCCGTGTTCGCCGCGGGCCCACCCTTGCTTGCTGCCACCACCTCACCCTCGACGGCTCGTTGCTTTGCGGCGCATATCCCGGTTGTGGCCGGGAGATCGCCTAAGTGACAATCCGCAACGTTTCATGGTGTCGTACGCGTAAAGACGTGTCAAAACCACTCGGCACGACCGGCGGTGCGTCCGCAGTATGCGGAACTTGTCCGCAACGAGAAGATCGTGTCCTTCATAGCTCATAAAGGATCACGTATCCTCCTCACAACCCATGTGCCAAAAGTCCTGGGAGCTGCCGGCTGGGCTGTGCTGCCTGCACGCGCCACCACTCAACGTGTGACACAACCAAGCAACTGGGCGCAAGCAACCAAATAACCCGCGGCCCCTCCCTCCCATCTGGGGCTAAGATGGGCTGAAAACTGCATTAGTCATGCAGCATTCGACAAAATGGCGCAGCCGACCGACCGGCGCTTAAATAACGGGCCGACCATCGCCGTGGGCGCGGCGATGGTTTTTAAAACCCCAACCTTACTCGCTCTCCGGACAGCATGCGTCAAGCCGCGCCAAAAAAACACATATGCCCCTAAACCACGCCTTCCACGGGGTGAGGGTAGCTGACTAACGACGGCGATGACGGCGATGCGAGCTTCCCGGAGCCTGCTTTTGCATTGTGCACGTCAGGAGCAGTGTACGACATGCTTTTCCGCCCACCTATCGCGGTCCGTACCCAACCACCCACTCACCCGCCCAACCGGGCGTCCGCGCCGGATCCGCCCTCCGGGCCGCACGCCCAGCCGCACGCCCAGCCGCACGTGGCTAACTGAAAACAAACCGACTCCTAGAACGTCCAACGCCCAAGGAGCGAGCCGGCCCACAGCCCACCCCGAGCCCCTCGTCCTCCTCCTGGCCGGCCTCAGCATCCCGCCGACCCCGTCCCGGTGTGACCACCCTTCTGCGCCGCCTGTCCACGAGCCATGCGCCCCCGACCACGCGCCCTAACCACCTGCCCACACGGCTACAGCCTAGGGGAGCTGCCCGCCCGGCTACAGCCGGGGGGAGCTGCCCGCCCGGCTACAGCCGGGGGGAGCTGCGCGCCATGCAGGCCACACCTCGGAGCCGCGGCCCTCAAAACAAAAGGGGAGAGCCTATCCAGCGGCAGCAGCAGCGGCAGCACGGCACGGGCCGCAGCCGGGCTGGCGGGCTCGACGCCGCGCGCCCAGTCAACACACGGGGCTGGTGAACTGGTGCACCGCCGCTCTGCACACGGGGCAGGGCGGCGGCATGTCGGGGGCGCGCATGGTCACGTCGCGCGCGCAGTTGGCGCACAGCCGGTGGTGGCAGGGCTCCGAAACCAGGCTGTAGCAGTCCTCCAGGCACACCGCGCACTGCGTCACCGGCAGCAGCGGCGCGCGCGAGAAGCCCGTCTCCACGTGGCCCGCGCTGCGACGCACGAAGGGGCTGGGCACGCGGACCGAGCAGCAGTTGGGCATGGGGCCCCGAGTGTCGCCAGGCAACAGCAGCAGCGGCCGTTGCGGCGCGATTCGAAGAGGCGGCAGGTTGAGCAGCTGGCCGGAGGAGGAGTCGGGCAGCCGCGGCCCGGTTTCGGAGCCGCGGCGCAGCCGCTGGGGGCGCACCAGGCGGAAGCCCCGCTGCTGTTCCTCAGCAGTGCAGCACCCCGCCCGCTGCTGCTCGGGTGTACAGACCACCGGCTGCTGCTCGCCCCCCTGCTCCGGCTCCTCCTCCTCCTCCTGGTGGTGCAGGTGCAGGTGCTCTCGTCGTTCTTCCTCTGGGCCGCAGCAGCCGGCAAGCTGCTCCTCCACGCTGCAGCAACCCGCGCGCTGCATTTCGGCGGTGCAGCACAAGGCCTTTGGGTGCTGTTTCATCTGCTGCACCTGTAACGTCTGCGGCCGCTGCTGCTGCACCTCCTCCTCCTCCTTCTCCTGCTGCTGCAAGGATTTGGTTACGAAGCAGCCCAACCGCTGCTGCAGCTGCTGCTGTTCCGGAGGGCAGCAGGCGGCCCGCTCCTCGGGCACAGGCGCGCAACGCCCGCCCGCCCACTGCTGCTGCTGCTGCTGCGGCCGCTGTCCGCTGCAACACGATGTCGACGGCGCTGCTGCCGCTGCTGCTGCTGCTGCTGCTGTTGCTGTTGCTGCTGCTGGAGACGATGATCCCGGCACCACCACCAGGCAGCGCTGGTCCGGGGCGGCGCAGCAAGGTGCAGCCCCCAGCCCCGGCCACACCCCCGCCTCCTGATGCCGGTCAGGTGGTTGCTCCAACAGGGGCGTAAGGCCCCCCTCCCCCTGGGCGCGAGGCGGCTGCCACCCCGGTGACGTAAGCGGCGGCGGCTGTCCGGGGGGCGTCAGCTCCAGGGCGGGGCCCAGTACGGCGGACTGGGAGCGCATCATGAAGGTGGGCGAGGAGCCGCAGGGGTTGCGGCGCCGGAAGTCCAGGATGACCTGTGGAGGAGTTGGGGGTTGAGGGTTGGCGGTTGGCAGTTGGGGGTTGGCGGTTGGCAGTTGGGACACACAACGTACAGGCCTTTCAAACGAGCCGAGCATTTTGAGTGGAATAAGATGTGTGAGTTTTTGACTTTTCACATCAGCCTAAACCTACCCCGCCCGCACCACCCCGCCATGCGCTCACAAACTAGGTGCCCGCCGAGCACGCGCCAACTATCCCCAGTCCTTTCCGCGTCAACGGCCGGCTTTTAAGCCATCTCCCCACCTCCTCCGCATGCAGGATGTCGTTCACCAGCTGCGACCGCACCGCCGCGGCTGCCAGGCTGGCTAGCCGGGGCACCGAGGCGGCCGCCGCCACGCCCTCACGAGCGAACATGGCCTCCAGGTGGGCGGCGGGGTGCAGCAACTCCGCGAGCAGCCCGGCACCCCGGGACAGAGCGACCTGGCGGGGATTGGTGAGTGTGGTGGTGGTGGTGGTGGTGGTGGTGGTGGTGGTGGTGGTGGTGGTGGTGGTGGTGATGGTGGTGGTGGTGGTGGTGGTGGGCAGGTGGGTGAGTGAGTGAGTTTGGAGGGGTTTGGGTTTTAGGGTTTTGATCGACCCGTGCTCGTGCTCCGGCCCCCCACCAGCGCGGTCAGTAGTGCCCTAAAACCCTAAGACCTTACACCCTAATAATTGTCCAGCCGTCCTCCGTCCTCTCGGGCACCGCCCTGGCTCAGCTGCCGTGCCTGCCTCCCCCCCACCGCGCCACCGCACCACACCGCCCTCCCCCCACCTCCTAGTCAATCTCACCCCCCCCCCGGATTCTCTTATCAACCCCCCCCCCCGGGCGCACCCTATCCTGTCCTATCCTGTCACGTTGCGTAAAACGGTTTTTATACACCCCTCGCCCGGGCGCACCCTGAATGGCGGTCGGCCCAGGGCGTCCAGTCGACGCCTGGGATCTGGGAAGTTGGGGCTCGCCAGGTGGTGGTGCTGCGGGGGGTTCGGGGTTTGGGGTTTGGGCGGAGGTGGGGGCAGGGCCGGGGAGGGGTACGGAGCTGAGAGGAAACCCTTGCTTGTGTCGGCACGTAGGGACAGGTATGCCCGAGCGGGGTGCGTGTGTATAGAGAGAGGGAACTCGCCGGCGCGGGGCGGGGGGCGCGGGGCGGGGCCCGGGGGTTTACAAGTAAAAACACCGGTAACTCGACTGGGGTAATGTAGTTGGTGCATAGCCTTCATACTTCGGAACGCGCGCGCATGGCCCGGGGGCCGGCGCGGGGTTGCGAGGGAAACCCGTGTACAGGGGCGGGGGGAGGACTACATAAAAGAACCGGTAACCCGACTGGGGAAACGTAGTGGGTGTGGGGGGGGTTCGAGGGAAACCCGTGGGGGGGGGGGGGGGGGCGCCACTCACGTAGTAGTGCAGCATGGCTACGGCGCATTCCTGGCTGTTGAGGGCGGCCGCCACGTGTAGCGCAGTGCTGCGGAGGGGCACGTAGATGAGGTCGTACGCGTCACCCGCCTGCGCACGGGGCAAGCAGGGGGGAGAGCGGGGGCAGGGAGGAGGGGGGGGGGGGGGTTAGGGGAGCACTCCACCAGGGCCGTCGCTGTGTTTTGGTGGGTAGGGGGACGCTCGGGTGCAATCGCATGGGTTTGCGGTTTTGGGATTTTAGGGTTTTAGGGTTTTAGGATACACCAGTCGTGGGCGCCAGGCCAGGCACCAAGCCCGCGATAACCCCCCTGGGTTTTCCCCCTCTCCCCACCCCACCCCCGCCTCTTGTGTACCCTGCTGGGTTGCTCCATCAGGCCCCCCTCTCTCAACCCCTCTCTCCACCGAACCCATCACCCGCCCTCGCTCCACCCGCCCACTCCCACCGTGTTAACCGCCCGCAGGTCCGCTCCTCGCTCCAGCAGCAGTCTGGTGGCCTCAGCCTGGCGGGAGGCCACCGCTGTCCGGGAGACGGGTTGGGGTGTGTGGGGTGATGGGGGTTAGGGAATGAGGTGGGCAGCGGGGGACTGTGTCGTGAGACACAAGGGTGCGATGGCATGGGAAAGAGGGGGAGGGGAAGCGAAGGGGGGAGGACGGCCCAGGAGCGGTTACCGTTGTCGGTTGCGGTCCAGACAGTTGCAATGCGCGGGTGGTTTCATCCGTCCGGCTGTAGCTGCAGACGCCGCCCTAGCGGGCCCCGGGCGGCTAGTCGCGCTGTACTGTACCGCACCGCACCGTGTCGTACCATAGTGGAGGGGCGTCAGGCCGGAGATGGAGCGCACCTCGATGTACCTGGGGGGCGGGGGGGGGGGCGGGGTGTGTGTATGTGTATGACACGGTGGTGGAAATAAGTGAAAGTAAATGGATGACCCCCCCGGCTGACCTAGCAAGGGAGGCAAGGTGCTACGATAATACCGCCTCTGGAGGAACAAGTGTTTTAACAAGCATTTGAGACGATCGCGGCTGCTCGGCCCCCAAACACCGCCGGCCCCGCTCAACCCTTCTCCGCTAATACCTCCCTCCTTGCTTCCTCTGCCGTGTATGCGCGAGCTTCCTCCCTCCCGTGCCCCCGACTTGCCCCCACCTGCACATCTCCTGCGTCGATCCCATGCTGTCCAGCAGCGTGTTGATGCACTCCAGCCGGCCCTGGAGGAAGGGGAGGGTTGGTGCAAGGAAAACCCGTGGTGGGGGATGGAGGATGAGAGGAGGAGCGGGGGCAGGGCGGCAGGGCAGTGAGGAAGTTTGGCCAGCTCGACAACTGGTTGGGACGTGAGCGAACACGACAGCTGTCGAGCTGGCCCCACGTCGCCTCGTCGACAGCTCCGGCGACTCGAGGGCAGGACTGAGCTGTCACGAGGCGACGGTCGCTACCGGACCTGTACGGCGGGGGCGGCCTCTACGAGCTGACGTGGCCAGGGCGGGCCGCGCGAGGCAGCTCCGCCAGCCCGCTCCGAAACCTCGGTCGCCAAGGGCGCTGGGAGACGAAGCACATGTCGGCTTCTGGACCATGAAGCCGACCGCACCTGGGCCCTACACGTGGATCCCCCTCCCAAGGGTTTCCTCCCTTCCCCCCTGCCCCCCGGGTTCCTTTCTTCCCCCTCCCCCCTCCAAGGTTTCCTCTCCTCCTCCCCCCGGTCGCGGCCCCCTCCGCGCACCCTCATGGCGGCGTAGTGCAGAGCCGACCTCTTGCCGCAGCGGTCGTGGGCCCACGGGTCGGCGCCCTGCGCGGCGGGGCGGAGCAGGGCCCACAAGGCAAGGCGGGAAAAAGGGGGGGAGAGGGGGGGAGAGGGGGGGAGAGGGGGGGAGGGGGGGGAGGGGGGGGGGCAGTGACGCGCACCAGGAGCCGGGCACCCAAACCCTAAAACCCCAAAAGAAACCCGACCGTGTAGCCACGCAGTCGCACCTGGCTCAGCAGCCACTGTACGGCAGCTGCGTGTCCCGCCTGGGCGGCATGCATCAGCGCCGTCTGCAGCCGGGGGATTGGAAACGGGGGGCAGGGGTTGGGGCGGGGTTGGGCGGTTACAGAAAAGAACCGGTTACTCGACACTCCTCGCCCTCCGCACTCGCATTTCTGTCAATGTTCTCCACCCCGGTTATTCTCCTGGCTTCGTTCCCCCCCCCCGGGTTATCTTCCTGGCTTCGCCCCCCCCCCGCTTCGCTTGCCTGCCCCCTGTCGTTCCGCATGTTGATCGCCTCCAGGTACTGACCAGGGGCCAGCTGCCCGCCGTGAGCCCCCAGCGCAGCGAGCACGGTTTCGGAGCCGGCGCCGGCGGCCAGGTGCCACACGGTGTCCCGGTCGGCTGGGGTGGGGGGCGGGGGCAGGAGGGGAGTCGCAAGAGGTAAGGGGGAGGGAGGGAGGGGAGGGGGTATAACTGGTCGTGGGAGGGGGCCGGGGAAGGGGCGGCGGTGAGTGGACGAGCGAGAGGGGGTCCGGCCTCCGGGCGGCTGGTGGGTCGGTGCGGCCGGAAGGGCCACAATAAACAAGGGGGGCAGGGGAAGACGTCACACAAAGGGGTAAGGGGGGACGTGGGTAAGGGTTTTTCCTCTCCGGGTAACTGATCGGTAACTGATCCTAACCGATAATCTCCCCACCCAGCGAAACCCAGCACCCCGGAGGGAGCAGCTCGTCCACCATGGGTCAGACCACGGGGTAACGTCGTACGTCATGTGATGTTGCGCGTCGTGTGGCGTCGACGACGTACGTCATTGACGTCATACGTCATCTGACGTCGTACATCATGTGTGATGTCGGTTATATATTGAATAACGGTATCTCTTGCCAAAGGGCGGGGGGCTTACCCAGATTGCGGTAAAGGAGGAGGTCGGGGTCCAGATCCAATCTGAACTTGATCGTGCGCAAGTCTCTTTGCCGTACTGCGAGTGCGGAGGAGGAGAGCAACTGCCGTCAGTATGGTGTTTGGCTGGATGCGGCGGTAGCGGCGGTGGTTGATTTCGTTGGCGGGGCCGCGTTCGCCCTGTTCCCACCGCCTAGAAGAGGATGTTTCATTCCAAGCCCTCGCTGAAGACAGCCCTCTCCCACCACACTCGATGTGTATGGCTGCAAGCCCTCGCCCGCCATACGTCTGAGTCAATATTGCTAGACACTGCACGTCTACTGTAAAGCACGGCACAGTGGTGATGATTTGGTTCCAGAGAAATGAACCCCACGCGAAGAGCCGAAGGCGGTCGCGGCAGTTCGTACTGACCCATGGGTCATAGCTGTACTTGTCCAAGCAGTACACGGAATATTCTCAACGAGCTTACCGGCCTGAAACAAGGCGAAGATGGGCCCAGACTCCACGCAGCTGCTGATGCTGGAACCCATTGCTTGATGTACCCAGAAAGCGGCGTCGGCGCTTTGTCCGTGGCGCGCGCCGGCGATGCTCCCCAAACTCCCGCGTGGTTACAGTGCACGCACACTGACGTATTCAGCCCCTGTAAGCTGACGTAACAAGCGTCGATGGAATCTGCGGCGCCTATGGAATGGCCAGGTCCCAAGTGCCAACCATACGTTTACTGCGCATTAATCTTAGGACGAGGAATCTTTTGCCCCCTAAGCAGCTCGTATTCTTATGGCAACACAGCAATTTAATTTATATTCATTCACATGTTAGTGTTGTACCCCGAGCTGAATTGTATAGTAGTCGCTGTTCGGCGTCCGGTACGGACGGATGGTCGGGTGTTGCAAAGAGAGCCATAGAGACATTTCGAACCTGCACCATTTTACTGAGAATTGTACGCAATATCAAACAGGCTAAATATGGCTGGGGTGAGGTTGTAAGCGCAAAGCTGTGCCACTAGAAACGTCCTCGATAACTACCCAAACTTCTGCCTCTTTAGACAATGGCTGAAAAGATAAATGAATCGAGCTCGCAAGAAAGCTTGCAAGCTGACGTCTCACGAGCTGATCTTGACGCGCCTGAGGCGGCGGACCGAGTTGTAGTGTCTGGCGATGGAGCCGAACCCGCGGAGGGCGGTCAAGACGAATTACAGTCTGATCCCGATGCACCACCTGTTGATACTGGCTTGGCCGTGGAGGAAGCACCTTCACCATCGCAGCCGGCCGCCGCGCGTCGCAGCCGCGGGCTCCCGGTGCTACCGTTCATGATCGCAGCATCATTAATACTTGGCGCCTGGATGATGCGCCGCTTGCGCAGCCGCACGGCCGCCTCGCGGCTGCCGGCCAAAGGGCCATCGCGCGCCAAAGCCGCCGTCGCCGCGGAAGCAGCGCCGGCCGCGCCACCGCCGGAGCCCATCGACCCCGACACCTTTGAAATCATCGTCTGCGGGGCCCCTGACGCCGCGGCAGCGCTCGCTCCAGCACCCAACTCCGGCTCGCTGCCGCTGCCGCTCTGCGGCGTCACCTTCGTGGTTTCGGAGGACATCGACCTCATCGGCACCCCCACCACCATGGGCTGCCCGGGGGCCCCCGCCCTGTCCGGCACAACCGTAACGACCAGCTGCCCCGCGGTACCCAAGCTGCTGGCGGCCGGCGCGGTGTGTGTGGGCAAGGCGGCCATGCAGCCGCTGGGACTGGACACGCTGGGGGCCAACTACGGCAACCCGTACAATAAGGCCCACGTATCCGGCGGGGGCCAGACGGGTGGGTGGTGGGTGTGCCGGCGCGGGCGGGTCGGGTGCCGCAGTGCGCTGCCCGCTTGCCCGCCCGCGGATGTGAGGGTAGGGTAGGGCCGCCGTCGGGGCGTGCGTCGGGAGGGGGGGGGGGTTGCAAGGAAAACCCGGGAGGGGAGGTGTCGTGTGACGGCAGGGGTAGCACGTGTGGCAGTCCAGTCAGCAACGGGTTCGGATCCGGGATCCAGTGAGGGGGCCGCAGTGCGCCCCACCGGGCTGCTCGGCAGCGGGGCCGGATCCGAGTCCGGCAGCTGCTGGAAGCCCCTGCCTCTCCCGCCGCCCTTCCCCTCCTTCGTGTAACCGGATCCTTACACCCGCCCCCGCGTTGCTGTTGCCGGGTGCACTGTGCCTGTACCGGTATGGTGGTATCGCCGCTCCACGTGTAATGCCCCCGCCGTCCCCCGCCCCTGGCCGTTACTTCCGATGTCGAGTAACCGATCCTTTTTCTGTAACCCCCCCCTGGCCTCACCCCTTGCCGCAGGCTCCGCGGCGGCAGTGGCTACGGGCCTGGCGCAGGCTGCCCTCACCAGCGACCTGCTGGGCAGCGCCCGTGTGCCTGCGGCCTGCTGCGGACTCTACTGCTACCGCGCCACTCCAGGGGCGGTGGGGCATCCCAACGCGGCGGCGGCGGCTGCCCGGCCGGAGGGGCTCGAGTCGCTGGCTCTTATGACGGCCGACCCGGGGGTCATGCTGCGGGCGGCACAGGCGCTGGGCGTGCCTGGTGCGCTGGGGGGGCCGGAGGCCCTCCTGCCCGAAGGGGGGTTGGAGGGGGGTGCGAACATGTTTCTTGTCCTCACTCGTCTTTGGTGTTGTCGCAACAATTGACATGACACGTGCTAGCGACGCTGTGGCATGGGCATGGGTGCCGAAGGGCAGCTGCATGTGGCGCCAGCACCGCTTCACAACCCAGACGTCTTCTTCGCGTCCCTGCCACCGTGGACGGAAGCCCCCGCCGCGTCCTCTGCGCCCATCTCACCCACACTCCCAGCTGCCCACCCACGCTCGCCCGACTACTACCCATCTCGGTGCCGTACCTTGTGTCCGTCGTACCTTGTGTCCGTCGTACCTTGTGTCCTGTCGTACGCTGTGGCGTGGTGTGGCCAGGTAGCTTCAATCTCCGCGGCGAGATCATTCGCTTCGTGGTGGCGGAGGACTTATTTGCTGCCTGCGCGGTGGAGTACCAGCCGGCGGGCCTGGCCATCAAGAGGGCGATCCTCAAGTGGGCGGGCTCGGAGCAGGCGGGGGCGGTGCAGCTGTGCAAGTAAGGAGCCCGGGCAGGGGGGCGGGAAGGGAGGGAGGAGTGGGGAGAGAGGGGTGGGGAGGGGGAGCGGGCGGGGAGGGGGAGGGGGCAACAGGGGTTGGATAGCTTTACGATGCAGATTTAGGGGGTCAGAATGCAAATGTAGGGTTTACGATACGAATGTAGGGGTAGCAAAGTTACGTGCCTGTATCGGTTCTTTTGCGAGAAGCTACTCCCTGTTCCTTGCAACGTAACAGGATGGCATTGTGGAATGGCTTTGTGTGTGTGGGGGGGGGTGAAGGACGTACCCTCTGCCTACATTGTGAGGGAGTTGGGGGAGCACCCCTCTGCCTAGAATCCCTAGAGACAAGCTCTTTGGCCTGCGGCTAGGGACTCTCCATGCGCTCGTCCGGCTGCGTGTGGCGACGTGTCGGACGCCCTCTGGAAGCCGCAGGCCGGGTAGCTTGTCTGTAGGGTTTAGGCAGAGGGGTGCTTCCCCAACTCCCTCACAATGTAGGCAGAGGGTACGTCCTTCACCCCCCCACACACACAATGCCATTGGTAGGGTTTAGGCGGAGGATGAGGCGGGCACCGCACCCTTCACACAGCACCGCCCCGCACGCTGCCGGTCCCCAGGTTCCTGGCGGATAATTCGGCTGGCTGGCAGTCCCTGGCGCCAGACGACCTGCTGGGCAACATCGGGGGCTTGCCGGAGGGGCTGACGGCCTGGGCCACTGCTGGCAGGCTGCTGCAGGCGGCGTACCTGCACACCGTGATGCCACAGCAGCCGGAGGCGGCGGAGGCGGAGGCGGAGGCGGAGGCTCCGGTGGCGGCGGAGGCGGGGGAGGCGGCTGAGGCGGCGGCTGAGGACGGCGGCGAGGGAGCTGTCGCGGAGGAGGAGTCGGCGGCAGCTGTAGAGGAGGAGGCGGGCGCTACCGCAGAGGAGGAGGCGGGCAGCTCTGTCGGTGGTGAGGAGGGCGCCGCGGCGCCTGAGGCCGTGCTCGCGGAGGGCTCAGCTGACGCTGGTGCTGTAGGTGAGGCGGCGGCGGCGGCGGCGGAAACGTCAGCGCTGCGCCCCTTCCTGCCTCCGTCGCCGCCGCCGGAGCGCCTGGCGGCGGCGCGCGAGGCCGCGCGCCAGCTGTACGACACCCTCCGCCACACCGTCAAGCCCGACACGATCATCGTGCTGCCCGTCGTGCCGACGGCGCCGCTGCGTCGCGGAGCCGCCGGCGGCGCGGAGGGCAAGGCGTGGGAGGCGCTGTCGCATTGCTTCAACTGCCTGGCGGCTCTGGCGCAGTGCCCCGTGGTGGTGGTGCCGCTGGGCACGGTGGCGGACGGCACGACGCTGGCGGTGGCGCTCATGGGCTGCGCGCGCTTCGACGCGCGGCTGCTGGCGGTGGCCACCAAGATGGGCCCCGTCATGCAGGAGGCCTTCGAGGCCGTCAAGGAAGGGCTGGCGGAGGCGGTGCGGAAACAGAACGAGCAGCTGCTGCAGCAGCAGATGGGGCAGCAGGCGGCGGCGGCGCCGCCGCCGCCGCGGGCGGCGCCGCAGGCGCCGCCTTCGGCGGCGGGCCGCGGCTCCGCCGCGGCTGCCGCCGCCGCCGCGGCGCCTGCGGCGCCGGCGGTGGAGCCTCGTCGCCTGGAGCGGGCGGAGCGCTTCAAGGCCCGCGGCAATGAGCTGTTCAAGGCGGGCAAGTTCGCTGACGCGTTGACGGAGTACAGCAAGGCCATCACGGAGCACCCAGACAACCCGGTCTACTACAACAACAGGTGTGCGGCGGGGGCGGGGGCCTGGGCGGTTTCAGGGGCTGATGAAGCCGGGGGAGGTAGCCGTGCATCAGCTAGCTTGCTGCTGCTGCTGCTGCTGCTGCTGCCGCGTCTAATGGGGCCGGTGGGCCAGGTAGCCTCCTGGAGCTCGCAGCGCCCTCCACCACCCCCGGGGGCAGGGGAAGGGGAAGGGGAAGGGCTCGTCCTGCCGCCAGCCGCCAGCTGTAGCTCCCCAGGGAGCGTTCCTAAATAAGCACCGTCCCTCGCGCCCCACTGGCGGCCGGCCGCAGGGCGATGGCCTGCCTGAAGATCTTCCGCTTCCAGCAGGCCGAGGAGGACTGCAACCGCGCGCTCAAGTTCGACCTCAAGGAAGCGGACAAGGTGCGGGCGACCCGTGGGTCGGGGGCTGTGTTTCCAAGTGTGGCGCTCCGTCCCATCCCATCCTACCCCAATCTGCGGCCCGGTTCGCAATACCTGATGCGACTGTACTCACGGCTTTTTGTAACCGCCGCACCACCTCCCGCCCCCGGCCCCCCCGGCCCTTGCTACCCCTGCCCCCTCGCCCCGCCCCGTCCCTCTGCTAACCCCCCCCTCCACCACCCTCCTGGTTCACGGGTTGTCTTCAACTCGCAATCCTCCACCTACGAGAAACCGGTTCTCCATTGCAATCGGTTCTCCTCCTCTCCCCCCCCGCAGGCTAAGGCGCTGCTCCGGCGCGCCACCTCGCGAACCGCCCTCCAGAAGTATGTAGAGGCGGAGAAGGATCTGCGCCAGGTGGGTTGGCCGGGCGGCTGGGCGGCAGCTGGCGGTGGGGACAACCCCCCTCTCAACGGCACCCGCTGGACGCCCCGCTCTCATGCGCCGGGGGCACACCTCCTCATCAGCTTACATGGGCCCTATGAACCCGACTGGTTTGGCAGCCGCACCCCTGACCTTCCCCTTCTCCCCCCTCCCCGCCTTGCCACGGTGGTGGTGGTGGTGGTGGTGGTGGCGACGGTGTCTGCTCGCAGGTGTTGTCTGTGGAGCCCAACAACAGGCAGGCGCGCGAGGACCTGCAGGTGGGGGGAGGGGGAGGGGGAGGGGTGGGGGCGGGAAGAGGGCAAGGAAGACCCGTGTGCGAAAGAGAAACCGTTTAGGACAGGCGTTTCTAGGGGGAGGGGTGGGGGCGGGAAGAGGGCAGGAGACAGCGACGGGCAGGGTGGCGGGGAGGTGGGTGGGTTGGAGGGGCGGGCGCACGATGCGGGCAGAGTGGGTCTTTCCTGCCTGTCCACTTTACAAGTTGGGGTGCTCCAGGGTTTCCACACGCCCGCGGCCGCCACCTGCTCCAATCCGCAGCACCACCCGCCCAAACTGCCACCACCACCATCGCCTCGGTGTCCTACCTGCCACACACACCCTGTCCTCGCAACCTCCCAAACCCCCCCGCCTCCGCCCCCGCCCCTGCACCCGCGTCCCCTCTTCCGCCCCCCGCCCCCCACCCCACAGCACCTGCAGCAGATGAAGGCCGACATGGCGGCGGCGCAGCAGCGCATGGTGGCGGACTTCCAGGCGCAACGGATGATGGCGGCGGGGGCAGCACCCGGGGGGCCACCAGGGGGCGCAGGCCGCAGCGGTGGTGGTGGCGGTGGCGCCGCGGGCGCACCGCCTCCGGGTTTCATGCCTCCTGGCTTCGATCCGGCGTCGCTGCCGCCGGGTTTCGACTGGTCTCAGTTGCCGGGTATGGGGCCAGAGGCGTTCATGAGCATGATGGGGGGCGCGGGGGGCGGAGGGGGGATGGGAGGACCGGGGGGTATGGGCGGCATGGGGCCAATGTTTGGAGGCGGAGGCGGCGCTGGCGGAAGCTGGTGAGGGGTGAGTGTGTGTGCGTGTGTGTGTTTTTCGTGGCGGGTTTGGGTGGTCCGGAGAGCCTCGCGTGCGTGCTCCTGGCCCAGGCAGTGTCCCAGGGGGGGAGGCGCGGAGGCGCGGAGGGGATTGAGGGCAGCTGCGCTGAAAGGTGACGGCGGCGGGTGTGGACAGAGGAGGCGGAGCCGGGGGCTTCTCCTGGGGTGAGGTGGGGTGATGTGGGGTAAGTTGGGGCGTGGATAGGTGGTGGTGGGGCGCGTGTCCCTCGCGGGCCTGTCGGCCGTTTTGTTGGGGAGGTAGGACAAACGAACGAGGCGAATGAGCGCTTGGACTGGACGGAACGGGTGCTGGCGCTGGCTGCGGCGCCATGCGGTGTTTCGGCCGGATGCAGAGGCGCGGCGGGAGGCGGGAAGCTGTGCGGCATGCAGTGAGGGCTCGCCGTACGCCGTCGCTGCGCAGTGGCAGGGCGGTTAGGCGCGGTTGCGGTTGCAGTTGCGGTTGCGGTTGCAGTGTGCGGACTTTGGGGATGGGGCGCTGTTTGGCTGCCGCTGGCGGGGCGGCGCAGCAGTTATCGCCCCGAAACCACCGTACGACGACTTTGCGCACCATGCGCAGGGGGAGGGGCGGCGGAAGGCGGAAGTGGCGCGAAGAGCCGGTTGCCGACGCGCTGGGGGGCCTGGGGTTTACGGTAAACCAGACAGAGACATAGCGCTGCTTTCGTTTTTGGCCCTTGGACACGGGGGGGGGTGCCTCGGGCTCGTGTCTTTTCGTGTTGCGGCACGGTGTTTTGCCAAGCTGCTGCTCAAGCCGCGTCGGTGGCGGCGGTAGGTGTGAGCGTTTGCTGCTGCTCCTGCAGGAGAAGGCCAGCTGGGCGAGCCTGGTGCGGTCAACGGTCTACGATCTGGGTTTATTGATGTATTGATATGAGGCCGGCGCCCTGCTGACAGGGCGATGGCGTCGCGGGCGGTGGCCCGGGGACACGTGACCGCCAGGCGCGTGCGCGCTCTGGCTGCTGCGGGTGGAGGCGGATACCGGATGCACGTGGCATGTGCTTGGACTCTCGTAGGATTGTATCAGTGGTGGTGCCGACACGATAGGAGTAAGTTGTATGGCTGCGCGTAGCAGTTGTGTTGGTTTGCAAGGGAACTGTATGGCGGTTGAAAAACTTCCTGTGCTGAGTCCCGCATCGAGGATACACCGTTCCGCAGCCCGTGAGTTTTGGAACCTAAGAGCATCGCATCGCGTCCAGCCTTCTCGCGCGGTGTTCATGATACCGATATCGTAGTTGATCCCAGCGACAGTCGCTACGGCAGGCCAACGCCCCTACTTCACACATTACCTTGCTTGCTATTTTGGACTAGAACGGAAAGAAATCACAAGTGGCCGTTTGCCCTGACGATGGTCGCGCCGAGATGGCCCAGCGGTATGTGGGTCTGTCGGGTTGCCTTGGCTCAAGGCGTTACGCATTTCATAGCAGTCAATGTTCTAATCTCTTGCGGCAGGCCCTATCCCATGGCTGGCAATTGGCGGGATGGTCACCGGAATTACAAGCGCCTTCTTCCCAGCGACTCGGACTTGGCCAATTATCCAGCAAGCTTTTAGCATTGGGACCTTTGTATTCAGGTATAAGCGTGCTATTTGCAGAGCAGTCACCATGTTTGGTGCTGGCGTTGCCCGTCGTGACCAACGCCCGCTCGGTGCAGGTCGGCTTTTGGGCTCCAAGTCGTGATGGGGCTGGCTATTGCCGCGCACATCATCGAGGGCTTCATCACGGTCCACATCTGCGTAAAAAACAAGGTTTCGACCCGCGATACCCTGTGAGTTGTACCTCCCACCCCACCAAGCGCCACGCTCCCCATACCGCCAACAGCAACAACAGTGCAACACCGCCCCGAAAACCGCCGCGCCCCCACCTGACCCCTTCCACCTCCCCTTGCCTTGTCTTACAAAACAAACGCTTCCCATTCCACGTGCCTTTGGCGCTCCAACGGCCTTCATACATGTTGTCGCGTCGTACGGTAGTGTGCGTTGGCCTGATTGATCCATGCCAGGCGGATGTTGGCGTCTCCGACGCACAGATCGCCTCCTTGCCCCGCAATGGACCGCACCGCACCTGCACCTGCACCCCACGTAACGTCATGTCACACGCCACGTCACCGTGATCCTCGCCCGCCCCCTCACTGCAGGGGCTGGTTCGGCATGGCCTTGTGGATCGGCTACGGCGCCATCTACCAGCTGAACAGCGCCCTCAAGCAGGCGGCGTGACTGCTGCAGGCCAGCGTGCAGCCAGGGGGCGAGGGGTGCGGCGCCTAGCTATGCTGGAGGAACCCCCCCCCCTCCCCGTTTGACTCCCCAAGTGCCGACCCACGGGTTTCCTTACGTCCCCCTCCCCTTTGGCTGGTGCTGGTGCTGGGGTTCGAGGAAGACCCGCTGCTGGTGCTGGGGTGGGGGTTGGGGCTGGGTTGGGGGTTGGCTAATGCGTACCGTGTTGGGTGGGGATGCGGGCGTTGGCAGTCGCTGGTGTGGCCGGGAGGCTGAGCGGCTGATGCTGGTTGGCGGGGACGTTGGGTCCGGTGCAGGTGTCGATGTCAGCCACCAGACGCGATCCCTCTTCGCACAGGCGCATGCTACCGGCGGGCACAGGAGGGCGGAAGCCTCGACTGTAACCGGCGGGATGCAGCCGTGCGGGGCCATGCTGTGGGGGGGGTCATCGGAGCGTGTCGCGCGGCGGAGGGCGGGCCGGCGGAGCCGGGCCGCAGTGTGTTGGCGGCTGTGTTGTCGTGAAGCGCTACCCGGCGCGGAGAACGAGAGCGCCGCCCTGCTGCTCGGTTGCGTGCGTGCACAGGAAGGGAATGGAAGGGAATGGGGGGGTGCCATGTGCAGTGTAACGTGGTAACTGGGGAGGTGACGCGGTCGGGAAGTGAGTTGTGTGTCGCCGGTTAGCGCTAGGGCGCTAGCGACCCGGGCAGGGCAACAGCATCGCAGATCCGCAGATTCGCACATTCGCAATCGCATCTTTAGGGAGGATGGCACCTGGGCTTGCTCACCCTGCTGCTTCTGTCCTGCGTGCCGTACCGGTACGACAGGCGCGCCACGCGCCGCCCCCTGGTGCTCACCTCGAGAGCTGCTGCCTGCGGTGCGGGTGGCAGCGCCTCTGCGGCGGCGAGCAGCAGCGGCATTCCTGGCGGGTCGGGAGGTCTTGCGTTGAGACACCAGCCGGCAGTGATACCGTATTTTGTTACAATTATGGCATTGCCACCGGTACTTTGTACAGAAACCGCCCGCGCGGCTCTCCGGCAATGAATCGGGTGGCTGCGGAGGCTGAGCCCTGGGCCCGTGTTGAGGCAACGCAGGCTGGGTCGGGTGGGCTGTAAGGGAAACCCGTGTCCCGTGGGTCGGGTGGGCGGGACAGCCGCAGGTTTCGTGGGAGGTGTGAGGGAGGCCGAGGCACCACACCGCGGGGCCCCGGGGGGGAGGGGCCGCCGGGGGGGTGTGTGGATAGCGCTACAACGCGCACGCCAATGAGGCCGTGCCTCGTAGTGCCTGACAGTCAATTTGAACCGGTGGGTTAATGAATCACGACCTTGCAACTGCCAACCGAAACACACCACACGTCAACCAAAATACACACACACACATACACACACATGCCACATGCCAAGACGTAGTGGCAAACGCACGCGGAGAAGGGGGGGAGGTGCCTGGCGGGGTCGCTGCCCGGCGGGTGTCGGCGAAAGGCACACTAACCCAAACCCAGGTGACATCAACCGAAAGGCACGCTAACCCAAACCCAAGTGACACGTGCCGAACACGCGCGCGCACAGCGCCATCATCAACGTGATGACCGGCCTGTTGGATGTTCAGCTGGGCAGCATTGGCTGCGGAGCCGGGCAATGCGACACACGCACCGCCGGCGATGCTGAACCCGCCGCCCCTTGCGATCAGGATCAGGCGACGCGGAGCTCAACACCAGGCGCGATCTGCCAACAACGACCCATCTGAAACTGCTGCCGTGCAGCGGTACAGCACGCCGTACCGTGTCGTACTGCTCGCTCTCAAAGGGCACGGTGGGTGTAAAGAAATAAGGACACACAATCCATCTGCCGGCCATCAACCAGCAACGAAGGACTGAGGCAACGATATATTTACGATTCAATATCCCCTCGGTAAAGGGTCTGCGTCAGCCGAGCTGCAGAGAGAATCCGAGCGCAGCACGTAGCACGCGGCGGGCGCACCATAGTAGCCGACCCGCACGACGCCCAATTCGTACTTGTCGTACCCCCGGCGACATGCGGGGGTGGCGGGCGCCGAGACGCAACGCGCGCGCGCCCCACGCTCGGTTATAACGCAGGGGGCCCGACCTGCAAAACACATGCACGCACTCGCACCCCCCTCTGCCCGCCCCCATCTCCCCCCGTCCTCATCCCAAGCCTAGGGATGCTTTACTTGAATGCTCAGAGTCAACGCGACTTCGAGGCACCGCCTGCCTCCCCCCAGATCTCGCCTCCCCTCCATTCCCGGCGTCATGCAATGCCGCATTATTGCCGGGTGGGCTGTTGCCAGCAACAAATGGAGGCGGTGAAGCCCTTCACCCTCCCCCAGCCCTCCAGCCCCTCCTGCTGTTGTGCGAGTCACCCGCGGGCAACAACGACCCCGGGAGCCCACACCCCTCTATACAAACGTCAACGCGAAACATACGCCTGCACGGGGCACCACGTGGACCTCCGAAACCAGCTGTTTGTCCACGGCTTTTGTACGGCAATGCACCAAACCGTCACGAGCTCACGACACCAGGTGGGTGCCCAATTTTCCGAACCACAGTAACCGTACGACAAGGGCTGGCTGGCAAGGGGCCAGTCACTCCCCCGTCTCCCTCGCGCCGCCCCCACGCGCTCTCCCCCAACCCTAACCCTTAATCCGGACTCCCGACCACCACTTGTGAGCCCAACAGTGCCAGTCCCTGCGCGCGGCTGCGTTGCGACCCTTGCGGCGCTTGCGGCCGTTTCACCGCCTGCCCCGCTGTCGCATCGCCTGCGCTTGGAAATGCCGATGAAGCTGTAGTGCAGTGAAAATACATTAATGTCCGAGCGCGGCATCATAACGGCAGGACCAGTAGAGTCGACGAGGTCCGGCAGTCGATAAGGCCCGGCAGTCGACAAGGCCCGGCAGTCGATAAGGCCCGGCAGTCGACAAGGCCCGGCAGTCGATAAGGCCCGGCGCCCCCTCCTGCGGTTACCGATACCAGGTTACAAGCGCCTTCGCGTTAACTCTATCCTCCCCTCCAGCGCTGGTGTGGCCTCCCCTCCTAGCTGCATGGATCTGGGCGGCCCAGGCGCCGCCGCCGCTGCCAGCGGGCCTTGTCAGATGCCGCCAGCGGGCCTTGTCAGATGCCGCCAGCGGGCCTTGTCAGATGCCGCCAGCGGGCCTTGTCAGATGCCGCCAGCGGGCCTTGTCAGATGCCGCCAGCGGGCCTTGTCAGATGCCGCCAGCGGGCCTTGTCAGATGCCGCCAGCGGGCCTTGCCAGACGCCGCCGCCGAGCCGTGCCCGGCAGTGCGAGGGATTGCGCGCCCGCATTGACACCAAGCGTTCCCGCTGCTCTTGCCGTCAACACGTCATGGCCTTCAGGGCTCGTGTAGCGCTTCATTGAGGAACAAACACGGTCGCCCGCCGCCATCGCCGCCTCCTCGCGCCCCCGCCGACGCGGTATCAGAAGCATCCGGCGGCCCGCGGCCCACCTAGGTGCCTAGCTAGGCACATAGCTAGCTAGCTAGCTAGCTGCCGTGGTTGCTTTTGAACGACACGGCGTGTAGCCCGTTGGCTGAGCCCGGCTGCGGTTGCTTCAGCAGCGCCAGCATCCCCTGGAGCTGCTCCGACGGCGGCGGCGGCGTTGGCGGCGCGCCGACGGCGGACTGCAGCAGGCGCTTGGGGGCGTGCAGCGGCAGCGGCACCGCCGGCGGCTGCCGGGACGCCGCCGGGCCGGCGGAGGTGGGCGCGCTGGCGCAGATCGGTGGCAGGTGGGCTGCGTAGCCGCAGTCTTGTGGGGAGATGCTCTCCACCCGCAGCTTGTGGACGGAGGTATCACCCTTGTGGCCGGAGGTATCGCCCTTGCGTACGGAGATATCCCCCTCTTTGAGTACGGAGATGTCCCCCACCTTGCGTACGGAGTCGTCCCCCTTGCGTACGGAGATGTCTCCCCCCTTGCGTACGGAGACGTCCCCCTTGCGTACGGAGACGTCCCCCTTGCGTACGGAGACGTCCCCCTTGCGTACGGAGACGTCTCCCCCCTTGCGTACGGAGACGTCGCCCTTGTGTACGGACAAGTCCGCCTTGGACCTTGCGGCACGCATAAGGCCCTGCTTGGCGGCCCGGGTTGCCTTCGCCAGGGCGGTGTTGCCGCTGTTGTTTGCGGGGGAGGGGCGAGGGAGGGTGAGGGAGGGGGTGAGGAAGGGTGAGGGAGGGGGCGTGGGCCTGGCGGGATACGCTGGGCCAGGGCAGGGCGCCCCCTGCTTCGTCCCACTGCGGCACCTGCCCCACTCCTCCCCCCCTGGAGCACAACAATGTACCCGGGAAGCGCGAGACATCAGCCTCTCTGCCCCCCGTCCCAGGGCCATACACGCAATAGCCCCCCCCCGCTCAAATCTCCCTCCCGCCCGCCCCTACATCATCCCGTGTCCGGACCTTCTCCACAAGGCGATTTATTTCCTTTCTTTCACGGCGACCAGGGGTTTTCCCTCTCCCCCGTCCCGGCCCCTCCCGCCCCCCTGTCTGTTCTACACGGTTTTCCTTTCGTACAGGGGCCTTCCCTTCACCCTCCCCCCCTGCCGGCCCCACCAGCGCATCAGGTCGCAGAACTCCGTGTAGTCGATCAGTCCGTCCCCGCTGCTGTCCGCCTGCTTCAGCAGCAGGTCGATCTCCTCGTCGCTGCACGTCTTGTTGAGCGCCTGGTACAGCTCCTCACGCGTGATGAAGCCGCTGTCGTCTACACGCCGCCGCAACAGGGGGGGGCAGGGCAGGGGGGCGGCGAGGAAACCGGTGGACACGACGCGCCCAACCGGGGAATCGAACCCTAGCCGGAAACAAGACGCGGTTGAGAGGAAACCCGGGGAGGCGTGTTCGTGCTGACCACACGGTTCCAGCGCCCCAGGGCCTCCCCTCCTCACGTCCCCGTCACGAACGCACAGTTGCCGGCCGCGGGGCTTCTATAACGGGGACTGCAGCCACTCCTCCGCGCCGCCCCCAGCTCTGATCCTCGCCGCTCCCCCCAAGCACCTCCATACCCCCCCCCGCTTGCTCTGGAAGTCTGGAATGCGCGGGAGATACAATGCGGCCAACCCTACGTCCTCCCATACCGCGCTTCCCACCCCGCCGCACCCACCCGCGTCGAAGAACTTGAAGGCCATGAAGAGGTGCTCCCCGTGTTCCAGCTTGGCCAGGTTCATGGTGGCGGCAAGGAACTCCTGCGCGGTGGAGCGCCGAGCGCAACGCCAACAACAACAAGAACCTCGACAACAACAAGAACCTCGACAACAACAAGAACCTCGACAACAACAAGAGCCTCGACAACAACGCCAACAACGCCAATGCCAGGGCGTGTCGTGCCAAACCATATCCGCCGAACGCGCGGTGCTCGGCCGCTGGCACGCCAGCTGCCCAGAGGATGGAGATTCCCCTCCCCCGCCCTCCCCCCCGCTCTCTCCTTGCCACCGCCCCCGCCCTCATACAGCTACCAGCCGCCTATCACTCCAGCACCATCCACCGCCCCCCCACCTCGTAGTCTAACGTGCCGTCGCCCGATATGTCCGCCTGCGCCATGATACGTGCGAGCTCCTCCGCTGGGATGCGGGTGCCCTTCCGCCGGAGAGCCTGGGCGCAGGAGGGCGGTTACAACGAACAACCGGTTACTCGACGCAAGAGGGGGAGGGGGCGGTGTAAATACTTAAAAAAGGGGGGGTTGAGGGGAAAACCCATGGGTCGGCACTGACTAGGACAACCGATGAGATAAGCGTTTGGCACGCGGGAGGGACGCGGAGGGTGCCATGGGTATTAGGACGGCAGGAGGGCGTGTGGGAGAGGAGAAGGACGCGTGCCTCTGTCGTACCTCCCTCAGCTCGTCCACCGTGATGCTGCCCGAGCCGTCCTCGTCCATCTCCAGGAACATCGCCTTCAGCCCGGTGATCTCAGCCTCAGGCAGGTGGGTCGCAATCACCTGTGGAACCAAGGAAGACATACCCACAGCGGCAGCGGCGGCGGCGGCGGTGTTTAGCAGCGGCAGCAGCAACAGTTGGTAGGAGGCGCGGCGGCGGCACCAGTAAGCTCGAGGGTGGCAGGCAGGGCTCGATCGGGCTTGGTTCCCAGCCGTCCGGCCGACTAGAACCGCTTCTCTCCCAAGCCGCCTTGAAAACATCCAATGGCGCATCCCAGCCCCGCAGCCGCCCACGGATTTCTAACCGGTCCCCAACTCGGCTTTCAGTCTCTCACGTCTCCCCCCGCCTGCCAAAGACGCGCCCCTCCACCCTCCACGGCTCCCCGGGTCTCCCCCTCGGCAATCTCCGCCGCCTGTGCCCCGTCCCTGCCGCCGCCGGCCTTGGCCCCAACGGAGCCCTTTCCGTTCTTGCCGCCGCACGCGCCCATACCTGTGTGTCCGAAGGCAATGCGCCAGATATTACACCTACCGTTTCTTATGCCACCCCCCTCCCTTCGCGGATTCGCGGAATATCCCTTTACCCCCCCCCTTCCCATGTCCAGCAACCGGTTCATCTCTGTACCCCCCAACCCCCTACCGGTCCTTTCATTGTAAACCTTTTCAACCGGTTCATCTCTGTACCCCCCAACAGAAATTGCAACCGGTTCATCTCTGTACCCCCCAACCCCCTACCTTTCTGGCATCCACGGGTCTTCTTCGAACCCCCCCCCCCCAACTACCTTGAGCGCCTCCTGCTGCAGCTTGTTGAGCGCCGCGAAGTTCTGCAGCCGCACCAGCACCTCGTTGTTGAGCGGGGCGGCACCGGCGATGCCGTTCTCGCGCACCCACTCGTGCTGCAGCACCTCCGCGGCACTGGCGCGCAGGTCCACGTCCCGCTCCTGTGTGTGTATGTGTGTGTGGGGGGGAGGGCATAAGAATACCGGTATGGGGTTCCGGGGACGCGGGTGGGGCATAAGAGGATCCGCGGGTCCACGGCCGACAAACCAAGGGCGGTGAAGCTGGTGGTCCTTAGGAGAGGCGCGGCAAGGAGACGGAGGGGGAACAGGAGCCGTCCGCCACCAGGCAGGGGTGAGGGTGTGAGCTGGGTGCGTGCGGCGGTTAGTGCGTTGACGTACCGCTGAAGCCGCGGAACATCCCTGGAGCTAACTACTGCTGTTGTCCCACCACCACCACCACCACCACCACCACCACCACGGACTACTACACCCCTACAACCCTCCTGTCACCCGCCTCCCCTCGCCCTCGTCTTCCTCTTCCTCTCCCTCTGTCTCCCCTCCCCCCCCCATACGTTTTCTTTTTTCCTTTCTGCAGCCCCAAGAAACCGGCTCCACAGGTTTGCCGGTCGTCCGTCCCAATGCTCCAACATGCGCCCGCATCCTCGCTGTCCGCCGACCATGCGCCCACTATCCTGTCGTTTTCGTGTCACCGGTTTTCACGCCCCCCCGCCCCACCAGCATGCTGCGGATGACGTCCTTGGCGCCCTCCGATATGGAGGGCCAGGGCTCCTCCCGAAAAGACACCTCGGCGTGGAGGACTTCGTGGAAGATCTCACGCTCCTGATTCGGCAGGCGAGGGGAGGGTTGACAGGCGGGGGGAGGGGTGGCAGGCGGGGGGAGGGATACAGAAAAGAACCGGTTACAGGCGGGGGGGGAGGGTTTCGAGGAAGACCCGTGGACGGGGCACAGCGGCAAGGGGAGCAGCGACGGCACGAGCTCACAACCAGCAACGGCTGTAGCAGCCCCACCGCCAGCACCACCACCACCAACACCACATTCACCAGGTGCCCCCGGTTTTAGTCACGGTTTTAGCATCCCGAACGTAAGCAATACTGATATCTCCCACCCCCGCTGGTGCAAACGACATTTTTCCTAGTCGGTTTTAACTTTTCAGTGCCGGCCTCTCACGGGTTTCCCCTCCACCCCCCCCCCCCGCTAACACCACGTTTTCCTGCGGACGGCTCTCTGCCCCGCACGAGCCCTACTAGCGGGCGGGGCTCCCGGGCCCCAACCCGCAGGCCGCAGGCCACCCTACCCACCGTCCCCCACAGCCGCCCGCCGCCCCTACGGTCGCGTTTCCCAGTGCCGACCCATTTACGGGTTTCACCTCATACGCTTACGCGCCTCCCCCCCCTCCAGTGCTCCAGCACGCGCCCACAAAATTGGTATCCGACGACCATGCGCCAACTATCCTGTCCCCTCACGTAAAACGGTTTTAAAACACCCGCAGGCACCCACCGTCTCCGCGTAGAAGGGCGGTATCCCGCTGAGCAAGATGTACAGCAGCACCCCTAGGCTCCAGATGTCGGCCCGCTTGTCGTACCGCTTCCGGAGCACCTCTGTGACGTCGCGGCGGGAGGGGGGCGCAGCGACAGCGGCGGCGGCAACGGAAGGGAAGGCGGAGGCGGAGGCGGAGGCGGGATCGGTGCAGCGCACGCCGGAGGACGTCCGGAGTAGGCAGCCGAGGACGGCAGCAGCGGAAAGCAGCGCCAGCGGAAAGCAGCAGCAGGAATAGCCGCGTGCTCTTGTCCGTCCCCCGTGGTTGCCACTCCAGCCACTCCAGCGGCTTCGTGCCCCCCTCCGGCAACCTCGCCCCCCCCCTCCGGCAACCTCCCCCCCCCCCTCCGGCAACCTCGCCCCCCCCCCTCCGGCAACCTCGCCCCCCCCCCCCTCCGGCAACCTCGCCCCCCCCCCCTCCGGCGGCCCCCTCCGGCACCTCTCACCTGGTGCCACGTAGAACGCCGAGCCCACCACGTCTCTGAACGTCTGACCCTCCGAGAAGAAGCAGCTCAGCCCAAAGTCCTGTACGGCAGCAACAGCAGCAGCGGGGGTGGTGGTGGTGGTGATGTGTGTGACTCTGCTGTGGCTGGCCGCGTGCAGGTGCGGGGGCCGGGGGGGCCGCCGATACCCCTCTTTGAAACCGCCAAAATCAGCCGCACAGCACCCACCCACCCACCCAGCCCCTATTTCCCCTTCTCCTCCTCCTCCTTCTCCTTCTCCTCGCCCTTCTTACCGTGCCCTTCACAACCGCAGTCGGAGAGGTGTCACTTAGCAGGAAGTTCTCCGGCTGGTGTGTATTGGATGGCGGGGGGCGGGGGAAGGTGTTAGCGCGGTAGGCGCGAGGGCGGTGAATCGGTACGGCATGGCAGGGCGCTCCCCCGCCAGCCGCCCCATACCCAACAAACCCTCCCGTCCGTACGACTGCCGTACCTTGATGTCCCGATGCATGACGCCCATCATGTGGCAGTGGGTCACCACTGCGGCGATGCAGCGGAACGCGGAGGCCGCGTCCCGCTCCGAGTAGTGGCCCCGCTGCAGGGAGGGGCGAGCAGGGCAGAGCGGGGCAGGGCAGGGCAGGGAGGGGCGAGCGGCAGAGCAGGGCAGAGCGGGGCAGGGCAGGGCAAGTCAGCAACCCTCGCTCGGCGCCCCCGCCCCGGACCTGAGATTCGCGGTCGCGTTCGGGAGGGGAGGGTCCCTCCCGGCGGGTTCCCCATCTCAGGCCACAGCGACCCACGCCCCCAGCTTTGCTGCGCCCCTCCGTCCCCCACTCGTTGCGCTGGGTGGCCTGCTTAACTTCCAACCGTCAGCTACCAGCCAACTGCTCGGGCTTTCGCTCCCTCCCTCCCGGCAGCCCCCAGTCCCCCTCATCAAGTAAGGCCATTACGTGTGAGTTACGCTAGGCAGGGAAAGAGCAATGACAGGGGAAAAAGTATCCCCTCGCCGGGCTTTTTCTTCTTCATACACAGGTTTTCCTCGCACCCCCCCACCCCGCGCCGCACCTCGACAATGGAGTCGAACAGCTCGCCCCCCGAGCACAGCTCCTCCACTAAGTGCACGTGACTGCGGTCCTCGTACACGTCTGGAGGGGGGGTGGACGGCTTTAGGGTTTTAGGCTTTTAGGTTAGGCAACCTACGAGACGAATGTCTCCTCGCCCTCAGCGACCCACCGCCCTCTTTCCTATCCCCACCTACCCCCCTCCACCGCCCTCTTCCCAGTCCCCACCTACCCTTGATGGTGACTATGTTTGGGTGGCCCGCCAGGTGGTGCATGATCTGCACCTCCCGCCGTACGTCCAACACGTCATCCATAGAGCACAGCCGGCGCTTGGATATTGACTTGCAGGCGTACTTGATGTCCGTGAATTTGTCGATCACCAGCCGGCAGGTGCCGAACTGGCCCTTGCCTATTCGGCGGCGGGCAGTCCAGCGCAGTCCAGGGAGGTAGGCAGTCCAGGGGGGCAGGCGGTCCAGGGGGAGCGGGGCGGGGGGAGGGTGGCGGTCAGGCGGGTCTGGGTTGCTGAGTGGGTTGCTGACACTGAACTTGTTGTTACTTGGGGCCCAGGCGGTGGTGTGGGCTGGCGACGGGTGCTCCGGTTGGGTGGTTGCTCGTCGAGTGGTTGGGTGGTTGGGCGGTGGCTAGTGAGGTGGTTGGGCGGTGGCTAGTCTGGCGGTTCATTATCACCAGGTATCTAATGTTAGAGGTCTGCCCGCCAGCCTGTCCGCCAGCCTGTCCGCCAGCCTGCCTGCCCCTGCAGCAACTGATACTGTGAGCCGCACGGCCGCCAGGTGCTGCGGCTGCGGTGCAGTGACGAGGCGCGGCTGGTCCGGGGACGCGGCTGGGCGCGACCTCCACCTCCGCGATGGGAGGAGCCATCACCGCCGCGCAGAGGCGCGCCAGGGGACGGGGTCGCCGGCCGCTTCACGCCGTTGCTATGTGCTGACCCAAGGTTGCGCTCGGTACCCACCTAGCGGCTGGAGGTGTTTCCTAGCGGCTGGAGGTGTTACCGCTGCGGCTGGAGGTGTTACCCCTGCTGCCGCTAGTACCAGGCCAGCGCCGCTCTGGCAAGAACCCCTCCGGGAAGCCGACCCAGATGGCACACCGCGGGCGGGCGTGTCAGCACGTCGGTGGAAGCCACCGTGCGGGTTTTGTCCCCATCCCACCCCACCCCACCCTACCCCACCCCACCCCATCTCTAACGCTGCGCGACTTGCGCTGCGCGGCCTGCGCAGCCGGAGGGCTGTTCCCGCAGGACCGTTGATGACGTGTCGTGGCGAAGCGGCGAAAAGAGGTGATGAGGGAGCTGGTGGTCGCCGGGGTCCAACACATTGTGTGGCTACCCGAAGTGTGACGACACGCGGCAAGCCGGCGACGCCCGCAATGCCGCACGGCAGCGTGCCGTACGGGACGAGCTGTGGGTCGAGGGACTGGCCGGGCAGGGCAGCGCGATTGCTGGGTGCGTGGCGCGCACGTGCTGGGGCTTTGGGCCCACAACCCTAAAACCCTGGACGCAGCCCTCGGGGCCCCAGCTGTATGCGAGTCAAGGATGGCAGCCGTAGTCGCCCCGCACCAGCCTCCACGCATAGACCATAGTCGTGCAGGCGTCAGCAGCCAAGGCCGATCCCCGTGGCCGACTGTGCCGCGACTCACCGAGGACCTTTCCGACCGTGAAAAATTCCTTTATATCTCGCTCGTCCTGAAATACTCGAACAGCCCCTGCAGCAAGAGGCGTAACCTGCAACGGTGCACGTCGTGTCAGCTCCACAGGCGTTTGGTAAAACTGGGGCGCGAAACCTACCGAGCAAAGGCTCGACACCACGGAACCCGCGACGCTGTGCTCCTTGCTGTACAGTGCGCTCTGACGGTGCGCAGCGACCGCCAGCACAGAAGTCCCGCATCCCATAGGAGATTTTTTCACAAGCGCTTCAGCGTCTTCTCTGCGCTGGGTGCAAGTTTTGCGTCTGCTTCATCCGAAAGCGACGTGGCGTCCAAAACCCTGTCGACAGAATGTACAACTGTCCTAGGAGAGACTACATGGCACGCATTTCCATAGTTCGTAGGCTCCTTACGGAGGGTAATAAGCAGCTCAACTTCCAAATGCCGGCATTATGACATAACCTAGTAAACGCACCATACGTGTGTTTGTTCATATAGTTTTAGGCCTCCTTTGCCAGCCGACTTGTTGGAAGCGCAAGTCGTACCGTGGAGTGATGGACGTTGGCGGACACCGATTGTCGTTTCTGTTCCTTGCGATTGACCCTTCGATACAAATATTTTAGAGGTTTCTAGGCATTAAACATGCACGAACTACGAGGCTGAAAACTTCAATATATTCAGCTTTGGGTGATTGGCTCACACAGTCGGTTGGGACCATTGAAAAGCATCGCACATAATACCTCTGAGAATGCACCCGAGTGTATATCGGAATTTGGACAAAGTTGGGCATCCTTCGGTCACGTGCATCACGTGGCCCGTCTTTGCCACAGATTCGGTCAAGGGCCTAGCCGATGATGGATGACATAAGCGCAAGACGATCAAATCCTTGGCCCTGTCGTCCCTGGCATTGTCTGCTGCGTAAGTTGCACCTGAGGCCTAGGCGCCAACCAGCGCTAACCGTCACCCTGGGCCGCTACATAATTGGGGTCTGGCCATAAGGCTAGCGACTCTGCACTGCATTCGTGCCAGAGGAAGCGAGCCAAGCTTGCAGCGTCGAAGTATTAGGCATCTAGCCGAGTGGCCACAGCGGGCAACTGGGTCGGATGAGGAGCAGTCTCCACCGATGCGGACAAGGAGCGGCCGCGCCAAGCCATCAGCCAGGGACAAGGGGCGTGAGTCCTGACGCGGTGATGCAGCAGCAGGATGGCGCAAGCTAGCAAGTGGACGGCCCCGTGGTTTCTAACGGCAGGGAGCATGAACATTATACCAGCTGGTGAGGTTGGACACGTTGGTTCCGCTGTGGGTAACGGTTTACCGCGGCAGTGCCATATCTCCATCCAAATGCTTAGGACTTGAAAGCTGTTGCGATGACGAGCTGTGGAATGCTGCTCCCCTCACCCCTGTGCCAACGCCGCCGAGTAGTCGTGGGCGTGTACCCTCAGGGTGAAGCACCACCGCCGCACAGGCTCGCCTCGTGGGAGCCGTGCAGAGCGAGCGCAATCTGGTTTGGGAGGAGAAATGCCGCCGCCGCCGCTGTGCTCAGCCTGTCCATACGCTTGGACGCGCCTTATGATGCCATCAGGCGGATGCGTGCAAGGCAACAAAGCCCCGAGGACGCAGAGCAGTCTCTCATCCTCAAGGCCTCTCAATATGCTTTTAAAGTAATACCGCAGCCCTGCCCCTGGATCTATCCGCCCTCGAGATACATATAAATATACTGTCCCCTAAAAAGTAGATTGAGAGGCCGCCCGTTCCTGCTGAAACCGGTTCGAGGAGGCCGGCGCGGCCTTGGGGGAACGCGGAAGGTCGAGGGTCCGGTCAGCAAGTTCCTCCGCCTCACGACTCACCTGCTGCTGCTGTGCATGCCGCCGACATGAGGGGCGCATGACATACCCCACAGCCACCCCCCGTTCGTTTCTGCCCTCCGTTTCCTTCGTCATCTAACCGGGTCTTCTCGGCCTTCTCGTCCTTCTCCCCAGCCACCCCGCACACTGCAGGGGGAGGCTGCTGGCCGTGCCACCCGAGTCTAGCGCTGTCCACAACAACGCAAATGTATATGTTACACGTTCACTGATGCACAACCCCCCAATGGGTTCAGTGGGAAAACATGGGTGACACATCCAGGGAATTAAGGCCTAGAAAAAAGGGACAAACCCTCGAACGTCCAGCCCCGGAAGGTGATGGTCGCCCAGCGGGCAGGCTTGAGGGGAAGGGAGGGAAACCCTCACTGGCCCTTCAGACCTACGGTCAGCCCCTCGAGTCACGCTCCCTGATGGCCGCCTCAGGCCAAATTCCCTCTAGAACCCCCCGGCCCAACTATACTACTCACGTCGAGTAAACGGTTCTTATGTTTTGCAGCCCTCCCCGGCCCCCTCTGTGGCCGCATGGTTGCCCCCGCCCCGCCCCCTCTGTGGCCTCATGATTGGACCCCCCTGGAACCCTCTGTGGCCGCATGGCTTGCCCCTTCTGGGCCCCCCTCTGTAGCCCCCTCTGTAGCCCCCTCTGTAGCCCTCCTCAGGGCAGGCGCTTGAACTTAGTGAAGTCGGGCGCACGCTTCTCCATGTAGGCTTGGCGGCCCTGAACACGACCGGGCAGGACGGGGGCAGCGCGGTAGCAGGGGACGTCTCGCGTGAGCAGAATATACCATAGGGTTGTGCGAGGGGGTACATCAGCGCGGTGCGGCCACGAGTGCCCTATGCGGTGGGTCCCTCGCCCCGCTCTTCTAGGCCCCACTCCCGTTACCCATCCTCTCATTCATACACGGGTTTTCCTTGCCACTCCCGTTACCTAACAGCCCTCAGCACGCAGAGGTCCCCCCTGGAGCTCACACCGCCCTCTTGTGGCGGCGGTTGCTCAGCCACATCCTGTCGCGCCCGCCTGACCGCCTGACGGGCAGCCGGGAGCGCAGACCCAGCCGGCTGGTCCGCACCTCGTTGCCCTCGTCGCTCTGGTAGAACAGCATGGTGGCGTTGCCCCCCAGCTCCTGGATGCCGGCCTGGCCGTCCTCCGCGGCGTTCAGGGCGGCCTTGAGCACCCGCAGCGCGGTGGGGCTGTTGCGGAGCATCTCGCGGCACCTAGATGGGGGGGGTGGAGGGGCGGGGGCGTGTGTGTGTGTATGTGTGTTTTATAAATGCTGCGTGTGTATGTGTGTGTGTGTGGCGGTGGTGAGGGGGGAGAGGCGTGAGACGGGGGAGGGAAACAGGGTAGGAACGTGGGGGGCCGTAGGGTAAGGCGCCGTTGCTGTGTGTTGGCGAGGGGGTGGAAGCCGCGGCGTGGCTTACACCCACCCCTCTCTCCCGCAACACCCCACCACCACCATTACCACCACCACCACCACCAGCCCATACACCCCCTGGTGCCTGCTCACCACACGGTCGTCTCCTCCTCCAGCTTGTCCAGCGGGACCACCTGCGGGTGGCGGGACGAGAGGCGCCATGACAGGAGAGCCGAGGGGGCCACGACAGGCGGCGGGGAGGAGGTGGCGCGGTTGCAACATCGGGCGGGGGAGGCTCGGCCCTGAGTCCCCAAGCCCTCAGTCCCCAAGCCCTCAGTCCCCAAGCCCTCAGTCCCCAAGCCCTCAGTCCCCAAGCCCTCAGTCCCCAAGCCCTCAGTCCCCAAGCCCTCAGTCCCCAAGCCCTCAGTCCCCAAGCCCTCAGTCCCCCCTGGACCCGGCGCTCACGAGCCCCCCGCAGAGCGCCCCCCTGGGCTGCCTACCGTATTGACCAGGCCCATGCGCTTCGCCTCCTGGGCGTCGTACAGGCGGCACAGGAACCAGATCTCCCTGGCCTTCTTCTGGCCCACCAGGCGGGCCATGTGGGTCGAGCCGTAGCCCGCGTCGAATGAGCCCACCTTGGGGCCGGTCTGGCCGAACACCGCGTTGTCGGCGGCGATCTGGGTCGGGGCGGGCCGGGAGCCGGGCGGGCAGGGGGCCGGGAGCCGTAAATGTGTTTGGAGACAGGAATGTGGCTGGATGAACCTGGGTGTCCTAGGTAAAAGGCTTCAACGGTTCATCTGGCCGGCCTGGGTTGGGGTGCAGGGGCCCAGGCAGGGGGCGGGACGTGGCACGAGGGCGGGCCGCCCCCAGCTGCACAGCTGCCGGCATCGCACACCACATCGCTCTCAGCCTCGCTGTCCCTCGTCGCCTCCAGCTGAACCCTCTCCCTGGGGCCTGCAGCCACCACCACCGCCACCACCACCGCCACCACCACCACCACCACTGACTCCGCCCGCGCCCCCACTACGTCCCCAATCGGTTTTCCTTTTCAGTGCCGACCCACGGGTCTCCTCTCATCCCCCCGAACCGGTCCTCACCGTCAGGTCGCACACCATATGCAGGATGTGGCCGCCTCCGACCGCGTAGCCCGCCACCATCGCCACCACGGGTTTCGGAAGCCGCCGGATCTGGATCTGCGGCCGGCAAGCGGGGGTGGGGGTAGGGATGCAGGGGATGCGGTCATCACCAGCGACCAGGACCGAGGTACCCCCCAACCCCCATTCCCCAGCAGCCCTTGGAAAGTATCCCGCTTCCTACCCAGGAACGCCTTCTGGGATCGCCCGGGGGCCCATCCGCCCGCCACCCCATCCGCCACCCAAACGGGTTTCTACGGGTACACGGGTTTCCCTCGCAGCCCCCCCCACACGTCCAGAGGCCTGCGCGCGCGTCCAGGTGTCCGAATGCTATGCACCAGCTACACTTCCCATGTCGAGTTACCGGTTCTTTCATGCCAACACCCCCCCACCCGCCTGCAGGTCCAGCACATTGAGCCGGGCGATGCCGTCCGCGCCCACGTATCCGCCCTTGCCCCGGACCTCCTGGTCGCCGCCGCTGCAGAACGCCAGGGGGCCGGCGCCTGCGCAGTGGGAGGTGGAGGAGGAGGTGGCGAAGGGACAACGAGAGGAGAAGGGGCGCCGCTCGGTGGGTGAGTTAGCGAGGATACCGGTGCGGCGAGGCTGGCAGAGGAGGCGGAAGGGGAACCTGTAGGCGGGCACTCATGACATGGGGGAGTACAATGGATGAGGAAGGGGTCGGACGGAGGGAGAGGGATACGCCATACGTGGCGGTGGGCAGCCGACACGAAGGCACCAGTCGTGGCGTCGACTGGTCGAGCGAGGGAGGTGTGGTGGCGAGGGCTGGGATGGGGTGTGGGGTGTGGGTGATTGTGGGTGAGGGTGGTTTGCGAGGGAAACCCGTGTACGGAAGGAAAAACCGTTTGTGGCATACGGTTGGAGGTGCATGCATGCGGTGGGACAGTAGGCGTGCGGAATGCGCTGGTAGGACACGGGAAGCCCTGCTCAGGGCTCTGCTCGTCCCATTGCCCTCCTTCTCGCGCCCCTTCAACTTCCCCAAACGACCCAGATCATGCGCTGTGGCGAGTGCAGGGGAGCAGGGGATGCGGTAGGGTGTGTGGTGGCGGCATCGGATGCGGAGTGCTTCATCCGTGCGGCTGCGCCTCGCTTCTTCCACGGTACGGCATTGTGTCGTACGGGTGAGGCGCGCGATGGTCTTGTCGTACCTGTCAGGATGATGACGCCCACGTCGGGGTCGTCGCGGGCGTCGCTGAAGCACCAGGACAGCTCCTGGACTGCGGTAGGATAGAACGAAGCAGCCGCAGCAGCAGCAGCAGCAGCAGCTCAAGGCGGCTCAGGGCAGCAGCAGCAGCAGCAGGCGGGCGCAACGTTTTTGTGGCATCACGCGGCAAGGGGCGGTGCGAGGGAAGGGTTGGGGATGGGGGCTATGGGAGTTGGACTGCAGCGAAGGGAGACGCGAAGAAGACGGCGCCGCCGCCCGCGTGCCAGAAGTCCAGGGCGGTAGCCATGTGGGTCGCACCTGTTCGTGGACGGAAGGCGTTTCGGCGCTCGGGTCGGTTGATCGTGATCTGCGCGGTGTACGATGGGAGGGATCCATGGTTGACGCTTGGCCGGCAGAGGGGTGTGGGCTGCCCGGACAGGGGTGCTTTGCAAAGAAGCGTAAACGGTCGCTGCGGGCTTCGCTACGCACTTGCCTTGGCAATTCCCTCGTCTACGGTCTTCTCATATATCACGTCTGTCAACTCCTCGCGCGCGACGATTGGAATACGGCGCCAGTTCGCCGGCTCGCGGCTGACGGCCCCATGAACGCGCCCGTATGAATTAACTTTGCCATCTGCAGACGCATACGTTGCGTTTATGCTTGCGCTGCTTGTACCAGCGGTGCTTTGCCTGGACAGCGGCAGTTCGGAGTCACTTGCAGACGCCAGAAAATGGTTTCCTAGAACCTGTAGCCTCCGCTGAGCCGACATCGCTTCTGTAAGTTATCCTTACAAAGTTGATGACCTCTACCTGCGGCCTTATCAAATGGTGTTTGGATTAGAGGATCTTTGCATCCCGGTGATGCCAGCGGTGGTGCAAAAAGCGGTTTGTCTTCAGTAATGGGACTACCGATGTGAAAATGGGATCAGTCGTATATTATGTAAGTCTCTTGTCGTTTAGTTTGCCCAACAACGGCCTTTGCTGTTGTCGTATGCTCCACTACCTAGCTAGTATAGTGAAGAGGCTACGTTGCCAAAGGTGCTGCACTGCGTGCGTTGAGCTTGAAGGACTCAAATGACGACGAAGGCGTCACTTCCCGCGGAGCGCCGCAACTGCGCAGCAGTACCTGGTTTAGACTCCTGCGGGGCACTGTCCCCGAGACGACAGTTGGTCTTGTAACAGCGGTGCGAGTCGCTCAGCAAGGGCCCCCAGCAAGCTTCAAAATAATTGGCACCATGCTCCCAAGCAAGCTGCTCGGCCTACTAGTCCTTGCGTTGTCTCGGTTATGCTCGGCGCTGGCAGACGGAGCGCCGGAGCCCAGCCCGTTGACCGCATGCGATGTCTTTCATACCACATTCGGCCCGGACGACCGGCAAAAGCTACGTCACCTGGTTCAGGGCCTGCAAGCAGCGGAATCCTACCTGGGCCTGTTGCGCCTGGGTCGGCAGGTTCCGCTCTCATCGGTGCGTGAGCCAGCACCGGACGAAGCCACGCTGCAGGGCTGGAAGGCGGACAATGCGACTAGCTTGCACCAGCTGCTTGAGAGCTCTGGAGTGGTGCAGCTGGTTGGCGGCAGGTGCGGCCGGCGACGCCCTAGCTTCTCTCCCCCAGCTCTTGCCCTGGACTGGCTGAGGCCCGGGGGGCGCCCAGTCGCTATGCGGGCACCTGTCTATGTGCTGTCGTTATGAGAAAAGCAATCTCAGCTATGAAATGGGCAGGTTCCCCAGATACCGTGCCTATGCGTGGTCGCATGGACAAGGAGGGTGGAGGGGGGCAGGATATAGGGGAAAGGGAGGAAGTCCTGTTTGTGTATGTGTGTGGATGGGCAATGGCACCGCGTGATTAATGCAGGGGAGTGGGCGAGTGAGGGGCCGGGGGTTTGGGAGGAAATCCGTCGGTCGGCATCGAAAGGTAAAACCGAGCGAGGGGCGGGGGGGGCCAAGGGAGGTGTATGGGTTAGAGGGGGAAGGTGGGGAGGCCGCGGCAGCGCGACCGTGGTGGCACGATGGAATCGCCGTCGTACATGTGGCGTGTGCGCCCATAAGGCCCCTCTTACGGCACTCGCGCGTCCCTCGCCAAGTCGCAACCAACCGAAGATGCCGCCTCCCCCTCCGCTCCGCGCCAGTTATTATACCGATGTCATATAGCCGGTCTTTACGCCCCGACCCGATGTCGTGTAACCGGTTTTTCCCGGCCCCCCCTCCGGTTGGCTATGCACCCACTACATTTCCCCAGTCGCGTTACCGGTTCTTTTATTGTAACCCCTCTCCGCTGACCCCGGGCTTCCCCCCAACGCCCCGCTGACGCCCCCCACCCAGCGCCGAAGCAGCCGCGGCCCTGGCCGCCTCCTGCCTCTCCAGCCGGCTGCAGCCAGGCAGCTTCGCCGGCCGGCCCGTCGTGTCGGTCCTGCTCAACTACTTCAAGCGCCCGCACGTGGTGACCCAGATCGCAGCCCAGCTGCGGGCCTCCTGCAACTCGTCCTCGGTGCCCTGCGAGCTGGTGGTCAACGTGGACAACCCGCACGAGGCGGGGTCGTGGGCTGCGGAGGTGGCGGCGGGCTTCGTGGTGCCCGTCTTCTCCGCCAACCTGCACGAGGCGCGAGGGTACAACCGGGCGGCACGGCTGGCGCGAGGGCGGTACCTGGTCATATGGCAGGTGGGGGATCAAGAAGGGGTGAGGTTCTGCGGAGATTCCCGGGTGCGTTGGGGCAGCTGAAGCTCGTGGTGGGATGGTGGGATGTACGAGGTGTGCTGCTGCAGCAGCGATGAAGTAGCGGCGTCAAAGAGGGCAGTGGGCAGTGGTGTGGGGATGGTGGTGGGAGGCGCGGCAGGTGGGCGGCAGGGAGGGTCGCATCCGGGGGTGCATCGTCTCCCGCCCCCTTCCCCGTACCACCACCACCACCACCACCACGCCACCACCTCCCTATCCCCTCCCCCGCCTCCATCCGCCCCACTCCCTCCCTCCCCCTCAACCCTTCCTCGAAATCCCCCTCAACCCTTCGCGCCTCCCGCGTCCCATCCACGGGTTTCCTATTCACCCCTCGTCGATCCCCCGCCCGCTCATCCCATGCGCCAACTATCCTGCCCCGTCGCGTAAAACGATTTTTACCACCCCCTGAATTCGCGGATTCTCTTTTACCCCCCCCTCCGCCGTGCTTCAGGACGACCAGGTCCCCCCCGAGTCCGGGCAGTGGCTGGTGGACATGATCAAGACGTTCGACGCCTACCCGCAGCTGGGCATCCTGGGCATGAACACGTACCGACTGTGCCGCCATAAGGAGCGGGGCAACTGGGCGGGGCCAGCACCCTGGCGGCCCGACCCGCGCACGGGCGTCAGCTGGACGTTCGTGCACTTCACGGACTTTGCGCCCATGGCCGTGCTGGCGTCCGTGTTCTGGGAGCTGGGCGGTCTGGAGGAGGGCTGGTCGCAGCGCGGCGAGTGCGGCATAACCGGCGACTGGGAGCTCTGCGCGCGGGCGTGGCTGAGCGGCTGGCAGGTGGGGCACGGGGGGGTGTATAAAAACCGTTTCACGCAACGTGACAGGATAGTTGGGGCACCGGGGGGGGGGTGGCATAAGGCCCCGGTTACACGACCGTGGGTGTAATAGCTGGGGGGAGGAGCTGGAGGACTGTTTTTGTGAGAGTGGAGGGGGAGGGGGATAGGTGGTTAACGGGGGTGTTGTGGGTTGGTTCGGGAGAAGGGGCTGCGGCCCAGGGTCTTGCACTGTCACCTGGAGGAGGCCTGGGGTGAACGTCGTGTCCACGGCTTCCACGTCCGGATTCCGCGTCCACGTCCCGCCACACACCCCCTCCCTACCCGCCGCCGTCCTCCCCACGTTTACCCAATCGGTTGCCTAGCCATTTCCGATCCAGGGGCTTTCCTCACGAACCTCCCCATGCGCCCGTATGTGTCGGCCCATTCACGGCCTCGCTCCGAAACCCTTCACCCCGGGACCCGTAGGTGGGCTACACGTTCATGGCCGGCCGCAAGGACGACATGGTGGCGGAGGGGGGCACCCACACGCCCGTGGGCGGGGTGTCGTGCTGGGGCCGCCAGGGTGACGTGTCCCGCCGCACGTTTGATAAGAGGTGAGTGGGGGCCCGGGGGCGGGGGCAGTGCGGCTGCGTGCGCTTGGCAGCCCCCGCTGCCAGGTTGGGGCGCGACGGGGTTGCTGGGGTTGCTGCGGAATGATGGGGGGGGTGCGGAGTGCGGATGGGGGCGGAGGCCGCCAGGGGGAGGAACCAGAGAGGGGCGGCCGCCTTGCGCCCGCTCCCCGCTTCTGCGCCGCCACAGTCACAGCCACAGCCACCTCCCGCGGAGTGGTACCGCACCACACGAGGGCAGGGCGGTGATACCGCACCACACGGGGGCAGGGCAGTGGTACCGCACCACACGGGGGCAGGGCAGTGATACCGCACCACACGAGGGCAGGGCAGTGGTACCGCACCACACGGGGGCAGAGCGCCTCCTGCCGCTACCCACAACGGAGTGCGCTGGGTGGGCCAGCCCGTCCTCCGCGGCCGCTCCCGGCGCTTCGTTTTCCCCTCCCGCCCTGGCGGGGACGAAGGGCGGGAGGGGAAAACGAAGCGCCGGGGTCGGCTCCGAAACCAGCGTGGCGTCCCCGCCAGGACCCTTCCCCCCCCCCTCACACACGCACAGCACCCCACCCCACACTCCTATCCGTTGCTCGGCTTGGTCTGGCGTGGCGTGCACGCATTTCCACGCCGCCTCCTTCCCTCCACGGCTTCCCCTGGCTGCCTTAGATGCCCCGCCGTTTCCGAACTGGCCCAGGCGTAACAAGCTAACAACAGAGCCGCCCCGGCGCCGCCGCCCTTGCCGCCGCGCCCACAGACACATCCAGCCGGCACTGGCGGAGCAGATGTGCGAGCGCGCCTGGCTGCTCAATGTGATGACCTTCACTCTGGATGACCCCATGTCGTGCCCCTACAACAGATCCGCGGTGCCGTGGGGCAACTGCACGGCGCCGGCTCCGGAGCGGGCGGCGGTGCTGATCGAGGAGATGCAGCTGACGGGGCGGGTGTAGGGGCGGGCAGCGCAGCGAGCAACCAGGAGCGGGTACGGGTTCCGGAGCTGATGCTCCGGGACTTTACATAAGCGACCAACCGGTATCGTGTAGCGGCAGCAGGACGGCAGCGGATGACGTGGGTCGTGCTCTTTGTGTGCTTGTTGCCGTGCTACCGCGGCTGGGCATCCGTTACTGAGTGCGGTGGCGGGCGGTAAGGAGGAAACGAATGAGGTAGTGGTCCTTTCCGAAGAGGATTAGGATTATGAACGCCTGTCAAGGAACTTGCGAAATGTGTTGAGGTCGCTTTGCGTCCGCTGCCGGACGGGGGGTGGATGCTTCACAGCGGCCTAAACGATGCTGGTCCTGCGCGCACTCTGTTGGCTGCACGCCTGTCTTTGCGGAAGGGTTAAGTACGGAAGCAGGTTGGAGGAGCTACGGTGAGCGCAGGGCGATATGCGGGATTGCTGTGTGTGGTATTTTGGGGTAAGATGTGGTATTTTGGGTGGTGACGTAAACAAACCGGTAACTCGACTTGGGTATTCGAGTACTTTGGTGGAAGAGGGGGTAGCCTGTAGTGCGGAGTATGCACATTTTATTCTTGCGGAGTCGAGGTATGTATTCAACACTTGCAACGACCAAAGAGCGGGCCTACAGGGGCACTTGGGCCAGGGGGTCGTCCCTTGGGCCGTGGGGTCGCTGCGTAACCTTGCTTTCACTGGATAATTGGTTATTGAATATGGAGACTGCACGTATGGCGCCCGGACGAACAACAGATAGCTAAATCAGGAGGGCGTCCGTACAGACGCACGGATATTGTTTCACGGACAAGCGAACGGTCCCGATCCGATTCGTTGCATGTAGGGGAGGGCCAGTCGGTGCCTGCGAAGCGCGTTGGTCTACTGGTTTGATCATCCTATATCTCGAGTTTGCTAACCTCATTGGCGCGCGTTACGGTGCAAGTTTCCACCCCTAGTTGGGAAGGAACCGTATTTGTGTGCTCGGTAGGTGCCTTGGGAAAGCGGCTCCGCGCTGCCGCCAATTGCCCCAGCTCGTCCGAAGACAGCTTCCTAGGTAGTCGGTCTGTTCGCTATTTGACCGGCCGTCACACACACCTCGTTCTCGAACATGCTTGACTCGGGCGATGTCGTGCGGCGACCAGGTGTTTCTGCGCCCGCCCACCCATTCACCTGACCGCGCCAGCGCGCGCAAACGCAAACCGTCTCGACGGTGAAGTGCTTATTAAACCTGACGAGCTTCCCCGAGCTTTCCCGCATCTAATGAACCAGACCGAGTGCTGCTCAATGCGCGGAAGACCCGCAACGACAGCGCTCTCCACGACGATGGCACCACCCAGGTCGCAACCCGATGTAACCAGTAGTGCCGGGGCTGCGGTTGCGCCACACAAGCCTGGCCACCACCCGCTACCACACTGAGGGGTGAGCGAGGAGGCAAACCCGTCAGGGTGGGTTTCGAGGACGACCCGTGGATGCGAGGAAGGCCCGTGGTTGCGTCCGGGTGGGTTCGAGGAAGACCCGTGGATGCGAGAAAAAACCGTTTAGAACAGACGTTTTGAGATGCATGCTGGAGAACTCAGGGTGGGGGGGGGGACCCTAGCCTACCACACTGCGAGGCAGGGGGCCTCAAGGGTGTGGTGTCTTCAGGGTATCAACACGCCAGGAGGGGGAAGAGCCGCTGGGAGCCGACCCACGGGTCCGGCCTGGAGGCCGCACCCCCACTCCACACCCCCACTGCATCGTGCACCACACCACCGTTCTCCGACACCTCTCGGAACAATCCCGCGGGCCGTACAACGCTAGGGGGGGGGGCGCGGTGTTGTCATAGCCAGCAGGGTCCAGGCGTCAGGCTACCCACCGTGGTCGTTGCCAATAGCCGCAGCCGGCGGGTTCAACGCACCTTCGCACGCTATCTTAACCCTCTCTCTCTGGCGCGCGCAACGGGGCAAGTGCTGCTGCCGCCTACAGGCAGGTCGGCAGGCCGCAGATGCAGCGTCGGTTGGCTGGTTGGCTAGTCGGGTAGGCCCGCCGGCCGGATGGCGGTGCCTGGCTATACGGAAGAGTCTGCCGGTATACGCAAGCACAAGCACATACACACACACACACACAACCCCCGCGGCTCAGCTCAGCATTTATAAAACACAACCCCCCATGCACCCCGCGTCACCCTTCCCGCCGCCGGCCCTAAGGCCTAGCACCTCACACCAGCCCAGAAATACACCCGTCCACCGGCCCTAGAAACCTTGCGGAGCCACCCGACGGGACCACCGCCCCTGCCCCAGTTCACCGCCTTCCTCCCCCCCCCGACCTGACCCCGTGGACATCCCACGGCACCACCCATCCGGCATTCGAACACCACAAGTCCCGCCCCCGAAACCGCAGGCGTTTCCGAGATCCCGTATCCCAGGGTGAGCCGCGTCAGCTTCCCTGTCCGCCTCCCCGCCCAGGTCCCCGCTGCTGCTGCTGCTGGTGCGGCTGGGCCTGGTGCTGTGCAGCTACTGCCCGGCAGTACCTGCGGCGCGGCGGGAGGTAAAGGAGGCAGACGGGGGTGTATGAGAGGAAGACCCGTGGGTCGGCACTGAGTCGGATAACAGATTAGGAAAAAATACGTTTGGCACACACGTTGGGAGACGCATGGGGTGGTGACGAGGAAGACCCGTGGATGCGAGAAAAAACCGTTTAGGAAAAGACGTTTCGAGATGCATGCTGAAGAACTGGGGTGAGGATACGAAAGACGAAGTTCATATGTCGACCTTTGGGGGCAGGGATGGCGTTGGAGGCTGCCTACCACGCGGGTGCAACAAGAGAGCACGGCGGCATCGTGCACCGCAATCACGTTGCCGCTTTCTCCACCACAAGGCATCACCACCTAGGAGTTCCGTTACCCAGGAACTGGCGGTTTCCTTGTCAACTACCATAACGGTAAAAACTCCCTTGCTGGCATGCTGGCTGACGCCCGCCCCCCACTCACTTGGTCATGGCCCGCTTGGCTGCGTCGCGCGCGTATGCCCCCAGTGAGCTCAGCGCCACCGCGGCTGTGTTGGCCGTGTGGGGTGCGGCGTGTGCGGCCAGCGCGTCCAAGACGTACGACATGGTGGCCAGGGCCTCAAGCGGCTCCAAACCCATCAGCCGCCCGGCGACGTCGTGGGCCTCGTCGGACACATGGCCCTTCGGGTGGGACGAGAGAGGAAAACCCGTAGGGCGGGCGGTTGGGTGGACGGTTGGGTGGGACGAGAGAGGAAACCCGTAGGGCGGGCGGTTGGGTGGGCGAGAAACGACGGCGCGGGGGGGGGGGTTGATAAGAGAGCCCGCGAAGGGGCGGGGGGGTTCGAGGGAGACCCGTGGATGCCCGAAAAAAACCGGGGCGGGGGGGGGGTAATGTTGGCGATAAGGCCCGGCTACATAACATAGGCGGCGGGGAGGGGCCGGGCGCGCGAGTGCGTCTGGAGAAGTTGGGGTAGCAAAGGGTGCCTAGGCACCTAGCTAAAGATGCGGTACGGTACCCCCTCAGGCTGCCGTGCGGGATGCAGATCTCACCGCCTGCCTCCTTCCCACCCCGCCCCAATATCTGTTCTAACCGGTTTTTCTCGCATTTACGGGTCTTCCCCCCCCCCGGATTCGCGGATTCTCTTGTCAACCCCCCCCGCCCGGTTTGTCGGCCGTGGATTCGCGGATTCTCTTATCAAACCCCCCGCCCTCCCCCCCGCCCCCCCCCCGCGTCAGCGCCCCCACCTGCTTGACTAGCTCCACGTACCCATGCACCTCCGCCACCTGCGCCGCCTCCCTGGACTGCTCCGAACCCGACCGCTCCGCCAGCGCCTCCGCCAGCATCGCCTCCGCCACCTCCGGCGCCACGTCCGACAACGGCGGCGCCGGCGGCGCCGACTGGCTCATAGGGCCCTGCCCAGGCGGCAGCGGCGGCGGCGGCTCGTGCATGCCGCCGCCGCCGCCGAACTCAGGCGGCGGCGAGGCGGGGGTGTCCTGCGGCGGCGAGCGCCCTGGGTCCGGCGGCGGCGGCGGGCCGCCCGGGTGGTGGTGCCCCGCTGCGCCGCCGTATCGATGCTGGTGCTGGTGCTGCTGGTGTTGTTGGTGCTGGTGTTGGTGGGCGTACATGGAGGGGTCGCCCCAGCCCCCCCGGGACGGCCAGTAGCCGCCCGGCAGCACGCCGGGTGCCTGCTGCTGCTGCTGCTGCTGTTGGTGCTGTTGGTGATGGCCGTAGTACTACAAGGGCGGAGGGGGAGGAGAGGGCAGGAGGAGGCAGGACGGGGGGGAGGGACTGGGTGAGCGCAGGGACGGCATGCTTGGCGGCTCCGAGTGCAGGCGCGGCTGGGGGAACCTGGGCTTCATCTGGGGCGGTACCGCCCGCCCGGCGCCCGCACGCTGTCCGTTGTCGCCACATCCACCGACAAAGTGACCCCAACCCCAACCTCAACCCCAACCCAGCCCAAAGACAGCCGTGCTACTACACATTACCCCGCCTCCAATACAGCTGCACCCAGCCACCCATCCTCATTCCAATCCCCGTATGTGCCCTCTCCCCTCCACACCCGCAACCACGCACCTGCTGCTGCTGCTGGTACATCATCTGCGCAGCCGCAGCCGCGGCCTGCTGGCCATACTGCGCCTCCGCCCCCCACATGCCCGCCATAGACCCGGGCCCCGGCCCGGCCATAAGGCCCGGCAGGTCGTCCGGCAGCTGCGCCAGGTAGCCGTACAACAGCCCGTAGTCGGGCGCGTCCAAGAACCCCAGGGACGCGATGTAGTTCGACAGCTGCTGCAGGGGGCTCAGAAGCAGCTGCTGCAGCTGCTGCTGCTGGCCTCCGGGGCCGCCTCCCCCGCCTGCTCGCAGGTAGCGGGAGGGGTCGGCGATGCAGGCCTGCTTGCTCCGAAGGACCGCATCGCGGCTGTCCGGATCCTTGTTGAGGTCGGTGCGCCAGGGGAGGGTGCCTGGGTGCGAATGGGGGGTTAGGGTTTAGGGTGCGGGAGTGGGTGTGGGGGTCGGGTGTGGGTGTGGGGGTCGGGGCGGGGGTATGGGGTATGGGGTACGGAGTACGGGGTAGGGTACGGGGTCGGGTGCGGGGGTCGGGTGACAGGAGGCGCTCAGGAGTGGCTGGAGCCGGACCTGCGGCACACGTCCCAGCCGCGTTCAGCCTGGCTTTTCCCTGTTTCGTTGGACGCCAATGTCGGGTGTCTCGGTTCACAGGCCTGCTCGCCGCTGGGGCCACCCCAACCCCACCGCACCCGGCCCCTGTCACCCCCGCGTGTCCCAGCAACATGACCCGCCCCCTGCCCTGCCTCCCGCCCCCTGCCCTGCCTGCCTCCCGCCCCCTGCCCTGCCTGCCTCCCCCCCCTGCCCTGCCTGCCTCCCGCCCCCTGCCCTGCCTGCCTCCCGCCCCCTGCCCTGCCTGCCTCCCGCCCCCTGCCCTGCCTGCCTCCCCCCCCTGCCCTGCCTGCCTCCCGCCCCCTGCCCTGCCTGCCTCCCGCCCCCTGCCCTGCCTCCCGCCCCCTGCCCTGCCTCCCGCCCCCTGCCCTGCCTGCCTCCCGCCCCCTGCCCTGCCTCCCGCCCCCTGCCCTGCCTGCCTCCCGCCCCCTGCCCTGCCTCCCGCCCCCTGCCCTGCCTCCCGCCCCCTGCCCTCCCCTCCCTCACCCTCCAGCAGCTCGATGGTGCAGTACAGCCAGGACCAGAGGTCGTCCCGGCGACCCAGGTCCTGCTCGGCATGGGCGTGGACGGAGGCGTACGTGGTGGAGCCCCTGGGGGGGGAGGAGGGAGGTGTGTAAAAACCGGGAGGAGGGGGGGGGGAGGAGGGAGGTGAGGGAGGTGAAGGGTGAGGGACGCAGGGAGGGGCAGCACCGGGGTGCGGAGGCGAGGGCGAAGGGGAAAGCGGGGAAGCGTTCCCTTCCCCTTCCCTTCGCCTCCCTCCCATTCGCTTCCCATCGCTTCACCTCCCTTCGCTTCCCCTTCACCCCCTTTGCTCTCTTGCTTCACCTCCCCCCCCTTAATTTCGCCTCCTGCCACTTCCCGTTTGCCTCCGGTTCCTTTCCCTCCTCTTCGCCTCCCTTCGCCTCGCTTCGCCTCGCTTCGCTTCCCCTTCGCTTCATCTCGCCTAGCTTCCCTTCGCCTCGTCTTGCTCAGCTTCGCTTCCCCTTCGCCTCCTTTTCGCTCCCTTTCCTTAGTCTCCCTCACACACCTGAAGGACGTGTCGGTGCGCTCCGGCAGCACCTCCCCCAAGTCGTCCAGGTAGCGGCGAGCCAGGCCGAAGTCGATCACCTTCCACATGCCTAACGTAATGCGGCAGCAGGGATGGGGAGGCGGGCGTGTCTCGCATCCGCGGCCCCTCCCCCCAACCCAGTTCTCCAGCATGCATCTCAAAACGTCTGTCCTAAACGGGTTTTTTCGGGCATCCACGGGTCCTCCTCGCAACCCCTCCTGCCTTCCGTGCCCCCTACGCGCACCCGCTCACCCGTCAGCGGGTCAGCGAATGCGGGCCCGACAGCGAAGTTCGCTGGCTTGACATCTCGGTGCACGAACCCCGCCGCGTGCACCTCCTCCAGGCCCCGCAGCATGCTAGTGGCCAGGCGGCGGACGGTGGCCAGGTCGAAGCGGCCGCCCGCGGCCTTGCGCGCCTCAGCCACGTTGTTTCCCAGGAGCTGGTTGGTGGGGAGCGGCCGGCGGCGGCAAGGGGTGCGGGTGGGCGGGAGGTGCGCGGGCAGTGTCAAAGGAAGACCCGTGTGCAAAAGGAAAATCGATTAGGACAGAGGTTTCGAGATGCATGCTGGAGAACTTGGTTCAGGCAGGGGGGGTGGGGGGGGGGCAGGAGAGCGAAACCCGTGAAACAGCAGGGAAAGGACGGGGAGCCAGGGGAAGGGGCACAGCCCGGACGGCAGCCACGGGTGGGTTAGGGGAGTGCCCAGGGGTGACTGGCTGAGATGGGGGCTGAGGATGTCGCGCGTGGGTGGGTGTGTTGGGTGCGTGTACGGCAAATACGACACCCCCCGACGCAGCCTTGGAGCGGATCTCTCACCCGGACCACTGCCCTTCTCCCCATCAGCCTGCTCTTTTCAGGTCCACGGTGCCCCACTTGGTGCCCGACACCTATACACCAGCTACGGTCCCACGTCGAGTAATCGCCTCTTATTTGCAGCCCCCCTCCTAGTTGGTTGGTCGGCCGTGGATTCGTGGATTTTTCTTCTCAAACCCCTTCCTACTCTGTGCCCCCCGTGTGCTGAGCGGCTGATGCGGGTATGCACGGCCTTCCCCCTGGCCGGCTGCTGGTTGCGGTGCTCTGTGCAGGACCTGACGTGCGCTCACATGCGTGTACTGAGGGCAACTGGTGCGGGTATTCAGGTGGGGAGCGCTTCTCGAAAGCTGCTCAGATGGTGGTGCGCGTGCTCTTCCAACCCCGTCCGACGAGCTGTGGGCTGCCGGAAGGCCGGGGGCATTCAGGTAACTTTTGATATCGCAGTGTAACACCCACATGCGCAGAACCTGGGAATGGCATCCCACACGGAACCCAGATCCGTTCGGAACGTGTGATTGACGTTACGGAGGGGTTTGCAAACACACGGCACGCTGCTGTATGCTGGTATGCGTCTCAAGGGTGATGGCTGGGAACGTTACCCCTCGAGCCCCAGACGTCGAAAACTCACCTCCATGACCATGAAAAAGCGGTCCTCAAATGTTCCGCAGGCATGCACGGTGCACACCAGGCTTGGCGCGCGCTCCTGTATCTTCTTGAGAACCTACGCCCCAAGGAGTGTGCCGCTAATTATGAGGTGTTATCCATTGATCTTTCCAGGCGCTATTAGGTAGCCAACAAACCTTGAACTCCTGCTTGACGCTGCGTACATCTCGCCGGCGCTCAATCTTGAGGGCATACTGCGCGCACCGTATTTAGTGTGGCATAGCTGTTTAACGCTGGCGCCATGCCAAAACGCTGGCCGTTGCTTGTATAGTACAACCCCTCGCCGCACCCGCTTTTCTGCGTCCATTGTGTCTTTGACCTCGTACACCTCTGCAAACTGGCCCTCCCCAAGCTTTTTTACTATAAGCCATCTGTCCTGGTCTGGCCCTGTACCTATGCGAAAGCCCTTGCCAAAGAGCGGCATGGTTAATAAGCCATTAACGTTCCATGTGACCAGAGCTACGAAACTTTAGGGGCGTGAAAAGATACGCTCTAGCAGTTAACTTGAAAGTATTTTCGAAAGGAGCGATGGTGTTCCTGGGGCATCGCGAACCGCGGGATTGTGGTCTAATGGTACGGCACTTCAGGCGCCTCACTGAAAGGCAACACCCAGGATACCCAACGGCCATTCCCCTGTACCACATCCCTCTTTCAAAACGTAACATCGTTGCTGAATTCCCGGCATGGTCATTCCCGCCGCAGTCGTGTAACCCGCGAAGGCTGGCTGAAAACCCCAAGTCCTGGTCCAGCCTGGTCCTTGCTGTAGCTGACCCGGGGCGCTTCCTGGACAGCGGCCTCATGTATCCTCAAGGCCTCCTTCGCATGCTGCCGCTATTATCAACAGCCCGGGCCTGCCACAGTACAAGTTGTCGGGATGATCGTGATGCAGGAGAAGCATGGGTACAACAGCCAGGTAGCCCAACGAACAGGTCGTTTGCTGTGCACTACAGCACTAGTGGCTCGTCCTGCATCATCCTTCCTACCATAATGTACGAGCGTTTTAGCTCCTTTGAGCCCCTGGATTCAAGCACTGGCATTCCTCCGTTTTGCCCGGGCCCAAACCAACATTCCTTGCCGACCCAATTCCTGCTCAACCCTCCCGCCTTCATCACTCAATACTCTCATCAAGTAAGCGTCCTCGCACCACTCCGCCGTGTATCAATACGGTGACGTGGCTCCGGCCCAAAAGCCGCTTCACCAGGCCGCCATGCGCGGCAACACAACACAACACAAGCACGGCACCTGCTGTCGATGACGACAAACAAACAACAATCCACTCCCGCGCGACAGCTCCCGCTCGCACTCGCGGATTTGAAAAACAAGCGGGAAAACTTGTCAATCCATATTTTCAAAAAAGCAGGGACAGCCAGGCAACCAACGACTCACGCAGTCAGCACCCACTGCTCCTCCAGACCCGAGGCTCCGGCGCTGAGCTCGAAGCTGGCGGTACGGCCGCTAGCCCTCAGGAAGGCGTCTATCAGCATGCAGTCGTAGGCGTTGACCACCGAGGAGCGCCGGTAGTTGAGGGACGTGATGCCTGGACGGGCGGAGAAGCGGCGAGGGACGGGGGCAGTGGGGGCCACTGGCTGGGCCATACATGGGACCAGGCGCAACGACAGAACGCGGTCGGCCCTGGACGGCGGCGGTAGTGCTACAGTCAACTAAGGGCGCGCCCATGCACGGTTACGGCTGCCACCGCTTTCTCAGCCCCTCCTGGCTCCACACAGATGGCAATCCCCTTCGGCCTCCGTCCCCGCTGCCACCGCAGCGCAGAGCCTCCCGGGGTCCCCCTCCTTTCGTCCACGGGTCTTCCTCGAAACCCTCCTTTCGTCCGTGCACACTGGTCACACGCGTGTCCGACAATTATTCGCCGGCTAGCTTCTGTTCCCCCATCTCCTAGTTCAGGTAACAGGCTCTTCTCGCCAGCCCACCCTTGCGTCGGTTTTACTCTATCTCTTAAGTGCCGACCCACGGGTCTCCTCTCAACCCTCCCCCCCACTGCGCCACCGACTGCGCCACCGCTGCCGCCCCGTCCACACCGCGCACCCCATAGGTTGGCCGGGCCGGTGATCTTGACTTTGAACGACTGCTCTGAGTCGTTGACGTCGTACACCTCAGCCTGCGGTCGTTGGAGACGCGCGTTAGGGGCATCGTGTGGCGCAACGGGGGGGAGGGTACCGGGGAATGGCAGGTTTGGTTTCGGCGCCCTAAGGGCAAGTGGGCGGAAGGGCAATGCAGGCCCGGCCTGGACGCCGTACACGGCAACCGACAGGCGGTTGGTTGCGCTGGAACGGGGGTTCCTGCCTTTCTTGCCTAATACCCTAAACCCCTTACCTCCCTCTTCACGCCTGCAGCCCACCCACTCCCACCCTGGCTGCCCTGCCGCAAGCGCAACTGTGTCCGCGGAGGGGCACTCAGCCGTAACGCATCCGGCGCCTCCCCCCCCAAACGCCCCGCACGGTAGCCCTGAGACGGTACCTTCAGCGAGTAGCCGTTGTCGACCATGATGCCCAGCAGCTGCTGCACGCCAGCTGCCAGGGAGGCCAGCGGGGCGCCGGCGGGAAGCGGAGGCGGAGCACCGAACTGGAAGCCCTGGGTTCAGGGAAGCGTGGCCAGCAGGGCAGGGGGCCGGACGTGTAAGGTGAGGCCGGGGAGGAGAGGCCGGGGGCTGTCGTGAGCGCGGGTGCTTCCGTTGACCCTCGCTGATGCCTTCCTTCCAGTATCCCACCCCATGCCAGCAGCCTCCCGCCAGGACATCAATGCAACAGCCCCCCATACCATTAACCCCCGGTCACCCGGACGCTCCGGGCCCCCCGGGGTGCCAAAACACACGCACACCACACCGAACCGGCCCAGGCGCGGCAGCCCCCGCCCAAGCCCCACCCGAAAGCCGTCTCTGAGGCCGGTGTAGATCCGGTCGCCCGTGCCCGTGAAGAACACCGCGGGGAGCAGTGAGTTGTCGGCCAGAGCCGCATCCCGGCGTACGACGCGGTACAGGTCAGGGCAGTCCTCGCAATACTCCTGTCGTACCATTTGGCGCACGGTAGCAGACGGATGGGACGGCCCCCACGGTGGTTCAGAAACGGCGGAAGCAGCAGGGCAGCAGCGGCGATAAATGTGAGCGGGGGCCGACGGCGGGGGTCTCGTCGGGTTGGCGCGGACGATGTTGGCCAATGCGTCAGGCAGGGCCCCAACCTCCGACGAGCCAGTTTTTGCGGCAGTCAACCCAAGTCCAGTAGCATGGCGCACGCGTCCAGGTGTCTGAAGCCTATGCACCAGCCACACTTCCCATGTCGAGTAACCGGTTCTTTTCTGTAAACCCCCACCCCCGGCCGCCAGCTCCGTGTTCCCCTCCGCACCTTGAAGACCTGCTGCCCCTGCGCCATCTCCCGCGAGATGGTGGAGAACTGCCTGTGTGTTGGGTTGCGGGGCCAAGGAAGCGTTGACTCCAGGGATGGCCGTTGACTGCTAAGGGGGCGCGTGCCGACATACGGTGCACATGGTATATGCGTGCACCGCCCGGAGGACCCCGTGTTGGCAGAGAGTCGGCGCCCTCGGTTGCCGTGTGCGATGTGTGGGCGTCTGTCGGCGCAACCGCAGCTGAGCTCGCTGGCGCCGAAGCTCTGCTGCGGGAAGGCATATGCCTAGGTTACCGCCGGGTGGTTTGGGCTGCAGGCTCATGTCTGCAGACTCTGCCGACCCGTGACGCCCGGTCTTGGTTAACGTCCGGAGCGGTGGTTCAGAGCTTGGAGAATTTCCAGAGAGGTACGTGGAACGCAGCCGCGCCCCACCGCATGCTGAAGCCAGATCGACCTGCGGGAACGGCGGAAACTACCCTGCCTCCGCCCCTGCCCCGGTGGTTGTTAGTCGTTAGACGTTATCCCAAGATGCCAGGCCAGGCACAGCTCCCAGCGCCGGCAAGTCTGGACGCGCCACGCCCCTCCCATCCCCTGCCGCCCTCCCTCCCTCCCCTCGCCCCCGGGGCCTCACGAGTAGGAGATGAAGTCAAAGTAGAGTGAATCCGTGATGTCCCCCTGTTCGCAACGGAAGGGCCGGAGGGCGGCGCCGTGATGTTCAGTCTACGGCCAAGTTGGTGTGAACTGTGAAGTGACGGGAGAGAGGAGAGGGGAGAGGGCAGAGGGGAGAGAGAGGCACGGAGGCAGAGGTCACTCACGATGCGCGGCTTGAGAGGCGAGTACTGGAGGTTGTAAGCCTCCTGCTCGCTGGCTCGCAGCTTCCAGAAGGCTTTTTGGAAGTCGTTCTGCGCGTGCGTCAGGACACGTCGGTTGGATGGGTGAGTTAGGATGCTTTGGCGGTGGCTGTGCGACCCCCCAGAATGGAGAAGCCGAGCGCTATGTAAGTAAAAGGGGGTGCGAGGGGGTGCAAGGGTCGACGTCGTGTCAGCGCCAATATTCGTACCGGTACTGACGGAGGTCGTGGCCGTCGCACCGACCAGCAGACCGAGGCCCCTGCAACCACCAATCCCGCCGCGATCGCTGGGACCTAAATCTGCCCGCCGTATTAGCACAGTCTTACCATGGGAATAAAGTCCAGGTCGTCCACCGTCTCGTACGCAGACCTCATGAGGAGAACTGCGAATGGCTGGTTCAGCGCCTTTCTGTGGATGAGCGAGGGTCGGATGAGTGCGGATTTTGGCATCAAATGTTCGCGCATCCAGGTGTCGACTTGCGTAGTCATGATGCGCACCGCGGGAACAGGATAGGCTCCGGCGCTGGGGGAAAGACCCTGCTGAGGTAATCCTGTATTTCATACGCAGCAGCGCTGGAGCTCTGCATAAATGGGGCTGCAAGAAATGTCCCAGCTAGGAGCATTCGTCTAGACGTCGACGCAGTGGCCACGACGACTCCTCTTGTCGGGACGCCATGTCTAGGCAGTTGCTCAGAAGCAGAGCAAACAACTTTAGAGGCATTGTAGCGCTGCTGGTGGTGCGTTAGGGGCCGCATGTTACATTCAGTGGTCTACACAATGTGTCACGAACTTCAAACATCACCAGAACATCTCGTAGCTCATTGTGGTCAAGGTAAGCGCGACGAAAAGAACAGACTACACTAATTATCTACGAGAGGACGCATTGGGTCCGCACTCGTCAGTGCCGTACTCACGCCGCTCGCCTTTGTTTTAAACCTGCCGTATACTCAGCACAGCCCTTCGTCAGTGCGTGCGTGCCCGCCCGTCGACACAAAGCGTCCACCGCACATTGGGAACGAACCCTCAAGGAAACAGCGACTTGCCACACAAAACTATTGTGCAAGCTGCCGGAGACAAAAACTCCACGCGCAAGCGACACGGCGCATGCTGCTCACCGACGAAGATTGGGGCTTGAGAACCGTCACACTCATCCCCAGCGCGGCCATAGCCCTGCAAGCTGACCCCTACACCCGTGCTGACCAACATCGGTTGCGCTCCGGGTGCCGCATACGACCCAGAGAACACCCTCCTCCGGCCTACAAACCTTATTATTCCCTGGTTGGGAACACGCACCCTATCAACCTCGACCAGCTGGCGTCACACCCACGGTCCTCCCCCAACAGGTACACTTTTGTTGCACCCCTCCGTTAATCCCGCATATGCCTGCACACCGCAATCTTCTGCACGAACGAATTCGCCACCACCGACCAGCGACCAGCGGACACGCACACATTGGTTGATTGTCCGTGGAGTTTCGCGGGCTCAGCGGCACATTACCACACTTTCAAGTGCACTAAATTTGCACCAGTCACGCGGTGCCCTGCGCTTTTTGCCAATCTGCCGCCCAAACGGACAGATTCTGACGCGGCGGTCGCTAGTGTACTTTAATATGGACTCGACAGCGATACCCACAGGCTTCGAAAACGATAGTATCAGATATCCTTCCGCATCAAACCCGTTCGCATCGGGCCATTCTGTACGTGTGCCCGAATCCGGCAGAGCTCCTCCTCGAGGACCCGCCCCTGGCGCTGGCTCATATATGCATCGGGTGCACAGCCTGCATGACGGTGTCATTGCTGGCCCGTGAATCGGTCTTGGCGAGCGCTTGCGCCTTAGCCACCTACATTCATGGGGCGGCGACCAGAGCTCACGGCATAACCATGTTGCACAGCACCCCTCCTCCGCCTTCCCCCCTAGAGCTACATATTGCATCGCGCCTTAACGGTGATACGCGTCTGGCCATGCTTGATCCCGCCCTTATGCCGGACGCACGCAGAAACTCACTGACACGCCATGACGCACCACACAGCGGTAATACTGGTAAGTGCACCGTGCGCGACGTGATGACGCCCGCCGTAACCGTGTTGCAGACGTTTTGCTAGTCCCAGTTTGATAGCCAGTCCCAGTTTGATAGTTTTGCTAGTCCCAATTTGATGAAGCCCCTAGGATTTCCGCACCTGCAGCTTCACGATCATTTGCTCAATCTCCTCGGGACTCATTTCGTTAACGTCGGTCTCCATGGGGCCTGCGCCGTCTAGGCCTTCCTCGGCCGCCTCCTGGGGTGGCGTGTAGGCGTCCTGGCCCATGCCTGGCGCGTGGCTGAGCGAGCCCGCGTTGTACATCACGCTGCTGCGACGGCGCGGCATCGTCGTGATGCGCATCGAGGTACGCCTCTGGGGGGCGACACGACAGAGGGGCAGGGCAGGGCGCAGGCTGTAGTCGACAGAGGGGCAGGGCAGGGCGCAGGCTGTAGTCGACAGAGGGGCAGGGCAGGGCGCAGGCTGTAGTCCACAAGCCCATACGCACTCACTACCCACACCACGTCAACACTGCTGGACCGCGAGGAACCACGGGAACACCCGGCGTGTGCGGGCACGCTTTCACTGGGTCACTGGTTGGCCAGCGTTGGTTCACTGGTTGGCCAGCGCCCCAGCGTGGGGACACTGGAGCAACCCAATGCAGGAACCGAATGCCTAGTGAGCGGTGTCCACCACTTCGGTTGCTGCGTGGCGTGGCGTCGGTCAGCAGACCCGAGCCTCGAGGGCGGCACCGTGCCTGACATTTGTGTCCTGTTGCTGTCGACCACCCTCGCACGCATCCTGCACGTGCAACCCAAACTAGACATCTGGTACGCATCGCCGTCGATACGTGAGCCGTGCTCTTCCATTTGCTTGACCCCCCAGGCAACCTCCCCCTTGCTCGCGTGCTCTCGGCATGCCGCCGCCGCCGGAACGCAGCGCACCTGGAACGTGCGCACCCACGGGTGGTGCAGCAGCTCCATCACCGTGGGCCGGTCGCCGGGGTGTTTGCGCAGGCACTGGCAGATGAAATCCTTAGCAAACTCGGAGACCTTTCCGGGGAATTCCGGCACCGAGTGCATGATGCGGTCGACGCTGTCCAGCTGGGTTTCACCTGTCAAGGAAGCACGCATGCAAGCGGACGGCAACGTCAGTCGCTTACACCGTCCGCGTGCAAGGACTGGAGCCGATGCATGTGCTTGTAACGCCGATGACAACCGGCTGTGCCACATATGCCGTCACAACGCCAACATATGACCCAGAACCGAACGGCAGTGCGAACTCCCTGCATGAGATGCGTTCGCGGAAGCCCCCGATGACCGCACGGAGGGCCCCGCTACACTTGCACGGGCCGATCGGAACGGTGGCCAACTGCTCGGTGGCCACCGAACCCATCACGTCTGTGTGCTCATTCATCGAGAGGCCGCGAAAGCACGTCCATGTGCACGTGGCGGTGCATTGGCCGGGGTGGGGTTACAGAAAAGGCCTGGCGGGCCGGGATGGGGGCGGCTGCGCAGAGGCTTCCGAGTTTCCGCATGGGGCTGTCCTCCCACGACTTTAGCTTTAGGCCATCCTCCATCCTCAGCTGCAGCGTCCTGCTCTCGAACGGGCTGTTTGGCAGCCGCATGCTGAGCGGGCTAGCCAAGCCCCCCATTTTTTCGTCCCAGTGTATGTGCGGAACCGCCCAGAACTACCCTTGGGAACTACAGCTTTGGAACCATGCTGGCTTACCCGCGAATGGCGGAAAGCCCACAATTAGCTCATAGGCGAACACGCCGACCGCCCATGCGTCCACCGAGTTGTTGTAATGCAGGTAGGGGTTGTTCTTATTCTCCTGCGGCAGGTTCTTAGGGGGACATCTGAGCACCTCAGGCGCCATGTAGTCCAGCGTTCCTGCAGAGGCGGACCAGCCCCGGTCAGCGCCCAACACGCCAACAAGGATTCCAAACTAAGATGGCCGCGCGTGGAAGAGGTACCACAAACAAGCCAAACTGCACTTGGCACGACCTCCATGGCACCGTGCCGTGCACACAACGCACCTGCTCGCGTCACCGCACGCTCCTCCGTCAGGTCAATGGCCAAGCCGAAATCAGCCAGCTTGAGCACCCGGTGCTCCGTAAACAGTACGTTCTCAGGCTTGATGTCCCTGGGCCGGCAGGACAAGCCAACGTATTGTCAACTGCCGCCGAGGGCTAGCGCCCGGCGGGGGCTTCGCCCCGCCGTGCCGCCAAGAGGAGGAGCCCAGCTCCATGGCGCTCATTACCTGTGCATGATTCCCCTCGTGTGCAGGTAGTGAAGCGCAAGCAGGAAGGGGTGCAGCACCATCTCCACCGCCTGCCGCTCCGAAAGACGGCCGCCGTTTTTGTGCAAGAGCCGGTACAGGTCCCCGCCCTCCGCGTACTCCTGGACCAGCACGACATCCGTAGCCTCCTGCAATCCGGCAGGACCCCCCAAAACAAGGTAGGCACGGTTACACGCACAGGTGTAGAGAGTGACGCCTATCCAACAAACAAACCAGCTGGGCCCATGTCGCCATGTGCCATGTCCATCGGCGGTGCTAGCGCACCTGGAACGCAGCGAACAAGTGGATGATGTTCTGGTGCTGCAGGCTGCTGTGCACGCGGATTTCGCGAAAGACCTGGTAGTGGTTCAGCTCGCAGAGGTTCTGCATATGGTACACTTTCAGTGCCACCATGTCCAGGGACTTCTTGCACATTGCCTGCGCGAGCCATAGACCAGGGCATTGAGGGTTTTGGTTTGGTTTCGTTACTTACGCACGCAGACAGCGATCAAGGTGCTGGTCACGAACCTGATACACGGTGGACGCGTATCCAGTGTACATCTTCCGAATGATATTGTAGTCAGCGAGGGACCAGCTCTTGCGTTGCATGGCTGCCGGGATCTGCGGCGACAGTGACACGAGCTTTGCGCCCCGGCTAGACGTGGTGGCATCCTCCACGGCTGATGGCTGTGGGGGCCGGCCAGGCGATGGCAGTGACCCGGACGCGTGTGAAGGGGATGGCTGCTGTGATGGTGGAGAGGGCAACTGTGCCAGGGCTGGTTGGTGCGATTGGTGCTGCTGCTGCAGGTGCTGCTGCTGCTGCGGGTGTAACTGCTGCTGTTGCTGCTGGTGGTGAACCACAGCAGTTGGTTGTGGGTGTTGCGCCACCTGGTGCACCTTGTGGGCGCCCGATGGCGAATGCGGTAAGGACTGAATGCTGGCTACGCTATCCACTGGATACCTCTTTGAGTTGCTGGGAGCAACGTGCTTGTGCAGCGCGTCATCCATGGCGACGTCCTCCGGCACTGTCGCCATCGCGGCATCGCCGGAGTGCAATACCACGGCCGGCAAGGTCGGCGACTTGTACGCTGGTATCGTCAGGCTAGGAGGATGGCCAGGTGGAGGCCTGGGAGCCATCAGGGGCCCTGTTCCTGCCGTGCCCTTCGCTCGCTGCTTCTCTGCTGCTGCCACTGCCGCCGCCTGGTCACGGGCAGCTGCGCTCGTACCGGCAAAATAGTTGCCAAATACGAGTTTGTTCTGTCCGGGTTGCAGCAGCTGTTCCATCGCAACCTTGCCCTCAGGCGAGCGCAACGCCATGTCCAGCGCTGCTGGGGTCGACCTGCGCCTGCCCGAAGACGGATTGAACATAGCTGCCAGGTTCGGAGGCTGAGAGTTTTTGGACGTGAAGCTGTTTTGGCTGCTGCTAATCTGCACCGGCGGCAGCACGCCATTGGGCGACTGGTTATGGTCGGTCAGCATCGGCGACTCCTTCAACGTAATTGTATGCGGCCCATGACCTGTGGATGCATTGCTGCGCATGCTGCTGGTGGCCACAAGCTCTGGAGTCCGCTCGGCATAGCTGCCGTTCTTGCTCTTAATAGAGCTGAACTTGCGCGGCGAGTTTGCGCCCACGTTCCCTGGGGACTCCGGTCCCTCACTATAGTCCGTGCCAGATAAGCTTTCATCTGCATTAAGGGATCAAACATAATTAGGCCGGAAGTGAAGCTAGCGGCGGCGGAGTTGCGTAACAACGCACAACGCGACAGCATATAAGGGCATCGGAAGTAGGAAGGCCCTCCCGCATGTGACGACCGCTTTCGCCAACAAGCATCTCATCTCTCTTAGACCCACCCTTGCGACTTGCGCTGAAAATCCGGTCCTTGAACCTGCGGAGAGCAAAGCGAGCAACCGCGTGACCAGTTGAGGACTCATCCCCGAATCGCAGCGGGTCACGTATCAAGGGATATTCTCACTTTTTGAGCCCCTTGGACAACATTTCAGCTCAACAGTCCCGGAAGGCTCGGTTAGCAGGGTTTCAGAGGTATGAAACGAAACGCCAAGAGCGACTGCCGCCGTGGTAAGTGCGATTTATTAGTGAAAGATTTATCTTGCTTGTCGGCTGCGGCGGATGGAGGTCATCTGACCCGCTTGGCGCCTCTATTCCACTGTTCGGCAACTGCGTCCCGCGGTTGTTTGTCGCAAAGCTGGTGACGGCGAGCCAGGGCTTCCACAATGACTTACTGCCACATGCCGCATCTACACAACAGTAATGTTTACAACGGGCCGGGCTTTGGTGTGAACAGTCCAACAGTCCAAGCCCAGCTGAACATGTGCCGTACCAATTTGCACTAATCCTTCGCAAAATGAAACGAAAATGCTGACCTCGCCGTGAATTAAGTATACCTCCTCATATTGATCAGGTTTATCTGTAAAGGAGGCGGATGCTCCGCGGCCAGCTCCAGCGCGGCGCTGGTCGCCTGCCTCGGCCATTTGTTGCTAGGCCAGAATGCAGGCGACAATTGAGGGGGTCAAAATCCGGGAGTTGTACAAGGGCTGCGGCAGCGGATGCTCCTGCGGTGATCCCCAAAGTGGTAAGACCACACGCATGTGTGGCAACTAGTGCGGCAACCATACGCTGCACAATCAGCCTGCCTTCAACTGGCTCCAAACCCCTTACTGCTCCTATGTATTCTCAGACCGGCGATGCGAGGACGGTTGCCAAAAATACCGAGCCCACTGGCCGGACGGACAAGGGTATGATAGACACGCAGCCCCCCCGAGGTAAGGACTGCCTGTCCCGTCCCGGTCCACTCCGCCGCGCGCCATTTACTAGTCATCACGTGCCGGCATACACGGTGGAGAAGTGCGAGTTCAAGTTACCGCAGGACCGCCTCTGCATCCATCACACAACACCGAAAGCCCTCAGATGCTGGCGGGCTGAGTCCCATGCGCCCAGATGCAGCCATTACATCTGCACCTCCGTGGCCTTCTCTGCACCTGCTATCCAACCCGTATAAACCAGAGAACTGACAAACAACCGACCGAAACCCCGCCATGCGCGCTCCCATCCTGCCATGCGCGCTCCCATCCTGCCTTACCCACGCTGCACTGCCTGTCCCCAGGCACTCGTGACTTCTTCCCCGAGGACATGCGCCTCCGCAACTGGCTGTTTGGCGAGTTCGCGGCCGTGAGCGCCGCCTTTGGGTTCGAGCAGTTCGACGCACCCGTGCTGGAGAGCGAGGAGCTGTTCGTTCGCAAAGCGGGAGAGGAGATCACCGACCAGCTCTATAACTTTGAGGTGGGCACCTCCCATCCCTGCCCTGCCCTGGCCCCCCAACCGCGCCCCCAACTGCAGCCCATCCCTGCCCTGCGCTGTCCCCCCAACTGTCCCCAAACTGCCCCCCAACTGCCCCCAACTACCGCCCAACTGTCCCCCAACTGCCCTCCAACTGCCCCCCAACTGTCCCCGAAACTGCCGCCCATTCCTGCAGGACAAGGGCCAGCGGCGCGTGGCACTGCGCCCCGAGCTGACACCCTCCCTGGCGCGCCTGGTGCTGCAGCGTGGTAAAACGCTGTCGCTGCCGGCCAAGTGGTTTGCCATCGGGCAGTGCTGGCGGTATGAGCGCATGACCCGTGGCCGCAGGTGGGGGGGCTGGCCGAGGGCGTGTGTGGGGGGGTTAAAGAATAATCCGCAAATCCACGGCCCAGGGGGGTTACAGAAAAGGACTGGTTACTCGACATGTGAAGTGTAGCTGGTGCCGATGGGGGGGAGGGGAGGCCGAGGGTGGGGAGGCCGAGGGCGGGTTTAGCCCCTGGACCAACAAAGGGTGGGTGGGTGGTAGCGCTATGAGGCCCGTGGAACGACACAGGAAGGAGAAGAGGAACCCTAGGCAGCCACCAGGTTGGCGATTGGGGGGGCTTGCGTTGGCGGTGCGCGGGGACCGGATCTAGCCGGCGCTCAGGAGCTGCCACTCAGCTGGAGGGGGGTGAGTTGCAACGAAAACCCCTGTACGAAAGAAAAACAGCTGGAGGGGGGAGGGGAGGACGCGCAGGAGCTGGCACTCAGCTGGAGGGGGGAGGGGAGGACACGCAGAGGCGTTGAGTGTGCCAGCTGGCAGGCGGCTGCTGCTGGGCGGGCAAGTAGTGACGCCACCAGAGCAAGGCGTGCGCTGACCAGACCAGGCTAGCAGGCAGGCGGGGGGGCGCGAGGGCACGCGCGGATGCGGGGAACGTGTGCGGAGGCGCGACAGGCGGGCGGAAAACATGACCACCACCTTCCGGAACTAATTTTTTATCTCTATACTTCAGATACCTAAATAATAAGCGTCTTAAAAATGCTCACCGCCGGAGGGCTGGCCTAGGCAGCGCGCGTTGGCGGCGGGGCGGCGGGCCGTCCTCCTTTTGCCTCGCCGATTGACTCTCAGCCTGCGCGCTTAGGCGCGCGAATGTCAGCTCACCGCCACCTTCCCGGCCCCGGCCCCCGGGCCGCACCCGCTCCCCGCTCCTTCCTCCTCGGCAGGCGGGAGCACTACCAGTGGAACATGGACATCGTGGGCGTGCCCGGAGTGGAGGCGGAGGCGGAGCTGCTGGCCGCGGTGGTCATGTTCTTCCAGCGGGTGGGGCTCACGGCGGCGGATGTGGGCATCAAGGTGTCGAACAGGAAGGTGAGGAGGGCAGGGGAGACCGGGGGCGGTGAGGCGACGTGAAGGGAGGTGCGGGCGGAGGCGGGGCGGGGAGGGCCGCGGAGGAAGAGAGCTCGCGGGTTTGTGTCCTGATCCGCCGCCTATCCCTGGCTGTCCAGCCGCTGGTGCCTGAACCCTTGGTCGACGCACTCGTTGATTCTCAATCCCACCGTCCTGGCTGACCCCTCCTCCCCTCTTCCCCCTTCCCACCCCAACCCCCAAAACGGTTGCTTCTTTCGTGCACGGGTTTTCCTTGCATCCCCCTTCCCCGAAGTGTACCAAACGGTTCCTACGCGGTCAATGCCGTTTCCGCGCCAAGTTCGCCAGCATGCATATCCAAACGCGTGTACCAAACGGTTCCTAATCGGTTTCCTACCGGTAGCCAGTGCCGACCCACGGGTTTTCCTCACGTACCCTCCTTCCACCTTGCCACCCCCTGTGTTGCCGCAGGTGCTGCAATCCGTGCTGACCCAGTACGGGGTGGCCCCCGAGTCGTTCGCGCGGGTGTGCGTCATCGTGGACAAGATGGACAAGCTGCCGAGGTGGGTGCACGGCAGCCAGAGCTGGCTCCGAAACCCACCACTGACCCGGCCCGACCACGTCCCGACCCAACCCGACCCGACCTGGCTCCGACATCCTCTCCAGGCACATAGCCCCTGGCCTCACCTGCCGTGCGCGCGGCCCGCATTTCTATCCCTCGACCCCCCAGTGGCCTGCGTCTCCCCGCTGGGCCGCCGGCGTGGCTGCCCGCAACGCATTTGCCGCAAGCCCCCGCTCCGCCCCGGCCCCCGCTCCGCGCCCCGCCCCGTGCCTCAACTGTCCCATGCGCAGGGAGAAGGTGGAGGAGGAGCTGCTCGCCCTGGGCGTGGCACCCGCCACCATTGACGGCGTGCTGGCCGCCGTGGCCCTGCGCTCGCTGGACGACCTGGCGGCGCTGCTGGGACCTGACAGCGAGGCGGTGGGGGACCTGAAGCGCCTCTTCGAGCTAGCAGCGGGGTACGGATACCAGGTGGGGGCCCGCAGGGCACAGCAGCGCCGCTGCCCCGTTCCAACGCCCCTTCCATGTGTTGCGGCACTCGGGTGCATGACCCTAAAAAGCCCGATTGCCACCGCTTCCGCCGCGCTCACCACGGTCGCGGTTGCGGCTGCCGCCGCGCACCTTTTCGCAGGACTGGCTGGTGTTCGACCCCTCCGTCGTGCGCGGCCTGGCCTACTACACCGGCACGGTGTTTGAGGGCTTTGACCGAGAGGGCAAGCTGCGCGCCATCTGCGGCGGCGGCCGATACGACCGGCTGCTGGGGGCCTTCGGCGGCGAGAACGCGCCCATGGCGGGCTTCGGCTTCGGCGACGCCGTCATCGTGGAGCTGCTGAAGGACCGCGGGAAGCTGCCGGCGCCGCCGCACCGAGTGGGTTGGGTCCGGGGCAGGGGCTGGTGGTGGAGGCTGGTTGGGTGCTTGCTGGGGCGGGTGGGCGGGACCAGGGGCATGCGCAGGGGGAGGCCGCGAGCGTTTGACGTCACAAAGGCGTCTCAGCCTGAGCCGCTCCTGCAAGCCGCTCGGCTCCCGCCACGCCCCTCCTGCCCCCTGCTGCCGCTGCCCTACTGCCACCTCCCTCCTGCAACTCCCCTCCTGCAACTCCCCTCCTGCACTTCCCTCCCCAATCCCTCGCCCTCCTCTCATGCCCCCTCCTGACCCCTCCCCTCCTGACCCCTCCCCTCCTGACCCCTCCCCTCCTGACCCCTCCCCTCCTGACCCCTCCCCTCCTGACCCCTCCCCTCCTGACCCCTCCCCTCCTGACCCCTCCCCTCCTGACCCCTCCCCTCCCCTCCCCTCCTGCCGCTGCCCTCCCGGCCGCAGGTGGATGACGTGATCGTGCCGCTGGATGCGTCGCTGCGCCCCGCCGCCTCGGGCATTGCGACTCGGCTGCGCCAGGCGGGTCGCAGCGTGGACCTGGTGCTAGAGGCCAAGAAGATGAAGTGGGCCTTCAAGGTGCGGACGGAAGGGCTTCCCGGGTCTTCTCGCCCCCCACCCCCCGACCCTCTCCGGATTTATTTTGTACCCCCACACACCCTCTCCTGGGCGTCCCACAGCATGCCGAGAAGCTCAACGCCTCCCGGCTGGTGCTGGTGGGTGCCTCCGAGTGGGCTCGCGGCAACGTGGTGGTGAAGGATCTCGCCAAGTTCGAGCAGGCGGAAGTGCCCGTGGACTCCCTCACTTGAGGCTCCAGGGGGAGGCCGGGAACGTCCTCGCGTAGATTCCCATCAGGGGTTGCGGATGTGGGGATGGAGAGGGACCCGGAAGGGTGAAGCGGAAAGTCATGGCTTCAGCTTGCGAAAGTGGAGGATTGGAGTGGTGACGTGTTTCCGTGCCCGGCGTATTGTATCTGGTTGGCTTGTTTAGGACGGTTGGCCCGTCCAGTATGGGGCCATGATTTTTGTGTCCGTACATCTGCGCTTCAGAGGGCGGTCGCGTTTTTCCCTCGCTGCGCCGCGGGAAGTGGTGAGTGTGCGGACACGGGTCGCTTAGGAGAAGGGCACGCGTAGGAATGAAAAATCATTCCACGTTTTGTCGTCCCTGGTGACGTAGCGCGGACACGGCGGCGAACCTCGTAACCGGCTCTCACTCGAGTGGGACCGGGGGCGAGTAGCTTGTCGTTAGGGGCTGGCGGGTGCGGGGGTAGGGGAGAGAGGGAGTGCCGCGTGACGTTCCACAGCGGAGTCTGCGCGACCTTCGCATCGCACCACCGCACAAAAAGGGCCGGAACAGAAGCCGTACAGGGATTTTACGGCGGCCTGTCGCACTTCGGTTCAATTTCGCCCTGCGCGTGATGTCCCTCCTGTCTGCTCCTGTAAACTCACGGGATATGAGTTTGTCCCCTGTTTGCCACAGCCCCTTCCTATACGTGAGTTAGGAAGCCGGTATCTGCGTTGACGCGTGGATCAGTGTGGAGTGAGCCTCCGCAGTGTGGAGTGAGCCTCCGCAGACGTCGCCGTAAAAGGCGGTATGCGATGGAAAAGGAAGGTGGGCAAGCGGTAGGCGTGGGCGTTGCGTGCACGAGTCTTGTACTTTATACCGTCCACCGTCTGCTGGGACGGCGTACGTTTGTCACACCCAGTAGCCGGTAACTGTAAGCATGGAAGATCCATTACGACGCTACGACGCCGGCATTCTGAAGTGTAGCATGATGCTGCAAAATGCCGCGACAACATGTCAAGTGGGCCCATGCGCGTTGCGGCAATCGACAGTGGCAGCGACAACGCAGTTCTGGACGACGCCTCGCAAGGCGGTACTACGGCAATACAGCGAGCACATGTACATAATTGGCTCCAACGCCTACTGAACGACAGTCGAAACTTGGTTATACGACCACGATAACGCCGAGATCTGCGCATTTCCATCGCTCTGGCGGTGTATGGACGGCATAATCGTTAATCGAACCAACCCCAAGGTCTTCCAGGTCCCCAGCCGCGAGCCGCACCATGGACCAGGACCGCGATGTGACACCGAAGCGGACCTGACCGCAACACCCAAGCACACCAAATCTCTCAAGTCACGTGTGCCAAGGAATGCATGTACACGCCGCGCCCGGTGGTTCTTCGTTTTAAGGCCTGGAGCCCACTGTAACGGAACTTCTACTGCTACGGCCACTCGGCCAGGGCAGCCGTGATGGGCGAACCCTCCTCGATAGCATCGGCGTAGGTGGGGGAGCGGCTGGGGCGTTGCGAGGAGAATCCGTCTTACGAGTAAAAGGACGTGGCTGGGGCGGGGGGCCGCAGCCAGCGGGGGCCTTGCGAGGCAACGTGGGATGCGTTGGGAACCTGCGGATTGCGTGGTGGTGTGTCGCACCCCGAGGCCAGGGGACCTGCGGACACACCCAAGTGGACTAGTGGACTATCTACGCCCTCCTCTGCCGTTCGTGTTCTGACTGATCACTTGTTGTTGTAACGGATACTGATCACTTGTTGTTGTAACGGATACTGATCACTGATGAGACACCCGCCGAGCATGGCCGAGCCCACATCAGAAATGGAATGGGGCGAAAGTGGGCACGAAGCATGAATGCCATCTCGTCGTACGTCGCCTCGGTTTTGGTTGGTAGCTAACATGGGCGCCATTTGCGTGCACTGAGCAATGCCGCGCCGGCCGGTCGGCCACCATGACCGGGTTGCCAAGGGGTACGATGGTCAGGCGGTGGTTGGTACGCTCGGTAGTGCTTGCGTTGAGGTGGGGGCTGCGCTAGCAGTCGCTGCGCGCTGACCTGGGCGGTTGGCACGTGAATCCTCTCCGAAATCAGCTGGAGCGAGCTCTGCAGCGGCGGGTTTGACCCGCCGGACTGGGCAGGCCAGCTTCGTTGACCGTATCCTGGCCTCGTCCATTGGAATAGAGGCCCAATTACAGTGCGATAGTATCATGGTCCGCCGCGGGCAAGAGGTTCACCGGCTGGCTCATGAGGTTCACGAGGTGTAGCTGGGTGTAGGTGTTCGGTTCAAGCCGTATGCTGTCAAGGGCAAGCTGAAACTGTCGTGCCGTGATCCTTGAAGGGCCGAATCTCACCCGGACCCCCCGCTTCCCACGTCAAGCAACCGGGTCTTTTTACAGCCCCCGGAGTGCGTTGAGCCTGTTGACCCCTAACTAACTGTGTGAACAGCAGATAGCGCGCTGTCAGGTTGTTTCCACGGTTTTCGTGTGGTTAAAGTTCGCGCGAACCAGGTCCCAGGAGGCGGCCACGGCTTGTGTACTGCGAGTTTTGTAATGTACGAACTGTGCACCGCATCGGCAACTCGTGAGACTGACATCATACGCATTATCCAGCTATGTCTTAATCATCATTGATCCCACCTTATTTATTTTTTATCGCACCAAGTCCTCGTCTCCACCTGACGAAATCCTAATGACAGGAATAGGTCCGCTCCTGTGGCCTCCGGATCGGAGCCAAGTGGGTATCCATATTGGGACGATTTCATTAAGTTGAGAGCAAGACAAAATGATCATGTTTTGCCGACAAGTAGTGGCAGTGGTGTTCGCCGTGCTGCTACTTGCACCAGTGGCAGAACAGACGCATACTGAGAAGCACGTCTCGTTTTGGTCTGAGTATTTGGGGATAGGCCCGCCTTTGTTTCCCGCGGAAGCAGGCGAGCCGACGACGTGTTACAAATATATCCAGTCTCTCACGGACACCACGTGTAATATTCACGTTAGCGAGGAGCTGCCTGTGAAGTTACACAATTGCGCGCTTACCTCGGCTTCGGGCATACTTGTACTAGAGAGAACCGACGCGTCAGGACTCCAAGCTAGCGAGCTAAGCGGAACCGCGATCTATCGACTGCGCATCACAGGCCCGGAGGGCCTGTGGCTGCTTGAGTTGACGTACTGCCGGCCAGACCTCGCATTGGCCACCTACGCTCTGGAGTTGCCGGGTCGGTACTCAGCAGAAGTGCTCATGCTCTACACGAGCTTCTCCTTCGTCAAGCCGAACTCCAGTAAGGCGCTGCCGGAACCTTGGGCGGGCTACTTGACGCTCGACGTCCCCGCAGCAACGGCCCCCGCCGGCGACGCCACCAGCAGCCAGGCCTGGACGCCGGCCCCCGACGAATCCATCCTGACTCACCCGTACGGCACTTATTCCACGACCGATCAGCAGCATCAGATGGCCGACGCGCTGCTGCCCCTGTGCGCGGACACGGGGCCGCTGCCTGGGCGCTGGCACTTCCGCGACTGGCCCCCCGCGGGCGCCGGGCCCCTGCTGCGCACGTGCATCTGGGGCAACCTCTTTGACGATTGCGCGGTTCCGGAGCGCAGAGGTTTCCGCTTCGACAGCAACCCGGCAACGCTGAGCTGGCAGCCCCACGGCTGCCGCATGCGGTACATCAGCGGCCTGCCGGCGACCCGCGCCTCGCCTAGCTTCGACGCCGGCGTTGACCAGACCACCAACGACGATTACTCTTGGCGCACCGGGCAGCAGCAGCGGCATGCCTCCCCAGACGCAGTCCATCCGGACACATGCCTGCCGCCCGGTCGGCGCGTCTGCTTCGTCGGCGACTCGCACATGCGGTACCTGCACAACAGCCTGGTCCTATGGCAGGGCGGCTACCGGACAACGGTCAACAACACCGCCAAGGAGCTGCTCGTCTCAACCGCCAACAGCTCCCGCTACTCGTACATGCTGTGGGGTCACGACTGGCCGCAGCCCGCCAACGGCGAGGCCGGCTCCGACCCGCTGGCCGCCAACTGCACCGACGTCGTCGCCAACTTCGGCCAGTGGCCTGCGTCGTACAGGTCCGGGCCGGCGCCGTACAGCGCCGCGCAGTACCTGCGGCAGCTGCTGCACGTGCGGCGCAAGATGCTGGGCCTGCGGCAGAACCACGGCGTGCGCGTGTTCTGGGTCACCACGGGCATGTCGTCGCTCAAGGCGAGGCTGGAGGCCGCGGGAATCGACTGGCGGACCGACCCCCTGCTGCTGCTCTACAACCGGCTGGCAGCCGACGTCATGAACGGGGTCATCATCGACTCGCTCAAGTCGGCGCCGACGCCGACGCCGGTGGTGGCGGCGGCGGCGGACGGGGCGGGGCGGCGGCGGGGCGCCAGCGACGTGAGCAGCCGGAGCGGGGGCGACGGGACCGGCACTGGGACCGGTGTGGCGCCGCTTGGGGACGTTGCGGCTGGCGCCTCCGCATCGGTGGCAGGAAGAGAGCTGGAGATGGAGGACGAGAAGGAGCAGGAGCGGGCTATTGGCGAAGCGGCCGCAGGGGCGGCGGCGGCGGCGGCGGCGTCACTGGGAGATGGCGTCACCTGGTCGCCTAATGGCGCCGAGCAACCGTCACTTGAGGGCGGCCGCGTTGCGGAGCAGCCGGGGTGGCGGCGGCGGCGGAGGGACCCGCAGCGCCACGCGACCCCGCAGAAGCACCTGCAGCAGCAGCAGCACCTGCAGCAGCCAGTTCGCGAGGAGCAGGACCAGCAGCTGCGGCCCTGGCTGCAGCGGCTGCTGAGGCGACAGGGGCGGCTGCTGCGGTGGGAGCTGCAGCAGCTGGAGACCAGCGCCGCCGCCTCCGCGGCCATCCCGCTGATCGACACGTGGAGCGCCACCCGGGTGCTGCACGACACCACGTGGGACGGGGTGCACTACAGCAACCTGGGGGCGGTGGGGCTGGCGCAGCTGACGGCGGTGCTGCACGCGCTGTGCTCGGAGGCCGCGCTGGCGGCAGTGGGGGCGGGGGGTAGGGACGCTGGCGGCAGTGGGGGCGGGGGGTAGGGACGCTGGCGGCAGTGGGGGCGGGGGGTAGGAGGAGAGAGGAGTTCAGGGCTGGGCAGCAGAGAAGGGCCCTTGAAGGGGGGGTGCCGCGACGCGTTTCGGTCCTATGGTGCCGCGACGCGTTTCGGTCCTATGGTCCTGCGGAGGCGTTGGCAGAGCAATAGCGGCTGTATGATGTACCGGTATATATTACTATGGCGCCATAGGGCCACCTGAGGGCCTGGCATGAGGATGCAGCAGGCGAGTTCTGTAGGGCCGTGGGGTTGGGCGGTGTCTGTACATACGAGCATGAGCGCTTGGCTATGACGAGGTTGCATGGACGTCGAAGGGTTGAGTCTGTGACTGAGGGGCCGCGGTGGGCCGCGATCTGTTTCTCTCTTCCTGCCTGCCGGCGGTGTCTGTGAAAATTTGCTTCATTTAATCGATGTGTGAGCACTACCTATCGTACTTACCAATTGATCTGTCTTTAGAAGAGGTGGGGGTGAGGGCGCGCAGGCCGTGGTGGCTGCATCGAGGCATGCAACATGGTGTTACATGCACCTGGAGCCCGGTTGGTTCGGACCCCTTCCAGGCACCCCAGATCTCCCGAGATCTCCCGAGGATCTGCCGCGGATCTTCCCCTAGGAAGTGTAAGACTCTGGAATGCTTACTTCCCCACCCCTGCGCCTACCTGCACTTCTACCGCAACACCTGGAAAGGGTGGCTCCTCGCACCCCACCTTGCCTCAACTCCCTTGAATCCGCGGAAACAAACGCGCAGCCCCCCACCCTGCCGAACTGCCGTACTGCAATGCAGTACACGTCACGTGCATGCGCACGCCTAAACCCTGCTTTGATTTCGCGCCGCAGCTGCTCGGCGACCCGGATTGCGTGATAGGCCTTGAGACCTGCTAGACCCGTCCGCATGCGAGGAGGCTGAAAGCCACCATCGCGCCACCACCCGCCCGCGGCGGTCCCTCCCCTCCTCCCCGCGGCTCCACAGGCTCTACTGCGCCACCGCTCGCACGATTCCGCCACTCCTCCCCCCACCCGAATCCCCGTTTCCTATGTCGTGTAACCTGGTCTTCTCGCCCACCCCCCGGGTTCGACGGCAATGTTACCATCGTTCGATTCCCGCCCCAGGCACACGAAACTCGTTGCTGCCTAAATTGCGACGACCCCATGCCTGGGCATGCGCTCAAAACCCCTATCCTCCCCCGCCACGCCACGTGCGTGTCTCTGCCATGACGCTAGTACCACGTCCGGTATCGCCGCTTACACCGCGCCCCTGCGCAACTGGCCCATTGCACCCACCATCCCGCAATGCCGCCTGCCTTTCCTTCCCCGCAACCCGCAACCTAAAACCACTTCCCGGAACCAACCAACCAACGGTAGCAACCACCTGAACCACCAGGAACGCAACCGCGCCCAGGGCGTGACCCCACCACTCCAGCGCAAGCCGCCCCTCCCTGGAGCGCACGAGGCGCCACGAGCAAGGGACGCTCCCCATCTGGTCTCAAAGCCATACCCGCGGCGACCCCCGGCTTGTGGGTGAGGCTGCTGGTGTCATACAGGCTACTGCTGCGGTGCTGCCACTGCGATGCTGCTACTGCCCCTCCGGCGCCTCCCTGGAGCCGTCCCCCGCCGGCCGGTACACGTCCCGCCGCGGCACGCTGTACTTGTCTCGCAGCTGGCGGCAGGGCACGTAGTCCCCTCGGCCGTCCATGCCCAGGAACAGGATGTAGAGGTAGGGGTGCTGCAGCGGGTCGTTGCCGTACACCTCGACCCAGCTCTTGCCGCCCTCGGACTCCATCTCGGGAGAGCGCAGCAGGTCTGAGGCGGCGCCGGCAGCAGCAGCAGCAGCGGCAGCGGTGGCAGCAAGCGGCAGCATTGAATGTGGTTGTGTGGGTTGATGTTGTTGTGGTGGTGGTCGGGGTTGTGGTGGTTGTGGTTGTGGTGGCGATCGTGATGATCGTAATGATGGTAATTATGACGGTAATGATGGTGGTGGTGATGGCGATGATGGTGGCTGCGGCGGTGACACGGACGAAACCACCGGGCCCCTCTGCGGTTGCGTCGCCCGGTCAGCGGGGCTCCCCGGCAGCGGCCCCGCAGCCCCACCCAGCTGGAGTCACCAGCCGCACCTTCTGCCACGTAGGCAACCGGCGGCAGGTGCGCGTCGTACTCCCAGTCGCGGGCATCCACCAACAGCTGCGCAGCGGCAGGGTGACGGGTGGGATTGGGACGGAGGTTAGTGGGTAGGTCGGTAGGTACTCCTTTGGTTGAGAGGGGGTCCCCCCCACAACATATGAAGCTCCGCCCACTTGGTCCGCTAGCACACGCGCTGCCCGCCACTCCGTGCTTCTCAGTGCCGACCCACGGGTCTTCCCCCTCAGCGATCCCCGCTCACGTGGTAGAAGACCTGTCGGGTGTTGCGCCGCAGCCCCTCCACCTTGGCCTGCGCGACCCAGTCCTCGCTCTCGCAGCACTCCGCGTCCCAGCCCACAACCACGCCCCGGTAGCCCAGCTCGCGGTGCACCACCCGCTGGCCCAGCCGCAGCTGCGGGGCCGCTGGGGGCGTGTGGATTGTGGTGAGGCGTAGGGCGGGTTTGGGCATTGTGGTGAGGAGTAGGGCGGGTTTGGGCATTGTGGTGAGGAGTAGGGCGGGTTTGGGCATTGTGGTGAGGAGTAGGGCGGGTTTGGGCATTGTGGTGAGGAGTAGGGCGGGGTTGGTAATCGGGTGGCGCATGTCGCATGCTAGCAGGCTCGCTTTTGGCATCGGTAGGAAATCCGGGGCGTCGGACGATCAAAACGGTTGTAGCAGTTGCTTGTCCAAAACTTCCAGCTGACCCACGGCAGCAGGCGGGGGCCAGGACAGGCAAGGCCTGGGCCACGGGTGTGTATGTATGTGTATATGTATATGTATCTGCGTGTATGTGTGAAGGCTCCAGGGAGGGAGCAGGGTGCGACGAAGGGTCGGCTCACCCGCCGCCGAGGGAGCGGTATCCCACTCTGCCGCCAGCGCCGCCGCCTTCTTGGCTTGCGTGTCCAGCTCCTTCAGCAGATCGCGGAACCTTGCGGCGTCGGAGTAGCTGAGGACACCCGCGTAGTGTGGGTCAGTGGGCGGCGAGGGGGGGGGTGCGGTGGGTGGCGGTGGGGCGGCAGAAGTGGCCGGGCGGGGGAGGCCGACCAGGTCGTGTCCGGCTGCAGGGCCCTTCCCGTCTAGCACCCCGTTGTCGGCCGCCCTGCACCGGGCTGGCGTATTTGGGTTTCCACTCACTTTTCCGCCTCCACCGCCCGCTGCATCTCCGTGCGGAGCCGCAGCCCCTCCGTCGCAAAGTCCGCTACCCCCAGCTGAGTGCTGGCGGTGGGCATGCCCGTGTTGCGGGCCTTGCGCTCCCGCATCGACTGTACGGCCTCGTCCACCTGGTGTCGTACACGAAGCGAACCGCAGCCCGTGAGATGGGGCCCGCGAGCGGAGCGCATGTAGGAGGGGCGGGTTACGTCTGGGGATGACACGGGTTACAACCCGTGCGTGCCCTCGCATCGGGCCCACCTAGTCACTCTCGCTCACCACCCGCGCGCCCAGTGCATACCCACCTCCACCACCGCCCGCCCCACCTACCCGCTGTCGCTTTTTCCGCACTTCCTGCGCCGCTTCGTATGCCTCGTAGTTGAGACAGCGTTGCAGCTGCGTGTCCAGGTCTAGCTGGGGGCCGGGAGGGGCGGGGGCGGGGGTGAGATGGGGCCGGGGGGAGAGGGGGCAGGGCCGGTCCCTTGAGGAGTCACGGGTCATTCCCGCGCAAATGGGGCCCTGCCCCGCACCTGAAAAATGAAGTACACGACCTCCTCGTTCACAAGCATACTTCGCTCGCGCTCGCCGGTGGGCCTAGCGGTGCTGTCCTGGGCGTCGCGGCCTTCACCTTCTGCCCAATTGCCGCCAAGTGCGCGGCAGCTGACAATCGGCATCCTCGCATGGGACGGCCGGGGATCGGTGCCGGCGGCAACACGCAGCCGGTGCAGCTGGCCAGCTGCAGGGCCTGAAAGCGTAGCGTTGTTCCATGGACAGCACACCAGTTTGGTGGCAACTATCGGCGCATGTAGGGCTCCATGAGGGGCTGGCGCCGTGGCGTTGCGCCCAGCATATCGTTGAAGCATCCTAGCGGCGCCGCTGTGTTACCTACTTACAGCATCATCGAACTATGAGGGAAGAATGACAGGTTCATCTGCGCTACGATTGATACCGTTAACGCGGAATGGTGTTATTGCCCCGATGTACAAGTACCGTTGCGCTCTTGCACTAACCTAATCAATCGGTCGCAACGGTTTAGAGAAATTCATACACACTTATTATACGCACCTGGTGAAACATTCGCGTTCTGGCGCGAACTGGTTATTAATACTTTACTGCTGCTGCTTGAGTAAAGGAAATGGTATTATCCGTAATAGACTAGGACAATCCATTGTTATGAGAGCCGATGGGCGCCGAATGCCGCTGGTCCTTAAGACCGCTTGTTGTCTTGGCGCTCGCGCTTGCAACTGTTTACGCTCCAGTATCTGGAGGACCCGACCACAGCTTCTTCGCCCCTTGCCTTGATCTATACAAGAGCTTGAAATCGGAGCAGCGTCATGTCGTGCGGGACTTGGTGCAGTCGCAGCAGGCCATCGAGTCCTACATCGGCCACCTGCGCTTGGGCCGGCCCCTGCCAGAGTCATCAGTACCCGCTGCAAGCCCTAACATGACCCTGCTCGAAGGGTGGAGGGTTTCGAATGCCTCCAGGCTGCTCCACTACCTAGAGGACACGGGCATGACCCAGCGACTCGGCTTAAGGTGCGCGCAATTCGCGCCTAGACGCATCCAAAAGCTTCTGCAAAGGAAGACGAAGGCCCGTGTGCGGATGGGACTTGGACGACGGGATCTTTGGGGGTTGCGGGGCCGCATAAAGCACGACGGGCGTGTCCGGAGCGGACCCTCACCGCCCTCCTGGCATCATCTGCGCCGCGACGAACGAACCCCACTTCCGGCTTCTCATCCCCCCCCACTCGCGCCTCTCCCCCCCTCGCGCAGCACCACCACCGCAGCGGCCCTGGCCGCCTCCTGTCTCTCCAGCCAGCTCCAGCCGGACGGCTTCACCGGTCACCCTGTGGTCTCGGTCCTGCTCAACTACTTCAAGCGCCCCCACGTGGTCCAGCGAATGGTCGCCAGCATGCGCCGTACGTGTGAGGCGGCCTCGGTGCCCTGCGAGCTGGTGGTCAACGTGGACAACCCGCACGAGGCGGGGTCGTGGGCTGCGGAGGTGGCTGCGGGCTTCGTGGTGCCAGTCTTCTCCGCCAACCTGCACGAGGCGCGAGGGTACAACCGGGCGGCACGGCTGGCGCGAGGGCGGTACCTGGTCATATGGCAGGTGGGGTTGGGGGGGAGAGGAGGGGGGGGCGAGGAGGGGAGTGGGTACCTGGTCATATGGCAGGTGGGGGACCAAAAAGGAGGGGATCGGAAGGAGTGTGAGGAGGTTCTGGCGGGGGCTAGGGCTCCCGGGCGAGCTGGGACAGGTGGGGCTGGTAGTGGCACGTAGGGACCGCCCGGAGGGGTCCAACGAGGGTGAGCCGCCAGGCTGTTTGCGGTACAAGCCCGCAGGGAAATGTTGGGGCTGGGGTTAGGGTTTAGCCCTTGGGTCAGCTGCACAGCAGCTGCCGCGAGGCCCTAGCCCGTGCACCCGAGTACCCTTCACCCCAACCTCCCCCCCCTATCGGCCCTAACCACCGCGCCATCCAGACGCCGCCACCAACCACCCAACCGACCACCCAACCCCAACCATCAACCAACCCCGCAGGACGACCAGGTCCCCCCCGAGTCCGGGCAGTGGCTGGTAGACATGATCAAGACGTTCGACGCCTACCCGCAGCTGGGCATCCTGGGCATGAACACGTACCGACTGTGTAAGCACACGGAGCCGACCAACCGATGGGGCCCGAGCCACTGGGACAAGGACCCCAGGACGGGGGTCAGGTGGACGTATGCACAGGTGGGCAGGCGGGGAGGAGCCGCAGGAGGGTGGGGGGTGCAGAGGTAACCCGCTGTCCGAGCACATGAAGGGGAACGCAGCTGGCGGGGGCGGGGGCGCCCGACGGGTTGGGCGTGTGGGGGTTTGGGTGGTTGGGAACCGGGAATGTGGCGGGGGGCATATCGTCCGTGTGGTTTCAGAGCTGCTGGTGTACGGTACGGCGTACTCATGCACACTGCTCAGCGGTGAATTTACACGTCACAAATCGCGCTGCAGTACCTGCCAGCCGCTAGTCAGCTCACCTCGCTGTCCGGCCCCCTCCGGTCGGTTACTTGTCCGTGGAGATTCACGGCTCAACGCCCACGTGGCACACACAGCAGCGCCCCCAGTCGCCCCTAGCCGCCGCCCTGGCCGCGTTCTGCGAGCCAACCCAGCTACCCTTGGGCGCTACGAAGCCCCACCAGCGGGAAGCTCGTGGGGCGGTTTGCCCCGCCCCTCCAAGGGGAGGCCTCGCCCCTCCAAGGGGAGGCCTCGCCCCTCCAAGGGGAGGCCTCGCCCCTCCAAGGGGAGGCCTCGCCAGCAAACCCTAAACCCCCCTTGCCCGCCGTCCTCCTCGCGACCCAGTTCCCCGGCATGCGCCTTCGCACGCGCACTCACTTCCCTTCTCTCCCCCCCATGTCGTGTCCGCGGGCATCACTTCCCTTCTCCCCCCTGTCGTGTCCGCGGGCATCCTCGCGACGGGCGCTCCTCCTCTGCACCCGGGCTCCCAGACGGTGGACTTCGCCCCCCTCGCAATCCGCGCCTCTATCTTCGAGACGGTTGGTGGGCTGGACGAGGGGCTGGCCCGGCCGGGCGACTGCGGCATCTGGGGCGACTGGGAGCTATCTGCTCGGGCTTGGATGGACGGCTGGCAGGTGGGACGGGAGGGGGCTGGATGGACGGCTGGCAGGTGGGACGGGAGGGGGCTGGATGGACGGCTGGCAGGTGGGACGGGAGGGGGCTGGATGGACGGCTGGCAGGTGGGGCGGGAGGGGGCGGTGGCGGTGGGGGTGTCAGCAACGGGATCGAGGGGGGGGGTTACAGCAGCGAGCTGACGGGAGGTCGGGGGCGTCGATACTCGCTTGTTCGCCTAGTCGGGGAATCTTGACAGGTGGAGGGAGGACTGGAGAGGGGGCTGATGTCATTGTTTCCCCGGCACTGATGCCGCTGTTGGTGCCTCTGCTGGTGCCGGCACTGGTGCCGCTGCTGGTGCCGCTGCTGGTGCCGGCACTGATGCCGCTGTTGGTGCCGGCACTGGTGCCGCTGCTGGTGCCTCTGCTGGTGCCGGCACTGGTGCCGCTGCTGGTGCCGCTGCTGGTGCCGGCACTGATGCCGCTGCTGGTGCCCCTGTCGCCACTTGCAGGTCGGCCACATGTTCATCGAGGGCCGCGGGAGCGACGGCGAGCCGGGTACCACCCACGTCGGAGCGAACGGCGAGAAATGCTGGGGCAGGCAGCAGCACATCGCGATGAACATGTATCACAAGAGGTGCGTTTGGGTGGAACGAAGGGAACAGGCCAGGGGCAGTGCCTGGCACAGGCCGGGGTCAGGTGAGCTCGCTGGAGGGGTGGGCTGTGGTCGGCAGGTGTTGAACTTCTTGCTGATTTTTACATAAATTACCGGACAGGGCCAGCCAGCATCCGCGGCAGGATGCCAAAGTCGCGCCGCGCCGCCGTGCGGGATCGGAAATGCGAGAAAGCAAACGAGCAGTCGTATACCCGCAGACAAGAACGCAAGCGTGCAGGCGACTGGTTGGCAAGGTTCTTCCCGACCCAGCTGCTGAACGCACCTAGTGCCAGCCCCCAGAGCGGGCGGCGATGGCGGTCGTCGTCACTGCATGCTGCATGCGGGCAGGGGGCCACCGGCGGGCGTTAGCAGGGGCCTGCGGAGTTCCGAGCAGGAGGGGTGCTAGAGAGGGGGCCTGAACCCTAGTGTCCGACGAGCCTGCGCTTGCGGCTCTGTTCAGCTCTTGGGTCATGCTACGTCATGCAGGAGGTTCCTAAAGAAGCATGGCAAGAGGCTGGATGGAAAAACGAAAATCGATTTCCTTTTCCCCCTCCAGCCGGCTCTACTGGTCGCGTGACCCCGCTGCTCGCGGCGGGCAGGGCCGTGATGCCAGGACCCCAGTCGGCAGCCTTCCACGGCTGGCTGTGATGTTGCTCCGGCGAGAGGGCCCTTGTCTGGGTTCGCATCGTTTGCCCCTTCTGCCCCACCACGCCGGGACGGGACGGGGCAACATGTGGCCTCGTCAGTACCGTAAAATCAAAGCACACATTCCCGAACGAAACCCCTGCTCGCAAACCGTAACCCCTCCTCACAAACCGTAACCCGCTCCTCACAACCCGTAACCCCCTGCTCACAGACCCCAGCCCCCTGCTCAATAAACCCCAACCCCCTGATCGCAAACACCAAACGCCCTCCTCTTCCTAGGTACGGGACCGACAAGATCGCCGACGCCATGTGCGACCGCGTCTGGCTGCTCAACATGCTCACATTCAAACTGACCGACAACAAGTGTCCGTACGGCACGGAGGAGACAAGGTACGGCAACTGTACGGCTCCTCTGCCCGAGGTGGCCGCGGAGGTGCGGGCTGTGCTGGCGGAGCTGGAGACTGTGGCGCGAGGGCGGGGGGCGGGGAAGTGGAGCGCGGCAGTGCCAACCGACGAGACGCCAACCGATGGAACGCCAACCGACGAGACGCCAACCGACGAGACGGAGCGGTCGGGGCTAGCCGAGGCGTCGGCGGATGTTATGGCGATCAACCCGCTCATCATTCGCGGCAGCGATCCACGACGGTTGCTGCGGTAGCGTCCGCAACCGTGTGTGCGCGCTGCGGCTGTCCAGTGGCCGATCCGGAGGCGGGTGTGCGTGGGTTGGTATGGGGGGCCTCGCGGCCGACCCAGGGGTCGGCTGCGGGCCAGCCCCGCGGCTCCGCATGGGGTTTCCGGATGCGGCGGATGGCCCTGTGGGGGACGCGCGCCCAGGCGGTTCAAGGTCCCGTGGGTGCAAGTGTAGGAGGGTGCGAGAGCTCGTGAGTTGTAGCTGGGGAGAGGCACGCTAGGCAGGGTGTGTGGTTGGCAGAGCGGCATCGGGCTTAGGGAGCGGGTTTGGTGATGACGGACGGGACTGTTAGTCTGTTCGGGTTTCCGTTATGGCGGAGGTGCTCGGGACCCGTAGGTTGCTGGAGTGCGGGCCCCCTCCCTTGGAGCAGCTTCCTGCATCGAGAAAGCAAGGCTGAGAGCCCCGGCTGGCTTCGGAGCGTAGGCGCTTTCGGGGCAATGGTGTCAGTTACCGAACTATGGAACCACCGCGTCCTGATTGGCGTTGGCGCGTGGTGGGACGGAGCTGGTGGTGTGGCGGTACCCGTCGCCCGGCCCCTTTGGAAGGGGCAGGAATGGGGGACCCAGATGGGCATAATGAAATGGAAAGCGGGTGATGTGGATCTTGAAGAGCTTGTGGGTCGGTTGCTCTGTAGAGGAGGAGAGAGGAGCACGCAGGTGATGTGGATCTTGAAGATCTTGAAGATCTTGTGGGTCGGTAGAGGAGGAGAGAGGAGCACGCAGGTGGCGGAGCAGCCGCATGGGATGTCGAGGTGTGAGATTGCGACCCAATGTTTAGCATCCGTGGTTGCCTCGATCGGCCGCGAGTTGCGTGTCGTGACCATGCTGGCATCGAGAATCGAGGAAAAGATATGTCTGCGACGCTCAAACGCAATGATGCCGTTTAACATGATGACCATGCCGTTTAACATGATGACTGGAGTGTCGTACTGTGTGACGTGTCAGGGGACGAGCAGACGACGGGTCCACCGTACGCTACGGAATGGCCGGCCGTTCGTCCCAGCCGCTTTTACATGACACGGCCTTCAGCGGGCGCGAAGGTGTTGGCCAGCAGGTGCTCTTGCACTGTCCCACGTTCTCGCCTGCACTTGCTCATTATGAGGTGTTACAGTGTCCTCCGCACCTGTTTGTTATTCATATCGCCAGGAACAAGGACAAGTCAGGACCGGAAGAGGCCCCGGCGTTCGCCGCAACGTGCTTACACTGCCCACAGCGCCTTGTGTGTAGAAGCCACCGCACCACCGGGGGAACCTGCACCACCAGGCGCCACCTCCCACGCCCAGCAGCGCCGCTGCGACGGTTGGGCACCCGCCACAAGTCCCCTACATCCATATGATGCTACGAGGGAAATGGGCGGCCGCTGGGGCGCGGTTTGCACCCACCCAGTCTTCGTGATCAATAGCTTATACTAAGACGATACGGTGGCCTCAAGCCCGGGTGAATCCAGGATGAACTGTTCATCGCGGCCAGCCCCTCCGTCGCTCCTCAGAGTGTCGGCGCGTGTCGTATGAAAAACATCAGGCACGCGGGCGGGCTGACAGCCAGGCAGCAGGGCGTTACGCGACGTACCGTAGCCGGCGACTGGTTATCGTACCTCAGCCAGTGTGGGTCGTATCGCGACCTACTTGCGCCGCACGTAGGTGCAAAGAACGGTCGAAGGGAAAGGTTCACCGGAGTGAAGCGGACGGTTTCAAGCCTGTGTCCGTCGCAGCAACACCTCACCTCGCTTCCACTACTGCCCCCTTCTCGTACCTGTGTCCGTCGCAGCAACACCTCACCTCGCTTCCACTACTGCCCCCTTCTCGTATCATAGCAGTAGTAGTAACTGTTACAGTTGGGCCCCAAGGGGCCCCAGACCGTAAGAGAGCGCTATTGGGCGCGTGGGCGCTGGTGTTGGTCGTGCTACCCAAACATATCTGTTTGCGTAGCACGAAAGCAAATCCCAGCCCAACACAGCGACGATACCTACGGCGCCCATGTATGGTGAAGTGTCGGCCCATGTGTGGTGTAGTATGATGTCCCGAAACGTCTCAGAAGGGTCCGCACACTCTGAACGTCAGGAGGGATTGCTTGCGGCTTGCTGCGCAGGGTCGAGGGGCCTTCCCTGAACCCGAGCGCAGGTGTGGTCGGGTGTGGTTCCCAGGGACGACACGGAACGTCACTCGGCGTCACGTTTGTCACCGGGAAGTCGCTCATTCCCTCGGTCGTTCATTTGTTCGGGTGCGGACGTGGGCGCTGTTGAGGGTCACCGATGAAGGGACCGCGCAGGACTGCCCGCTGGCAGCGCACAGACAGCCGCCCTTCGCGGCCAACCCGTTTGGCTCGCTTCGTTGACCACTGGCGAAGCGCAGCTGAAGCTGGCACAGCGACTTGCACCGCGATCGTGTTTCCCACAGGTCCCCACACCTTAGCCAGGACAGGCCAGGAGCGGATGCGTCCATTTCATTCTCCTGTACAGGCGCTGACGCGCTTTTGCTTAGGAACCCCGACTTATGAGCCCGCCTAGCCCACGCGTTGCCTTTGTTCCGATCCAAAGCAAAGCTCCCCGTGTTCGGATCCACTCCTCCCTTTTCAAGCGTTCGGTAGCATCGGTGGGAACAGGATGCTTGCGATGGAAAGGACCGGCTAATTGTTTGGACTGGCAACTTTTCCATGAGGATAATGGTCTTCCGGATCCCGATCCAAAAGTGTGGCCACCCAGGCAAGTTCCTGCGCATCCGCGACGACTGGATTCAAGAAAGTAATTCATGTTGGCAATGGCGATCTTTTGACAGGTGTGCAGCGCCCAGTTGCTTATGCCCTTTCTTGCGAAACGTTTTCTCGGCAGCATCAAAGCGGTTCGGTAGTCGATCCTGCCATATCCTCTTCACCTGAAACGGTGTAGATGAAACCGATGCTTGGCAACGCGGGGCGCTGTTGTCTGAGGTCTCTGTCACAGATCATAGAACACATACTCGAACGCACGGAGAAGATTACTTCTGCTTGCATTTGCGCGCCATCCAGTGGATTGCCCACCGATGTGCGCTTGGACCGTACACCACGATTTCCGTTCAGGAATTGAGCTTTTTAGTTATTCATTAAAGTATTTTCGATTAGTGATCCAACGATAGCCTGAAAAGCGCAGGTCCTGGGCTCGCCCATCCCTCCAGCCCGCCGTAGCCCGCCCAGCCCATTGCGGTGGGCCCTATGAGAGTACGTGTGCTCGGCCCAGGCGGCAACGGCCACGCCATCCTCCTAGGCGCCGTGGTCCTCGTCCTCTTTTTGTGGACCTCGTCATGGGGTCGCGCAACTTTCTGTCCGCTTGCGGCGCAGTCTCTGCTCTCCATCGTCTCTCGTCTTTCGCCCTCTCTGGTACTGGCTGCTGGAGCTTGGGCGCGCTCTGGTGCTCGGCGGCGCTGGCGCCTCTGCTGATGGTCCTCGCTCCGGGCCGCGGCTCCTCCGCTCGCTACGCCTCGCGGACGGCTCCGTGCTCGTGGTCTTGCCCACGCTGAAGGCTCGGTTCTTGTGGAGGCAATGGACTCGACGGTTCGGTTCTGTGGGATGGCCATGGACCCGTTTCCGACTCGCTGTGGTGACTCTCGCCCACGTTGCAGGCTTGGTTTTGGTGGCTCGTGTTCGACACGCTTCCCTACTCGGCGCGGATGTTGATTCGTGGCCTGACTAGCGGCTTGGGCTTTTGGCCCCCCGTTGCGCTCTCGCGTATCGCTGCAGGCTTGGTATTTGGTGGCTCGTGTTCGGCACGCTTTCCCTACTCGGCGCGGGTCTTTTTCCCGTGGCCTTTGTAGCGGCCTGGCCTTTTGGCCCTCCCGGTGTGCTCGCGCGCATCGCTGCAGGCTTGGTGTTGGTGGCTCGTGGTAGGCACGCTTTCCCTACTCGGCGCGGCTCTTTCGCACTTGTAGTCGTTTTCGGTTTCCCAGTCGGCCTCGGTCCGGCTGCCTTTTCCCGACCAGTGAGGAGTGGTTTTGACTTCGTCCGGTGATCTGTGTTGTGGCCTGGCCCATTGGGCCCGCCTGGTTGCGCTTCCGCGCTTGAGCCGCTCTGGCTCCCCTGTAATACTCGCATTCTCCTTTAAGGCTTTTAACTCAGAGAACCTCCACTGTCGACGGGATACTAAGCGTCAATAGTGCCGTGTGTTGGCATACTGTGTTGGAACTCGATCGGCCACGGACGCACACTATGCTGCGTGCAGGCACAGTCACTGTTTGCACTATGCACACCTCTGAGTAAACTGCTATATACTCGGAAGCACTCATGTGATCCACTGCATCAGTCCTCCCGCTGCTGCCGCTGCAAATCAATTGCCGCGTGCGCAAACCACATGTAATGGCGTTTCTTTGGTAACGACGGCTTATCCTCGTTGCGATTTTACGGAGACATGCCGTCTTGGGCTAAACAAAAATGACAAGCGATCTATTGGAGGGCCATGCCTAGACGTGTAGTGCTGGATTACGGTACGGCCAATCCAAGAGTTAGGTGTACGGCGAACGAAGCTTCACAGCAGGTCTCTAATGTTACAAGAACGGAATGCCAGAAAGGCTATCAGCTGGCAGCACCTTAGTTTATTGCGCAATGCCTTGGCCTCTCGTGCAGTATAACCTGCCAGTACCTTTACTGGCAATATCTGTGCACGCCGGGTCAGCAAGCTACTGACTAAATATAATTCGCCCCCCGTTGCACTACTCCGCACCTAGTTTTTCATGTAATTCTCCATCGGGTTTTACTAGATCTGACCGCGTTTGTAACTGCGGGCCCCGTGCCTGCGCAAACTAGACATGGCGGCACGCCACACATCAATAACCGCGTCGGTCGGGTTTGCACTGCTAATAGGAGCTTTTATACTTAACGGTAAGCCCTTTTGATATCGACTTTTACTCGCGGCAAACATGACGAGCAATTTGAGGACGCGCATAACCTTGTTGCTAGCGCAACTTTACGGATGCCGCAGCTCATTGTTAATAATGGAATGGATCTTGATGGATCATCCGAACGCGGCATGGCTACTTCCTTTGTGTTTCGTCGCTCACAAGGCGTGCCCCAATGCAGATGTTGGTCTAGCGGCGGCACAGGGATGCACCTGCACGAAAATTTACTCGCCAGTATGCGCAGCTGGAAGGACGTTTAACAATGCTTGCCTGGCAAAATGTGCTGGTGTCGACGTATCGTATCCGGGCCCATGTATTGAGGTTAAGGCAGCAGGTACGGTCCGTGGAGTGCGGGTCGTTGGGACGGGCTCAGCATCCACACGACATTGGGACCAGTTGCTCAACCCTGTACCATCCGCCCCCCTTCCGCCCCTCGCCGTACACTCGTCCACCACTGCCCCTAAATTTTGATTTCATTGCGGCGGCAGATGCACCCATCAACAACCGCTGCCGACCCGCTCCCGCCATCTGCCCATCCCCATTCCCCCCTCTCCCAGTCAGCTGCAGCACCGCGCTCTGTCCCGCTCTGTACGACCCCGTCTGCGGAGCCGACCGGGGCACGTACGACAATAAGTGCCTCGCCGCCTGCCGTGGCGTTACGGTTGTCCATCGGGGGGAGTGCAGCTCAGAGGTGCCGCCCAGTAGCCCGCCGCCCGCCGGGTGCCCGTGCACCAAGGAAGTGAAGCCCGTTTGCGGTAACAACGGCAAAACGTACGACAACGAGTGCCTAGCGGTCAAGTGCGCCGACGTCAAAGTGGCTTACCACGGCCGCTGTGCTAACCCAGGTGCGACAAATCAGCCCACCGAGCGAGGGCAACGGCGACCAGCGCGAGAGAAGATCTCGTCCATCGTCATGATCCACCTAGGATCCACCTAGGATTTATCTAGGATCCATCAAGGATTCATTTAGGATTCTCTATAACCCAGCCCAATCATGCATCTAAGGATCTAAGGATCCGCCTTGAGGCGCGGAAAGCTGCGCGGCCCTGCCGCGCCTCTCTCCCGTTTTCGCCGCTGCCGGCCGGCACCGCACGCGTGGCATGCGGGGCACGGGTGTGGCCGAGCGGCAGGGGGATTAGGGAGGAAACACCCTGCGAGCCCGAGAAAACCCGTGGCAATAACAAGTGTGGGGAGGCGGATAGGGAAGCTGCAGAATGGGTCGACATGGACGGAAAGGCAGGACGGGCCGGGTGCCGGACTCCCCCGGGTGCCGGACTCCCCGCGCGGTCAGCGCGTCGCTCCCTAGTCCCAACCCAATGGATGGCCTCCGTCCTCAACCAAAAGGCCGCCCAACCACCCAACCACCAACCACCCAACCTCTCAACCGCCCGCTGGCTCCCGAAACCACCTCCCCGCGGCGCCACTCGCCCCTCCTGCCGCCCGCGCAGGCGCATGCGCCCAGGTGGTGTGCACGGCGCAGTTCGACCCCGTCTGCGGCGCCAACAACAAGACGTACAGCAACCTGTGCAGGGCCTCGTGCACGGGCGTCACCGTCTTGTACCGGGGCGCGTGCGGCGAGCCGGTCGTGTGCACCTGCCCAGACGAGCTGTCTCGCGTGTGCGGCGACGACGGCCGGACCTACAACAGCTCCTGCCTGGCCACCAAGTGCGCGGGCGTCAGCGTGGCTTACCGAGGTCGCTGCGCCGACCCATGTAAGGCTAGCCGGCCCACCGGAGCCGCGAAAGGGGTGGGTAGAGGGGAGACCCGTGCTCCGAAAGCCGTGGTCCAAAAAGCCGTGGTCCGAAAGCCGTGGTCCGCAGCAGAAAAGGCACAGCACACGAGTCCAAAATACGAGTTCGGAGGAGAAGTTTCAACGAGGGCGGGGCGGGGGCGGCTGGAGGGAGCTCCCTCGCTTGGGTTTCCGCTGGTCGCGCCAGAGCTGCCCGCGACCCCGTGGGTCCCGTGGAGCCCGTGGGTCCCGTGGATCCCGTGGATCCCGTGGATCCCGTGGGCCCCGTGGATCCCGTGGGCCCCGTGGATCCCGTGGGCCCCGTGGATCCCGTGGGCCCCGTGGATCCCGTGGGTATGAGCTTCGTCCCCTGTATCCCGTGGATCCCGTGGCCCCGTGGATCCCTTGCGCACTCCGCATGTACTCCCCATGTACTCCCCATGTACTTCCCGTGGGTTCCGTGGGTTCCGTCGTCACGCGACGTCAATGGGGGCCCCACCGTTCGACCAGCATGATGCCGCGTTAGCAGCAGCCGACACTCGGGGGGCCGCCGTATGCCAGCGGTGGCCGTATGTGGACCTTCCTCCAGGGACTCGCCTTCCTGGGCCAACGCGGGGGTGCTGGCGGTACCTTGCCTGGTACCTTGCCTGGTACCTTGTCTCGTACCTTGCCTGCCCCTCCTGAAGCACCGCCGTGGCCCAACCCGGCTGCCCCCTAACCCACCGAAACCGAATGTCCCAGCAACCTCCAGCCCCCACCACGCCCAGCCCGGCCCTGGCGAAACCCTTACCTCCCGCGAACTTTCCCCCCGGCCTTCTCCCCCTCGCCAACACCGCCAACCCCGCGAACCCCAGCCGGCTGCGCCGCCGTGACCTGCCCCGCGGTTGACGCCCCGGTCTGCGGAGCCGACGGCGGCACTTACCTCAACGACTGCCTGGCCAACTGCACGGGCGTCACCGTCGTACGCAAGGGCCCGTGCATCGTCGAGCCCGGCAACGGCACCTGCACTTGCACCCGCGAAATACGACTCGTCTGCGGGAGCAATGGCCGGACCTACAATAACCCCTGCCTGGCCACCAAGTGCGCTGGCGTCAGCGTGGCATACCAGGGGAGCTGCGAAGACCTAGGTATGCCATCGAGGCGGCGGCCCCGAGGGTCGGCCGGGAGGCGGCCGGGGGGGTTAGTACTAAGGGGTGTTTTTCTGTATTGGCGGTTCTTTTGGCGAAATAGGTCATTTGGGGGGAGCATGGATCGGTGGTTGTTGTTGTTGTGGTGGTGGCGGTGGTGGTGTTGCTGCTGTTGCGGGCCTACGTGCGCTGCCGCACCTACCTCAACGTGTTCACGTCCCCGCCGCAGACAGCTTCCCGCTGCTGCAAGCAGCCGTCCATATCTGCGGCTGCCGGCCCCACCCACTCCCCACTACCCTCTTGCAACCTACCTCCACACCACCCCCTTCCGCCCTCTTGCTGCCGCCGCCCCGGCTGCCGCTGCCCTCTCCCCATCGCCCCACCCCGCCCCGCGCGCAGACGGCTGCGCCACAGTCCGCTGCCGTACCGAGTACGACCCAGTGTGCGGCGCCAACGGCAAAGAGTACCGCAACGAGTGCTTTGCGGCGTGCACCGGCGTGTCGTACAAGCCGGGCGCCTGCAAGTCACGCCCTCCTGCGCCACCCCCGCGGAAGCACGGCCCTCGGCCGCCGTCCCCTCGCCGTCCTCCGCCCAAGAAATCAATTCCTCCACCTCGCCGATCCCCGTCCCCGCCCCCCTCCCCCCGGCGCGCCCGGGCGCCAATTCCGCCCCATCCGCCGTCCCCGCCCCCGTATCCGCGTCGCCCTGTTCGGATTCCCTCACCGTCTGTCTCCCAAAAGGTGGCCAGCAGCAAGTGCGCGCACTGCCCCCTGGACACCAGCTACCCCGTGTGTGGCGTCGACGGCATCACGTACGGCAGCAGCTGCCTCGCGGCATGCTCGGGCGTCGCGGTCAGGAGCACCCGCGCGTGCCCGTGACTCGGGAGGACACGGACGTGACGGGTACCAAACGCGCTCAGCGCCGCACGAGGAGAGGGTATTTATTTACAAATCAGGGGGGTCGGAACTTTTTCTTTTCGGTTTACTCCTGCTGTTTTCATGCCCCCCGGGGGCGCGTGAACATCCCGGGGCCCTTACCAGTCGGCTTGGCTTCCCGCGTGTGCGCCTGTTGGGTTGGCGCATCGCGGTTATTGGTTATTGGTTGGTGGTTGGTGGTTGATGGGGGAGGGAATCACCTACGTCTGGGATGCCGAAGCGAGCCTGTTGGGCGATACAGTTGGCTGGTTTGCCTGGTTGGTGATTTCGCGGCGTAGGAGGCGCAGGTGTGCACGCGGGTGGGGGTGGTGGACGCTGCTGTCTGACTGGCCAATAGCTCCGTGTGGTGTCCGTGGGCGTTGAAAGCCCCATTCGCCTCGAAATTAGGCGGACGCAGCGTGCTTGACCACATGGAGACCACATGGAGAGTACAGGCATTGATTCATACGGTGAGCATTCTAGCGGCAAGTGAAAAGTTGCTTTTAAAACTCGGCTGCAGGTTGCAGGGTATGTAGATCCGAGTGGTGCGGCCACCATTAGTTAACATCTAGCTGTGCGTCGTGCGTCTGTGTTCCGGATCACTAGGCTCGCGACAGGAGTATGTTCTGCACTTGGTCGCGTCGGACGGGGAAGGGCTGCTACATGTGGTGTGACGGCTGCGCAGTGATGGTTGAGGTGCCTCGACAGGTAAGGGGGATGCTGATCGTGCGTTTACCACTTTTCTTGCGGCGATGAGTTGTGTTTTTTCCGGGTTATGTCACCTTTCGCCCATGCACAAGTTATTGTAAGCATGCGGCAGCGTTCGTCGACGGCCATCCTGAAGAAGCCGTCGGTGGTACCGTGTGGCGGGCAACGTGGGACGGCGTCAATCCGTCCGCGTCATCCATCCCCTCATTCGGCTGAACACGGCTGAATGAGTACCAGTGGGCGTGCTTGCGCCGTGTGCTGACGGAACTGAGCCGCGAGTAGCCCCGGACGTGCAATAACCTGGAGTGCAGTGCCAACGAACCTTCACCACGTAGCAAATGGCGGGACCGAAGGGCGGTTGGTCGGCAAGTGATGGCAAGGTCGGCGCGGACGAGCAAAACTGTACGCAAAACTGTAGATCTCTCAGCTCGAATGTCGACTCAACGAAACCGTGAGGCGGGACTTGGTGCCAACACCAGCTCATGGTTTGGGAAGACACGCCAAGTGTACGGCGCAAGCGAACTTATCGTTCATGTGGATTGCAACGTATCATAAACCGACCTGACGGGGCCGCGACCTGGTGTTTGTGGAAAGGAAGCGCGTGGGGGACTGGGGTTGTTGCCGAATACAGGAGAACACCGGGAGGAACCTAACATGAGGCACCAGGGCGTGGCTTGACATGGCCAAACGAAGTGCCGGGACTGACATAGGCCTGTCCCAGCGTCCGTGTGGAGTGTATTGGTGCGTGTCGGAGGATACAGGAACAGTTCGTGATAGGGGATGGAGGAACCTTCGCGAAGGCAGGACAGCGCGGGTAAGCCCTGCTCTTGTTCAGCGATAGTGGTACCGGCAGTGCCAGGTTGCCTTCCAGCCTGCCACCCACATAGTTTCCCGAACTGCGCCGGATGCGGGAGGAGGTCTGGAGAGCGGGCGTTGCTTGGAGTACGACGCCTTTCAGGCGTTGTCTGGAGCTGGTTGGGGCAGCTGGGAGAGGGCACGCCATCCATCCCTCCTACCTCCTAATCCTTAATGTTGGGGGTGCATTGGAAAAATTGGATTACGGTATGAATTCTTGGAGCTGAAAGTTCGGGCAGAACGACGCAGCGCGCAGCGGCGCATTTCGGCGGAAGCCACGCGGAACCAGCCAGACAGCAGCAATAGAACATGCGAACATGTAGTTCGCCAATTCGTCACCACGAACTGTAGAATTAGAAGCTATGTTCATATCAAACGCCAACCGGCCTCAAGGCAGCAAGGTAGGAGCGGCATCTTTTGCCTACCCCTTCCTGGCAGGTTGGCGGGCGTCAGCGAACACCGCGAGGGGCGAGCGCGAGCCCGTAGGGACATACGAAAAACATGTAATTATCAACTAGAATTTTTATACGCCATACAACAAGTAATAGAGGAAGCACACGATGATTTCGCCGCGCAACGGCCATCCTACGCGGCATGCCTCAGCTACGCTCAGCTACCCCTCAACGCTGCTGTGATGCAGAATTTCCTCATCTGGTCACGCTTCTGCGTGGAGGGGAGGGGGGAACACTTAGCAATTCAAAGCGAGCAGTGGGGTCTATCCGTTATCACCGTCCCGTGTCGGCCCGCACGCAGGCTAAAGGCGCGCCGGGGCCGCCTTTTTTTGCAAATTCATATACGTAAATAAATTATTTGCAGTTTGTGCACATTAATTAAGTCAGCGGCGCGTCAGCGCGCGTAACACGGCCCAGTGCGGACTTGGCTCATCAAAGTAGGCGCTGGCACGTGCTGGCACGCGAGTCTTGCCAACATGCATGTATTTTTGCAAGCTCGTGTGAACAAAATATACTGGTGTAAAACCCTGTAGCGCTGGGGACTCGGAAAGCAGGTGCAGGTTTCCGGAGCGGAGTGCCGCAACGCTGTTCCGATGCGCCCGACGGCAGCCAAGATAGGTAAGCCTTTCGAGAACAAATGAACGCGACGAAGCACTAGGTCCGCCGATATGGGGGGCCTTGAAGGACCCTTTCAATGAACCCTACGAAGCATGCAGCTGGAAGCAGCTGTGGTAGGCACTGGGGGTAGGCATAGTGCCACTGCCAGTTCCATTCAACTCTCCGGCATCCCTTCATCTGACATGGATACCGGTAGACGCACTGCGTCTGACGCACTGTAACCTGGGCGATCTCGGGTCCCTGACATCGAAGGCCGCACCGCCTGGCACCGCAAAGCACCTGAAAGCTTGGAAAGGCAGCTGCATGTTTTGGGCAAGGCGACGCGGCCCCGCGGCAGGCCGGCCGCCTTTGTTCCTGGGTTTCATTTACCCTGACTGTCACCCGGCGGCAAGTTGGGCTAGACGCGGCGTACGCGGAGTACGACGGACACGTCAGCAGCGCGTGTACAGCGCTGCGTGCTACCAGCTGGCGATGCCGTCGGTGCGTGAGTGGGCCTGCGTCGGTGGCGCGCAAAGCACTCCATCTGATCCGGGAACAGATGGAACAGGGTTGGGCGGGGGCTTCGATGCTGCATACGCAGGGCTATGTGGGAGTGAGGATCATGCAGCCCAGGCAGCCCCAGACAGGGTTTGGGGGATAGGTGGCGAACCGCTGGTCCCTGTGGTGACCATCTGCCGCAGAAGTGGAAACGTCCTGTCGAATAGGTAGCGTAGAAGGTTGGGTTCATCGCCTGGGATAGGGTCCATGGGCAGTGATATAGCGATGTCTGGCAGGGCCCATGGGTCGGGCCCTTGCTTGTGTGCGGCGCACATCCAACCTGCCACGGGGACCTCTGGGTGCCACCGTTGAAACTTTCACAGCTCAGCTCAGCATCCACACATTGGAGGAGTGGTCGTCAGTAAATGATCGCGCCACAGTGGTCCCAGAGGTGAAAGGACATGGCGGCCCTACTACGTTTCCTGACGCGTCCAACCCCTTTGTCGAAATGTACTTCGCTTGTGTAGCGCCTGCTAAGCACGCCACCGCAACGTGGCCTGTCGGGGGGAGGGGGGCCTGTCGACGCATGTATGGCGCCGTATAAGGCGCCTTACAAGCTGACAAGTTGTGTCCGACCCTAGGACTCCCTGGAAGCAAGTATGCGCAAGCCCAAGGGACAAACGATTTGCAATCCTTATAAAGTAAGCAGCCAGGGACAAATGGTTAGTAGGCAGCCAGAGGGGCATCGGGTAAACAGCGAGGAGCCAGGCAAGGTCGTCCCATCCAACCTTCGCATCGCAATTATTTAAGAAATTACACAGTTGGAAGATTGTCAGCAGAAGATGCACAGAGGGACATGGCAGAAAGCAGGGCTGCCTTGTGCGCCGTACGTCTGACTCCCTTGCCTGAGGGAGCGCACCCGGTTCAGTCACGCTGGGTCACCACGTTTAGTGACGTACAGGGGGAAAAATTGAAATCCAAGCCCAGGCGGCATCTTCTTCATTTCTTAACTAACAATGTTATTATTACGGGCCACATCGAGCTTGCTGTAAGGAGAAGTCAATGCGAAAGACGGACCAGCATTTCACGCTGGTTGCCGCACCGCTTGCAGAACGTCACGAAACGCCGTCTAATAACTTGTGTTGCTTATAACATGAGCCCGACAACGAAGAAGAAGCCCAGGTGCCAATTTTGCTGACAATGCGAGTAGCGTTTAACGCAAAGCGCGACTGTAAATATCAATACTGCATTAATACGTAAGGTTTAAGGATGTTGATACTGCCAATGATGTAGACGTGAAATATTTAAGGAGAATGCGAGTATTACAAGGGAGCCAGAACGGCTCAAGCGCGGAAGCGCAACCAGGCGGGCCCGATGGGCCATTGTAGCGAGATTTTCCCCAGACGAGCTCGTATGAAACTACCGCCGATGCCGAATAAACTGTTCGTATTTTGGCCAGATGAACTCCACACACGGAACGCAGAACCACATGGCCGATTGCAGAACGGACACCCCTAAAAGGCAAAATTACAAGCGAGCGTGGGGAAGCTGCGCGGAGGATGCTCGTCATGCCTTTCCCTGCTTAAAAAAGCCGAGATCGTATGTGGAGAGGGCCGGGACCGTGTAATACGACCACCGAGCCCGTATATTCTACCGCCGATGCCGAAAAGTAGTGGCTGGAGCCTGCTGGAGAAGCAGCCCAGACGGGCCGCATTTCCGCATGGCCGGGAGCGCAATAAAAGTCCCCCAGTACACGCAATTTACAGCGGGGGCTGGGAAGCTGCGCGCAAAAAGATCGCAAAATGACCGGGAAACAGCAGCCGCGAATGGACAGGATTGCCGCCTGGCAGATGCAAACCAATGGATACCCCTAACAGGCATTTCATACAGCAGGTAGGCCGGACGAGCGCAACTCACAGTGCCCTACAACGCAAGAGGAATAGCAGCATGTCCCTGCTGGTACCAAATTGGGTTGGCTATAAAAGTATGCTAGCGGACGGGGGGCGATGTAAGAGAGCGCCAGCTGACAAAACCGCGCGATTGCGCTACGCTGGCAGTAGTGGGTTCAACAGCGCGCGGGTTCCCCACAAGAATGCCAACCCAGCAGGTACGCCAAGGCCATTTGTCAAGTCCAGCCCGAGGACAGCACGCGATCCCATCCTCCACACGCCCTTCCATCCACGCATACTAAACCGAAAATAACATATATACCCGATCACCTCCTTCACGAAGAAGACGGTTCCCGTCTTTGGAGGATTCCGGCACAGTGTCGGCAGAGCCCGTACGCAAGGAAAGTCACACGTTTGTGAGCAGTGAAATCTATAAATACCAAGGATATGCGGAGATTACAGTAATTGATAAGACGGAGTAAATTAAGAGAGAACCAGTAGGGCAGTTGCCTATGAATCATTGCCAGTTCCGCAAGTATAGCACTTCATCAAGGAGGAGACCATGGACCCCAAGTCTCCTACCAGCCCCCCAGTGTCAAAGAAGGTATGCTAACGTGCGATTGCGCAGCAGTATTCTGGCGGAGTATGCACTGGCGAGCGAGGTCGTGACTTACATCACCTTGCGGCTGCTGTCACAGCCCCGAAACACCAGCTTTGGAAGCCCTGGGACTTTGTCGTTACTGTATTCGACGCGACCAGCAGGCAAGTTGGAAATTGCGTGTCGTTCATACAGCTGCTTGCATCATTACGGCGCCAAGTCTGGTTGCTGCTCCGCCAGGTGGGGTACAGTCCGTTTGGTGGGGCTCCAAGCCAGCCCAAAGGGCCGCCGTAGCCCAACCCCAGGAAATAATACAACCGCCGCTCGGCCTAAAACTTTGCACACATCACATACATACAGTATTAACCCCAACCCCAAAAGCGCGCGGAGAGAATCATTACGGCGCCGAGTCTGGTCGCTGCTCCGCCAGGTGGGGTGCAGTCCGTTTGGTGGGGCTCCAAGCCAGCCCAAAGGGCCGCCGCAGCCCAACCCCAGGAAATCCGACAACCGCCATGGAACTGCGGCTTAGCCGCCACCGAGAGAATAGATACGCTTCTCAGTCGGAATGCTGCTCCGCCAGGTGGGATGCAATCCGACGGGGCTCCAAGCGGGCCCTGAAGGCCACCGCAGCCAAACCCTAGGAAACATGACAACGGCCATTCGGCTTACAACGTTGCACACAGCACATACATACAGTAATGACCCCGACCTCCAAAGCGCACGGCGAGAATCGATACGCTTCTCAGTCGGAATGCTGCTCCGCCAGGTGGGGTGCAATCCGCCGGGTTCCAGCCAAGCAAGCAAGTAAGCCAACCCTGAGGGCCACCGCAACCCAATCCTTGGAAATCCGACAACTGCCGTTCGGCCTATCTACAACGTTGCACACAGAACGTACATACTGTACAGTAACCACCCCAACCTGCTGCTGCTGCTGTTCTATATTGCAGGCTCCAACAGCGCCACCGGGCCATCCCATCAAGCAAGAAGCTAATCCACTGCCGTGTATACGTACATAGTCAAAGACATTACTACCGTGCCTAGCTAGCTATACCTTTCCCGTGCCTAGCTATTGCCGCCCTGCCGCTGCTTGCGCCCCCAACTCGCAGCACCAAGCAACAGCTGCTGCTTGTGCTGCAGAAAAGCAGGTAGGTAGGAAGGCTAGGGCAGCTGCGTGCAACTGCGTGCGCATGCATACATGCATCCACACACACCGGCAGATGCCAGCCCCGCCTGGCAGATGCCAGCAGTTGCTGCGTTGCAGATGCCAGCCCCGGCAGATGCCCGCTGTGACAGATGCCGGCCCCGGCAGATGCGATGCCCGCTGCGACAGATGCCAGCTGCAGCCGGGAGATAGATACTGCTGCCGCCATGCCCTGCCATGCATACCAGAAAAATGCCGTACGTGCGTGCGCACGTACGGCATTGGATGCAATGCATGCGTACGTTCATTTAGGGCTTTTAGCAGGTGATGTCCGCCCGCGGCAGCAAAAATTGTTTCTGCGCGCACTGTTTGCGCCGCCTTCTGCCCCATGTACACGTACGGCCTCCATCCGTCCGTGTGTGCTGCCGCCGCCTGAACGGTTACAGGCTTCCTGTGCGTGTCACCTGAGCCCCCTGCGTGCGCCGCCTACCTCAAACGCCGGGGCTGCCTGAGCTATCTACCAGCTGTGCCTGTGCCGGCCACACTGCATGCATGCACCGCTGCCGGCGGGGCCAAGTTACCCATGTCCGAAGGAACTTCTGCTTCCGTATCAGCAGAGGCGTGGATACATCGATGATGTCAAGTGAAGGTTGTCGATCTAATTGGGTGATGGTAATATTGTTGTTTACCTGCGTTGTGGGTATGCTTGCATACTTGCACGGTTCGCAATGTGATTGCTGTGCAAAGCGCTGGTTGCTCCCATTACGATACAATGTTGACACATAATGCCTTCATTTTACTTTGCTTAATGGTGTAAAGCCTCTGCGTTCTGGAAATTGACAAATTTCAGCGTGAAATGCAGGTCCGTCTTTCCCATTGACTTCTTCTTACAGCAAGCTCGATTTGGCTCAAGATAATAGGATTGTTTGTGAAGAAATGAAGAAGATGCGGCCTGGGCTTGGATTTCAATTTTCCCCCCTGTACGTCACTAAACGTGGTGCCCCAGGGTGACGCAACCAGCGCACCCACAACCTATACATAGATATATATATGTACATATTTCACAATAGCTCTTTTTAGATTATACGATGAAATCCTGCAACCCTTTGGAGGTCCAAATCCAAAAAGTTAAGCGCTTCGAAATATATTGACTCGAGGATGTCAACGCCGGCGCCTGCGAAGAATGACTGGAGCACAGGTCTATGCGACTGCTGCGCAGAGCCAGGAGGATGTGGTAATTGCTGTAAGTCTTGCGAGGAAAGGGAACACAGATGCAGCTAGCCGGCAGCTGCTGCCTTCGTCCTCCATCCACCCACCATACAGTCGTGGACTGGCCTGCTTTAATACAACGCATGGGACGTCAAAGCGCCTGCAAGGTTGCAACACTTACGTCTTCGTCACTGGGTCGCTGCCTGCAGGTTACGCCTGGTGCTGCACATGCTGCGCATACGGTTCCAACGTGGAACGCATGCCTCCCGCCGTAAGCAAGGGGGTGCTTGAGCTTCTAGCTGAAATAGGTCGTCGCCCTGCTCGTCAACATGCATTCAATTCATCGCCATGGCCACTGCATGCTCGGCTGCTGGTTTTACCATTTTACGCCCTCACCCGTGTCGCCCTGTGCTCCTTTTGTCCAGGTGGTGTGTTGTGGCGGAGACTGCTATGCGGCTACCTGGTCGTACATAGGTCTGGCGTGGCTCGGCTTCCCGTGCATCATCCACACCATGGCTCGCGGATGGCTGAGGAACAAGTACAACATCCCGTAAGCACAACTAAGCTGCTTGCCGACCGGCGTTTTGTCCTGGCTTCGAAAGTGTACAATTCGGCGCTGAAACCGCCTCTGTCTGTTTTGCTCTGCGCTGCAGGGGTGACGGGTGCCAGGACTTCATGGTAGGGCCGGGTGGGACCTTGTGTTGGGGGGAAGAGAAGATCGCGATTCTAGGCACGCGGTCACAGAATGTAGCTTTACACCGCATCGATCCTTGGCTTCGTGTGCAGCCGGCCCAAAGGAGAAGAGGCGCGCTGTCTAGCTCACAAGGCCGCATGCAAAGCGTAGCTTCGTCTGCACCGACCCCATGTAAGGGAGACCTGCGGCTCATGGGCTTCCCCGCTCGTCCCTCCCCTTTTGCCCCTGTATTGCAGATTACTTGGTGCTGCACGTCCTGTGCCCTGTGCCAAGAGCATCGGGAGCTCGTCATCCGAGGATGCGGTCGGGGTGCGTGGGGTTTTGCGTCGGGCAGCACAGTAGGACGATCCTGCTGTGCGTGTCCTCGATCATTGTGCCCATCGTGTCTCATGTCCTTATCATCACGCAATGGCCCTCAAGTCTTGCAAGTCCTCTTGCGTGAGCACATGTCTGCCTGCCCAGCCCCACGTGTAGGTGTTGGTACGTCAAGCTTGGGCCCAGCCAAAAATATGACTTTTGGCGGACTATCCTGCTTACCCGCTGTGTTGCCGTGTGCGACGCAGGCGGTCAGCCAATTGGTGGTGGTGCTGCGACACAGGCCCCACAGCAGCAACAGTTCATGGCCCTCGTGCCGGTGCAAATGCCGCAGCCCGGCCAACAGGGGTACCCACCACAGCAGGGGTACCCGCCACAGCAGGCGTACTCTCCGCAGCAGGGGTACCAGCCACAGCAGGGGTACCAACCACAGCAGGGGTACCAACCACAGCAGGGGTACCAACCACAGCAGGGGTACCAACCACAGCAGGGGTACCAACCACAGCAGGGGTACTCGCCACAGCCAGGTTACCCAGGACCGCCGCAGCAGCAACAATACCAGCAACCCTACCCGGGCATGCAGCAAGCCAGGCCCTCGGCCCCGCCGAAATAGGGCAGGGCGTCGCAGTCCTTGATGTGATGTATGCTGGGTGACAACGGCTTTCGGCAGGAATGGACCCTGTACTGCTTGCATCGCGTCCGGACGCCCAGCGTGCTGAATCACGGGTTTATGACCCGGAAGTGGCCTCACCTGGTCAGTGCCCGATCTCTGGGATACCTGGCTGGAAAGGAATACTGTGCTTCTTTGTGAACCATATTTCTAATGGAACCATAGACGAACCGGCCGCAGCGCATGACTGCCTCTGACGTAAGAACTCAGTAAGCGTGGCAAAACTTGCCTTGGGAGTGACCCGGGTGCATTTGCCGCCTTGGGAGTGACCCGGGTGCATGTGGGTGTGCACACCCCTTCTCCTATGTCGTGTCCACGCGTTTCCTCGCCATTTCCCACTGTATGGACTCGCTTTGTCGTAAACTGCGCTGTTGGGTGCTGTGTATTCCACAGCTGCGCGTGTTAGGTCGCCTGTTACGTTCGTCGCCACAGCTCATCACTGGAGGAAGCTACATGTCTGGGTGGTGGCGGTGATGATGGTGACATTTGATGGGCTCCTAGTAGGGCCCAATAGCCTTGCCATCTACCAGTGATGTTGTTGGGTGAACTGCACCATCTGTTTAATACGCGTCCATTGCTTCTTGGTTTGAGGATTGTAACGGTTACAGTGGGTTCCAGTGTTTTTTTTCGTTTTAGGGGGGTCTCGATTTATTCCATCTGAAGTTATGGGTGTTTGATATTTGTTCCATAGCTGTGCGGCGCTGCGGGGGGCTCCGCCCCCCCCAGGCCCCCCCATAAGTTACAAGTCCTTTCACAGACCCAGAGCCACGTACAGTTGGTGTGTTTCTTAGTGTCATTTGTTAGGGCAAACCGCAGCACAGTAGCGCTGGGTCTCTACCCGTTCATCATGTACCGCCCCCTGCTGCTGCTGGCAAGCCACTTCCGCAGTGCGCCACCAAACGGGAACGCAGCGCACTTTGTCGTGAACTTCCCCGCTGTCCACGTCAGCAGGCACACGCTCGGCCCAGGGATACTTGGCAGGATAGGAAATCTGCCACTTGTTGGGGTTCTGGTTCTGCTGGTCCCGCCACGCCAGACAGCAGTGGGCGTTTTTGGCTGAAGTAATAAAAATGTACGTGTCGGCCTCAATCTGTTCCGTTTTTCCGAAGCCCCAAACCCCGATTTATTCCATTTACGTAATATATTACTTTGAAAAAAAACACTGGTGGGTTCCAGACCAAGAGGTAGAACCATTGGGCACATCGCCTGACACTGACAAAGACGGTGTGAGGTTTTTCCGAATAAACTCATTCCTCTGGGCGGCATACACCGCCGTCAGCATATAGATATTCGCCAGGTGGACCCGGTGCCCACCCCAGGTGAACGAATACTGCAGAAAACGGCCCGGTGGGGATTCCTCAGGCTTCATGCGTGGCGGTACCTCAACCGGGGACACCACCTGACTCAGATCCGAACGGACGGGGATGGCTACACCAGCTGTGCGCGGGTTCGGCGTGAAGGACTCAGCCACAATAACCCATCCGGGCAGCCCCAGCCTCTTCGCTGCTGCATTTAACACCCGCTGCAACAGCCGACTTTGTCCCTCTCCCGTATGATGGGTCTCTTGCAGACATACCACACCAAGCCGCATGCGGGCCCACTGACTAGCCGCTGCCAGGAGCACTGCCTCTCTGTGCGGGAGTTGTATTCCGCCTAGGTCATGTGTGCCCACTCTCAGCGGCCGGCATGCTGGACCCCTCTGGGTCCCTTGTCGGTGCCGTACCATTATTGGTCTGCCAGTATCTCGCTCCATCCTGGAGGTGTCTCCTGGGTCGTCCATCCCCAGCGCCCCATACGGCTTGGGCGCCATCCTTATGGTGATTTGTTGGCCGACCGGGAGGTCCTGTTGCTGAAGCTGCGGCCATTGGGCGGTGTCCAGCTCCCTGGTGTGCGGGGCTGCGCTCCTCCCACCCTCCATGTTCAGGCGGCGGTGCTGCTGGTCGGGCGTCTCTCCCGAGTGCTGTGGCGAGCGGCTCGACCTAAGCCCGGGCGGCCTCGGGGGACCAGGGAAGACCGGGGTATAGCGCCCGGCTCGTATGGCTGCCTCCGCCGCGGCCCTGGCGGCCGCAGCCTTATCCGCTGCCGACACGTTCCTGGAGGCCATCATCTTCCGCGTGAGGTCATCCACCGCGGGCTGGTACTGCGGTGTGCCGACTGCCACTGCCTGTTCGCTGTGCTTTTGCCTCTGCGGCTGCTGCTGCTGCTTCGGCTGCGGCTGCGACTGTCCTCCGGGCAGGCATGCCCCCCCGCATGGCTGCCGTACCCCGCGGCATGGCTGCTGCCCCCCACTGCGCGGCCGCCGCCCCCAACGGCCCTGCTGCCGCATCCGACTGCACGACCGCCCCGCCCGACTGCATGGCTGCCGCAGGACTGCGATGCGGCTGCGGCTGCGGCGCGTCTGCCATGCGGCTGCGGCGCGTCTGCCATGCGGCTGCGGCACGTCTGCCACGCGGCTGTGGCGTGTCTGCCACGCGGCTGCGGCGCGTCTGCCACGCGGCTGCGGCTGTGGCTGCGGTTGTGGCGTGGCTGCCAAGCGACCGCCACGCCTGACGGTGTGGCTGCCACCCCCGACGGTGTGGTTGCCCCATCCGCCGGCGCAGCTACCGCACCCGACGGCCCGTGACTGTCACGCCCGACCACCTTGCTGCAGCCACCGTGCCCGAAGGCCCTGCCGCCATGTCTGAAGGTTCTGCCGCCGTGCCCAAAGGCCCTGCCGCCGTGCCCAAAGGCCCTGCCCCCTGGGCAAACTCACGCATCGTGCGCTGGAGTCCCCGACCTGGCCCCGTTGGGGCTGCCGCTGCCGCAGCCCTTGCTGCTGATGCCGCTGCTGCTGCCCCTTTCGCCCGCTGGGCTTCAGCCTTATCCTCCGGGAAGGGCCGCGGTGGCGGGGTGGCGTCTGTGTGCCCGCTGCGCCCCAGTCTTGGCGGTGCCGGGAGCACTGGTAGGCGTACGAGGGGCGCCTTCACCGGGACGGCCATCAGGTAGGATGCCATCTTCGTCCGAGCCCACGACATCAAACCCCATGCAGGAACCAGCGCAGGTCGCCAAGGTGCACTGCCCGTCCCTGCAGTCCAGACACGCGCCGCCGATGGGCGGCTGTCTAGGTCGTCGACGGCAGCTGCCACCAGGAATCAGCAAGCAGCGAAGAGGCCCGCCGTGCAGGAGCAGCAGGAGGGCCTGCCAACGGACCCAACTGCTCATGGCGGCGTTGTGCCGCCACGCAAGCGTGCCCAGCAGTAGATAGGGGAGTGTTGGGGCACGAGGCTGCCACAGACAGCGTAGACAGGGCTGTGCGAGGGTGCCATAGACAGCATAGACAGCGCTGCGCGAGGCTAGCTGCTGTAGCACAGCGCAGACAGGGCTGCAAGAGACACGAGCCATGCAACTGCAATCCCTGTAAAATAAGGTCTGTCATCAGCCTACCTATGGTACCCTCGCTTTGGGATAGATACACAGGGGATAAGCTCGGGGTAACGCATCCGAGGGGTTGGGTTATGGAGGGCTGACCCAGCGGAGGGGTGATAGAGTAGGGGTTGGATTACAGAGGGATTACCCAACAGAGGGTTCGGGTTACAGGGGGGTAACCAACCTAAGGGGTTATGGGGTCCAACGAACCCTCGGGTGCTTTACCCTCTGGTTACCCGGGGTTTGGTAACCCACTGGGGTGTTACCCACCGGAGGGGTTACGTAGGGAGTAAGCACCCTGACGGTGGGGTTAGAGACTCGGTTTGCCAAACCGAGGTAGGGGTAACCGACCTTTTTATGCCATAGGGATGACTGGCGGCAGGGGAGCCGCGCCCACCCCTAGACACACGCGGGCTGTCGTGACGCTGAGGTGATCCACCACCAGATCCATGTGAGGGCGGCCGTATAGCATCGCTAAGATCTGGGCTCTTGGTCTGTAACCCACTGTAACCGTTACAACAACAGTGCGCTCGCCACATCCATTCCATTACGCCGGTCAAGCTGTACGCAGCAGCAGGGCGGCGCCCCTCGCTCCGCCGAGCCGACTACCACCACCGGGTATGCCTGGTTATCAACATAGACCATGTCAATAATGATGAAGCCGTCGGCAGACACCAGCGCCAAGGTCCGGAACAGCTGTCTGCGGGCTGATCGGCGCTCGTGCACGCTTTTTACCGCCGGTACCGTGCACGGAGGCCTGGGGCCATGCACGGGCCGCGAATAGGCGTCGCACGCCCGGAATCATGATTGAACGACCTGCATACATGTATGATTAACATTCTCGCGCGGTACAGGGAGCCGGATCAGCTGTCTGCGGGCTGATCGGCTCTCGTGCACGCTTTTACCGGTACCGTGCGCGCACGGACGGAGGCCTGGGGCCATGCACGGGCCGCGAATAGGCGTCGCACGCCCGGAATCATGATTGAACGACCTGCATATACATGTATGATTAACATTCTCGCGCGGTACAGGGACCCGGATCAGCTGTCTGCGGGCTTGTCGGCGCTCGTGCACGCTTTTACCGGTACGGTGCACGGAGGCCTGGGGCCATGCACGGGCCGCGAATAGGCGTCGCACGCCCGGAATCATGATTGAACGACCTGTATACATGTATGATTAACATTCTCGCGCGGTACAGTGACCCGGATCAGCTGTCTGCGGGCTGATTGGCGCTCGTGCATGCTCCTACCGGCGGTACCGTGCACGGAGGGCGGGATGGAGCGATGCACACAGCAGAGGCAGCGCACGCCCACGCTCATAGATGGAACTATTTACGTATAAATATTTATATTATTTCAGCTTGTTAGAAGCCTGTTTCATGGCCTTCTTTGCCGTGCATGCACGTAACCGGCTAGCGGGCAATTCACTTGTGCATGCACGTAACCGGCTAGCCGGTGTGCGCCCTACCTCCAAAACACCCATGTTCCCACCGACTTCCCGGCTCATATCATGCGCATGGGTGTCCGGTACCTTCTATATGAGTTACAAGGACTATTTGATGTGTCCGGACCACTCGCAAAAACGGAGTTGTACCAGTATAATTCTTGTCGTGAATTGTTTATCGCGAATTCAATCAACGACAGATGTGCATCCCAATAATCATCATCATGATTAGGTCCAATGTAATAATGCCGAAGCGCCTCTTCAAGGAGACGATTTATCCGTTCCGTCTGGCCGTCGGTTTGCGGATGGAATGCCGTGCTCATACAGAGCTGCGTCCCGAGCAGGTAGGCGAGTTACTTCTCTCCAAAACTTGCTCGTAATAAACCGTGAATCACGGTCGGAGACATACAAGTCCTTTTGGGAGGCCGTGTTGCTTACTTGAAGACAGTTGACACGAACAGTTGTGCCAAGATAGACCTCTGCTGAGGCGCTAGTTCCTTGCTTGCTCCGCTTTAGAGCGGGCTTATGGGCTGACAGCGACGCAACGCGCTTGTGCAGCTCTACTGTGGGTAGCGTTTGCTTGGCCTTTGCGCGCTTCGCTCCCTTCTTTTTCGTTCCCGGACTTACAACGTCGGGTCCACGTTCTCCGCGTGTTCGGTGGAGGTTGTGTCCTTATGTTCGGTCATGCCGTCTTTGGCGGCGTTCGACTCGGTCACCTTTTTAGGTGCCATTTGTTGATGCTAGGGTTCGGGGTTGGGTAGGTTTTGCAGCTTTGCCCGGTAGGCTTCGCAGCTTTGCACACACGCACAGTACATGTTTGCAGCTTTGCGCGCGCGCACGCACGGTAGTAAGGACCATTCTGTGGACGGAGACGGTGGCAATGGCGAATGGCTGTCCTTTATAAATGCATTTATACATGCGTCTGTCCAGCAGCATAGCACAGCGTGATCTGTCAAGCTTGGACGTTTTGGGAGCCGTCCCCAAATTGGTGTAATTTATCGACAAATGTGTACCGGCTTCGTACCCAAATCGCAAAATCACCAATTTATTCCAAAGCATTTTTCGTCCCCAAAGGTAATATCACCAATTTGGCGTGTCAGTACGGTATGGTGTAGGCCTCGCTCGAACCCAACCCCACGGGACGGATCAAAACGAGATCTTAACCCGAGACCGGGCACTGAGAGGTCCAATATCAACGGATTCTCAGAGGAGCGAAGAGGAGCGAGAAGCACATCTTGGGGACGCCGAGGCGCCAAAGAGCCAGAGGTTAGCCCGAGCTGCTGTGTACCCGCTACCTGCATAAAGCCGTCGAAAGCAGAGATAAGGCTTGAATAATCGAGATAGATTTTTAAGGGGAAGAAGTATCCTCACGTGTCCTACCAGGACGGGGTAAGGCGCGGCAGAAAGAGTGTCAACCAAACCCTGTCCACTCCAGGAGAGAATCCGCCGTATAGAAGGCTCACTAGCCCGTTCGCGTTGCCCGGCGCGCCGTACGTCTGACTCCCGGCCGATACTTGCCTGAGGGAGCACACCCAAAACCTATACATAGGCATATATGTATCTATTTCACAATAGCTATTTTTAGATTATACGCTGAAATCCTGCAACCCTTTGCAGGTCCAAACCAAAAGGTTGAGCGCTTCAAAATATATTATTGACTTATCATGAGGATGTTAGCGCTAACGCCGGCGCCTGCGAATAGCGCCTGGAGCACAGGTCTATGCGACTGCCGCGCACAACCAGGAGGATGTAGTATTTGCTGTAAGTCTTGCGAGGAGAGGGAACACAGCTGCTGCTGCCTTCGTCCTCCATCCACCCACCATACAGTCGTGGACTAGCCTGCTTTAAGACAAATGCATGGGACGTCAAAGCGCCTGCAAGGTTGCAACACTTATGTCTTCGTCATCACTGCGTGCGTCGCTGCCTGCAGGTTACGCCTGGTGCTGCAAATGCTGCGCATACGGTTCCAACGTGGAACGCATGCCTCCCGCCGTAAGCAAGGGGGTGCTTGAGCTTCTAGCTGGAATAGGTCGTCGCTCTGCTCGTCAACATGCATGCATTCAATTCATCGCTATGGCCACTGCATGCACGGCTGCTGGTTTTACCATTTCACGCTCTCACCCGTGTCGCCCTGCGCTCCTTTTGTCCAGCAGGCCATATTTTGTGGCGGAGACTGCTATGCGGCTACCTGGTCGTACATAGGTCTGGCGTTTCTCGGCGTCCCGTGCATCATCCACACCATGGCTCGCGGATGGCTGAGGAACAAGTACAACATCCCGTAAGCACAACTAAGCTGCTTGCCGACCGGCGTTTTGTCCTGGCTCCGAAAGTGTACAATTCGGCACTGAAACCGCCTCTGCCTGTTTTGCTCCGCTCTGCAGGGGTCACGTGTTCCAGGACTTCATGGTAGGGCCGGGTGGGACCTTGTGTTGGGGGGAAGAGAAGATCGCGATTCGATCTAGGCACGCGGTCACATCATGTAGCTTTACACCGCATAGATCATTAGCTTCGTGTGCAGCCGGCCCAAGGGAGGAGAGGCGCGATGACTAGCTCACAAGCCCGCATGCAAAGCGTAGCTTCGTCGGCGCCGACCCCATGTAAGGGAGACCTGCGGCTCATGGGCTTCCCCGCTCGTCCCTCCCTTTTTGCCCCTGTATTGCAGATTACTTGGTTCTGCACGTCCTGCGCCCTGTGCCAAGAGCATCGGGAGCTAAGCATCCGAGGATGCGGTCGGGGTGCGTGGGGTTTGGCGTCAAGGAGCACATTAAGACGATCCTGCTGTGCGTGCCATCGATCATTGTGCCCATCGTGTCACATGTCCTTATCATCACGCAATGGCCCTCAAGTCTTGCAAGTCCTCTTGCGTGAGCGCATGTCTGTCTGCCCAGCCCCACGTGTAGGTGTTGGTACGTCTAGCTTGGGCCCAGCCAAAATTATGACTTTTGGCGGACCATCCTGCTTACCCGCTGTGTTGCCGTGTGCGATGCAGGCGGTGAGCCAATTCCTGGTGGGGCTGCGACGCAGGCCCCGCAGCAACAGTTCATGGCCCTCGTGCCGGTGCAAATGCCGCAGCCCGGCCAACAGGGGTACCCACCACAGCAGGGGTACCCACCACAGCAGGGGTACCCTCCACAGCAGGGGTACCCACCACAGCAGGGGTACCCACCACAGCAGGGGTACCCACCACAGCAGCAGGGGTACCCACCACAGCAGGGGTACCCACCACAGCAGGGGTACCCACCACAGCAGGGGTGCCCACCACAGCAGGAGCACTCGCCACAGCCAGGACCGCCGCAGCAGCAACAAGACCAGCAACTCTACCCGGACATGCCGCAAGCCGGGCCCTCGATCCCGCCGAAATAGGCAGGGCGTCGCAGTCCTTGATGTGATGTATGCTGGGTGACAACGGCTTTCGGCACGAATGGACCCTGTACTGCTTGCATCGCGTCCGGACGCCCAGCGTGCTGAATCACGGGTTTATGACCCGGAAGTGGCCTCACGCACCTGGTCTGTGCCCGACCTCGCTCGCTCTGGGATACCTGGCTGGAAAGGAATACTGTGCTTCTTTGTGAACCATATTTCTAATAGCACTATTGACGAACCGGCCGCAGCGCATGACTGCCTCTGACGTAAGAACTCAAAAAGCGCGGCAGAACTTGCCTTGGGCGGGAGTGAACCGGGTGCATATGAGTGCGTGTGCATATACACCCCTTACTTCTCCTATGTCGTGTCCACGCGTTTCCTCGCCATTTCCCACTGTATGAACTCGCTTGGTCGTAAACTGCGCTGCTGGGTGCTGTGTATTCCACAGCTGCGCTTGTTAGGTCGCCTGTTGCGTTCGTCGCCACAGCTCATCACTGGATGGAGGGAGCTACATGTCTGGTTGGTGTCGGCGACGGTGGTGACATTTGACGGCTTCTATAGCAGGGCCCAATAGCCTTGCCGTCTACCAATGATGTTGTTGGGTGAACTGCACCATCTGTTCAATACGCGTCCATTACTTCTTGGTTTGAAATGCCCTTTATCTTTGGTATGAGTATTTTCTATACCGTGCCAATGTCGGACCTGTCGGTATTCCCATGAACGATGTCCATGTTCCCATGACTGATGTCCATTATTGTAACCCAGCGGTCGAGGATACTGTCCCAAGCTCCCAACCCATGTCGCGGCATAGTACTAGTTCGTGCTGTCCCCTAATCAATTAGGGGGCCTCTTGTTCGTCACTACGCACAACGGTTGTCGGGCCCGCTTACCGTACTGCTCCAAATAGATTGCGAGCCAAATAGATTGCGAGGGCCGAAAATAATTTATTTAATAAATTGAAGATACAGAAAGATTGCAAACCTGTATGGCGGATTGTTTAGAATTTTTTAAACTTTGCGAACCCCGTATAACTGCGGAAATGATTGCGAATCTTAACACAGCTTCAGGCTGGAAATGCAGTTCAGAAGGCAAAAATCTGGCGTACTGCCACAGCACCGTCCGGGATGGCAGTCACCATTGCACCAAACCACAATACCATACTGCACCAGCTACCGATACGGTACCAAATAAACCTTCTCGTTCCTGCTGCTTTCATCCCTGGCCCCCCATGCGCCCAACTGGCATTCCCGCGGCTTTCTCTTTTCCCCGTCCCCCCTTGCTGGCCCCACCCCGCGGCAGCAAACCCTTTCCACGCGGCCCTCTACTTCCATTCCCGCCCCTGCTTCCCTTGCCCCGAGCGGGCCTTTGCTGCTGCACATAAATTTGAGAGAGAATGCCGATAAACTGGAAATAATAAATTATGAGATTGCGAGGCAGTGACGGGGATTTATTTAAAATACGGAAAGATTGCGAACCCCCGCGGTAATAATTCTTTTTAATTAATTTGGAGTTTGCGAACCCCGAAATAATTAATTAATTATTCGCAATCTATTTGGAGCAGTACGGTATGCTATGGAACGACCAATGTAATCCGCACGCTCGACGAGCGCGCTGTGGGCGGATTTGCTCTCATAAGGGCCGGGTTGGATGTTGCGCGGGACGTGCTTATATATGTGGCCGAGATCCAGGCTGCTGGACGGTGAGGTCAGTTCTAAGTCCACGCACGCAGTGCGCGCTGACGACCTCTTGTCGGCGCTGCTGCAAGTGCAGGGCAACCGGTCGCTGGACGTGTTTACCTACCTAGCTCTGCCGCCACGGGCACGGCGGGCCGGAGTTTGTAACATCGTGCGCAATGTCCCGGCTGCTGGCACCGACGACGAACACCGCTGGTCACGCGGTGTGAAGGCGCCGGAGCTGTCGGTCATCATCAGCACATACGTACAGAGTGACGAACTGCGGGCACTTACCGTTGGTGTCGTGAGCAGACGACAGGCGTGACAAGTGACGACATGTGTTCAACAAGCAACAGGCGGCAGGGCTTTGCCACAGGAGTACCCTGGTTTCCGTCACTTTCGCAAAGCTTTGCTTGCAAGCCCGGGTTCACACGGCCGCTTACCGGCAGGCAAATCGCATCACTTGCACGTACGGCAGCTACTGTTACACTTCGACAATCAAGGTAGATAGACACTTAGCGCGTTGACCACAGTCAAATCCTCCAAACCCTGCGGAACCTTGCGCAGCCGGTTCTGCCTTACTTTTGGTCTGGAAGTGGGTCCTTGTAATCCTGCCTACTTCTCGTATCATTCCAGCAGCAGTAACTGTTACAGATCCCAGACTGTTACAGACCCCAGAACCCTAAACCCCAGACCAGAAGGTCGTGCCATCGGACGCACACTGAAAGAGACGGAAGATAGAAGAAGAACAAACCAGTCGATCGACCGAGATACCGCTTCTGCCCACCACGGTTGTTATGCGGCTCGGCGACTAGTTTGAGTTGTTGTTGTAACGGTTGTGTAAGCAGGGGTTTGACGGCGGACGGTTGCTTTTGGAGCACACAGTGCCATCGTCGTCGTCGTCGTCAGGGGAGTGCTTGCGGTCGTGGGCGTGCGGCACACGTGACCTGCCGTACCCAGCGTCATATCATACATTGGTACGGCACGCACGGCACATGCAAGGCCACAGCCCCCTTGCTGGAATGCAGCACTGATGGAAACGTATAATGTGTACCACCCTCGCCACGAACACACATTCACTGTAACAGCTACTACATTCCGTACACCCTCACGTCGCCTCCGCTGCGTCCACGCCCGCGCCATTGTCCGCCGCATCAGCAGCAGCAGCGGTCCCTAGCTGCCAGTCGCTGTGCCGCCACTCTTCGGTCGGAATCGCCGGCGCGGCCGACAGCCAGGCCAGTCCACGCGCCGCCTGCTCCTGGCTGATGTAGTACTTGCTCACCAGCAGCAGAGACACGCGCTCCTTCGTCAGGACGCGCATGCCCTTGGTGCCACGAAAGTAACCGTTGCCATAGCTGCCCTTGAAGCTCGCCTTTGCCTTCTTGTTCAGCTCGACCACTGCCGCAGCCGTCAGCTTGAACACGCCTTGCGTGCTGCGGCTCATATAGTTGTTGAGCGTGTTGACGGTGGACTTGGCAGCGGCCGGCGTGCCGATCTCCAGGCCAGCCAGCTGCAGGACGTCCGCCGGGAAGAAGTACAGGTCGCCCGTGTTAGGATTGCGGAAACGGAAAACCTGAATGTGCCGCGAACTGTCGCCACGCAGCGGCGGGCCGCTGATACGCTCCAGATCCAGATCCAGATCCGCCGTGAGCTGCACCCGTCTTCCGTCACGCCAGCAGTACCGTACCTGTGGCTGAGACCTTGTTGTTATGCACGCCCGTCGCTTCGCCCAGGGGACACCATGACAAGGCCCGAGCCGGGAGCAGCTGCTGTGTGGCGGGCAGATGCTGGACCTGGCGTGATGCATGCACGGGCGGCAGCGCGCCCATCTGGACGGCGTTTTCGCACTTGCGGTGGAGGCGCGGGTTCAGGCACGGCCCGCACATGCCACACTTACGCTTGCTGTACCGCCCGCGCGCGCCATGCGTGCGACCAGTGCCATTTGCAATCAGCCCATCAATGTGCTGATCCCAGTGCTGCTGCTGCTGCTGCAGTTGTCGGTGCTGCCGTGGTGGTGCACCCACTGGAGCATGTGGCCTGCTGTCCGACGCGCCTGCTGCGGACACGGATTGCCAACGCTGCGCAGCAGCCGCGGGCGCCTGCGCGCCTGCGCGTGGCAATGACGCCAATGCACGTGAGGTAGGGCGATGGCACCCAAAGGCAACAAACAGCAGCGGAGTCCCGGGACGACTGAGCGGCCGGCAGCAATGCAAGCGCATGGCCGGCACACACTGTGCAACGCTCACACTGGCCAACACTGTGCATCTCGATCGGCAAAGGGCGTCACTCGTCAAGTAGTAGTAACCGTTACAGTGGGTTCCAGACCAGAAGGTAGAACCATCGGGCACATCGCCTGGCACTGAAGGAGATGAAAGAGACGGAAACCGACACCGGTCGCCAAGTGTGGGTGCGCGTGCACGTGGCCGTTTGGACAGCTGTGCGGCTATGCGGTTACACGGCGGATCGATTCCCAACGAAATAAGCACCTACCAGAGGGCCCGCCCAAGACGTACCCAACATATTGAGGTCAGTAGACTTCGGAGGCCACGATGGGCCCAGCCTGGGTTGCTCGTCCATGCCTGCGCACCACGACACAGTGTCAGGCGATGTGTCAGGCGATGTGCCCGATGGTTCTACATTTTGGTCTGGAACCCACTATAACCGTTACAACAACGACACCGCATGCACGAGTGATGAACTCGCCAGAAACGGAACATCCATAATGGCCACGACACCTCTCAGGTGCAACATCCCATAGCCCGACAGGTACCAGCAGTAGTGTTTGCTCCTTGTCCCAGTCGCCGCCTTGTATGGGGCTGATCCTCCCCCGAGGCGTCATCTGCGTTGGTCACAACACGGCGTGTCACAACCGCTCCGGGCAAGAGACCCAAGAACAGATCCCGTCGCATCCCGGTTCGCCTACCTACCTCCTGCCAGGTTGTAGTACTCTACGGTGGGAGCGATCCGCGCCCGGGTGGCGTTCTGGTAAATTGAAGGCATGCTGGTGCCGTCTGAAAGCAAACAGGGACCCGTTGGGCTTGTCAAGACTCACACTATACGTCTCCGTCTGTATGCTTGCGGGCCCTGGGCCCTGCGCCCATACCTGTCAGCAGGTCAACCGCATCGGATTGCGCGGTTTGCGTGCTGCGGCGCCGACGGCGGACTGGCGCGGAGGGCCTGCAGTGAAGAGACATCGCCGGAAGGAGCATTATTGCCGGAAATCAAGAGACACCTGAGCTCGCGGCGTGATGACGTCACGCTAAAGCATGCCTTGGACCAGGCACCCTGTGGCATAATCTTAGAGCTCACATATGTGCTTTAAGTGCTTGTAAGTGCCGCACATGGGAACTTTCTGTCCATCAGCCCGTGGGAATCGCAAGGGGGCAACCCATCGCCCGAATACACATGACGTTGATCCAGTAGCGAATCCTCCTATCTTTAGCAGCTCACCCATTGCTCGGATCTTCGTCGGTGCAGACAGCTTGCCGTAAAGGCAGTTGCTCTGATGTCGGCACTCCGTCGCGCGCATCGGGAACGCCTGAAAGGCAAGCCACCAGCAAGCCAGGTGCATCGAGGCTTCCCACAGGACTCTATACGAGACCGCTTTTAATGCTCAAAGTGACGACAGGTAAGGCGGGCGTGCTTACCGCTCAGGTCATCCTGTCCGGAGCGCATTTCCAGATACCTCTCCGAAAGCCGCCGTGCGCAACGGTCAAATGCTAGTCGCTTTTGGTGGAGCGCAGCAATCGCTATGGTTATGCACAAAGCACGCAGCTATCAAAGCAAAGAAGCAACGCCTATGTTCTCAAATCAAAATACCGGTACTGTAACTAAACTGGCTGGTGGTTCCCTGCAGAGGCACACAAGCAGGGGCTGTGCTAAAGAATCTTTTTTAAGAAATGCGACTACCTCGCTTCCAAATATTTCCTAGACGGAGCCATGCTGTGCGAATTTCCGTCTGCCATAGATTTGTTGTACATTTTGGCGTTTTAAGCCTGCAGGTGGCAAAACGCGCGGCGACAATCTCTGCTGCTGCACACGCACGCTTTGAGCCAACTTATCATTCTTCTTCTTTAGTATAACAAGGATTTTTATGGCCAGCCCACGAGCGGCCCTCACGCCGCCCCACGCGACGCACGCGCCTTTCCATGACTCCTACACATATTGCTGCTTGGATGGCGAGAATCATATGGAAATATGTGAGTGTCAGACAAGCGAGCGCCCAACTATGCGCCCCGCGCCCCCCGGCAGCAGCGGAAGTTCGTCTGCACCAACGACACGCACCAGGCTATGCTATCTCGCCACCGCCAACCCAGCGATGACGAGTGATCAACGCCTACCCGCCGGCTCTTCGGCAGCCGAGGAGCCGTTGACCTTGCGGTCGCAATCCGTCGCCTCACGAGCAGCCGCGACGCGCTCCCTTGACCAAGCCGAAAAGCAGCCGCCGCAGCCGCTTCAGCTCCTTTCTCACAACACAGCAGCCGTGTATCACGTCCTTCGCGGTTTGGGCGATCCTGTGGATCTGGGCCGCGCGGCCGCGGTTTCGCGCCTCTGGCGTGACGTTGCGTCCGTCCCGGCGTTGTGGTCCGCGCTCCTGGAACAAGAGCACCGCCGCGCCTCAGTGCCATCCGCTGCAACAGCGGCTTGTATGAAAGCCAGTCTAGGTGCTGCTACGCGCTTCGGCGCGGAGGCTCCGGCCCTCCTGGCTCCGTATCCAGGGCCAGCATTTCGGGAGCTTGCGCCGCAGCAACAGCGATTTGACGCGACCAGGCGGCATCAGCAGCCGCAGCGGCTTCTGCCCGAGGATCTGCTGCAGCCGCCAAGCGACTTGTTGGACACGTAAGTGCTCTGCAGTCTCCATCGATCCACGGCTGGGGCCTGGTCCGTCATCTTTCTGGGGTTGCTGCGGCGCCCTAGGGCAGAGTTGCCTGGGCTGTATGTGTTGCCGCTGCTGCAGCTTTAGCGTTAAGTGCGCTTTCCTATGGCCGCAAGCACCCGCCCCGTACGCGTATTTATTCGAGTCCTGGGAGGACCCGGCCAATGATGAGATGTGGCCATTCCGCTGCCTAGGTGATCGCCTTGTTACATCGTGGTGTCAGGTTGATCACGCCGTTGACGTTATCTAATACGCGGGCACGTTCGCTTGCGTGAGTTGACTCCGCTGCACCCCATCGCCGTGTCGGGGTTTTCGGCCTTCCTCTACCTGCCCCCTCGCCCCCTCCCCCGGCTCTTTTGTGTATCCCCCCTCCACCTGGGTTATCTCTCATACCCTTCACCTGCCCCTCCCCCCTCCACCTGGGCTATCTCCCATACCCCCCACCCTGCTCCCTTCCCCGTCCACCTGGGTTATACCTCATACCCTCCACCTGCTCCTCCCCCCTCCACCTGCCCCTCTTACCACAGGCCGGCGGCGCAGCTGGGTCGCTGGCTGGGTACCCGCCAGCTGGCGCCCCGGGCGACCCGCCTGGATGGCGTGCGAGGTGCTTGGAGCGCCTATGTGGCCGCCACCTCCCAGCTGGTGGTCCTAGACCAGCGCGAGCAGCGGGTGACCTTTGTGGACTTGCGCAGGAACCTGGTCGGCGGTGCAGCTGCGGGAGACGGCGGCGCGGCGGCACATGGAGGCCGTGTCCGGAATGGTGATGGAGGCGGCAGTCGGGGGGTCTTGCACGTGCCGGTGCCGGAGAGGGAGCCGGAGCCGGAGTCCAGTACCGAGGCGGCTGGCGGCGGCGACCGCGGTGTTGTGGGTGGCCAGCCGCATCTGCAGCCGGAGGCGGAGGTGGAGGCGGAGAAGCCCACTGAGGAGGAAGCGTGCAAGCTGCAGGTTTGTGTGCGTGTGTGCGTGTGTGAGGTGGGGAGCAACCTCACGGCCCCCCCTGCGGTGACGACCTCCACTCCAGCGGTGCACATCTCCAGTGCCCGGTGGTTCTGCCTTTTGGTCTTTTGGAACCCACTGTACCTTATACCACTGCCATGGTTCTACCTCTTGGTCTGGAACCCACTGTAACCGTTACAACAATCATTACCAAGAGCTGACAGGCGCGAACCTCCGGCCCCGAGTCGGTCCCACCGAAAAAGTGCGGACCCACCCATGTGCGGTACTGCTTGTTATGCGGCGCGCTGCGCTGCAGGTCGTGGCGGCTTGTGGCGGGGGTCGAGTCGCCACGGGACACCCAGATGGTCGGGTCCTGGTGAGCGGGTTGGGGGGGTGGCCGGCTAGGTTTTGGAGGTGGTGCTGGGATTGGGCGAATGGTTTTCGGAGCTGGTGCTGGGATTGGGCGAATGGTTTTCGGAGCTGATGCTGGGATTGGACGAGTAGGATCCATGTCGTCCACTTCAGCCGCGACCTCCAGGGCGGTTGCGCGTTTGTGCATTGCTAGCAGAAGGATGCCCGTGCTTTGCTGGCCTTCCCAACACGTCACGTCACGTCACCCAGCGTCACGACGGGGCGGTGCCATTATGTGTAATTACCGCAGTTGGAAATCGCTCGCGTCCTGGAGAAACGAAGCAAGCACAGTTGCTTACCATACGTTTTTTTTGTCAAAACGCTTTTTGGTTCAAGACGCAGAAGCGAATAGGGGACATTCCTTACATACCGGATGTGTGTGGTTCAGGTGTGGGATTCTGCTCGCGCCACTCTGGAATGCACCCTCCCGGCGGTGGAGGGCTGCGGCCGGGGCCCCGTGCTCGCGCTGGCGGGTGACGAGGGGCTGCTGGCGGTGGCTTACCGGCGGGAGGTGCTGCTGTGGGACCTGGCGCCCGAGGTGGGGACCGACCCACGGGTCGGACGACCCAGCCTGATGGCCCTTATCAAGCCGACACTCAGCACCGGTGGGTTTCGAGGAAGACCCATGGATGCCAGAAAGAACCATTTAGGACAGACGTTTTGAGATGCATGCTGGAGAACTGGGTTGGGAATACGAAAGCCGAAGGTCGTAAGTTGACCTTCGGCGGCTAAGCTAAATCGGCTACGGCGAGACGACAGGAAGCGAGGACCCCGTGCACCGGTGGGTGGGTGGGTGGGTGGATGGATGGGTGGTAGTACTCGTGCATTGGGGCGCTGGGTGCTTCGCCACGTCGGGACTTGCGGAGGTTGCGGATCTTACTGACGTTACACTCGGCCTATAGACGGCTATTGGGCTGGCTCCCTTCCGCCGTTCGCCGGCCCCCCTCCCTTTGTTTCCCTAGTCTGTGCCGACCCACGGGTCTTCCCCTTCCACACCTCTCTGCACCCGGCGGCCCTCCCCTGGACGCCTCAAGTGCCCACCCACTCTCCAGCAGCACGCCTCCGCCCTCGTATCTCCCAGGATACCTCGTACCTCCCAGAACACCTCGTACCTCCCAGAACACCTCGTATCTCCCAGCACACCTCGCACCTGCCAGAACACCTGCTACCCGACACTCCTTACCCTGCACCCTCGCCCCCGCAGCCACCCGCTCTATGGCCCTGTCCGCCCAGCACGGTGTGGTGGCGCTGCGCTCCTTCGACGGAGTGGAGCTGCGTGGGGCGCGTGACGGCCGTTGGCTGCACGGCTTCACGGACAGGTGAGGTGCCTCCCCTCCCCACCCCTCCCCCGCCCTCCCCTGCCTTCGTCCCCCCTTCCGACCGTCGAACCCAACCCTTCAGCATGCGAGAACCGCCCTCCAATTGCGGCAGTACCTCGTTGCCTCTCCTCCTCCCGTGTCCCGGAGCACGTTGCCCCTCGTTGCCCGTCGTTGCCAGCAACGTGGGCTATCGCAACCGGGAGCTTGAGCTTGAAAGCCATGGCAAACGTGGGATTGATGACGTGTGGCGGTTTAGTGCCTACATTACACCACACGAAGCTGCGGGCTGCCTCACAGCTGCTGCCCCTCCCCTGGGTGCTGCCGTGTTTTTATGTACGACACCTGCAGGCGCAACACGGCGCTGCTGGTGGCGGGCGACGTCTTGTTCGTGGCTTCCTCATCTCCCTGCTTCCTAGGCAACTCCTTCCTCGAGTTCGAGGTCGCGGTGGCGGCGGTTGACCTGGTGGCGCTGGCGGCCGCCAGCAGCGGCGGCGGCGGCGGCGGTCCAGGAGCGCACGAGGATCTGGGCCGACGAGACGGTGCTGCCGCCGCTGCAGATGAAGCAGCTGGGCAGGGTGACGCGAACGTAAACGTCGGCGCGGCCGGCGGGAGTGGTGGCGGTAGTAGTAGTTGTCTTGGTGGTGGTGGTGATGCAGGAGCCCCGCCCGCGGTGGTGGTCAGGACGGTGAGTCAGCTCGTGCGTGCGGTCCTAGGGGAGCAGCCGCATCTGCCTGTTGGGACCACCGGACGGTTCACCATCCGCACAATTCACTTCTTGTCCCCAGTCCAGCTCCCACCCTCCCCACAGGTAACCGGTTACTCTTTGCAACCCCACCTTCATCACCCTCCTCACCCTCCCCACCCTCCTCACCCCCCTGGTAGCTGAACCCTCCCCACCCTCCTCACCCTCCTCACCCCCCTGGTAGCTGAACCCTCCTCACCCTCCCCACCCTCCTCACCCCCCTGGTAGCTGAACCCTCCCCACCCTCTTCACCCTCCTCACCCCCCTGGTAGCTGAACCCTCCTCACCCTCCTCACCCTCCTCACCCCCCTGGTAGCTGAACCCTCCCCACCCTCCTCACCCTCCTCACCCCCCTGGTAGCTGAGCCCGCTCCAGCGCTACTCGCTTCGCGGTCCCCCGCTGAGCCAGTTCCAGTGGGACCAGCCGCTGCAGCTGTGCGTCACCGCCGGCATGCTGCTGCTCCGCTGCTTGCAGTTCCCGGTGGCACCGGGGTCGCTGGCCTGGCCGGGACTCTTTGCCTTCCGTGTCGCCGACCTGGTTGCGGGGCTGGCACTCGGGCGGGAGCGGGGACGGGGCCAGGGGATGGGTTGTGGAGCGCAGCGGGGCAGCGGCGGAGCCGCGGCGCCGGCGCCGCATCCTGCAGACGCGGTGCTGCCACCACCCCCTGTCGCGGCGGCCGCGACGGCTGCTGCGCAGCAGCAGCAGGGTCAGCAGCCGGACGCGGCGCCGCGACCGGAAGTGCAGGAGGCCGCTGATAACGGCCAGCAGCCGCAAGCCGAGGGTCCAGGGGTCCCCGCCGCCGCAGCTACGGCGGCGGCAGCAGCAGGGGCAGAAGTGGCTCACGTTCGGATGGTGCAGCCCCAGGTGCTGTGTGGCGATGGTGGTTTCGATGCGGCGGCGGCGGCGGACGTGGCGGTGGCTGGTGCGGCGTCGTGTGCTGGGGGCAGCAGCCGCGTGCGCCGCTGTGTCGCTAGCGTGCAGCTGCTGGCGGCGCCGAGGCACCTGGTCATCATGTCGGCGTCGCAGGAGGCTTGGGTCATGGAAGTGCCGTACACCGGGGCGCGGCGCACGTGATTGGGGATCCGCACCTGCCGTCGAGGACACCCTGCCGCCGACACGCACGAGCACACGCACACGCGAAAACGGTGCGCCGGTGGTTGTTGTTGTTGTAACGGTTACAGTGGGTTCTAGACCAAGAGGTAGAACCGGTGGTGTCATCGCCAGCACTTGCATGTGCGTGTATGCGGTGCAGAGAGGAGACCGTGTGTGGAGTATGAGAGGAAACCTGTAGGTCGGTGTTGAAAGGTAAGAAACCGAGCAGAAGATGTTTGTTTCATGCTCGTTTGGGATAACAGACGGTGTGGGGAACTCTCCTGTGGCTAACTGCTATTCATGCGCTACGGTGAGCACAGCGCCGCCGACTCGTGCAAACAAAGAGTGCCGTGCGCGGCTTTTCATTGCGCATCGCCACTCGAGGGGGCTGCCACGAAGGCAGAGGGGCTTGGTTGTTCATGGGCAGCAGCTGCTGCTGCTGCATCGTGTTCGTACAGTCGTACGACAAGCGTGAGCTTGGGAGGGGGTTATTTACGGTTTGATCATCCAAGTCCGTATCGGATACCCCTGGGGCCCGAGGAGATGACAAGAGGCGCGGGTGGAGGCACATGAGCGTCGGTCCAGGGCCTTATTGAGGCGCGCCGTACACCCCGCGTGATCTCTCGCCTCGCCTGTTGCGGGCCGGCGTGAGACCAGCGATCAACGTCTGGATGGTGAGCCGATAGGTATGACGTGCCGTACAGAGGATCGGACATGCTGGCGCCCCACGGCCGGAAATGATGACCGCCCGAGGGCATAACTCGTGGCGGGAGCCCAGTAGGCAGGTGGCTGCGTGCTGCAGGTGCTCGCGTTGTTGGCCAGGGTTGGCCTACAGTGCTCAATGATGGGGCGCGAGGTTGGGAGTCGCGGCGAAATGTGTGTTCGTGTAGGGCATACGGGCTTCTTGAGGGAGCGGTGTATGTATGTACAATAACAGCTCAGCGCGCGCCACCCTGCTGACGTACCTGGAAGGAAGGAAGGTGTATTGCTTGCGTTTGAATGAGTGGCGTAGGCGCGTAGCGAACTATCGCGCCATTGTGGTGTGCTGACATGATGCGTTTTGGGGCGAATTTGTGGCAAGCATGCACCTGCAACTGCACGCAATGCACTTGGCGCTGAACGCGACGTCCAAATTTTTGAGCGCGTAAATGGCTGTGTTTATGGATTTCGCGATGCGCGCTATCTGGGTCGACGGGGTACAGCTTGCTGTGGGCGGGGTATGCGATTGTCGGTGCGCCAGGCGCGTGATTGTGAGAAGAACGACGGGCACCCGTGAGGTTCAGATGTGGGTAAGCGAGGATCAGCGCGTTGCAGGTCAGTGCATGAACGACGATGGGGCCGCTTCTCGCTCCTATGTTGTTGGTGCCTTCTGTCGTCCATCCGAACGGCCAGTCTTCCATCTGCAAAGCGTGGCTTACTTCCGGAAAGCCTGGCCTACATCCGCAAAGCCAGGGAGCGAGGCTTGGCTTGGCTACTCCCTTGTATAATGCTCTTCCACGTTCTGCGCCTTGCCAGCTTTTGACACATTCCCTTTTTCATTTCCGCGCTCTACCCATCGGGCCCAATCTCCTTAGCGTGCCATCATTCCTTACGCGCATAGCCCCTGCAGCAGAGGCAGTGAGGGACATGCTGCATGCGGTGCACGCCCTTCGCCCGCTTCAGGCTTCGGAATATTGGAACCCTAAATTATGACTTATGAGCCTAGTTGGTCTACCATGCGCCGTACCGACTGCAGCTCATGTCGACGAAGTTTTAGACCTCCACGGTCCAGACGTTTAGGAGGCTCGTAACAAGTTGTCTGTCAAACTCTTCGCCTCAGTAGCGAATGCGGGCAAATGGGTACTGCGTTTTGTACTACAAATGAACATACTTCAACGCGATTATTAGCCATACACCACCGAGTCAAATGTTGAATGTGCGCAGATACGTGCTAAGCAAGGCTAACATTGAGAAGTGTTCCTAAGTGAGGTCAGGAGCTTGAACGCGTATCTCGCCTCTTATGGCTGTTCCAGATCCTGCGCATATCGCAATGGCAGTAAACTGTGTAGTAGCAACTGTGCTTGGTGTCATTGCACTTTGCGGCGCGGCTGCCGTCTTCCTGGCGACCGTGCAGTGTCAGGCTGGTCGGCTACCATGCATACGAAATGAGGCCAAGAGCGAGTCCTCATTTTCCCAGTCATGGCGCCGCTCGCATGCACTTTTGGTAAGTCGCGAGGATTTGTGGTCCTTATCGCGTGTCGTAGCATCACTGGCACTGGCCTGACCTTCGTGCCTGGTCTGTTGCCATTTCCTGTCAAGCTGCACACTTTGTTATACAGCGTGCTGCACACTTTGTTATACAGCGTTACTCGTGCGATCAGTTCGCCATTGCTCGCGTCAAGAGTGGTATATGACCTTCGTTACCAGTCTGCAAGAAGTTGTCAGGGCAGCCCGTCCTTTGTGTGCTGGTGTCATCGTTACATGTAGACGTTCTAGCGGACGTATGGTACTAGGAGCGCTGGCCAGGCATTGTCGGCTTGTGACGATGGCGACTAGTGCGAAGAAACGTTGCATAGACTCCCACGCGGTGCCCTTTCCGTAACGTCCATTACCCCGAGTGTCTATGCATACTGATCGGCACCGTGCTACTCTGCCAGGCAGGGGTGTAATAACTGTGCATCAAAGCCGCATCTGCTGGCGCCTTCTTCTTGGTGCTCGCTGCAGGACGCAATTTCTCCGCCAGCACCCAGGACTCGGACATCCATTGATCTATTGCGTCGGCGGCATTTGGGCCACGTTTCCGAGTACTTCGAGCTACGTCACGACGCCCCTGGCGTGTCGTCATATGCCAGCCATCTGGACACAATGGAGTTGGACACGGAGACCGTGGCAGTGCTCGACTGTTCTGGAATCAACCGCATCCTGAGCTGTGTGCCGCCGTCGGAGCTGGAGAACCACCGATTGGTCAGTCGCGGGTGTTCGTCCACCGCCGGTTGACCCGTGGGGCACATGGTTATACCCACCTTTACACTTGGCGGATGCTGCACGACACTGAGGCACTGGGCCATAGTGTTTTAGGCTACGAAAGATGTTGTCAGGCTAAAATCGTTGACAAATTGCGTAACCTTGCACGTCCTGATGAAAGAAAACGTGTGTACTCATCGCGGGCCCTCGGAACAAGATGCGGGCTCTGACTAAGCCTGTCAACGAATGCCCCAACGTAAATGCTATAGGTGTTGGACTCGTTCAACTGGGACATGGATGTGCTTATGCAAACCGAGATCATGACCGGGTGCCTCGATGATTAGATATCAGCCGCTTTTGCCATGATCGCGTTCATGACTCGCGCCCCGTGCGAAATCATGGAGCCATAATGATTTACGAGCGCCGGGACTTCTGGACAGCAGTTCAAGTCTACAAGTATTCATGGTCATACCGTACCTGATGGGAGCCCGGCTATGCACAGCCTTGTGTACCGGAACAATTAGAACGAGAGCCGATGCTTAAGTGCGCGCAATCTGGAGAACGTGCAGGTTGTTATGATTAACAATAATAATAATGTGCTGTCCGTCACTATCGGCTTTCCCTTCGAGTGTCCTCGCGATTATGTCGAAAGCATGCATAACGTGTGGCGCCTGATGCTCGTACAGTGTAGTATTGCATGGGATTATGGAGGGGTGGGCGTTATGCAGTCAAAAGTATTCTGCCACGTGCGCATAGCAACAGCAAAGCGTCGTCTGTCCACGTGATCCAATGCCGATGATGTTCAAGGAGGGGTTGGGTGGTTGTCGCAGTCAGAGATGCGTTGGAAGTCCTGCAGCAGTGCAGCAGACGAGCTGCTGCTGGATCTTACGTCGGTGTTGAAAGTGTCCAAAGGAGGTTTGTAGATGGGCGAGGCCCAAGTCTGCATGTTGTCACATTTCGTTACATTATTCCAATCCGATGGCAATTTCCATTCGGGGTGACTTACACCTTGCTACTCTTTACACGAGGAGTGCAGGCCCTTGCAGACATGGGAGTTGAAGAGTAGCTCGTTTTGTGTCAGCCCCTCTGCTGTGTAGTTTTGCGGTGCAGTCCCCGGTCTGCCTGCACGAAAGCGTGCTTGTGCGAAATGCTCGCTTCAGTGTCGTACGGTACCATTGTTGGCTGCCCTACGACATGTTGTTTTCATAATAATGGCCGCCTGACCACTGAGGGACACAAAGGCCTACTGGTCGAGCGTAATAAATGTGTGTGTCTTCGTAGTTGGTTGCTTAAAAGGTATGTGCGTGCGTTATGCAATGATTATCAAAGAAATAAAATGCGATCCATTATGTGGACGAGCAGGATTTGGGCAGTAAGCCACGTTAATACGCGGTTTAAACTAGGGTGGTGGATGTGACCGAGAGTCGCAAGAGACATAAAGCTGTAATGCAGTGCTTAATTGTTTTGTTTGCGCACTGATCGCAGGCACATGCTCTGTGTCAGGTGCCTTACTGATGTTGGCCAGCGACCCTCGCAACCCCTGCCTGGCGTGGCCTTCCAACTCGTACGGCACGATGCCGTACATGTCGCGATCAATAAGGACCCGGGGCGAAGACGTACGCATGCAAATGGCAAACCGGGTGGGCTTTTAGCCTTGGCGCCGCTTTCGTAATCCCAGCTTCCCAGTCTTCACCGTGCCTGGCGATGCTCATTGAAGCCCTCCCCACGCCCGTCAGCCGTGACATGTCCTGCTCGTAAAGGTGTACTTGTTGCAGTGTGCTGCAGGCCAAAGGGCAGAACCACCGGGCACATTGCCGGACACTGATGGAGATGAAGGAGACAGAAACCCAGCCGCACCGCACCAGTGGCAAACCACCAGTACAACAATCACTAGTCCAGCTCGTATACAACTGCACCCGCTTTGAAGCATGGTTGTGCTGCTGAGTCCCTCGGGTTACTTTGCTTGTGGCCACGTGCAGTTGATCCATGGCTGGCATTGGCTGTGACGTTCCCGTCAGGTACTGGCAGCCAGAGGCGGGTTGGAGGGAAAACCCGTGTACGAAAAAAAACGCAGCAGGCAGGTGGAGCAGTCATGGGAGCCAAACCTCGGCGAAGCACATTGGCATCGAACGCCGACGCAATCCGTCACGGCCACGTAGTATCCCATGCTGCTCTGTACCAGCAGGTTGTGGTAGGGGCGCGCTGGGCCCTCAGGAGCATTTCTACCCGCGCTGGCTCAATCACGAGCTGCCGTCGACTGACAGGACGGAAACGAGACGTAGTGTCAGGGAAATGTAGGAAGCAAAAGCGGGCGCAGCGACACAGGTATGCCCTTGCCACCGTACAGTTTGCTGCTCATCGGGAACGTGCTCCCCAGCTCGCTGGTTAGGCCCTATGCGTGCGTCTGAAAATACTTGCAGTCAATGTAAATGAATGACGCCAAGAGCAGAGAGCGGCCATTGACTTCCCACGGCTGGCGCCATGCACCGCTCAGCGCTAGCCCTGGCGGTCGCATTCCCTCCGAAAGCGCCTGTGCGACTCTGCTAGACCACCTCCACGAGCTTTGTTTGAACGTGTCCAAAGGAGCCATCAACAGTCGGCGCAGCCGTGTAAGGATGCGGTCCCGACCCAGTTGTCGCAGGTACCGCAATTGGGGCGGGACGGCAATAGGGGCCCCTGTCGGCCACTCGGCCTGCCTCAAGTCCAAAACATATTCTCTTGCTCACATTCGGGCACACTGCACTTTATGCGATGATACCGGTCACCCGCCCGCAGACGCTTTCACCGCTTGGTGCGCCAATGCGTGTTACGGTCGAGTGGGCCAGCCCGACCGTCTATCGCATGTCGATATGGTAGGGAGTCCAAATCTGACGCGCCTGGCCAGGATGCAAGAATATCCTCCTCCCTGCACGGAACCCACTCGAGGGATTCGCCTATGATGACTGCGCGGGTTGCTCCCTGGCTCCCTTTGCCTAATCGCTAGGCACCATCCCAGCACGCGAGGCGCCAGCCGCTTCACCTGCCCGTATGATGCTCCCTAGCTACGTGGCAGGGCTCGTTATCGACCCGCGGGTCGCTACCCGCATTCTGCCTTACCTAGCCCCATCTCCCCCGAACACGCTGTGCCCGGCCTCAACCCGATCTTGCACCCTGCTCGTTTAGGCCGCATACCTGCACTCGTACTATGACGCGCACGCGCAGCAGCTGCCGGGTGCAAGCAGCTCTTCATCTGCCCATGGCGCCGTGACAATCGCTCCTGCATATACTGGGCCTTACGCCGTTTGATGCTCCAAGCATGCCTGCGTGCCCTCCGTCCTGAGCTCCACCAAGGCACATCCCGAAAACAAACACGAGATGGCGCAGCGCCCATCAATCCCTGCGCCCTCCATCTGAATTGTGTTCCTAGCGCATGTGCGCGGAAAGCCGCGATGCACCCGCTCAGATCGCCCAGAAGCGGCGGCTCGCCCATGCTGCTGGTTGTCTGGTGGTTGTCCATCGTGTGTTGCTGCTCCTCAGCTCTGTGACCGACCGGCTTCCTCCTCGTCTGCGGGCGCGCCGCTGCCCTCGTCGCCGCCGCCGTCTTCGTCGCCGTCGTCTCCCTCCGCCTCCCCTGCCAGGGTCGCATGGTTGTGGTAGTGCTGCCTCGAAAGTATCTGCGCGTGGAGCGTCCACACCAAAGCAATGAGCAATGCCGGTTGTTGCGCAAGGGGCAGCTGAGAGGGCAAACCGTCACTGCGCAAACCTGAGCAGGAAGGTCACAGGAAGATAGGGCGGGATATCGGGACCGCAGCAGAGACCAGCGGACGCCCAGCCGGCTACGTGCCCCCATGGCCTGTACACCGGCATGGCAGGCCGGCGAACCCCCCGCGGGGCTGCGACAGCCTACCCTTTCCAACTCGGTCGCCAGCTCGTCCCGCTCGCCGTACGCCTGGTTGAGCTCACTCTCCAGAGCCGCCTTGAGCTCCTCTAGCTGGATTACTTGCGACTCCAGCTGCAGGAAAGTGGGATACAGTCAGGCTCGCCACTTGCATCCAGGGGACCCAGCCAGGTTGGGCGTCACTAGGGAAGAGTGCTGAGAGGCCAGTCCCGCATGATGCAGTGGTTGCAAGGAAAACCCGTTTAAGACGAAAAAGTGCTATGGTGCACGCAACATGTCGCATGCGTCGGTGTGTACATGAAGCGCCTCGCGACGACTGGGATGACGCAAGCCGCGCGGACGGCGGAGCATTCCCCGTGCGTGCTCGGAGGCGACGGCTGTAGGGGTAGCGCGCACGCCCGGGGAGCCCCTCCTCCATCCACCACCCCCGGGACGACCATGCGCCAACTATCCTGTCCCGTCGCGTAAAACGGTTATTATCACCCCCCCCCATCCTGTCCATTTCGCGTCAACGGTTTTTATGCCCCCCCCCCTAAGGCGGCCTTTCTGCGACCCCCAAGGCAACACCGGGGGGGCAACACCGGGAGGCAACACCGGGGGGCAACACCGGGGGGCAACACCGGGGGGCAACACCGGGAGGCAACACCGGGGGGCAACACCGGGTGCCTGTGTCAGCGCATGAAAGGATGCGGCGCCTTGGGAAAAGATTCCTGCTGGGCGGTGCCCAAGGCTCTTGTCCCCTCCGTGACGCCGTACATCCGCACCGCACCCAACCAGCACACCCGCTCACCAACTTAAGCTTGGTCGTCAGCTCGCTGTTCTTCGAAACGAGCAGCTGGCTCTGCACAATCAGCCCGTCCTTCTCCTCGTCGGGGCCGGTGTGCCTCGCCGCTACCTGCTGCTGGTGCCTTCCCAGCTGGTCCTCCAGTTCATAGGATCGCTGGTCGGCGCCCTGTGTTGGATACCACGGGGAAGGTCGGTGGGTTAGGCTTTTGTTGCACCCGATGCCCCACATGTGCAGGAAGGCCCATTGACGCCGCCAGTGCCGTCACCCTGCCGTGCTCTCTATTGCCTGGAATGCTCTCAACAATCCGCAGCTGTACCTGTCAACCCCAGTACCTGTATCCCGCAGCTGCATCTGTCGGCCCCGGGTGCATGTATCCCGACCCAAAGATTTTGCCACACGGTTGTCACAGAGGCGTTTATGCCAACCCCTCTCCCAACGCCCTGAAACAGCTCCAGAGGCGCTGCACCTGTCTTAGCCGCTTGTGATACTCGACCTCCTTCTTAAGGCGTGCCAGCTCCAGCCGGTGTCCATCCTCTATCCGATGTAGGCGAGCCTGGAAATGCGCAACCTCGTTCTCCAGACCCTGGGGTGAAGGTCAAGCGAGAGGGACACAGCGAGGGAGACGGGGGGTCCAGGAGAAAAGGGTCAGAAGCAGGGGCTGTGGAGGTCTAGTCGCTACACAGATAACTGTGAATGCTGCCATGGTTCGTGGTGGGTTCGCACCAGCCACACGCCGACCCCAATAACCTGCGTATGGTGCAATCACAGCGCCAATGGACAGCGGTATTGTGTGGGTGCGAGCCAGCTGGTGGCATCTTCAGAGATCCGATGAAAGCAGCGTTTGCGTTGGGCGTACGGGCTTGCTGGTCACGTGAAGGGGTCCTAGTGTTAAGGGAGTGGATACCCAAGTAAGCACGAAACCCGCAATGTTATGGCCACGCCTTCACCATTACTGGAGGTAATGGAAGCAAAGTCCCTTTATACATACGTCTTTATGATAGCCCAGCACCTACACCGACAGCGCAAGGGGGCCAATGGCCACCCGCCAAGCGGTATTCGAGTTGCCGCATATGCCCACCTTATGCGTCGCTTTTCAAAGATCACCATTCAAAAAGTCAATCTATGATGTTCAGTGCATTTCGATGCACACCCGTCGCGCACTGTTGCAGGGATGCGTCTGGGCACACCTGTATCTGGTCCTTTTGCGTCCGGATGATGCCTCGAAGTTTGCTGTAATCGCTGCCTCCACGCCGTGAGTCAGAGAGCCCGTCAATGGGCCCCAAACGAGCGGCAAGCTGTGGGCTTAACTCCTTCATCGGTTTCATATTCTAGCAAAGGGAAGGTGGCATACGGTATCCTTCACACGTTCGGTAGGGAGCTATGAGCTTTGATAAAGATAGGCAGCCATGCTAGTTCATAGCAAGCGCGGCTCCGAAGTCTACCTGACTTGCGCGCCGACAGATCCAGCTGCGGGATCCAGCTTCCAGGGCAGTACACATATGTGCGATACGGGCAGACCTGCATGCGCTGTACAGAGCTGTATGTAGCGAGTCTTGGTGCCGAAGAAAGGCGCCATCAACAGAGGGACATGGTGTGCTCCCTTGTGCTCTCGCACAAGTGCCTCCTAGGCCGATAGTTTGACCACTTAGACCACCACCACCGATTCCTACATGCTGGTTCCTATTTGCCCCTCTGCATTATAGTTGTACCCGTGGCCCTTTTGTTGAGCGGTGACACGAGAGAGCACGACAAGCAAACCCCGAGATCGTGAATTTTGTCAGAGGCCCTTACGGCCAACAACGGGCAACTAACCAGAACTAACCGAAACTCGGGCCTAAAGCAGTTCCCTCGACTGCAGCCAGCCCGTGCTACATTTTTGCCGGGTGGAGTGGATCCAATGCCAGTGAAACGGTAACGGCGGCAAAGGGCACGACAAGCACGGTGCGCGAATTGGATTATAGGCCCTGCAAAGCGTGGTCCAGTGCGGCCGACGGCCGATTCAGGCAACCTCAGACAGCTACGCGGTTGGCACAGGCAGTACAAATCGTGTGGCAGATTTTGGGTCGTAGAGAAAGGTACTGGCAGGGATGGGACCCTGGTAAACCATGGGTAAACGTAGGTGCGTGTGGATACACGCTAAGATGACGGTTTTGCCCCCAGCAGAAACCCTGGCCACAGGACCGGATGCTAGAGGTCCTACCGGTGCTAGGACCCAGCAAATAATGTTGAGCAGTGTAAACGCTCCTCTGGCAGCCAGGGATAAATTGTCGAGGAAAGGCAATCCGGCCCAGTACCTACGGCGGTGGGCCCTCGACCGCCCTGCCTCGACCCTGCCCTGCTAGTCGATGCCAATTAAGTACCAGTACTCACCGTGCTCATCCAGCTCACCCTAAACCCCTTGAGGACATCCGCAAACCTGTGGCTGCATTCGGAATTACACGTTGACCTGCGCTTTCATTTATCTTGCGCAATAGCGGAGCCCTTGACAAAGCCACACGCTATCCACGTGAGCACGCTTGCGCGGGCGGTTCCAAAGTTAAAACACAGGCGTGGTAGGTCTATTATAGCATTTTTATTCCAAGGAACAAACTATTGGGGTGGTAAGCCTAGCGTAGATTGGATGTCAACGGGTGCCGAGCAGGTGCCGAGACATGGCGGGCTTCAAAAAATGTCGCATGTTGCGGCCACCTGCGCCCAGACAATTTAATCCAAAAAAATGTCGCGAGGCGGACTTCTAGCCTGTTTTTCCTTTTATAGTTTGCATCAATAGTTCAACAACGTCGCTGAACGCAACTCGTCAACTCTCGTTGCTCAGATTTCCGGTGCCTTCGCTTGTAATCAACATCTCTTCATTATAGGCGAACGCAATAGCAAGACTTCCGTAGGATCAAGCCGAAGTGCAGCACTGACGCCGATCCTACATTCGAGTCACTGTCTCTCTAGGAGCTGCCCAGGAGCCAAAGTATGAAGCGATCACGTAGTTAGGGAGCTGTTACTCCTGCTGCTGGAATTCTGTCTGGTGCAGAAGCACTAGCAGGCCCTGGCCCGCGATGGACCAGCAGGCGTACCTGCAGCAGCAGCAGCAATACCAACAATACCAGCAATACCAGCAGCATGCGCCGAACCAGCAATACCACCAGCAGCCAACTCCCCCGCAGCAACATTATGCCTCGCCGCAGCAGCACTACACGCCGCCGCACTCCCACCTAACCCCGCCCCAGCAGCCACAATCCCAGCACATCCAAGGCCAGCCGCAGCAGCTCTTGCAACAGCACCAGCAGCATCAGCAGCATGCAGCATACATGCAGCAGCAGGGCGTCATGCAAGGCGGCGCCGCACTGTCGCACCACGTGCAGCCGCTGCCACAGCAGCAGGCGATGCACATGCAGGGCCCCGGCGCAGGGCCAGGGGTGGGTTTAGGGGTAGGGCCCGGAATGCCGCAACTGGCTCAACTATCCCAGCTGAATGCGCAGCAACAGCCACACCAGCAGCAACAGCAGCAGCTTGGGCTACCCCCACACCAACAACAGCAGGCGCAGCTTCAGCAGACGCAGCTTCAGCAACAGCAGCAGATGCAGCAGCAGATGCAGCAGCAGCAGATGCAACAGCAACAACAGCAGATGCAGCAACAGCAGCAACAGCAGCAGATGCAGCAACAGCAGCAGCAACAGCAGCAGCAAATGCAGCAGCAGCAGCAACAACAACAACAACAACAACAACAACAACAGCAGCAGCAACAACAACAGCAACAACAACAGCAGCAGCAGATGCAGCTTCCACCGGGACAGCAGGTCGCACAGGTGACTGCACCGCTGGCGGCGTCTCAGGCCGCCGTGTCTGCGCAGCCGCAGCAGCACCTACAGCAGCAACAACAGCAGCACGGTCTGCATGCGCAGACGACGCCCAATCCGCCTAGCTCATCGGGGCCGGCCCCCGCAGGAACAACCGGCGCCGCAGCTGCGGCGGCCGCAGTGCCCACGATCCAGCCCTCGTCCACCCACATCCCAGTAGCTGGAAGCGCCATCTCGGCCGCCGCGCCCAGCAACCCATCCTTCAGCCGAGTCGTATTCGTGGTGGAGGTCACCGCTGCGATGTTACAGTTTTGGCACAACCTGCGGTCACTCTACGTCGAGCCGCTTCTCCGATACATCGACAAGGGCAGCTTCGGGCGCGTTGAGCTGGCCGTGGTGCTGGTCGGCGTGTCGGACTGGACGAGCGACCAGCCCGTGGACGGCACGATGTGGACGAGCAGCGTCAGCGAGGTCCGGTCCAGCCTGGACGCCATCCAGTTCGCCGGCGGCGGCTTTGGCCACATTGCCCTGTCGCAGGCGCTCGCGCACGTTATCTACCTGCAGACGCTGCCCTCCTCGATGCCCGTGTCTGCGCCGCTTCCCAGCGGCGGCAGCGCCCCGCCGCCCGCCGACCCGGTGGTCCCGTGCTACTGCCTGATGCTCGTTGCCTCCCCCGCGGATCAGATACCGGTCCACGTGCCGGGGCTCAACAACCCCGCCGCGACGCGCCCCGGCATGGCCCACATGCACACCTTCCAGAGCCTGGCCCGCTGCGTGCGGCCGTCGTACAACATGCACCTGAGCGTGGCGGTGGTCCACAAGGGCGACCTGGTCCACATGACCGCGCGGGATTACATGATGGCAATCCTGACGGACCACCTGGGGGTGGCGGGGCGCGACCGTGACACCGTGGCGCACATTGACTCCATCAAGGTGGCTTACGTAAGTGGCAGGACGCAGGTTGCAGCAACGTTGCGGGTAGGCGGGGAGGTGGGCGGGGAGGTGGCGTAAAAGCCAGGGGAGGGGGAGGGTAAATGAGAGGAAAGCCTCAGCCCAGCTAGCGCGCCTCGAACCGAGTGTATCTCCCCCCCCGCCCCCCGCTTGGCAGCCGACCCACCGCGAGTATCTGGGCCTTATCTCCCCGGCTTGGACCAGCGCCACGGCTGCATTCAAGCGGGAGCTGGAGGGCGCTAAGGTCCGCTACACCAATAATGCGCTCGCATTGCAGCGGCAGCAGCAGGCGCACGCAGCGGCACAGGCGGCGGCGGCCGCGCAGGCGCAGGCGGTGGCACAGGCGCAGGCGGCGGCGGCGGCACAGGCGCAGGCGGCGGCGGTTCATGGGCAGCAAGGTCAACAAGGCCAGATGGTGGCGTCGACGTTCGCAAATGGCGATGCGGCGGCGGGGCCGGATGCGCAGGCGGCGGCGGCGGCGGCCCTCGGGAGGCCGATTGCCAACGCAAATATGGTGGGAGGGGCGGGTCGGATCGGGGCGGGGCGGGAACGTGACGGGTCGGACAGGCACCTATCCGATGTTTCCAGTAATGGGCTCGGCTTTTCAGGCGGCGTCAGCTGTCCTGCCCCTGGTCTTAGAGCACGCTGTCGCCTCAATGACACGGGCTGTGGGATCCCGCGCGGGTCGGCGCCCTTGAGGTCTCCTAAACACGCGCCGCCGCCCGGCTAAGTCCCCATGGCGGCCGACAGTGTAGTCGAGTGCTAATGATGCGCACAGCGCGCCAATCGGTACGATGCCTCCCCACGCGGCCCTTGCCTCGCTTGCTGACCGACCGCCGTCGTGCCGCTCTCTCGCTCCCGGATGTACCGCCGTTGTACCGCAGGCTGTGACCGGGGCGCAGCAGCCCGGCATGGCGGCACCGTATGCGAATGCCGCACCCACAGGAACGGCACCGCCACAGCACATGTCGGCTGCTGGCATGTACGCTGGCCATCAGGCCACCGAGGCCGGTCCGACGGCACTCAACCAGCAGCAGCAGCAGCTGCTGCATCACCCGCAGCAGCAGCTGCAACAGCCAGCAGCCCACGGGGCCCACCTGCCCCAAGCCACTGCGGCGCCGGCTGGGGTCGCGGGCCTGATGGGCCAATACGCCCAGGCGGGTCCGGGGGCCGTGTATGGCGTGGGTGGCACGCCGGGGCAGGCCGCGGGAGCCCAGATGTCGACCTCCGCTTCGCCTAACCCCTACTACCAACAGTCACCGCAGTTTGCGGCGGTGGCCGTCGCACCGGCGGCGGTGGGGCAGATGGCAGTGCAGGGGGCTCGCGGTGCGGCGGGTGCGCTGACAGCTCAAGGGCAAGCGGGCATGATGCAGCAGTTGGCCCATGCGCAGGTGGCCGCGGCGGCGGCCGCTGCCGCGGCGGCCAAGAAGGCGGTGTCGGGTATACCGCCGAACCTGCCCAAGGCGGCTCCCCAAGCGCAGCCGCAGCGGCCGCAGATGGCGGGGTACCCTGCCGGGATGCAAGGGCAGGTGGGCCAGCCGGGTCAGCCGGCCCAGGTGGCGCCGTACCAGCAAGTCGCCCAGCACCCAAGCACTGTGGCGCACCCACAGCAGCTGCAGCAGCAGCAGGCTTACGGCGTACCGCAGCAGCAACAACAACAGCAACAACAACAGCAGCAGCAACAACAGCAACAACAGCAGCAACAGCAGCAACAACAACAACAACAACAGGTGCCAGTCGTGTCGCCTGCGGCGGCGCCTACGGCGCAGCCGGCAGCAGCGGCCGTCGCGGCCCCGGCGGCAACGCTGCCCTCGTCCGCCTGCTTCATCGTCGCCGTGCCCATGCAGTGGGCGCAGCGCCTGGGCTTCACGCAACACGAGAATTACCAGTACCCTATCTTCCAGGTGCAGCTGCAGCACGAGGGCGGCATCACGCTCTTCCAGCAGGGCGCACACGGACAGGTGAACCTGGTGGACTTGCTGTTCGAGGGCTTCACCAAGAGCCAGTACGTGAGCATGATGCGGTCGGTCACGAGCGAGGAGGTGACGGCGTTCCGGCCCATGGTGGTGGCGGAGGTGCGGTTGGATGTGTTGATGGTCACGGAGTACAAGGAGAGCGTGTCGGTGTTCAACCAGATCGTGCAGGTGAGCGGCTGGATGGGCTGGGGCTGGGGGCTACCTGGGACTGGGGGCTGCGTGGGACTGGGGACGGCGTGGGACTGGGGGCCCTGACCGGACCCTCACCGAACCCTCACCGGACCTGACCGGACCCTGTCCGGACCAGACCCTCACCGAACCCTCACCGGACCCTGATCGGACCTGCCCCTGATGCAGGAGGTGCACCGCACCAAAGGCACCGCGTTGGAGATCGAGGTGGCGGGGCTGCCGTCCTTCTCGCTGGTCATCTGGCCGGCGGCGCTCAAGGCGGGCTTGGCCGGAGACAACACGGACTGCCGGGACCCGATTCGCGGCTGGATACTCCGCAAGGCGTGATATCGGCGAGCGAACGCATACAGCGAATCAGCAATGGGTGGGGGCAGGCGCATACACGGAGGGGCCGATAGTGTCGGCTGGCGGCGGTTCATTTCACGTGCCGTGCATGGTGGGGCTTCGCCAGGGAGGCGAGTAGGCTGCTTGGGAACCGTTCCAAGGCGCCCACGCTCCTGGGTGGCTCAGCAACAGACCCCAGCAGCAGACCCCAGCAGCAGGGGCTAGGGGTCCGGGCAACGAAAGAAAAGCGGCAACGCCGACCGCAGTCCCCGGGAGGGGCAGTGGTTTCGGGGCGACCCAACACGGCGTGCGCCCCCCCGCTTGCGCGCCTTCCTGCCTCCTTCCCGCGGGCGGGCGTCAGCGGAGCCCTCAGGTAGAGTCCGGCTGTTGGATCGTGTAGTGCAGCCGTACAGGGGTGTTGTGGAGGAGGCCGCGGTTATATGAACATTTCAGGTCGCAATGCCATGAGGAGGCGGTGGAGCGCTCGAGTAATGTGTGCACACGGAGCAGCATTGTTGGCGTCTGTCCGTAACATAACCGCGCTAACAACCGTGACTCGGGCGCTATCAAGTCGAATGTGGGTTAAGAGTTGGTTGCAGGAGACCTGGACGTCTATTAGGTAGCTTACCGGAGGATCTGCGAGACCTCATGTCTGTAAGTTAGGTATGTGCAGGATGTGTGGTGTGTGTGAAGTGGGGTTGTTGCCGAATGCTCCGGAACGATGCAACTGTGGGCAGATGCGGTTGCGTGGGGTCGGCGTTATTGAGCACCAGCTGCGCCCGTGCAAACTGAAGCGCAGTCGTTTCAAACCCACGGCATCGCAAGCGAAGAGATCTGTCTGCTATTGCTTACCTCTCGGACTATGTGCAAGCTGGAAGAGCAACTGCTCGTGGATGCTGTTGAGCGAGGAATAAGAAAAACAAACGGCCACCGGTACATTGAGAGGCGCTGTGTTGAACAGGCACGGCTGCGGCCGATAGACGCCACCGACTGCACCCAACTGCCGCTCCGAAGGCAGCCACAGGGCGCCTCGCTCCGTCGACCGAGGTTGATTCTCCCTCCCTCCCCTCCCTGGAGGAACCCGGCTAAGGTGCGCGCCGTACACATGCGCACGAGCGACGACGCGCTCTGCTCCAACAGCATCCACAGCACCGCGCACACAATTTACGATATGATATATTTATTCCACAACACATCATATCTCCCATCCACCACAGTACGCCATACTCACGTGTTCGGACCTGCGCGGTCTACATGAAGCACGCCTTCCAAAACCATGACGGAAGAGGACTCACGGCGTACGTTGCCAAATCGTTGCCAAATCACACGGCTCGCGGTTCGCAAAAATGCAGTGCAACGCAGCACATCCCTGCTGCTGCTGATCCTCGCCTAGCGGCGCTGCGTATGGCGCCTGTATGCCCCTCTGCACAGCTCGGCAGCATCAGCTCCAGCACGACGAGTGCGCTGCGTCAATAAACGTGCGTTAATAATTTTGAATTGCGGCACTCCGCACATGTTCACACGAACAGCAGCACGAAGCCCCGCATTTATTGTTTGCTAACACATTCGCTGCGTCACCCAGCTCCAACCTGTCCCTTACCAGAGGAGCCACCCAAACCCAAACCCGCAGGCTTCTAAAGCCGCGCCAGTACGACGCGCGCATCAGGAGCATGAACTTGGCATCTGCCGCGCAAAGGCTGCCTGGTTCCAGCATCAGGAAGAGCTTACACTTGACGCAGCCATTCCGGCCGAGAGACGCGGGCACCCTGACCGCAGTTAAAGGCTCGCAAAAGCCCATCCAAGGAGGCAGTGGGGGGACGGCGCATCGCAGCAGCCCTTGCTGCACGACGAGAGGCCATGCACCCGCCTACTTCTTGACGCAGCGAGGCTGCTGTTGGCCTTGCTGCTGCATGCGGCAGGAGTGCGGGACTCAGGGCGGCTCAGACAGGGGCTTGGAGGGGTTGCAACGGCCGCACGGCGGTGCTTGCTCGCGGGGAGGCCCGTCACCGGCACGAGGACCCTTCGCCCCACCTTTGTAGCAGACTCTTTCGCCTGGACAGCCTGGCTTGCAGCTTCAAATTCAGCCTCCAGCGCTGCCTCCTCCTGTGCGAAAAGAGGGCACGCCTCGCTTCAGCAGCCGCGAGCGCCAAAGACAACTGCTATCGTAGAAACATTACCTGGACGCGGAGCGCCTGTTCACTTCGTACACGCTCGGATTCCAGCCTGAAAATTGAATGCAACGCGCGCGGTGTGATTATGCATCGGTAAGGATTGCATGGTCTTGCGCGAAAGCGTTACGTGCCGAAGTGCAAGAACTCACTGGGCCTGCAGTTGGCGAGCAAATGATTCGTCGTCTGCCATCGTCTTTACCAATGCATCATCTCCTGCAAAACAGCCTGTGGTAAGCAGACCTGTCACCTGCCGTGTACGACATGCTCCATGGTGCTTCCATCGGCTACCCCGAGGTATTATTCGTAAATTAGGGTGCTGTTCAGTATTACAGCGTTTGGGCGCTGTGACGATCAAGGTGTCGTCCTGGCAACCGTCGCATAATTGCGGGCTGAAGTGCTCCAGCATAAAGTATTTCATTCCCGGAAGGCTTTCCACCACATCAAAGATGCAGCAACCACAGCCCGTTACCGTTACCGAGTAAGCTGCGACTCGCTGGTTGGGCACGACGCGTCTGCCAATCGTGCCGACATCATGTGCGCATTTCCTTTCGCAGCCTCTATGGATTTCCTATCAAGGTGCTTCCGTCGCAAGAGGAGGAAAGGCGGAGCTGCGATACCAACGTAGAGCGCGAGCAGGTACGCACCGGCGCAGCCGAATTCTAGTCGAGCAGCCGTGCCTACCCCCAGGGCTGCAGGAAGCAAGCACGGCGAGGACTCCCAGCCGCTGAGGGCCACTTGATGAAACTGCCAATCCCACTTCACGGCGTAGGTGTCATGGATGCCGTACATTGAGAAGGAGCGACTGCCAACCAGCGAGAGCAAGTTGAAGGAGATGATCCGCAAGGTGCGCCCCTACAGGGGCTCGGGGCCCTACAGGGACCCCACAGAGAGGCCGCAGGGGGCTGCCAAGGGACAACATGCGCTGTCGGCAGGCGGAGGAGGAGGAGCAAGAGGAGGAGGGGTAGGGGGAGGAGGACGAGGAGGAGGGGGAGGAGGGGAAGGGGAAGGGCCGGACGCTCCCCCCTCCCCCTTCTAGAAGGAAGGGCGCCCAGCTGCAGAGCTCCGAACACACGCTTTGTCGTACCAGCCGTTTCCCCCACCCGTCGCTCTTTGCCGGCCGCACCTCGCGAGCGGGTGGTGCCGGCGATGAGGGCGAGTGATGGACGTGGTCGTGTGTTTGTGCTCCCGGCTCGACAGGGGGTCCCTCCGACGCTGCGCAATTGGGTGTGGATGGAGACCAGCGGCGCCAGGAAGAAGAAGGCGGCACACGCAGGTGAGACGAGGGGAACGGAGGGGAGGGGGGTGAGGGGTTGGGTGGGTTTAATGTAGGCAGGTTGTTGTGCAGTTGTCTGTTGGGCCGAATGGGCCGAATGCGAGTCTATCTAGGGGGGCCAGGGGCCAGGGGCTAGGGGCGCAGGGGGAGGGGCAAGGCGGGGCAGGAGAGGAAACCCGTGGGGGGGGTGGCGGGGGGGCGAGGGGGCAGGGGCGGCCCGGAACCTCCTCAACGCGCCCGCGATCTGGGTTGTGGGCGTGTGGTGCATCCGATCTGGGTTGTGGACGTGTGGTGCATCCGATCTGGGTTGTGGGCGTGTGGTGCATCCGATCTGGGTTGTGGGCGTGTGGTGTATCCGATCTGGGTTGTGGGCGTGTGGTGTATCCGATCTGGGTTGCGGGCGTGTGGTGTATCATCGTGCAGGGCCACGTGGGGCACTGGAGGGGGTGGGGGGTGCAGGTGCGCAGTGCCTCCCCCCTCGCGCCCCTCGCGTCTGAGCGCCGCAGCTGCGTTAACACTGCTGCCCGTGCGTACGCCGCAGACTCGTACTACTCGATCATGGTCAAGGCAGGGGAGGATTCGCCGTACAAGAAGGACATTGAGATGGTACGGCAGGGTGTTTCGGCCGGGGAGCGCAGCGACCGGCGGTCGGTCGGTCACCGTCTGGCACGCTCCCCGTGGGAGGGTGGAGGGGGAGGGGAAACCTCCGTGGGAGGGTGGAGGGGGGTATGAGGGTGAAAGGGGGTATGAGGGGTGGGCATGCTGCCGTGTCGGGTGGGGCAGAGGTCGGCACCGATGAACCCACCGAGGGGGAGGAAGGAGTACTGACTTTCCACCTCGGAGCTGCCCCGTGTCCATGTGCTGCCACATGTCCGCGTGCTGCCAACTCCGGCGGGGTCAGGGCAGGGTGCTGTCAGGCATTCCCGCCCGCCCGCCCAGCCGCCATTTGCTGCCTGTCTGCGCGCATGACTCAGGGAGGCACTTGCTGAGGCACCAGCGACCCATGCGACCCGCGACCCCCCTTCCATCTGTTGACGTCATCGCTGGGCTTACCATGCCCGCAACCCCTCCCCCCCTCCGCCCGGCCTTCCTTACCCCTCCCCCGGGTTTCCTCCCCCGGGTTTCCTCCCCCGGGTTTCCTTACCCCTCCCCTCCCGCCCCTGCAGGACTCCCAGCACACCTTCCCCGAGCACCCCTGGCTGTCCAGCCCGGACGGCCGGGCGGCCCTCTCGCGCGTGCTGCAGGTGCGTACGGCAGCTGCCTGTGCCACGTCACGGTGCCGTACTCGCCGGGGGTTTCTGATGAAGCCCGTGGGCCAACGTATAGGGGGAAGGGGGGGAGGGGAATGCCCGGATGCAGCATGCTGCTGCGGCGGCCGCTGCTACTGCCCTGATCTCCAGCACCCACCCTCCCCGAAGGGGTTCCTCGGGTTTTCCCTTTCAGTGCCGACCTTCGGGTTTCCTCTAAAATCGGCCCCCCACCCCCGGCGGTTTCCCCTCACCGCCACCCCTCCCCCTCCTGACCCTCCCCGCCCCGCCCCGCACCCGCAGGCGTACAGCGCCCACAACGACCGCGTGGGCTACGTGCGCGCCATGAACACCATCGTGGGCCTTATGCTGGTGGCGCTGAACCGCAGCGAGGAGGCCGCGTTCTGGCTGCTGGCCGCGCTGGTGGAGGACATACTGTACCCGGGGACCTACAGCCGCAACCTGGAGGGCTGCCAGGTGGGGGGGAGGGGGGGGAGAAGACCCGGTGTGCGGAGGGGGGGAAGACGAAACCCGCGGCTCGAGACGTTATGAGGTGGGGGGGGAGAGGGAGGAGGGGAGGAGGGTGCGAGGGGACTGGTGGCGGGACCCATGGGTCGGCTGCCCAGGCGTGGGATAGCCCGCCGGACGGGGTGGTCGCCGCCACCGGTGTGTATGGGTGGGTGCGGGCAACGGAAGGGGCCCGAGCGCATGGGGTTGGACCGTGGGTGCCCCCGCAGCGCCGCAACCGGCGATGCCTAGGCCTCCAGGCAGGACCCGACACCGTGCCGCAACCCCACCGCGCGGTATCGCTTGCTATATCATCCAACCTGAATTACCCACCGCATCCCACCGCACCCCTTCGCACCCGACCACATCCGACCGCACCCCACCGCACCCCACCGCACCCCACCGCACCCCACTGCGCCGCACCGCCCTGCCCCGTCGCCCTGGCCTGGCTCTGGTGGTCAGGTTGAGATGCGCGCCCTGGACGAGCTGGTGACCTCCAAGCTGCCCCGGCTGCACGAGCACTTCGAATCCATCGACTTGGACATCTCGATGCTAGCGACTGACTGGTACCTGTGCCTCTACTCGGTATCCCTGCCGTCAGAGGTGGGGGTGCGCGGGGGCGGGGGCGGGTGGGGGTGCGCGGGGGCGGGGGCGGGGGGCAGAAGCTTGGGAATGTTGCTGCGGGTGGGCCGGGCGGGTTCAAGGAAAGGAGGTGGGAGGCGGGTTGGTCCGATGGGCACTGGAGGACGGTGTGTGTTTAGCAGGGAAACCCGTGGTGTGGGTGGGGTGGGTGGGGTGGGCTGTGGTGATGGCAGGGGTGGTGGGGGTGGGCTGTGGGTTGGGAGGAGGGAGGCTTCGTAACGTCGCCGTCGCCATGCGTCCCAGCCCAAACACCGACTTGCTTGCGGCACCTAGCTGCCCTCGGCTCGGCCCTTCATCACGCCCGTGCACCGCTGACCTCGTCGCACGCACCGCCGCACATTGTACGACGTTGTACGACGTGTTGTGCTGCAGACTGTGATGCGAGTGTGGGACGCGCTGTTCTACGAGGGCCCCAAGATCTTGTTCCGGGTGGCGGTGTCGCTGCTCAAGATCTACGAGGAGCACATGCTGAGGGTCAATGACGCGGGTGAGCTCTGGGCGGAGGCGGCCAGGGCAGGGTGGAGAGGAGACCCATGGCTCGACACGTGTGTGTTTCAGGTCCAGGGCGGAGGGGAGAAGAGGTCTGGGTGAAGAGATACCGGGGAATTAGCAAAGCGGGAGGGGGGAGAGGGTACTGGCAGAGCAGGGGGGAGGGGCGTGTGTGTATGTGTATGTTCGGGAGGGAAAAGGCGGGGGAGCTGGTCGTCACGGAACGTGAGGCTGGGCTCTCACGTCTCACAAGCTGGTGTGCTTCTTGGCCTGCTCTTCTTGGTCTCCTCTTATTCGTCGGCTGCCCGGTTTCCCCTCTCCACCCGCGGCCCTCTCCCCTGGTGCGCTGCAGGCGAGCTTATGATGCGGATGCGCAACGCCGCTGCCACCATGCACCAGCGCGACGTGCTGCTGGCGATGGCCTTCGACGGCATCGGCAGCCTGCCCATGGCGACCATCGACCGCTTCCGGGAGCTGAAGGCCAAGGAGGTGGAGAACATGCTGGCGGGTCGGGGCATCAAGGCCGAGTCGCTGGGCGGAGGTGAGATGGGGCCCCGGCAGGGGGACGCGATGGGGCCCCGGCAGGGGGACCCCGGCAGGGGACGTACGCACTTCGCCCACCCCCTCCGCATCCGGCCAGTGCAAAAATCTGCACACACTTAGAGGCTCGCGCTCGCTTTGGCGCTCCGCCCCTGAGCGATGTCTTCTCGCACTCAGGAGGCTCGACTCCCCGCCAGTCCACCCTTCGGGCCCTCTGGCGCCCTAGGCTGCTCCCATCGCCGACCCCGCGACTGGCTGCCGCCCCCGCGTGTGCGTGTATCCAGTGTTTGTGTGTGACAGCTCGCCGCTGAGACGACCCGCGCGCGTACCGTGTATTACGTCAAGGCTACGCCGCGGACACCCACGGCTCATGGACACCCACGGCTCATGGACACCCACGGCTCATGGACACCCACGGAACATGGATACCCACGGAACATGAACAAAGCAGACCGTGTACTGAGTATGTGTGTTGCCGTCGTGCCCATGTGCAGCCGGCAGCAGCGGCGGCGCGTCGCCGGGCATGGAGAAGGCGGCCGAGAAGATGAAGCAGGGCTTCGGTGAGTAACAACCGGCGCCGCCCACAGCGCCTCCCGCCTCATTGCTAGGGCTGCACCGCACATGGAGGGCCGCCAGGCTGGGCCGGGCCGGGCGGGTCCGCGCGGGTAAAACACGTCCCCCCCGCCTCATGATCCATGCTGCCCCGCCGGCAGTTCGAAAGCTCGCGGTGGGCACTCTTGCGTACGGCAGTTTGCACCCATGTTCGAAGACGGTGGTCGTTGAGGCCGCAGTTGAACTGTTTAGCGCGGGGCAGCACCTCTGTGGTCCTTGCCGCATCGCCAGCCACCGACTGCCAAGTGCCACCCCCTCCTGGCGGCCACCCCCTCCCCTCGGTCCTCGTTCCCCTCCCACCCCCATCCATGTCGCCTTCCTCTTTCCTCTCGTGTGTGCCCTGCCCTGCCAGGCAAGTTCATGGCGGGGGTGAGCAAGCTGGCGGACAAGACGGCGGAGCAGCTGGCCAAGATGAACGCAAAGGACGAGCAGGCCGCGGCGGCGGGCGCACCTGCAGCGGGCGGCGCCAGCCTGGCGACGGCGCCGCCACCAGCGGCAGCGGCACCAGCAGCGGCAGCTGCTGCTGCTGCTGCTGCTGCCCCGGGGGGGTCCCTGTCCGAGGGCGGCGCAGCGGTCCCTCATGGCAGCGCTGTGTCGCATGCGGGTCCGCATTCGGAGGGCGGCGCGCCGCCGCCACCGCCACCGCCGCTTGCAGAGGCGCCTGCGCTGGCGGAGAAGCCCTCGGGGAACCCGTTCCTGTGATGGGTGGGGGGGCAAGCGGCAGTGGTGGCTGGCGGCCGTGCAGGTGGTGTTGTGTTTTGCTGTCCGCGGGGCGGCGTGCGCGGTTGGTCTGGCATCTGTGTGTGTGTGTGTGTGTGTCACACTACTCGCGAAGCGTGAGCGGGGAGCAACGAGGATGCAGCGCGGAGTGTCGGGGTGCTGCGGTCGCGAGACGGGGAGCGTTTCCCGTTGCTTGGGGCTTATTCGGGAAGGGATTGTGGGTTTGAGGTACTGATTGTCGGAGAGCGGGTGGGGCATGGCAGGTGGGCGTGATCCCGCTGTGTTGCGGCGGCGGTGAAGCACTGGGCGAGGCCCCTCCCTTCCCCCCCTGGATGGGATCCTCTTATAAACCCCCCTGGGATGGGATGGGAACATTGGATGCGACATGATTGGCAGGTACCGCCGCTGCTGGCGTCCTCACACGTGTCCTCGCTGCATGGCGTTGGTGTGCCGAGATGCGGGCTTCAGAGGGGGCACTGCGAGACAGATGTGCCGTACATACGTTTCGGCCGTCACGCGCGGCAGCACTGTAATGCACGCGAAGTGGCTCCCCTTCTCCCCGCCACGGCACGCGACTAGGGCGGGTGTGGCAAAGTGGGTCGGCGGTCGCTGCTGCGCGGGCAGGGCGCCGATGCAGGGTCGTGAGTTCATGAGGGCTGCGACAGCGCCCTGGGCAGTGGGGTGCGGCTGTGCTGCACCGTCAGCCCCTGGCTGTGGCAGGGGCGCTGCCGCCCCCCACGTCTGGATAGGTTGGGGGCGGGAGCCGCGGCCCGCACCGAGCTGCCCACCCGGCCGAGCTGCTCGGCTGCCCACTGCCGCCCCGGCGCCTTCTGCGTGGGCAGCGGCTGCTGGCGGGTGGCACTTCGCGCTGCCAAGATGCTCCAGGACGCGCCGTAGGGCCCACGGGCAGCAGCGTAACCTTTCTGCGGTTCGCCAGAGCCGTTACTGGGGCCGGCCCCAAAACGTGTCTCCGAAAACGATTCGCCGGCCAGTTTCTGCCCTCAGTTTCCTTTGTCGTTGTCGTGTCACCATCCCCTGGGCCCGAAGGGGCAAAGGCTATGCGACCGAGAAGGCACATGCGTGGTTAGCTTGGCCCCTCTGCGCTACCTTCGGCTCCCGGCAGACGAACCCTAGCTGCGGCTGGCGGTGCAGCCGGTGCTGCTGGGGGCCGCAACGCTGACGCCGCCGGCTACGTGCACCGCATCACATCCGCTGGTGAGCAGCGGTGCGAGAGGGTGGCGGTGGCGGGTCGGGCGGCCTCCTGGGGGAAAGTCTAAGCTGTGTGCCCGACCTGGAGGCGCACGGCGCCGCACGCGTCCGAAGGTCAGTTACACCAACACTCGTTTTCCACAAGAACCGGCTGCGCACATGTTCCGCAGCTCTGGTGGTGCTGCGTCCGAGCAGACCCAGATGGGACAGGGTGAGGCAAAATGTCGGTACTGGGTTGCCGCAAAATGCTGCGCAAGCCAGGAGCTATTTGTGGGCCTACAAGGAATTCAAGGGGCAACCCATGTGCACCGACCCATGCGGTGCAGACTGGGACAGACGCATCGTTGCTATGCCAGCTCTCTAGCTGCAGCTGTCAGTCGTACACCGGCGCCCAGGTGCCGGCTGCGCCGCACTTCCGCCCCATACCTTAACACCCCCGCCTACAGGCACGTAACGAAACCCAGGTCCTCCTCCTCGCCCTCGTCCCCACAGTCCTGCGCCCCACCCTCATCCACGAAGTCGCTCCACCTGCTCCCAGCCGAGGGCTTGGCAGCCTGCGGCTGTCGTCCCGACGACCCAGGCCGCGTCCATTGCTGCCTGCCTGGCAGCGGCTGCGGTGGTGGCTCTCCTCCCCGCGCTTGCACGGGTTGCTGGCTCTGCAATTGCGACTGGTGGTGGTGTTGCCAAGTTGGAGCTGAGCCATCATCACCACCACCACCAAAACCAGCCCGCCCGGCCGCAACCGCAGGAGCCGCCTTAGCGCCGCAGACTCCGAAGTGTGCGGGGGGCACGACGACAGCCGTGGGCGGCGCCCGCAACCCTGTCACGCCGGCGCTGCCTCGCAGCAAGCCGCCTGGTCCACATGTGTAGCTCCCCGCATCACCCATACTCGCAGCACCCATGCTCGCAGCAGCCATACTCGCCGCCTCCAGCGGCTGTTGCCGCTGCAATGCCGCCAACCACGCGAGCTGGGAGATAGGGTGCTGGGGCTGTTTAGGGGCCTCCCTGGAGTTGCTCGAGGGCGTGAAGTGGCCAGGAGGAGGATGCGGCTGGCGTTGCTCATGTGCTCGATGCATGTGCTCCAGCGGCAACGCTGGCGGCGCATGGCCAGTCGGGCCGCCGGCTCCGCCGTTGTACGGCAGGCGGGCGGCAGTTCGAGTCCCGCAGAGCTGCGGCTGGCCGTGATGGCGGTCGCTGATCGCCGGCTGGGCGTGTGTGTGGCTGGGCTGTGGAAGCAAGGATGGACGGGCGCGCTGTTGCTGGCTGAGCTGCGGCTGGACAGGGGGGTTGCGGTGCTGGTAATGGTTTCGGAGCCCGCCGCCGCGCGGAGCAGCTCGACCGGTGTTGCCGCGGGGCGTAGTACCGTAGCGCTCGCGCTGCGGAGGGGGTCCTGGTTCGGTGCTGGTGTGCTGGTGGTGGTGCAGCTGCGGGTCTTCCTCATCGTTGCGCCGCTGCTTGCAGGCGCGGCCCTGGCCGCCGCGTGCCGCCCGCCCGCGCTTTCGGTCTGGCAGCACGGTAACCAAGCCATCTCCGTCATCGTCACCGCCCTCCAGCCCAGAGGCGCCGTCGTCATCTTCCGCGTAGGCAGCCCAGTCGTGCCTCGCAGGCCTTGCTCGTCCAGTTTCTTGCTGCTCATCCGTGTCGACGTCGCCGTGATCGACGTCTCGATCGCTTTGAGCCTGATTTAGGCTCTGCAGGCCTGCCTCCTCCGCAGCCTCATGCGCTGCGGCTGTCCCCATATTTAGTCGCTGCACATGCAAGCGGATGTCCTTGGCCGCATCGCTGATGGCGTAGATGTGCTGAATTGTCTGCTTCTCTCCGCAAATGGCGCAGGCGAACTTCTGCACTTTTTTGACCTGCTGAACTTGGAAGGTTCCGCATTTGTAACACTTCACCGCCTGGAACTGCTGTGGCATTCTTTCGCCTTACTACCCTTGGCCTTGCAAATTCCGCAAAAGCTGATTTGGGATGCGCGTTTATTCGCGCCAAAGGGCCGTGGTTTCGGTGCAGCGAGAAATGCAGCAAATGTGCTCAAGGGGTCGCTGGGGCCATGTGCAAGTTTTTGTGAATACGGTATTCTATGTACCCGTCACTGTCCATCAGCAAAAATCGGTTCAGTAGTATCGCCAGGGTTCAGGTATGGCTAACCGCCTAACCCACTGTTCCTACCAAACTTCCCAACCGCATTGTTCGTTCTTCAAATTCGTACGCCCACACGTACAGTATCGAGCTCTGGCGTTCTGGATGTAAGCGAGGTTTTGTTCAAGCTGTGGGTCCTGTGTGCTAGCGTATGAGCGCGTCGCCTAGCCCACGCTTGTGGGAAGGACCCTGGACGACCATGCAAGAAGTGCCTATCAGCCCACAAAAAGCTAAGCATGCATAGCCGCCATTAAAAAAATCCTCGGAATTGTTATCGAGAGCCGAAGTCAGCAAATGCACGAGGCGCGGATGGAACGTGACGGAGTACCGGCATGGCAGTTCTTAAAAGACGTGATGTCTCACGGTGCAGCTAGCCAGCCGGTGTTGCTGGCATGTAGTGATAACATCGAAGACCCGTCCGCACCAGCCTTCCATCGCTGTGACGGCTCCACGCCTGCCACACCGTAAATCCAGCCGATCGAATCGCCGCGGCGAAATGCCTGATCGCTGAACCCAGGTAAGGCAAGTCGCGCCCCGTCGAGTACAACTCAACTCATGCGCCCATGGTCCCGCCTTGCGTGCATATGCACCCCGTTCCTCCCGCACACCGCGCCAGGTGAAACTGCGCCCAGCTTCATATCAAGGCGCCCAGGTCCATAATGTGCATTAGCCCAGCCTCGCCATGCTAAGGTGGTGCACTCATTGAACCATGTCCGATATTCCAGTCCTTGCCCGTCTTCATTGGTGCCCCAATGCGAGGCATGCCAGTAGCCCGTCACCAGCTAACGTCCAGCTCACGGCTTCACCCCAGCTGGTGGGCCCATCATGCAGCGATCGCACACGCCCCCATAGCAATACGCTCTTCAGGCGCCATCCTATGTGAGCCCCGGCGACGCCCCGTTGGCAAGTACTCGGTACTTTCGCTTGGGACTTGCACTAGGTCGACCACAACGGAAGCCATGCTGAGCTCAGTCCAACCGAAATTCAAGCACCGCGGAGCATTGAAACAGTGGGCTACAGATGCCGCAACCGACGCCTGCCGCGCCCTCCTCTTACAACCAAACACGTCCCCCACCCGGACACTCTCAGGAGCCCCTCAGCCCTTCGCCCGACCACTCCATGGCTTCACTCCCTGCTCAAAAGATCATCGCCAGGTCAGCGTCCTGCTTGGCCAGCTCCAGCAGCATGGGGTCGTCGAAGAACTTGTTGATCGACACGTCATCGCTCATGCCCTTGCGCCGGCGGGTCTTGACCATGAACTCGCGCGCGAGCGCCTGCAGGGGGCAGAGGGGCCCTGGCGGCTCAGCCCGACGGAGGCATTGCCAAGCAGTCTCGGAAGCAGAGCGGATTGCCAGGTTGCGCAAAAGCGCAGTGCGCGCTTCGCAAGCCAGCTATCTGGGTTGCCTGATGGGGGTAGTGCAGCGTCCCTTCTCATTCCGGTATCCCACGCACCTGGACCGGCGCTGGCTCCAGCGGCCGCAGCACAATGGACTTGTCGAGCGGGTCACCGGGGACCACCTGCCAGTGGTCGAAGACGGACTGGCAGAACGCTTGGCCCTGCGGATAAGCGAGCGGGGTGGGCGACCAGAGTTTCATAACCATCCGTTTCGGCAACTCGCATCATAGCCATTATACGGCCAACAGCCTTTAGCAGAGAATACCTAAGAACCAGGCAACCTCACACGCCCGCAAAGAGGAGGAGAAGATGAAGATGGTCTCTAGCGGTTCACGTTGGAAAAACATTGTATTCAGCCACGTTTCCAGTCATCCAAACGCCTCGAATGCTACCTTCCTCCCCGCTCCAGAACCCACCTGTGTGTGGTAGCGCAAATCCGTTTCGAAGCCAAAGCTCTCGATAACGGGCAGGAAGGCCTTGACGATGAAGATCGGGGTTCCGGGCTTGGGCACGTCCGCAGTCACGTGACCTCTGCGGCAAGTGTGCGACGACGCGGGAGAAGATGTTTGGCCATGCCGGCAAAACAACTATAAAAACATAGTACACTATTTGCGCCATCAGCAGTCCTCATAATTAGTGTGTGGGTGTCAGCTCATGGGGACGGACGATACATGTCAGATCCTGCACTATTTCCTCAGCATGAGCCACCCTTCCCCACGTACCTCCGCTTCGCCAGCACGTTGTAGATGGCGGCGATGCAGTCGGCTGGCGTCTGGATCTCCACGTAGTAGACGGGCTCCATGAGGCGCGGCGTGGCCATGAGGAAGGCCGAGTAGCAGACGCGGCGCGCGGTGGGAATGATCTGGCCGCCACCGCGATGGATGGGTTCCGGAGCGATGGTGGCGTCCAGGATCTTGAACTTGACGTTGCGGATGGGCTCGTCGCAGAGGGGCCCCTCGCGGGCTCCCCACTGGAAGCCCTGTATGGCAACAAAATGGACCCAACAGCGGCGGCGGTGGAGCGATGGCGCGGAGCGACAATGCAGGCTGGATGAGGGCATGATTTGGATTGACGCCGAGCAGGTCTAGCCGCCGCGCCGCATGCTGGCACTCTCCGCGCGGCTCGGCGCGGTCGCTTCTAGGGTTCAGCCAGCCAGGACAGCCAGCCGAGCATCTGATCACCCACTCCCGCCCGCCGCGCCCGTCACACATTGATATGATCCGGAGTCCGGTGCATCTCCGCCGTCGCCATCCCTCCCTCCCCAGCCCCACCTGGATAATCGAATCGCGCACGGCGTTCAGCAGCCCCTTGTCCGTCTCCGCCGCCAAACTGTCATCCAGCAACACGTTGGGGCCCTGCACGTCGGGACCGAAAGCCCACAGGCCACGCACCGCGAGCAAGTCCCACTCGTATCGCGACTGGAACCACTCCTGCAAACCAGATGAACGACGGATCCAGGTGAACGACGGAGCAGCGGGGTGGTGCGGGACGTGTTAAGAACCATGGCCGAGTTGGACGCAGTATCGTCTGTGGCTCCGGAACCGTGAAAACAAATTCGCGTACGTACAAGGGGGGGGAACAGGCTGCGACCGAAGACCATCGTCTGGACCAGGATTTCCTCGCAGGCTACTCATTGTTACCGACATGAGGCTTCACGTTAGGGTTGGAGCGCGTGCGCAGGATGCCGTCGAAACATACATAAATAACATGGGGGATATCGAAAGGAAACCCGTGCGTCGGCACTGAAAAGTGAAACCAATTAGGGAACCTTTGGTAGGCTCGTTGCAAATGCTGGAGAACTTGGTGAAAATGCATAAAGCCAGAGGCCGAGTGTCGCCCCTGGCTGCTATGGCAACTTGTGGGAGAGGGGAGCGGAGAATCATGCGGCGCCGGAACGCACCGTGAGCTGCTTGCGGCCCATCTCCAGGCGCACGTTCCCGGCCTCAATGTCCTCCGCCAACCCTTTGTCCAGAGGCTCCGAAATCATGGTGATCTTGTTGCGCTTGTTGGGCGTCTCTGCGAAGCACTTGAGCGAGCTACTCTCCACCACCGTCTCGCAGAACGCCACGACCGGGTCCGCCACCTTGACCTCCACCTCTGCGCACAGGATAAGCCGGCCGATCAGTAGAAGACTACATAACCGATAATTTCAAACATATTGTACTCAAATCCCAATGAGTTGGACGACGCGGGTGGCATATGCATGACGGCACTTCGCCAAGCCCAGACGAGAGGTGGCTACTCGCCTCATCGCCCACAGCGGCAACCCCATCAGGTCCAAGCCCAGGGTCTGACACACTATCGCTATGACAGTTCGCTCACCAGCGTACAGCTCGCGCAGGTCCTTCATGAGGCAATCCAGGTACATCTCGCCCGTGCCAAAAATGGTGTGCTCGCCGCTCTCCTCCACGCGGGTGCTGCACAGCGGGTAGCTCTTGGACACCTGATAGGTTGCGGGTGGGTGGGTTCGGCCATATGTGGACACCAGTATACCATTCTCGGTGGTCTATGTGGGGACAAAAGTTACGTGGCACGGTTGATTGCGCTCCCAACGACGTAGGCTACGCACTTTCCTAATGAACAGGCAGCAGCGCGCACTGTGGCCTGGACTCTGCACAGCTTGTGTTTGTGTACTGACGACACCGCCGGCCGCACCTTCCGCAGGCCCTCCACCATCTTGGGCAGCTCCGAGGGGTTCAGCGGCTCGGCGGCAATCTTGACGGTGCTGCGCGTCTGGAACAGCAGCGGCCTGCGGGGGAAGGCGGGTGGCGGGGGCCGGGAGGATGCGGCGTCGACGTATGTGGGAGGCATCGCACTAGACCGACCTGCGGCACCCGGTGTCTATTGGCATGTTAATGCAGCCCAGGTCGACGGCACGCGCTGGGCCGATCACGTGTAGCGCTAGTGGACCAACTACAGGTACAGGACTAGCTGCCGCCGTAATGGTTGGCTCGCCAGACCATGACCACGACACTATGCAGGACCGTAATGGCATGCTGACTCATTACAAGGGTAGATCGCCGACGAGTCGTGGGTATGTGGTGCTGCTACAATGACGTCGTGCTGCCCGCGGGTGCCCCAGATAAGGCTTTGGCTTCAGACTTGGTGGTAATAAGGTGTCATCAGCGGGAGGCCCGAAGGCCACCGCGTATGATTGTTGCAGTTAATAGGGTGTAATCAGCAGCCAGAGAGCAGACGGTGACCATGATGTTATGCATGACTGTAACGGTATGCTGACTCATTCCAAGGGTAGATCACCGACGAGTCGTGGGTGATGTGGTGCTGCTACAGCGACGTCGTGCTGCCCGCGGGTGCCCCAGATAAGGCTTTGGCTTCAGACTTGGTGGTAATAAGGTGTCATCAGCGGGCGGCCCGAAGGCCACCGCGTATGATTGTTGCAGTTAATAGGGTGTAATCAGCAGCCAGAGAGCAGACGGTGACCATGATGTTATGCATGACTGTAACGGTATGCTGACTCATTACGGGGGTAGATCGCCAACGAGTCATGTGCGATGTGGCGCTGCCATGACTTCATGCAAAACCCCGACGACCTCGCGCTGCCCGCGGGTGCCCCAGATACGGCTTTGGCTTCAGACTTGGTGGTAATAAGGTGTCATCAGCGGGCGGCCCGAAGGCCACCGCGTATGATTGTTGCAGTTAATAGGGTGTAATCAACAGCCAGGGAGCAGACGGTGACCATGATGTCATGCATGACTGTAACGGTATGCTGACTCATTACGGGGGTAGATCGCCAACGAGTCATGGGTGATGTGGTGCTGCTACAACGACATCGTGCTGCCCGCAGGTGCCCCAGATAAGGCTTTGGCTTCAGACTTGGTGGTAATAAGGTGTCATCAGCGGGCGGCCCGAAGGCCACCGCGTATGATTGTTGCAGTTAATAGGGTGTAATCAACAGCCAGGGAGCAGACGGTGACCATGATGTCATGCATGACTGTAACGGTATGCTGACTCATTACGGAGGTAGATCGCCAACGAGTCATGGGTGATGTGGTGCTGCTACAACGACATCGTGCTGCCCGCAGGTGCCCCAGATAAGGCTTTGGCTTCAGACTTGGTGGTAATAAGGTGTCATCAGCGGGCGGCCCGAAGGCCGCCGCGTATGATTGTTGCAGTTAATAGGATGTAATCAGCAGCCAGTGAGCAGCGCAGTCGGGGACCACCGCCGCACATCACATTGCTCGCCCACGCCCGCCGGAGCCGGTACGGGCTACGAAGCAAAGCGCGAGACGATCAAGACGTTCCTACTCCCCTGCCACGTGTCCCAAAACCCATTACCGCCACTTTGGTTTCCTTCCCACCCACCTACCCAACCCACAGCCGCCGGCCTACCTGAAGATGTGCACCGGCTCGTCGTACGCATCCGCCACCAGCGTGGCTGTCCGGGTGATGGTGGCGTCCACGCCCTCAATGAGCACCAGGTTGCCCGCCGTGGCTCGTGCTACAGGCACGCGGTACCGCGCCTGGTACACCCATACGGTCCCCACGGTCGCCACTGCGCTGTCCTCCTCGTCCTCGGGCGTGTAGGACTCACCAAGCACCTGGAGCATGGAGCGGGTGGGAGCAAAGCCATTGGTGCGGGCCCACCTCGTCAGGGCCGACACACTCCCCTAGTCCCTTTAACAAAGGAGAACTAAGGCGACGGAAAGGCGCGAGGCGTGGAAAGGGACCATGGCATAGAACACACTGGAGCTGAAGTGTAGCTCAGTTTGACACACGCAGGGGAGACGCCGAACGGAATGCGGCCGCACGCGAATTGGTTGAAGAGTCCTGGGTAACACGCAAGGAGCTGCTATGACGGTTTGTATACACTGACGCCGCCGGCAACGAGGAGGAGAAAGCAATGCCAGCGTGTGCCTCGCTGCAGGCGGAACCGCCGATATATTTAGCAGCACGGCTCTCCTCTCTAGCTGCTGTCCGTTCTCTACTACTGCGACCCCACCACCCGCCGCGTTCCGCCGCCGCCACCACCACCTCACCTTGACCTGGTCCCCAGGGCGGATGGTGCCGCTCATGATCCGCCCCAGCGCATCGAACCGCGAGCAGTCCTGTCGCGGAAAGAGCTTGGCCACTGCCACCACCAGCGGGCCGCGGGGGTTGCAGGCCGTCATGAAGGACACGGCAGGCGCGTCGGCGGGGCCGCTGTAGTGCGCCGCCACCTTGCTGCCGGTGGCTTTCCGGCTGGGCGGCACGTGCGCCACCAACATGTCCACGACACCCGAGCAGGAGCCCAGCACGCTGGAGCAAACCTGAGGTGAGAGAGTAGGGTGATGGTGTGAGAGGATAACAGCAGGCACGAGCGGCGTTACGCAAGCTCTCCGACGTGGGGCAAGCTCTTCGACAAGGGCATGCCACTAGCCAGATGCACTCCACTCTCATGAATTCACGAACGCACGAACTCACGAAGACAGCATAAAGGAAGCCTTATCTGCAACCCGCTCCCTCGCGTCAACCACACACCGTCCGCAGCATTTCCTAGGCAGCGCGTCGCAGCACGAAGATGCAACCCCGTTATATCACTTGCGTGCATTGCTCGCACAAACAAATACTAGAGGCAACTTTACCCCGGGCAGGGCGCACCTGCTTAAGCAAGGGCTTGGTGTCCAAGTTGTACGTCGCCGTCCGTAGGAAGACGCCCAGTCCAGACAGCATGGCTTCCACTGACTTGGGGTGCTCGCCTGGGAGGAAATGATAAACGATATGACGCGGGCAGGTTCCAAACATCATGCAAACCTTCGCGACGAGGGCGCCTCATACGGAAGCGGACACATCCGTACAACACGCGTCACAAATGGCACGCGCTACCGAGGCACCAGGTGCCCCCTCAGGAGCAACTGAATGCTTGCCCCGGCTTGTTACAACAAGCATGCGCAGAACCCTAATGCTGCGTCATTACTTCCCTTTAACGGTCGGCAACCAGCTGTCGAGCCATCGAGCACTTAGTCCTTAGGCGAGCCTCACTACGACCCGGTTTTCCGCCAGCAGAGGCTCTAGACGCCGTTTCTTACGCCAAATCCCATGGCACCGTTCCCATCAGCACCACTCAGCGTTGGGAGTCCTCTTCGTGGTCGGATCGGATGGCCCACACGAGGCAGGCAGCAAAGTTGTGCGGCTGCCGGTGCTACGGTTGCCGCGCGGAAAAACCCTATCCCGGCTTGGCTGCCTCACCAATGACAGCGCTGTACATCTTGTAGAGCGGCTCCAGGATGAACTGCACGAAGCTGCGCTCCGAGCCGGCCCCGCCAGTGCGCGCCGGCGTCCGGCGGAACACCCGCTCCTCCGGGTGGAAGTAGAGGTCACCCCAGAGCCGCTTGGCGAACTCCCTACACGTGAATGGCAGCGGCGTCGGCAACATCGGCACCCGGCAGCAGCAGCAGCAGCGTTCGGGTCGGCGGCGCGCGGGGCTCGGCCACCAGTACAATACGAAATTTTTTGACGCCTCCATGCGTTTGCGCTTGAGATGGCAAGATGGCCCTGAGAAGTGCCGGCATGTATCCCGCGGTGAAATACGCGTGCTGGGGTCCAGCGCCGGCCGCATCAGAATGTCGGGACTGAAGTTCGCTTTAGCGGCGGCTGCACACGCGCGGGGCTCGATGTGACCATGCGACCCACGCGCTGTAAGACACAGCAGTGCAGGGCGCCGCAGCGTGCAAGCAGGTACCAACCACATCACGCATTTAGCCACTTGCCAACAGCCACCATGAATGAACCCGAACTTGTGGAGCGGACGGGGCACAGCCAGCCTCCCAACGCAGGCTGCTGGCTCCAATAGACGTGATCCCGCTGCAAGATCCGCTGCGTGCCCACGGAGTACAGCGCTGCACATCCCGAGTGTGTGCGGCCTCTGCCCCGACCGCAGGTCCGCAGACCGCGCATCCCGCCAGCACCAAATGCCTCCACGGATACCGTCCCCTCAGCCAGCCCCCTGCCCCTGGCAACTTCCCGCCGTCCTCCCGAATCTCTCCCACCCACCGCGGGTCAAATCCGGCGCCGTAGATGTCCGCGTATAACCGCGCGAACGATTGCAGCGTAAATGACCAGCCCGACGAAGCAGCGCAGAACGCCACATTGCCGCGCACCGGGTCCAGCAGCTGCTCGGGGGGCACCTCACCGCCTAACGCACAGCGGCATGGTGCAGGGGCCGGGTCGGGACAACACCATAGGGCAGGCGTTCAGTGTTTCGTCGTGGCCCCAAAGCATCATCCACGCATGTGGACCGGCGGAAGACGCGTGCCATAGCTGGTTACGGTTGAAGGACAAATTATACCTGGCAGGCACACACTGCTCAGCGGAGGCCATGTCGCGACATGGAGGCGGGGGTTGGAGGTTTGCCGTCGCGACCTTTGGATGAACCCAACCCTTGCGCAAATTCCCAGCCCAACACCGGCAGCCAGGTCCTGCAAGCCCCGGCCCTCTTCAGTGTGCTCACCGCAGCACGAGGCGATGAGGTTGTTGACCTCCTCAATCGTGTGCCGCAGCTTGTGGTAGGCATCCGACGGCGGCAGCTTCAGCTCCGTGATCAGTCGGTCCACCTACGGAGGCATTCCACGGCTCGTTTACGTTAAGAACGGCTTGCACACGTCAGGACCAGCTTCCCTAATGGTTTGCACGCGCGCCCTTCACGCCGCGGGGATGACCCAGCTTTCCGCACAGCCATTTGCCAGAGCGCCCCATCGGGTTGCGCGATTGCAAATGCCATACGTTGTCCAGGAGGCAATGCAGCCGCGTACAGGAAGGCAAGTCCATTCCCTCGCCGTATCGGTCCAGCCTCTCTGACTAAGGGCCCTGCCATTAAGCTGCCTCCCCACATCCGGTTGAAAGCTCCCCACGTCCGGTTGAAAGCTCCACACATCCGGTTGAAAGCCCCAAACCCACCTTGCTGATGATGAGCGTAATGCTTAGGCCCTCCTGCAGCGCCTGCCGCACTGCCCGCTCCGCAACCACCATAATGCCCTCAGCCGCGTCTACCACCAGGAGTAGGCCGTCAGCCAACCGCATGGCCGCCGTCACCTGCATGAAGCCAAAGACAATGGAATAAAGAGCATGCTCGGGCAACTTCGACAAAAAAATTGTTGATGACTCCCGAAACGCGCATCGGACCATGATATGGCCGTCAGCTGGCGCGTACTGCAGGTTGGGAGTCGTACTCAAAGCTGTGACGACCGAAACCAAGTAACCGACGGCAAACATTTTCACGCATGACTATGTTAAGGCCATCCAATCCGTAAACCTCAGAAGGCCTTGTCAGTCCCATGTACAGATGTACAGCCCGCCCTGATACCAGAAACCCCTCGTAGGCAATTGCCTCTCTGTGCCCTACGTACCCCGCGTTTTGTGCCACCCCCAACGGCCTTGCGAAACCTACGCCCTCTCCGGGTGCCCTGTTCGGAAATTTACCCTTTGCGCGTCCCCGCCAGCGGCACCGTGTCTAAGTGCAGAGGCGTGAGCTTACGTCCCCACAGCCCAGGCGTGCCTGGCGTGCCTCGTAAACCCGACCCGCATATCAGGGGCACGCAATACCACGGATCAAGCCCACCGCACCTCGTCATTGAAATTTACGTGTCCCGGGCAGTCCAGCAAGTTGAGCAGAAATGACTTCCCGCTGTGGCCCTCCATGACCAGCGACATCGGCATCATCTTGATGCTCATGGCACGCGCTTGCTCGTCCAAACGAGTGTCCGTAAAGCGCAGCTGCTTCCCAGCGGCCTCCTGTGGCGTGTTAAGCCTCTTCAGCTCGTGGGTCTGCAGGGAGAGCGCAAGAGACGGGAACTGCACGTCACAGACGTGTGTCTCGTACACTGCACCGTGCGCGCATGACCATCTGTTGCCATTGCACAGAACGTCGTTTGGACTGCCATCCAGGTGGGAACGGCCACAGGAGCCACGTTCACCGCAGCAGCCCGAATCATCAACCGGCACGCGGGTAATTTTCGAGGTACATCGCTGAGTAATACGTGCTGAGGCCTGGGCTCTGTACTCGGGCTAGGCCATGCTTGCTTGACGGGCCTGGGTATACTGTGTCCCCCCAATTGTTATGCACTGCCCCCCCTTCACTAGGACGTTCCCGTATTTGCTCAAGCTGCTCCGCCGCTCCCTTGAATGCCTCTCTATGCCTACCTGCTCGACAAACATGTCCATGATTGTCGTCTTGCCGTGGTGCAAGTGCCCGACAATCGCCACATTACGAACCAATTCTGGGTTCGCCATCAAAGTGGCCAGGAACTCATTGCTGTAATGCGTCCGCAACGGCTCTGACTCAAGAGTCTCAAACTTCTTAATCTTGATGGGCGCCACGATAGGCACTTCCAGCGGCTGCGCGTCCTCTTCCATAACCAGAGTCTCCACTTCAGGACCATAAAGCTCTTCCGCTGATGGATAGTACTTCTTGTCCTCGTGCAGGACCACCGCCATGCCCCCGTCACCTTGCTCGTCATCTGCAAGTATCGGATTGAACGCTCCGATTAAGCTGCATGCCAAGCCGATAGTCGTGAAGACAGACCCCTGCCTGCCCTTTATGGGCATGTTCCGATCGCGTCCGAACCCCGCGGCGGCGGTTATGCCCCCACAAAGCCAGTCCCGGGAATAAGTAGAAGGATCAACATGCAGTCCCATTATCACACGCTGCGGCTTGCCTTCTTGCATGGCATCGATGTCGTGGTGCCTGGCCCCCTCGTCGTCGGCGCCCTCATCGTCAACAAAATCATGCTGGTGATGCTGCTCATCGTCCTCCTCCTGTAAGATTCATGAAGACTAAAAAGCGTAACGATACAGACTCCAGCCCGAAAGAATGCTGGCGCGCTACGCGACTGGCGGCGATCTCCGAACGACCGACCTCGCTATCCTCCAGAGCTGGTCCTATGTAGTTGCCAAACTCATCATAAAGGTCGTCCGCCATGGCCGCTGCCACCGCTGCCAGCGGGCGGCCCCTCCCGCCCGGGCTGTTGGGACTTTCGCGCTGCGCTCACTGGTCAGAAGTCCTTTAGGCCCCCATTTCCGTTTCAGATGCCCCGCAAGGGGCTCACGCTCCACACAGTGTCAAGCTGAACGAATACAAGTAGTTTGCAGGCCTCGGCGAGGGACTATCGCACACAGTAAAGTTATGATATGTAACTGACTTTAGAAGGTGCACACAGTATTATTCACAAAGTTGAACCAAAGCCGACTGTAATATGTGCTGTTGAGAGCGAATGTTGCCTTCAGAGGAGAGAAAGCGGGAATCAGTAGTCAGCAAAAGTACGAGCTTCGACCCATATAAGTCCCCCGGCTCTTAAGAACGTTCCAATCTAGTTATGTATAAGTCCAAGCCATGGGGCAACTGGTAGCGCGAATTAACCCATTCGGAACCAAGGGTCGTTTGTCAGCTGCCTTGGTGCTGCCTTTGCTGCCTCCCATCCAGTCCAATACTTCGATGCCACTTTAAACCAGTGCATTTCTCCACCGGCACCTGTTTTCATACGCCTTAGCTTCGGATTGAATGTTTGGGAGGCACTTACTGATCTCCCTAGCTGCACTAACCGTATACGTCCGTATCCGCCTTAGCTCTAGCTAACAGCCATGCGTGGCCATGTCCACCCACCAGCGAAGGCCCCCGCGCAGCTCCCACAATCTGGAGAGCCCACTGGCCCATGTGCCTATGTTTCCATGTGGCTTGGCATTCAGGGGTGGAGGCACTGGTGCGCGGACTTAAGCATGAGAGAAACGTTGCTAGCTGACATGTTGTCCGACTTCCTGCAGCTGGCATAACTTACAAGCTCTTACATCCTGAGATGCAAGGAGCTGGAGTATTTGACAGAGCTGGCCAGCAAAACTTGTGGTTCAAACTGCAATTCATAGGGTTCGGAAAAAGCTACTGCAGCACACATGTAACCGTTAAACTCTTATCGCACTTTGTACCGTGCTCAACGGCCCATCCCAATACTCCCTTTCGTTGGCACGAAAGGCGTTTGCTGTGACTCCCCAAATATGCAGGCCTATGCAGATGGGCCCAAATACGACCAAGCCCAGGATCTCGAAGGTTTTGCCGCTTCCCACATCCCCCCAAAAGGTCACCGGATTGCCGCTCGCTGCTGTGGTGTCCGGCTGCGCAGCCCACCCAGCAGCTCACCTAGGATACCTCACGCCTCCCAATCGCGGCACAACAAACACCACGCTATTCTGCACCACACCATGCAAGGCGGTCACAACATGACGCTAAAGTGCGTACTTCGAAACGCAGCCACATACATAGTCGCTCCCGAACAGCCGACCCACTTGGGACCACCACAGGGCAGGCACCTCAACACAATTTGTCCTCACGAACGACATCCGCATAAATGATCAGAGGCCTTGAGGATGAGAATAAAAACGGGAGTCGGACAAACGCCACCGCGCACTCCGCCGTGCGTCACGATCGCTCGCGCGGAAATCACGGAGGCGCTGGAGCCGTCAAAAAGATCAGGAGTCGAGGAGGAAAGAAGACGCGCCCTAGCAGTGGAGAACCTCGCCTCAGATGGGACGCGACGGGCTCCGCCAGGGGCGCGCCACGCCGGTGAAGATGCTTCGACGGTCAAAGTGAAAGCTAAACACAGTCATTGCGTAAAAAAACCATATCGATGCGCTAAAGACATACCACATTACAAGGTAAATTAACACACACACTGGATTCATTGAAGCCCGCATTCGAGGTCTAGGCCGTGGTCGCATCATGGGCCACGGGCGACTGCACGGGCGGCCCAGCAGCGAACCATCGGCACGTGTTCCCCTCCCCCCCAGCCACGCGCGCCCAGGTGCCCGACGGCTATGCACCAGCTACACTTCCCGTGTCGAGTAACCTGTCCTTTTCTGTACCTCCCTCCCCCAAGCCACGCCACGACAGTTGGTCGCCGGCGTCGCCGGCAGGACAGCGCTCCACGAGGAGCTCTCCACAACCCGTCCGTTTATGCACGCTATTTGTAGGTTTATGTTTCAATCCCGGCCGGCACGGCCGCCGGCCGGGCTCGGGCTGGCCGGTGTGGCTATGGCGCGAGTCGCCGCGTCTATCAGTGGTACAGCGCCGCCTGGGCCGCGTTGCTGAGCGCCAGGATGCGCCGTTTGGCCTCCTCGCGCTCCAGAGTGAAGTACTTGACCAGACGGGTGCGCTCCGCCTCATCCGTCACCTGGTGGGTGCAGTGGCGTGGCAAAGCGAGATTTGTTCGTCATACAGGGCAAGGTGGCGGGCAGGCGGGTTTCGAGGAAGACCCGTGGACAGGCGGCCAAGCGGGCGGGTTGGTTGTGCCGGCAGGTTTGGTCCGGATACATGGCGCGCCGGCAGGACTGGGATGCTGGGAGTGCCGCAGAACACAACGCAGTGTGTATTGGATATCGCCAGGTGCACGAGGGCCCTAAGCGGGTGCGCCAGCCGTCAGCTGCGCGGGATGGACGCCGGGGGTGTGCAACTGCTTAACGCCCGTAGACCGGACCCCCTCCCTCTGACACCCCCTGTGCTGTGTCAAAAGGCCCACCAGGCGTCTTCGGCGCCTAACTAGCCCACCCGTTTCCCGCACCGCATCTGTATGCCATACCTGCTCTGCAACAGGCCCCACACGCAGCCCACGCATGGCACCGCGACTGCTGTGCGACGGCAACCCACAACCCCAACCTACTTGTGTCAGCATGCTCTGGCGCTCGCTCTCCTTCGCAATCTCCTCCTGAAGCACCACCCGCAGCTCCTCCTCCCGCCTGCTCCCCGGCCTGGCCACCTCGTGCACCCCCGTGTACCGCCCGCTGGCGGCCGCCTCCGCCGCTTGGTCCGCGGTGTTGGTGGCTTCGGCCACCTGCTCCTCCACCGTGGGTTGCCGCGCGCGCGACCTTGCGGTAGGCATGGTGTACGGGGCGTAGGGGCTGGGGCCGGCGCCGGCGCCTGTCGATTGCCCCACGGGGGTGGCGGGGGATGCCGCCGTGCTGGCGGCGCCGTTGGCCCGACGAGCATCTACAGGGTGCGGCACAGGAAAGGGAGCGGCAGAGGCGATGGGGTGGGTTGGACAGGGCGTCGGTGGACCGAATCCGTCACGGCGCTCGTCTCCGTTGCTAATGCCGCACGCGACATAGGATGCCGACAGGAGCTGCCTCGTGCCTGGCAAGAGCAGCGCCGGCAAGGGGATCAGAGACCGGGCTGAGGTCGTTCGGCGGGCTGCAGGCGCACTTACTGTCTTGGCAGCGATGGAGCGCTCGCCGCAGCAACTGCCACTGGATGCCTCGCCTCCCGCATGCCCCGCACGCGCTCACCCCTCCACCCTCGCCCCCTGGCTCTACCAGCCGCACCCCACCCCTCCAACCTCGCGCCCTAGCTCTACCAGCCGCACCCCACCCCTCCACACCCAGTATTTTCTGGCATCCACGGGTCTCCCTCGAAACCCCTCCACACCCTGGCCTCCTCAGTCAGCGCCCCTGTAAATGAGGGTCCCTCCCCCTCACCCGCCTGCAGAGCCTCCCACGAGCAAACACCTTGCCGACCCACCTGCACCAGCGCTGAGCGGCCGCATCTCGCCAGCTAGGCGGCGGGCTGTCTTGCCCATTTGCCCCACACGCGGGCTGATCATGGAGCTCATGTAAACGCGCCCGCCGCTGTAGCCGCCCCCGGGCGACATGCCCCTGTGAGGGAGGCGCGAGGCAAGCACGGCTCGGATGTGTCAGCCGTACTGCACGCCGTGCGGTAGCTGCTCGACAGCCGCAAGGCAGCTGCCCGGCAGCTGTGCGGCAGCTGTGCTCGTGTGGTGCACCGCAAGCCGCAAGCGCACCAGCAGCGTGGACACGCCTCGAGCGCAGGCCACTGCCGTTCACCCACGCCGCGGCAGCGACAACCCCCTCCCGGTGCCCTTCCGCCTGCCGTCCTCCGCGAGGCAGCCCACCAGCGGCAGGAACTCCTTGCTTGCTGACAGCGCAAGACCCTTCCTGGCTTCACTGCCTTCGTGCCTTGTCGTCTTCCCACACCGCGACCCGCCAGCGTCCCGCCCCCCCCCAGCGTGTGTACCAAACGCCTCCTAATCGGCTTGACTTATTCAATGCCGAGCCATGGGTTTCCTACCCCGCCCAACACCCCGTGGATGCGGTTTTTCTCGCATCCACGGGTCTTTCTCGAAACCCCCCAACACCCTAGATGTGTAAAGAAGTGGGGCAAGCACGGACCTGGCTCCTCGCGGCGTCGGCCCCGCCGACTTGGGTCGCCGGCTGCGTGGGTGCCTGCCCCTGGGCGACCGCTGCGACAACCCCTCCATCGACGCGTCCGGGGGACCCTCCAGCATCAGCGGCGCGCGGCCGCCGCCCAGGACCGCTGTTGCCATGACGGGCCCCGCGATCTGCAGCCCCTCCAGCGAGCGCACCACCTCCTCGGGCAGCGCCACGCTGCCCGTCTGGCGCATCCGCAGCAGCGACCCCCGAAGGACCTCCTCCTGCAAGCCCGCGCGGGAGGGGCCGGGTGCGGGAGAGAGGAGGCGGCAGTCAGCGGGAGGAGCACCGCCTCCCGGGTGGTGGCTGGGGTGCTTGGGGTGCTTGGCGGGCAAGCTGTGTGGCCCTGCCCAACCCAACGTGTGTGTTGGCCGCATGTAAGGGTGCGACGAGGGGACCGGGCTGTATATATGCGCCAACGCCAACACCCCGTCTGCGCAACACCCGCGTTCCGTTCAATCGGATCGACGTGCGCCGTCAAAATGCTGTGATGTCGCGACCGACCCCTAGGGACCGACCCCTAGGGACCGACCCCTAGGGACCGACCCCTCGGGACTCCGCACGTCCCGTCCCGCGCCGTCCCTGGCACTGGCATGCCTCCCCGCCGCGCCGTCCGTAAGTCCACCCGAACGCCCCACCTGCCGCTGCATCTGAAACCGTAGGTTCTGCATCTCCGCCAGCAGCGCCGCTCGCTGCGCCGCCAGCGCCTCCCCGCGCGCCGTCTTGTCCTCCAGCCGCTCCGCCAGCGCCTGCCGCTCCGCCTCCGCCACGGCCGCCGCCTCATTGGCCTGCGCTGCGATGTAGTCGAAGCGCTGCCGGAGCTCCTCGGCGCGCATGCGGCGCAGGTTGTCCAGCGCCTGCGTCAGACCATGGGCGAGCAGGACAGTGTCCGGACGGGCGAGGAGGCGGTGGCAAATAAAGAGTGCTCCCTCGGGTGCTCCCTTCCCTCGGGCGCCGTACCCTAGCCTATCCGACACTTGGCCTCACATGACCCGCACAACCCCGCCCCACCACGCCTGTTCTAAACGGGTTTTTTTTTCGGGCATCCACGGGTCTCCCCCGAAGCCCCACCTGCTTCCGGCGAGTCGTCAGCTCGTCCTTGGCGGCGCTCTTAGCGTGGAAGTGAGCCACACGGTCCGCCAGCTCGCCCTCCGCGCGCGCCTTGGTGGCGCGCCGCTGGTGCTCCCGCAGGTAGTCCTCCTCTGCCTTGATCTGCGCCTGCAGCTGCCGCAGCTGCGCGCATCGGGAAGGGAAGGGAGACGAGCCCGCACCGGCACCCGCAACCGCAGCGGGCCGGGGTCCAGGGACGGTGGTGGTGGTGCGTTGGTGGTGGTGGTTCAGGCAGTGGAATGAACCCCCAAGCGAACCCATGTACCATGTAGCCCCAGCTAGCACCAGACCGCCTCTTCCCCTTCACCGATTCACGGACTCCTCTACCCGGTGCGCCTGGGAACGTTTTGAGGAAGACCCGTGGATGCGAGAAAAAACCGTTTAGGAAAGATGTTTCGAGATGCGCCTGGGAAGGGAGGGCGTGCTGCCGCCGTGCGAGTTCACCCACCCACCCACCCAGCCACCGCCGCCACCACCACAGCGCCGCCGCCGCCCCTCACCTCGTCCCGCTGGCGCAGCATGTCCTCCACCTTGCGCTCCTTGGTCAGTATCTCCTGCCGCCGCTCCTCCAGCAGCTGCAGGTTGTTGCGGTAGGCCGCCTCCCGGCGGGCCTCCACCGTTGCGATGCGCTGCCGCTCAACGACGGCGTGGTCTGCGCGCTCCGCCTCGAACCGCACCTGCGGGCCGCAGCGGGTGCCGCCGACCGTGAGCAGGGGCCCGGCGCGGCAGAAGGTGGCGCCTAGCCCGGGTGGTGGCTGCCCTCACTCTCCGGGTGCCCGCACTGCGCGAGCGCTGACGTGGCCAAGCGGCGGCACCACACATCCCGGGTTCGTGGCGGCAGGCCAGGGACTATGGAAGCGGCGGCCGTGCAAGTGGTGATGGTGGTGAGCGGCTGACACCTCGAGGTCTGTATGTGTGTGGATGCGCGTGTTTCGTGCTTTTGTGTGTGTGCGTGTTTCGTGCGCTTAGGTGCCTGGCGAGCAGCGTGTCGGAAGAGCGGGCGCGGGGACCAAGCCCCCCACTGCGTGCCTCCTCCGCCGACCCGCAGTGCTGCCAGCCGACGCGTACGCCTAGCAACCCCCCAAGGCCCGAGCGCACAGCCCCCCGCCCGCCTCTCCCAAGCGCACACCAGTCTGTCCTCCACCGCTTGGACCTTGGCCGCAGCCGCTGCGCGCATGGCTTCCTCGTGCCGGTTCGCCGCCTCCAGCCGGGCGGCACGGTTTTCAGCCACCTGCAGGGGCACCGGATGCAACCCGCAACGTGAATGGCAGTGGCAACATCCCAACCTGCTGCGGAGCTGCTGCCGTGCCAGGGACAGGGGCGCGCTGCGCTGGCGAAGCCAGGGGCTGCTCGATTTGGGTCATGGAGACGTGGTTCGAGGGGCGCGCCTAGGAGAAGTGAATGCCCTCCGGCCTGCCGCGTGCAACCACCGTGATGCCATGCGGTGGTGAGGTGAGGACAGGGGCGAACTGGTGCCGCGAGCTCCACGCATTGGCACGCGGGACCCCACGCGTCGTTTGGCATTCTGCCTCAGGGCACGACGCAGCGGCGATACGCAACGGCTGGAGCTTCGCCCGCCTCCGGCCCGCTCCAACTCTTACACTAGCGTTGACCCCGACGCCTGCGTTACCGTCCTGCGGTGCAGTCGCCCGGCCGGCCCAGGGCGCGCCGAATGTCTCCTTCCTCTAGCCCCGAGCCGGCACGTTGTTTGCAGTGCCGCTGACTATGCCGATGCGCATGCCACCCACTCACCCGGTTATTGTGCTCCGCCATAGTCTCACGCTGCGCCTGCCTGTCAAGGTCAATGTTTGAGTACTTCTCCTCCCGGCGCCGCTCACGGTCCCTCCACGCCGCGTTGGAATCCGCCGTCAGCTCCACCTGTTTTTGCAGCTATGAGTCCGGGAGGACAGTGTGCAGGGGGCATCCAAGTGTCGTACAAGGTTATTTGCGTTTCTTAGGATCAGGACAGGTTAGTCGGGCGGTGGCGGGGCAGGGAGTAGTGAATTATGCTTGTGATTCGGCCATGTTGACGGGCGTGCGTACGACGGGGCTGCCTGGAGTGTGCTGATGTCTGTGGTACGCCCGTGTGTGTTTATACGGAGGAGGGCCGACACGCAATGCATTGCGGGTGTTGGATGGGCCATGCATGCCGAGACACGGGGCGGAGGTTGTATGGGACACAACTAGCGTGTATTTGTACGTATTTGACTGGCCCGACGCCCTCCCCGCCTCCTTGAAAAGACCTTATCAGCAACTCAAAGTATATACTTACCGCCTGCAACGTTTTCAGCTGTCTCTGATACTGCATTTGCGCTGTATGCGCAAGCGAACCCAGATTCCTGCGAGAGGACCATACTCAGTGAGCAACAGGCGCCGAGAAAGTGCCAACCCCATGAATAATTGCTTGCCTCAAGTCAATGGGCGACGACGCATCTGCCATGCTGTATGCAGGTATGAGCTCCATGGTGCCCTGCAGAGTCACAAGGCTATGTGTCATTGGCATCCGCTGTCAACCCTGCGGACAGCCTAAGGCAAATCTATCTATACAGTATATTCGTAGAACTGCTACCATTTATTATAGTTCGAGCGTAACCGGGAGGATGCCAAAGGGCGCCGGTGGGTGCTCATGACCGCGGCAGCTATGCTAGGCACAGCAAGCCCGCCTCATCCGCCTAAACGGCGACCCACCAGCTGATATAGAGCCTGTAACAGAGCGGCTTTCCGTCCGTGATGTGATGTTGCTTTGACAAACAGCGCAGAGTCGCGCTCTGCGGCGTTTGGTCCTGGGTCGCAGTCCTGAAGGGTAATAGGTGTAACACGTACAATAGAGAGCAGCGCTAGAGTTTGACAGGAAAGGATGGAGGCTGATGTGCAAATTGGCGTGGGTACTGTAGCCGGTTGCTCGCCGTGTGGTAGTACTCGATGCGTAACCTATCTCGGCGCGAAGAGAAGACGAGTGAAGAGAAGACCACTATGGCAATGAAACGCAGCGCCTCGGCATGGGCTCACGAGCGAGACGCCAATGCCGTAGCTTGGCGTCCGTCGGCATCTACTGCACCCATTCTATCGATCGTCAGACGACCAGGATTCACGCATGCTTTCAGCTGTTATCGTGTCATTGAGACAAAGTACATGGTAATAGGCGGTTATCATCTTGCGGGAAAAGCGATTAACAGAGCTGTCGTGTTCCATCGTGTTTTCGTGGTGAGGAGGTTCAATTGGTGGGCGCAAGGCTTGGTTGGACTCCTGTAAGTGACAGAATGGTATGCTTGTTGTAAATCTGGGCTCGAAGTCTGGTGTGCAGGGGTGTGCACCGGATAGACTTCTAGCTGGGTTCCCAAGGATTGCTGCCGGGGGGCGAGGGCCACAAATGCACAAAGTGCTCGAAGTGCTATGACCACCAAAAATGCTATCAACGACGCGAAATGCTACCCTCGGGCGCAAGTGCTAACGTGTACGGCGCCACTCGCCCGCCGCACACAGAGCACGGAATGCATAAATACGGGGACCCGGGCGCTTCTCATTGCCCCTCCCGCTGTATGCGGACGTAGGTGGTCATTAGCGTGAAAGCATTTAAGAGGTACTTAGAGTCGCACTGCCAGCGCAGCGGCCGCCGTAGCGCCCCACCGGTCCCAGACCGAGACGTGCAGCCCAAAATGAGTGCCAGGCAGATCCTTACTCGGCTTAACACTACCAGAGACCAGATGTCCCGACCGTCGCCAGACGCGCCGGCCCTAAAGGTACACTCACATAGCGTAACCTTCACAGATTAATGCATTCAGACACAATGCATCAACCTTTGAGGACGCCATAACACACACGCTGACACTGTTGAGTCCACATCAATTACCGTAGGCTCACCGCAGCATGACAGCTCAGGGCGCCAGCGGCGCCACCCTGGCCGAGACCTGCTGCGGTGTCTCCCCACCCCCTGGCCCCGGCCGGGGGCCAAACACAAACGAGTGCAGCATAATCATACCGGTACCTCACCACTGAGATCACAGGGTAAATTGCATATGATGGGAACACAGAAAATCCAGACTTACGGAACACGCTTGGCCCACCACCCCCGGACACCACGGTGCCGGTGCGGGTTTTATAAGCTTGGTCCACACATGCCGTGCCCCTCCGTTACCGTTACCCCTTACGTGACAAACCCTTGCGCCCAAAGTGCACGTGCCGGCACCCCAATCTTAAGACGCTTGTTTCCTACAAGCGAGAAAGCCTGGCTAATGTCCATGCGAAGAAAAACGACATCGTGTGTTCCCTAGTGCATCTTACTGATTGGCATCCTCACGTCTCACGCTGCAGGGCAACAACTTGCCGACAAGCGCACACAGCGAATGCGAATGTTCACAGCTCCCTCTGAAAGATGAAAAAGCTTTATCGATTGAATGTGCTCCTCCGCAACTCACCGCACCCGGACGGTGCGTCCGTATTATCTATGACCGTTCGGCGGATTACTGGCCTTCAAAATGCCAGGCCGTATGGCGTGGAAATACGGCCTTTTTCATCGCTGGGCGTTTTGGTCGGCTTATTTACTCTTACAGTAGACATTTTTGGAAACCACGTTCCACACTGTATAAACACCGGGGAACGTGGAGTGCGGGTTAGGAAACCAATGTTTTACCACCTGCTTTGTAGCTTAACTCTTGTCACATCATAAAAGTTACCGGTATATAGACCGGGCTATGAGGATTGAGCCGGCGGCTACTCAGACTGTCACGGCCTCATCGGAGTAGAAGGTGCGCATACGAAGGTTACATATAATAGCATTCTGCCATCGCTGCTCCGTCGCATGGCTGCATAAGACGTCGGAAACCGTTGTTGGGCTAACGACCCTGCTCACAAACCGACAAAACCAATTATAGGCGGCCCTCTTGCTCCAGAATGACGCTGAGCACATCATTTTCCTCGTATAGGTTTGCAGCGAGCAACGCCTCCATTGAAGCAGCCTGTCGTTGTTCGTTGCCGGGACAGGCGACACAGGTGATGAATGACCGGATCATGTTGCAGTCTGCCGTGCGAAGCATCTACATGCTAGGTCAGGTTCCGAGAAATCAGCGTCAGCACAACGCGCTGTCGCCAATATCCTGCACTCACTTCCTTAAAAAACGTGACCCACCTGCTGCTTCGTTCTTGATGTCGCCCCTTCCAACGACAACGCGCCAGTCGCCATTACCCGGTGTCGTGTAGCTGCGTGCGCCGCTGGCAGCGGTGCCGACGGGCGATGTGGTTGCGGTCGTGGCTGGTGCCGGGATTGACGATGTTGGTATTGATGCTGGTGCTGCTCCATCTCCTCATCCGCCTGGGGGGCGATTGCGCGGAAACAGCGTCAGCAAGGCGGCATTCTGCCTAAAAGCGTGCGGATCAAGGCAAGGCGCAAACTCAAACGCCCTGGCGCCGCAAGCTCCTTACGATGCCGCAAGGTCGGCAACCTCACTTGCGACAGGATGTCCACCAGCGACTCGTCATAGCGCTCCATTACGCCATTGCTCTCAAGCCAGGTCAAAGAGCTACCGCAGGCCGACTGCGAGTCCACCGGCGCCGCAGCCTCCGAAGCTGCATCGCACGACGCGACGATGGCGCCGGACCCAGCGCTGTTGTGTCTGTGCACATGAGGACGCTGCCCCATGCCATGCGGAAAGCGGGAATGCTGAGTTTGGAGGCCTGCATGCGCGACGCCCGCACCTGCATTTGACATGTGGCCGCCATGCTCGTTAAATCCAAGTCAGCAACTGAAAACGATCCAAGTAAGCAACTAAAAACGATCAGCAATGCCGGGATAGCTCTTGTGCTATTGAATGGGACACATCGCCCTCGCCCTTGTGCGCATTGAAGGAGATGCCGGCGTGAGGCGCACGGATACCGCTCGTAACATGTACGGGCATGACGCACCCGAGGCTGCCTTGCTCGTGGCACTGTCACCGTTGCCGTGTCCGTCGTTATTCCCCTGCGCCCAAGCCCCATCCGGCCGCGACGCCCACTCAGGCCCAGAAAGCTGGGCTGAGCCGCCAGGCACCGGCTCCTGTGCTACTCCCGGCGGCGGCTGCACGTCCCACCGCTGCCGCCGGGCCATCTCATCCAGCATGACCGCCATTCGTGACAGGCTGACGGCGCTGCTGGAGGGCGTGTCGCTGCACCCTCGCATAGGCGCCATCGTGGCTGCATGGAAGGAGGGCGTGGGGAACGCGGTGGTCTCGGTCGCCCCGGAGCTGCACGGGCTGTGCGGCGCTGGCCGTCCGGGGTACTGCAGCTGCTGCGGCACGCCGCCGGCATGCGAGGCGTGTAGCGCAGCAGGCGCAGAGCCCATACTTGCGAGGCCGTGGCGCCCACCGGCGGTGTCGTACGCGTGCGTCCTCGGACGCGACGCCAGCTGCGGGGGTGGGGCCATGTGATGCTGCTCCGACGAAGGTGATTCCCCGGGGAAGCGCTCCTTGCGGTGCGCTGCCGTGGCCGCTGACGCCTGGTCCTGGAGCAGCGACGCTGGCGCCCATCTTTCCACGGCGCCGTGCGGGCGCATGCCATCGCCGCAGCCCCCACCAAGCCCTGTTTTTGCGGCCACCGTAGCACCCCGCCCCGCCGCCATCCCAAGGGGCTCCGGTTCTGAGTCGGCCACGTCCACGAAATAGAACGCGCCGTTTTTGCCGATTGCCGGGTCGTAGCTGAGCACCTTCCTGCCAGCGCGCTGATCTCTGGCGCCGTTGGAGAAAGCGCCCGATGACGCTGACGTTGCAGTCGCCGCTTCGTCCGTTGCCCCAAAGCCGTTCTGCGCTTGCCATCCCAACAAGCTGGAGGCCGCCGCCACCACCGCCTCGCTGGGGGGTACGATCATGGCAGAAGCCATCGGCCCCTCCTGACTGTCGACAAGGACCTGCATGCTTTGGAGCAGGGGTTCAGGCGCACAGGAACTGACAGGAACGCAACTCAACTAACCAACGCTAATCAGCTCGGCAACAAGTCCACAAAGCGTTAGCCATGAACGAACGCCATAATTATTCTGCGACATTTGGAGTGAACCAGTTCGGAACATATACACAGCATCAAGTGCTCACCTCATGCACTGGCACAGCCTCAAACTGCTGCATGGTAGCGTCCACGGTAATGTTGCGCGGCCCGGATGGCCTGCACATGGCTTGCCCCAACGACGTGCCCGAGGCGCTGGCGGCTTTCCGCGCCGCAACCGACGCAGCTTCTCGCTGCGCCTTTCCTCCCCCAGCTGCGCTCACTGCGGTTGACGCACAGCTGGAGTTCTGAAACGGGCCCTGCGCCTGCCAGTCCGCCATGCCGCCATACGCGTGGCGACCTGCACCCCGCGAGTGCGCTGCTGTGGGCGAACAGCAGCTGCTGTAAAGGGGCTCCGATATTGCAACGTCAGCGCTTGGCGACGAAGCGGCTGTTGTGGCCGCTGCAACCGCAGCAGTGGTTGTGGGTATGGCGATGATTGCACCTGTCAGCGGGTTCGTGGTGTCTTCTGTTGCTCCATTTGGGCTGCCAGCACAGCTCTGCGGCAACGTCGCACCGGAGTTTCTGTCTACGCCGTCGTAGGAGCCACGTAACGGCGCTGCCATGACCACATCCGCAGCCGGCCGCTCCGTCTGCTTGGTGGCGTTGGCAGCGGCCGGCGCTGTGACCGGCACTGATTGCGCCGCGGTGTTAGGTTCCGGAGCGTGGCTGATTGTGATGTTGATGTGTGCACCGGGCGCAAAATGCAGCAGGGAGGGAACACCTGGTTGGGCCGCGAGGGAGGCCCGAATCGCTGTGGACTCTGCGACGGCAGCGGTGTCCGCTCCTGTAGGCTTTTCACCGGCGGGCGTCTCTGGAGCAACCACGGAAGCGCCTCCTGCGCTTTGGACGCTGGGCACTGCCGGAGGCTGCTGCTGCTGTTGCTGTTGCTCCGTGGCGGTGACGGAGTCTGTTTGAATTTCGGCGGAGCATTGAGCATCTCGCAGGGCCTGCTGCGCTGCCTCCAAGGCGTTCACCTGCAACACGACGCACAGAATCATATCGCGGCATCACAAATGCCGACCACGCCCCGTCCCACACCCAATCAAGGAAACAGGCCCACCTTGGACTGCGAGGCACGCAACACGAGGAGGACCTGGCCAAGCTTCTTCTTGAGCCTGCATGGATCGGAAAGCGCTAGACGTCGGAGACGCGCCCATTGGAGGGTAATTGGTGCATTCCGCCCTGGGGCCAGCCTTTACACCACATCGTCCAACGGGAAATAACACGACGTTCTCGCACAGTCCAAAAGCCACTTACGACTGGTGCTCCTTATGCAGCTGGCGGTTACTTTCCTGCAGATCTTGCTCGCGCTGTGAAATCGTCTTGGCTTGCTGCAAGGTCGGAGAAACGTGACACACGGCATTGGGAAGGAGTCTTATGTTCCATGGACGCCAACAGGACTCCGCTGAAATAGTCGCAACCAATCCCCTTAACCCACAACTTTTTGCATGTACCAAATCACATAGTTGATGCAAGCATGTGGGAGCCGGACGGAAGATTGATTGCCGGGGTTCGTGCATGACGGGGCGACGTGACTAGCCATATCGTACTGTATCTGGGCACGGAGGGCCTGCACATAACCTTACCTCGTCACGCTGTTGCTTAAGTTGCTGCACTTCCTGTCCCAGGTCCACAACCTGCACATCGAGGGATGCCACATGCGCGAGTGGGGTTACGGCGCGCAACACACCTGGCACATCACATGCACGTGGGCAATTTATCCCACCTGTTTCAAAAGCTTTGCAACCTTCTGCTTATCCTCGGGCCCTAAGTCCTGAAGCGTGCAGGTCCTCGCTACGGGTGGTACCAACGGCGGCGGGGATGGGGCCTGCGTACGGTGCAGCTGGTGCTCAACAGTTCATGCAGCGCATGACGCGCTGGGTTACCCAATCCAATCTGGAGAGCGTACGTATATGTCCTTAGTCAGCACAGCTGCAGCGCTGCAGCGAGCTCTACCTGCGGTGCGGACACCTTTCGGGCCAGACGCGGGCAGCTCTCACTTCTTCTGGCCATTATTGCAGGAAATCACAGCACGCTGCTATTCGCTGAACGTGCCCAGTATTTATTCGCTGAACGTGCGCAGTATTGGACTGAGGCTGAGCATCCATTTCGGGTCTAGACCTGACTGCACGGGCCTATTTTATAACTACAAGCATACTTGCTACTCCAGCAGCAAACTACTTCAATGCTGGTAACAAGTGAAAGGGTCGATAACTCACAGAGCTGCGTAAGAGCCAAGCTCCCGCGACAGACGTCCTTTTCGGCCTGGATCCTGTCGTATACTATAAGGTTGGCCGGTACCTACCTTCACCCTCGGCGCATTACAAGCCTTAGTAGACTGTTTACTACCAGCAAAGCGCGGGCTTCGTCTTACTTACCAGAGCTCTTGTTTCATCCGCGCCCTCTCACTTTCGCGGTCACGTAGCGCAGGCGTTGCTTTCCTGCCCCAAAACTATTTGCGCCTCATTTGGTTACCTCTGCAAAATCTGGCATTGTAGGGGCGGCTTCCGGCGCCGGTGTAGCGGCCCTTAACGGAGGCTTGAAACACTTGGATTAGCCAAGATGGCAAATTGTGACTGCACATGTCACAACAGCGATATTCGTGGTCCTAAGCGTGGCCACCTGGCTCAGGGTGAGCTGGGCTGGTAGGCCTCTCCTGGGTAGCTTTAGAGGATTGGCTGAAGCCGCGTTTAACACCCGATCTTTCCATCTCAGCGGTTGAGCAACGTGAAGCGGCTCGGAGGATTACCGAGGCAGCGAAGGCCGAGATCAGCAGGTGCGCGACATGGGCACGCGCATGCTTCGCCCATTCTCGCCATATTAACTTGTCACCCGCGCAGGTACTATGGTGACCAGAAGAAATTTGACACGATAGCTACCACAGCGTTGAAGGATGACTTCAAGCGGAAGGGCCGTGAGTTCAAGGAGCGCGACGCTGAGTCGCAGATGTTGGAGACGGTCTACCAGGTAAAATGCGAGCCAGTACTCATGCAAGTCCGTGTTGCTCCATACGTCGCTGACTTGCTGCACGCGTCGTAATCGTATGCAGAATGAACGGCAGAAGGCGTTGAACGCTATCCGGGCCGACGAAGAGGAAAAGATTGCTGTGGCCATGTCAAAGAGGCAGGTGGACAAGGAGCGACAAGATAAGGAGATCCAGCGCATCAAGGAGCAGAGCGAGGAGCTCCGGAGGTGGGTTTCGAAATTCCACATGGCACGCGGGGAGGGCAATCGTGGGCGTCCCGTTTCGCACGTACCCATGTAATTCGTCAGCAGCACAACGGCTGTCATGAACGAGGTAAAGTTGCCGTGCAGCGTTTGTAGCTGCTTAGCAGAGTGAGGGTTGCAGCTGTAAACCCTAGATGGCTGCCGTCGTCAACTGGCATGCCTTTTGTGTCTGCGATGTCGTATGCATGGGTGCGGCCGCGGCGCTGCATCCTCTTGTGCGACTGCCCCACAGCAGTGACAGCATCGACAGGCCAGACCCTGCCGCATCATCCCGACCGCTCGGCAGTTGTATCTGTATGTAACCTGTTACCCTCCTTGCTCCTGCTTCAGCTCCCTGACGTCCCTCCTCCTCGTCCTTGCCCGTCTGTTCCGCAAAGCCTCGCGGAGAAAATCCGCGTGGCTCGCGTAAACAAAGAGCGCGCGGACCAACTGGTGGAGAAGAAGGTTCTCACATCGCAGCAGCAGGAGTACGACCGCGCCATCAACCTGCACGTCAACCAGGCAGCCCAGGAGGCGGAGGCGCAGGAGGCGGAGAACCAGGCGAAGCGGCGGGAGGCCAATGTGCAGGCGCGGCTGATGCTGGAGGACCAGATGCTGGAGCGACAGGTGCGCAGTGCAGCCTGGGGGTTGGGCGCAGTGGCGACCATCAGACCCTGTGTGGCGCTGCTGGGCATGCACTCCACGGCAGGCATCTGAAACATAAGGATAAGGGTGTCGGCAGCTGTATTCTCGTTCCCCTGGAGGCGCCACAATCTGGGTACTCCTTCCCAACCTGTTGGGTCTGTTCGATCTGCGAGTCAGCCCCATGCTCCAGGAACCATCCTTCCTGACATCTGACGCGCACAACGGACGCTTCCCATCATATGACCCACGGGCCTAGGCCGGCAGAAGCCGTGGGCCGCCCTCTTCTGGGGTTATCGTGCGCATGAACTCAAACTTCACAAGCTGGTTTGCTGAGTCAAAGACGCAAAGCCGTCTAGTGCATTGTTCCGGTTCTTCCCATTCCTCACGTCCCCCCCCTTGGGCCGCGCGCTTCCCTGTCCTGCGCTCCATGGCGCACACAGGAAGCCGCCCGTTTGGCGGAGCAGGAGGCTGTTCGGGAGCGCGCCATGATTGACGAGGTGGTGCAGCGGATTATGCTGGAGGACGCAGCGGAGGTGGTCACCAAGCGGCAAAAGCAGCAGGAGACCAAGGACTTCATCGCAACCTTCCTGCAGCAACAGGACGAGCTGCGGCGTAAGGAAATGGAGGCGGCAGCGCAGCAGGATCGCAAGATTGCGGGTGAGGCGGGGGCCCTGGGGCGGACCTAGTGGCGGTAGGTTGTGGTATTTGTTGGGTTGGGCGACAGCCTATCGTGCCGGTGATCTGCAGGGCGCAGGTAAGGTCAATTTGGGGGGGGAGCTGGGTATGGCAGGCATGCAAGGGGTTGCCGGGATTTCGATGACGGAGAGTGGGATAGGAATCCAATCTGCCAGCTCAGGAATTCGACTGAAATACCCTGCATACGCCGACAGGGAGGGTATCCAATCCAAATCGCGACAGGGTGATCTGCACGGTCATTGCATAACTCTCTCAACCGTCTCCTTGGAGACGGTGACGCGTCTCCTTGAGACGGTGACGGTGGTACAGCTCGTGAGAGAGGAAAATGATATAGAAGAGGCGGGGACATGAAATCACTGTGCAGCGTTCGACGTCCCAAATGCTGCGCCAGCGCATGCGGATGCTGGCTGTAAGCAAGCAATGCATGTTGAAACCTGAAGACAGGACGGAATGGTGGGCGTCAGCCATGGAGGGAGTACGCTCCAGCCCGCAGCGGGTATAGCGCCTCCAGCGGACGGCACGCTGGTAGCGGAAACGTCCCAGCCAGGCATCTCCTTTGGACGCAGCCAAGGCGGCTGCAATTGGCGGAGCACCATCCTGAGTCGACGTGTGTGCAAGGGGTCACCCGGCAGCAGACCGATGTAGGGTTCACATCTGCAGCGGGCCGGGTCATCGGTACTCACGAGCTGCCGTCGCGACTCCTGGCAATACGCGGCATTTCCCCTATTGAGCGGCCCTCACGTCTGCTGCCCCTCAAAACCTCCTCCTTGCGCGCAGAGTACTGGCAGGGCGTCCACGACCGCGAGCGCGAGGAGGCGGAGCGGCTGGCGATGCGCAAGGAGATCGCGGACCGGATGTACGAGAAGGTCAAGCGGGAAATGGAGGCGGAGATGGCAAGGTGTGTGAGGGGGTGGCGCACAGTTTTTGTGAGGAGCTAGCACTTGTACAGGGAGTGTATTCACGACGCCTGCCGGGAGGAGGCTGGCCGTGTACATATTGGGGAGCAGCGAGGCAGGAGTTCTGCGGGGACGCGCTTGAATGGCGGGAGGCAGAAACAACCGCAAATGACGTGGTCCCATCCGCTTGCAATTGGCCAGGCGTGTGGAGGAGGAGGAGCTCATCAACCTGCTCCGCCAGGAGGAGGTGGAGGCGAAGCACCGCGCGGAGGACGAGGAGCGCAAGCGCAAATCGGAAGCGGCGCGCGCCGAGATGATACGGGCGAACCAGCACCAGATGAGGCTCAAGGTGGGCCGGCCGGAGGCTCCGACGGAACGGTACCCTTGACGCAATGGCGCGGCTGGGCAGGCGGAAGCCGCAGACAGGCTGCGTCAATAGAGCGCGTTCTCTAAAAGGAGGTTTTCGGGGAATCCGTCGCGCCAACACCTGACCTGCTACTTGCCGAACCAGCTCACGCGGGAGAGCGCTCACCCTTGCGCCTGCAGGAAGAGCGCGAGGCGGCTTTCCGCGCCGAGGAGGAGGAGTTCCGCCAGCGCATGCTCGCCAAGTTCGCGGAGGACGAGCGGCTGGAGCAGATGAACGCTCAGAAGCGGCGCATGCGCATGGCGGAGCACCAGCGCGAGGTGCAGCGCCTCATCGACGACAAGCGGCGGGCGTTCGAGGAGGCCAAGGCGCGCGAGGAGGCGGAGGACGCAGCCAAGTGGGTGGCGCGGGCGCAGGCGCGCGTAGCGTCCTCCATCAGCGTCTTGCGAATGCCTGTCCGTCGCTCTGTGGCACTTCTGGACGGCTCTCCCTGAGGCCTGCCAGCCAACCACGTCAGCCTCGTGTCGCTATGCTGGGAAAATTAGGCAATCTACACCTAGTTTTCTGGGCGGAGACAGATTGGCAGACCTTGACACCGTTACATGCGCCGTGATGCACACCGCGTATGGACAGCTGATGCCGACCGCCTTGCTCTCCGGTGCCTTGCGCGTTGAATGCTCCCTGCTTTTCCGCTCTTGGCGCAGGCGCTCGGAGGACGGGCGGCTCAACAACCTGGTGGAGGAGGAGCGCAAGAAGCTGCTGCGCGAGGCGGCGGAGCTCAAGGACTTCCTGCCGCGTGGAGTCATGCGGGACCAGGGCGACGTGGACTTTATCTCGCAGGTGGGTGGCGGACGGGGCGCAACGGCACGACCATGCGGCGCCGTTGCCGGAACTGGGGGGGTGATAAGGAAATCCGCGAATCCACGGCCGACAAACTGGGGGGGGGACCCTGGTGGGAGCACAGCAGCGGTCATAAGGCCTCATGACGCATCTTGCGAGCAGACCCTGTAGCAGGTGGCATGGCACTGGGCGGCACGGGCAGTGGCCAAGGGACGGCTGCAGCCGGGGGGCGCATGGGTGGGTTCTTGCGTTCGTGACATCGACAGCGCCTGCAGCGCCGCCGCGCCCCTACGGCCGGCTGGGTCATGGCCGACTGCTGGCGGCAGGGTTCCATTCTCGCACTTGTTGGTAGTCAAGGGTATGATGTGCCCGCTGGAAGGACTTCATACGGTGATTGCCACTTGATGCACCGTACGCGCCTTCTCCTCTCCTCCTCACCTCCTCACCAGGTGCTGGAAGAGATGCGGATAAACCGCGCCAGGCAGCAGGGCGGCCGCGCGTAATTGGCCACCATCCGTGGTCAGGTTGTGCGGCGTGGCATTGGCCAAGAAGGGCCGTAAGCCGCAGGTCTGTAGGGGGCCTCAGGGATGAACGAGGCTGGTATTTGCACCGACGATAAAAACATATGCCGGTCGTCCGCCGTCGATCGGGCGTCTAATGCGTGTGCAGGTTGGTTGTTTAGGGTGCTCGGAGGCTGTTGACAAGTCGTGTGTCCGGCTGAGGGCTGCGTGCCGGCGATGGCGAGCGTCGTGATGCCTGGGCCTGTCCGTGTATAGTGTTATGCTCGCGCAACCGTACAGGGTGTGCCACTCAGGCTAGTTACACAGGATTTGCTTTTGCGCATGCCCGGTTAGGAATCCGGGCTGAAACACACTGGGTGTGACAGCATGGTGCGGGGACATTCAACGGCGTCACGTCATGGGTTGCGGATCACATCCACCCGCGAGCGGCGCCACGGCATTGATGCATTGTAGAACAGCAATCCTTAGAGAGAGCGGGCAATGGTTGACGATTGACCTCGCCTGTAGATGAAGCGCATTTGTGTACGCACCAAGCGTAGGATGCGGCGGAGTATGGCGGTCTATGGTAGCTGGCGACAACGCGACGATCGTTATTTATCTGTCTTGCGAAGCGGCTGGGTTGTAGCGCGCGTCTTCCTGGCAGGACGATGCCAGGGAGGGCTTGTGCTGGCGGGGCAGGAAGGGTCCTCGGCGCGAGGAGGGGACGATGCTTGATCACAGAATGCACTCGTAACCGCCGGCGGTTGAACCGAACGCCCTAAGGACTGATGCACCAACGTGCTTCCAGTGCGTAGGGCGCAAGGCCGTCCGATGCCGTATAAAGGCAAGGCGGTGTCTTCTTGTAGGGCTCGGTCTCCACCAACTGGCACAGGGAACGGCGACGAGCCTGAACCCGTCGATGGGGCATAACGTGTTTTTCCTCCACTTGCACAGTCGAGACGGTATCTTCAGCAGGCTATTGCAAGAGCACTGCCGCATCGGCATTGCCGCGAGGAATTAAAAGTAGTATGCAGTAGGCAAGGAAGGCGTGCGTTTCCCACGCACAATGACCCGTGGGTCGACGTCTTTGCTTGGAACCGCGATTGGAGACTTCATCGCAATCCAGTTACATTGCGTTAAAAGAAGATTAATAACGACAAATTTGGTGTTTTGGAAACACGTTTTCTGCTATGCGGCATGCGTTTCCAGCGACGGGTGCAAGCAGGCAAGACGTAGGTGCACTTCTTCATCCACATCACTTTAAACGCGTCTCCATTTACACATAGAAAACTTGACCATTTGTGGAGGAAGTTTACCGACGCCATGGACTCGCGACTGTTCGAACGGTCCCAGGCGCACTGCACGCCCGGCCGTCAGACTCCGGCGGGATGCTTGGCTGGGTCAATACCCCCCCTCTCAACTTCTTCAGCCTTGGTTCAGTACCGACGAGCAGCCACAACCTAATTCCCTTCCGACACCTCTCATCCAACCCACCTCACGACCCGAGAGTGCGTTACCATGGACAGCAGCGCTGAGGGAATCAACGCTGCGGTAGCGCCGGCGCCACCACCTGCTGCCGCACCAGCGGCAGCACCGGCACCAGCAGCACCAACAGCAGCACCACCGGCAGCACCACCGGCAGCACCACCGGCAGCACCACCGGCAGCACCACTGGCGGCACCACCGGCCGCACCGGCTCGCGTAGCGGCCATGGCGGAGGCGGCTCCGGAGGTGGTCGCAGTGTCCAGCGACAACAAGGGCAGCAGCAAGCTGGGCCTGCTGTACCTGGTCACACGCGGCCAGCCAACCAACTACGACATGGTGGGGCCGTCGGTCGTTGCCTCGCGCTGGGGCTAGAGGGGGGATTGAGCCAAGCGCGCGCGCGCGGATACATCAGGCCACGCGTCAAGGACCGCGGTACACGGACGCGGACGCAGCGATCGCGGCCGGCGGCGGTCTGAAGGTTACCAACTGACCCGCGGGTCGCACGAGGCCTGCCCGGTGCCCATCCATCCGCACTGCGGCGTACACTGTACTTGCGCTGCCCTCTCCGCATCCCTCACCGCCCGCCCGCCCGGCCGCTCCCGCCGCACCCGCCGCCTTGCCAGCTGGTGCTCCGCACCCTCAATCGCGACATGGCCCTGCCCAACCACAACGACGACTACCTCGCGGAGAAGCTGCGGGACGAGCTGATGCCGCTGCGCAGCTGGATGCTGAAGAACCTCCCCTGGAGCAAGGGGCAGCTGAGGGTGAGAATGCCCATCCTCTCATACACCGCACTAACGTGTACGCTCGGTTGCCCCAGTTTCCCCGCCCTGGTACATGTTTGGGTAGGTGTAGGCTTCTCGCGCCCACTCCGCGCCGCCGCCATCTTGCTCGTGCCCTCCCCCCCGCCCTCGCTCTGGCGCCGACTTACTCTGCAACCAACCCCTGCACAGCCGCGACCGGGTGTCAGTTCCCGAGCCGCGGGGCCTTGGCTCCGAAACCAACTACCCCTCGCAACCCCGGCCTCACCCCGCAGCGCACGCTGGAGAACCCGCTGTGGGGTGTGCCGGGCGCCATCAACTTCATCGACGCGCGCACCAAGTGGTTCGACAGCGCAGTCCGCGATGCGCTGTCTGCAGGCATCAAGCAGGTCGGTGGTGCTTGTGTCACCCACACGGGACGTGAGGGCAGCACGTGAGAGCAGCCTTCTTCTGTCCTCTATTCCCCCAGTATGTCCCTGCCCCTATGCCGCCGCTCCCACGCAAAACACCGAAGAAAAATAGGACGTGGCGACCCGAGCACGCGTGCGCATGTCTTAACCCGCCCCATCACTTACAGTTTGCTACGCATGCCTGGTGAGGCGGTGTTGGGAGTTTTGCAGGCGGGGCGCATGGAGCGTGGATGTAGGACCCGCAAGTGATGAACCCGCCCCTCCGCTGCTCGATCGCGTTCGTGCCACCGCCCCCCCTCCTCCATTCCCCAAGGTTGTCGTGGTGGCTGCTGGGTACGACACGCGGGCCTACCGGCTGACGGTGCCGGGTGTGCGCTTCTTTGAGGTGAGCTCGAGGGAGGGTTGGCTGCTCAGAGCGCGCATAGGCGCGGGCGGGGGGAGGGAGGGACCGGACAAGGTCTGGGTGAGTGCATTGCATCTGGGTCAGCACCCAGTGCCCACTTCCCAGTGCACCTTTATTGGGATCCGCTCTACCGTAGTGTCAGCGTGGGCTTAGCGGCAGCTTGTGCGACATCCGGCGGGCGGGCGCAGCAACGCCTAGGGCCTCCTGCTGGCGCCACTATCGACGCCGCCGTAAGGGCACCCTTTGGACTCCTGCTCGCGTATGCAGTGGTAACAGTTACCCCAGACCATAAGGTAGGGCCATCGGACGCATCGCCTGACACTGTGTATGTGTGTGCGCGCGCAGGTGGACCTCCCCCCCGCCTCAGCCACCAAGCAGGGCCTGGTAGACAAGCTGGGGTTCGTGCAGGAACAGGTGCGTGCCGCGGACGGAGCGTCGGGTCCAGTCACCCAACCACGTGTACGATACGCACGATAGCGGTAAATTGCAACACGCGCTGACCCGACATGTACGGCACATCCCCAGCGCTCCTGCGCCTGCGGCCCCGCTCCGCCGCTGCGTGCATCAGAACAACGCCCGGCCGCGCCGCACCCTTCTGTGGACCCCGTACATCTGTGGACCCTGTACCCCTCTCACACGCAGCCATCCAGAACGCGCCGCATGCAGCCCCCGACGCCCAACCCCTCCGCGCTCCTCCCTCGGCCGCAGGCCCTCCGCCCCACATACGTGGCGGCGGACCTCGCCCGCGTGTCCCTGTCCGAGGCCCTGGCTGGCACCGGCTTCAACGCCGCGCAGCCCACCCTCTTTACCGTCGAGGGCCTTATCTACTACCTGCCTGCGCCCGCATGCGCCGGCCTGTTCGCCGCGCTGTCCGGCCTGTCGGCCCCGGGCAGCCGCATCTACTTTGACTTCATGGCCGCGGCCGCGCTGGAGGGGCGGGGCAAGTTCCCTGGCTTCCGAGTCACCCGCAAGGTACGAACAACCGAATACACGGACGAGGGGCAACCGAATTCAGTTAGCTCACACATCGACCGTTGCCGCCCTTGCTGCCACCCTCACTGCCGCCCTCGCTGCCGCCCTCGCAGTCTGTAGCCAACAAGGGCGAGCCCTTCCTGTCGGGCATTGAGTCCAGTCGCGAGGGGGTGGAGGGATACGTGGCGCCGTACGGGCTGCGGCTGCTGGACTTCCTCAGCCCCAAGGACATGGTCGGCCGCATGCTGCCGCACCTCCCCTGGAGCGAGGGCAGGCCGCCCATCGCCAGCTTCTACAGCTACGCCGCGGTCGAGAAGCCGGCGCTGTAGCGTACAGCGTGTTGGGAGATTCGCAGTGCGATGCGAGGGCGAGAGAGGTGACGGTGACGATGAGACGAGAGAGGGTGGCGATGAGGTTTGGCGCTGGCTGGATTTGAATACCGGTACACAGTAGCAGGGCAAGCGGTTTCGGCGGCTGGTGGGAACTTGGACGGCGTCGAAATGGAGCAGGGTGTTGTTATTTGCGGTGTCGAGATTATGAGCGCTGTACTAGTGATAGCGGCGCAGTAAGGAATCATCAGGCCGCTGGCGGCGGTGGTGGTGGTGGCCGATGGGGAGGCGAGCCCTCGGGCGATCCCATTGGTTTTATTGAACTAAAGCCTCCAGCAGTTGACGTGCGCCGGAGACGACCCGACAACCAGGGCTGCGTCAATCACGCCCAGGCAGGGACACCGACCATGGCGTGCCGCACGCAGCGACCTCGCACAGCCCGCGATCCACCGTGATCATCCAGGATCATCGCACCGTTAGATTTGTCCAAAGGGTAATGACTGAAATTGGCGTAGTTCCTTTATGTGTTATCACAAGTTCAGAACTGGATGAGACAAGGATATATTGGTTGATGTTTGTTGTGCGCCGGCGTTGCTAAATCCACGGCCAGATCCACGCTTGGGAAGCCGACCCTTATGAAATTTATTGGCAACACACAGCGCGTTGGTTTCCTGGTTTCATCCCGTTAATCAACAAACACAATTTACCATGCTTATCCCTCTTTCCTACGCACACTGCATGCACCGGTCCCAACCCCTCGCCCGTGTTCTTTTCGCGGCTAGGCAACCGCCGCCGGCCCGCGCGAGACACCGCAATCGCACAACGGCCGCTGTTACTGCCTCCGCCTCTGCTACTGCCTCCGCTTCCGCTACTGCTGGTCGGACGCGTCGCGGCCACCGGTGCCGTTGCCGCCGCCCGTGACCAGCCCCGCCAGGCTCCCCAAAACATTGCGTCGAGACCCAAAACCTCGTTGACATCTTGCCTTGAAACTTAAGACCTGTTTCACCCTTGCCAACGCAACTTGTTGCAAACGCAATAATCCTCGCTGGCATCTGTCTTGCGACCTGCTTCGTCGTTCGTTACCCACGCAAGAATCAGCCGCTGCCGGCTGCCTCCGTTCACGGCGTCAGATTCTGGTAAAAACGAGTTCTCAGCTGCCAATCCCGTACATGTCGTATCCTGGGCACCATGGGGAGTACGGCGTAATAGGTAAAACATACCGTGTATCCCTTTCTCCTGCGCTCCACCTGAACAGAAGCCAAAGAAAGGACGTCAGCAGAAACCAGCATTGCGCCGCCCATTCGCCAGCAGCCACAGCCCAGACCGCCGCTGCAGTGCCGTCGCCATGCGTGGAGTCTTGAGCGCCTCCATGATCCTTACGCCCGCCTATGCCTTTACCTCAGCCTTTTGCTCCCAAGGCTGCCGCCATGAAAAGCTCGGCCATAAGCGCCGGCCTGGCCTCCTCTCACAGAATGTGTAGTCCACCACAGTCTTGCACTTTCGTTCGGGCATTGGCTGCGGTGCCAGCTCCAGCTCCTGCTCCTGCACCTGCTCCGGCTCGCGGTGCTGTGCCCGGGTGGCGGCCCCCCCTGGATCCCCTGCAGCTTCGCGCCGTTGGGCAGTCTGAGGGCTCCCTCGCCGTCAGCCACCATGGGCCAAGCGGGCCTCCCCTGCCGACCCATCTGCTGTGCCGGCATCTCCGGGTTTGCTGTCGCCCGCAGCTGTCGGGGCTAGGGCGCCAAACGATGGACGACAGGCCACGTCGCGTATAGCCGACTGCCTGAAGATGCTCCGCTCACGGGGGACTGCTAACTGCTGGCTGTGCTCAAGGCCGGGAGGGCAATGTTCAGGCGTTTCAGGCGTGTTCAGGCAAGAAGGGAGCTGACAAGAGCCGAACAGCACACCTGCTGCACCTGCAAGTGTCGCAGAATGCCGTGAAAGGTAGGTCGGTCGCCAGGAACGCTTGGAGGTGGCGGACAGCAGGAGCATCCGCTTTATCGCCGTTGTGCATTTCTGGCGGGAGTACGGGCTCAACCACCGAGGCCGCTGTACGTCCCGTTTCCGTTGCTGCGTGTCGTCATTGGAGTTCAATTTCAAGATCGATCTGGTTACAGTAGCGACTCGGTCGCCCTGGCGCCTATGACGTCATGAGTCGCGACAACCATATTGATGCTCTGCGAGTCTCCGAAGGCCCTGTTTTTCGTATGCTTGAGCAGAACCTGTGGCACATACCGGCAGGTTGTTAGGGAGGCTGGGCGGGTCTTTGGCTCTTCGCATTCTCCAAGCTGTTGGATACGGGCATACGGCAAACTCCCGAGACACATCGCAAGCTCGGTGCCTGAAGTCGCGATGCTGCTGCTGAGTACATACGAGCCGACACACATGTTAGTGCACAACGGAGAGGAGCACTCAAGGTGCTGAACGAAGACCGGCAGCCCGATGGCAACCGATTATCAGCCGCTTGTGGGCGTCTATGACGCGACTCCGCTGCCTCAGTCGGTGCGGCAGGAGGTGGGGAAGTATTGGTGCTCTGCCCCGCGTCGCAACTTTTGGCGCGCCGCAGACCTAATCCGGCTCCCTTGGTGTCAGGTCGAGGGATTCGACCTGATTATATGCTTAATGGAGCTGATTGATAATGCTGCTGACGCAACGATTGGGCGTGAGGGTAGGGAAGCGTCATGTCATGCTCATGCTGTAACAAGGTTGTCCACCAAAGAGCCTCTTTCGCTGTCTGCAGGGCCTTTGATAGTCATACAGCTTGATCTTGATGCACCGGGTGGCCCTGAGCTTGTGATTGAGGATAATGGGAAGGGAATGTCGCGGGAGCAGCTGCAGCACTACTTCCGCATGTCGTTCACCACTTCAACCATACCTGATATTGATCGAGGTGAGAAGCACAAGCCGGTGTGGCGATGCCGTAACGCAGCTCGTTGGAAGCGGCGAGGTGCCGGGTCTTGCGTGTACCCCGCAGACACAGGCCGCGCCACCAACACCCGAGCCGCACCAACCGGCTTCGTTTTCGCTTCCGACAGCCCCCATCACACGCACGAAAACGTAACCCGGCGTTAGATTCCCGGCTGCAGCATCTGAGTACCTGCCTCGCCGCGGGACCCCGGCTGCATACGGTACACAGCTAGCCCGGTGGCGGTGCTGCAGCGCACTACTGCTGCAGCTCACCCATGGAGACCCGTCCCGGCCGTCCACAGCGACATGTGTAGCGACCCACATCACGATCACGTCACGTTGCATCAGACGTCACATCACGTCACATGACCGCTGTTGCCGCAAGGCGATACACGCTTGCAGCTCGTTCGGCCCTATCCCGGCCAGCGCCAACTATCATCCAGGCCTTGCCGGCAGGCTGACCGCCCTGCACCGCCCTGCACCGCCCTGCACCGCCCTGCACCGCCCTGCGCCACCCTGCAACGCCCTGCCCCTCTCACCCCCACCGCAGAGGCGCAACCCGGCGTGCTGCCGCTACACCACTTCGTCAACCGGAAGCTCAACCGCTACGGCCGCGGCTCCGCCGCTGCAGTCTACTTCGGCGACCTGATCCAGGTCGAGAGCTTCCAGGTAGCGCCTTGCGTGGCCTTGCGTGTGAAGCTCCTCGCGCGCTTTGTTAGCTGGAGGGGGTGATGGCGGGAAGGGGGAACGTGTGTGGTCCCTCGATCTGATCGCCACTGGCAGCGCCGCCGCCCCAGCCCAAGGGCTGCCGGTGCCACAGCCCTCCCTCCTGCTGCCCGCTGCGCCATCGGTAGCATGCATCGCTGTTGATAATCGCTATCTTTGGGGCTGCGGGCTCCCTCCGCCTGCTGACCCTGGACCCGCCCGCCCGCAGGCCCCGAAGGATCCATCGCAGCCGTCGCTCGCTTATATGGTGGAGGTGAGTCCACACCGGCAGACAGCATGCGTGGATCTTGGGAGGGGCGCGGGAGGGGGCGGGTGCACGTTGGGAAGAGGGCGATGCGGAGCTCCAGGCCAAGGAAAGGGCGCGGTGGCTGGGGGCCAGTGGAGTATAAGGAGGAAATGGCTGGGGGCCAGTGGAGTGTAGGGAGGAAATGGCTGGGGGCCAGTGGAGTATTAACAGGAAATGGCTGGGGGCCAGTGGAGTGTAGGGAGGAAACACATGGGTCGACCCGTAGTGTGTTATCTTGCTCGTGGGCTGCCAGGCGGAGGATAAATGGCGAGCAGGATGGAGCCCAAGTTGCAGGTTTTGTGTCGTCAGATGGCTGGGTTGGCGTCAGATGGCTGGGTTGGCGTCAGATGGCTGGGTTGGCGTCAGATGGCTGGGTTGGCGTCAGATGGCTAGGCTGGCGTCAGATGGAGGTTTGAATCTTGTCGGGGCGAGGTCGGTGCCATTGTGTTTGTGCGCATCCTTGTGGCCTATTTGCGCACCGTGCCGTGTCGCCGGATAAGGCAACGCACCCTTACCGTCCTCTCCTCACTACACACCGTACCACCGTACGACAGTACGACTACGGGTCGCAGCTGCGCAACAACACGTGGACTTTGCAAATGTACGAGAAGGAGCAGGAGGTACTCGACGACGACTTGAGTGAGTCGCACCGGTAGCCGCGTAGTCGGGGGTCGAAGCAGGCACGGTGTTGTTTCGCAACGCAGAGGCCGTGTGTATTGTTTTGGACTGTCAGGCGGGGCGGGCGCCTGCAGCTTGCGGTACCGTATCCGGCGTAGGCACCTGCGTACCTGCCCAACCCGACATCAAACACCACCACCACCACCACCACACCACCACCACCACCACCACCACCACCACAACAACAACAACAACAACAACAGCAACAACGCCGCGCCCGGCCCTGCCCGCAGACGGCTGGACCGTCATCCGCATCCGGCAGCTTCTGGACGACAAGCTGCGGCTGCTGCGGGACGCAGCCAGCCTGGAGCAGCTGGCGCGACAGGTGCGGACAGGGGGCCCTTAGGGGGGTGCATAAAAACCGTTTTACGCAACGGGACAGGATAGTTGGCGCATGGTCGTCGGACAGCAGAGTCATCAAAGAATCCCTAGGGGGGGGGCTTCCCCTGGGGGCGCCCGCAAGCCGACGGGCGGAGCGGTGTGGGCGCGTGACGGATCTTCACTGGACTCGACGCACGATGAATTGCCGACACAGCAGCGCTGTTGCTGCCGTTTTTAACGTGCCGGGTGCAGCCCCTGTCGCTCGCGCCTGCATTCGTCTCCATGTGCGCAGCTGGGGGCCCTATGCTGCCATACCCGCCGTGGGCCGCGATTCTCGTCCTGGCCCTGTCCATACCGACTGCCCTGAACCCCCTCCCCCACGCCCACGCCGCCCTCTCGCAGCTGAGCCAGGTCTATCATATGTACATACACGGCTTCCCGGCGAGCCTGTGGGCCAAGCTGCCGAGGGATATGACCCGCGGCTGCGAGAGACCCAAAGGTGCGTGATGTGCGGCGTTCCTCTCCGCCGGCACCACCGTCAGGGCATTAGCGGCCTCAGCCGTTTGAAAGGGCGACGGGCAGCTGGAAGGCAGAAACAGCGCCGTCCCCCCCTCGGAGTGGGTTTGCTGGCTGCTGAAGCCAAGAGCGGCGTTGGGGGGGAGGAAACCAGGGCTGGCTGCTGACCCTTCGCGGTTACCGCGGGGGACGGGATGCTCCGAACCCGACCACGCAGGTGGGCTCACTATCCACATCAAGGTGGTGTCTGGGGACCAGACCTTGGTGGATGCCCGGCTGGATCGCCAGGGAGGGTCCGCCGGCGCCTGCCCGTACGAGTCCGACCTGCACCGGGTGCTGCGCGAGTACGAGCAGCAGGCGCGAGTCAACCCGATGCTGGAGCCGTGCACCACGTGCATGAGGTGCGTGTTGTGTGTGTTCATTTAGGCATATGTGGGGGGGGGGGGCCGGGGAGAGGAAACTCGTAGGTCGGCAGTGGAAAGTACGTGTGTGAAGGATGAAAGAAAGACCCGTGTACGAAGAGAAAACCGTTTGGATGCTGGAGAACTTGACGGTTGAGGAGGCTCAAGTCGGAGGTCTGTCGACCTTCGGCGGCTAAGCTAAATCGTCGGCGAAGCGTTTGCACCGCCCAGACGTTTGCACCAGCGCTTCTCGCGGCCTGTTGGTGAACAGGCGACGGAGATGCAGGGACGTCGGTGTCACACACTAGGTGCAGACCGGGGCCGCAGGCCCCAGCCGCACCCGCAACGTGATACGTCGCACCCGTTTTTGAGGGCGGACATACGGCAGTCTTAGCCGTGCCCGTAGTGCGTCGTGCCAGTGTCCGTGGTATGCCTGTTTACGGATTAGCGTTGCAAGGCCTTTTTTCCGCCTCGCAAAAGACGAGAGAGAGAGAGAGACCGCTGTAGCGTTCGCATCCAGGTTTTCCATTTCCATAGTTTTTAAAAAGAACAATATGGACATCAGCGATCCAGCATCTGGCGAAATCAGTTAGGATTTCCTGCGCAGGTTCGAATCCTGCCGACTGCGTTCTACTGTGAGAAATTGCAGTCGTGCCCGAGTGGTTAAGGGGACTGACTAGAACATGACAGCTGGTTCGCTTCTTTTATTCTTCGCGGGGGTTGTTGACTGCCTTTTATTTGGCAATAGTGGCTTGGTGACACTTCCGCCCACTGCGTTCAGTGAACGCATGGATTTATAAGAATACCCGATCCCATTCCCGGACATTCCAAATGTGACCCTCTTGACACAAATATATTAGTATATCAGTTCCGATGGGCAACGGCCTGCCCTTAATCTGGACTCGTACACTCGTATCCATAATTGGCCCGTGCATTACACGCAGCTCCCAGCCCATCCCGCCTCCTGCGCCTTGCCGCCTCCCGCCACGGCCGCATGGACAGGTACCTGCCTCCCGGTCAGCCCACCTGTAGAGAGCCCTCGAAGGGCCCCGGTGCCAAGAGCGCGACGCCGGCCGGTTCGTCCACGGGGGCGGGCCGCGCCAAGGGCGGTAGGTCCACGCGCAAGACGCCCGCCGCGGGTGGCCAACCGGCAGGCGGCACGGCGCAACGTGACGTCATCAGCTTGCTAGAAGGCCTCAGCGACATCAACGAAAGGCCCAAGGACAGCATGTGCGACTTCACGCTCATATGGCTGTACTTTCCGTACCGCTCCAGGTACGACAGCGCCAGTACGAGCATGCAATCACTCGCTGCCATGTTCTGACCTGGATACGCTGGCGCTCGCCGACGTTCATGATGTGAGGAACTCGTTCTCCTCGGTACGAGGCAGACGCACGGCAGTGGGTGGTCACTGAGCGATCTTTTCCAGTGCTGACTCTCGGGATTTCCTCTCAAAACCTCTGATAGTAGTTTCACTGCGATACGCAGCGTGTCGTGCCGTGCATCTCCCTCGCTGCCGCCATCCTTGTCCGCCCCCCCTCCCCCGTCTTTTCTGGAACCTCTCGTTCAGCTATTACGCCCATGTCGTGTAACCGGTCTTCATGCCTCCCCCGGTCGTGGCCCCCCTCACGCCACTTCTCAGCGCCCGGACCAAGCCGCTGAGCGATGACGGCCTCGAGTAAGTCCCGAGCGCGCCTGGGGGGGCCCGGACAAGTACCTGGGAGCACCTGTGGCCGAGCCACGACTGGGATGTTTTATCCCAACTCCCAACCCCAAACCCCAATCCCCAATCCCCAATCCCCAAACCCCAAACCCACCGAGAGCACGTGGTGCACGGCAATGCTGACGGGCCGCCCGCGCAGGCTGTTCGTGTTCCCGTTGTGGAGCGGCAAGGACATGGTCAAGTCCAAGCTGCACACGCAGTTCCCCGACGTGTACAAGGCGGCGGTGGCGCTGGCTCGCAGCCACCAGGACACACAGGTACGGTGCACCTCCGCCCCCCGCCCCTCTCTGCCCCTCCCACCAAACGTTTTCTACTCCGCCTTATTTCTCAGTGCCGACGCCCGCGGCTTTCCTCTCGTACCCCCCTCACCACCGACCCTCGCCTCGAGGCCTTAAGAGGCAGCTCCCCTGATGCAGCCCCACCTGCCGCATGCCTCCGCCGCCGCCGCATCACCCAGTTCTCCAGCATGCATCTCAAAACGTCTGTTCTAAACGGTTTTCCCTCGCATCCACGGGTCTTCCTCGAAACCCACCTCCGGCCAAATGCCCTGCCATGTGGAGCTCGCGGTTGGCGATTCGTGGTTTTAAGGGGAGCCGCCGCACGACTCGGCGCCGTGCTCTTGTTGCAAACCCGCATCCTACTCCTCCCCGGCCAGTCGGTCAGGTCCCGCGACACCCACCCCAGTGCCTTTGCTCCATTCCTCCTCGGTCCCCTCCCCATCACCCCCCTCCCCCTCGCCCCACTTCCCCTCGCCCCCCTCCCCCTCGCCCCACTTCCCTTTCCGCCCGCCGCACCGCACCTTGCAGAGCCATGCCCACAAGCTAGACGACAGCGGGCGGCTGGTGGGACTGCTGCTGGTGTCGCCGGACGCCTTGGCGCACCAGCACAAGTCGGATTTCGAGGGGAAGGCCTACGAGGTGGGGGGGGGCCTACGAGGTGGGGGGGGGCCTACGAGGTGGGGGGGGGGCCTACGAGGTGGGGGTACATAAAGAGCCGGTAACTCGACATGGGAAGTGTGGGGGGGTACATAAAAGAGCCGGTAACTCGACATGGGAAGCGTGGGGGGGTACACAAAGAGCCGGTAACCCGACATGGGAAGTATGTGTGTGTGGGGGGGGGGAGTGTTTAGGGGAGGAAGCCCGTGGGTCGGCGAGGCCTACGAGGTGCGGGGGGGGGGATCCGTATGCGGTAGCAAGTGGGAGAGGCCGGGTGGAGCGGGTGGGGGAGGGGGACGGGAAGGGGTATTGGTTGCGACCTGCTGCAACCAATCATTCAACATGTCCGTCTACTAGTGCCGCGCCGTCCATCCGTTGGGGGCCTGAGGCTCCCCTCTCTCCCCCGGGTACCCGCGCCTCCGGTTTTGGGCCCTAAAACCCTCAAAACCCTAAAACCCTGAAACCCTGTGGAAACCCTGTGCCCTCCGGCCACCATTCTCCCAACCAACAACATAACACCACACCACACCGCATGCCATCACCCACGTTGCACACATTCACCGCCGCCTCGCTCGCCACCCTCCGGCATCCCGCACACGACAGCCGCACTGGCTGTCCCGCTCATGTCCCTCACCCACCACCACCACCACCACCGCCGCCACCGCCACCCCTTGCGCCGCCTCGCAGCTCTTCTGCAAGGCCGGCCCCTCCGCCGGCTCGACCTTCCGCCCCGCCTCCGAGGCCGTGCCGCGCCTGATGACGTACTTGTGGGCCGAGGGGCCGCCCGGGGGGGGCCAGGAGGCGGGCCCTAGCAGCGGGACCAACGCGGCCAACAACGCGCGTAGGATGTCCGCGGGCCGCCGCAGGAGCAGCGGCTCCACGGGCTCGCCTGGTCGTATGGCGGCGGTGCCGCGGCCGGCGGGGGCGGGGTGGCACGAGGACGTGCAGGGCGGCTGGGCGGCGCAGCAGCTGTTGGAGGCCTTCCAGACGTGGTTCCAACTGGTGGGGGGGGGCGCTGACGGGGCGGTGGCGGGACGTGTGTTGGGGGTTGCAAAAGAGAATCGACACCCTCTCACACACACACCCTCACACACACACCCTCTCACACACACCCTCTCACACACACCCTCTCACACACACCGTGCAGGAACACACACACCGTCACACACACACCCTCTCACACACACCCTCTCACACACACCGTGCAGGACGACGACGGCCGCCTGCTGCCGCCCAAGTGCATGTCCGAGCTGTCTGAGCTGGGACTGGAGGAGCCGTGGGGCTTCGACCTGGCGGAGCGGGGTATCGTGGAGCACAGCTGCAAGTATGCGTTCGGCAGCAACTGCGAACCGCTGGAGAAGGGAGAGATGGTGAGGGGGCGCGCAGGGATGTGTTTCGTTTACCCCCCCCCCACCCCTTTTTCTGTACCCCCGCCCCCCCATATTTTCCCTTCCCGGCGCATCCGCGACACTCCACGGAAATGAGCGGGTGTGTCTGTGTCTGTACGTCTGGGGGGAGGCAGGGAGTGTGAGGGGAGGGGATTTAGAGGAGGACCCGTGGATGCCAGGAAAAACCGTTTAGAACAGACGTTTTGAGGGGAGGGGATGTATAAAAACCGGTTTACGCAACGGGACAGGATAGTTGGCGCATGGTCGTCGGACACCATGAGGGGAGGGGAGGGGGTTCGAGGGAAACCCGTGGATGTCCGAAAAAAATCGTTTAAAACAGAAGTTTTGAGATGCATGCGGGAGAACTGGGTTGGGGATACGAAAGCCGAAGGTCGTAATATGACCTTTGGCGGCTAAGCTATATCGGCTACGGCGAGACGAAAGGAAGCGAGGACCCCGCGCGACGCACGTAAACTTTTCGCAGAACCGGTTTTGGGCGCTAGCAGGGGAACGGTGGGAGTTGGTGCGCTATGGGAGAGCGGACATCGCGGTCCGGTCCCAGTCCCAGTCCTAGTCGGAGTCCCAGTCCCGACCCGCCCGAATACCGACCAGATGCGTGAGGAAGCCGGTCATTACCAGAGAAGGTCCGCGGTCGTCCAGGAGAGGAGGCCGAAGCCGCGCCGCGCCGCCATGGGGGACGCGAAAGCCCAGACGCAGGTCCCGACGTCCGCAGTCAAGAACGCAACGACTAGCAAAAAACTACCAGAACAGAGGCCCAACCCAGCGGCGGAACTCACCTGGCCAGGGCCCAGAGCGGGTGGGGAAGCGGTCGACGCGAAGCATGCGGGCAAGGGGCAGCAGGGGGCGTTAGGAACAACATCCAGGCGCGGAGCGGGGGGACAGGGGTCAAAGCAACGAAGAGGCCCCAGCGGCGCGGCGAAAGAGGCGGAGGCAGGAAAGGGGAGGACGGATATACGGGGAGACGGGGACGCGGGCTGGTACGGCGGCGTACGGCGTTGTACGGCGGAGGCCTGTATGACGGAGGGAGGAAGTGAGATAATATGGGGCGTGAAGATGCGGGACAGGGGGGCAAGGCTAGCAGGCGAGGAGGGGGGGGGGTGCGTACTGGCGGTGGAAAATACAGGGTTGAATCGTACGGCCGTACGGTGGTGCTACACATTAGTAAAGGGGCCACTTGGGCCTTCCGCTGCCGGTCTTCCGCTGCCATGTGGCCCCCCAGGTCATATTGGGGAGTGCCGAAAAGATCCACCAGAAGCGCGGCAGCGGCGGCGGCGGCGGCGGCGGCGGCGGCGGCGGCGAGGACGGCGGTCAGCGCGCCGGCGGCGGCGGCGGCGGCGTCGTGAAGCGCATGGCGGGCAGCGCCCGGCTGGTGGAGCTGTTTTACGTGACCGGCAGCGACTACGCCAAGCAGCACTTCGCTGCGGTGCGCCCCTGGAGGCCGCGCTGGGCCCCGCTGGCGGGTGCGTGTGTGTGTGTGTGTGTGCGTGTATTTGTGTGCGTGTATTTGTGTGTGTGTGTATTTGTGTGTGTGTATGTGTGTGTGTGTATTTGTGTGCGTGTATGAGCAGGGGGGATTAAAAATTAAGTGAGCAGGGGGGGGCCAACGTCCGCGGCGGCGGCGGCGACGGCAGGGGTGGAGGGAAACCGGTGGACGCGGCGGCGGCGGTGGCGGTGGCGGAGGGCAGAGAGGAAATCCGTGATGGGACCGGGCGGCGCCCCGCGGGTGGGGGGGTGAAAAACACAACCAGTTACTCCAGGGGGGGGCGAGCCTACGCGAGGGTTGGATTAGACCCTTAAGCAGCTGTTGGATAAGACCCTTAAGCAGCTGAGGTAATTGCATCCGGCGAAGGGTGGGGGCGGCCCCCACCCCGTAATGTTCTCCTTCGTTGCGGGCGCACATCGCATGTTGAGCACGTAGGGGTTTGCCTCATTCCGCGCTGCGTTTTGGATGTTGACCAGGGTTTAGATATAAAGCGTACGAAAACGAGGTCTTGGGTGGATAAGACCCAAATCGAGTTCAGGGGACCCTCTGCCCGTGGATCTTGATGATCCTCCCCTCCCTTTTGACGCCGACCTACGGGTTTCCTCCCACCACCACCCTTTACCCCCTCTCACCCCCCTCTCACCCCCCCTCACCCCCCTCTCACCCCCCTCTCACCCCCCTCTTACCCCCTCTCACCCCCCTCTCACCCCCCTCTCACCCCCTCTTACCCCCTCTCACCCCCCTCTCACCCCCTCTCACCCCCCTCTTACCCCCTCTCACCCCCCTCTTACCCCCTCTCACCCCCCTCTCACCCCCTCTCACCCCCCTCTCACCCCCCTCTCACCCCCTCTCACCCCCTCTCACCCCCTCTCACCCCCCTCTCACCCCCCCTCACCCCCCTCTCACCCCCCTCTCACCCCCCTCTTACCCCCTCTCACCCCCCTCTTACCCCCCCTCACCCCCCCTGGCTCCCTCCAGAGCTGCTGTCCGAGAGCATCATGGAGCTGCAGCTGGTGAAGCGCATGGAGAAGGGCGGCAGCAAGCAGGAGCAGCGCAAGGCGGAGCAGGACAGCCTGGTCAAGAGGTGGGAGGCGTTCCTGCCGCACCGCCTGGCAGTGCTGCAGGACACCCAGGTGAGAGGGGGGGGGCGGGAGGGCCAGGGGGGGTGAAGAGAGGGGGGAGGGGGCGAGGAGACCTGGGGAGTGGGGGGGTTGCAAAAACGAAGATGGGAGGGGGCCGGGGACGGAGGGAGGGCTACAGCGGGGGGATTTCCGCCGGTGAGGTGGGATTGTACCTGTCCCTCCAGGGGCTCGATGGGGGGTTGCTGATACGGAGGGGATTTTGAGGCCGGGCCTTCGTTGTCGTCATGCTAGGGGCGTTGACGAGTCCTCAGCCCCCTGTCGAGTCCTCAGCTCCACTGCTCGGTTGCGCCAGGGGTGTGTGTGCAGACTCATCGTATGCCAGCGTCCTGCCCGGTGGTGGTGGTGGTGGTGGTGATGATGGTGGTGGTGGTGATGGTGGTGGTGGTGCTGGTGCTGGTGCTGGTGCTGGTGATGGTGGTGGTGGTGGATGGAAACCATGTGGACAGAGACGGCCCGCCATTGCCACCCCCCCTAACTACGGCGCCATCCCACCCGATATTTATACGGCGCACAGACGGGCCCTCTGCGCGCCGAGTACGACACCAACCACACCTTCGACACCATCACCGTCGGGCTGGCGAAGATCGCCGGAGCCTCCGACGGCGGCGGCGGCGGCGGCCGGGGCAGGCCGAGCAAGGCCGCTGCGGCTGCCGCCGCCGCCGAGGCCGCAGCTGCCGCCGCCGCCGCAGCGGCTGCGGCGGCGGCTGGGACTGCGGCAGCCGTGCAGGATTCGCAGCTGATCGACGTCTCAAAGACGCAGTCGCACTTCCCCGGCTACAAACCCACCGTCACGTTGTTCGTCGAGTGAGTGTCGTGTGGGAGGCAAGCCGGCTAGAGGCGGTGATGGTGGGTGACGCGGGTGTTGCCCCCCTGAGTGGTGGCCCCCCTTGAGACCACCGCGGGGCCCTACGCATAACAAGGACGCCCGGGAAGGGAACCCCTTGTCGCTACAGGGCTCCAGGGACGGCAACCCTCTTGTCGTACAGAGCGCCCGGGAGGGCAACCCCCTTGTCGTACAGGGCTCCAGGGAGGACACCCCCTCGTCGCACAGGGTTTCCGGCTCGTGAGTCCCCTTGTGACTGCGGGACTCCCCCCTCTCTTCGCGTCGAGGCCGCACGTCCAGACGACACACCGCCAACCAGCTGGCGCACCGGCGAGGGACCATCAGCACCTCTCCGCCACAACCTGGCTGCCCAGCTCGCCCCCCCGCCCTCTCGCCCACTACATTCCCTCAGTCGCGTTACCGGTTCTTTTTTTGTAAACCCCCTCTCGCCTGGTGACCCTCCCTCCAGGTCCGGCCCCAGCAAGCCAGGCGGCGCCTGGCGCATCCTCGGGCACTTCCAGCCCAAGATCAGCGACGCCAGGTGGGAAGGGTGGCGGGGTATGGGGGCGGCGGTGAAGGGAGGACGGGGAGAAGGCCCGGCAACACTGACGTGGGTGGGGTTCGGTTTTACTTTCCAGTGCCGACCTCTACGGGTTTCCCTTCAAACCCGCCCATACGCCCCCTGACCGTGAGGCACCTCACGGTCCCCCCTTCCCGAGCTGTGTATGTGCTTGCCGTACCGTGCCTGCCGTGCCCTTCCCCAACCCGCAACCCTTGGGGGCCTCCCTGCTTCTGACACGAACCCCACTGCACTCCCAGCGCCCCGCCCCTCTCACTCCCTCTGGCCCCCTCTCATACCCCACCCCAGCGCAACTCCCTCGCCTCTGCTGCACCCCTGCCCCTCCCCTCGAAGCCCTTGTTATGCTTTCGGCAAGAGGAACAAGGTTAGCTTCGTGCTTTCCTTGCTTCCCTCCACAAAATCTCATCCTCCCAGCCTGTGCCAGCCTACGTGTTCCTCTGACCCCCTGACCCTCCTGCTGCCGGTTTCTCCCTCCCTTCCCCTTCCCCCTGTCCTACTGTGCACCGGCTGCACTTCCCATGTCGTGTCACCGGGTCTTCTCGCCACCCCCCTACGTCCCATGTCGTGTCACCGGGCCTCCTCGCCACCCCCTCCGCCCCCGGGCCGCAGGTACTGCTTCTCCGGCTTCATCAAACACATCCACGCCCCAGGCACCTACCGCCTGCGGTTCGACGTGGAGGAGGAGGAGGTGCGGCTGCTGGACCCGGGCAAGCCGCTGGTGCACGTGTTCAAGGTGAGGTCCGGGGAGGAGGGGGGGAGGCTGGGGGCATGAGAGCAGCCGGGCCGGGCCACGTGGAGCTGGGCCACCATTATGAGGGCCCAAGCCGGGGCCCACCCCAAGCTGGGCACCTCTCAAGGCTGCGACGAGCGTCTTGCCCTCAACATTTTTTCCTTCATCCGGAGGTCGCTGATTCACGTGGGCCTGGTGCCCGTCTGAACGACGACACACTTTGGCTAGCTGGTCAACGCCAGGTCGCCGCCGCTCCATGCAGGTGACCAACGGCCAGCCGGTGTTCCTGGACGCCTTCTTCACGGCCCCGCTGCCATCAGCCGGGGGGGCGGGGCCGGACGGGGCCGTACCCCGGCTGGCTCGCCCCCCGGTTGTAAGGCTGGGGGAGGTGATGCCCGACCTGGCGGTGCAGCTGCTGGACGTCCGGGGGAGCAAGGTAAGCGGGGGGAGGGGTTTGGAGGGAAAACACCCGGGGGGAGGGCGGGGGGCGCGGGGGCTAGGGAGGGAGGGGGAGAAAACCCTGGGGTGGGGTGGAGGTCGGGTGGAGGGCGGGCGGGCTGGTGGTGATGACCGCGCGGCCGAACGTGGGGGGAAGCCCTCATGGCGTCAAGCTGAGGACGCCGGTGTGGTAGGCATGTACGGCACGTTGTCCGCACAGGGTTTCCGTACACCGCCTCTAGCCCCTGTACGCTTCACGTAGGAGTTTCGCGCAGGGTGTTGGCCTCTGGGCCCGGCCCTCTTGAGTGGCACGAGATTCGAGTTTTGCGTGCGCGTTAAAACCCTGGGTTACGGTTGCGGTGTCCTCGGCGCAGGTGGCGTTCAGCCCCGACCTTATTGAGCGCCTCCGCGCGCCCTGGGAGTCCAAGGGGGGCGACGGCGGCGGCGCCGGCGGCGCCGGCGGCCTCGGCGGCGGCCACCCGCTAGACATCACCATCGATGTGGTCAACGGCGACAAGCTCAAGATCAAGCTGCGCCTGCGTAAGGCCCTCCAGGCGGCCGACGGCGGCCGGCCAGTGGGCGTATCCTTCTCGTCCGACAACATGGTCATGTTCATGAGCGGGCTGTACGTCAAGCCCACGCCGCTCAAGCAGGCGGCGGAGGGGGGCAGGAAGGTGCGCGCCCGCGAGTGCGCCTGTGTGGGGCGATGTCGTTCAGCGGGCAGCCACAGCGCCTGCCTTTGCCAGCATGCAGTGCGGGGCTGAGGAGGGGTTTTCGGCCACGTGTGTGTTTTGGCGACGCGCGTCTGAAGCTACCTGGGAGCTAGTACCGCGGAACCATGTGAGCACCCACCTGTCGCTCTAGATTTAGCCCTTTGAATTTGAATTGAATTTCAGTTTGGATTTGGATTTGGATTTGGATTTGGATTTGGATTTAGTCCGCTCAGGGGCTGGGTTACGGTGGCTGACCGGCGCCCCGCTGGCCCGGCCCCCCCCTTCCGTTCCCTCCCCTCCCAACCTCCGGCTGCCGAACCCCACCACCTGCCGCTCCCTCGCCCTCGCCCTCCGCCGCCAGGCCAACGTACCCTCGGTGGGGGCCCGCGTGGGGGTGGTGCTGCGGTCGGCTGCAGCCGCCGGGGGTCATCTGAGCACCGCCACCGCGGCAGCACCGGCAGCGGCGGCGGCGGCGGCAGCAGGCGGCGGCGGCGGTCCCGACCTCCTTCTTGCCAGCGGGCGGCCCTCCACCCTCAACTTCGAGACCGGCAACTGGTTCAACCACAGCAGCCCGGACGAGCCCCTGACGGTGGGTCGTGGACGCAACCACACAGCAGCAAACACCAGCCCGGGGCGAGCTGTGGTGGGGGCTTTTCGTGTCTTGATGCCCCCCCTTCGTCCCCCTGCGAAGCCTATGCGCCAACTACACTTCCCGCTCCAAATAAGCGGGTATTGTTTGCCCTTCCCCCCCTCTCGCAGCTGAGCAAGGGTGCTGAGCTGGACAACGACCTGAGCCTGCGGCTGGTGGACGCCAGCGGCAACCCCTTTTACCTGCCGCAGGACGCCAACCGCCATGCGAGGCCCAGGGTGGAGCTGAGGTGCGCCAGGCTGAGCGGAGCCGCCGGCTCCGGAACCCAGGCGCCGGTGAGTACGACATCACTGTACGACGGTGGTGTAGGATGGGCTACACGTCTGGGTGGTGGGGTCGAGGTGATCGGGGATGAGAGGCGCTCTGGTGTGTGTGGGGGCCTTGTGTGCTGGGGGGGCCGACGCGTTGGCCGCCCTGCTGCGGACACTCCCGAACAAGCCTTGCGTGTGGGACGAGGCCTGCCCGCCCGAGGTCCTACCGTCGGCCGTCCTCTTGGCTACTTCGAAAAGTTCGAATGTCATAGCGCAAGGGGCTCCAGAAGTCAGCTGCTGGTCACGTGGTGCTCGCGGCCAGCCATCTCGGGCCCCCCCCCCCAAAGTGACATCGTGCTCTGACCCCTGGCTCCCCCCACCATTCCCCTCCCCCCCGTGTTGCCGTGCCCACCCAGGTGATGGTCCGCAGGCAGGGTCCGGCGGGCGGCAGCGGGGCCACAGCAAGCCGCGGCAGCGGAGCCCGCAGCGAGTTCGTAGAGTCGACCGGTGGGTCGGTGGGCCGGTGGGGTGCTTGCTTGCTTGCTTGCTTGCTTGCTTGCTTCCTAAACCACCTGCGCACCGTAGCCTGGAGGGGTGAGGCGATGGGAGGGCGTCAATACCCTTCACAGCCAGCATCGCCCCACCCTTTGTCAGCCGTGGATTCGCGGATTCTCTTATGATCCCCCCTCCTCCGCCCCCTCCTCCGGCCCCCCGGCCGCCCGCCCCCTCTCCCTTCCCCCCCTCAGAGTTCGAGTTGGACTCCTCCGGCAACTTCCTGCTCATCAAGGGGTCGGAGCTGAAGGCCGCGGGCCTGCCCGGGGACACCGGCACCCTCACCTTGACGCTGATGGATCACAGCCAGCACCACCACCAGCAGCAGCAGCAGCAGCGGGGGGGAGGCGCCGGGGGCCCGGGGGCGGCACGGACGCACAGCCACACCGCCTACGTCTGCATCCGCAAGGTGCGGGACGGGGGGGACAGAAAACCGTGGGGTCAGGGGTGGTGGTGGCGGAGGGTTCGGGGGGAGGGGGAGGGCTCTCCGGCGGGGCCGCCTGACAGCCCGGGTCGGTCGGGTGGATGCCGTATGTACTGCTACCCCCTCGCCGCACAGCCGCCCCCCACACACACCACCACACACATACACACATACACACATATACACACATGTAAAACCCAACCCCCGCCCCCCCGGGCCCGATGCCGGCGCCGGTGCTGTCCAGGTGGTTCTGGGTGTCGAGGAGGACGCAGGTCCAGGGGGGGCCCAGGAGCAGGCGCAGTCGCGTGAGGAGATGGAGGATCAGGAGGAGCCACAGGAGGGGGAGGGCGGCTTGGCGCTCAATACACACATCCGGGAGTACCTGCTGGATGGCACCGTCAACGGCAAGAGGCAGGGCGAGCTGCGGTGGGAGGACCTGGAGCAGCCGGCGGAGGGGGGAGGCAAAGCGCTGCTGGGGAGCGCGTTCGAGGTGGGGGGCGGGGCAAGGGGGAAGGGGGGGGGGGCCGCGTCCGCGCCGAGGATGGGTATGGGTGGAGACCCATTTTTTTCCCATGGGTCGGGGAGAGGCGCTGCACCACCAGAGTGGTTGAGATCGGCTCTGGGTGGATCTCCCTAATATGAAAGGGATCTCGATTGGCGGATTGGATACCTATGTGTGCTGACGTGGCAACGTGGCCGGTGGTGCGTCTCATCCTCTGATGTTGGGGCCGTGCAGGAGATGAAGGCTGAAGAGGTTGTCTTCCGTTCGTGTCGTTTAACTTGTGCAAGGTGGTTGCCCCCGTTCGTGTTGCTCAGCTTACGAGGCCCAGGCTGCCGGTTGTCTGCTGGGGCCCCTCGCACCCTGGCGCCCTCGCCTGTCCCTACCGGCGTATCACGCCCCCCCCGCTGGACCACCATCTTCACCGCCCTCGGTTTGTCGGCCGTGGATTCACGGATTCTCTTATCCGCCGCCGCCGCCGCCAGCCGCCGCCGCCGCCGCCTCGCCTCCCTTGCCGACCCACGTGTTCCCCTTTATCCCTCCTCTCCCCCAAAACACACCAAAACACACACTCTCACCCCAACGCCGCAGCGGCGCATCGAGTACACCAGCCCCGGCCCCCGCGAGCTCTTCCTCCGCCCCAGCGGCGCCGTGCTGGCGAGCCGCGAGGAGCTGCTGGCGGCGGCGAGGGAGGCGCTGACGTCACCCGTCGTACTGTACGAGCAGTGCTTCGTGCTGCGACCCAACCAGTTCCGGCTGGGGGGGCTGCGGCTGTCGCTGTCGGACGAGGGGGATGACTTGGTGGACGAGCTGCTGCAAGCCAACGTGAAGGTGGGGGGCGGCAGGACGGCGGGGGAGGCCCGGAGGCGGGGGGTTGTAAAAAGGCGGGGGAGGGGGGTGAGAGGCGACCCGTGGGTCAGCACTTAAGAGGCAAGTCAGTGCCGACGTACGCGGGGAAGGGCCCGCCGTGGGGGCAGGTGGGGGCCCCGGGGGAGGGGCGGCAGTTGAGCGGGGGGGGCAGGAGGCATCCAGGGCGGGTTCTGAAGCGCCCCCCCCCCTGGTGTACCGGGCACTGGTGGTTCGGCGAGCTTGTGTTTTGGCGTGTGCATGCCGGTGGTTGCGGGGTTCATGGTCGTCCTGGCGCATCCACCTGGACCTCACCCCCCGGGCCTCACTAAGGCCTTCTGCCGGGCTGCTGACGTCGTGCTGACGTACTGCTGACGTGCCCTGGGTCCTCTGCCCGCCGGGTGCTGCCGCCTGCCGCGACGAGACGTGTATCCGCTTCCCCCCGGGCCTTGCAGATCTTCATCGGCGCGCGGGAGGCCTTCTCCGCCACCATCAAGTCGAGGTTCGAAAAGGGCCGCGTGGCGGTTCCGGAGCTGGTGTTCCTGCCGGGCGACTTCCAGGGCCGCAGCCGCACCGCCGCAGTGCGCATCCGAGATGCCGACTGCCCGCGACACAGTGACGGCGCGGCGGCCTTCTGCTACGGCACCTTCTACGTGCGCCAGGTGAGAGGGCTAGCGGTGTACGGCACGGTACGGCGCCGCCACACAGACACTTCTCCGGCGCGCCAGTGCGAACGCTGTGGCTGTTCTCGCCAGCGCGAAACACCACCCGGACGTGAACGCCAGCCCGCGCGGGCCCCAGTCCAACCACCAGACCAACGACCTGCTCAACCACCTGCTCAACCACCAGCCCAAGCACTAGCCCAAGCACCAGCCCACACCGTTCCGCCCCCTCCCCTCTCTCCCCCTCCCCCCCGCTCTCGCTCCCCTCGCTGCCCCCCCCAGGAGCGCCACGCCTCCGAGGTGCGGCTGGCCCCCGTCCCCTGCGAGCTGCTCAGCAACCGTCGAGCGGTGACGCCCTGGCCGCTGCAGCCGGCAGGGGCCGCAGGAGCCTCCACCTCGGCCCACTCGTCTCCCTCACAGCCGTCGCAGCCGGCGGAGGGGGTGCTGCAGCTGCCGGCGGCGAACCCGCAGCCGCGGCGGGCCGCCGGGAGCGCCAGGGCGGCGGCGCCGCCGGCGGGGGCGGGGGCGGGGGGGGCGGCGGCGGCGCCGGCGGCGGGAGGGGAGGACGATGGTTCGCTGCTGCTGCAGCTGCAGCCGGGGCGGCAAGGCGGCGGTTCACGAGGCCCTGTGGACGCGGCGGTGCTGATGGTGCAGGGCTTCTCGCTGGCGGCTGAGAGCATTGTCGTACAGGCAGGTGAGGAGGTGTCGTACGGGCAGGTGGGGGAGTGGCGGGCCTGGGTCTCCGAAACCCCCCTTGTGCTACTGGGGGCAGCGGCTGGGGGTTGTTCGGCGGTTCACGGCGGCGCGCACACCATCACATGAGACTTCGCAACGTCGGCGCCTACCCTCGGCCCCATCCCTCAACACGGCCATCTCCTCCTCCCCTCCCCCACACCAGGCCTGCCCTCCCCCACACACTTCCCGTGTTGAGTAATCGCTTCTTTTCTGTCGTCGCGTCCGTGTGCGTGGTCGGCCACCCTAGTCCAGTAGCATGCGCGCGCGTCCCGGTGTCCGAAGGCTATGCACCCACTACCTTTCCCCAGTCGCTTTACCGGTTCTTTTACTGTACCCGCCCCCCCCCCACACACGCCAGGCCAAACGCTCCAAGTGCCACTGGTGGTGTTGGACCAGATGGGCCTCCCAGTCCACCTGCCCCCCCACCTAGCCCGACTACTGGAGGAGCACACCACAGCCTACCAGGAGCCGGCGCAGGACGCGGCAGCAGCCAGGGCCGCAGCCGCAGCCGCCACCGGCGGCGCCGGCGGCGGCGGCGCCGGGCCCAGTGGCGGCGGCGGCGGCCGCACCCCCCGCACCGGCCGCGGGAGTCGCGTGGGTCGTCGTGTGGCGGCCTCCGGGCACCCCTGCGAGATCCGGGGGTGGATCTGGCCGCCGCAGCCCTCCCTGGAGCAGCAGCAGCAGCAGGGGGGCGCCGCGGCGGCGGCTACTGCCGCGGCCCCGCCGCCGCTGCCGGTGTGCTACTGCCAGGTGGGCGTGCGGTGCGATGCGGCGCAGAGCGGTGGGGGGGTCGAGGAAGCGGTTGGGGGGGGGGTTTCAGGCAAAACCCTAAGCCACAGGCATGCCTTTTGACATGCCGTGCTGTGCAACGTGATTCTAACGCCGCCGCCCCTTGCTCCGCCACCCCCTTCCGCCGCTGCAGGTCCAGCTGGTTCAGGTCCAGGGCCCGGCGGCTCTTGTCATCTCGTACGACCCGCCCGCGGACGCGGCTCCCGGCTGCGGCCCTCCGCTGCCCGCCGTGCAGCTGGCGGTGGCGCTCCAGGTCACCCACGGACCGCTGGACCCCTCGGGATACCGCCTCACGGTGCAGCAGCCGGCTGGGGTGCGGGTGCGAAGGGGGGGGCCGGGGGAGGAGGGGGTAAGAGGGCGGGCGGCGGCAGGGGTTAAGAGGGCGGGAACCGCAGGGGACGGGGAAGGGCGAGAACCGCAGGGGACGGGGAAGGGCGGGAAGAGGTGCCGGGTGTCTGCCCGCCAGCCTGCCAGCCTGTCCTCGACCATCACTGCTGTCGCGTAGAGTGCTCACCATGTTGCCACTGCTGCTGCCACTGCCGCTGTTGCTGCTGCCACTGCTGCTGCTGCCGCCCCTCAGGCCCAGCCGGCGGAGGAGCACCTGCCCCGGGACAGCGCCTCGCAGCAGCTGCTCCCGGCCCCCACCTGCCGCCGCATCTACCAGCTGGAGTGCGCCGAGCAGACGGACATCAGGATGGCGGTGCAGCTGCTGGTGAGGGCGCATGGGCGGAGTCCAGGGCTGAGGAGGGGTGCAAAAATACCGGTTTAATCGACGTGGGGCGGGGGGCGGGGGCCGGGGGCCGGGAGCCGGGGGGCGGGGGGCGGGGGGACCAGGGCTGGGAGGGGGGAAGCAGGAAGGGGGTTTGGGGTGCAGGGAGGGGGGGTTACAATAATAGAACCGGTAACGCGACTGGGGAAATGTAGCGTGTGCATAGCCTTCCGGGGGGGGGGCACGGTGGTGGGGGGTGCAGGAAGGGGGGGGGACCAGGGCTGAACCGCGCAGCCGACCAACAGTTCAACAGGGTTTCAGATTGCCGCGTGTGTTGAGCGAAGAGAGCCTGGGGCCAGCGAATGAAGTGCTGCTGCCGTCTCGCAAGCAGCCACCGCCAGCATCCCACCGTTTCCTCTTCAGCCCGCTAGTGCCCCTGCCCCTGCCCCTGCCCCGCACACCCCCTCCAGCCTCCCTCCCACCCTATACCCAACCCGCGCACCTCGGTCTGCCGAGTCCGGGGGTCCCCAGCCCTCATACACACATCACCCCAACACAACCCCCCCTCCCCCCCGCCCCCGTGACGTCAGTCCCACGTTTTCTTTCCTTGCACCCCCCCCACCCTTCCCCGTGAGTAACCGGTTCTCTATGCACCCCCGGCCCCGCCCCGCCCCGGGCCCTTAGGACGCCCATAGCTGCCAAGTGGCTGAGGACGGCACCTTCGAGCTGAGCTGCCTGGCGACGAGTGCCGCGGAGGAGGTGCAGCGGACGGAGTGCCGGGTGGTTGGCGGGGTGCTGCCGCTGTCGCTACCGGTGGGAGCGGGACCCGACTGGCTGGGCGGGCCCCGGCTGCTGGTGCTGACGCCGACGTCGGGTAACTTCAGACACGCCGAGCCGCTGTGCATATACCTCATCGTGCGGCGCGGAAGGTGGGTGGTGGTCGTGCGCGTCCGAAGCCTATGCACCAGCTACGCTTCCCATGTCGAGTAACCGGTTCTTTCCTGTAAACCCCTTAAATGCCGACCTACGCGTGTCCTCCCAAACCCCCCTGCCCTCCTTCGGACCCGCGTTTGATCCCCTGCTTGCGGCTCAAACTCGGGTCGCAGCTAGATTCTGCCCTCCGTTTTCCTATCTCGTGTATCTCCAGCTAGCGCCCAAAACCGGTACCGCGAAACGTTTCCTTGCGTCGCGCGGGGTCCTCGCTTCCTGTCGTCTCGCCATAGCCGATTTAGCTTAGCCGCCGGAGGTCCACTTACGACCGGCTTTAGTATCCCCAACCCAGTTCTCCAGCATGCATCTCAAAACGTCTGTTCTAAACGGTTTTTCGGGCATCCACGGGTCTTCCTCGAGCCCCCTTACCCCGGCTCCCCTTTTCCAGGTACCCGGTAGATCCCCTGGAGCTTGTATGGCCGGAGGGCGCACCCGGGGACGACGGGCGGCTGCTGAGTATGGCGCTGTCCAACGAAGACGACGGCGGCGGCGGCGGCGGGTTGGGTCCCCCGCGCCTGCCCGGCTTCAAAGTGCGAGTGCACAGCGCGGACGGCATGAAGCTGGAGGCGGCGGAGCTGAGGCCGCTGAGGCTGCACTACGAGCGGGAGGTGGGAGGGGCGGGGGGGGGGCGCCGGGGCCCGTGGGAGGGGGGGGAGAAGAGGGTTTGGGTAGGGGGTGGGAGGGCGGGTTAGTGTGGGTTCGAGGGCACCAATGGTGCCGTACTTTCCGTGTAGCGTGTAGGGCTGGCCGTGGGGAGGGGCCAGGTCGGCCCCCACGATAACCGCCAGGTACCCCCCCTGGAGCACGGTCGAGTCACCGGTTCTTGCCTGCAACCCCTCGAGGACGGGTTTTGCTTCGTACACGGGTTTTCCTTGCTGCTCCCCCCTCGAGTATGCCACCCTTGCTGCCACCCTTGCTGCCACCCTTGCTGCCACCCTTGCTGCCACCCTTGCTGCCACCCTTGCTGCCACCCTTGCTGCCACCCTTGCTGCCACCCTTGCTGCCACCCTTGCTGCCACCCTTGCTGCCACCCTTGCTGCCACCCTTGCTGCCACCCTTGCTGCCACCCTTGCTGCCACCCTTGCTGCCACCCTGTCGGCCCTGTGGTCAGGTGGAGGTGGAGGGGCAGCTGATGTACGTCCAGGACACCTCGCAGCCGGGGATCGAGCTGGTGGCGGAGGGGGGCGAGGGCGAGGGAGCGGTGTTCGTGGCGCGGGAGGGGCAGGTGCCACTGCCCTGGCGCACAGGGCCCACCTGGCGCCTGGCGGCGGTGTACGAAGGTGAGCGCCGGCGGGCCTGCCATGTGCGCCACCTGCCACCATCGCGTCTGTTTACGACAAGACACAAGTCGTACACCACACCCTGCCACGCACAGCACAGCCCCCGCGTTCGGCCTCCCGGCTCCCAGTCCCCGGCCGCCTGTGTACGACACCGTGCACGACATCCTAACCCTCACCCGCGGCCCCCCTTTATATCTGCTCACCACCCATCGTCCGCGTGAACCCCCCCCCTCCCCTCCCCCCCCCACATACACACGCCGCCCCGCCCGCCGGGACCCGCCGCAGACCCGCGGGTCGCGCGCCCCGACCACCGCCTCACTTCGCTGGCTGTCCTGTGGCTTGACCTGCGCCCCGCGGCGCCCTGCCGCATCCGCCTGACGCCGGCGGTGGAGGCCGCTGTGGGCTCGGAGGAGTCCCGGGCGCGAGCGCAGGTGGTGTCGTCGGAGGCGCTGGCGACCGTATCGCTGCCGGAGCTGCAGGGCCACCTGGTGGATAGGTGCGTGAGGGGGGAGACCCGGTGACACGATGTAGGAGACGGAGGGGGGAGACCCGGTGACACGATGTAGGAGACGGAGGGGGGAGACCCGGTGACACGATGTAGGAGACGGAGGGGGGAGACCCGGTGACACGATGTAGGAGACGGAGGGGGGAGACCCGGTGACACGATGTAGGAGACGGAGGGGGGGCCGAGGGGGGTAGAAAGGAAACCTGTGCACGAGGGAGGGGGCGGTACCCTAAACCGCAATCGCAGCCGCCCCCACACCCGCCCCACACCCGCCCCACACCCGCCCCCACACCCGCCCCCACACCCGCCCCCACACCCGCCCCCACACCCGCCCCCCCCCCCCCACACCCGCCCCACACCCGCCCCCACACCCGCCCCCACACCCGCCCCCACACCCGCCCCCACACCCGCCCCCACACCCGCCCCCACACCCGCCCCCACACCCGCCCCCACACCCGCCCCCACACCCGCCCCCACACCCGCCCCCACACCCGCCCCCACACCCGCCCCCACACCCGCCCCCACACCCGCCCCCACACCCGCCCCCACACCCGCCCCCACACCCGCCCCCACACCCGCCCCCACACCCGCCCCACACCCGCCCCCACACCCGCCCCCACACCCGCCCCCACACCCGCCCCCACACCCGCCCCCACACCCGCCCCCACACCCGCCCCCACACCCGCCCCCACACCCGCCCCCACACCCGCCCCACACCCGCCCCCACACCCCACACCCACACCCACACCCACACCCACACCCACACCCACACCCACACCCACACCCACACCCACACCCACACCCACACCCACACCCACACCCACACCCACACCCACACCCACACCCACACCCACACCCACACCCACACCCACACCCACACCCTCCTCCCTCCCCTCCCTCCCCTCTCCTCCCCAAACACACCAGGTGGGGCAACCCCTCTCCGCCGCCAGCCGTCTGCACACTCGTCATCACCGCGAGACCCAGGAACGCCGTCAGCGGCGCCGCCGACGACGGCGCCACCAACCTTCAGGAGTGTGACGTCCTGGGGGACGGCTCCTTCCTCATGCCCGAGGTGGCGCTGGAGCCGGGGCAGCTGGCCGCCGGGTCGGACTACGAGCTGCGGCTGCAGCTGGACCGCGAGAATCTGGGCGGCCCCCGGGGGGAGCCGTCGCTGCTGCTGCGCACGCTGTACGTGTCGCTGCTGGGCGACAGCGTGCAGCTGCGGACGAGGCTGCAGCACCTGCAGGGGGAGGTGCGGGGCGAGGGGGAGGGACGGGGAGGGGGGGGTGCAGAAAAGACCCGTTTACGCGACGTGAGCAGTATGAGCCGGGGGGGGAGGAGGGGAGGACGGGGGGCCAGGACGGGGGGAAAGGGGGGAAGGGAGGGGGGTTGCGCGGGGAGGGGCGAGGTGGCATGAGCGGGGACCCGTGGGTCGGCAACAGAAATGAAAACCGGTTCGGAAAGGAAACGTTCGGCGAGGGGAGGGGTGGCTGGGAGCAAAACCCGGAGGTCATCACGAGGGGGAAGGGGGAAGGCCCAAGAAGGGGGGGGCCGTGGGTGGTCCTCTCCTCTGTTCACCTTATGTTCCCCACCGCTCCACTGTCTCTCCCCCTCCTCCTCCTCCCATGTCGTCTTCACGGGTTTCCTCAATCCCCCCTTTTATCCCCCCTCACCTCGGTTTGTCGGCCGTGAATTCGCGGATTCTCTTATCCCCCCCCACAGTTCTCCAGCATGCATCTCAAAACTTCTGTTTCAAACGGTTCTTCGGACATCCACGGGTTTCCCTCGAACCCCCCCCCCCCACCGCCCGTTACCCCCCGCTTCACCCCCCAGGTCGCACGTGGCGACCAGCAGCTCTCCTCCGCCTCCGCGTCCCTGACCAAACTGCTGCGGGAGGTGGACGAGGCTCGGGCGCAGTACGACCTCTATGCGAGCCGGCTGCAGCAGCAAGGCGTACGGACGGCTGCAGGCGGCGGCGGCGGCGCGGCGGCGGACGGCGCGGGGTGCGGAGACATCGTGGTGGGTTGCGGGGTCGTGCGTCGTGCGTCCAGATCAGGGGGGTTTCGAGGAAGACCCGTGGATGCGAGAAAAAAACCGTTTAGGACGGGGGGGTACATAAAAGCACCGGCAACTCGACGTGGGAAGTGTAGCTGGTCCATAGCCTTCGGGGAGGATGGGGGGCGAGAATATTCCGTCACGGTCGCAGGGGCTGCAAAAAAGACGCCCGGTTACCCGGTCCCGAGGGGTTCGAGGAAGACCCGTCCCGAGAGAGGGGGGTATCAGAGAATCCGCGAATCCACGGCCGACAAACCAAGGGCGATGAAGGGGGGGAAGTAAGGAGGGCGATGCCAGCCAACCCCAGCATACGGGCAGCTACGATTCATGCTTTGCAGGTTCTCCGGTTGTGTACTCCCCAGTCCGTACCGTCCGTACCGTCCGTACCGTCCGTACCCCACAGCGCTTACGCCGGCCCGTAGCCGCCCCCTGCGCCCAGTCCCTACACCCTGCCCCATCCGTCACCCCCCTGTGACCCCGCCCTCCTGTAGCTGGCGCCCCTTGTGCCGCCCGGATGACCCCTGTAACGACACAGTTCCACCCGTGCCACCCGCGTCACCACGCATACACCTGCACGACACCTGCACGCCTCTCTCCTGCATCACCATCCACAGCATTGTGGCAACCGTGCCCGCCCCCCACCCATCCCTGCTTGCCCGTTCCCCACCCGCTGGTTGCCACACTGCAGTGGCGCCAAGCCGGTTTCAGCAGTGTCGTGGGGATCCGTCTCCCACGGACCGCACACTGCTGCGCCACACCACCACCACCTCTGCCTCCTCGTCCCCGTACTCTATTGACCACACTCCCATACTCTAGCCCTACTAGAGACACATCCTTTCTGCCCCGTTCACGCATCCGCCCGCCCGCACGCCCCGCCGTACTCCTTTCCGCCGTACACGGCTGCCCTTATATAGCCGGATGCATGTCCAATTCCCTCTCTTTCACCGCGCCGCCCCGGACTCTTCGTTGTTTTGACCCCTGTATTTCCGCTTCACTTTATCCCGTCTATACTAACCCCGCTTGCCGCTGTTCCTCCCGCATGCCGCGCGATGCCGGACGTCGCTGCCTGTTATCTGCTCTGGCCAGGTGGGTCTACCGGTCGTATTAGACGTTTTACCTTGTCTGTCTTGTCCGTTCTGGTTTGCCGCTTGGCGCGTGCGTGTGCGACCCTTGCTGTTACCGCGGTTTCCCAACGGGCACGGCGGCGCGGCTCAAGACGCGGGACGCTTCAAGCCCCGCTCTGCTGGCGTTCTACACCCATCTGGTAAACGTTTCCGACCCTGGCGCCAGGCTGCCCCCGCCCCACCGCAACGCCCGCCGTTTCCTTCGTCGTCCGCACTTCGCGTCGCTGCCATTCTGCCAAATACGTTCTCTTTTTCCTTTCTACAGCCCCAAGACACTGGCTCCACAGGTTTGCCGGTCGTCCATCCCATTGCTCCAGCATGCGCCCGCATCCTCGCTGCCCGACGACCATGCGCCCACTATCTTGTCGTTTATTTGTGTCACCGGTCTCACACCACCCCCCACCCCACCACCCGCCGGACCTCGATACACGCCTCCCTTGCCTGCCCCCCCTGCGGCCCCCGCAGCAAGCAGTCCAGGCGGAGGTGGGTCGGCTGGATGGCCTGGTGGCGCAGCTGCAGAGAGGGACCGTTTTCGAGCAGGGCAGCCTCGTGCTGTGGAGGCCCGCGCAGCAGGGCGCACCACTCGGCTACCCCCACCACAACCAACAGCAACACTCGCAGCAGCAATATCCACAGCAATATCCGCAGCAGCAGCAGCAGCAGCAGCAGCAGCAGCAGCCGGCGGCCACCTCGTTTTGCCTGGTGCCCCAGCTGGCGCGCAACGAGGCGGGTCAGGTCACGCGCGAGGCGGAGGCCAACCTGGCGCGGCTGCGGCGCATGGCGGAGGCGTGTGCGGGGGTGGCGGGGGCGCTGGGCCCCGTGGTGATGCTGGGGGCGGTGGAGCGGCAGGACGTGTCCGCCACCTTGTCGCAGCTCATGGGCGCCAGGCAGCAGCGGGTGTTCGTCAAGGGGAACGCGGCCATGGACGTGGTTACGGAGCGGCTCCGGAACATGGTGGGTGGTGTGGACGCGAGGGGAGAGGGGGGGGTGAGAGGGAACCGGTTTGTCGGCACTGTGGGTGGGTGGGTGGGGGAGGGGGGAGGCAGGGGAGGGGGGAGGAGAGGGGATGCGCGGAAAACCCACGTACGAAGGGTGGAGGGGAGAGGTGTGGGGGGGAGGGGCAGGCACCGACCGCTTTGGGGTGTGGGGGGAGGGGTGCGTGTGTCCCTTGAAGGGAATCCAGGGAGGGGGCGGGGTGAGGAATCACCCCGCTCGCTCACCCGCAATCCACTGACCGCACGTCACACGTCTATAACCCGCCCCTATCGCGTCCATGCGCCCACTATCCTGTCTTTTTCGTGTCAACGGTTTTCACGCCACCTCCCCCTTCCCCTCCTCCCCGCGGCCCTCGTAGCGCCCCGGCGGTTCCGCCATTGATCTGCATGACTCATCGATGCTGTCACGGTACGACCTGGAGCCCGCGGGGACAGATCAGGGACACCCGCAGGTGGGGGGACGGGGGGGGGGACGGGGACAGATCAGGACACCCGCAGGTGGGGGGACGGGGGGGAGGACGGGGGGGAAGGGGTTTTAGGGTTATGGGCTCCACGGGGCACGCACCGTGGGCCCCATGCCGAGTATGGGCTCCACGTCGAGCGCTGTGGTTCTCTCGGCCGCCGCTTAAACGCCATGTCAACTTGGTCACTAGTAGTTTGTCGCCGTACGAGGGAGGCAGGAAGGTGTTTTGACTCCCACTCCAAGACCCTCCAAGGCACTGATGCCGCCCGCCGCATCAAACCCCGCCACCGCCAGTGATACACACACACACACACACACACACCTCCCCCTCCGCCCCGCAACCCCTCCCCCCCTCATCCTTGCAGTTGCTCCTAGTCAAGCGTCACCTGCGCAACCGCTTCCAGGTGCGGTACGGCGGTACGACAACCGCTGTAGCTTTTCAGTTTCTTCTTTTTATCATCCACACGCACTGCGCAGCCAGCCGTTGTGCTGCTTGGTGTCCGCGTCCGCGTGCATGCATGCAGTATCAACGTAACCCGCGCGATACCCCTTCCTCCCCCCCTGCCCTCCCCCTCGTGTTCCCCCCTGCCCTCCCCCTCGTGTTTTGCCCCCACGTTCTGCCCGCGCACAGGCCGTCCTCAACTTGGACGTCGACCCTACGGCTGCCGACACGGCAGCTGCCGGCCCAGGACTCCCAGGGACCGACAGGCGCCCGGCGGTGCGTCTTGCCGTACGAATGGCGCGGGGGGATGACTCAGCGCGCGTTGCCTGCTTTCCACGTTCCACCTTCCGACCTTCCCTGCCGTGCCGTGGCCTCGGCTCACCGTCACACATCAGGCAGAGTGCCATACCATACGATACCGCGCCGTACCATGCCGTACCGTACCGTACCATGTCGTACCATCTGTCGCGTCATCGTGCCGACGCCAGCACGCGGCTCGTGTCCTCCGCCTAAACACACATTGCCACATACCTAGTTGTGGTGCACCTGCCCTTCGCCTATCACCTCCCCAAGCATCCTCTCCTCCCCGATAGCCCGCCCTCCCCCGTCGCTCTCCCAACTCCTATGTCATGTAACCGGGTCTTCCCGCTAACCCCTCCCGTCGCCACGTGCCGTACGTGCCGTACGTGCCGTACGTACCGTGTGTGTATGCTCGTGCGCAGGGCAGCGGCCACGGCTTCATCGGCTTCGCCGTCAACCTGGTGCACCTGCCCGCCCACCTGCTGGAGGTCCGGGTGCCGCTGGTCCTTAGAGGCAACCACACGGTGCAGGTAGGGGGCCGGGGGGGTTATAAAAGAATCCGCGGGGGGGGGCCGGGGGGGGCGCGGGGGGTGGTGAAAAGCTGAAAACCCCTGCGGGCCCGGGGTGCGGTTAGAGGAGAGGAGAAGGGGAGGGGTGGGTGGGGGGAGGTCGCGTTTGCTCGGGGCGGAGAGCGGCCAAAGCGGTGAACAGACAGAGGAGGGAAGGCACCGGTACCGGTAGTAGTGGGAGTGGAGGAGGGAGGGGGGAAGGTGGCGCGAGGGACCACGGCAGCCTGCGCCCACCTCCTAGCACCTGGAGGGTGCTCACTGGGCCCCCTCCCCCCTTGCCCCGCCCTCGCCAGCACCTATGTCGTGTACCCGGGTCTTGTCGCCACCCCACCCCACCCCACCCCACCCCACCAGCTCCCCCTCCTGGCCGGCGGGAGGGTCCGTCTAGCTCCTTGCTTGCTCGTGCTAGAGCCGGGGGAGCCAGAACCCGCACCTGCTCATTGCTCGCGCCCTGCGCGCCTACCTCTAGTGCAACTCTCATCAACCCCTCGAACCCCTCCGAACGCCCCCCAACCCCTTCCCGCCAACACCTCCCTCCCTCCGCCCCGCCCGCAGGCTAATCTGCGCCAGACGATGCTGAACAGCGTGCTGGGCGACGCCCTGGTGTTCGAGACGGCGCAGCACATCGCGGCGTTCAGGCAGCGCTGCGGCGCCAGTGGGGTGCAGCACGACATGCCGATCATTGCGGTGGACGGGCGCGGCGGATACAACCTGGGGGACAAGGGGTGCGTGCTGGCAGCGGCAACAGCAGCACCACCACCACCGCCACCACTACCACAACCACAACCGCCTTACACAACCACAACCGCCTTACACAACCACAACCTCAACCACCTTACGCAACCTCAACCACCTTACGCAACCTCAACCACCTTACGCAACCTCAACCACCGTACACAACCTCATCCCTCCGCCTTACACAACCACCACCTTACACAACCGCCCGGATACCATTCCTCGCGGATGCGTCACCAACACATTGGCAGTCCGTCAGTCCCCACCGTAACCCAACGCGCACGCCTTCCCGTGCTGGCACCCTTTCCCGTGCTGGCACCCTTTCCCGTGCTGGCACCCTTTCCCGTGCTGGCACCCTTTCCCGTGCTGGCACCCTTTCCCGTGCTGACACGCTCTCCAAATACGGACGTACGGCATGCTGTACCCTACCGGCCCGTGTTACATAACCCGTCCACCACCACCCTGCGCTGCTCCCCGCCGCAGGTGTGTTTCGTTCGGCGAGCGGGCCCCCGCGACGGTGTTCTTCTCGGGGCTTCCGATCTCCGAGGTCTGTGCTCTGCGGCCCGACGGCTCGGAGGCGGGCGCACTGGACCTGCGCCTGAGGGCGGAGCAGGTGGGCGGTGCGGGGCCGGGGAGGGGTTGAAGGAGGGCCGGGGAGGGGGGCTGCGAGGGCGTGGAGGGAAAGACCGGGGACACCACAGGACCGGAGATGCTGCGGGCGGGGGGCGGGGGATGGAGGTGGCGGGGGGGCAGGCAGGGCGGGAGATGAGAGAGGAAGAGACGAAGGCAGCGGGCGAGGAAGGGGTTTGCAGCACAAGTGTAGCGAGTTCGTCATACGTCGCCGAGCTTCAACTGTGGACCCTTCAAGGTGGCTACAATCTAGTTTCTTCAACCACCTCCTCTCCCCCTCCTCTCTCTTCCCCCGCCCGAAAACAATCCGCCGGCCGGTTTCTGCCCTCCCTCTCCTATGCCATCTAACCGGGACTTGCCGCCGGGACTTGCCGCCACCCCTCCCTCCCTGTCCCTGGTACTGGTACTGGTACTGTTGCTGGTACGCGTGCCTCTTCTCGTCGTGATGGTGCTGCTGGTGGCGGTGCTGGTGCTCGTGGTGCTGATGCTCGTGGCGCTCACCGTCCTTGTGTTCCCCGCTGCAGGTCAAGGCGTGCGCCATCCAGAGCCGCAAGCAGGAGCTGCTGGCCCTCAGCCCCGCGCTGCAGGCCGCCGCCAACCAGCTGCGGGTCAGGCAGCAGCTGGCCGCACAGCAGGGAGCCGAGCTGGCGGCGCTGAGGCAGCGGCTGGAGCCGGAGAGCGCGGCGCTGCGGCAGCAGCTGCTGGAAGTGGGGGCGGAGATGCGCCGGGTGGCGGAGCGGGAGCGGGGACAGGCGCAGCAGGGGGGGTCGCCACACGGCGGGGCGCGGAGGGCGGCCGGCGGGCGGTTCGGGCGAGGAGGAGGAGCGCAGGGCGCGGCGGCGGGCGGCAATCGGGGAACGGCGGCGCGGGAGGCCGGCGGGGACGGGGGTGAGGAGGTGGGGGGGGAGCCGCGCAGTAAGCGACCGAGGGTGTAGGGCGGGAGCGTATGCCGGTAAGGGGTGCTGGGGGTGGGGGGCGAGAAGACCCGGCTGCACGGCGTGGGAAACGGAGGGCAGAAACTAGCTGAGCTGGGTGTGTGTGCTGGGGTGCGCAAGGTGAGGCTAGCAGCGGGCTGGCAGGGGCTGCGACCTGCCAGGCGGTGGGGGAGGGGGCAGGGAGGGCGGCGGCACGAGTCACGCGGGAGTGGGGTTGTTGGTCTCCGTCACCGCCGCTTTCTTCCACCCGGGGTCATTTGCGCGTTTTGTTGGTTTTGGTTTCGGAGGCTGGGCGCGCGGTTTCGGAGGGGCAGCTGTGCTCTCCTGTGACGATGGCCTTGCTGGGGTGTGGGGGGACGGTGGCGGTGAGGGGGGCGGGCAAGGCTGCCGGCATGCAGTGGCCCCCTCACCGGGGGGACCCCGCCTCAGACAAAAAAAACCCTTGATGTTGTTCAGGAGGACGAGCACCAGAGGGTCGCGGCATTCGAAGAGCCCGTTCCCACGTACGGCACGGGTTCCGTACACACGAGCCCCCATTCGATCATTCCACGGCACCTTCCATGTGAAACCCTAGGAGCAAGCCGTACGTAGCCGTACGATGCAGGCCAAGTTTGTGTGTGCACGTTGGAGGGAGGGTCTCTCAGCTACGCCGCCAGCCGCGGTGGCAATGCCCCCCTCGCTTTGGTGTCCTGGCGTGATGATACGGACGATGCATCGGACGGACTTCGTTCTCAGCGGTCAGGCAGGTATCCGGATGGCATGGTTGAGGTGTAACCATGGACCATGAACCACCATGAACCACCATGAACCACCAGCATTCCGTTGGCGCCTTAGTTGTTCGGGAGGGTCTTGGCGGCACCACCACTGCCACCACCGACCCACAGCTGCAACATGGCGCAGCGGCACCACAGTCAGGCTGGTCAAAAGCAGGCACTGGCATGACCGCAACAACCTGGTACTCCCATGGAAGTAGCAGGCCAGCGAAGAAGTCATTCATACCATGTTTCGAAGGGGTATATTTGTGGGAACATGCCTCCGAAACCGTCGCCCACCTACACGGAAGTTTGTTGAGCTGCTGCCGACGTGCCGAGTGCGAACACTTTTGGGCAATTGACCGGCTGCTGCACGTCTAGCGGTGTAGGCATATTGGTATAATCGTAAACACTGTACAGCATGAACAAACGTTTCCTGAGGGGTTTGCACCGTATGAAATGCTTACGGGCGGCGCCCGGCACGACTGCGCGAAGAAGCCTTTTCACACGATGCGTTGGAAGATAAATTTCCCTAATTATAATTTTCGTTGCGTGGGGGTCTTCGAGGCGTTGCGGGCATTAAGCCGCAGGGCCGCATCACGTGGTATAACATAGAACTTGTGCACAAACCGCAAGATCATCCATAACAATCACAGATGAGACAGATCCTGACACATTTTCAACCATACAGAGCGGCCGCGGTGGCTTAGGACGGGCGCACGGGCCGGGCTTATACGGTACAGTTTCTGGTGGATGCACGCACCTAGAAATTACTCAGATTGGTAGGTCATCCTGTAAAGGTCATTCAAACAGTTAGCATAGTTACACCTGATGACGCCGGCCGTTGGGCGTAATCGCTGGACGAGCGAGTGAGCGAACGGGTCACCCTTAGTGATATTGTTCCTCACTCGACCGCAAGCCCGTACATATGTTCTCCTACGCAGCAGCTCCCACTTAATTTCAGGTGTAATTTTGATGTACTTTTGACCTCATACATAAACCCCGAATCGTTTGGTGCTTCTGAAGACATTATACGAAGCCAGCCGTGGAATAGAGATAATCGCGTCTACAGAGAAAGTTATACAACCTTTGCGCCATGCGGGTGGCTTTGATTGTCGCGGTCGCATTGCTGCTCGCAGCTATAAATGTGGCGACAGCGCTGACCGAACGGAATCCGGGCGACCCTGTGTTGGTTACCAACCACACCCACCATGCTCCTGATGTCCCTTTAGTTCGCCCGTCACCTGGCCCAAAGCAGCGCCGGCCATGTCCGCCAGCATCCTTCAAAACGGTGGACAACTTCAGCGTGAAGGCGTACATTGCCGCGCCCTGGTACATTCAGAAACAGGTGAGGAACCATTTCGTTGCTCAATAGTAAACCTAGGAATCCCGCAGCGCAGCGATGAGTTGGCATGGTACGTACGCATGCATGCCCCCCGCAGACCCAACCGCGCGCCCTGTCTGTCCCTCGTGGCCATATCAGGCTGGTTACAGTGCTCTTATCTTTCAAACTGCGCCTCAGACGTAGTAACGGATTGGCTTTCTTGTTATGCCTGCAGCTGCCCCTAAACTACCAGCCGATCGACGAGTTTTACTGCATCAGGGCCGAGTACAAGCCAATTGACCGGAAGAACCTCGCGGTAAGTGGCACGCTTGATTTGGCAGCGCCGCCGCCGCGGTGTAAGGGTGAGCAGGGGCCTCTTACTCAGGCAGCGCGCTTGTGTGGTCCTCAGGCAGGCCTGCTCGTCAACAACTACGCCAACAAGGGCGCCGTGAACGGACCTTTCCGAGGCAGCGGCAAATACGACAGGTAATAAACAGGCTGCCACAACATGAGCGGAAAGCCGCGTGGGTACGTGACACCTCAGCCATCGAAGGATGCGTGGTAGGGTAGGCGTACGGCATAGGAGCCTGAATAGACGATCTGGCAATCAGTTGTAGCTGTCAAAGGCTCCCGCCGGCAGAGGGCATGAAAGCCGTATCCAGGTGTCTGCAAGGAAGCCTGCGTCTGCAGAAACGGCCGAGGCTCTGGCAGCCGCTCGCAGCAGTGAACTTGCAGATAGCTCATTCATCACGTGCCAGACACGCACACAAGTGGTGCATGTGCACTGCGGGACGAGCATGCCGGCATTATGCGACGTGCGCACGTGGCACGATCGCCCACGCGTACTCGCTTACACGTGCTTACGAGGCCCTGGCGACGAACGACGCACCCGTGCGCTGTGCCCCTGTGGTATCGGAGTAAGCGCGATGACGGTCATGGCGGCGGCGGCACAGGGTACCGACCCACTAGCCATGCGCACACACACTGACGAAAGCAATTGTCACTGCCATGCCTCGTTTCCGTCCCGTCCGTATCGTGCACAGTCCGCCCACCTCCTACGAACCCCGTCCGACGCCCGCCGACGTAAGCTCGCTGCTCCTCCTCCCTCCTGCATGCCACCCCGCAGGAGCAACACCTCGCGACTGGTGGCCTTCCCCGCCACCCCCGGAGGCACCGCCACTGACGGCCGGCTGCTGGTGGGGCCGGAGATCCTGAAGCAGCTCATCCCCGGGGAGGGCTGGCGCGCCGCCTTCGGGCCCTACTGGGTGGTCGCAGTAGGTGAGTGATGGGTAGGGCACCAAAGGCATAGGGCCTGCACCGGGCAGCAGGACGGACCACGCGGGGCCGGGACACCATTCGCGAGTCCGAGCCCGTGCTCTTAAGAGGAACCGGTGCCTGGACGGCTGGGGCCGTGAGCGAATGGAGGCCGCCTAGGTCGGACGTCTAGGTCGGATGCCACCAGCCAGCGCCGGACGAGGCCCTAGGTAGCACCCTGGGTAGCACCGCTAGGAGGCGCTAGGGGATCGGCGGATCGCTCCGGCCTCATGACATCCGCGGTATCCCGGCAGCGGCCTGCCGGGAGAGCTTCGAGGTGCTCGTGGCGCCTGTAGCGCACCCGGTGGAGGCGCCGGCCCCGGCGCCGGCCTCCTAGCGCTCAGAGCACTCCACAAGTACCGTACTCGCCCGCGCTGACGAGGCACGCTAGTGGACACACGCACGTGACCGGCTGTGCCGTACACATCCTGCCCGATGCCGGCCTCGGAAAGTAACAAGCGGAGGACGGCCGGGGCTCTCACGACTCGCGTCTTGGAACACCCGCCCTGCACAGGCCTGTCGAAGAACCGCACCATCAAGTACGACTGGGCCATCGTCAGCGGTGGGGCTCCCATGTACCCAGCCCCTGGCGGCAGGTGCAGCACTCTGCCGCGCAAGAGCAACAAGCCAACTGCTGACCGGCCTGGGCCGAGCATGGGGCCTGGGCCGATCATGGGGCCTGGGCCGATCATGGGGCCTGGGCCGATCATCCGCGATGGTCCGAGGCCGGGTCCGGGAATGAGCAATGGACCCACCATGGGACCTGGACCGGCCATGGCGCCAGGTGGTTCATGGCCGACGGGCGCTCCCGGCGGAGGCCAGCGTCCCACGACGTTTGACATGGCAGGTGAGGGAGTGAGCACGGCCGCCGTGCAGTGCACGATCCACGTGAGGGTGCTGGCGCTGCTGCAAGCCCGAGGTCATGCATGACGCGATCCACCCTCTGCGATGCGATTCGCCATTTTTACCCTCTGTTCTGCGCTCACATGGTTTGCGCGCAATAGAGCTACTGTCCCTTGCCTGAGCTTGCTGTACTGGTCGTCCCATCGTGCGCGCGTTGCGGTCCTCCTTGCGGCGGACGCCCGCGTGTCGTATGCGGAAATTGGTTGCACAGGCAAGCTGTCAGGGTCTATCGACCGCGTCGGCTCGCTCGGCCGTCACCTTGCTGATGACTGCCCGCCCCCAACTGTGCCGGGTCTCGCCTCACTGCCGCACAGGCCTGTGGTTCTTCACTCGGAAACAAGTGGACTCGAAGGCGACCGCTGCGATGGAGCGCGAAGCAAAGAGTGAGTGAGGACGACGCACACGCAGACGGAAAGACACGGAAAGACCAGCCTGCACCTACACCAACTTCATATCCGAAAGCGCCAGATAGACCATCCTTGCACGGTTCAAGAAGTCGCACTGAAAGTCGCACTGAAATCGAAGTGAGCTTTATGCCATTGTTCCACGCGAGATTTCTGTTATCGTTGAGCTCATCTTAGGGGCGTTTGCGTTCTCTTTTGGCAAATGTGCCGCCCAGCCAAACTCCCCGACCTGTACCTGTACCTGCTGCATACTTTCACGTCGGATCTTCGCCTCCGTCGGCCTCATCGCCGGAGCCACTGGTCCTGGCGACGATTTCTCATCCCACCGTCTGTGACCCCATGATCTCTGGTAGCGTGCGTGTTTCCTTCGTGGCAACAGCAGGCTCTCAATACGCAACGTACAGCACCTCCATTCGCTCCGCTAAACAACCCAGCCGTGCACCCACCCACCTGCGGACTACCCAACGTAAGTACGTAACTCCAACACCCCCACTTGCGCCGCACCCGTTTCGCTTCCGCACCTGCAGAGCTTGGCCTGGACACCAGCCAGCTGCTGCCCGTCGAGCAGCGCGGCTGCAGGTACAAGACCAGGAAGTAGAGGATGGATGCATGGATGGATGGATGGATGGATGGATGAAGCGAGGGCCGTACGAAAGCCCTCGAGGCTGAGCTAGCTTCCGTTTCCTGGAGGTCTGGATGCTGGGTGGATGTGGCGTGGGGCAGGCACTGCGCGCTGCGGGTGTGCTTGCCTGCACATCGCGATTCCTATATACGCCAGGAACCCCACCGCTCAGCCCAGCGCCGGCGGGACTGACGGCAGGCAGGAAGGAGGAGGAGTGGCAGCGCTGCGCCACATTGAGCACAGCGGCGCCGTACTTCGTGACTCATTATCACCTCGCGCGTGCATGCACCCATCGCTTGCTCCGCGGGCTTGCTCCACCGTTCAACCGAAACGTGTCGTGCTACAGTGATCGGCGAGCAGGCAGTAGTAGCAGGATAGTAGCGGAAGTCGCGTGACCCCAGGTCCCAATGAGTACGCCTTTGGGGCGTCCAACGTAGCATATGTTTATATTACACAAATTCAGCACCTCGTGCGCGTTGTACGGCGCCGCCTCTGGGACAACGAAGCTTGTTGTCACTGTGCAATGTTGGGCGCTGACGTATGTATCCTAAGAGTGGTGAGACGTGTCGTGCATGCGACGGAGACGCCGTTTTTCAAGTTTCGGGTTGGGTCATGCCAGCCAGGCGTGCTGCCGCCCCCCGCGACCTGGCGCTCTGAGCGTGCGAGGGGGAAGAGAGTGAGGCAGTACTACAGGCAGGGTGAGCGCTACAACAGAATGCACGGCCGGCCATCACCTGATGGCGAACGCGCCTTTGCTGCATGCATTGCCGGGCTTCATCATTGCATTCGTTTTTATCGTCATCCTCATGCAGTGCAAACCTCTGGGATCGCGCGTCCAGCTGATGTGCGGGTGTTGCGTAGAACTTGGCATGACGCACGGTAGATCTATGGGAGGACGGCCCTCAGGGGCCCTGCAGCCCTTCCTTTTGAAGGGCCATGGAGCGCTGTAACAGAGCGTGCGAGCAGCGGGTGGACGGCCAGGCCACACGGCAGGTCGGATGTCGTGCATACCGGTAGCCGATGCTGTTGTGGCATTTTTTGCGCGTGGGTGCGGCGCGGGGGCACAACCCGGGCGACTTTAGGGTGCGCGGCGCAGCTCAATCTGTCGACACGCATGCGGGAGCAGAAGCGATATTAGTTCTTAAATACAGCAGCAGAGGGCGGAAGCTGAGCTATAATTGGCGTGACTGCGGTCTGTAAACACTTCCTTTCCATTGCTTTCCTTGTCACACGTGCCCGCCCGTCCCTCAGACCGGAAAACTTACAATGAGTCCACATAGCGCGCTCGCCGTTGCTGCCACCATTGCTGCCACCATTGCTGCCACCATTGCTGCCCAGGACGGGCTGGCGCCGCGCCATTCGATGCAATCGCATCGGCGCGCGTCGCCGTGCACACATGCGAGGCTGTTGCTGCTGCTGCCTTGAGCACCCGCCAGCGCCCGCAGCGCGCCACCTCCACCACCAGGAGGCAGCTGCCAAGCCTCCATCGCGTGCGTGACAGCGCCCGGCGGCAGCCAGCCGTCTCCTCGTGCAATAGCTCCATCTCCACCAGGAGGAAGCCACCTGTGCGATGCCTTCCGCAATGAAGCCCGCATCCGGATGCATAAAAGCACTCTGGAACGCCTCAGATGGAACGTAGACTTGCACACCGCAGAAAGGCACAGTAGTAACCGTTACAACAAGTAGTCGCACGAGGCAGGCTAATGTTAAACGTGGCTTTTGGTACCACTCTGCGCTCGTAACGCTTCATGTGGCGGATGTAATAGACATATCGGCACGTGTGAAGTACGTCGAACAACATCTGCAGGAGAAGACTGGGTGGCCTATAAAAGCTGGATAGCAGTAGCAGGGGCAGGGGCCGACCCACGGGGTGCCCGTGTGCAGCCATAAGGCCTCCGTCCTGTTGACTGGCAACACGTGGACTGCCTCCTCCGAGTAAATAATCACCTCCGCGCGCCCCGTCGTACAGATGCGAGTTTTGCAAGGTCTACGTCTTAAGCCAGCAGGTTTGCAGCTTGTAAAAAGGCTCCCCTTAGGTTGACGATATTGACCAGCTCCGACCTCCCGCCGCTCACACTCGCCAAGCAGCCGCCATGGGCTTTGCTCTCATCCTCGCGGCCGCGTCGCTCCTCATTGCGGCTGTGGAGGTGGCGACAGCGCAGCAGCCCCCTTTGCCGGTGCTCCTTCAGAACGCCTCTGCCTACGGTGTTGCTGTCAACGCCAGCCCTGTCGCGGCGGCCGCAGCGGCGTGCGGCCACACTGCAACGTCCGTGTGTCCACCCGCCGGCTTCAAAACGGTGAAGAAATTTGACGTCAAGGCTTACATCTCTGCGCCCTGGTTCGTTCAGAAACAGGTGAGACCGGTACATACGCCCAGACGCTCGTTGGCTGCCACATCGTGTAGTAGTACTTCGTTACAGTGGGTTCCATCCACACGTGCCAAGTGTAGTATCATTTACTACTACTTGTTACAGCGGGCTCCAAACCAAAAGGCAGAACCACCGGGCGCACCGCCGGACACTGAGGGAGACGTGTATGTGCTGTCTGCATGTACGCGTGCGCAAACGCGCCTCCCCCCTAGCTACCTAGTTCTTTTCTGTAACCCTCCTAGCTAGCCCATGCTAGCTGCGCTTCGGCCCCCCACGATAGCTTCTCGTCACCCGCAGACCGTACGGCCCCCGGCAGCAGGCCCTGACTGCCAGCTCGCAGTCGTCGCTCCACTCACCCCTACCTGCTGATGGCTAATACGCCACACGTCACACATCTGGCGCCCACATCCTACTGTAACAGTTACTACTGCACCCGGCGCCCACAATGTCACAGTTAGTACTAGGGGCTGCAGCAGAGCGTCACTGTGCACTCGCCCGCGGCCACCCCTCCAGGGGCGGTCCATACGGTTCGCTGTACTGTTCGTTACTTCATGTCATTCTATCCGCCTGCCTGCCTGCCTGCCTGCCTGCCTCCCCATAGATTCCCCTCAACTACCAACCGCCGGATGAGTTGTACTGCGTCAAGGCGGAATACGAGCTGATCACTCCCGGCAACATCACGGTGAGCGATGCGGGGGGCGCTGCACGCTAGAGGCCGAAAGCGGGAAACCAACACCGCAGTGAACGACAGGGGGCAAGGTGTACAACTTGATGTCGGGAGATAGAAAGAAGCACCGTCGGCACGGGGTACACATCATGCGCATCTTATCTCTCATCTGCTGCAAGTCGTCCTCGCTCGCTCGGGCAATGAATGATTCGTTGCGTCGTACTTGTCGTACCCGCCAGGGGGGGCTCGTCGTCAACAACTACGCCAACAAGGGCGAGGTGAACGGACCCTCCAGGGGGAGCTCGAAGTACGACAGGTAGGTTGTGAGACACGAGCGTAGACCCGTGGGTCGGCACTGAAGAGTAAAGCCGGCTAGAGTGAAGCCGGCCGTTTGGTACACACGTTTGAAGATACGTACGACGTCTGGAGCCCACTGTAACAATTACAACGTCGTACGACAGGTAGGTGGATGGGATGCAGCTGGGCTGCGACTCGCAGTGAGCGGAGCTGGGCGGAGCGGAGTGTCCCGTCAACGTGCTGGTCGGTGTTGGATGTGTGTCGCTGTGGTTATTCCCGACTACGGTGCGCACACGGCAGCGGCTCCCGGCGCAGTTGCGCGCTCCTGCTTTCTTGCGGCGGCTTCGCTTGCCCCAAATCACATCGGCCATCCATCATCGGATTACTTGCCTCCCTCGTCGCTGCGCGCGTGCCTGCTGACGCTACGTACCCAGCCCGACCACCGTTACAAAAACAACATGTGTCTTCCGTCATCACCGGCCGGACGGGCAACAACCTGCGGCCCCTCCTCCCCCCCGTGTGCCATCCCGCAGGACCAACTCCTCGCGACTGGTGGCCTTCCCGGCCACTCCCGGCACCAACGCCAGTGACGCCCGGCTGCTGGTGGGGCCGGAGATACTGCTGACGCTGCTGCCCGGGTCCGCATGGCGGGCCGCCTTCGGGCCGTACTGGATCGTCGCAGTAGGTGAGTGGCGGCGTAGCGGCATGATGACTGGTCGGGAAGCAAGGCGGATGCGTGGCTCGTCCTCCTACGCATCAGGACCTCCTGTGTACCGGTACCTAGTTCAATTGTGTAGTGGTTATGACTGTTACCAGGTGGGCCCTAGATTGTGTGCGGGTATCCTTCGAGCTCCCTCTCTGTGTGGTCCATGGGCGCCATCTGGTAGGTCGCCTTGACTTGGTCTGCGACTAGGAATCTAAGGACGAGGTGCATCTGCCTTCCCAAACCCTAAACATCTTGACGCCGAACCAGGCCCTCGGTCTCCAAAGCAGACCAACTCCTTCATGCCTTGTACGGCAGGGTCGTCGAAGAACTGCACCCGCAAGTACGACTGGGCGATCATCAGCGGCGGCTCGCCCAAGTACGCGGGCCCTGCTGGGGGGTGCAGCTCCGTGCCGTACACGAACAACAGCACCACCGCTGAGTCGGCTGTCGGGACGGGCACGGCCACGCAGCAGCAGCAGCCGGGCGCGGCGGCGACCGGTGGTCCTGGTGCCGCAGTTGGTGGGATGATGGAGGGCTTCGACATGGGAGGTGAGCGACGGCCTGTCTGCCTGCGGCCTTGATGAGCGCACTCCTGATCGACTCGCAGCAAACCGCTGGCGGTGCGATGAGTGCTGCTGCGTCCCTGCATGTAGGCACACCGCCGCCGCACCCTCCCTTCCCTCGCTCCTAGGGAGAGCTCTCCTGACCCTACACCGGCGCGCCTCGTCCCATGCCACATGCACACGCCCCAGCATAACTCCACACGCTGCCTTGCCTAGCGGTATCTTGCAATCTGGTACTGACAGGTGCCGCAGCAAAGTTAGCGGGCTCGTTATGCCGCGCGTCCGTAACGCCCTGCTGTGTCTTGTGTTGAAAAGCTCACGTTAGCTAGGTACCCAAAGCAACGTGTACACCCGCCCGTCCACCCGTTCGCCCTTCGTGCATGTCCAGGCCTGTGGTACTTCTCTCGCCGCCCAGTGGACCCCAAGGCTACCGCCCAGATGGAGCGCAAAGCGAAAAGTAAGGACACGTGCCGGTCAGGCGATGCGCCCGATGGCTCTGCCTTACGGTCTGGGGCCCGCACTGAACGTCACTACTGCCTACCGGGTGTTGTAGGACGACAGTGGGACGTTGCTGCTGCTGCTGCTGCTGTTGTTTTTGTTGCTGCTGCGGCGTGTCTTTGTAGGGGGGCTCCGCAGCGAACGCTGGCCCTTTACTCTACGGCATGCGCTTCTCGGGTGCCCGCCGGGAAAGCGCGGCGCCGCCTCCACTCAATTTTCCCGCAATCGTGATTCCTTGTGCGCCCCCATCCCCGCTGGAGCCGCAGAGTTAGGGCTGGACACGAGCCGGATGCTGCCAGTCAAGCAGCAGGGGTGCAAGTACCTGTTCTGATGGGCCGGCCGGCTGGCTGGCTGACTGTCGCAGCTAGCGCCCAGCGCAGGAGCTACTTGCTCTTGCGTCCGGTGCTTTCTGGCTGACAGGGGACCTTGCTTGATGGAATGTCACTTCGTATGTAAGGGTGGCCCGCGAGCCCGCCACAAGCGACGACGCGCGAGCAGGCATCTGATGTTGCCGGTGCCGCTTCCTTCTCAGAGCACTGTCCTACCAAGAACTGTACTGACGAAAAATGGTAGCTAAGCGCTCTTAAGTGATCCATCGGGTCGTTAGGCCTTAGCGAGGCGAGCTCAGCAATATGCCCCATTACGGGCCACACGTACCGAGGGGTAGACGACGCAGGCAAGACGGCGGGCATCACCGTAGCAAGAAGCCTTGGGAGCGTTTGGTCCTTGTTTTGGCGCTCGAACAAGCTGTTTTGGGGAGTTCGAGCACATCATTTGCTTGAGGAAGAGAGGGGAGCGTTCAGTGTGCATGTCATGTGGGCCCCCACCTGCGTGGCCCGCAGCTGAGAGGCAACTGGAGTGAGTTCGGTGGCAATGTGGCTTGTCGTGGTTGCTTGTAGGGATGCCCTTCGAAAAATGGGTTCGGCTGCCTGACATATAGGAACGGATTAAAACGACTTCGATTTTTGGCGCATGAGGCTTCAACTGAAGTCACACGCCAGGGATGCAACTGACTCGCATGCCCACCCAAGTTCAGAACCAAAACTTCACAATTATTGGTACTCGTACGAAAGGCCCACTTGCCAACCCTCACCAATCTAACTTTATGGTCACAATGTAATCGTCGATCTCTTCCCAAGCAACATCCTCAAAATCCCACAAGCACACACATCCAGACGAGGGTAAAGGCCCCCCCAGATGTCATGTCATCCAGATAATGGTATTTGTAGCCACCCTGGGGTTGTCAGCCAGGCACCGGGAGCCACACTTCATGTTCGGTGGGCTGTGGTTCTTCCATGCCACGCGCTGCCCCATGTCTGGGGGTCCATGACAGCAGGTGGCTGAATAAATCACGGCGGCTGTGGCGGCCGTACATACTGGCTAGCTCGCGCATCCCCCCACCGCATATACAACATATTATTCCAAACCAACTTGGGCGTTTTGCGCCGTTCCGAATGACGGTATGATATGGCATGGCCGTGAAATGATATGGCATGGCCGTGACCGGTATGGCACGGCAGGCGGCAACGGTCGGCCGCCGTCTCGGCGGCCGCCCTTAGTTTAGTTCCTCGATGGGGGACCGGCGGGGAGGTCGCAGCTGCATGCAACAGCCCGGCCCCCCTTCCAACGACCGTAGCAAGCGCAATGAACGTGACAACAACAGCAACGCTACGAGATGATGAGCTCTTAATCCTTCATGAATAGTGTCTGTCGAGCAGCGGATTCGGATTCGGATCCGGTGCCCCAAACCCCTCAGCCCTTATGCCTAGGGCCGGCGTCGTCCTTTGTCCACGATGGGAAGGCAAAACCCTATGCAAGCTCGCGTCATCAGTGTGGGCGTGTGTGGACAATCCTAACTAAAACATGCAGAAGTGAACGAGAGCAGCAATACCTCATTGCCGCCAGCATGAGAAAGTCCTTCCGCAGGGATGGATGGCCTCAAGGCAAGGAGGGTGGGGTCCGCGATGAATGCACGTGCGCGCATCGTTGTCGTACGTAGTCGTACGCTATGTCCCTTCGCGACCGCCTCCTGACCCGCCCTTGCTGCACTCTCCTCCTCGACCACTGGCGGCCCTCCAAAACATGTTTGCCCACTAGCCATCTCGCCTCCGTCCGGTGTGCAGTCGCAGCGCGCTCTGCTCCCCGCCATGCCTCCGACCTGCGCTACCCAGCCACTAGCGCAACGCAGGGTCGCTGCCGCCGCCGCCGCGACCGCCGCCGGCGGCGGCGGCGGCAGCCTCGCCCGCGAACCGCGATTCCGCCATGGCCGCTTTCGGCGAGGTGCCCCTCGCGCTGCTGGGGCTGGTGGCGGAGGCGGTGTAGGTGAAGCTGCTGCCCGGTAGCGCCACCTCGAGCTCCTCCACATCCCAGGGCAGCTCCACACTGCGCCGGGGGCCCCTGGAAGCATTGGCGCTGCTGGCCGCAACCGCCCGGGCGATCGCAGCCCGCGCAGCCGTCATGGCGGCGTCGCCGGCGCGGTGCGGGACGCCGGCAGAGCCGCCGCCGCGCGTCGGCGCCCTCGCCGCCGCCTCGGCGCCGAGCGGGCTGGGGCGGCGGTCCGCCTCCACGCCGGCGGCATCGCCCGCCCGCTCACCATAGGGCAGTGACGAGGGTGACAAGGACCGCGCAGCGGCGCCGGCGTCGGCGTCAGCGTCAGCGGCGCCGCCAAAGCCCCGCTCGCGATGCCCGCCGGCGGCGGCGGCGGCGGCGGCGGCTGCCGCAGCAGCGGCGCCGCCCTCATCAATGCCGGCTCCGCTTCTGGGCAACATCGCCCACCTGACCTGCCCGGCGGCGGTGCCGGCTCGTGAAGCCCGGGACCTCGGAGGTGAGAGCAACGCGGCTGGGAACATCGGCAGCGCCGAGCTGGAGCGGTCGGCCTCTTCGCTGTCGAACCTGTGGGCTAGGCTGGGCCAAGCTCTGCCCGCCAGCCCCGTGGCATGGCCTGCGACTTCCGCACCCCCGGCATCACCCCGGGTACGCGTGTCCTCCACCTCCATACCATCCGCCCAGCCCAACACGGGTGCGCCCCTGGAGGGTGCCGGGATGCCGGCAGCGGCCTCCGCTTGCAGCGCCGGCGCCGTGGGCGGCTCCTCCGCCCACTTGTTCTCATCTTGCTCCCACGTCGCCGCCGCCGCCGCCGCAGCCGCGACGCTGGCGGTGTAAGCCCGCCGCGCCGGGTCCCCAGCGCGCCAGCTCATGGCTCCGGAGCCCCCGGCTCCCACCATCGATGCACGCCTGCGCGTGGGACCCGCCTGCAGCGCCGGCAGCGACTCTGAGCGGCCGCCGCTGCCGCCGAAGGATACTTGTCCCGTCGTCCTTCCTCTCACCGGCTGCACTTCAGTGTCCCACTCCGTCGCCGCCGCCATCCGGACGGTCTTCGGCCGCGAGCGGGCTGCAGCGGGCGCGTCGCCCTTGCCTTGCGGCAGCTGCGGCGTCGACGTGCCTCTGCCGCCGCCGTCCGCACCCTCCCCTGGCGCTTCCTCCCCTGCCGCTGCAGCGGCGGTCGCCCTGGCGCTAGCTACCATCGTTGTCCACGTGCCGCCGCCATCCACGCTGGCGCCGTATCCCCGGCGGACCCACCGGGACAGCCAGTGCGACAGCGGCGGCGCCGTATGGGGCTCCACCGTCTGGGCTCCGAAACCACTGATGCTCGTGGATCTGGGACCGACCGTGAGCTGCACGGCGGTGGCAGCTGCATCGCGGATGGTGGACCAGTTGCTGCTGGCGCGGCGCGCCCTGTGCGCTGGCAAGGGAGGGGGTTCGGCGGCGAAGGCGTCCTCCGCCGCCACGCGCGACCGCCAGTACGACCCGGCGGAGCGCTGTACGGCGCCGTCAGCGACGTCGGCGGCGGCGGCGGCGGGGACGACTGCGCCGCCAGTGAGGTCGGCGGCGGCGGCGGCTTCGACATGACCTGCCGCAACGCCTGTCGCCCACAGACTACTGCGCCGGCGGGGCCCCCTGGACGGTGACGTCAGCGCCTCCTCCGGCGAGCCCTTGTCCGGGACACCACCACCGCCGCCGCTGCTCGTGCTGCCGTTGGGGCTGTCGACGCGCTGCAAAGGAGACAAGCCGCGGCCGCGGCCGCCGCCGCTGCCGCCGCCGCCGCCGGCTGCGGGGCTGCGCAACTCCCTAGCGCTGCCCGTCGTGGCCGTTGCCGGCCCCGCGGCTGGCACCGCCTGTTGTGGCCAGACGGGCGTGAGTCGCTCGGGGGGAGTGGTGAGCCGCTCCCTGACGGGGAGAGGCTCGGCGACACTGCCATCGTCGCTGCTGTCGTACTGGGCGAGCGTTGGCCAGTTCCCGCCGCGCCGCCCTGCCCTCGCACTGGCCTGCGCCCAGCGGTGACCGCCCACCCCGGACCCCAAGCTGTCCTCGGAACCCTCATGCGCGATTGGGAGGGGCCGAGCCAGCGGCCGCTGGGCGGCGGCCGTCGCCGCCGCCGCCGCAGCGACGTGCACGGCCCAGGAGCCGCCACGCCCCACCTCACTCTGCGGGCTGGCGGCAGCGGCCGGCGGACTGGACGGGGAGGCCTCGCCGTCGGACGCGGCTATCAGCCTGCTGCGACCGCTCCCGGCCGCCGCCGGCGGACCAAAGAGTCCTGCAGCTGGGCCGCCGCCGTCGGCGGCGGCGGCGGCGGCGCCGCCGCCGGCGCGCGGGGTGGTGGCGGCGGAGCTGCTGGCGGCGTCATCGCGAGGACCGCCGACGGGGCGGCTGGCGCCGCCGCCGGCGGCATGCAGGGCAGCGGCGACTGTCTGCCGGAGCGCGTCTCCTAGCAGCGACGACAAGCTGTGTCGGCGGGCGCGACCAGCAACCGCTGCGGCGACGCCATCATGACCACCAGCACCACCAGCACCACCAGCACCGCCAGGTACTGGCACGACCTTGTCGTGGCCGATGTGGATGACGATCCCGGACCCGCCCGATCTCCTGGTCGATGCTGACGCAGCGGCAGCGGCGGCCGCGGTGACTCCAGCAGCAGCAGCGAGCTGGTTGCCGGTGTCGCCGGGTCCTTCGCCGATGGAGTTGCAGGCGCTGGAAGAAGCTGCGCAGTCGCCAGCTTGCAGGTCGGACGCCGCCGCGCGGGACTTGAGCGCAGCCGCCTGCTGGGAGTGGAGGAAGGACGGTGAGTCGACATGGGAGGAGAGGCAGCCAGTCCTCCGAGGGGGCACCAGCAGTCCTCCAAGAAAGGACTGGACGGACCAACGGACACTCCGGAGTCCCACCACACTCTGGAGCAGTGCGGCCCCGAGGTGGCCCCTTCCACCGCCCCCCCCCTACGCTGCCCTGCATCCCGCATCCCCCTCCGCGCACCTGGCACTCGTAGTCCCCCTCCGCCCGCTTGCGCCTGCGCCTGCCGGCAATCACGATAATGACGCAGAGGGCGGCCAGTATGCCGCCGCCGATGGCGGCCGACGCGGCGATGATCGCCAGCAGCGAGGAGGTGCGGTGCGGTGCCGCGGGGGCCGCAGTGGCACCAGCCGCTGGCACCTCAGGCGCCCCCTGCAGCGCGCCAGGCTGTTGCGGGAAAGCGGGCAGCGTGTTCATCACGCGTGTTCGTCACATTATGAAAGAATGAAGCAACCGAGCAGGGCTAAAGGTGGCGGGAGGGGAAAAGAAAGGCGGCCATGAGAAAGGATGCGGTCGTCAACAGGTGCACAGCGACCTTGGTGCTGCACGTGGCAACGTAGGGCAACCTAGGCCAGCTGCCCGCCCCCCCCGACACGGCAGACACATGCCCGCCGGGAGGCGGCAGTGGCTCCGGCCTATGGCACGCTAGGATGCCCCGCAGCCGATAAAACCAAGTACCCAACCGGCATCCCCTCCTCCGCCGGCGCCGAGCCGAGGGCCCGGTCGATGGCCCGGTCGATGGCCCGGTCGATGGCTCGGTTAAGGGCCCGGTCGAGGGCCCGGTCGGCCACTCACCTGCCCGTCGGGTGGCGGCGACGGCAGCGCCTCCGCCGCCTGCAGCCTGCACGCCACCTCGCTGCCCGCGCCTCCGAGCGCCGTGGTGGGGGTCATGGTCGCGGAGTCGCAGGAGGCCGCAAGCGAAGAGGTGCCTAGGGCGTTGAGCGGCACCGTCTGGGCCACGCTGACCTGCAGCCCGGCAGGCAGGCAGCCAGGTAGGCAGCCAAACAGGCAGGCGGGCAGGTAGGCAGGCAGGCAGGCAGACAGGGGGCTTAGCTGCGCTGCTGGACCTGCCGGACCGGACCGGACCCTGCCATCCGGCTCGTCCTCTCACCCTCACCTCCTCCCGCCCATGCACCCACCACCCACCCCCGCACCTCCGTCATCTCGGATATGTCGTCGTCGCTGCTCGGCCCGCACAGCATCAGCCCTCCAGACCCGCCCTCCGCGGCCTGCGACTCTGCGGCCCACAAGTCGATGGCCTCGCGCAGGCGGGCCTTGTAGAGGGACACCAGCTGGGGGCTGTCGGGCGGCACACGTAGCACGACAGTCAGGCTGATGCTGGTGTTGCCGCCGACGGGGCAGCTGCCGCTTCCCGCGCCGGGCCCGGTCTCCGCCAGCAGCCTCCTCCGGCCGGCCGTGGAGGCCTCCAGCGAGCCGCAGCTGACGTTGGACAGCACCTCGCCGCTTATGTTGGCGCGGTCGACCAGCTCGGAGCGGAACGCGCCCAGGAAGGCGGAGGTGCAGCCGACCTGGAGGGGGGGCAGCGTAAGGGGGAGGCGGGGGAGGATGCCGCTGAGGTCAGGGGCGAGGCGAGGATGGGAGGAGGTGAGGGTGAGAGGACGTATGGCGAGGTGAGGGTGAGGTGGGACATGAGAGGGAGACCCGTGGGTCGGCGCTGGATAGGAGGATTGGTTAGGAAACGTTTGATACACGCGTTTGGAAGAGGTGGGGGCCAGGCAGGCGCGGGGCTGGAGGGCACGCGATCCTGCGCTCCGAGATAGGAGGGAAGGAGAGACACATGGTTGCACCGACCTCCGTGCACCTAGACCCACACCGCCGCCCTCCACGTGCCCCTCCCCTCCTCAACCCAGTTCTCCAGCATGCATCTCAAAACGTCTATCCTCAACGGTTTTTCCTCGCATTCACGGGTCTTCCACGAACCCTCCCCCCCCGCGCACCAGCCCTCCCCAGCCCCACCTGCACCTCCACCATCTGGCCCGCGCTGCCGATGAGCACCGCACTCGCGTCCACGGCTGCCGTGACCTGCACCGGCACGCCCAGCAGGCTGGCTGTGACAGTGACGGTGGCGGCGCCGGGGAAGAGCGCCGCGAGGTCTGGGGCGGTGGCGGCCAGCTGCACCGGAACAAAAACGTCCTGGACGACGGTCAGGACTCCCATGGCACCACTGCCGGAGGCGGCGATGTACTCAGGCGGAATGTTTACGGCTGGCAGCAGGAATGGCGGCAGCGGCGGCCTAGGGCTTGGGGGCGGGGGAGGAAGTGGTCGCGACGGAGCCGGGCTTGAAGACAAAGGCGGGGGTGCCGGAGTCGGCAGCGGTGGGGGGGGGCTCAGAGGCGCAGGCCGTGGGGGTGGAGGCGAAGGCGGCATTGGTCCCGGTGGCTGTGGGCTGGGAGGTCCCCGTGGGCTAGGAGATGGTGGGGTGGCCGATGGTGGCAGTGGCGGTGGTGATGCAGCCGATGGTGGCAGTGGCGGTGGGCTAGGTGGAGGTGATGTGGCCGACGGTGGCCATGGGCTTGGCGGCAGTGATGTGGCTGATGGTGGCAGTGGCGGTGGGCTTGGCGGCGGTGATGCAGCAGACGGTGGCAGTGGCGGTGGGCTTGGCGGCGGTGACGTGGCCGATGGTGGCAGTGGCGGTGGGCTTGGCGGAGGTGATGTGGCCGATGGTGGCAGCGGCGGTGGGCTTGGCGGAGGTGATGAGGCAGACGGTGGCAGTGGCGGTGGGCTCGGCGGCGGTGACGTGGCCGATGGTGGCAGTGGCGGTGGGCTTGGCGGAGGTGATGTGGCCGATGGTGGCAGTGGCGGTGGGCTTGGCGGCGGTGATGCAGCAGACGGTGGCAGTGGCGGTGGGCTCGGCGGAGGTGATGTGGCCGATGGTGGCAGTGGCGGTGGGCTTGGCGGAGGTGATGTGGCCGATGGTGGCAGTGGCGGTGGGCTTGGCGGCGGTGATGCAGCAGACGGTGGCAGTGGCGGTGGTCTTGGCGGAGGTGATGAGGCCGATGGTGGCAATGGCGGTGGGCTTGGTGGAGGTGATGTGGCCGATGGTGGCAGAGGGGGCGGGCTTGGCGGTGGTGATGTGGCCGATGGTGGCAATGGCGGTGGGCTTGGCGGCAGTGACGTGGCCGATGGTGGCAGTGGCGGTGGGCTAGGTGGAGGTGATGTGGCCGATGGTGGCAATGGCGGTGGGCTTGGCGGCGGTGACGTGGCCGATGGTGGCAGTGGCGGTGGGCTAGGTGGAGGCGATGTGGCCGATGGTGGCAGTGGCGGTGGACTAGGTGGAGGTGACGTGGCCGATGGTGGCAGTGGCGGTGGGCTTGGCGGTGGTGATGTGGCCGATGGTGGCAATGGCGGTGGGCTTGGCGGCAGTGACGTGGCCGATGGTGGCAGTGGCGGTGGGCTAGGTGGCGGTGATGTGGCCGATGGTGGCAATGGCGGTGGGCTTGGCGGCGGTGATGTGGCCGATGGTGGCAGTGGCGGCGGGCTTGGCGGAGGTGATGTGGCCGATGGTGGCAGTGGCGGTGGGCTAGGTGGAGGTGACGTGGCCGATGGTGGCAGTGGCGGTGGGCTTGGCGGCGGTGATGTGGCCGATGGTGGCAGTGGCGGTGGGCTTGGCGGAGGTGATGAGGCCGATGGCGGCAGTGGCGGTGGGCTTGGCGGAGGTGATGAGGCCGATGGTGGCAGTGGCGGTGGGCTTGGCGGAGGTGATGTGGCCGATGGTGGCAGTGGCGGTGGGCTTGGCGGAGGTGATGTGGCCGATGGTGGCAGTGGCGGTGGGCTTGGCGGAGGTGATGTGGCCGATGGTGGCAGTGGCGGTGGGCTTGGCGGCGGTGATGCAGCAGACGGTGGCAGTGGCGGTGGGCTTGGCGGCGGTGATGTGGCCGATGGTGGCAGTGGCGGTGGGCTTGGCGGAGGTGATGAGGCAGACGGTGGCAGTGGCGGTGGGCTTGGCGGCGGTGATGTGGCCGATGGTGGCAGTGGCGGTGGGCTTGGCGGCGGTGATGAGGCCGATGGCGGCAGTGGCGGTGGGCTTGGCGGCGGTGATGTGGCCGATGGTGGCAGTGGCGGTGGGCTTGGCGGAGGTGATGAGGCAGACGGTGGCAGTGGCGGTGGGCTTGGCGGCGGTGATGTGGCCGATGGTGGCAGTGGCGGTGGGCTTGGCGGAGGTGATGAGGCCGATGGCGGCAGTGGCGGTGGGCTTGGCGGAGGTGATGTGGCCGATGGTGGCAGTGGCGGTGGGCTTGGCGGAGGTGATGTGGCCGATGGTGGCAGTGGCGGTGGGCTTGGCGGAGGTGATGAGGCCGATGGTGGCAGTGGCGGTGGGCTTGGCGGAGGTGATGTGGCCGATGGTGGCAGTGGCGGTGGGCTTGGCGGAGGTGATGTGGCCGATGGTGGCAGTGGCGGTGGGCTTGGCGGAGGTGATGTGGCCGATGGTGGCAGTGGCGGTGGGCTTGGCGGAGGTGATGTGGCCGATGGTGGCAGTGGCGGTGGGCTTGGCGGCGGTGATGTGGCCGATGGTGGCAGTGGCGGTGGGCTTGGCGGCAGTGACGTGGCCGATGGTGGCAGTGGCGGTGGGCTTGGTGGTGGTGACGTGGCCGGTGGTGGTGGTGGCGGTGGTGGTGGGCTTAGCGGCAGCGGACTGGGCGGCTGTGGACTGGGGGGCTCCGGGCTCGGCGGTTGCGGGCTTGGCGGAGGGCTTGGCGGCTCCGGGCTTGACGGCTGTGGGCTCGGCGGCGTTGGACTGAGAGGCTGTGTGCTCGGCGGCAGTGGACTGGGGGGCTCCGGGCTCGGCGGTTCCGGGTTTGGCGGAGGGCTTGGCGGCTGAGGGCTTGGCGGCTGTGGGCTCGGCGGCGTTGGACTGAGAGGCTGTGGGCTCGGCGGCAGTGGACTGGGGGGCTCCGGGCTCGGCGGTCGCGGGCTTGGTGGTGGGCTTGGTGGCAGAGGGCTAGGAGGCTCCGGGCTGGGAGGCTGTGGGCTGGGAGGCTCCGGGCTCGGCGGCTGTGGCTCCGGGCTCGGCGGTTGCGGGCTTGGCGGAGGGCTTGGCGGCTCCGGGCTTGGCGGCTGCGGGCTCGGCTGCAGTGGACTGAAAGGCTGTGGGCTCGGCGGCACTGGACTGGGGGGCTGTGGGCTCGGCGGTTGCGGGCTTGGCGGAGGGCTTGGCGGCTCCGGGCTTGGCGGCTGTGGGCTCGGCGGCGTTGGACTGAGAGGCCGTGGGCTCGGCGGCAGTGGACTGGGGGGCTCCGGGCTCGGCGGTTGCGGGCTTGGCGGAGGGCTTGGCGGCTCCGGGCTTGGCGGCTGTGGGCTCGGCGGCGTTAAACTGAGAGGCTGTGGGCTCGGCGGCAGTGGACTGGGGGGCTCCGGGCTCGGCGGTTGCGGGCTTGTCGGAGGGCTTGTCGGCTCCGGGCTTGGCGGCTGTGGGCTCGGCGGCAGTGGACTGGGGGGCTCCGGGCTCGGCGGTTGCGGGCTTGTCGGAGGGCTTGTCGGCTCCGGGCTTGGCGGCTGTGGGCTCGGCGGCAGTGGACTGGGGGGCTCCGGGCTCGGCGGCAGTGGACTGGGGGGCTCCGGGCTCGGCGGTTGCGGGCTTGGCGGAAGGCTTGGCGGCTCCGGGCTCGGCGGTTGTGGGCTCGGCGGCGTTGGACTGAGAGGCTGTGGGCTCGGCGGCAGTGGACTGGGGGGCTCCGGGCTCGGCGGTTCCGGGTTTGAGGGTGGGCTTGGCGGCTCCGGGCTTGGCGGCTGCGGGCTCGGCGGCGTTGGACTGAGAGGCTCTGGGCTCGGCGGCAGTGGACTGGGTGGCTCCGGGCTCGGCGGTTGCGGGCTTGGCGGAGGGTTTGGCGGCTCCGGGCTTGGCGGCTGTGGGCTCGGCGGCAGTGGACTGGGGGGCTCCGGGCTCGGCGGCAGTGGACTTGGGGGCTCCGGGCTCGGCGGTTGCGGGCTTGGCGGAGGGCTTGGCGGCTCCGGGCTTGGCGGCTGTGGGCTCGGCGGCGTTGGACTGAGAGGCTGTGGGCTCGGCGGCAGTGGACTGGGGGGCTCGGGGCTCGGCGGCAGTGGACTGGGGGGCTCCGGGCTCGGCGGTTCCGGGCTTGGTGGTGGGCTTGGCGGAAGAGGGCTGGGAGGCCCCGGGCTCGGCGGCTGTGGCTCCGGGCTCGGCGGTTGCGGGCTTGGCGGCTCCGGACTTGGCGGCTGTGGGCTCGGCGGCGTTGGACTGAGAGGCTGTGGGCTCGGCGGCGTTGGACTGAGAGGCTGTGGGCTCGGCGGCAGTGGACTGGGGGGCTCGGGGCTCGGCGGTTCCGGGCTTGGTGGTGGGCTTGGCGGCTGTGGGCTCGGCGGCTGTGGGCTCGGCGGCAGGGGGCTGGGTGGCTCGGGGCTCGGCGGTTGCGGGCTTGGCGGAGGGCTTGGCGGCTCCGGGCTTGGCGGCTGTGGGCTCGGCGGCGTTGGACTGAGAGGATGCGGACTTGGCGGTCCTGGGCTTTGTGGCTCCGGGCTCGGCGGTTGCGGGCTTGGCGGCTCCGGGCTTGGCGGCTGTGGGCTCGGCGGCGTTGGACTGAGAGGCTGTGGGCTCGGCGGCGTTGGACTGAGAGGCTGTGGGCTCGGCGGCGTTGGACTGGGGGGCTCGGGGCTCGGCGGTTCCGGGCTTGGTGGTGGGCTTGGCGGCTCCGGGCTTGGCGGCTGCGGGCTCGACGGCGTTGGACTGAGAGGCTGTGGGCTCGGCGGCAGTGGACTGGGGGGCTCGGGGCTCGGCGGCAGTGGACTGGGTGGCTCGGGGCTCGGCGGTTCCGGGCTTGGTGGTGGGCTTGGCGGCTGTGGGCTCGGCGGCTGTGGGCTCGGCGGCAGGGGGCTGGGTGGCTCGGGGCTCGGCGGTTGCGGGCTCGGCGGAGGGCTTGGCGGCTCCGGGCTTGGCGGCTGTGGGCTCGGCGGCTTTGGACTGAGAGGCTGTGGGCTCGGCGGCAGTGGACTGGGTGGCTCGGGGCTCGGCGGCAGTGGACTGGGTGGCTCGGGGCTCGGCGGTTCCGGGCTTGGTGGTGGGCTTGGCGGCTTTGGGCTCGGCGGCAGGGGGCTTGGCGGCAGGGGGCTGGGTGGCTCGGGGCTCGGCGGTTGCGGGCTTGGCGGAGGGCTTGGCGGTCGCGGGCTCGGCGGCTGTGGGCTCGGCGGCTGTGGACTGGGGGGCTCCGGGCTCGGCGGTTGAGGGCTTGGCGGAGGGCTTGGCGGCAGAGGGCTCGGTGGTTGCGGGCTTGGCGGTCGCGGGCTCGGCGGCTGTGGGGTCGGCGGCAGTGGACTGGGCGGCTGCGGGCTTGGCGGAAGTGGACTGGGCGGCTGTGGACTCGGGGGCAGCGGGCTGGGCGGCTGCGAGGCCGCTGGTGGGCTTGGGGGCGGCAAATACGGCAAGTAACCCACCAAGCGGGCAGTATCAACCACCTGCGGCAAAAACACGCGCGGGCTGATGGGAACCCCCTGGCGAATTGCGTGGGGTACTGCACGGCGCAACGTAAGGGCGAGTCCAGCATTCGGCTGTCTGCTGTTCGGAATGTCAGGCTGCTTACCTTCTGGTCGTTTTGCCCCAGGGGATTGGCCCCGATGTAGAACGTCATGCCGCTGACGTACAGGAGGGTGCCTGAGAAGCTGCATGTGTACCTGGCAAGTGGACACGTGGGCAGAGGCGGCATGTGGACACGTGCACCGGCGGGGGGGAGGCGGCAGCGGGGCGGACGCGACAGCTTCAGAATCGCAGCAACACGAGTAGCGAAGGGCATCAGCTGGCGCTGCAGCGAAACACGGCTCCTGTATGTGGCTGTGGCAGGGAGGTTATGCTAGGGCATCCCCGCCAAAACCCCGAGGTGCGTGCCGCAACCGTGGTACCACCCCTGACAGGCACTCCGGATCCACACGCACCAATACGTCTGCGTCCCGGAGCACTTCGCGGTGGTGCAGCTGTCCTGCGCGCATGAGGTCGTGATGGTGGTGCCGTTCGCGAGCTGCAGCGTCAGGGCGGCCGCTATGAAGCCCTCCTGCGGACAGCGGACCCGAGGTCGAAGCCCGTGAAACGACGACGGAGGAAAATAAAGTCTAGTTGGGGAAAGGCTGTGGGCAAGCATCTGAGGTTGTGGGGGGCGGGAGAGGGATGAAGGGGCAGCAGTCCAAGCTCGATGTGGTGGGCGGCTGCGGTGGGCGGCTGAGGGGGAGTGCGGCTCTATCTGGGAGGAGTCCAGCGCCGGAAGAAACCAGCATGTTCCGCCAGCGCAAGTCGCGGCGCAGGTGCTGCTGCCGCTGCGGCGATAGGGAGGCGTCAGGCGGCCGAGGCAGCTCATCAACCGGAGAGTCATACGTCGGACGGTGCTTTGGTCCCACGGCCGAATAGCATGTGGGGACCCACTCATATTCCGCGTAGCGAACCCCCGAGTGCTCACAATAGCCCATAGCTGTGGATGGCCCGCAGCCGGATCGAGCCCCCGACAGTGCCGTCGCTGAGAGGCCCCGGCATCGCCCACCCACCTGGCAGGAGGCAACCAGCACCCCGACTTGCGTTACGTAGAGGCCGCTGGTGAAAACCACTGTCACGTACCCGCTCGAGGCTTTGTTCAGCGAATACCTGTATGGGTGCGCGGGGGGCCAGGGAGGGCGCGTGGATTCCAGCCGCCGCCGAAGTCCCAGGATGTTTCTTGCCTGAGAGCTTACATGTGCGTGTCCGTCTACATGGGTAGTATCCGTCTACATGGGTACTGTTGTGCATACGTGTCCGTATACACGGGTGCTGTTGTGCATACACGGGATACCCTACGGGGCCTGGAAGGAACCTTGCTTGGCCCAGCCGCACACCCAGGTGCCAGCCGCTCGCCCGAGGACACCTCTGGCTGGCTTCCGGCAATCATTGGTGGTATCGCGTCATCCCTGCCGTCTCTGGAGCTTCCCAGACGGATGGTCCCGCAACGTGGCGCATCGATGCTGACCCGTTCCAAGGCCGACAATACCCCTTCCCGTGCCGTTCACGTCAAGGTGCGAGGGCACGTACATCGTTTTGGCCTGAGACGTAGCATCCGGGGCGCTTGACGGAAAGCATGTGCTTCCCTCCGGATAGTCTGGGGCGCCAGCAATCGTTCCTTTTAACGATGTTCCGGACATTGTAGCGTTTAGCGGGTAGACGGTCGTAAGCCCAGAGGAGCAGTCGTATAGGGCGCTGCCGCTCCCCGTCCATACACCGTTGCTGCAGCTCTGCGCTGAGGACTGGAGAACCAGGCTGATAAAAACCGCGAACCTAAATGTGGTCGCCAGCAGAACATGGTATGGACAGCTACCAAGCGGCATTAGCTTGTTACGCCCGAAGCGGAAAGGCTCACAAGTTTACGCCTCTTCATCCGTCAACTGCACTGGCTATTTCTAGATTGAACATAACAACTTAAGATGGCGTGACGCGGATGCATAGTGAACTCACGAGAAAGGTCAAACCTCGTATTCTTTGCCAAAAACCGTTATACAATGGAAGTTCAAGTCACAGAGTTTAAGGATTGTGCTGATGCTGTCAATTTGGAGATACTTGCTTGCTCACCATCACACTGTGTATAGTCATGCCGCAGTACAATAGCGACCCCGACGTCGCTGAGACTTCAGACACGTATCTTTGAGGTTATCTCTGGGCCATGATATACGGTAAACATTCAAGCTGCAATGGCTGCCTGCATCGGTCATCATCGTTAACGGGCAAAAGAATGGGCCTAACGATTTAAGGCGCAAGATCGACGTATACCTGTATATACAATCCCATACATAATAACAACAGGTTACATGCGTTTTCGTAGTCCAGCCGTCGACGGACTACCTCTAGCATCCGGGGACCGTGGGTCGCACCATGCTGGATAGGGCCAGCTAGATGCACGGTATCGCGGAGCTCATGTTGCGTTCCACGGCCTTCCAGAAAATGTTGTACAAATTAGGACACTTTGATAAATACCGCATGCGCCACAGCAACACATATTGGTGGGTGATGGTTCCGTTTTCATACTGCTGGCAGCTTCTGGTCAGCCTGGCCGCACCGTTGCCGCGATGCCATGTACACCCGTGTGTCGTGGAAGACGGCTCCTACGCACTCCCATCTTCTGACGGCACCGGGAAACGCTACTAACATATCGTAACATAGGGAAGACTTGCATTCATGCCTGACGGAATGGTCGCTAGATAGCATGGCAAACGCTTGCCACACGAGCGTGGCCGTGGTCAGCCGCGGTACGCTGTGGTTAAGTCGCAACTTCTGGGCACGTAACATGACATAGTCAACCACCCGCCAAGCTGCCCGCCTTTGCATGCCAATCTGGAGAGGATTTGATGACCTTGATAACTGTCCTGGGTTCAGTGGCACCCTATTTCTTTTACGAGAGCGAACTCGGACTCGCATGCTTGCTACACCTGCTGCTGCCGAACACCTACACCATGCTTTAATGACCAGACGTTAAACGCCCGGGAGTAGACAACGTCTGACCTCAGATACATTCGATGGCACCTGAAGCAGGGTGGAGTAGTTTTAAAGCTGGGATGCTTGATCATCATTGAGCCACACCTTGTACTCCGTGCCCGATGTGGCCGGTGGCTGCGCCTTCTGGTCTGGAGCCCACTGTAACAAGCACTACTATCGTAATGTGGCACATATTCGGGTGTTTGGGCCGATCAGTAATTAGCTGCTTTAAAAAGAAACCACGTTTACCGTATTCGCAACTTTGTATCAATCTCCCTTTGCATCAATCTCTAGCCAAACCACTACTTAAGCCCACTGTAATGAATACTCCTGCAGGCAGCAGCGCCTTCACGTCCTTGCCACCCCTGTATGGACCATCCCTCCGGGATGCGTTCCGGTCACTCGGAAACCACCACCCCCCTTGCCCGCCGCGCCTGTCCAATCCACGAGCACAGACGATCGAGCGACCAGGGGAGCGGTGCTGACAAGGAAAGCCGGGCACCGGTACCCTGCATGCGATGCAGTGTTTCCAGTTTTTGTGGTTACATTGGCTCTTTGAACATACCAAACATAAATGGCAGTTGGCATCCCAAACCCAGCCGTGTCCAAAGTACGTATGCAGGTGCATTGGCACCTAGCAACTGGTCCGCCGCACTACAACAAGTGCGTCTTTCCCTACGAATGCCCCAACAGGCGGCCGTGCGCCGCAGTAAGGGGTGTGTGTGCCACCAACTTGCGTTGCAAGCACTGGCTGTAAGCACCGACATATGCGCAGATGCCATCCTGCTCGATAAAACGGAAACTGTGCACGTGTAACGCACGCACTTCTTTTGGTCTTCTTCACTCCTTGCGAAACACAGTTGCAAGTAAAGAGTGGCTACAACGTCATGGTCGCGCTTCCTGACCGCAGGATGGGAGGCTTCACCTTCCATATCTCCAGAGCGTCCTCGCGTGCAGGATAATCCCATCCCCCGTGGCTTTGCCATCATGTCCTTTTGACAGCTAGAAGTCGTGATTCCAGCCACTTTCGACTGCCAAATGCTGGCGCCAAGATGACGTCATGACCTGTCAGGTAAAGCACAGCGCACCTTTTTGCGAGAGTGCGCTCCAGGCCGGTATCCCCTGTGAAGCGCGCTGCAACTGACGGAGATGCTGACAGGGCAACGTATTCAGGATGTCTGACGCCGAAACGTTGGGCCGCAGAGAACAACTCCGCCCGTCGTCATCGAGCGCACTGCTCCCCCCCTATCGTGGTCCACGGCCGTCTCAAACGCGCCGCCGCTTGCTTTTGGGGCGAGGTGGGGGTTCCGCCGTGGCCTGCGTGTCGGCAACAGAGTCTGCGCGCAGCGACACCTGCGGGGCGCCCACATCATCGCTGTCCTGCTGCTGCCGGTACACGTCGTCTTCCTCGCCGGTGTTCGCGGCATAGCCCACAGCCTCCTCCGACTCCTCGTACTCCCCCCCGCCCGCTGACTCGACAGTGCTCAGGCGGCGCTTGCGCCCCGACAGTGGGGTTGGCATCGTCGCCTGCTCCTCCTCTTGCTCCTGCTCTTCCTCCTCTTCCTCGTCCATCTCCTCGATATCGCCGCCGCTGGCGCTAGGCACCTCGCTGTCGTGTGCGCTGAGCCCTTGAGAGAAGCCCTGCTCATATTGGTCCGCCTCCTCCTCCTCCTCCTGCCCACCAGCGTGCGCGTCCTCCCCTTCCACCTCCTCCTCGCCCTCTTGCGCTGCCTCGCTGGCCGCAAGACTGCCGGACACCAATCCGCCGCCGAAACTACGGGTGCCGAGCGAGGTACCGGCGGTGCCGGCGCCTGACACGGACGGCGCCGCTCCGTCGACGACTGCGGCGGCGGCTCGCCGACTGGGCGCCGCCGCCGGGCGCTTCTTCGCAGCCGGGGGTCGCGCCGGCGACGGCAGCTCCTCCTCCGTGGGCATGAAGGCAGGCTGGTCCTCGTCTTCGCCTTCGTCTTCGTCGACTTCCCCATCCTCCTCCGCCTCCTCCTCCTCCGCCAACAACGCACTACTCGGGGCGCTGTGCTGCCGACCGTCGTCTGATCGCTCCCCGTCCTCTTCCAGGTAGCCCATGGAGCCTTCAGTGGGCAGGGGCAGGCGTCAAGGGGTCGTGCGGCATGGCAATGTGGAAGCGACGGGGACGGCAAAATCTTGCCCGCAGAAGGTGCTTCTGCCATCAGGGCCAACGGGTGGGGCGGAATCGCAGGAAGCGATAGACGGCCGCTCCGCGCACGCAGGAGTCACACCACTGTCACCTTGGGTCGGTAGCTGAGGCGCGGCAGCGCCTGCCTTGCACCACCGTTAATTCGTGAACTCCTCTCCATTTGGGTCTTCTTCCCCGACCGTGTCGCACGTCACTTCTTCCTTTCCGCTTCCTTGACCCCATGCAGCACACCGTACACTCGTGGCGATGCCCCACGCCCTCCGCCGCCGCCCTCTCGCCCTGCCGCCTATCAAATCCACCCTGCCCACTTCCCCTGCCATTGCGCCGGACCGGTTGGCTGGCTGCTTCCGGCGCGCACGCACCTGAAGCCGTGTACACTAGGTCCGGTGCGGCCTGCAGGTCAGACGGCTCCGGCGCAGCCCCAACGTCCTCCTCCTCCTCCGATTCGTCGCCGTAGGTCTCGACCTCCTCCGTAGCGGCCGCCAGGTCGCTAGCACCAGCGCGCAGCGAGTGCTGCCTCGAAGGCCCGGCAGATGGCCCCTGCGACTGCGACTGAGATTGCCGCTTCGACTGCGACGGCGACTGCGTCTGCGACTGCGTGAGGCTGCTGTGAGGCCCCGCGTCGCCGTCGACAGCGCGCAGGCCAGCCGCCGCCGCGCCGATGCTGGCGGCGGCGGCGCCGTTGCCACCACCGCGTCGGGCGACTGCGGGCTGCTCCCGCGTACGGACGGTGGCAGCTTCAGCGGCCTGCGTCCCAGGATCGACAATCCGCGGAAGGAAGGTGTGTAGCGGAGCTCGCCCCGAGCTGTACGCGTCGGCGGCTTCTCGCGCTGCATGGTGCGCTCGCCCGCGTTACCGTCCCATCCCAGCAGGGAATACGCAGGACCCTCGCAACCCACCCTCCACCCTTCACAGCCAGATAGAGTAGCCCAGGAGAGCCGCCCGGCACCAAATGCCTCGCTTCAATGCCGGCCCCATCCAGGCGGATCCCTGAACACCGCGGTCCCATACAACCCGCGTGCCCCGCCTCAGGCCGCACGCACCTTGCGCCCAGCGGCCACCGCCCTAGGCTCCTGCCGGCGCTGTGGTCGCCGCTGCTTGGGCTGGTTTTCCTCGTCCTCCTCCGCGCCAGCCGGAAGCGTAACCTGCGCGTCCACCTGCTCCTTCGGTGCGTGTGCCTGCTTGCGTCGACCTCCGCTCTGCCTGGGCTCTTCTTCCTCCTCTTCTTCGTCCTCTTCCTCCTCGTCGTGCTGCTGCTGGGCTTTCGGCGCCGGCTTGCGGGCGGCGCGAACCGCCTTGTGCAGCCACGCCCCTTCCTCAGGAGCAGCCGCCGCTGCCGCCGCTGCCGCGGGCGCCTTCCTAGCTTTGGTCTTCTTTTGCACCTGCTCCTGCGGCCGCGGCGGCTCGACGGGTGCTCCTTCCTCGCCCTCGTCCTCCTCGTCTTCGTGCCGGTCGTGCGGCGAGGGCGCAAACGAGATCTTGCGATTGCGCGCGGCCTTGGGTGTCGTGGCGGAGGCGCCCTTGAGGGCGCGTGGCGCCACCCGACCCTTGGAGGCCTTGTCCTGCAACGCAAACGACGGCACGGCGGCGCGGCGTAGCATATGGTAAGCCCTCGGTCTTGGGGGAGCTACCCAACGAACCAAAGCGCTCCGATGCAGCGACGGTTCACGCCCAGCAGATGACATAGCACGCACGTCGGCCCCTTCCCGCCTCCGTCCAAGCCATCCGCATCCCCCAGGAACACCAAACTGCACTCCTGGCTCGTTCCTCCGCCTGCTAGCGAGCTAGCAAAGCTCCCCAGGAGCCAGGAACCGTCCCACGCAAGTACGACGTCCTCGCAGACGCAAAGGACCCTGACCGAGCGCGCTCGGTCGCCTCAACCCCTCCAAAGGTCGACCTACGACCTCCGTCTTTAGTTTCCTCAACCAAGTTCTCCAGCATGCATCCCGAAACGTCTGTCCTAAACGGTTTTGCTTTCGTACACGGTTTTGCTTTCGTCCTCCCCTGCCCCCCACACACACCTTGAGGAGCCCCAAGTAGTGGTACATGGGTGCCCAGTCCGGGTCGTCGCGCTCGTGCGCCAGCTCGGCCGAGGACGGTCCCGCGTCATTGAGGCGGCCCTCCAGCTCGCCCACCAGCGCCGCCGCATCCGGAGGCGCCAGCTTGGGCACGAAGGAGGCGGCCCCCCACGCCAGGATGGCCAGGTTGGTGGGCGCGTCGATGAAGGCCTCGGCGGTGAGGTCCCGCAGGATGTGCAGCAGCTCGGAGCCGGAGGTCCCGTGGCCTGGCACATGGCGCACCCATGTCAGGGGGAGGTCAGAAGTTGAGGGCGAGCGCAAGGCACGGTTCTACACAGGTCGGGAAAGCTCATGTGGGGGGTGGAGTGGAGCGCTGTAGGGGGACTGGGGCTGAGGGAATAGAACTATAGATTCACGACGCCCTCGAGCCGTTGTAATCGTCAGTCTGCGCGCCGCCAGGTGAGGTAGAGGGAGGGGCGGTGGAGGGACTCGAGTGCGGGTGCAGTCGGTGGACTCTTTTTATAGCGTGGTGCTTCACGCGTTCTGCGCTCGGGGGACAGAGCACAGGGTGGGGAGAGGGCCGCGGTGCGACCTACCCGCATACATGCTGGCGATGTGTTTGGACAGCTCGGAGAAGCGCTGCAGCGCGTCGTGTTCGGCGTCCTCGCCCATCTCACCGGCCGCTGTGACGGTGCCCCAGCCCTGCGGCAACAAGCGGAAGCGGGCAGAGGTTGTAAGGGTTGGACGGCAGGCAGTGGGATAGCAGCCCTACAGCGTATGAGGACTGCTGCCGCGACGCACGGGGGCTGCTGCCGCGACGCACGGGCTTGATGTGGAGCGTCGGCCTTATCCCTTGGCCTCCAGGCTGTCACCTCTTATGCATTATCTATATGCTACGTTTTACAAAGAACGGAAAGAACATTGCATAAGGCAACAGGCAGTGCGGCCGGCAGATGATGCTCGTTGGATTGCCCAGAGGCTGTAACCTAACCTCGAGGAAGGGGCAAGTGTGGACGGGTGCGATGCATTTTGCCGAAGCCTTGCACCGTCGCCGGATCGTTACCCTGCCATTGGCCATTCCGCTAATAAGGCACCCCTGCCAAGTTTGCAATAGGACCGGCGCGCTTATCCCACCTGGCGCATCGCCCCTGTGTAGATCTGCGGCATCTCGCCAAGGGGCCGTGACGCCGCCATCTCCCGGCACACATCCCGGATGAGGTCCGCCACCTCGGGGCCATGGTTGCAGAACTGCGTTGTTTGAACACACAGTAATGTCGCGGGAGGTAGCCAAGGGCGGCAGGGGAAGGGGCATGGATTACTGTAACCACAGCAAGGGACAATATTGCAGCAGCAAGCAAGGGACAATTTTGCAGCAGCAAGGGGCAATATTGCAGCAGCAACGGACAATATTGCATCAGCAAGCTCGGGCAGGTGGCATACCCTAAAGGCACCGCACTCCAAGCCCCATGCGCCTCAACAAGCGACTACCGCTTCCTCTGCAGCCAGCGCAACCGTCCTCCTCCTCGGGCCGCGCTGCCAGCAGCAAGCGCACAGAGCGAGCAACCGCATCTGCAGAAAACGCACCTCCGCTGTCAGGTTGACGGCGATGGTCCGGTGGTAGCTGCCGCACACATCGTGCGCAAGCAGGCGGCCCAGGCAGCCCACTGCCGCCAGCTTGGTCGCCACGGCAGCCGCGCGGCGCGCCCGCCGGCCGGCGGCGGCCATATCTCGCGGACCCCCCGCGAGATCATCGTCCACTTGATTCAGGTCTGCGGTGCCAACGCGTGTTGCCCGAGCAGGACATAGGGGGTGGCGTGAAAACCGGTGACACGAAAACGACGTGGGGGGGGGTTTCACGGTGGGCTGATGAGCAGGTGGTGATGCAGGGGGGCCCAGAGAACCCTTTGGTGGCCACATAACGAAACGTGGCGAGGAGGGGAAGACCCCCTCTTCGCCGCCACGCAGCAACTACTCCGCCGTGGCTGCGTGGCCCACACCAACCGCACCCCCCCCCTCGTCTTCCTGTCCTGCCTTGGAACCGCGCCCGGCGCCTGCCAGGCGGCTCGGAGGAGCCTCTCAGCCTCCCGCGCCCCAACTCACCCTCCTCGTCTTCGTCCTCGTCCTCCTCCTCGTCCCCGTACGTGCCTATCCCCCGCAGCACCTCCGCGCAGTGGCGCCACATGAGGTTCGCCACCTGCTCGCTCAGCGTCAGCATGCACACCGGCTCCATGGCGGTGCCCTGCAGCCAGCAGCAGGCACAAGCAGCCGCCGTGGCAGCGGCGGTTGCATTTGCAGCGGCTCTTTTCGCGAGTTAGAACACGGGATCTTCAGGGAGCGTCACGGTACTAAGTTATTCGGTACACCCGGCCCGTGCAGGCGGGATACCGGCAAGCAATGGCGCCTTCTTTAGTCCCAGAGCCACTGGTGTATTCAAGCCTGCAGCACCCGTGTAACGCGTCGTCGTTGTGCCTATGCGCTGCGCTTCCTCCGCGCCGCAGCGTCTTACCTTCCAGTTCTTGGAGCCGAACACCAGCGCCACGTCACTCAGCACCCTGAACGCGGCGTCCTGGATCACAGCCACGCCGCCAGCCCGCTCGTCCTTGCCGCGGTCTTGCTCGTCGTCGCCGTCAGGCTCCAGGGCGGCGTCATGCTGCGCGGCGGCGGCGGCGTGCAGCGCCACCAGGTGTGACACGAGCGCGTCGCGGGTCTGCACCAGGCGCTGTACGGCGGGTGGCTCGGCGGCGGCGGCGCTGCCGCTGGGGCCGGCGCCGCCGTTGGCGGGCGCCTCGGGCTCGGCGTTCATCTGCCGTACACCCAATCCGGCAGGGGAGGGACGAGGGAGGGAGGGAGGGGCAGGCCATGGATCGATCCTCAGTCCCGGACCCACCCGCCAAACCAGATTGGACGTGTATGCGCGCTTGGGTTTGCCAGCGCACTCGCTCTTCATGACGTACACTCGCTCGCTGTGACGTACACTCGCTTGCTATGACGTACACTCGCTTGCCATGACGTACACTCGCTCGCCATGACGTACACTCGCTCGCTATGACGCCGCGTCGACGTTTCTATGCTTCCCCTCTCTGGACATCAACATCACCGCTACGTGCGCAACGCAGCCACACAAACCCGGGCGCAGGAGGCGACGGGACCCCGGCGCGCACGCACTTTGTGCACGTTGTTCAGCAACACGGTGAGCTGGGTTGCCGCCAGAAGGCTGGTGAGCTCGGGCCCCAACAGCCGCCCCGAGCCGCAACCAGCTAGCAGCTCGTCGATTGCGTCGTGGACCCGCGGGTCAGCTGCCAACGTGGTGCCACCTCGGATCTGCGGAGCGCCAGGTGAGATGGTCATCGATTCGGTGTCATCGACTCGGTGTCACCCTCCGGCACGAAAGGCAGGCTGCGCTGGGCAATTGCTAAGGCCGAAAGGATGCCAAACTAAGCCGCATGTGCCGCAGTAAATGCGGCAACACCTACCAACACGGCATGTGCGCGCAGCAGGGCGACCCGCAGCGACACCAGCTCCTCCACGTCAGCCCCGCCGTCGCCCGCCGCCAGCTCCGAAACCGACTCCGCCAGGTCCTCCTCGTCCATCACGCGCACGGCCGTCGCCGCCGCCGCCAGGCCGGCCGCCAGCTGCTCGCACACGTCGCGCAGCACCACGCCAGCCGAAGGCTGCGACGCGCACACGAGGCGCGGAGCGGCGCCGGTAGGACGGGTCAGCGGGGAGGCAGTGGTTTGCAGGCGGAGGTTCGAGGGAAACCCGTGGAAGTGGGGGTTGCGTTCGTGGGGAGGGGGCCGCAAGACCCTCCGCATCCAGGCACGCTCGCCCATTCATGAAACGCCAAGGAGATCAGTTCGCAACGTGCGCATTGTTGGGCAGTTCCGAGCGAGCTAAAAAAGGAAGATCTATCTTATCATGCACCATTGCGGCATCCCCATCCCAGCAGCGCGCGTGTGGAACCCCCCTCCTCTCTGCAAGCCCGCGGGGTTTGGGTTCCATCATCGCGCGCCGCAGCACCGGCCGCGCCCCCCACCTGCAGCGCTGGCGGGCTGCGCGACGAGGCGTGCGTCAGCGTGTCGGCGCACTGCGTCAGCAGCTCGGGTGCGGCACCCCGGGTGGCCAGCTGCTCGCCCACCAGGCCCAGCAGCACGCGCCAGCCGGCCTCGTCGCCGCGCAGGCTGAAGAGCTCCAGCTTCAGGTCGCGGATGAGCGCCACCAGGGCGGAGACCTGCGGAGCCGCCCGGCACCACGTGTTAGGAGGGTCGACTTGAGGGCTTGCCGGGAGACGGGGCTTGCCACAACCAAAAACTTGAGCATTTCCGTACCCTCGTCGATGTGTGGTTAGGCAGCTACACGTCTGGCTCGTAGCGCAGGGATTAAAGCAAGGTTGCACTCGCGTGGCGGATTCCGCGCCTCCAACCTACCACGTGCTCGTCGGTCTGGTGCCGCCGCAGCAGCCCGGGCAGCGCCGCAAGCAGCACCTGGCTCGCCTCCAGCAGCGCCTCGCCGTCGGGAGCTGAGGCGCGGGAGCGGGGCGCCTGCCGAGCGCATCGTGCGTGCAACTCAATACCAACTGAGTACCAACTGAGTACCAACTGAGTACCAACTGAGTACCAACTCAGTACCAACTCAGTACCAACTCAGTACCAACTCAGTACCAACTCAGTACCAACTCAGTACCAACTTAGTACCAACTCAGTACCAAATCAGTACCAACTCAGTCCTCATACATGGCAAGCACCGTGACACATGCTACATGCATGCACATGGGACGATCCCGGTCACCCATCAACAGGTCGGGCTACACGCCGGGCTCGTCCGCAGAGGGGTACACTCCGCAGGCGGCTTTCTTGCTCGGCAAGCCACGATGCACACAGCCCACAGGCCTAGCGCACACAGCTGGAATCCTCACCTGCCGCCGCGCAGCCGCTCCGCCTGCCTGCGCCCCGTTCCGTGTGCGCCTCACCGCCGCGGCCAGGAGCTGAGCCAGGTGCGCAAGGCCCACGGAGCCCCACACCTGCGCCAGCAAGTCGTCGGACAGGCAGTCCACCATGAGCTTCCAGGACCGCAGCACCGGCAGCCTGAGGCACGGAAGGTCAGCACGATGGGGGGGGGTATGAATAAGAACCGGTCACGATTGGGGGGTACAGAATTGGGGTTCACGATTTGGGGGGAGGGGCAGGGCGTGGATAAGGTGCAGGTATGTGGAAAGGGCCAATCGGTGGACTGCAAGCCGTGTATGATACTCAAAGGGCGGTGGGGAGGGGACACCATCAGTGTGGAGCGGTGCCTTGGAGCAGAATTATGCAAGGTTCGGTGGTGCCTGGAAGACGATGGTTGCCACCACAAATGTGGCCTTGCTGCCCAGTTACCTGTCGTAGAGGGCGTCGACCAAATCCTCCACCAGCTCCGGCTCCAGGGGCGGCACCGCCACAGCGTTATTGCCTGCCGAGAGCAAAAACACGGAAGGCAAGACAGCTGTAACCGAAGATGCTGGAAAGGTGCGACGGTATACGCTGGTGAAGTGTACGTCTGCAAGAGCATATGTCCAACGGGATGTCACATCGCCGCACCTTGCGCCGGTGCCGCCGACTGGCTGGTCCGCAAGAGCACCATCATCTCCAGCAAAGCCCCCAGCAGCGTTGCTGGCTTCCGCTGCACAGGATCCGACAGCAGTGAAGGCGTCGTGGCTTCCTCGCCTGCTGGTCCTGCGGCGGCGTTGCCGCCACGCGCGCGCGCGCCGCGGCGCGCTCCTCCCGCCTTCGCGGCGCCGGCTGCTGCCGCCGTAGCCGCCGCGTCAGCGGCGTCTTTGGCGCGCTGGGCGTAGCGCTGCGAGGTATCGGGCCACATCGCGATGATAAATACTCCGTGACACACCGCGACAGGAGAATGGTAACTGAAACGCGGCTGCACGTCCTCCATGACGTCATCGGGTGCACGGACCAACGGCTGACAGCGACTGGGGAAATTACAGCCAGTGAAAGGATACCGCCTACGGCGTCCCTGTGTCCCGGGCCCCTCCTCATCACCCTCGCCTCACCCCTAACCCATCCGCTCGGTCTCCCCTGACTAAACTAGCGCCTCTCCTGACTAAACGGTTCCAGCTGATCCCCTCCCGCCCAGCACCCACCCCCTCCAGCTTGGCTGCGTCCTCGTGCAGCAGCTGCGCCGCCAGCTCCGCCGCCGCCCTGCGGATGGATGGCGGGTTGTCCACCAGCAGCCGGTAGCAGTCCGCGGCGGGAAGCTGCGAGTCTGAGATGGCGCCCACGGCCACCAGGCGGGTCAGCAGCCGGACCTGCGGCACACGGAAGGGGCCAACGAGGGCGCGGAAGGCGAGGGGTGCGACAGGCGAGGGACGAGGAGGGAGAGTAGGAGCAGGAGCCATAGGGACGGTTTAGGTCAGCGACATGCGGAAGGGGGCGACGAGGGCGCGGAAGGCGAGGGGCTTGACAGGCGACAAGGACGGCGGGGAGGAGCAGCAGGAGCCATAGGAGTGACGTGGATCAACAGGAAGCATGGCGACACGCCTCCTCGACGAACGCGAGACAGCGGGACCCGAGCCGGCGGGAGGGGACGTACCCCTAGGACGGCCACGTCCTCGTCGATGTCGTACGGCAGCTCCTTGAAGCGCGCCGTGAAGCGGCCCACGAAGTCGTGCAGCAGCGCCAGGTGGGCGGGGGGCTCGGCGCGGGCGGCGGCGGCGGCGGCAGCAGCGGTGGCCGTTGGCGGCGCGGTGGGCGAGCCGCCAAACAGCTCCAGCAGGCGGCTGACGGCCACCACGCGCACGCCGGCGTCCTGCGGGTGCGGCATCACCGGGGGGCCGAGTAAGTTGGTAGGCCTGGCAGGTATGTGGAGGCCGGGAGCGCAGTGTGCGAAAAACAGTTCTGCAGTCGTGTTGAGAGAGAAGCCTTCCGCAAAAGAATCCTTGCTGGCGTGAGCCAAAGCGCCACAGTGCAGGGTGCAGCTTGGTGATCGGTACAGCGCCGCCGCCGCCGCAAGTGGTATGCCGTCCCCACCCACCCCCCGTGCCGTCCAAGTTCTCCAGCATGCACCTCGAAACGTCTGTCCTAAACAGTTTTTCTTTCATACACGGGTCTTCCTTTTACCCCCGCCTCGCCCGGTCGCGTCTAGCCGGCCCACTGACCCTGTCGCTGAGCGCCCACGCCACGTATTTGAGGTACTGGTCCACCATGAAGGTGGCGGGCAGCAGCCCGATCCAGCGACCCACGAGATCGATGACGACGGCGCGGATCTCGGGGCCCACGTCCCTGTTGCAAGCGCCAGGCGCATAGGCGGTGTAGGTCATTGGCAGGGCCGGCTCAGAGGTGGTACGGTATGTCGCGCGACAACATGCGGTTTGGAAGCGAAGCTTCCAGAAGATGGCCCCTGCCAAAAGAAGGCAAGGTCGCTGGCCGGTGCATGCAATTGGCCATTGGCCGGCGGCCCCGGTCATCGGGAATCAATGCCCGCGGGGGATGGCCGGGGGGTGGCGAGAAGACCCGGGTCCACGACGTAGGAAAAGATGGCAGAAACTAGCTGGCACATGGTTTGATTGGGTATGCAGACCGCGTGGGGGAGGGGTGACGCACCTGAACCGGACCGCAAAGACGGCGGTGAAGGTGGTCTCTAGGAGGGACTTGAGCTGCCGGACCTGGCGCTGCGCCGCCTCCGCCTGGCGCTGCAGGCTCTCAATCACACGCTTCTGCGACCAGCGAGAGGCATTCGCGTTGTTGTTTCTCCGCCCAACTTAGGACGCGATTGGTGGGGAAGGGAAGAGTGGCAGGAAGCAGGCTCTAGCAAGGGGTGAACGGCTTCACAACCCACAACCCAAATCTCTAACGTTCGGCACCACTGCAGCAAAAGTGCAGGGCGAGGCACAGCTCGAATCCCATTGCCGACAGACCAAACCAAGCGCCGTGGGCTGCCCGCCCATTCGCAGACAGCCTAACCCTGCAGTGCCAAGGACGCACCAGCGCCTGCGCAAACACGTCACCGCGCCCAGCCCGAGCCCGGACCGCAACCCCAGGCCGGACCGCAACCCCAGGCCGGACCGCAACCCTAGGCCGTACCATACCTTGTCTGCCCCAGCCTTCTTCTGCTTCTGCGCCGCCTCCTCCTGGTGCCGCGCAGTGCTGATGGCCTCCGCGAGCTGCTGCTGCGCGCGAACCCAGCCGGTCACCACCAGGCCCGCAGTCAGGGTGCCGGCGTGGCGGTAGCCACGGACCTTGGTGCTGCCGGGCGTTCCATGGGGGGGGGCGAGCGGGAGGCAGATCAGACGATACCACGGGTTGTGACGGCGATTGAAGCTGGGAACGCCCAGCACCCACACGGACAAGCCCCAAGGTGCGGTGCGGTGCGGTCCAGGGAAGGCTGGCACAACCCAAGGGGTCACCTTTGCGCTTCCTTTCGCGCACTGTTCAACACGAACGTGGGTCGCGGCCGCGGGGCACTTACACGCTCAGGCCGATGAGCAGGTTGTTGAGGCGGTCGCAGACGTGGTCGTCCAGCAGGCGGCCGGCGGCATGCAGCTCCGAGACCAGCGCGCTCCAAAAGGCTTCGTACGACGACCGCAGGTTTCGGAGCTTCTTATCGCGGAAGGGCTCAGTGCCACCCTCCTGAGGCGCCGCGTCGAAAGGACGGGTGCCGGCGCTCATTGGGCGACGGTGCGTAAGGCAAAGGGCACTCCCAGTCGCCAAATCCACCGTGCGACAGGACATCTCCGGTGGCGTGCGCGTGCAGATCCACCACAGCCACACCCACCTCACCAACCCAGCGGCGTACAGTAATCCACGTGCACGGAGCACTGGACTGGCTCCAACCCATCGAACCCCCCCCCAGCGGCAACACCCTGTGCCAGACGCCAGCTCACCCGCACAATGGTGTCCACCAGGCGCTTGACGACGTCGTCCATCTCCCCCGCCTCCAGGTCCTCCACGCTGACACCGCTCTCGCAGCCCCCAGCCTGGCAGCAAAAATACAAGAATCCTTAAGGGACCCAGGAAACACCCGGGGGGGCCGTGTGGGGCCGTGTGGAACCCGCGAACGGTGTAGTTAAAAGAAGGCAGCGCTCTGTCGTTTGGCGCACCCATACGCGAGCGCCGACACCTGGTTGACGCCCCAACTGGAAGCACCGCATAACAGTGTGTCCTCAGCCCCGGCACCCCGCCCGTGGCTGCGTACCCGCACAATCAGGGACATGAGCTCTGCTGTAGCGGTCAGCTTGTCCTGGCAGTAGCGCTCCACCCACTCCTACGAGTTACGGGAACCAAGCCGGTGGCGGCGGCAGGAGAAGTTGCGACGTTCAGTCTTTCCCGACCATGCACACTTGGACCCTCAGGGCGACAGCTTCCTGGGGGAAGTGTCGTACTCATACCAAAGCATCAGGCCTATGTCGCCCCACTCCCGGCTGGATGAAGCACCGACGTGCTCCCCGCTTTGGTTGTGTAACCAATGCCGTAACCCACATCCGGAGTTCATCGAGGCCTCTCCCACGAGTGAGGCACTACACGGGCGCAGCCCACCCCTCGGCGTTTCCCTCACGCGCACCTTCGCAGCCCTTTCGACTGAAGCGGGGTGCTTCGTGATGATGTCTGCAAGTGTACATCATCGAGACCAACAGGGCGGTGTCAGGGAGGTAGTACCTAGACGCAGGCGTACGTCGTTAGTAGGGACAAGCCAGGCTCACCCCAGAGCGTCAGGTTGTGAAGCGACGCCAGCGGCACGGCCTTTCGCCGCTTAGGGGCAGGCTTGGCGCTAGCCGGGGCAGCGGCTGCTACGCCTGATGGGCCTCGGCCCGCGGCGTCTGCACCCGCAGCTGTGGGCCCGCCCTCTTCGTTCTCCTCGTCGTTGGCAACGTCCAATGACACCTGTGGTAGCACGGCGCGGGCGTAAGACCACTGAATGCCCATGTTTTCGTCGAAAGTCCCGTCGCTGTGGAAGGGTGCTCCACGGGCCGCAACGCAGTGTTCGGCCCTTTCGGCAAGCCGGCAAAAGGAAGTGCGCCGGCAGAACACTTGACAGCTTGCCCTAGCAGGAGTCGGGAGGGGACACAGTGCTGGCCAAAAGGGCGCACTGCCGTTTTGCATAGCGTGCCGTCAGCTCATGCATAGGTGGTATGCTGGCCGACCCACAACGTGAAGCGCTCTTCGCTGGCTCCGCAGCAGCTCCGGAACAATCAGGCGTGGGGCGTCATAGGATACTGGTAGTTTAGGGTTTGCCGCAACCCCAGGCAAGCAACCTCAACACCAATCCCTCGGAGCGCAAATCCTGGTGCCAGAGTCATGTGTGTTGTCGCTACGATGGCACACACTAAAGTGTGCCCCTTTGCAACATGTGTCTACAGGTTGACCCAGTGCTGTGATAACCGGCATGGTGGCATGTTCGCAACTGGTTCGCACCAGTCACCGAGCCCGCAAACGCATGAACACTCTCGCCCCTTGCCTACGCCTTTCCCACCTTGCGTTTCTTTTGCCCAGCCGCCGGACTTCGTCGCGGTGCTGGGCGTTGGGCTGGACCCTGCTGCTGGGGCGACTGAGCGCTGCCCTTCCTGGGCTGCTTGTTGCTATCCTTTAGCACGCCTGTCGCGCCAAACTCCACGTCGTTGTCATCGTCGCTGCTGGTGGAGTCAGCATCAGCTTGATCCCTAGTTGATAAAGGAGGCCAAGCACAGGGACTCGAGGTCAGCATTTGCTGACTCCAGTCTCCCTCCCTTCAGGCGTTGAGCCCGACGAAGAATGTCACAAGCAACTATATGCCAACTATGTCCATCGGTAGTCCAACGCAGGTGATTGGCCAACCGCTCACTCAGGCTCCCTCGACTTGGCTGGCGACTTTGTCTCCGCGGCAGCTATCCGGCTGCTGCGTCGTCGCGTCTCCGCCATAGGGAAAATCCACTGAGCACTGACTATCAATATGTTGCGCCTACAGAGTCACTGTCGGCAGTCTTGGTAAGCGAGGCGGGAACACTTTGGACGTATCGTGCGCAACTAAGAGAGTCAGAAAGTCAAGTGGTTGGTTATGATATGCTGTGTAACTAGTTCATGTAGCCCGTGGTCGCGGATTGCCTGAGGACTCGTGCAAGGTGCATGCTGCCCATGCTGTGTCCCGCTTAAATTTCCTAGACGCAGGCACAGCTCAGCATGCATATCCATATCCACGCCTAAACAATAGCGCTTTGCAATGTTTATTTATTGCTGCATAGTATGCCGTCATATCTGACATTCTTTAAGCTGTGCACAACTTGGAAGGCATGGAGTCTTTTTGCAGGACTGCACCGCTGCCAACTCCCCATGACGCCGCTGTTTACAGCAGCGGCGGCGGCAGCGGCGGCGACAGCGGTGGTGGCAGTGACAGCTGTGGTGGCTGTGTTGCGCAAGGCAGCAGCAGCAGCAGCAGCGGTGCTGACCGCGCCGCCCAGTTTAGCATACTGCAGCGCTTCCGGTTGACGATAACGACGCCATGGTTGACGGAAACCCTGCGGGTTTACGGCAAGCGGGTAGTACTCATGGACGCATTGTACGGCCTGAACATATATTTAACACCCTCTGATCGTGCTTTACTGGTGGATGGCACCGATAGGGGGATCCCTGTTGCGATCGCCCTGATTGCCAGTCAGGAGGGCGGGGAGAATGTGCCCGGCTTCACCACGGACGTGTAGGACATGACGGGCGTCAGGATTGAGAGCTCCGTGATCGACAACAGCACGGTCAGATCCAGTGGTTGTTGTACTTGTTACAGTGGGCACCAGTGGTATTCATCCTTGCCTTTTCGGAACGCTTTGGCCACCCGCGCCGTCGGTGCCACATGCACGACGTGCACCATGCCCTTGACACAGATGGAGCAGCGTCGGCATTTTCACGTATGCCCTGCACGCAAAAGCGCCTGCAGGCCAGCTGACGCGCGCGCCTCTGGAACGGTTCCAATGCGTTCGACTCGCCTAGTGGTTTGGCCTGCTGCTGATTCCCCTGGCCTGCTTGCCCTTCGCCGCGACCGACGGCATGACGCAGGACACCACACCGTGAGCACTGCCCACGGCTCGTCCCTCGAGGTTGCCTTGGTTCGGCGGGTGGTGCGGTAGTTTCCTACCTGTTTCGCGATATCGCCTGGGCATGACTGAGCACCTTCCCCACTCACCTCATCCCTCGAAACGATGTAGCCCCCGCGGCCATGCCTGATTTTTCACCCCTGAATTCATTTGTGCATACGGCAGCCATGGCGCAAGGCCTTGCATGCCCAGACGACCTCGGTGTTCGCCGATACCATACCTTGTGGAGTTGTGGTGCTTTCCTAATTTTGCCCGGTGCTCTCAAATTGGCCTCCTGCGGCAACTGGGTCTCTATTGGCCATCGTGTTCTTCTGTAAAGAGGTACAATCAGTAGACGCGGCTGGTTCGCTCCGCAGACGCGAACGCAGGGTGGGCTACAGTTCAGCTACGGGCGCTACGGGCAGTTGAACTAGGGGCGCCATCGTGCCTTCGACCGGCAGCACAGGCAACGGGTAGTAATGAAATACTCCTTCGGCGACTGCGCCATTTGACGCTGGTGGTTCGACAATCGAAGCCAGGGACCACCAGGGAGCACTTAAGCAATCGTTCGACATGGCTTCAACGAACAAATGGAAGGAAAGCGGCTGCCTGGGTTTAAAACGTATGATCCAGCTGTCTTGTCATTTTGCGCCAGCTCTCTGGCCCAGGACCGTAGTGGATGGGCCTGATGGGGTTGCACATGCATGGAAGGGCTTGTACAGGCCTCGTCGCTATGGACAAGGATGGACTGAGTTCCTGTCTCGTGTTATGGGCTAGCTCCAATTACAAATGATATGTATCGCCTTCCTTTAGCATACTGGTATAGATTTTACAAACGCTGCTCGAGTTATCATGTCACATGAAAACTTCGGTTGTTATGGTTGGTTGTTGTCTTTCCTGACACTGCTTGACCCACCATCGCAAGGTTGTCATACTTGCTTCCGCCGGGCTGGGCCTTGTCCCGGCACTCCGCCGGGATGAAGCATACTTACCTGGCCCGTTTCTCGAGGTGGTCCCCATGGCCTCGGTTACACGGTCGGACTTCGCCTTGCACTTTGCGAGGACCTTCCGTGGTCGGCCCTTCGGGTGTCCGGCAGGGCTAAATTTTTGTTAGGCTGAGGATCCGCGCACTGCGCGACCTCGGCACCCAACCAAATTATAACCATCCACCAGAACTTCCCATCCCTATATAGGCGCTTACGTCATCACATGCACTCCTCACGAAGATGAAGCTGAGGAAAAGTACCTGGACGACTAGGTGAGCCGCCCCGCTGACAAGTGCCACCAGAGGCCGTTTGGAATCCGCCTACCCACGCCAGTACATGTCCAAACTAGGTGGCGTCTAAAGACGCCGGTTTGTAGGCAAGCCCCAAACCTTATGGAACATCCGATGTATGGACGACATCATCACGGGCATAAGCGTAACAGGCCGTTGCCTGCCTTGAATCCCATAGAGCATCCATAGACATATATGTAACGGGTCCTTGCACGTTGCACATCCCCCTCCTAATGGCTGGTTGTCCCGACAGCAACCAACCTTATTACCACCGCCACATAGAGTGGGAAAGCAGGGCGTCCGGAACCCCGCTGATGGCAACAAAGTGGGTGAGGAACATAGCGAAGCGCGTCGGCTGCTTGATTGCACGGCCGTGCCGTGTAACCATAGGTGCGGACGTGAAGACGCTTGCTGCGCGGAGGGTCGGGCTTCCCACGCGATAACGAGGTCGTTACCGTCTCCTTGGCGGCATAACCACCGACGGTCAGCACATCGTCGAGCTCATCCAACGTGAAGTCGATGTAGGATCGCGTGGGAAGCCCGACCCTCCGCGCGCCCTCAGCGTTCATGAGGCGCCGCTTATCGGGTGCCGGCGCATCCGGCAACCTTGACCGGCTCGACGGGCCGGCGCGGTTCTCGGGAGCGTCTCGCATGACGACGTCATCGCCGTCACGTGCGGGCTCACGCCGCGCGCGCCCACCAGCACCTGCATCAGCACTGGGACGCTGGTCAGAGCTGGGACCACGACCTTATGGCTGCTCAGTTGCAGCCTGGTCCTCGTCGAGGAGATCCAAGTCGCCAAGATCCTCCGCTGCCGACGACAGCTGCCGTTCTACACCCCCAGCTAGGAAGAGACCATGATGTCTCAGGCAGCAAGGTCAACAACAAGGCCCAGAAATCATCAGAGTCGTCTCGATACCAAATGCTACGTACATGTCCAAACTAGGTGGCGTCTAAAAGACAAGCCACAAACCTTATGGAACATCCGCTGTACGGATGACATCATCGCGGGAATAAGCGTAACAGGCCATTGCCTGCCTTGAATCCCGTACAGCATCCGTAGACATGATGTAATGGGTCCTTGCACGTTACACCAGGGAACTGGCGCTGCGGCCGTGGCCATAGGACACCACCACTCCTTCAGTGTCCGGCGATGTGCCCGATTTGGCCTGAAGCCCACCGTATCAAGTGCTACTACCATCGTAAGCAAGTAGCGAGGATCCCAACCAGCGCGCTGACACCACGGGCGGTGAGGCAGATGCATACCTTTCCTCAACTGCTGCTGCTGTCGAGCCTCTTAAAACCTACGCGCACGTGACATCGGTAGTGTTACCGTCGTCATAGTACAGGGCATGGATACGCATAGCACAGTGGTTAAGGAGGGCACGCGTCGGCCTCACACTGGAACCGCGGGTCGCGGCCGCAATGGACCCCGAGGATGAGGAACCCTGCATCTTCCACCCAGGGAGCGAGGAAACTATCTTTTGTGGCTAGCCAGGAAATATGACAGTCGTGGTGTTTGTTACAGCGTGCTCCAATGCAGGATTATGGTACTTTTGTCACGTGTCACGTTTGTTTATACACTGTCTGCTGCGGGCGCCCTCAGCCACGTCATGTTTCCGACTCAGCCCCGGGGCCCCTCGCAGGTTCATGCAACTGTACGGCAGTTGACTCAGTTGTGCGCGATGTCCTCCGCTGCTAAGAGACGACAGAGGGAGGTCCCCAATTACAGCTGCCGAAACGTTACATGCATTTTGATAAAACAAAGAGTTTGGAAATTATACGGCTATGTCGGCAGTGTCGTACCGCCACGTACAAGAGAGGTGGGAGATTGGTAGATAGTACTTATCAGTTGTTGTAATCGTTACAGTGGGCTCCAGACCTGAAAAGGTAGAGCCATCGGGCGCATCGCCTGACACTGAAAAAGACAAGGAAAGCAGAGAAAACCGACGGTTCCGAAAGACAAACCACCCAGAGCCTCACAACCGAGAGCCCAGAGGAAACAGCAAGCACCAATACACAGGGGGAGGTTGCGCTGATGGCTCCCCTGCACATGGCCACATGCATCCCAAGCAGACCCCCGAATGGAGAGACAGCAGCACGCCTCGGCAACACAATCGGATAACTCCCCCCCCAAGATCCCGAAAACGTCCCACACCCGAAACGGGCCGATGCCCATAGCGAGACGGGAAGAAACAATGGTACTTAATACCATCAACCAGTTGAGGTCAACACCAACAGCAGTCTCTAGAAAAAGGCAGACCGGCAACACGCCCGAATGGCTGAGCCGTGGCGCAACCTTCGCCTGCAATACGGAAACCACTTCAGTATGCAACGCCAGGTAGCTTTGCAGGACTTGCGTAGGCTGCGTACTGGCACCGGCTGCGGCATGCGCGAGAGACACCAGGGCCGACGAAGCTGTGTCGGCGAAAGCTACCAGAGTCCAGAGAAATGCTGAAAGAAGACCACAAAGTAGGATACAGCCCTGCAGGACTGATCAGGTAGAGCGACGACCGAAGCCGCCGCTGAGAGGCCATCATTGGCGAAGTTGATACTTCGCAACGAAGGGCGTGGGTGACCACCAGGCTAGCTGGACAGCCACAGGATACTCAGCGCAGGCACTCTGCAAAGCCACCGTGACGAGCCAGTATGGCCGCGGCGAGCGAAGGTGTGAACCAGATTGCTGCGAGCTGGATGGGATCCGACCGGTGCCGAAAGTTCCCGGGCGATGCGGGAGCTCCTCCTCCACATACCAGACGACACCGCCATTCCATCCTCCTGAACTCCCATCTAGACGACCGGCAACAGCAAGCAGCTCCCATCTGGCCCCATGCACCGACGCTCGCGCGCCCCCTAAGGGGTCACGTGGTGCGAGTTTCCGCAGTATGAGTATGAGTATGTCATAACGGGCTCAACATCTCCATCGACAAACGGAACCCACGCCGTCGGCTCCATGCAACCCGTTTGGACATTTCCCGCCATTACTTGGCTCACCCTTTTGCCCCTCAATAAATCCAGCCTGTGCGGCCTCAGTACCGAACCAAGTGTTGATTCCAATGTTTAAATACCAGTATCCACATGGCGTACGGCCCAATACAGACCGCCTCATGCACCAGAAGACAAAGGACCGCGGGTCACTCAGAGACAACATAACATAACAAACTTCAAGGCGTCCTGGGCCAGGGGTAAAGGGCACAGCTCCTGTGACACAGCTGTCGCGCCACACAGCCCACAGCACAGCTTCGCAGCACGCACAGCACGCGCGGCACGCCCTCCCTCTCGTGCCGCATGCGTTGCGGTGTAGGGGGAAAATATTGGCTGTAGTGGCGCACCGGCTGAGGTGATCCATCTGTGCGCTTTCATCGCGTAGCGAGTCCACCGAATGCATTCCCTCTGAATGCAGGGGCCCCGTGATCACAACCTCCCAAAACACAGCACGCCATCACCAGCGCTACGCATAGTCCCATCAGTATCCTGACCTCCACAGCTCACAGCGCAGCACGCGCTGGCCCCGCATGCTGGGCCCTGAGCGGGCCAGACGGCCGGTGCGGCTGACGCCTCTCCCGATGGTTCCATGCTTTTCCAGATGATTCATATTGACCAGTCCTCGAAGCCGAGTGAATCATAAATAGCACGCGACATCCTCGTAAACGAGAGCCAGACTTTCCCGAGCTGTCGTACGTGGGTACGGCCACAACACTGTACAACCCGCCACCACGTACGGTACCACCCGCTCACTTACCTTCAGCCCTCCTAGACAGTCCCTTTGCAACCTTGAAGCCGAAACTGACGCCACCACCACCCCGTGCGACGCCGCGGCGGCCCACACATCTTCCCCTCCGGCCTCCACCTGTCCCACCCACTGCCCGCCAGCTCTCCATTTCCTTGAGCGGGCTAACTCGCGCGCATGGTAGCAAGGGGATCACCAGCCTATGCCGTACACCGTACGAGTCGTAGATCTCCTCGGCTTGCACGCCGCCCGCTTCTCCTGCTACGCCCCGCCTCGCCTCGTCCCCGTCAGACGGCGGGTTCAGAGGCACCCTGTGGGCCTTGCCGCCCTCATCACATGGCGGGGTAGGCCCGCTCCACTCGCTGCATGGTGGGCACGCTGGAGTAGTAGGTCGTGGGCAGGGCCGTGCCGCGCATGCGTTGACGCGCCGCGGAGCCCCCGCCCTGGTGCCCGCCGTCCCGCGGGTCACCGCCCATCCCCATACCCATGCCGGCGCCGGCGCCCTCCATCCCAACCCCAGCACCTCCTCCCCCGCCTCCTCCTCCTGCTGCCCCTCCGCTAACACCGCCGCCCATAGGCTCGCGACCCATCGCGCTTCCGTCGTGAACCAGCCCGTACCCGCCGCCGCCGCCGCCAGGCGCGAGCCCGGATAAGGAGGTCCTGGCCGCTGTGGCGACCTGCAGCAGCCGCCCGTCCGGGGAGTACAGTGCCGAGCCCAGCATCTGCCCCGCGCCTTCGCCGCCCTGCGCGCCGCCTCCGCCTCCGCCGGCGGCGCCGCCACCGCCCTGCATGCCGCCAGCTCCCACCGCAGCCGCACCCGCAGCCGCACCCATGCCAATGCCGCCCGCGCCTCCGCCGGCCGCCTCCATGTTGGTCTGAATGTTAGATGGCATGTAGCTGCCGCCGTAATGCGGTGACACCATGTTGGTGCTGGAGCGATGCAGCGTGGAGCTGTCGGCGCCGTCTCCCAGGGCGCCGCCGCGGCCGTGCTCGTTGTCGTGTGCGTCAAGCGCCGCGTCGAAGCCCGCCACCTGCCAGCCGGCGGCGCGTGCGGCACGTGCGGCTCGTCAGGCGGGTGCTTCGGCTGTCGTCGCACGACACGAATGTACGGCAGGCCCCGAAACCGAGTGGACCCACCCGCCGCACTCACCCGGCCGATGGTGGTCCACAGCACCCTGAGCCGCCCGCCCCACCCGCCGCCCTGGCCGCCGCCGTCATGCCCGGCGGCGGCGGTGGCGCCGCCACCGCCAGCCTGCCCCGCTCCTCCTGCAGACCTGGCGCCTGCTCCGTCCTCGGGCCTGCAGTGCGTGGTGAGTGGAGAGCGTTGGTGCATTAGCGCCGGCCGCATACCGTATGGGAGCTCAAGCATGATGACTGCCAAGGCGGCGGCGGCGCGCAATGTGCGGCCCCCGCGTGCGGGTGTGGGGTAAGTGTGCGGCAGGGTGTGGCTATATTGTGTATGCGGCAGGGTGTGGCTATATTGTGTGTGCGGCAGGAGCTGTGTAGCTGTGTGTCCGCCGCCCCCGCCGCCGCCCCCGCCGCCCCCCCCGCCGCCCCCGCCGCGGGTCTGCTGCCCCACGGGGGTACACAGGATCTGCGAGCCCGGGCCCGACCCGTGGGTCACACCCGCGAATGACGCCCATGGTCCTCAGGGTCGGCGTCACAAAGTTGCTGATGACGAACTCCGCGATGCCGCCGCCACCGCCGCCACCGCCGCCGCCCGCGCTGCCGCCGGCACGGCGCGCCGCCGCCGCCGCCTCCAGCGCCGCCGTACGATCCGCCATGCAGCTGCGCACTATGGAAATGACCAGCACCATCAGCACCAGCCCGGCGTTCGTCGCAGCCACGATGACGAGGCTCAGGGACAGCCTGCGCGGTCGGGAAAGCCGCGGGGGGGACGCGGAAGAAAAGAGGGGTTGGAACCCGCCTGGAATGAGCGCGTGTGGGATGTGGGTTTCGGGTGCCGTGCTGTAGCGTGCACCCGGCACAACAACAGTGTCCCGGCCACCCTTGAGAAAACAAAAAGACGCGTGTACCGAGGGCTGCAGCAGCGACAAGGCCGGCTGTCGCATGTGCCCGCTCTCCTCCCGCCCCCTCCTACCCTCCCTGCCGCCTCCGGCCCCCATACCCCGCTCCTCCCCCACAACCCCTGCCGCAGCCCGGCGCTGTTGCGCGAGACGCCGCGCCACGCCGCCCACCTCTGCCGGCGGTCCAGGTAGACCCACGCCACCAGCGCCGCGTCCGTCAGCAGCAGCGCAATGATGGACAGCAGGCACAGCCCGCAGTGCAGGAACAGCCGCACCCCCGCCTGCTGCACGCTGCTGCGGATAGCGCGCTGGAGCGGCGGCAGCACCGTGCCGCCGCCGCCGCCGCCGCTTGCGCCTCCCGGCGCCGGCGCGGCTGCCTCCCGGCTGCCGCCGCCGGCGGCGGCTGCGCCGCCGGCGGCCGCGGCGGCTGCGCCGCCGCGCGACGCCGCCGCCATCGCCTCCGCCTTGGCCGCCACTTCGGCCCGCGTAGCCGCCTCCTCCAACGACCTCGACGCGTGAACGAAGGAGGCGTGCATGTGGGCGTCTGGCCCGCTGGCGAGGGGCCGCTGCAGCCCCAAGGTGCCGCCGCCGACGCTGATGTCGCCGCTGCCGGCGCCGCCAAAGCCCTGCGTGAGGGCCGTCCGGTGCCGCCAGCTCGTCGAGGCGGCGACGCCCTGCTGACCGGCGTTTTGGCTGCGGGGTGTGTGCGTGTGTGTGTTGCAAACCCGAACCGGTTACTCGAGGTGGGAAGTGTAGCCGGCGCAGTGGATTCGTGGGAGGGGGTTAATAAGAGAATCCGCGAGTCCACGGCTGACAAACCGAGGGTAGTGAAGGTGATGGTCGTGAGCGGGGGGCACGCATGGCGACGGTCATGTGCGCGGCGGGCGGAGACGCGTGCGGTGGGGTCGGGTGGCGGGGCGGGTGGCAGCGGGGTGTGGGAAAGACATTGCGGCGGCGGTGTAGGAGGTAAGGAGGCGACAGGGCAGTTCCGTAAAACCATGCCGCCCGGCTACCTCCTTGCCGGAACCATCGGCGCTCCGAAACCCCGAGCCGCCCCCTTGGCACCCCTCTGCCCCCCGTCTCACCCCTCGTCCTGCCCGCCGTCGCGCCCGAGGGGCGACTCCGCCGGCCCGCCACCGCCACCGCCTCCGCCGGACTGTGCCACCGCCCCGCCTTGGCTGGGGGTCGCATCACCTGTGCGGTTGGCCGTTGGGTTTGTTCAAGCGGTTACGCGGGAGGGGACAAAACCAGCTTGCTTGCTAGCATCACCCGACACGCGCTCCTCGCCTGTCGCCTTCGCCTGGTAGCGCGCTTTGCCCGGCGGGTGGCAGCACACTCTAACGGACCGCCAATCCCTCTGTGCCTTTGGTGAGCTAGGCGACCTCTTGCCGCATCCCAACGCTCATCGTCCCCGCCCCCTCTCCACAGCTTCCTCAACCAAGTTCTCCAGCATGCATCCCAAAAACGCCTACTATTCCTAAACAGTTTTCCTTTCGTCCACGGGTTTTCCTTGCAGCCCCCTCTTCACATACCACAAAAACACACATGCACGCACACGACATGCACCGCCCACCACTCACTCACCGCCAACGCTGGGACGGCCAGTGACCTGCACCACGCCCGACTGCCGCCGCCACCGAGTCAGCCCCCGCAGCCCGCTGACCGTGCGGCTGGTGCTGCCGCCACCTCCGCCTGCGCCAGCGCCCCCCCCCGCGCTGCCGCCTCCGCCCGCCAGCTCCACCGCCACCACCGGCCCCCCGGCCTCCCCCGCCCCCGCCCCTCCCCCGCTGGGCAACCCCCCCGCAGCCTCCCCGCCCAGCACCGACGGCGACGCCCCGGCTGCCTCCACACACAGGATCGACATTTCCACAGCTGGGGAGACGCGGCAGTCGACCTCCGCGCCGCCGCCGCCGCCGCCACCGCCGCCACCGCCGCCGCCGCCGCCGCCGCCATCGGTGGGTAAGGCAGCAGCGCCGGGCAGCGGGCTGCCGGCGGCGGCGGCGCCGCCCCCCGCGCGGGTCGAGCTGACGGAGCTGGGCGTGGGTGTGAGTGTCGCACCGGCTGCGGCTGCGGTGAGGCCGGTGGCTTGGCGCACGGGGGAGTACTGGCTGGATTCCGGGTAGTCGGGGTGTTCGCTCACTCGGTCGAGCTGTCGAGCTCCGGAGCCCACCGCCGCGAGGTGAGAGGTGCCGGAGGGGCCGGACGGCATGAGGCTGGGGCTGGGGCCGGAACCGGGACCCGGTCCCAGGCCCTGCCTGCTGGCGGGGGTTGCAAGGAAGACCCGCGTAGGCGAGAGAAACCGTTTAGGACAGACGTCTCGAGACGCATGCTGTATAACTTGGTGGGCGGGGGGGCGCTTCGGGCCTGGTGATCAGCAAAAGTGCGGGTCGGTGGGACATGAGGAGGAGGAGGAGGAGGAGGAGGAGGAGGAGGACAAAGTGGTTTGAGGACTGTGGCAGGAAGGGCTGGCGTCATTGATATTGCTCTTGCACCTGCCCCCAGCTGCCGGCGCCCCTCCCCCGGGTCTCCTCTCCGACCCCTCCTTCCTTCCTTCCCAGACGAAAGGGAGCCCAGAGAGCGCGCGGGACGCCGCTGCAGCGAGAGCCGCTGTCATGGGTTGGTGCGTGGATGCACCCACCATCCCGCCCAGCGCTGCAGCATCCCCAGCGGCTACTTCCCATAAACCCTCGCACCCGCCCACCCACCCGCCCACCCACCCACCCACCCACCCACCCACCCCCACCCACCCACCCACCCACCCACCCACCCACCCACCCACCCACCCACCCACCCACCCACCCACCCACCCACCCACCCACCCACCCACCCACCCACCCACCCACCCACCCACCACCCACCCACCCACCCACCCACCCACCCACCACCCACCCACCCACCCACCCACCCACCCACCCACCCACCCACCCACCCACCCACCCACCCACCCACCCACCCACCCACCCACCCACCCACCCAGCCACCCACCCAGCCACCCACCCAGCCACCCATCCAGCCACCCACCCACCCACCCACCCACCCACCCACCCACCCACCCACCCACCCACCCACCCACCCACCCACCCACCCACCCACCCAGCCACCCACCCACCCACCCACCCACCCACCCACCCACCCACCCACCCACCCACCCACCCACCCACCCACCCACCCACCCACCCACCCAGCCACCCACCCAGCCACCCACCCAGCCACCCATCCAGCCACCCACCCACCCACCCACCCACCCACCCACCCACCCACCCACCCACCCAGCCACCCACCCAGCCAGCAGTCTTCCTCGAAACCCACCCACCCAGCCAATAGACACAGCCGCCGAAGGTCGACATACGGCCTCCGACTTTGCGTTTCCTCAACCAAGTACCCCAGCATGCATCTCCAAACGTCTGTCCTACCGGTATACGGTTTTTTCTTGTCGCACACGGGTCTTCCTCGCGACCCACCCAGCCAACTGGACACCGTACCCAGACCCCCTGCCGCACCCCCACACCCCCGCACCCCCACACCCCCGCACCCCCACACCCCCGCACCTCGCCAACCCGCCCGAGCCCGGCGACAGCAACGACGACTGCTGCCTGAAGTACGAGCCCCAGCTCGGGGACACCTCCCCCGCCGCAGCCGCCGCCGCCGCCGCCGCTGCGCCATCGCCCGCCACATTCACCCGCCGCGCCGGCGCCTGCCCGCTACCTGCCGCACTGGCCGCACCCCGCCCCGCCTGCGCAGCCCCCTCAGGCGGCTGCAGTGGGCCTCGCCGCCCGAACCCGAACAGCACCCCGCCGATGGCGGCTGTGGACGCCCACAGGCTGCCGCCGAGCACCTGCCACTGCCCTCCGCCTCCGCCGCCTCCGGCGCCGGGCTGTTGCTGCTGCGTCGGCTGCTGCTGCGGCTGCTGCTGCGGCTGCAGCGTGGAGCTGCTGCCCGTGGAGGCCCTTTGCCTCAGACTCCGGTCTCCGGCGGCGGAGTACCAGGACCAGGAGGACCAGGAGACGGCGCTGAAGGGCGACGGGCCGGGCGCCTCCGCCGCCCCTGCCGCCGGGTTGTGGGGTGAGGGACGCACGGGCAGCATGCTGGACAACGGGCTGAGCTCCGGGGGGGTGGCGCTGTGGGTCGGGGGGGTGGGGCTGGACGAAGCGACGCCATCGAAGGCCTGGAGCGCAGTTAGGAGGGGGGGGGTTTGCGAGGAAGCGCCTAGGAGTTAGGAGGCGGGGGGGGGGGTTGAGAGGAAGCGCCTAGGAGTTAGGAGGCGGGGGGGGGGGGCGCGGGGCTACCCCCCCAGTTGCATCCCCCCTTCCCCCTCGCCACCCCACATCCCACACCCACACGCAAACCCAACCTCACCTGCATGCCGGGCGCCGCCGACCCAGCAAACCCGCCCCGCGCCGCCGCCGCCACAGCCGTCGCCTGCTGTTGCTGAAAGGAGCCGCCGCCGCCGCCGTTGGGACCTGAATACAGGCCTCCCGCCCCCGCCGTCGGCGTCCCCCCGCCGCCGCCGCTCCCGCGACCCAGCGGCGAGTCCACCCCCGCCACCGAACCCAACGGCGGCGGCCACTGCTGCGGCTGTACGCCGTACGCCAGCGGGTGGTTCTGGAGCAACCGCGGCTGCGGGTGCTGGTTACCGGTGCCCGTCTCCTGGGAACTTATCGTGCTGTCCTGATGCTGGTACGGCAGCTGAGCGCCGCCGCCGTGGTACGGCGTATTGTGGGTGTTGTAGCCGCCGCCAGGCGACGCCGCCAGGTTGCTGGCCTGTCGCTGGTGACGGAAGGGCTGGGTCAGGTGGAGGTGGGAGGCGGCGGAGGGGATGGGGCGGGGGAGGGTTGCGGTCACGTTACGCGGCTGGGCGCCGCCGGCACTGCCGCCCTGGCTGTATTGCCCACCGGGGGGGAGGTAGGGGTGCGGGTGCGGATAGCCGCCGTCGTACGGGCGAGCGCTGGCTGACGTGGCGCGGTGTACGACGGCCGTGGTGATGTACTCGGCGGCGGACTGGATGACGAGCGCTAGCCGGTCGGCTGCGGAGGTGAAGGAAGGATCGCGGAACAGGGGTTCGGTGCGTCGATGGCTGACAAGGGGGCGGTGGTTGGAGCCCCGCACGGGGAACACAGCACGGGGGGCCACAGCACGGGGATCCAAAACGGTGTGTTTTGGTGCTTCCCAGTGCTAGAATGGCGTCGAGGGCGTGATGTGTAATGGTTGCCCCACTACACCCCGGACGCCGCCAACAGCGCACCGTCCTCGCGACCCAGGCACCCAATCCTCCCGACACCTTTCCCACCCGGTACGCATGGACGAACAAAACTCATGTTGTGTTCCACAAGCTTGTAGATATTAACCGTGTGTACGCGTATACTTCCTCAACCTCCCCCCCACCTCCCTTTCGTGCACGGGTTTTCCTCGCACCCCCCACACGTAACGCCGTAACCGGTTATTTTTGCATCGTAACCGGTTCGTTTTTGACTCCCCCCTTTGTAACCGGCTCTTTTTGCACCCTCCCCACATGTAACCGGTTCTTATTGCACTCCCTTCCCCCCCCGCCCACACACTCACCAGTGAGACGCGCCTGTAAGCCCCCGGGCCCCTCAGCAGGCAGACAGTGCTCCTGGAAGGCCCCCCGCAGCGCCATGTCGATGAGGACACGACCCGTGACGCCGCCGCCGCCGTTGGAGAAGCTCTGCGCCCGGCTGCCCGGCTGCTGGCCGGCAGCCGCCGCGCCACCGCCGCCACCGCCGCCGCCGCCACCTGCCCCAGCCAGCGGGTGGTCGTTCGCGGCGGTGCGGTGCAGCGGCTGTAGCCCGAGCACCAGGCGACCCGCGGCTGCTACAGCCACCAGCATCCCGCTGAAGCGCTGCAGCTGCTCCAGCGTCAAGTAGCCGGCGCCGTCCCTGGAGCAACAGGAAGTGGCGGCGGCCGCCGTGAGGTAGTGCGGGAGTGGGGGGAGTGGCGGGAAGCGATGGCTTGGGGCCAGCCCAGCGGCGAGAGCCGCCAAGAGGGCCGAGCCGTTCAGATTTCAAGAGGGCGGACGGGGGTTCGAGGGCGGACGGGGGGGGGGCGTTGGGGCCGAGGGCGAGGGCGACGAATGCACCGGAGGGAGCATGCCGCCGCACCTCTCCCGCCCACCGCCACCACCACCATCACCACCACCACCACGACCACCACTGCCGCCACCACCACTGCCGCCACCACCACCACCAGTTGCGTCGCCAACCTGCTAGCATAAACAACCAGAAGGGCCCAGCTGCGCTGCCTCCCCTTACGTCGTTCACCCTCCCGGCGCCCTGCACCCCCCCCCCCCCCAACGCGCACCTGTCCAATGTCCAGAAGGCCGCGTTGGCGCGGTCATCCAGGCTGCCCCCGCCCACCACCGCCACGAAAGCCACCTGGAGCAGCGCCAGGGAGGGGTGCCGCGCCACGTGTTTAAGCAGGGAGTACGGCAACACCAGGCGGAAGGCCGGGGGAGGCGCACGCCATTTGGGTCGGAGAAAGGGAACGCCATTTGGGTCGGAGAAGGGGAACGCCATTTGGGTCGGAGAAAGGGAACGCCATTTGGGTCGGAGAAAGGGCACGCCATTTGGGTCGGAGAAGGGGAACGCCATTGGGGTTGGAGAAAGGGCACGCCATTGGGGTCGAAGAAAGGGCACGCCATTTGGGTCGGAGAAAGGTAACGCCATTTGGGTCGGCAGGGTGGGGTATTGGGCTTCAGCACCACCCTCGCGCAGCCTTACCAGACGCCGAGGCCCACACCGCTAGCGACGACTACCCGCCCGTCCACTGACCTCCCGTCATCCCGCACAGAGAAGGAATATTCTCTGCCTTTCTTTCCCCTTCTTTTTGCCAGGCACAACCGCACGCGGCCGCTTTCATACCCCCTCACTCCGACCCCTGCCCACGCTGGACCTCCTCCCCTCCCGTTCCCCCCAAACCCGCCCGGCCCGACCACCAACCGCCACCGACGTTTCCTAATCAGTCAACACCCCCCAGCTTCGCACGGAACCCGCCAGCTTCCAGCCAAACGCCGGACGGCACTCCCAAGCACCCCCTGCAGGCCGCAGCGACAGCTTACCCGTTTCCCTTGTTGACTGCTACTGCAAAAACACACATAAGGCCCCCCCACCCCCGCCCCCATCCCCCCACCCACCAGCGCATCCAGCGGCACCACACGGCTCATTCCAAAGCCCATCATGGGGGGGCTACTGCTGGTGCCGTTCAGCGTAGAGCCCCGAGACGCCCCCAGACCCCGGGGGTCCTCGGCCCCGGCGCCGGCTGCGCTCAACCCCACCCACGCCGCCAGCTCCTCCAGGACGGCCTCCGGCCGCACATCCTGTGCGACGGAGGCAGCGTGTCGGTTTTGCCGCATCGGTTAGGGTTCACGGAGGGCAAGGTGTCGAGATAGCATGGGCGTTGGTTGCAACGGCAGGCTAGGTGCGCGGGGGATGGCGTGGGGGGGTGGGGGCGGGTGTTGACTGTTGAGAGTTACGGGATCGTAGCCTCGGCTGCGGCCCGCTCCCCATAGTAGTCCGTATGAGGATTCGGGCGCCGAATGTGGGTTCTCATCCCGCAGCCCCCGCCAGCCCCCAGCGGCACGCGGAGCTCGTCCTTGGCTGTTACAACAGCAGGCCCCGCCAGCACAGCCCCGGTGACGCCGGTCAGCGGCAGGGCTTGTTTGGCTCACCAGCGAAATGCATGTGAACTGGCGGACGATGAAGCCGGCAGCTGACTCCGCAAGCACGTCCGCTACAGCGCTGCGAGAGGTGCCTGGCCCCGCGCCTGCGACCAGCGATACGGAAGGCACCCTCGCGTCTGCTGCTTGTCGTCACAACGAATTCGGCCAGCTGTGTTATGCTAATGCGAGATTTCACAAACAAAGCAGCTCGGTTCGCCCCCGCTCCCGCGCAGGAGCTTACCGACAGACTGCAATACGAGCTGGAACGCAGCCGATACTGGGGTGGGCTCGCAAAGGAGCGAGTGCTCCACGAGCGCCACAAGAGTCTCGACTATCAGCATCTATTCAATACTGTTGCGCCAGCGAAAGTGTTCGCCTAGCATGTAAGCAGTATAGTGCCTACACCGTGTACGACACTGCAGGGCGGACCTCTGCAAAAGGGGAAACGCCATGTGCTCGACAGTTTACAACCAATTGTTCTTATGCCATCAAGGAATTGTACTGCGTATTGACGGAAGAGCGATGGCTAGTAGTACGGCGGGTGTTATTCCAGGAGCAGGTTGACTGTATGGTTGCAATACTGTACTAGACAATAGGGTGTGATTGGTTTGTAGTTTGGCCGGCGTTCACGCCGGCACGGTGCAGTCTGGCATAATGAAACTAATAGTGTAGTTTTCTGGCACGTTTGGAACAGTGGCATCTCAGCGCTCCCAACCAAAAGAGTTTTTGAAGGAAGGCGCCGGTGGGCTGTGGACAACGTGGCGAGTGCAGAAATGGACCGCAGCGGGCCCGCCCAAGCAGCTGCGAAGCCTCGCAAGGAGCTGTGAGTATGATGGTGTTGTTTACACACGTTTTATGCGATTATATCTCCTGGACTTGCTTGTGCGCGCCCGCCCGTTGACACTTGGCTCTGCCCACCACCCTATTCGCAACCATTGCGTCGGCAGGAACTGGTGGCACAGCTTCAACTCATGGTGAGCCCAAATAGGCTGGATGTATAGATTGCCGTGTTTGTTGCTTGCGATGAGGACGTCTGCAGTTTAGAGGTGGGCTGGAAACCCCTGGACCCGCACGCGGCAGGTGGCGAGACGAGTATGACAAGCTGGGCCGGCGGCCGCGGATGCAAGAGGTGGACGAGTAAGTTGCCTCTCCATGCGCGAGGATCGGACTGGTCCTGTGGGCACGTTACGGGCCACAACACTGAAGTTGCTATCTAGCGGCGAAGCTACGGAATCTTTGCTGTCCTACAGTTTGGTCCGAAGTTATGTTCCTTTATTTTTTCCGCAATTGGGTGGCGCATTTAGCCACGTCGGCTGCTAAAGGGGCCGCACCTTTGCGGGGTCCCGTTTGCCGGGCTCGCGCCATGCATACCTATCCACGCTTCGGCATGCCCCCAGCTGCTTGGGTATAACGCTTTCATTACGACGCATATCGCCATGGGAACCCTCCAGCCCTGTGACCGATGCTCATCAGGCAACATCACCTGCTCTGGCGGCGAGAAAGCGGGCGTCGTGTCGTGTCGTGGCCTCATACGCCTGACCTCTCGGGGGTGCTCACCTGTGCCCGTGCATGCTCCCACCAGGCCAGGAGTGCCATGTCCCTCCGCTTACGCGCACAAAACCGCCACGCAGCCCTGGGTTCCGCGCCTCCCAGCCCGGTTCACTTTCCACCTCAACCCCGGTGCACCTTCCACCTCAACCCCGGTTCATCCTCCTGCTCTGTCTCACCCCCTCAACCCCGCACCGCCCGGCCCCGGCAGGTGGTACCACGAGAACGCGGGGCGCATCTGGGGCGCTGAGAAGCCCTCCCTGGAGGCCACCCGCGACCATGCGAAATGCCTGCGCAGCAAAAAGGAGCTGCGAGAGTACTTCCAGCGCTACAACGCGAAGAAGGTGGGCAGATCGAGAGACGCGTGGATCGACACTGGAGGAAAAGAGGAAGCGGGCGGGGCTGGAGGGCCGGAGGCCCTGTTGGTTCAGGTCCTGGATGTCGTAGCGAGGTTCAGGTCCCTCCGCCGGCCGTGGAATGGGCCGCGAGGAAGACCACCCAGCCATGGTTTGCAGGCGCAGCCAGTCCCGGAGCCTGCCGCCGATACCCAACCACAACCCTCGCCCGCACCCCTCAACCCTCCAAGTTCTCCAGCATGCATCTCGAAACGTCTGTCCTAAACGCTTTTCCTCGCATCCACGGGTCTTCCTCGCAACCCCTCAACCCTCCCTGCCGGCCCCCCGGGGGGATTGCCCTCTGCCTCCGCCCTGCAGTTCGGGCGCCCCTTCACGGACTTGCGGCAGATGCGAGGCAACAAGCAGCGCAGCGGCAGCCAGCACATCAGCCAATCGCCCGGCTCGGCGTCCGACCCGGGGATCGGCGGCGTCAGCGGCGGCGGCATGAGCGTCGGCGTCAGCGGTGGAGGCGGTGGCAGCGTCGGCGGCGCCGCGGGGGCACAGCAGACCGCCTCCACGCCACCCTCCGCGCGGACACAGTCAGCGCGGGATCGCGACAGCAGCCTGGGGGGCGGCTTCAGCGAGGGGGCGCTGGCGCTGGCTCTGACGGGCTCCGAGGGGGAGGCCATGGGGGCCTTACGCTCTCAAGGCGCGCTCTCAGGAGGGCGAGGGCACCACCCTTACCGCGGCGGCCAGCGAGGAGCCCACGCACACAACTACAGCCCCCAGCACAAGGGCGGGTCTCCCTGCCGCCGCGTGAGCACGGACACGCTGTCCAACGCCGAAAACACCACCACGGCGGCGGTGGGCGGGAGTGGGGCCACCGGTAGCCAGCAGCAGCAGCAAGCCGGGGCGGCCGCGGCCTTCACGGCCTCGTGTTCCATGCCCGGAGTGGGTATCCGAGGCGGCCACCAGCGCGCGTCGTCCGGCCTGCGGCCGCCCTCGTCGTACATGCCCAGCTCCAGAACCCAGTCCATGTCACAATCGCAGTCCCACAGCCACCTGCAGCACAACTCCCTCAGCGGCCTGACCGCCATGGCGCCCAGCGGCGGCGGCGGGGACGCTGGCGGTGACGGCGGGGGTGGCATGCCGGACGAGGAGGAGGCGGCCGGAGGGCACGCGAGCCTGTCCCACACGGACCCGTACCTCGGCAATAAGGCCCGGGTGACTAGGTACCTGGCGGGCCTTGCGTCCACGGCGCTCGGCCACCGGTCGAGCTTGGGGTCTGCCGGAGTGCTGGGGATAGGGCATGGCGGCAGCGGCGCGGGCAGCGGCAGCGGCGGCGGCGAAGGAGGGGGCCCTTTCGAAGCGCCGGCCGGGTCGGCTGACGTAGGCGGCGTCGAGCCCGGGGGGTTGCATGGAGGCGGCAGCCAGTTGGCAGGTGACTCGGCCACGGTGTCGCCGGCAGCCGTGGTGAGGACCCCGCAGCAGCGTGTGGTGCCAGTCAAGGGGGAAGACAGCGGCATGCGGGATCAGGAGGTGGTGGCGGCGTCGGTGGTTCCGGGGCGGCGAGGGGCGGCAGCAGGCGGCAGGCACCGGATAGAGGCTGAAGACGGCGAGGGCGATGGTGCGGAGGCCGATGCCGACGCGGCTGAGGAAGGTGGCGGCGAAGAGGGGAGGGACAGCGACGCGGTTGGCTATTACGACGACGACGGCGACGGCGATGTCGTGCTGACGGAGGCGCAGCACCAGCACCCTCGGATGGGCACGGAGGCGGGGAGCCCCGACTCGGAGGGACCGGGGCGGCCCGGCAGCGGCGGCGGCGGAGCGTCGAGGCCACTGGACGACGCTCCCTCCCGCCACATCTCGACGCCGCCCAACGTCACCTCCATGGCCTTTGCCCGCGAGCCCAGCCTCACCTCGCTGCAGCTGCCGCTGCTTGCGGAGGCGGCCGCCGGCATCGACGCCACCCTGTCCCGCCGCTCCAGCGGAGCCCTCGCCGGTGGCGAGCAGGCGCACAGCCCCTCGGCGAGCGGCGGCGGCAAGATGACGACGACGCTCCCCGGCGCCGCCACCTCCGTGGGCGCCAAGCGCCCGGCGCCGACGATGGGGCTGCTGCCGACGCCGTCTCTGCGGCACCTCAACTCCGACGGTGAGCTGCCTGGGACGCCCAGCATAGGCCGCGCCCCAAAGCTGTTGCGCCTGGACCAGGTGCTGGCGGCGGGCCGCTTCGGCCTTGCGCAGCGACTCCTGGACAGCCCAGGCGCGAGCGCGCCGGCAGGGGAAGGCCAGGGCGGTGCCGGGTGCAGCGCTGGCGGGGGTGCGGCAGCGCAGGGGGCCGGGACGGGGCCGAACAGCAGCGGCCAGGCCCTGGGCCCGCCGCCGGACCCCTTCCGCACCCCCATGCTGTCACGGAAGCGTTCGTTAGGTAGCCAAGGGAACGGCTCGCTGCAGGCTGGAGGCGGGCTGGGGTGTACGGCGCCGCCGCCGCCGCTGCTGGCGCCGACGCTGACGGCGCGCGAGTCCGTGAGCACGCGGGGCATGCCGCCGCCGTACCTCAGCCGCGAGCTCCCGCCGGACCCGCGCGCCCCGCCGCCGTTGCCTGGCCGCGAGTCGGTTGGTACGGCGCCCATGCTGACGGGGCGCGACTCGCTTGAGGCTCGGTTGATGCCGCCGCCGCCGCTGCCGGAGCGCTCGTCCTTCATTCGGTCCACGCCATCGACGGCGACGCAGCATCAGCACCAACAGCAGCACCAACACCAACAGCAGCACCAGCACCAACAGCAGCACCAGCACCAAGAGCACCAACAGCAACAGCAGCCGGCCGTGTTCCCAAGCGGTCTGGACGTCATCGCTGCCGCGGCGGAGCTCGTGGCGGCCGACGGCGACGAGCAGCAGATGACGGCAGATGACCGAGAGGTCGGCGCAGGCGCAGGCGCTGGCGCAGCCCTCGCAGACGGCGGCGACGGCACAGCCACGAATGCCGATACCGCCGCAGGTGCCGGATCGGGCTTGGCTGCGGGTGCCAAATCAGGCTCGGCTGCGGGTGCCGGATCGGACTTGGGCGCCGGTGCCGGTTCAGGATCCGCAGGAGGTGCCGGTTCGGGCTTGGGTGGGGCCGCGGGCGGTACGGCAGCCGACGGCAGCGGCAGGTTGGTTGAATCCTCCGGACCGCCCAATACGCTCCCCGCCGCCGGCTCGGCGGTGTCTGCGCGGCTCGGGGCGCCGGCGGGCGCGGACGGCGACGCGACTCTCCCCCCCGACCAGTTGCCGATCATCGTACACCCGCCGGATGTGGGGCTGGGCTTGGTGAGCCGCCGCCGCTCCTTGGACGGCCAGATGGTGGAGGTGCAGGTGCAGATCATTACGCTGCACCTGACGCTGCCGGCAGCGGCGGTGGACGCGCTGCGAGCCGCGGCGGCGCCGTGAGGCGGTGTGAGCCTGGCGGCGGCGCATTGAGGCGGTGAACGCCTGGCGGCAGCGCATTGAGGCGGTGTGCGCCTGGCGGCGGCGCATTGAGGCGGTGTACGCCTGGCGGCGGCGCATTGAGGCGGTGTACGCCTGGCGGCAGCGCATTGAGGCGGTGTACGCCTGGCGGCAGCGCATTGAGGCGGTGTACGCCTGGCGGCGGCGCATTGAGGCGGTGTACGCCTGGCGGCGGCGCATTGAGGCGGTGTACGCCTGGCGGCAGCGCATTGAGGCGGTGTACGCCTGGCGGCAGCGCATTGAGGCGGTGTACGCCTGGCGGCGGCGCATTGAGGCGGTGTACGCCTGGCGGCGGCGCATTGAGGCGGTGTACGCCTGGCGGCGGCGCATTGAGGCGGTGTACGCCTGGCGGCAGCGCATTGAGGCGATGTACGCCTGGCGGCGGCGCATTGAGGCGGTGTGCGCCTGGCGGCGGCGCATTGAGGCGATGTACGCCTGGCGGCAGCGCATTGAGGCGATGTGCGCCTGGCGGCGGCGCCGCGAGGCGTCAGAAGCACCGTCAGGCGTGGAGGCGACTTTTTGTTTATAGCGGCGGCGCGGCGGAGGCGCCGTATGAGGCGCGGCGCCAGGGGAGGCTACAGAGGCGTGGGTTTTTCGCGGGGATTGATTGCTTCCGCCGTGCGGGGATCGGCGAGGGCGAGTGCCACAGCAGCTGCGACGACTGTGGTGGCAGGGGCCGGGCGGTGGTGGGGGTGTTGTAACTGCGACGTGACAGCACCGTGGGGGGTCTGCGTGGTGGTTGGGCTTCCTGCTCTGCTGGATACTGCTTGCTGTGGGTTATGTTCTGGTGGAGTGAGGGGCGTGCGTCGGGACAAAGGAGGCGATGGGAGCAGGGAGGGGGACGGCTGGCGCAAGGACCGCTCGGGGCGTCGGGCCACGGCGCCCCTCCCTGCAGCTGTGCCTAGCAGGGCGCTCTCGCGCCATGCTCAAGTCATGCCAGACCGAGGGGCGTGAGGCGCATGGTCGATCGTACTGCTGATGATGCTGATGCTAATGATGCGGCTGATGATGCGTGTTCGTATGGTGTGAGGGGCACGGGTGCGACGCCGACGGCGATGGTGACCTTGGAATTGCACCCGCAGCGGCTGTTACTGGTGCTGTACGGAAGTGGACAGGAGGGGAGGAGCCGGGTTTGCGGGCGCGGCAGCGCAGTCGCGTTCCGCATGCCCCGGGATCATCCGTATCGCCCTTCTTCGACTCCCCCCGGGCCGCATTATCCGCCGCTTGCCCCCCTCCGTCGCAAAGCGCGCCCGGTGGGCGCCATTTACTACGCCCCCGTACACTTTGTTGTCGATGGTTTCGGCGCGCTATGATGAACACGATTACGATTTGAGGCCCGGCGTTGGTGCAGCGCCGGGCGGCAAACAAAGTACACGGCAAGGAAGACGATGGAAGACGTTATCCTGTCAGTCGGGGAAGCGACCGGCCGGCGGGCCACCGGCGCGCGAGGTGCGCAGGGCGCGCGGCGATATTACATACAGCATGCACGCATTCATCTCGTTGCACCAAGGTTCCCGCTAGCTAGTAGCTTAGTTGGGACTTGGGGAATGGGCATGCCGTAGCTGGCAGCAGCTGGCCCAGGAGGGGGCGGCGGTGGGACCCAGGCTGCTGCGCCGACTGGCCGGCCTTGCGCGCTATCCACAACCCTTTCCTCCCACCACAGCGGGTGGTTTCGGAGCGGGCCCGGGCGGGCGGGCGGGTGCAGGAGCAAGCGGCAGCGCGGTGTGGGCGGCGCGTGATGGTCGTGTTGGGTGTCGTGGGTGCAAGGTGTTGTCGCGGGAAGCGCGCTCAAGATGATCCAGGTCGGGGGGGGGGGGGGTATTCGGTTATTGCTTTTCCCTCGGATGGACTTGGTTGGGTATGGGTCCCTGTCGGCATCCCTACGGCATCTACGGTACGCGGTCGGCCGGCTGGTGGTGGCGAAGAAGCATATTACTAGCGCGGGCCGGCGGAGGTGGGTCGTGGAATCGGGAGCAAAGCTTGTGCCCGGCAGAGCGGGTGGGCGGGGGTTGGGCATCATACGTGCACAACCGATGGCACGTGTTATGTCAATGTCGCGCAACTGGAGGTTTGGTACGTTTTGAGTCTGGGCCCCGAGAGCTGGGGGTCCCAGCTCGCAGCCTGGCCCAGCAGCACCCCACGCAGCACTATCGCCTCGTGCCTGCCGCACGCTATGCGGCGTCGTACAGTCCTTCGAAATATTTACTGGCGGACGTTGATACAGAACTTTGTAGCCGAGGAGCACCTTGATAATAAATGAACAGTTGGGCTTTTCGTGCGGTGGCGAGTCCGGCGGAAGCGGCCCGACCCGGTGCGGGGTGCGTGTGTGTGTGTGTTTCGTCCGGCGGAGGGTTGGTACCGATTGCAGGTGTGTCAGGAGGCTTTTGGAGTGCAGCCTGAGGTGCAGGGCAGAGGCAGATGGTGTCAGGTCGGTCTGCACTCCGTCAGTCGTGCGAGACGCGTTAGTGTGTATGGTACCGTAACAACACCTTGGGGATGCGGTATCTCTTGACGGGTTTCACCACTCCAACCGGGTGGCCTATTAACCATGAAACGTCTGCGGCAACGCGGGCTCAACCAGGACTGTGACAGTGGATATCGTGTTCGAGTAGAGTATCTCCATAAATGATGTTCTAAGGAGCTGCGAAGTTCCGCGCCTTTGCACTTGGGTCGGTGGCCACATTCGCCAAAGTTGTTTTGTTCTTATGATGCCATGTACGTCTGTAGGTTGCACGGAGGAGAGTGGTCGCCGCGGCATCGCGGAGGTGTCCCCAAGGTCTCGAATTCACGCGCGGGCTGCTTTGCTGCCGGCGTGTATCAGCTGTAGAGGGAGATGGAACATGGGAGGAACATGGGAGGTGATGCTTTATGTGTAAATAAAACTGACTGGACACTTCTGGGCAACTGGCACAGGGCCGTGCGTGAGGCCAGCCTTGAGGCAACAAGACGAGAATGGGCGCGTAGACAGGCATAGACACATGACTCCACTACAGAACAGCCCTACTAGTCGCACGTAGTAACGCTGCAATCATCAGCACTTGTTACGGTTTGGACGCGGTTAGAAGGCTGTACAGCGTGGACGCCGAAAGTGTCTGCGAACAGAGGAGGGGAGTGGATTGGAGAAGGGTGGCTGGCGATGGGTACTAGATACCAGCTGGAGGGCGGTGTAAGGAGGCAGACATGTCTATCCTCCAGCACTGCGAAGGTTCACGGACAAGTAGTATGCAATAGTGAGTGGTAAGTTATTCGCCACCAGATACATGTCTGGGGTGTGAGTTGCGCATGAGTTGCGATGGCATGGATGCCGTGCGGCATGTGCAATGCATGTGGGTGCATTAAGGCGGCAACCCGCGTCGGCAGTTATTTGCAATGGCGGTCTCGATTACATATGAGCAAGCCGTGAGCTGCTGCGCATCCACCAAGTTTGCGCAGCAGCTCGCGGTCCAGGGCCCCTATGGCGACCTGGACGCGCTGCTTCAGGCAGCCCGGCGCATCTGGTGGACGCAGACCGGCGTTCCAGGATGGCTCGAGGCCCTGGACGCGCATCCCAAAATTGGAGACAAGAGAGGCATGGAGGGCAAGTCTGAAGCGTTTGCAGGCTTCAGTCGCAACGAACAGGCTGCGGCCAGCCAGAGCCTGAATGGCGATGTCAGCGCCGAGCTGGCTGATTGGAATCAGCGTTACCTTGAGAAATTTGGCTTTATCTTCATCATATTTGCAAAGGGAAAGACATCTCCGCAGATCCTGGAGGTACTGAAGAAACGCTTCCAGCGTCTTCCGCATGAGGAGCTGCAGACTGCGGCGCAAGAGCAGATGAAGATAACCGAGCTGCGCCTGTGTGGACTTCTAGGCCTGTCCTCGGACACGGCGGACCCGCTGATGGCGAGGACCCAGCGGCGAGCGGAGCAGGTGCTGACTCACCTTGCACCTGCGCAAGGCGGCCCGCTGCGATCGCCAATCACCACACACGTACTGGACACCGCAACCGGCCTGCCCGCTCGCGGCCTGCCGCTGGCGCTGCAGAAGCAAGACGAGCTATCGAAGACGTGGGAGACGCTCGGCGACGGCGTCACGAACGAGGACGGCCGCGTCGGTTCGCTGCTCCCGCCCGGCAACTACATCGTACCGGGCCGGTACCGGATGTTCTTCGACACCGCAACCTACCTGTCTGCCTGCAAGCTGGCACACCCGGCGTTCTACTCCGAAGTGCCCTTCTACCCGGAGGTGGTCGTGGAGTTCATCATCACGCCCGACAAGGCCACCGAGCACTACCACATCCCGCTGCTGCTCAGCCCCTACGGCTTCTCCACCTACAGGGGCAGCTAGATCGGCAGCAGCTAGGTCGGTAGCAGCTATATTTGACATCCTGATGTGCGTGCGGAGCTGTGTCGAGGCCAGGGGTGGCGGTTAGCGGGTGGTGTAGGCTTGGGACGCAGGTATGCACGGGTGGAACACGAGCGGCCAATGCTACTGCCGGAGTCGACCACAGGCGGAATTAGCTCTTACGGGGAGGTGCCGCGATACCAGGAGCTGCTTAGTTGACCCAAAAGGCTGACACGAGGCTGACACGTGTCAGTTGCGGCAAGTTGCAAACTCATGTGGCCATCGTCAGATCTTGGTGGTGGTGCCGTCGGCACTGCCTCCAGCGCGCGTTCCACTGACTAGGCGGCCGTGTTAAGGTATGTTCGTCTGGAATAGAAATAAAGGGTAACGTAAACGATTACTAAGACCGAGGAAGGGCTGTCGGAAGTACTACTAATCACATGCACGTTGGTGCAAGTCGCCCAGCGAAATCAGTTTCGCGAGCAGGGGGTCTTCCTGTGTTTCTGGCGCATTTGATAATACATGCCCGGGATGGCGGGGGCTCGTCGTCCGAGTCTTAGATCCGCGGTCAAGAGCAGCGAAGACGTTTCTGGGGCTTGATCGGTGACGGGAATGTACGGGGGCGCTGGAAGCGTTGCTAGCTGAGGTGCCAACCCCGTGGAAGCAAGCAGCGGCACTGGTGATGCCGGTTTCCTCCCAGGGTATACCCCACGTTCTACCTGGGATAGAGGAAGTGGGGTCCATGCTCACCGCACGGTTGGGGTGGCGGTTGGGCGGGGGGGAGCCGCTGGCGCTGCGGGATATGACTGTTCGGGTTGGGACGGCTGTGCAATTGGTCGAGTTCGCGGACGCCCGGCGGGCCGCGCATGAGAAATTTGTGCGCGAAGCGCTTGGGGGTACCGGGCCTGTCCTGCCAGCGGCCCTGAATGCCTTGCAGCAAGTGTTCCTGCGGCTCTGGTCTGGCATGAAGTGGGAGCCGGCCTATAAGGAGGGATGGTGGCGGTTGGCTGTGGATGGGATCCCCCTCCTCGGGAACTCTCATATGCGGAGTACGGCAGCAGCAGCCCCTTGTGGGTGCGGTGTGCCGGCTGGAGAGTCTCCAGGGGCGGGTACCCCCCGCTTACACCACTTTTGGTTATGCCCGTTGGCTCAAGCAGTGATTGCCCAACTCGGGACCCAGCTCGGTGCAGGGGTGACACGGGCGCAAGTTTGGTTGGTGCAAGCACCTACCGGGGTACAGCCCTGCGTTTGGGATGTAGTAGTCCTGGCGGCTATTACTGCCATGGAGGTGGGGCGCCGGTTTATGGCCGCGGCCTTGAAAAGGGCGGGGGCTGGTGGTCCCCCTCATACTCCGGGTAGTGGTCTTCTGGATCGTGCCGTTCGCCGTGGGGTGGTGGAGTTTTGGGCCCTTTTGAGGGGCTTTGCTGCGCTGGGGCTTCCCCAGAAAGGCTGGGATGCAGTGGGGCCTCGGCATCCCTTCTTGCGGGTTGTCGCCAATCGCCTTGTGTGCGGGGGACCGGCTGAGGTCCTGGTGGATTCCTGATCGGCTCGGGTTGTCTTGGGGAGCGGGGTATCCCGTGCTTCATACTTTCTGGCTATATAGGCGTGTTGAGCCCTGCTAGGGGTCCGTGCCTTATGGGATGAGAGGTGGCGGGTTCCGATGTTTGCATCGTTGCGGCGCTTCACTGGTTCGTCGGGTGTTGGGCTGTTAGGTTGGTTGGTGGCCAGTTCCTGATAGGGGAGCCTCTAGTGCAAATTCCCCCTGGGGTGTTGGCTGCTGCTCTGTATGCCTACGGCCTGTCAATTTGGTGTTCTGGTGGTTTGCCTTTGTTTCGATGCATGTCGGTATTTGTTTCCTCCGTCTTGTTCAGTGTCAGGCGATGCGCCCGATGGTTCTACCTCTTGGTCTGGAACCCACTGTAACCGTTACAACAACATGGCGGGCCATGAGGTGCCCTAATTTGGGTCATGGAGCGCTCATGGATTCTTCGACAATGCCAACATTTTACACGTGTATAGTTGGCTGAAAGAGGCCCCACTCTCTTGGGACTCATTGTCAGTCACAAACAGCCACACCACTGCCTTCGCAACGCACAAAGTAATCGGGCATTGCCCAAGGAACGGTAAAGTTAGTCGTGGTGGATATTATTCCGGATGCTCGTCCAGCCTCCTGCCCGGCTGTTTAGTGTCACGTCGCCGAGGCCATTTGTTGCCGCCAGCGGTGTCCTATGGTAAATAATAGTAATGGATTACGTACAGCTACTGGGGAGTACGGGAGTTGGGCCCATCTCTCTCACCGTAGGTCTGCGATCTGCGCCCTGCAATCGCCCAGCCCGGGCCGGGCTCGGTCCTAGAGTTAAAAACAAAAGACGGAGGCTACCGTCTCCGCCTTGTTTGCTAGCGGCATGCGCTACGGGTGCTGCACCTACGACTGGCTCACCAGCCACCTACGACCCCAAATTCACCACCACCCACCCGGATAAGCTGGACACCCAACACGCGGTCCGAGTCGCTCATCATCCCACGATCTCGCGGCCTATGCAGCCACCACCTCCCGCGCCAGCGCAAGCCTGCCAGACCTTCCGGAGCCTGCCTGATTCCCCCTGCGAAAGACCGTATCGGCGCCTTATGGGCGCATCTGCACCGGCCCTTTCCCCCACCAGCGACTCCCTTGTTCCACACCGCCCATCCGGGCGTACGACATTCATATCCACGGGGCTCCTACCGCTACTACCGCCTCCACCCCGTCCTATGCCCCTCGACCCCCTCGCCACGCGCACTGGGCCCAGGGGCCCCAGCAGCTACAGGTGCTGCTGCTGCGCCGGCGGCGGGGCCTCCTGCCGCGACACGTACTCGACTACTCGGGTGCGCAGGTCCCCCAGGTCCATGTGCAGGTTGCAGCGGGCCCGCTTCCATACCTGCGTGTGCAAGGCAGGCGAGTGCGGACGGCCAGCAGGGGTGGCGAGAAGACCCGGTTACGCGATATAGGAAACGGAGGGAAGGAACGAACCAGAAGGGGTGTTGGGGGTTGGTCCCGGCTGGCCGTGTAGCCGCGTAGCTGGCACGACGTAGTGCTAATTTATCGCCACGCCAAGAAACTACGGACAGGGTGAACCGACCACACTTTGACGGCATTATGGGCGCGGTGACCTCCCTCCCTCACGCACGCGCCTCCAACATCCAAGCCACTGCCCGCCAGGGCTAATCAAACCGGAGCCTCCCATTCCGCCTGATACGGTGCCGACACCCCGTGCCGACGGCTCTCCTCCCTACCCGCCCCACCCCCGCCCCGGGTTCCTCTCAACCCCCTCCGACCGGCCAGCCCGGGAGCAAGCCCTACCTCCAGCAGTTTCCACTTCGCGGCGCCCAGCCGCCACAGCGTCCGCACGTAGCGGTGCCGCTCCTCCGCGCCGCGGGCCGAGTCCACCGCCATTCGGTGCGACTCCACCTCCCGCACCATTTCGTTGTACTTTTGGTTGAGCCGATGGTACACCTCGAACTTGGCGCGGTACTCACGCTCGTACTGCTCGTACTGTTCGTTGGTTTGTACGGCAGCATGCGGCTCGGGCTTCCAGTCCACGTACGTGCGGTACCACTCGGCGTCCTTGTCGTCCTCCTGCGGATCCAGGTCGGCGTACGCCTGGATCTCTGGATCCAGAGCCGACTCGCACTCTGGCGAGGCGGCGGCGGGGTTGGTTCCTCGCCCGTCGGTGTCCATCTGGCTTTCGCTAACGCCCCCGGGCCCCCCTGTGTAAGCAACGTCCTCAGACCCTGTGCGCGCTGCTGGCACCGCTGATGGCGGTGGTGCTGCTACTGGCCGTGGTGGCGCTTTCGTAGCTGGTGGCGGGGCTGCGGCCGCAGCCGTAGCCCCAGTGGTGGGGCCCAGGGCACCTGCGCCGCCACCGGCAGCTCCATTGGCCGCTGCCGGTCGGGGCCTGGTTGGCGGTGCCTGCGGCTGCGGTGGTTGCTGCCGCGGCGGTGGCGGGGCCGCGGTGGTGGGTGCTGGGGCTGAGGAATGCGACGGCAGGCCTCTCGGCCCACCCGACGCCACCACTACCCTCTTCACCGCATTCGCCTTCGCAGCCGCGGCCCGGCCCGCGTGTTGCTGACCCGTGGGTCGGCCGCCGCTGCTGTCCCGCGCGGGCGCCGACGCCACAGGCAGGTCCGCCAGGTCGTCGAAATCGTCGTACCCCTGTAGGCTGCCGCCGCCGCGTCCCGCCGCGTAGCCCTGCCCCTGCCCCTGCCGCTGGTGCCCCGCGGCTGCTCCGCCCGCTCCCCCGCTTGGCGCCATCTTCTGCCGTTTTCCGCCTGCTGGCCCGTGGCGGGGCCCTCGGGACGGCCCCGTGCTGTTGTGGTGGTGGCTGCCGTCCTCGTCGTCGTCCATGGCCGTGGCACCGCTGGCTGTCGCGTCGTCAGTGCTGCGCCCCGCGCCGCCATGCCCCGCGCCGGGGCTGGGGTCCTGGTCGGGAGAGAGTCGCGGGTCAGGGGAGCAGCTGGCCATGCGCTTGACTGCGGCTCCTTGCCCCTGCCCCTGCCGGCCACCTGAGCCCCGGCTGCGGTCGGCGCCGCCGCCGCCAGCGCAGCCAGCAGCCCCCGAGGCAGTGTCTGCGGGAGTAAGGCAACATGGGGTGGTGGTAGGGGTGGTGATGGGGAAACAGTCTGCGCGCGAAAGCTCGCGGGAAAGGAAGCGGGGCCGGTTTGGGTGGGGTTTGCTGCAGGGTGCGGGCAGGTCGGGTGTGGGGAGGATGTGCCGAGGCCAAGGGGGGGAGGGGGGCAGGTGGCGGCGGCAAGGTACTCACCCCCTGCGGTGGGGCTGGTCCCGGACACCAGGTCGTCCAGCCGGGGGCCCTCCCGCGTCAGCACGTCGGGCCTGAGGGGGAGCGAAGCAGCGCGGGAGGGTGCGATGGGGTGCGGTGGGGGCTGACTGGCGGGGCGCCAGGGAGGAGGGCAAGGAGGCGAGTTGGGCGCGGGCAGACCGACGACTTCAGCTTCGCTGCGGCGCTCGGGTTCAGGAGCCTGCGACCCGTGCGTCACGGCATGGGCGACCCGGGCGAGCCAGTCCGTATGGGGAACGCAGTCCTTCCCTCACGCTGCCTTCGTCACGCCGGGAAGGCGCCCCGCGCGTCCCCTTCCCCTTACCCACACCCGGGCCCCCCTCCACCTCCCCAGGACGCGCCCGTCGTCTACCCACTTGAGGTGCATCCTGTTGGCGGACATGGTGCAGCAGTTGTCGATCACCCGCTTGACGTACTCTCGAGCCTCGGGCTTAGCGCCCGCGGCCCGGTAGGTGGCGTCGATGCGGCTCTGAAGGCTGGAGGCCGTGAGGGGCTGCTCGCGCAGCAACGCCGCCAGCACCAGCGGCAGGTCACCCCGCCGGGCCGCCAGGACCGCCGCCCGAGGCAGCTCAGAGGGAGCGGCGAGGGCGGGAGCCGGGCCGGCGGCGGCGGCTCCGCCGCCACCGCTGCCGCCTACGGCTGCGCCGCCGCCACCTCCGTAGCCGACAGGGGAGCTACCGCCACCACCGCCGCTGCCGCTGCCCCCGCCGCCGCTGCCAGGTCTGCCGTCCGTGCCCTGCTGGGCCCCTGCAGCGACGGTCGCCGCCGCACCGCCACCGCCAGGGGCAGTGGCGGCGCCCGGGCCGGCCGTTTCCGGCGGAGGCGGCGTCGGCGTCTTGCGCGCCTTGGGCGGCGGCGGTTTCGGTGCGCCGCCACCGGGATGGAGCGACCGCGGCCTGGGTAGCTCCATGGGTTTGCGTGCATCCGCGGCGCTGACGCCGGGCCGGGGCCCCGCGGGCGCCGACCCGGGGGTCGGCCGCATCGACCCGCCAGCTAGAGCCGCCATGCCGCCGTTATTGAGCCGCCCGCTGGCCCCCGCGGCGCCGTGCGCGGGCTGTGGCGGCGGTTGCGGTGCTGCCCGCGTGACCACCTCGGTGGTGGTGGTGACCCGTGGCTTCATGCCTGCGGTGGACAGGGCCGGTCGATCGGTCCGGCCGGCGCGATCTTTCCAACCAGTGCAACACCGCGCCACACCACACACGCCAAGGCCCGCCGACTCACGCAGCAGCCAATACCCCAGCCCAGCCCGAGGGCCGTCCGGCCGATACCTCTCCCGCCTCCTCCTTCCCCTTTACCCTCAATTCGTCCGACTTGACTCCCTCATACGCTGCCTCTCCCCTGGATACCCCGTCCGCACGCTCCACCGTCTGCCGTCCCCTGTCCCTGCCCCCCTTTTGAGACCTCTCTGCCGCCCGCCCCGGTCGCGACCTACCTCCCCTGCCGCCCGCCCCGGTCGCGACCTACCTCCCCTGCCGCCCCCCCGCTGGCTGCTGTCCAGCAGCACCGCGGAGCGCTTCTTCCGGTCGTCCGGCAGGCCCCCCGCCAGGCTGCCAGCCAGGCCGCGAGGACGAGCATCCGTGTCCAGCGCGCGCTGCGGGGCACGGCACACGCACGAGAGTTACGTGTTGAGAAATTAGAAACCCCAGGAATCACATTAGCCTGCAAGGACAGGCACGTAATATACATGTGCCACCTTGGCGCGACTACCTGCAGCGTGAGGCGCTGCTTGATGCTGGCGACGCTGACGGCTCCCTTGGACTTGGGCGCCACCTCCAGCACCTCCACCTGCCCCGCCTGGGGCGCCGTGCTGAAAAAGTACTCCTGCCCCGCTATGGACAGCACGGCCTGGGTGCGGCAGGGGGAGAGGGTACGTGAGGAAAACCCGTGGGTCAGCACTGACTACGAAACCGATTGGGAAAACGTGGGAGAGGGCGGAGAGCGAATTGGGTCGGAGCATTTGGGTGCCGGGGATGCAGAAAGCGGGAGGGCGTGGCGGTGTCGTGGGGTTAGGGGGGCAAAGGACTGTGGGCTGGTGGATGCTCCGGGTTATGGGGGGGTGATGATCCAGTCTAGGTGGGTGGGTTGATGGATGGATGTAAAGGTGGGTGGCTGGAGCGCCCCAGCGGTATGGGAGCGGGCGAGGTGGGGCCGGGCGCTAGCGGTGGTAGCACAGACAATGAGGCCCCGTTGCAGTGGCTGATAGCGTTTGGGTAAGGAATGGATAGGAGCACGGGGTTTCCGGCGGAAGCGTTTGGATTGGTTTAAGAGTGCGTTTTCGTGAGGGGTACGCTGCTGCGCTGGGCTGCGGAGAGCCTGCGGCGGCGTCAGCTATCGCCGCAGTGGGCAGGAAGGGGACTCGGACCCAGCTGCCCAAGGCGGGCCGATGGGTGCGCAGCGGTGTGGCGGGACCGGAGGTATTACCACACAGCAAAGGGGGCTGGCTGCGGGGAATGCAGGAAGAGGGTCCCAGGCTGCAAGTTGGGGGAGTGCTCGGAAGATGGACTTCGCCAACGTTCACCGCCGCGGACCGCTCAGGATTGACAGGAACGCAAATGCTGGGTCCATGTTACAAGACTACAACGCGATTGCACAGCTCCCGCCAGCGACCGCACAGCAGCACGCGCGTACCTCACGATGCGGCTCCTCGCGGAACCGCAACGACACGGCATCTCCGCTGCCTCGCGCATTTATCAGCGCTTGCTTGAGCTCCGGTGTAAGACGCAGCTGGACTGCAACGCCCAGCGGGTGGCCGCTTTGGAAAAAGTAAGGCCTTGAGTCCATCTTTACCGCTGGACGAGGCGGTCGTCGGCACACCGTCAGGAACTCATAATGAGTTCTCGCTCAGATATACTATCGGTTTGTCCAATTGTCCCGTTGACGCGAAGGACGACCGAAACCCTCACAAGCAAGCAGCAAGACCGAAGCTGGTGCCAGACCCAGCCAGTCGACGCCCTCCAGGCCAGCTCACTACAGAAATGCAGTCATGAAGTGTGATTAAACAAAATATGTTCCTTGTCAAAGCAGCGGCTGCTGACGGCGAGAATCAGTGCAGTTTGCCAGAGCAGATGTGCGCACCCAGCAACATGATATAGGACTGGTTTTGAGTGAAAAATATATAACACAATAGCATACGTTGCCTACATCTATATCTTTCCCTGATGTTATGCTAGCCAAATGCGTTTTCATGTCCCGTTGGCGAAGTGCACTGCATGCGCACACAGCACATCGGGATTGCGTTCGATAAACCCCTAAACCCGGATCGAATTCCTGTGTAAACGTCTTGCATTCTTACATTATGGAGGATCCGCGTTTCCTGTGACTCCATTTAGTAGAGTGACTAGGTGACATTGTCCGTTCTTGGGATTTCGCGACCAGACAATGGAAGACGTGCACACAGCTGTTGAGAGTGGAACAGCTTAGATCTGTGGTTAGATGGCTGAGCGGAGTTGCAAACGGTGGCGGGAAGCTTCTGCACGAGCTGCTGCTCAACCCTGAGGTAAACACGCTCGCAGATTCCGACACGACTTAGTACATTTTACATCATGGTTGGGGCTGGTCCGCATTCCTTCCTAGCTGCAAACATTCAAAACCGCAAGTGCGTCCCGTCGACTTCTTTTCTGACGCAAGAGGCAGGGCACCTGCCTGCATGTTTGCAACTATCGCAAATTACGTTCTCTGTATCTCGCATGAGCTGCAGGCTTCATCGGACACGTTGGACGTGTACGCTGAGGCAGAAGTTTTTTGCCTCCGTCGCCACCGTCCGGCGACATCAGCATGTCACGCAGGGATGTAGAGGATCTCATCAAGCAGCTTCGGGACGTTGTGAAGGTACCGCATCTCCTTACACCTGTCAGCTTACGGCAAGGGCTTTATCCCATGTGTCAGCCAACAGTGACCAATATCGGGCCTTGTGTTTGTGTTCAGTAGATGCTTCCGGGCGTTGGGACGGGCACTGCCGCACAGGGCAGAACTAACATGCTGGGTTCCCTCGGGCAGTGGGTTGGTTGGGCTGGGGAGCGGTGAGGGCACCACAGCGGGCCGTAGTCATGAGGGCAGAAAGGGCAGCAGATCAGTAGGGATCGCACGTCGGGGCGACGAGGAAATACTGACGCCATGACGTGTACATGGCTTGGACGAGATGCGATGTAGTTGGGGCGGGACTGCACGCCTCCGCTGACGCCTGCCCGGCCCCCGGCCCGGCCCGCCGGCGCTGACCCCTGCCCTACCGTGGCCCCCCACCTTGACGCGAAGGATGCTCCTCCCGAGGAGCAGGTGTGCTTGGAGCGGCAGCTGTTCATCCAGGCGGTGGAGGGCCTGGGGCGGCTGGAGCAGGTGCGGGGGCAAGGGGAGATGGCGGGGTAGACCAGCTGCACAGGAGCTGCCGATGTATTGTGGACCCGGGGGAGGGGCTGGAGAGGTAACGCTTGGCCCGATACCGAGGAAAATACTTCAGTCATAAGACGGTTTGAGGTTGCACGTTGGAGGTTATGTGGGCCGGGGCCGGGGCAGCTGCATTTGGCATAGCAGGTAGCATGCGGGCGCACCCTCGCTGTGTATCGTGGTGGTTGTGGTGCTGGTGCTGGTGCTGCCCTGAAGAGGGTATTGGGAGGAGGGGGAAGTAGAGAAGTGGGGGAGCGGTTGTGGCCGTAGAGGAAGTTGCTGCGTCAGGCGTGGGGGATTGCAAAACTAAACCGGTTACTCTTCGTGGCATGGGGGAGGTCTAGGCAATGGGAGCAACCGACCTGCCATGAGCGGCTCCAGTCCTGGCGGAACTGGGTTGCGTGAGGTGGTCTGGTGGGTGCTGAATTGGTAGTGTGAGGTTTGGGAGGGTGGGTAGGTGGATGCGAGGTGGTTGGATGATGGGATAGTTGGTTGCGCACACTGCAAGACAGCAGCGCTGTGCCACCCCCCACGCACGCTCCCAGGTAGGACTTGTGAGTTTAAGTGGGGGCCCGAGTGGGCGCCGTGTAATTGTTGGTGTTGGCCGTCACCACGTTCGTACCCATGCGTCGTACGTTGCAGCTGGCGGCCGTTGTCCGCACACTCTCCCTCACTCCCGTCCGTCCCATCATCTCCGTCCACTTTCCAGGCGCTGGACAACCGACCGTCCCTTATAAAGAAGCTCAATGAAAAGATCATCAAGGTGGGTGCAGCCGGGAGGGACCCCGGACGGGTAGGACCGGGCTGAGCCCCGGCTGGGCGGGGCAGGTCTTGGCACAGCGGTGCTCTGGAGGCCGCGACCAAACGGCTAGCTACCCGGGGCCTCCCCCGCCCTTCGGATTAGTCGTACAGCGCGGCGGCGGCACTCTGGCCCGCGGCATGTCCCGGCCGCCGACCCAACTCCCAACTTCTTGAGGTTATTAACGGAGGCTAACCGCTTTCTGCTGCTCCCGCCTCTTGTTCCGCGTCCGTGCTGTCGCTACATAGCACAACACAGCACAAGACAGCACAACGCAGCACTACACAGCACAACAAAGCACAACGAAGCACAACGAAGCACAACGAAGCACAACAAAGCACAAGAACGCACAACAAAACAAAGCGCCGCGCCTGCCAGCGCCCGCCGCTCCCTGACCCCGCCCCTGCCTGGCCCCGTTCCTCTCCGCAGCTGGAGGGCGAGCTGGAGATCCTGCGCAACGAGACGCGGGTCAATGAGCTCGAGAAGAAGGTGCAGGTGCGTGAGCCCTCCACCAGAGGCGGAGGGGGGGAGCTGGCACTGACATTGGCGCAGGAGGCGAGCGCACGGGTCTGGGGGGTACCGGCGGCATTACGTGATGCCAGGACCCCAGGGCGTGCCCGGGTCCCAGGACAAAAAAAAACACGAGCATGGCGGCCAAGCATCGCTGGCTAAGTATCGTTTCCACACGTGCGGATCGATCAACCAACGCGTCCCCTCCCTCCCCTCGCTGGGCCCGCGCTACCACCGCCACCACCACCGCCATCACCACCACCACCACCACCTCCACCGCTACTGCTACCGCCACCGCACATCGCCCAGCGGCTGGAAGGCGAGCTGCAGCGGTCCTACGCCACCAAGAACTTCACCCTCAAGAACGGGCTGCTGGAGATCGAGAAAGCCTACCGGGAGTTCATATGCGGCTCACCTGCCGTACAGAGCCTGTGGGACGAGATCACGCTGCTGCTGGTGAGCGCGTACGTGTGCGGCGCCGGGGGGGGGGCCGATTGCGGAGGGGGGGGGCTAACCTGAACAGTTTCATATCGGAAACAATTTCATCGCCATGCACACACGTGGGAAGGTACCGCTCACGTCCACGTTGGGCGAAGGGGCTGGCGACCGTCCCGCTTCCCCTTGTCTGTCACGTAACACCCGTGTCCTGTCGCTCTGTACCTCGTGTCCCCTGATCTTCTCGTTCGCCGGCCCACCCCCCTGGCAGGTCGAGGACAAGGAGTCGCTGCCCCAGAACATACTGGCCCGCCGCAACTTACACATTGTGCGGGTCGCGGAGGCGGCGGCGGCGGCAGCAGCAGCGGGTGAGTGGCGGAACGGGACCTGGGGGGGGGCTAGCGGGCTTCTGGCAGCTGAAGCGGGACCTGGGAGGGCCGGGCGGGATGTTGGCAGCTGCAATGAGCCGCGGCTGGATGTGTCGCCATGACAGACACAGGCGGCGGACCCCGAAGTGTTGACGTAGCAAACTCTGGACCTAAAACGTGCACGTATCCCGGCCCCCCCGCCTGGCTGGTGCCGGCATCCCCTCTCCTCTGCCAGAGTCCCCAATGGGTCCCCTGGTGGCGGCAGCGGCCATCGACCCGTCGCAGTCCACGTCGTACGTGCAGCAGCAGGTGGACAAGTTCAAGGTGGGTGGTTGGGTGTGAGGGGGACGCGGGGCCGGCCGTTGGTGGTTGTTATCGTGTCACGTGGCGTGGCGGGTGGTCTGTTGTGGGGACGGTGCGTGGAGAACTTTGCTGCCTGAGTCGTAAAAACACCCCAACATCGTTGCTACATCCCAACTCCTGTTCTCGTTGCACACCTCGTTCTCCGGCATCCCCTGCTACCTCCCCCCTCCCCTCCCACAAACCCTCCTCCCCGCCCGCACCCCAGGACTACACTTTCACCCCGGGGACCCTCGACCCGCACGACCCTAACCACCCCGCCAACCAACACGGCGGTTTCCACCCGTCGTACTTCCCCGGCGGCACCCCCGCCGCATCCATGGGGGGCGCACCGGACGCGCGCGCGGGCGACGTGGTGGACGACCGACCCACGGGTCTTGAAAACCTGACCCAGATCCGGGAACAGTACGACGAGGCCCAGGCTGGCGCACCGATGCTGGCGCCGCACTGGGGCACGCTGGTTCCGGAGCCGTCGCCGCTGCGGCCCGTGTCGCTCTTCAGCGCGGGAGGCGAAGGTACGGCCGGGTCGATGAGGAGCGACGGGCTGGCGGGGTGGTTGATGGACGTGAATATTGTGGCAGCGACACGTCAGCGACACGCGGGGTTCGCTAGCACGCAATGTGTGGGATTTAGACCCGCTGATGGAGACGAGCCAGGGTGTTGTTAGGGGATGGGGGGCGGGGGGTGGGAAGGTGAAACCCCTGGGCACTTGACCCTGAGGGAAGGAACACGACGAGGTAGCGGGCGGGGCTTCGAGGAAGGCCCGTGGATGCGAGGGGTCGGGCTCGGGGTCTGATGAGGCGTGGGCTCGGGGTCTGATGAGGCGTGGGCTCGGGGTCTGATGAGGCGTGGGCTCGGGGTCTGATGAGGCGTGGGCTCGGGGTCTGATGAGGCGGAGCCACGCCCGTAGGAGGGATAGGAGTGCGCACAGGAGCCAGGAGCCTAAACGGTTTTTCTTCCGTACACGGGTTTTCCTTGCAACCCCCCGCCTCCACAGGCAAGGCCCCTGACGCCTCCGCGCTCGACGCCTGCCGTGACGAGCTGTCGACCTCCCTGGAGCACCTTAAGGTCCTCTTCGCGCAGTACGACTGGGCGCCCACGCCGGCGCCGCAGCAGGCCTCACCCGGGGCCGGCGAGCAGGCGCCGGCGGAGCGGCGGCTGCCGGACGCCAGCGCCTTCACCTCTATGACGGACTCCCTGGAGATCTCAGTGGAACGGCTGCGGGACTACTTCTCACGGATGCACTGGGCGCCCGGATCCGGTGCGGGAGGGCGTGGGGGGGTGTTGAGATATGGGAGGGTGTGGGACAGTGTGTGTTTGTGTGTGTTTTGGCTGGTGATGGCGGTGCGTGGATCCGCATGGTGTTGGCGGCGGCAAGGATAGACGCCGGTGGGCTGGGGTGAGGTGGGTGTATCACGGTTACCAAATGGGGTGTTGGGAAAGGTCCAGTCGCTGCGCCAAACGCATGATCCGCGCATGCCGTCCTCCGTGAGAGACACGCGAAGAGGGCAGCGGCCGGGGGTTTGGGGGTGCGGAGCTGCGATACGGCTGCCACCAGGTGGAGCAAGGAAAGCCCGCAGGCGTTGTAGGTGTCCTCGAACCACCAGCGAACAACGCATAAAGGCATAGGCGATGTATCCAGAAGTGTACGCGCATGTGCCTTACTTCTGTGTGTCCCCCGAATGCTCCTTGCGCCATGCACCTGGCTCTCCCACCAGGCACCGGCTCGGGCGGCGGCGACAGCGACGCGGCGGCGGCGGCGGGGGCGGCCGCCGCCGTCCCAGACGCCCGCTACTTTGACGTGCAGGCTGAGGTGCTCCTGGCCTCCGTGCAGCGCCTGAGACAGCAGTTCCAGGATGCGGCGACGGAAGCGGCCGCAGCGGCGGCGGCGGCGGCGGCCGCCGGTGCAGGCTCCAGCGGCGGCGCTGGCGGCGGCGCGGACGGCACCGGCGGCGGCGCCGCCGCCGCCGCCGGCAAAGCCTCCGTTGTCCCTGACGCCCGCTACTTTGAGACGCAGGCCGACGCGATTGCGGCTTCCGTGAATCAGCTGTTGCGCCTGTACGAACGCTCGTCCACAGGAAACACACCGACCCCGGCCGGCGGGGCCGCAAGCCATGGCCCCTGGCCGGCGGCCGACGCTGGCGGCGGCGGCGGCAGGCCGCCCGGCGGCGCCGGCGCACTCACTCCTGACGCGCGGGCGGGCGACGGCGGCTCGGATGACGTGGACGCGTCGGTACAGCCCCTGATCGACCTCTTCTCGTCGTTCATGGCACACTTGGACGCGACCCACGGGTCGGCGGGCGCCAGCGGCCCGTGGCCCCAGTGGTGGCATGGCCGGCCCGGTGGCGACGCGGCGGCGCGCGGGGCGGGTGGCGCGGAGGGCGCAGACGGCGCGGAGCCGGCCGCGGGCCCGGATGCCGCCGCACAGATGCAGCAAGCGGACCTCGTTCGCCTCTTTGCGCAGTTCGCGCGGGCCTGGCCGGCGATGGCAGCGGCGTCGGCGGCGCAGCAGCGTCGTACGGCAGGCGCCGGCGGCGCAGCAGCGACTGGCGGCGCCGACGGCGGCGCGGTGCGGCGCCCGGAATCCGGGGACCTGGAGCTGGTGTACGGCGCCAGCGGCGCCGCCGCTGGTTCCGGCGCTGTTGGCTCCGGAACCGGAGCTGCCTCCTCGTCCGCGCCTAGTGTGCGGTTCCGCATCTCCGTCAGCACCACGGGCACCTCCAGCGACGCCGTCTCGGCGCATCTGTCGACCGCACCCTCCCTCACTGCCACTTCCTCCGTGGATCAGCTGCGGCGCCTTGATGGCAGCGCCACCGCCGCCGCCGCCGCGGCCGCGGCCGACGGCGCTGCTGCGGCCGACGGCGCTGCTGCGGCCGACGGCGCTAGTCCCTCCGCCGCTGCTGACCAGACGCTGCCGACGGGGCTCGCAGCGGCAGCGGCGGATCCAGCCGCAGCCGCCGCCACAGGCGGCCGCGCCGGCAGAGGCGCACTGAACGCGCCCATTGACGTGCTGCTAGCCTCCCTGGAGTCACGGCACGGCCGCGGCCTAGCGACCAGCCCTGAGGCGGTGGCGGTGTGGCGCGACCTGCTGCTGCTGCTAGGGATTGATCCAAACACGCGCCCGGTGCCGACCCAAGGGTCGGCGGCGGCCGCACCTCGCCGCCGGTCCAAGAGCGCCGCCAGCACGCCCTCTCGCGCGGCGGCGCTAGCGCCGTTGGCCGCCGCCGCCGCCGCCAGTGGTGATTCTCCTCCGTTATTGGTCCTGGGGACACTTCCCTCTTGGCGAGACGAGCCAGGGGCGACTGGGGGGGCTGCGGCCGCTCCTGCGGGCTCCGCAGATGGCGCCGGTGCGAGGGAGCGGCGTGAGGGGGCGGCGGCGGCGTCTCAGTCGGAGTGGGAGAGCGCCACCAGGAAGGTGGGCGACCACGCAGCTGTCGCTGCCGGCGTCGGTGAGTTCAGCGGCGAGGGCCCGGCTGGGGGCGGCCGTGGTGCCGCCAGCGCCGGCTCCGCCGCCGCCGGCACCGTAAGCGGTGGTGATGGCGGTGGCTGTGGCAATGATGAGGCTAGGGAGGGGGGCGTTACAATGCAGGGGTCCACTGACCCTGCCGCCGCCGCCGGCGACGACGGCGGCGATGAGGGCGACGACGGCTGCCGCAGTCCAGCGGAGGGGCGCCTTATAGTTGGGCCGGAGGCGTCAGCGGATGGGGTGTTTAAGGACACGGTAGCGTCGACCGCGGCGGTGTACGGCGAGGGGCTCGAAGGACCGTCGACTCCGGAGGACGCGCCCAGGGACGCCGGCGGGCTGGCGTCGGAGGAGGTCGCCGCCACGACGGCGCCGTACAGCGACAGCGGCGAGGGGCCGGGCAGTCACACGCCCCCCCTGGACGGCGCCGCCCCGTCGTCCTCCGCCGGTGCTGCAGCTGCAGTGGCGCAGCAGCTGCAGCTACAGGAAGGGAGCGAGGCGGAGGATCAGGGGCTAGCGCGGCAACTGGGTCAGCGCGTAGATCAGGGAGCGGACGGCGAGGGCAGTGACTGGAGCGGCTCTCAGCCGCTGAGCGCTGACGGGCAGGGCGAGGAGGGTGAGGATGCCGATGGCGCCAGCGCGGGTCCCGGGCTGATGGCGGGCGGGGTGCGGTTCCAGATCACCTTGTCTGAGATCACCCCGGAGGAGGAGGAGGAGGAGACCCAGCCCCGGAGGCTGACGTCGGGCGACCCCGCGTCATTCGAACAGCAGCAGCAGCAGCAGCAGGTGCAGTTCAGAGCCAACGTGGGCGGCGGCGGCGTGGACCCGGCGATGGCGGCGGCAACGGAGGCGGAGCTGGCGCAGCTGCGGCAGGTGGGCGGAGGGGCGGTGTACCAGGGGAGGAGGAGGGGAGGGGAGGGGAGGGGAGGGGAGGGGAGGGGAGGGGAGCCGGCGGGTAGACTGCCGCGGTGGGGATTGGGCGGCCGGCTGCGGAGCGCGAGTGGCGGTCCTGGCAGCTCGGGGGCGTGTGGTGGAGAGGAGCAACGTCGCTGCGATTGCGATTTCGGTGGCGTGACCCACGGTCATGACACCCGTCATGCGCATGGGCGGGGCGATGCGTTCCGATGTGGGTTCGGTAAGAAGGACGGGTTGAACTGCCGATCGAATTGAACTGCACGGCAACCGCGTCATGTTGCTAGCCCTCCCGCCAGCTCACACAACCCTCCTTCCTGGTGGTCCCCCCAAAGCTCTCTTGACTCCTCCTGGCCCTCCTCCTGCTCCCTCAGGTCCGCCACAGCCTGTCCGAACAGCTGTCCGCCACCCAGGAGTTGGTGCTGCACCTCAACCGCCAGCTCAAGGGGGTGCTAGAGAGCCGCGACGACGTGCGCGCCGAGCTGGCCGCGGCGCTGGCTGACGGGGACGAGGCGCGCCACGAGAGCGACATGTTCATGAGGGACCTGGTGGAGACCAAGGTGCAGCTGGCGGAGGTGCAGGGTGAGTAGCAGGGCGCGGCGGGCGTATGCGAGGAAACCCGTGGGTCAGCACTGAGATGTAGAACCGATTAGGAAACGTTTGGTACACACGTTTTTAGGATTGCGTGCTGGAGAACTTAGCAGGATGGGGGAGGGGCGAGGAGGACCTGGGGGACCGCCAGCCAGCTTGCATGGCGTCAGGCGGTTACCCAGGACCATGGCTGTCGTGCGTCGTTCTTTGTTGTCCATCTTGAGCTGGGTGGCCCCAAGCCGCCGGGTCGGCGCTTTCGCTTGATAAAGATGGGCTGATTGCTCTGCGCTACATGTTGCCGGCGGGCTGTGGGGCCCGTTGAGCGGTTCTCCTTCGGAGCGTACGTCGCAAGCACGCAGGGCGTGTGGGCCCCCGCCACTTTGCCCCGCCCCTCCCCCCCATCCTCACCGCCACCCGCGCCCGTACGGCACACGTCTCCGCTCCCCCCTCCCCCAGTTCTCCAGCATGCATCTTAAAACGTCTCTTCTCAACGGTTTCTTCTCGCATCCACGGGTCTTCCTAAAAACCCTCCCCCGGCTGCCCCCTGCCGCCCGCTCAGGCGAATACATGCAGGTGTACCAGGCGCTCAAGAGGGCCCTGGGCAACGAGAAGGGCATGATGGCCAAAATAGACGAGCTGGAGCGCATCTTGGCGGTGGTGGGGCCGGGGGATGTGTCGGTGGACGATGACTTCGGCAGCGCGGTGGGGCAGGCCTCGGTGCAGACCTCGCTGCAGGCGACTCCGCGTGAGGATGCGGTCGAGGCCACGGAGGGGACCGACGCGGAGGCGGCGTACGGGGAGGGGTACACAGGTAGCAGCAGCATTAAGTCGGATGCAGGCGGCAGCGGGAGGAAGAGCGGGGAGAGGGGGCCGGTGTCCCTGATAGCGGGGCCGCGGGGGGCGTCCAATGGGGGCAGGTCGACGTCGAGCGGAAGCGGCCGCGGTGGCAGCGGCGGCGGCGGCAGTGGCGGTGGCGGTATCCTGGGGCACGCATTGGGTAGCAGCGCGAGGTGATGGTCGGCTGGGCCGCGCGTTAGGGCGCGCTGGCGTATGGTTTCGGGGGCGGGGGCAGCAGCCCCTTAGCCTGCTGGCGAGCGGGAAGGGGCTGGATGTGCAGGTATTGAACCGGGATGGGGAAACATTCCGTTGTGTGGGTAATGCTACCAGCCGCCGCCGCAGCCGCTGCTGTGCTGCAGGGGCGTGCAGGTGTCTGTGAGAGTCACGGATGCATCGCAAGCGGGATGAGTAATGCATAAATGTTGTCTGGCTGTGCCGTCGCTCGCAGCCCACACGGTGATCTGTGGGGCAGCTCACATCTGTCAGGGTCGGCCATCATTGGAACAGCGCCATTACAGCGTTAAACTGCTGCGACGATCCAGTCTTGAGCCTGTCTTAACATCACGTCCTAAGTTGACACGGCTTTAAGAGCGTCAGTTAGCAACCGCCAGATGTCGACGGTTTCTGTCGCAAGCTTATGATCGACAGCCAGCTCCTGCTAGCTACGACTCCAGTCTCTGGGACATCGACTGTATGTGGGCCTCACCCCTGCCTCACCTGCCCCCTGTGTGCCTGGGTCTGCCGCTGGGCTTCCGGGCCCTCCCAGGCGCATTGGGCCCCGTCATGGGATCCACGCGAGAGTTGCAGTGACTTACTAATGTCGCGCACGCTGCAATCTCCGTACTCTATATTACGCCGTAAGATTAGCTCACAGCGGTTCAGCAGCCAACGGCAACGGTTATGTTGTCAACCTCGACGGACAATGCTTTGTCCAGGAATTCGTTGATATTCCACGACGTACTGGTTTTGCCACACGTAGCAATGAGGATTGCGCGACTGGCCCTTCGCCAATATGGCGATTCCAATACAGGCTCACTGCGCTTCTGGTTTACAATGGCTGTATCTCTATTATTCTTTATGGATCAGTTGTATGCCGATTGCCCGGACTCTTACTGGGATTGCCTCCTGGCTTCGCCGGCGTCGACGGGCGTTGTCGTGCCGTCGGGCGGCAGCATCAGCTATGGAAATTGTTGGAGCTGGAGGACAGGCATTTGCTCACCATGTGACGATCGAGACATAAAAAACGCAACCTACGTTCTGGCCAAGTGCAACGCTCAAGTACTGGAGTGCGGCGGGGAGTGTCGGTTCTATGCCGACCTCGCAGCGTGTTGCAACGGCGCTGGCCGGTGCGGCAACCTCGACCAGATTGAGCAGCGACAGAGCGCATGTGGCAGCGGCGGCGTGGAACGTGTGGCGTCCGTGCAACAATCCAAAGTACATACACATGACGGGGAAGCACGCCACCGCTCTGCGTGGGCTGTATGATTGTTTACGTGTTGTGCACAAAGAATATTCGCCCAGCTGTCAGCAGTACCATGCGTGTTAGTGTTCAGCGCAATGCGCAGTAATGGTCAGTTTTGCAAGTGTACCGGTTATGTTCCGAGTCACGCGTGGCTGTAACTGGTGGCTGTAACAGTTTGGATACTGTCGAAAACAGATAGTTCACGCGCGAATGTTGTCCCGTCCCCCTGCAAGGTCAAGCCAATGGCTTGGTTGCAATCGTAGATGGACTGTCAAGCGTCTGGTTGCAAAATTGGGACGTGACTGTTACTGTTGAGGAGGTAGATTATATATCGGCGGTACACCTGCCCTATGGCCATTGGCGGATAAAACGGATAACACGTATAATGGACAGGCCCCTTACCGACCTGTTTGCGCGACCATCTCTATTCCAACTCTGCCAAGACAGTAGTCTCGAGCGCTTTAAAGTTGGCACTTACTTACAAGCATAGCCACAAGGTCCCTCTGAACCGACATAGACACTCGCCTTGAGTTTATAAAGTGTTGCGGACCCCTGTAACTCAGATCCAACATACGTGCCCGCCTGCACATTGTGGCGCTATCATGATTGCGCCCGATCCGCACTGTTCCCCAAAGCACCACCTGCCATCGAAAACCCTGTACTCTACCCAGCCCAAGCAGCCTTTCATCCTGGAGGCGGTTACCCCACACCCGACACTGCGACGTCACCTATCGCCTCATGAACGACACCAAACAGCCCAGACCCCGCATCACGGTGACCGATGGGCGGCCCTTAACCCTTGTTAGGCTTTGGCGCCTCTGGCAGGCGAACCCGGGCTTGCTTGGGCCGAAGGTACGGGCTAATGCGCATGCCCAGCACGTGCGCTCGGCGCCGAACCTCCTCGTCGCCCACAACAGCCGCGACACCAGCCGCCGGAGCTGCAGCGCGCTGCGTGGAGCGCTTGGTGGGTACACGCTGCGGCCCACCGGCAGCCGAAGCAGCAGAGAGCAGGCGGCGCCGACGCACCACACGCTCAACAGGTGTGGACATTGCAGTTGTTCCCTCCCCGTCGTCGCTGCTAGCAGCAGAGCTGTTGAAAGACACCGAGGTTGCGATGTGAGCGCCGCTACCGACCGTGTTGCCTGATGGCGGTATCGCAGTGGGACCTGGAGCGGGGATGCGCGAACGGTAGACGGGCTTCGGAACAGCAGCAGCAACTTGGTGCAGCTCCTGGCCAGCGGGGAACTGAGGCGCCGCGCGGTTGACGGTGTCGACGGCTTGTTCCGTCGGGAGATCCCGGTGCACCTGGAAGCAGAGCATCACGGCACAAGGGCACGAGGGGATTGAAAGGGGCGGTGACTGGTGCCGTCATCCCGGTAGCTAATCAACCCGAGGCGTTCCTGTTTCAAACACGCAAACAACGCGCGCACGGCCCGGCGTGTGACTGAAAGGAAGCGGCATAAGCACAGACCAACATGCGTCCCGTGCAAGGCCCAGCAGTTCAGCGCACCTTGACCAGACCCGGAGTCGTCTGCACGTCGCGGCTCGTGACAAGCGGCCTGGCAGAGGCCGCCTGTGGCAACGACACAACCGTTGCGGCATGTGCTTGCGCCTGCACCGCGACATTCGTCTGTGGGGCTGCCACGGGCATCGCCGCCTGCACCGGACCTGCTGATGCATGTACGCCCGCCGGCCATCCGCACGGCACACCCCACGCAGCTGCCGGCCAAAGACCCAGTCGGTGACTGAGCGGCATATGCGTCGCCGACATGCCTCCGGGCTGAACCACAGCCGCTGCTGCGGACGCAAGCGTGTTCTCAATTCCTGCCGCCATCAGCTGCTGCACGGGTAGGCCCTGCCCGGGGAGCAGTGAGCGTGCGCGAGCACCGCCGGTCTGTGTGCCGTTGACTGTAGTGACCATGGACGGGGCGCGCGGAACTGCGTTAACTGCAACACAGTTCGCCGCCGTAGCTGTGGCCCTTGGCCCCACAGCGGGTTTGGCGGTCCCACTGGCAACAGGTGATGTAGCGGGAACGGCTGAGACCTGCGATGAGATGTTGAAGTGTGCCAGCTGGTCAGCGGAGGGACTATGCGCCGGATCCCAGCTCTTCCGTACCGCGGCGCCCTTCATGCGAGGCGTGACGGCCCCAGTAACGGAGGCCACATGCACGCCGGTACCTGGTTGACCAGGGCAACCCTGTTCACATGGGCACAATAGGGACTCTTGTTACCTCACAGCGTAAGGAAGAAGCAAGACCCTGCCTACTGTTATGCCCACGACGACAATCGATACGCACTGGTGATGCTACGATCACAGGTATTGCGGATGCACGTGACCCGCATGAAGCTTTGACATGAAACGTTGTCAACGAGTGTTGCCCACGTACCTGGAAGTCAAGCAAAAGGTCGGCGTTGGCGCAGATGCGCCGATTCGACGCCTCCAGCGTCACCCGCTCGCCCGTGGCCCCTGCTGACCCGCCTGGGCTGGGTGCCCAAAACTGGCCGCTGCCACCGGCAGCGGTGCAGGCCCCATGCGAGTCCTTGGTGCCGACTGATGGGCGTTGGTGAGCGAACGACGTGGCGCCCTTGTTCGTGCTAGCCAGCTCGGCCGTGGGGGGCGTGGCGGGCGGAGTGCCAGAGCCCAGATACGAGAAGGTCGGGGGAGAATGCAGCCCTTCAAATGTGCCCCGCTGCAGGAAGGCAGCTGGAGACACAGCTATTGCTGCCGACACGGTAGCTGCTGCACTTGCACCGCCGTTGGCATCAAGCACCACGGCTTTCGCTGCTGGCAGTGCGGCGGCGGCCGCCGCGACTTCTGTACCTGCCGCTGCCTTGGGTGCAACCTGCGCGCTCGGCTCCTGCACGCCTCCACGCGACTCGGTGTCACCATCGACTTCGCCAACAAAGAGGAGGCGCTGCACCGCGTCCATGGAGAAACCGACGCTTTCACCGGGCTGCAGCGATGCCACAGGCAAGGGCGAGCTCTCACAATGGCCTTGGCCGTCACCGCCGCTAGCGTGGGGGTTGCCGTGCTGGGACGCGGACGGCTGCTGCGGCGTCGAAGACGCGGAGCTGCAGAGGCTCCGGATGCAGTCGCGAACGTCATCAAGGTCCACAAGGAGTGCTCCGTCTGCCTCGGTAGTGGCCCGGCCAGCAGCACTTCCCAGGGCCGTTATGTTGCCACCCGACGGAAAGGCGAAGGAAGAGTGGGGGTTGCAAGGCAGACGGGTAGCGCTACCCGCAGCGGATGCCCCGTCAAGGTCTGCAGCTGCGTGCCGTCCTGGAGACAGGACAACCATACTGGGATGAAGGCTGGCTGTGGCGGTAGAAACGCTGCGCTGACGCTGCGCGTTGGGGGTGTGTGCGCTGTCCTGAGCGGCATCTGCTGGCGTTGGGGACGAACCGCTGATGGCGGTGCCTTCCGAAATGGCGTGAAAGCTCAAAACAGGCGAGTTATGCACGGAATCAAGGGCCAGGTTTGTGGTTGCAGCATGGCAGCCGCTGACGGCTGTGCAGGCTAACCGCGATGGCGTCGGGATTGGCTCGGTTGTGTGGCCAGCTTGGGCGCTGCCCTGTGACATCTCAGCATCGCTCCTGTTGCTGTCGCTAACGGATTCCAGCAGGAGCTGCGCTGAGGCGGACTGACCACACTCCGCTGTGCTGCAGCCGGCAGCCGGCAGCGCTGGTGAGACCAATGCGCGATGTGCGGGCCTGAAAAGGCGGTAAGCTGGCGGGGAGCTGGAGGTGCCGGTGTTTACCGCCCCAGCTGTCTGGGCGGCCGACAAGGCTGAAGCTACCATCAATACCGATGTGGATTTCGCGGCGTCCTGCATACGGCTGGCAAGCGGCGTGGGGTTCTCGCCTACCGAGCTGCAAGTGTTCATCGCGCTGCCTTTCGCCAGCTCGCGTGCCATCGGCCGTAAGGGGGAGGAGGCGGAGAGGCACAATCCACGGGCTATCAGCTCGGGCAGGTCCTCATATGGCGGCGGTGGCTCGTTCGGAAACTCCTGCTGACCGCCACCTACCATGGAGATGGCGTCAGTACCGGCAGAGCTCAGTGCCTTTGCGGCCCCCTCAGACCTTCCTCCAGGCACAGCAGACAGCGATGCCTCGCCAATAGCAACTGAGCCGGTCGATGATGTGGCCGACAATGTTCCGTCCAAGGCAGCCGTTCCGTCGACAGACGCCTTTCCGCTCCTGTATGCTGGCATCGTGTCCAGTGACGGCGCGCTCGCGATTGGCGCCGGCTGCTGTTGGTTGGACTCCGAAGCGTGCTGCTGGTTCTGTGCCTGAGCGCGCTGAATCCGTGAATGGACCATTGCCGGCATCGGCGATTGCAGGTTGCCGAGGAGAGCAGCCCAGAAGGCCGTCACTGCAGGCACACCGGCAGCTGTGGCAGCACCAGCTGCCTCACCGGACAGGTCCGCAGGGCCAACGGCGACAGCGCCTGCTGCGTTCGGCGTGCGGATGCGCTGCGTGACGCCCGGAGTATCCTCAGGACTGCCCTTTTCGGCCATGCCGAAGAGGGTAGGAGACATCGCCACGAAGTGATCCCACGCCGCTGCCGCTCCAGCGCCTCCGGGGTGTGACCTGTCCGCCGCCAGGGCAGCGGCGGCCGCCGCGGCAGTGCCAGCCAGCCCAACCCACACGGGCGTGGCCATAAGAGACGCAGCGGCGTCACCGAACGCGAACCCGAACTCCGACGGTGTTGAATTTGCGCCGGGGGGAGTCCCTGCCTGTCCCGCGCAGCCGGGAAGGAAGCCCCACATGCCCAGCGATGGGGCTGGGCTCATGCCTTGGCCTGGGTGAAGCCCCTCAATTGCAGAATGATCGTGCGCTCCTCCATGCCGGTTACCGGTTGGGCCAAACAGGGCCATCGGCGTTGCGGCGTATACTGGCAGGCCGCCCAGCTGCGGGCCGAAGGAGAAGGCAGGCGATCCAGCGGCGGCGGCGAACATCGACGTGTTTGCGGTGGCGCCAGCCGCTGCGTTGAAACTGAAGGAGAGGATGGGCGACTGCTGGACAGAGCCTCCAAGTGGAGACGCAAAGCGCACGGCGGCTCTGTGCTGCTGTCCCTGGTCAAGGCTGGCGGCGGCCTCCGGGCCCGCGTGCCCTCCTGGTAGCTCCCGCTGAGGTGACGCGCCGAGGTGCAGCAACCTGGCAGGCGCGGCGGCGGACGACGGAGTGCCAACGCGGGTGCCGCGAGCATCTCTCTGCTGCCAACGTCCGACGGCCGGTGTAACCTCCTCCGGGGCTGGCGCCGCGTTCAGGGGCGCCCCAAAGCTGAAGCTCATTGGCGTGGGTGGAGTGCGAGCGCCGCGGCCTCGACCACCAGCACGGGGTGCGTCGCTGTCGAGCCGGAAGGAGGGCGGGGCCACCTCATGAGCCCAGCGCACAAAGCTAACCGCGCCACCGCCCGGCGTAGTTGACGGGGTAATGCGAGAGGCCATTTGTTTGGCGGCGGTGCTGAACCCGAAGCTGGCTGCCTCGGACGTTGCGGGTGAGTCTTGTGCGCCGGTAGCGGTCATAGGGCTGTCAACTCCAGCAGGTATGCTTAGCACGGCCGCGTTGAGGGGGTGGAGCGTTTCTGTGCTAGACCGCGGCGGGGGTCCTTGGGGCATGGGTGAGTGCAGGTGCGCCAGCAGGTGCGCGAAGCTGACGACGACAGCCGCCGCCATGGCATCGCTTGCATGGCTTGCCGTCGTGCCGCTGCCGTCAGGTCCAGCGGGAGGGTGGCCGCCAACGGCCGGATCAGCTTGCGGGTGGGGACTTGGCGCGCTGCCGCCGGCTCCCTGTGCTGCAACGTTACCGCGACCCGCCGCTCCCAGGAACGACATCAGCCGGGCGAAGTTTGGCATGGGTGACATCGGGTGCGGTGCCGAAGCGGTCGTGGACTCAGGCTGCGCCGTCGCAGGTCCATCAGTCTGTCCGTCGTTGACATGCGGTACGCAAGCGTCTTGGCCTACCTCCGGGCGGTGCGCCTCAACCAGCGCCTGTTGCACATCAGAGGTTTGCGGCGGTGCGCCTGCAGCAGCCATACGGCGAGCCATCGGGGCTGGCAGCGGCGATTGTAGATGCGGCAACAGTTGGGCAAAATTGAAACCCGCGGTCGGAGCAAGAGCGGGCGGCTGCACACCATCGGTCGCTGCGGGCTGCTTGTGCCTGGCTCCAGGGTCTGCTGGTGAGCCACTGGCGCTGTCAGGGGAAGCCATGTGCATGGCAGGGCTCATAGCAGCAATGACATGGCTTGCGAACTGGTCCAAGACGCGCATCTGCACGGGGGTCAGCTGCATAAGTGGCAGTGGCGATCCAAAGCTGGCAGCTCCGGCGGCAAAAGGATGCGATCCAAAGCCTGGTGTCAATGCCTCCGCAGCGGAGTTATTCGCGTTTCCGGACCCAAACGCAGGCCCGCCCATCGCCAGCGCGGGTGTTGGCGCTTCCTCCTGCTCCCCGAAAGCACCGAGCTGTGGTTGCCCAAAGCCAAACGTGAAGTCAGGTGGTGTCGGAGTGCCGGGCGTCGAAACCTGGACGCCTGACGAAGCCACGCCATTGCACATCCGCAGTGCTGTCAAGTGGATGGCGCTGTAAAATGAAGCCAGCGACGCAGGCGTTGCGAATGCCTCCATCGGTGTTGCGTACACGGTAGACGTGGGAGAGGCAGGCCACGTGGCGGACGGCGTGTTTGGGTAGCTGTGAGCGCGGGAGCCTTCGCCTCCAGATCCCATTCCCACGCCCGGGCCCGCCCTAGTGGCACTGCTGCTGCCCGAATTCGGCTCCTGTGGTACGCCCATTGGGATTAGGGAGTTTTTCGCCGGACTGGAGCTAGCCGACGAGACGGCATGCATGGCCATCGTGGGCGTGAACTCCGTGACGCTGGCTTCCTGTGAGGGCACATCCAAGGGCGGATGCAGGACGTTAGGGAGCTGCAAGTTGAGGTCGAACATTCCTAGCCTGTTGTTAGAGGGAGTGCGCATCCACTTGTAGCAACGGCCATGTTGAAGAAGCAGGCTACCGGTACCAACGAGGAGTTGAGGGTTTTACATGACACTGGAGAACCCCTTCGGTAACTATTCACGTACCTGGCCAGAACCCTGCAGATCAAAGTCTGTCCGAGGTGGCGATGGCGTCGCCGGGTTTACGCTGCTTGCTGGCGACGGGTGCTCATCTCCCGGAGTGGCCAGCGCCGGTTGCTGATCATCACCATCTGTCTCGCAGGTAGTGTCCTTAACAGGAGTCCGGATCTGCGGGCTCGAAACACTGGCCGGTGCGGGATAACATGAGCCATCAACGGTGCTGCTTCCCGCAAAGGTTGTTGCCACTGCGCAAGCCGCAACTGGGCTCGGCATATCCCCAGGGCTCGCATCCTGGACGGCGACTGGAGTAGCGTCATCCTCGACATCAGACACCGTAGGAGGACCTGCGTCAAGCATCTGGTCATCGCATTCGCTCCCACCCGGCATGATCTCATTGACGTCTGCAGCATGGCCAGTGACGGGAGCAGCACCCGTAGCAGACGATTCTGACGCCGCCGGGCTTGGACTATCCATGACCAGGCTTTCTGGCATGTCGCTGAAGCTCGGTGCGTGAGCCTCTGATACTGGGCTTGTGTCAACAGCCCACCCGTCGGCACTGGAAGCCTTCGATGCTGCAACGCTCACACCAGCAGCAGGCGTCGGCATGTCGCCAAAGTCCTCAGCGCTGAACAGGCCTGGGCTATGACCGCCATCCATGATGCAGGGCGCGCCGGCAGGGCTGTTGCCGACCTCTCCGCCCAGCGGGCTGGCATCATTACTCCGGCGTCCGTCGCTGAGCTCCGACATGGGCGTCGACGCCAGACTGGGAATTCCAGCCATGCGCGCCGGTGATGGCGTCATTACTAGGCCGGCTAGGGCATCTGCGCGCTCTGGCAGAGTTGACATGCTGGACGCTGGCGAGTCCAGCTCAAACAGGGGATTGCATCGCAGGGCGGCAGGCGACTCCATAGCTGTGCCGGCAGCCGCCGGTGCTGCCTTTGTACGATTGGCGAACGGAGTAGGACTGCTCGTTGTACTGTTGTCCCACACAGCCGCGCGCTGCGGCTTTGATACGGATTCCATTCCCACCGACGACATCGGCGATATGCTTTGACGGTACATGGCAGGGGAGCCATGCACTGCCTGCGCCAGGCGCTCGCGTTGCACGTTGGCCCACAAGTTAAACGCCACGGGGTGAGGCGACTGCGACACCACGCTCAGACCCGCCGACTGCTCAGGCGAGAGATCATAACATGCGCCAGCACCACGGCCAACTGGCACGCTGCAAGGAGTGCCCTCACGCTGGTGCGCATGTGCTGCCCAGGCGGAGAACGCGACCGGCTGCGGCGCCTCCGATGCCAGGCTCAGTCCCGCCGATGGTTGTTGAGACGGTATCTCCCACGAGCTGCGCTCGAGACCGACGCCAGGAAGGCTGCTCGTCCCAGTTGCCAAACCAACAGGGCTGGCACCGTCAACATCCTCACTTGCTGGGCCCCAGGCGGCAGCGACACTGGGTGGGGGGCTGAAAGTAACCTTGTCGGGTGTGCTGCCATTGACGCCAGCAGCCCACGTCGTGAAGGGCACGGGCTCAGGCCCACGGCTGGCTTCCGGTGTTGCTACAGCATCGCTCCAGGTCACCCCACCGAAGCTCGCACACGAAGGTGGAGACTGCATGACCGCGCCGGCCTGGTTACCGGTGGCGGTGCTGGTGCTGCTGACGCAGGGCCGCACTTGCGAACCTAACGAGATACTGCAGGCGCTGTTAAAAGCACCAGTCTGCGCGCCATGAGCAGGCGAGGGAGACTTGTCCGGGACGACGCAGTCGACGGTCGCGGCCGCTCCTGGGACAGCCTCTAGCTGCATCGCGGCGAAGGGCTCTGCGTGGTGGTTCAGAGCGTCGTCATTGCTGGCGCATACCGCGCGTGGCGCCAGGTCCCCGGGCTGGGAATCGGAAGCAACTGGGAAGGTCAACGGCGTGTGCACCAGTGCCAGATGCATCAGGCGCTCCTCTGCCTCAAGCAGCTGCTGTTGCAAGCGGCCCTTGACACCCTCCAGGTCTCTGTTCTCGGCGAGCTGCAAGGTGACCGATATGACGGGGGGGAAGCATTAGAACGGTAGCACTGAAGCCTGCAAACTGTTCGACAGACAGACCGTGGGTTCCCCTACGTAGGACTTGTTACGTATGTATCTGGGATTTGAGGTCGTGCTCTTTTCCATTTACACATTCACAGGCTACAGTACTAGCCGCGAAGCGCGCTATTTCCCACGCAATCAGTAACGTACCAGTAATCCTACGTGCCGCGCGCTATCTTCGGCATCATGCTGCGCCAGCTGCAGCTCGGAGTCCTTTAATTGTTCAACCAACGCCTGTAGCTCCACGGCCTCCTTCGCCTTCTGCCATAGCGCATGCATCTTGGCCAGCGCAAGGTCGGACAGGGGTACTGTCTCCATGCCCATTGAAGACAGCCAAGCGCTGAACGATCCCGTGAGCTCTTCATCTGCAAGCGGTGCCAATTGGGACAACATGGGAGCAAGCCAGGAAAAGAATCGGCAAAAGATTCGTGAAGGGGTGATCTATGGAGCTTGTATGCGCAACGTCGACCGCCCGCGTGACCACCATTCATGACGGCGCTTGGCTTACTTGGTAACTCTGGCTCGAGGTTTTGCGCTGCACCCTCCAGCGCCCGCAACATGTCGACGCACTCGGGTGGAGTGTTGCTGGGCATAGGCTTGGAGGCACTCGAGGTGGGTGTGCGCACCTCCTGCGCGTATTGGTACAAAGCCGCGACCGACGGATGCGGGGACGGGCGCGGCGGCGGGCTGCATGGCACGTGGCTGTCGAAAGCCTCGAACTGCGTTCATAGGAGGTGGTAATGTTAAAGTTGGGCGGCAATTTACGCGTCGTACACAGCGTCCATCCAAAGTTGGCAGGCATAGGCCATGCCCAGAAGTATCGTGGGTTGTATCACGGCCAGCAGCTTCGATTGCAGAGGAGCGATGCCCGAGCTCAAGTACCAAACGGCCGCACCTGCTGTAGGCCAGCCTCGACGTGTGTATTTCTGAAGGGTGATTGCTGTGCGTCGACCGTCGCCTTCAGCATCTCATCAACGGTCACTGCGCTCTCCAGTGGCATCTGTTCGTCCTTGAATGGACTGGCAAGCATGCTGCCACGGCGCATCGTGACAAAATGAGCTGGAGGAGGCCGAAATGGGACTTCCGGACTCTGTGCGTCATCCTCCACGATACCGGACAGCAAGTGCTGTTCCTGCATAGAGGCAGCCATGTTGGCAATGCCGGACGAGGATTGCAGAGGGCCTCCAGCTGAGACAGTGCCTGAACGGAGTGAAGGGTGGCATGTTAAACCAATGCATGTTTCAGTTGAAAATAATTTATTGTGACAGTTTGTATACATGCCATACCTGAAATTGCGCCAGTCTCTCCTTGCTGGCGGGCCGTCGACCGCCGCTGACTATAAATCGGAGCTGCAAGCTTGCTTTGTACATGCTGGAATTTTTTCGGCATGCCAGCCTTTCCATTCTCCTTATTCTCCTGAGACTTGTGCTTCCAAGCCGGCGAAGCCTGCGCAGGCGAAGGGTCCGGTTGGGAAATTGCACAAGCTTTGCAGCCGGGTCATACGCGCCAGAAACGGTTGTCCCTTACCCGAGTTGAGCGGTTCCAACCCCTGCTGTTAATATTCTTTTGGTCGTGGAGGGAGCCCTGCTTGCCAGCGGCTGCGGCTGCTGCAGCGATGTGGCTCTCATCGCCAAGGCTCCGATGTGCCCTGCCCCCCCCCAAGGATGATGACAGGGAGCCAAAGACTGCACTATTACGTTCCATCTTCACTGTGTCGCTAGCAAGATCAGACTGAAGCTGGCAAGGGTGCGGGAGACATAGCGCTGGAAGGCCAACTAAAGAAAGAGCCGAGTGCCTTTGACAGTGGTGCAGAGCTCCAAATCCCTAGGTATAACTTTGTGATTGTGCCCGAGGAGACGTGGAAAAGCAGTAGCTGTAGGCGCGTTGTCGTTGTAATTGTTTTCCCTTTGAATCGCGCCCGGAACCAGTTTGGAGCCAATCCTCAAATTGGCGATGGGATGGCTTGGCAGCCTCTGTGATAAACTTAATTTGAACGCGGTCTCAATTGCAGTTTATATTGACTAGGATGAGCGAAATCGCAGGCAGCAGGTTTGCGCTACCACTGGCCTTCGACAGCCATGGCACCCACGAAACGACAGACGCCTCAAGCGTGCCCACGTTTGCTGCAATATATATCATGTGGTTTCGGCATCGAAGCTGCAGTATTACTGTCGCCGACTTGTTGAACAATGCGTGCTCCGCCGGCGACGGCACATGGCCCTCGCTGTGGATAACCGCCCTTCTCCGCGATATTGGAGCTGCAATGCTTTCCCTGTGTTTATCACGAAAGCATATTTATAACTCGTTTTGGGAGAGAGTCTTCTTCGAACAGGGAACCGGACCGGGGTAACCCACACCCTCCACGTGGCGGTGCCCGCAGACATGCCCGTGGAACTTCCCCCTCATTACATGCGCCTGTAAGTGTCATGGCCTCAAGTTCCTCGTGTGAAAGCCGCGAGAGAGTTATGGATAGGCAAACCCTTCACAGCGGTAAATTCGACAGCCACCAAGACGCACAGGGGCGCACCAAGCGCCCGGGACCCTTCGGGACACACCCTTTCTCTTCGCATGCACGCACAGCATTGTGGCGGGTGCCTGCATGGCTGTGTCTGGCAACCGGATGACTAGACGCCTTTTAAGCAAGAAGACAGGAGAAGAGTCAGCAGGGTCTTGAGCCCACTGTAAAGATAACAAGCTACTACCGGTAAACAAATGAACTTTACAACTACGTATGACTTGACACCGGCATGCGCCATGATTACTTGAGGTTGATTTTCCCTAGCCCCAACTTGCAGCTTGCCAGGACCCCACCACACAGCTTGCTGTTTCCTCTGGGCTCTCGGCTGTGAGGCGTCTGGGTGACTAGGGGTGGTTTGCCTCTCGGCGCCATCGGTTTTCGTTGCTTTGCTTATTTCTTCCAGTGTCAGGGGATGCGCCCGATGGTTCTATCTTTTAAGGTCTGGAGCCCACTGTAACGAATACTGCTACCACTGGGGCAAGGCAATTGTCGTATTGTCCAGGCTGTGTTGTTGTTCTCCATTACGCCTGACCGTCAACATCATATTACAGTGGACCCAGGGGACCTCGGGTGAACCACCTCGCCAGGAAACTGCAGGTATTACTACCCACTGTAACCGTTACAACTACGTGTTCTGCTTAGATCCCCCAGCGCGCCACGCATTTGAGGGCCCAGGGCAAACATGGCCCCCAAAGGCGCCCCCCTTAGCTCAATCCAAGCGTTTGACCACAACGGCACACAGCGTACCAGGACGTACCGGTGCGACCAAACTCACTTACCTGGACATTCATCTGATGTCCGCAATCGGATCGAGCCCTTGTAGGCTATTGACGAGCGGACACGGCTGGCAAGCGAACCACGCACATAGCCACCGCGGTCCGGATTGGTGAAGGGGTGAGCCGGGCGCAGGTCTGGTTGGTACAGGCCCCCGGGCGTGTAACCCTGAGCCTGAGGTGTAGATACTGATACAGTGGGCCCCAGGCCATAAGGCAGAGCCATCGGGCGCATCGCCTGACACTGAAGGGCCACCATGTCTGGGATGTTGTTGTTGTAACTGCCATGGAAATTGGGCGCCGATTTATGGCTGCGGCCTTGAAGAGGCCGGGGCAGGTGGCCCTCTTGTTGTCCGTGGAGTTGACCTCCAGGATCGTGCCATCCGCCGTGCGTGGGGCGGTAGGGTTTTGGGCCCTGCTTCGGGGGGTTGTAGCGTTTGGGGCTTCCCCGTAAGGGTTGGGCTGCTGTGGGGCCTCGGGACCCCTTTTTGCAGGTAGTTTCCGGTCGCCTTGTGTGTGAGGGCCCGGACGCGGGGTTGTGATCGGCCCAGCTGCGTAGTGGCAGGGTTTCCCTTGTTCTTCTTGTTCCTGTGTGGGCGTGTCCTGCTTGGGGCTTGTGGTTTCTGGGATGAGAGACGGGTAATTATTGAGGTTATACTGTGGCGGCGTTCCACTGGTCCGTAGGTTGCGGGTCTTCTGGGCAGTAGTAGTACTTGTTACAGTGTGTTCCAGATGCTAGGTGCATTGGTGGTCGGTTCCTGATGGGGGCCAAACTCCCCCTGGGGTGATGGCTGCTGCTGTTTTTGCCTCTGGACTGATGCCTGGTGTCCTGGGGTTTGCCAATGGCATGTAGCGACTGGATTTCTGTCTCTTTCGTGCTCCTGGAGTTTCCGGCTATTAGCCCAGTGGTTCTGCCTTTTGGTCTGGAACCCACTGTAACAAGTGCTATCTACTAGTGCAGGACGGCGCAGGCCGACTGTTGGCCAAGCCCACCTCGAACAGGCCCCACCCATCCCACCTGGCAAGGCACATGACACGTAAAACACACACACGCACTACCGTGCACAGGGCCCATATATACTGGTACAAGTAACTACCTTGGGCGCGCAGGAGGGTAGGCGTGTGGGTAGGATTGACAGGATTGACTTCAGGGGTGGCCACAGCGATAGAAGATTGACACGTAAAAGTGTCGTATCACAGTTTCAGGAGTTACAGGATGACAGCCGGGGGAATAGACATTGACCGGCTTGAATTGAGGCGCGAGAGGATTGTGACCGGGGATTGACGGGCTTCACAACCTTACTTTCACAACACGTGCCTGCCCTCGTGACGTGCTCAAGTACCGTTTCGGGAAGCGGCGGAACGGCGTAGGCCCCCTGGTTTTGCCAGCGTAGACTGCTGGGTGGTAAAGCGCGGGATACCGTTCGGAATTTAGTGCATCGTGCATCCGTGTTGCTCCCCTGGTTTCTAGCCCGTAGACCTGGAGTCTAGCCTCTAACACCCTGTAATGAACCTTGATACGTTAGTTGTTGCCTTTTAGTCCTTGTTTGCGGCACGAACTAATGTGATACCTTTTATGGACATCAGCAGCCGAAAGTTTGAATGAAACGTGAGCTGGGCCGCTTACCGGTATTTGCAGCAGCTAGTAAAAACGGCCGCCCTTCATGCAGCGGCCGGTCCTGGCAGCCAACATACCGCCTTTAGATAGGAGTTTCCATGTGAATCGAGGATAGGCGATGGGCGATCCCTGCACGGGTGTAAGTCTACCACGTACCATAGCCTTTCATGCAGTTTCCCCAATTTGAAATCAAATACTGCAAGCTCCATTCCAAATAGTATATGAAAGCCTTAAGAAGCATAAGAGACCGGCAGCCGGCCCGAACCAGCTGCCAAGTGCGCTGGTACGACACGCACAAAACATAATGTTCTTTGAACGGACCGGCTGCGGAGCTATACAGGTGATATTTCAATTTATTTGCTGAAGGAATGCAGGAACTAGTAGGTTCATGTTGCAAACGCTACGCTGGTCTTCGTTCGACTGTTCGAGGAAATGAGTACCGACCCACAATCCGTAACTCTTCACGTGTATGTCTGCTAGCTTCTGTCTGATCCATCCAAAGGCTACGTGCTCGTTGGCAAGAGGTTGAAGGGCTTACGGAGATGCAGCCAGGCATGAGGGCGCCCACGGCGTTTGAGCTCTTCCTGCAGCGGTATGGTGATTTAATTTTCGAAGTTCTGCTCATTATTTTGCAGAAGATATAACGCTATGGCATCGTCCAAGCCGTAACATGTCCCCTACAACACGAATTGCTTACATACAGGCGACAACAGGCAGCGGTTGAGCAGGTTGGAGGCTCCGAACCACTGAGAGTTGGTCCTGTGAGCCATTACGAAGAAAGCAAGCCGGTGCCTATTCTGCACTTGAGTCGCGACGTGAGTTCCGCGGCCAGGGGAAAGCTTTTCCAGGGATGGGACGGGACTCGGGCATCATGCGGGAACTGCCAGAAGAGGAATGCAACAATATGGGGTACGTGGGCCGGCCCACCGCACTAACCTGACGAGCCAGGCGAGCCAAACCGCCCCTGGTGATTGGGGAGAGGACCACAACTTGTCGCGTTGACCCAAACCAGGTTCGTTGCCTACTGCTGGGGCGCGGCCGGCATGTCTCCCGCGTGACTTACTCCGTACACGCCACGTGCAGTATCGGTGTAAGTGCTGCTAAACCGCCGTCCTTGCGCCTCAGGTGCCTCGCCCCGGGGTGGCGCCGCCCGATCCGCTGCCTCCGCCGGTGTTGTCCGCGCCGCCGCGGCAACTTCCACCCGCCTCGCTGCGCGCATCACAGTGCCGCCCGTACGGCAGCAGCCCCGACCAACCGCAGCAGCAGCAGCAGCAGAACAACCTCAGGCGGTCCGCCCCGGAGCTGAGTCCGCAGGTGGTGGCGCTCCCCAGCCCCAGGCAGACAACCGCCGCGGCCGCCGCCGCCACCGCCGACAGCCCCGCCGCCGGCCAGGCCGGAGCACCCGCCACGACGGCCGTGTACGGCGAGCTGGCGTCAGCCGCGGCGTCCCTGGCATCCGTCGCGCACAAGCTGGCGCGTGGGTCGGTGGTGGACCGCAGCGTGGCGGCGTCGTACGAGACCCTCGCGCAGGCCGCCGCCGACCTGGCGGCGTCGGCCTGCATGATCCGCCCGCTCACCAGCTCCGCCCGCAGCGGCGTCGGCAGCATAAGTAAGGCCCCGCCGCGGGCGCCAGAGCCGCGCAGCAAGCCGCTGCCCCGAGCCGTCGACCCAATGGCCTCGGCCGCCGCGGCCATCGCCGCCGAAGCCAACGCGGCCGCTGCCCGGGCCGCGCAGCAGGGGTACCCGGGCCACCCGAGCCCTGCGGGCCCTCCGGGCCCACCGGGGCCCCCGGGTCCCGCCGCCAGGCCCGGCACTGGCAGCTCGGCCGTGCGTGCTCGCGTCAACGCCCCTCGCTTCCCCGGCTACAACCCGCTGATCCACCTGATGGAGAGCGGCCTGCCGCGGCCCGGCACCGGCAGCGCGCACCGGCCTGTCACCTCCAGCCCCATCACCCACCAGTAAGCCCAACGGCGTGCGATCCCGGATGGCAGACGCAGCGGCCGCAACAGCCGTAGTCCCGAAGACCGTAGGCCGTAGTTAATGCGCATCCGCTCGGGTGGTCTTCATGTCAAAGTTTGGGTGGGCGAGGCAAACGAATGTTCCGGGCCGCTGCTCCTCCACGGCCTCACCATTGCTTGCATCGACTCGCCTCGCGCACGTCACCCATCTAACCGCACTGCTCGTAAATAAACGCACGCGTACGGAGGCCGTCGTGTGACGGCACCGACCCAAATCAAATCAGCCATGCCATCGTGAACGTCGCCGCACCGAACCTCCGCCCCGACCCCACCAGGTTCCTAGAGAGCCTGGCGCTGGGCGCAGGCGGCGGCGGCAACGGCAACAGCACCGCGGGCGGCACGCCGCAGACGCGCAACCGACGGCGCAGCAGCCAGGGCCCGCAGCTGCGAGGCGCGCAGCACAGTGACATGGACGGCGCCGGCGCTCCGCTGCACCCGTCGGAGCTGTCCCGCCTGCCGGTGCTGAGCCTGGGCGGGGAGGGGGCTGCGCAGCAGTTCAGCAACGGCGCCGCGGGGAAGGACGTGTGGAGCAGCGAGCGGCTTCAGCTGGAGCACGGCGGCGGGGCCCGGCAGCAGGCGAACGGATACACACGGCAGTGGGGCGACCCCGCAGCGGCCGATGCGCAGCTGGTGGGTGGTGCTTCGTGAGGGCGGTGGGGGCTAGCGAGGAACCCGGGCATGCCGTGACATGGGACGGCGGTGGGAGCTAGCGAGGAAACCCGTGCACACGGCATAGGAGGGCGATTGGGGTGGTGGGGGCCGGTGGGGGCCGTCACTCACCTGCCTACACCTGGTTTGCCGGGCCCCGGTGTCTAGGGCTCTGCGGGGACGTCCTAGGTAGGCCCTAAGACCCGGTGCGGCTGGCTCCGCCCGATGCATTTGGACGCAGGCACCGCAATTTCACACGCCGCCCTGATTTCCTTGGGGGCCCCAACCGACCTGAAGCACGCGCACGAAAGCACGCTTGCTCATGGCCAGCCGGCTTTAGGCAAGCGACAGAGCTGAGTAGGGTGCACGTGTCCGTGTGGTATGCCATGTCCCGCCCGTCCAGTAGCAGGACACGCGCTCAAAGCAGCCTGAGCCCTCCCCTCCCCCTCGGACCCCTCGGACCCCTCCAGGTTGACCCACATGCATTCCTATCGCCGTACGCTGACGTGCGGCCGGCGGAGTGGCCCCTCGTGGACCCCATCACGATGAACGACATGGAGCAGGACGAGCTGGACATGAGATACAACAAGGTAGGGGCGGCCGGCGGCGACGATGGCGACGGCGGTGGCAACGGCGGCGGCGGTGGTGACGGCGGCGGCGGTGACGGCGGCGGCGGTGGTGACGGCGGCGGTGGTGACGGCGGCGGCGGTGGTGACGGTTGCGGCGGTGGTGACGGCGGCGGTGGTGACGGCGGCGGCGGTGGTGACGGTGGCGGTGGTGACGGCGGCGGTGGTGACGGCGGCGGCGGTGGTGACGGTGGCGGCGCAGCTCTGTCCTCTTTTTGTCGCCGGGTCCCCGCTCGTCTCTCCTCGACGGCGCCTCGCATCCTCCCCTTCCCCTTGCGCACAAGACCCCTGCCTCGTACACCCAGCCCATCTTCTGCCGCCCACCTCAACTCCTCTGGCCGGGCCGCCACGTACCCACGTACCCAACGGGGCTGCGGCCTCACTCGTCCCCCTACGGCCGCAAACCGCACACGGCTGCATCCTACCCAATCCCTCCATTCCCAGCTCACCCTCGTCTAGACACCCTCGCATCCGCCTTGCACCCCAGGTTTCACGCCGGTGCTCCTCCTTGCCCGTCCCCACTCCTCCCGCCCCGTGGCTCTCGCGCCCTCGCTCCTGCTCCTGCCCCTGCAGGTGCTGGCGGCCCTCCGTGAGCGCCTGCACGCCCGCGGCCCCAACCGCCTGGCTGCCGCCTTCCGCGATGCGGACCGCGACGGCCTGGGGGTGGTCAGCCGGCCGGACTTCCTGTCGGTGCTGCAGGGTATGAACCTGGGAATGCCCGGCCTGGTGGACGACAAGGTCAGTTCCCTTTCAGGGGCCCAGGGGGTAAGGGTTGGGATGCCGGGCGTGGTGGACGGCAAGGTCAGTTCCTTCCAAGGGGCCCGGGAGACGGGGATTGGGAAGAGCGGCGGCGGGTGTTGCGGCTAGCGGCAGGGTGTTGGTGGTAGCGGTACCGACGAGGCTGCTCCACGGGAGCGCGGCCACGGTATTTTGCGGGCGGGAGTTTGGTGGGTGTCTGCCGACTGACGAACCAAGCAACTGACCATCGCCACCGCTCGCGCTGCCCGCACCCCGGCTTGGCGTGTGTCTTCCTTCCTGCAGGTGGTGGACCTGATGCTGGCGAGCGTCGATGATAGCGGCCGGGCAGCCATCGCGACCGCCGCAGCACCCAACCAGCGGCCGCTGCCGCGGGTGGCCTATAGCGACTTTGTGAATGCGCTTCGCTTCGGGAACCTGCCGTGGCGGGGCTACAACCGCAAGCTGCGGCACCGGATGGGGGGCGACCCGGATCAGCCCATCGGGCCGCCGGCGATGGCGGGGTGAGTGGGAGTGAAAGCACCGGGGGCGAGGGACGAACGCCGTGGACGATGTGTCGGACCCCAAGCGGGAAGATAGCGAGTCTGTATGGAGAAGCACCCGGGGGGCCGGGGTCACGGTAGGGCCCAGGGGTCACAGTCGAGCCATGGGCCGATGCTCCTGGGAGGGGCAATGGCGGGACCGAGGCAGCCACACGGACATGGAAGGGCGCAGTACCGGGAATTATGTCGCACGTTGAGGTTCACCTCCTCTCGCGCGCTGCTGCCCCGTTGGATGACCTTCCTTCCCGGGTTCAAAACCATATCGCCCACCGCCCGTCGCTGCGGCCCATACCGCCGTCGTGCACATCGCCGGTCTTTCCAGGTCATCTCCGTACGGCATGGCGTACGGTGGCGCTCACGGCACGGCGGCGGTGGCCGGGGGCCACGGCGCGGTCTCAGGCAACGAGGCGCCGCCCCCCGCCGGCGCCGGTGCGGGGGTGGCTGGCGGGCCGCTGACCTCCAAGCTGGGCGACCTGCGGTCGGCGTTCAGGCTGGTGGACCACAACGGCGACGGCGTGGTGGAGTGGGGCGAGTTCCGGGAGGCCCTGCGGCGGGTGGGCGAGCAGCACCGGCTGCCCATGAGCGACAATGAGGTGCTCCAGGTGCGGCGGGTGCCGTACGTGTACCACGATGACGAAAGAGAAGTGATATGTACGGCTTGGTACGGGTTGGTGGTTCGGATTGGCGGCGCGGTGGGGAAGGGGTTGGTGGTTTGATTTGGGTAGCAGGGCGTGGTGATGGTGACTGGGATGCCGAGGTTTGAAAGGCGGTCTTCGTACGGCATGTTGGGAAAGGCATGTATACGGGTGGGGGTGAATGCGAGTAGCTTGGGGCCATGTGGCGGTGTGGCAGGGCCATGGGAGAGTGGGCGGCCATCATCACGCCTCCTCCGTCCCTCCTCCCTCCGCCAGGTTTACCAGGAAGCCGACCCAACCTTCAGCGCCGGTATCGACTACGAGGCCTTCATGGCCATGTATGCCGCCGGCGCCGGCGGCAGCGGCGGCGCCAACTATGCAGCTGACGGCGCCCGCGGTCCCGGCGGGGCTGGCGGGGCCGCTGGGGCTGTAGCCCTGCGCTACAGCCACCCCAGCCGCCCGATGCCGTACAGCTGGAGCTCCCAGTGGCGACCACAGGAGCTGCAGCGGGCGGCGCAGGGCCAGGGCCAGCAGCAGCTCCAGAACCAGTACCCGCAGCAGTACCAGAACCAGTACCAGCAGGGCGAGCTGCCGTACTCGGAGCCACCGCCGGGCGAGGGGGCAGCGGGAGGCGGCGAGCAGCGCGGCCCCAGCGGTGCACCTCGTCCGGGGGCCGGGGCGGCTGCGGGGGCGGGGGCGGGTTGGGGACCTTCCCGGCCTGAGGCTCTCAGGGGACCGCACGCGGGCGCTACGGCGGTGCTGAAGAGGCTGGGCAGCGCGGGGGGAGGTGGCAGGGCAGTAGCAAGGGCGTGAGTCGGTCCGGCGGTCCGTGGCCTGAGGGTGCCGCCCGCCTGCATCCACCGTCGCCGCGCTTGGCGTCGGAGTCTAACGGTGTACCGGTAAATGGAAAGTCGCTTGCGTTTGGAAAGGAAGGAGCAAGAAACGACTTGACACCTTCACCGACCTCTTTTACCCGTGTCGTGTATTTTTGCATCGTGGTGCAGCCCGAGTGGCGGGGATTTATTACCGGGAGGGAGAGTTGTTGGGTGGGTGCGAGGTGATGGGGGGCACCCATTGCCCGGAGCTGCGCGTTTCGTGGAGAGTCCAAGCGTGCGCCGGACTGCATGCAAGGTGTCTGGCAGCAGCAGGTTGGAGACGGTGCGGTGATCGGTGAGGCCGCACAGCGCAGCGGAGCAGCGTAGAAACGCGCGTTGGTCATAAGATCCACCAAACGCGTAATGATCACAACCGCGTGGGGCGGGATGACGTGATGTGTCTGCTTAGCAAATCATTTTGATGTGAGGCGCTGGGAGCGTACCGACTTGGAGCGCGTGGTATGGAACCGTAACACGTAGGCGGCAGGGAGCGCGGCGGCAGCGCCTGCTGCTGTCCTTGGGCACACGTGCGCCACTTACCTTCTGACGCGCCTGGAACGGGATGCGCTTTCCATGGTGCTGTGAAACGCGCCTGGAACGGGATGATTCACCTTCCATTACCGTGAGACGACACTGCTGATGTTGCAACGATGGAGCAAGGCGCCAATGGGACCCATATGGGTTTCTGCCCCTGCGTGAGGGGACGCGGGCGGTGCTGCTGTGCCGTGACGGCCGGCTGGCCCAAGAAGATGAAGGGGGGAGGCGGGAGATGTTCTCCGCATTCCCCCAAAAGGACAACATGGCAGGGAGACGATACACGCATGCCGTACGTCAATGCTCTTAACGGGTCGCGCTGCGGCTGTGCGGCTGATGGCTTACAAGGAATTTGCGCCTCGTCTCCCAACCTACGATTTTCACAATTCGCTTTGACTCTTTAACGTAGACGGTGGTTTCCTTTTGATTCAAATGGTACAAGGGCCAATGGATGGCTGCAGGAGCTAGGGCGCGTGTTGCGGCTGAAGGGTCGTCTGGCGTATCGATTGAGTATTTGCCTGCAGGGGTTGTTGCTATGATGGCGCTTAATAAAAGCCTCAGGCGCCCGCGCACAGTCTGTTGACACGGTCTGATAGTAATATTAACTGTTGCAGTCTGTTACGGTCTGGTGGTGGTGGTGGTGTATTTCACCGTTTTACCGGTTATAATTAGGGTGGTTGTGGCGGCGGTGATGGGTTGCACTCAATTCATGGTTAGATTCGGTATGAGGATGTGTCGTGCGAAGCGGGATGACGATGATGACTAATACCCATGCCGCATACGATACGCACCTGACGTTTGTGAAGCGTCGGGAGCCGTAGGGGAAGGGAAAAACACGCGCGCCGTAAGCAGCGAACGAGAGGCGCCTGGTGGTCGTCGATCCGCCGATACTCCCCTTGGCCTTCAAGGGGAAGGCTTCGGACTTGCAAGCGCCTGTACACCTTGATAGCGATATCCAATCCTTTAAGTCATCCCTGAACCGACCGGCGCGCAGCCGGACCGGGGCTGCAGCGGACGACACCATACTTGTTCCTCTTGAGCAATCAGGACGCCATCGAGCGCTCACCCTCCGCTCCACGGGTCTCGTCTCATACCCCCAGCTCCTGGCCGCCGACCCAATACCAGCAGTGGTGGTAGGAGGGCGTTGTGACCCTGCGAGGCCGCCATGCCAGGGTGCTGCTCCGGGCTGGAAGGAAAGCTCTGTGCCTGAAAGCTGGCGGCGCTCTGATGTTGCGTATTATTTGGTTTCTTGTTCGCGCGGCCTCCGCGGCGCGCGGACATCATCTCGTCAATGTCGTCAACCCCATTGCAGCCTTCTGTCTGGAGCCGTCAAGGGTCGAAAGACCGACAGGGAGCTTCCTTCCTTTGCCTCATTCAGTGACTTAAGCGACGCGGCCAACGGCTATCTCTGTTCGTCCGGACCCTATTTGCGTTGTCCATTACATCCCATTCGTAATCCCGCAGCAAACACCGGCCCAAAGCACGCTGTTATCGCAGGGCTAGGGCTAGGCGTATCGGGTCCCCGGATGCAGCCCGAGCAGTGCAGTTGCCCCCTCCCCGCTCTAGGTCATCACTGCAGGAAGGGCCTCCGCCTCTCCGTCCGAGCCATGAGGGCACCGGCTCCAATGATTTGTTACAGATCGGAGGTTTCAGATCAGAGGTTCCAGATCGGACGGTGCGGCTCAGACGACGTAGGTGTGGCAGGCGGGTGATAGCGCTTAACAGGCCCACCTCTCGGGGGATGGCAAATGGGAACCCCGGGACCCTGTTGCGCCTATTGGGTGCCCTCCAATGTGGCTGGGCGGTCCCGCGCCATGAGCACGAGGGAGCGCCTGTTGTCCGCTGAGGCTTACGATTGCTGAGGTGGGCCGAGCTTTGGTTCCACACTCAAGGCGTGTTTGTCTAGGTGCGTGTACGCGTGGTTGTCTAGGTGCGTGTACGCGTGGCTGGCAGGTATCGGTGGCATTGAGCCCTCGCGTATCATTCGCTTTGCGAGGGGACTGAGAGGAGAGCCGTATTTAGTAGTAGCTTGTTAGCTTGTAACGGTGTGGACCCAGATGTAAGATAGCGCCATCGGGCGCATTGCTCCGCGCTGAGAGAGACGCAGGAAGGAGGGAAAAAACACTCGACCGCGATAAGCCAAACCACCAGAATCCCCGAACAAGAGCCCAGATATTTTCCAGCGGCAAAAAACACCCAGGGGAGGGGAGGTGCTTGGAGGGGCCGGGCGCTGCACTGCTTGGACTGCACCCGAGTTGGCGGGTTTGGGCCGCAACTATGCTGCCGCAGTGATGCAGAATGCCCTACCTGGGCGAGTTACCGCCTTGCCCGTGGTAGGCCTGGCCGTCAGCCCTTCCAGTGGAAGACCCGATGGGCCAGTGCCCGGGAAGGCCACATCCCAGTGAGCGGGAGCTAATCGCCTACCTTCAATTCCCCCCTAACTACGCTGTAAGCCCCTCGCCGTCAAGATCGCACAGGGGCGGGCGAGCTCATTAACATTTAAGCTGCTGTTCATGGCAGGCGCCGGCCATCCGACTGTCCAATAGTAAACAAGCTAAGTCGAAAGGCAACGACACGAAGTCGGAGCGGAGGGATGGCAACCCTTCCTAATCCGACCCCCCCCGCGCTCACAATCCGTTCAGGAAGTCTAATCCACGACAACGTAATCCTAATCCGCGAAGAACCGCATCCCAATCCGTGCCCACTGGCCTAATCCGTGGCCACTGCAACCCAATCCGTGGCCACTGCAACCCAATCCGAGGCCAACCGCATCCTAATCCATGACCCCTCTAATCTAATCCTGTGTCACCGCATCTTAATCCAAGCTCTCGGCATCCATATACCGTGAGCGGCCCGTTACCCCAATCCGCCTAGGTTGCCATCCCTCCTGTCGGAGTCGCTTGCGATGAGGTTAAGGGTGAACGATGGCGAACAATGTTGCAGGAACGGTCTGCCACTGTGTGGGTCGTGGTCCGCAAAGCAGAAAAAGACCCAAGGAGAGAGAAAGAACGTTATATATGTCCTGGGAAGCCCCGACATCATGCCCACTGATAACTATCTCTCGACGTCAGGACGCATTTGCTATCACCCGACAACGGTAACTTGCAAGCCTGGTCAGCGGCGGTCTGTGCTGTTTTGACATCAGAGAACCTCTATTTCAGCTAGAAAATAATTCCTCATATTTGCTGCGCTACTTTCAAGCAATATGCGTGCCAGCAAGGTGTCGCTTGTTCGTGTCCCAGCAAGATCGAGGCTCGCAGGCTGCATTGAACTGTGGTAGTACAAATGTAGAGGATTAACGCATGATTTCCCTTCTTCACTTAGCGCAATTCTCTTCCCAGCCACGGCTCGCGTCGCGTCGTGTTGGCACTTTCTAAGCGCGTACCCCGTGCCACCTCGTCCCACGCAGTGATTTTGATGTATTTATGCAGTGCAGCTATCAAGCAGACAGGGAGCGTGAACGGGGAGGGTTACGACTAAGGCCTGGACGCGCCGAGCGACCACAATCAATCGTGATCAACAGATGTGCTACAAGTATATCGCTGTACATCAGCGGTTGCTGCTAGTTTGCTGCGGCTTGTAGCGGCTAGCATCGCAGGGCCCTATGTACCGTTACAAATCTGTTTCCGCTACTTCTGCGCTTGCCGGCAAGTTAGCTCTCCAGGCCCATCTCTATGATAGTAGGTATATTTTAGAACATATGTAAGAGGTCTCGGTTCACAAGTGATTTGCCTGTCATTGAATCATTAAGACTGCTACACTGTTCGGTGGCGTACTAAGCTGCACAGTAACCATAATCAAAACATAGGTGAATCGACTCATATTACACTTACCTTGTTCATATACCCAGAGTTGCTATCGGAGGCTTGAGGAACGGTACCATGGCCGAGCAGCGTCTCCTTGCGGTGTCGCCAAACCTCCCTTGCGCTATGGACCGGCAAGAGTGGAGCTTAGATGACTATCACATACGCCAAACACTTTACAATGGTTACGCAGCGCAAGTGTACACGGTGAGCCAACAGCGGCCGCATGCTACGGGCGCTGGGCGTGCCGAAGGAGGGGCTTGCGACCGGGACCAGGACACCTGCTGACTTATTGGCTTTCGTGCAACTTATTTTAATCGTTCCACGTATCAGTATTTATGGGTTCCTTGAAGAGGCCCCTTGGTAGTTGGCGGCGACATGCAATCAGCCAAGCCTGACCCTGGCTCCTTCCCGCGATTGAATGTCCTGAATCAGGCGACGTGCAAGTACTCCGGTATGGAGGTTGTGCTCAAGGTCTATCACGACGTGGATAAGGCACCTGACGTGGCGCAGCACGAAATGTACCGAGAGGTTGCAATTCAAAGTGGCCTTCAGCACCCAAACGTTGTGCACCTATTCGGTGCCTTCGAGGTGAGGCCGAATATGTTCCTCTAACGTTGTAGTCATTTTCAGCTGTAAGCTTTGAAACAGTCGCCCGCAAGTGGTCGCGTGCGCCAAAAGCACCCACTTCAACGACATTTTCGGGGCCGCAAAAGCCTTCCGCATACCCATCATGGATAGCAATTGCCGATAATTTGCTAACGGAATCCGTCCTGACCGCTGCGCTATTTGTCATCCAGGAGGGTGACACGCTCGTGCTGGTCCAGGAGTACGCTCCCAACGGGGACCTGCTAGCGCTGATGCAAAGCCATGGTGGCCGCGTCGACGAGGCCACGGTGGTCAAGGCCGTTTTGCGGCCACTGCTGGGCTCCCTCATGTACCTGCACCGCTGGGGCATCGTGCACCGGGACGTCAAGGTGCGCTGCTTCTGGCTGCTTGCTGCTTCCCTTCCCACCCCCTCTACCACACCACACCACAGCTCTGCCACCAGCAGCCAGCCGCTTGAGCAAACATCCTCACCTCTGTGGCGGTCCCTGCGCGTTCTCCTCCCGTGCAGCCCGAGAACGTGCTGTTCGCCGCCGACGGCACCATCAAGCTGGCCGACTTTGGGCTGGCGATCAACATGGTGGAGGAGCGGCCCGTGAGCCGCGTGGGCACCCTGGACTACATGGCGCCAGGTGGGCCCCCTGCTGGAACCTGATCAATCTGCTGAAACCTGATCAATCTGCTGAAAACTGGCAGCACCTAGGGGGAGTCGGGTCGCTGTATGCACTTGGCCGCAATTGCCGTCCGCATGACCAAGACATCCGCCAGCTCCGCTCGAGCTAACCCCCCTGCCCCGCCCTGCCCCTTCCTTTCTTCCCCACTTACCACCAACAAACAGAGGTCTTGCGCTGCCCCATCAAGCAGAGCATGGCCATGGCGCCGGGCCCCAGCACCCCCGCCCGGTACGGCTTCGCGACCGACGTGTGGGCCGTCGGCATCGTTACCTTCGAGCTGCTGACCGGGCTGCCGCCGTACGCCTCGGACTGCCGCTACCAGGCCGAGTCGCGCATCTGCTCCTCCGTGCCGCCCCTCTTTCCCCAATCCATCTCCCCCCTGGCGCGCGACTTCATCCTGCGGATGCTGGCGCCGCAGCCCGGCGACCGGCCCACGATTCGCCAGCTGCTGGAGCACCCGTGGATGGTCAACCCAGAGGCCTGTGTGGCGCAGGGGCGGGCGCAGCTGCAACGCAGCCTCATGTCCCTGCAGCATGGCCTGCCCAGCCCGGTGTCCAGCTATAACGCCATGACCGCCGCGCTTCCCTACCCCGTCTACAGCCACGGCCACTCGGCGCCACAGCCCCACCGCCTCCACCACCAGCAGGCCCCGCACCAGGCGGCCTTCCCGACGTCATCCTACAGCGTCGACGCCGCTCCTTCCTCCGCTGCCATCTGCCTCCAAAACGCGCCGCACTCCGAAACCAGGTCTCCGGGCTCCGCCAACGCGGCCACCGAGCCCATGGCCGTCAGCTCCGCCTCCACCACCCAGTACGGCAGCGCAACAAACCTGAGCCACCCAACCCAGGCCTCCTCCAACCCGGGTAGCAGCCGTGAGGGCGTCCGTTCCCCCCCTGCGGCTGCCTCCCCCAGCACCTCCTCTGACCCGGCCCAGACCCACCACTTCCAGGCCCAGACCTCGGGGCCGCTGTCTCCTACCCAGACTGCCGCGGCCGCGCTGTCCGTGGACCAGCAGCTGCGCGTGCTGCAGCAGCAGCAGCTCCTGGACCTCAGCAAGCTGCCACTCGACCAGATCCAAGGCATGATCCAGAAGCTGCAGCAGGCCATGCAGCTGGCTGTGGTGCAGCAGCAGCAGCAGCGGGGTGACAGCGGCGCGAGCGCGGCGGATGCAGCCCAGGCGGCCCTCAGTGCGGGTGTTGTGGAGCCGCTGGCTTCTCAGGCGGCGACCAGTTGCGATGTGCAGATGGACGATGTACGCAGCTGCGCCGACGAGGTGTACGTCATGGTCAGGACTTCCCCCGCCGCCGCCGCCGCTGCTGCCGCCGCCGTCGTGACGTGCAGCAGCAGCTCCACCAGCATGCAGATGCAGCAGCACGCGGCGCCGCCAGCAGTGGCTGCGCCTATGGCTGCCAGCCCGCCGTCTTCCGTGTCGCCTTTCGCCGGCGCTGGCAGCCTGTCCGCCGACATCCTCCTCCACCGCGCCTCCGCCGGTGGCGCCGCGTCCGCACCCACGCCTGCCGGGGCCGTCGGCTCGGCTTCTTGCGCCTCCGTCGCTACCTGTTACGCCAGCCTGTGCGCCAGCCGTCGATCCACAGTCGACGCGGCGCCACCTCTGCGGGCCGACGTCTCTGCCGCCCTCCTCGAGTACTCGCAACAGCAGCAGCAGCAACAACTGCTTCAGCAGCAAATGCTTCAGCAGCAGGTCCCGACGCCTCGCGATTCCTCCGCGGACCAGCTGGCGGCGAAGGCGGCGATGCTGCACGGCGGCCCAGTGGTTCTGGCGTTCGCGCCTGGGGACGCCGCGGCCGGGGCCATGGCGAGGCTCAGCGGCGGCGGCCACCACCACGAGGGCGACGGGCTGGTGTACGTGAGCATCGGCAGCAGCCGCAAGGCGCTGGGCGGCGCGGCGCAGTGCGAGCCGGCGCAGGGCGGAGCCGTCGGGGTGATCGACGTCGCGGCTTGGGTGCGGCAGTTCGCGGCGCCGTGAAGAGGCATTACGGCGGTGCGCATGTAATCTGGCTTTGGCCGGGGCCCTGCCCTCCTGTCGGCGGTTGGGTCGAGTGCGTGGGTTGGAGCGGGTCCCTCCGAATAGGAGGCGGCAACCAACTAACTAACTAACTAACTAACCAAATGCGCCGCGCGTTGGAAGCCTGGGTGGTTGTGAGCACCACACACGCGCGCCGCGTGGGTCGGGGAGTGGGCATTTCCACCGTGATAACGATTGATTGATTCGGTGTAGTAAGATTGATTGATTCAGCACAGTAGTGCATAGCCGCAACGCGCTAGCGGATCCATGGCACCGGACGGCCCCCGTGAGCGCACGCGCTACTTAGGTGTGCATGGCACCGATAAGTGGCGCCGCCCGCAAGAGGATTGCTGAGGCGGAGGCTGCTGTGCTTGCCCACGTAGTGCCGTGCACTCGTATCCATGAACACACTGCTTAGCTACTACCAGGACGAAATGGGATGTCCGGAAATTGATTCTTATAGGGTTCATAGGTTGGTGCCGTGCAGGTGTGTTGCGCGTGAGCATAGCTTTGTGAGATACGCCGGTACAGTTATCAAATGTCCATAGGATTGACTTGTCCACGGTGTCAATAGATAGGCGTTGTTGTTGGTGGTGACCAGCAGCATTCAATTCGAGCCGGCGCTTTGTCGGCCGTAGTCAAAAGCGACAAGTGCCCCTCTGTCGTCACAGAGGGGCACGCAACACTAAGGACGCACGGGTCCTCATCAGCCGCTGTTCGTCGGACCAGCCTGCTGGCGACACATTTATTTGGTGCTGCCTCTTATGGCGAGCCCTCTTTCCCCCTTGGTGTGGGCATCCTAATACAGCAGCAGTATGCTGCTATCATGTATCACATCCACTGTGTTTGGTTGTTCGCTGTGTTTGCTCCCCTTGGCGCAGTGACCCCTGCGGGGCCTCTCCCACCGACGTGGGCCTTGGAAGGAAAGGCAGCTGTAACTCACCCTGAACCGTCTGTCAGCAGTCTCTTTCGCTTTCGTCCTTTGCACACGATCGCGCGTTTTGCTCACCCAGCTCATCCTAGTCAGTGCGGTTAGGAGCACTAGTTGTGCGCTGTGTGGGCGCGTTTCTTGCGTTGCGTGCAGCATGCGCCCTAGTGCCTGTAGTATGCTGCCCGTGGCAGGCAACTGGGCGAGTTTCAAAGATCGAAAAGGCGAGTCCTGGGATCGCACCGCGTGGAACAGTTATCCTCAGTGGTTGGGCAGGCACGGTGTGCATTGAGCTCCAGAGACATTCGTCCGCATGCAAGGAGCAGACACATTTGTGCCTAGCCCTGGTAACGGTTAATTAACGCCAGCCTACGCCACCAGCAGTTACGCTCAGTCCATTGCGTTGAGCCTGATGGCTGGGTTCCACGGCTGAGGCTTGAACCACCAGGATGCAAAAAGGCTGGCCGCGTGTGCGTTCCTGTAAACAGATACCGGTGTCGTGCCTACACATGTTAGGCGTTACTAACTGAGGCCTATACCAATGATCGGTCTTTTGACGAATGAATAACGGCGTTATAAAAACTATAAACGAGCATGAATATGAACGCGTCTGTACTTTTGGCCTATGTAAAACTCTTCCGTTGTTAACCTACATGCCCAGGGCAAAACCCCAGGCTTCTCTATCGCGACGAAAGTTCCCATCAGCATGTTTGAATCTAGGTTCTAATTTTGAGCCAACGAGCTTGAGGATGTCAGCCCGTAGCCGTCCCTTGCACGCAGCGAGAAGGTGCATGGCCGGGGGCAACAAAGCCAAATTTCCCTTGACACCTTGCATCATGGATACCTTTCTGCAGATAAAAACGGTTCCTACCCTTACCAATTTCGTGAGCTGAATGAGACCTTGGGACAGTAGTCTTGCCGTACTGGTGCAACGGGTCGCCCGCCACGAGCAGTGGTGATGACGGACCCATGATGATTTTGGCCGCCTCCCAACGCCTAACTTGCAAGAATAGCGTGCTGCATGGGGTCTCATCTAGCTTAGAAGAGCCTAGACCGCACGCCCACTAGATTTGCATAGTTGTCCGGAACCTGCCCTGAACCGGCGCACCCCCACGCCTCACTCAAAGGCACCATCACCCTTGTTTTCAACTTGCAGTCATACAGCTTTCTCCAGTTATAGGACTTAGGCTTTACCACCAGCGGCCTAGTACTACACTGGAAAGGAACTAGGACGTAGTGCAGACCATTGGACATTCTCTGTGGGCAACCGTCACCACTCCCCTCATCAACAGCGAGACCATTTCAACCTTGCAAAGCTTTGAGCTTCAGCCTGTGGGTTTGGCCTAGGTGGGTCAAAATAGTTTGGCGGAATATGTCGCGTTTTTTCGGCGAAGCGTGGAGGCGTTGAGAGCTGCGAGCAACTGCACCAAATGGTCATTGTATGCACTTAAGAATGGAGAAGAACTTGTACTCAGCAAAGGCGCGCCAGGACCCGCTGCGGTTGCGCCGCGCATGTTGCTCTCACTGTCTGCCTGTACACCAGTTGCTGCTCCTCAGTACCAAGCATTGCATCACTGTATCTCTCTCGCGCCTTTTATGAGCGCCACCGCATGTGAGGTTGAGTGTTGGGCGGGTCTTCTTCCCGGTAGATTCTGCGAGAGCGCGCGCCCAGACTGCAGCTTTCTGTAGTGCGTCAGGCATATGTTACCTTTACGCGTCCAAACGCTTGGAAGGACCACATCCTGTACAAACTCCCGCGTCTCATCTTCTCGCGCCATTCCTCCTGCTCCGCGCTCCCGTCCAAACCCAGGTTGCCCCGCCATCGCTTGGCCACACCAACATGGCCGAGGTTGTCCGTCCGGGCGTGGCGTCGGCCCCCCTGCGCCACCCTCCCTCCGCCTTCGCGGACATCCAGCAGCAGCCCGACGGTGTGGACCTCAACCTTGAGAGCCTCCTGCCCGCCGACTTGACCTTCGCCATCGAGTTTGCGCAGCCCCCTAAGCCCTCAAAGCCTCCGGCCTACAAGCCCACTGCGCTCCCCACCCAGCTGCTGCAGCCCTCCGCCTCCGCCGTCATTCCGCCCAACAACCCCTGGAGCTATGACCCGGCCGACGACGCGGCCCGTGCCGCTAGCGCTGGCCACCACCACCACCACTACCACCACCAACAGACCTCCTCGCCGCTGCACACGAGCCGCAGCGTCCCAGACCGCTCCGCCTACTCCCACCACCAAAACCACCACCACGGCCCTGCGACCCCCCCCGGCCCTCGCCTCCCACTGACACCGCCGCCGCCGCCGCCGCCACCCCGTGGGGCCAACCCGTCGGCCTGTCCTCTGCCCGCCTCGCCGTCTGGCCCCGCGCGTGTTTCGTCCAGCTCCAGCTCCGGAACCTCCCCGCACAACTCCCCGGCCCACAGCCGCTCGGGCTACTCAGACTATGCCTATGGGATCAGCCCGGAGGACTACTACGCCGCCGGACAGCCGCCGCCGCCGCCGCCTCGCGACGGTTCGGCTACCAAGGCGGCCGGCGGCCAGCAAAGCCGCAGCTTTGTTCGCCGCAACAGCGCGGGCAGCGGCAACTATATTGCCGCGGCGGCGGCGGCGCCGCCGCCGCCCCCGCCGCCCCCGCGTGACGGCCAGTCGACACCGCAGCAGCAGTCACCGTATTGCCCCCCGCTCGACTTGGGAACCCTCTCCACCGCGGCCTGCGATGGCTCGGTCATCATCACCCAGAACTCCCGCGGCGGCGGCACCGCCGGCATCGCCCTCGCCGCCTCCGCCGACTGCTGGCCGCCGCCGCCACCGCCGCCGCCGCCGGCCAGCAAGAGCAGCACCCCGAGGCCCCCGTCTGGCATGATGTCGCCGCCGCCGCCGCCGCCTCCACCGCGCTCGGACCCCGAGCGCCTCCGCAGCCGCTCGTCCAGCTCAGCTGCCGTGCCGTACAATGGATCGTACGCCAACGGCGGCTACCAGCCCGCCGTGCTGCCGCCGCCGCCGCCTCCACCGAGACCCGCCGCTGGCGCTGCAGCCGAGGTCGTTGCGGACGCCGCCGCCGCCGTTGAATTGGACCCAGGCTTCAAGGCCCCGACCCTCCAGGAGGCCCAGATGCTTGTGGCCGCGGCCCTGCAGGACGGTACAGATGGTAGCCTCGCCGCCGCCCTGGAGCTATCGTCTAAGCTACAGTCCCTGGCAGCCCAGCGCATCGCCTCGATGCCCGCCAACGCCCCCCGCCAGTCGTCTTCGCCCCAGACGCCGCCGAGCATGTACGGCAACGGCGGCGTCACCAGCACCCGCAGCCCGTCCCCGCTGGGTCGCGGCAGCTTCTCTGGCCAGGTCGCCCCCCAGGGCCCTCCGCCTCCGCCTCTGCCGTCGGCGCTGCTACCGCCAGTCGACAGCGGCCGCCTCACCAGCATGGGCAGCGGCGCCATGGGCAGTGGTGCGCTGTACTTGCGCCCCTCCAACACCCCGCGAGGAGGCGGCGCCGGCTACGCTGCGCCACCGCCGCCGCCGCCACCCCCGCGGCACCTGAGTTCCGGAAGCGGCCTGGTGCCGCAGATGTCGTCGGGCCCGTCGTCGCCGCCGCCGCCGCCGCCACCTCCGCCCCCTCCGCGCGCTCCCATGCCGCAGCCGCCTAGCCCTGATGTAGCTGCCGTCATGGCCTCCCTGCCCGAGGTCCGCAGCCCCTTTGCGATCTACCAGCGCAGCAGCGACAGCGACTTCTGCCCCACGCCGCCAGACGAGACGACGCTCCTGCAGCAGCAGCTGCAGCAACTGAAGCAGATGAACGCGGAGGCCCCTGCCTACGTCGCCGCCAACACCGCCGCCAGCAACGCCGCGTCCTCGGCCGCCGCGGTGGCGTCGGCCGCCGCCGCCGCCGCGTCGTACTGCAACCCCTACGCCGCCGGCGTCTTCAGCGCCGCGATGGTGACACCGTTCGGCGGGGGCGCACCCGGCGCCTTCGGCGCCGGCAGCGGCGGCTTTGGCAGCGGCGCCTTCGGCAGCGACGTGTACGGCAGCTCGTCGGTTAGCGCCGCTGGCGGCGAGAGCCCTGAGGTGTCGCTGGCGTCGCTTGCATCACTCCTGACGACGCTGGCGGCGCTGGCTAAGCAGGGTGGCGGCGCCGCCGCCATGTCTCCCGCCGACGTCGCTATATCGCTGGCTAGCGGCAGCACCGCCTCGGGTCCCGCGACGCCTCCCACCAAGGACGCCACCCCCGCCGCCCCCTGCTCGCCGCTGATGGCGGCCCACACCTCCCCGCCGCCTGCCTCCCCGCCCAGCGGCATCGCCGTCACCGCCACCACCACCAACAGCAGCACCGGCGGCGCGTCGTCGGACTGCCAGGACGCCTCCCTGGAGCTGCCGAACTGCGACGCCGCCGCCGCTGCCCCGTCGGCCGCCTTGGCCACCGAGTGTGCTGCGGCGGAGGTCGCCGCCTGCGGTGGCATCTCTGCCGCCTCCATGGCTGTGCTCCAGCAGGCTCTTGCGCTGCTGGCGGGTGGGGTGCAGGGCGCCGCTGCCTCGGCCGGTGCTGCCGGCGTGTGTGGCAGTGGCGGTGACGCCGTGGGGGACTGCGGCATGATGGTGACCTCCGACACCGCCGCCTCGGCTCTGGCGGGTGTGACGGCACAGGAGCTGCAGATGGCCAAGAGCCTGCACGCCGCACTCAATGTGGTGGCGCTGCTGGACTCGCTGTCGGGCCCCGGGCAGATGGGCCGGGTGTGAAGGACCTGGTCGGCGGCTAGTCGGGGTGAGAGATGCCTCGGAGGGAGGAAGCCGCAAGGGGGGGCCCACACTGGGTCTAGGAGGGTTTGTCTTGGCGGTGGCGGCGCGGCGTCTCCAGCGGCTAGGCTAGGCAGACCCCGAGCTTAGGCATGACGAGGAGGAGGAGTACGATTTTGCGAGGCTCGTGCAGAGCAGCAGCAGCGGTGTACCACCGCGTGCGGCGGCGGGGTCTCCAATATGGGGGGATCCCACCGTGCAGCGGCGCGCGCGCGTGCGCGTGTATGTGTTTTGGGTGTGATACGACACGGTACGGCACGGTACGATAGTCCAGGATGCATAGATGGCGGTCCCGGTCGTCGCGGGTATCCATCAGGGCCCTCCCTTGACTTTGAAGGTGAGGTAGCCATAAACAGAGCCTTGCATTTATAAGGTTATATCCAAGGCCAGGACCCATTTTTCCCTTCTGGTGCACGGTTGCACCGTTGATTGCTCGACATCTTGTCTCCCATGTAGCGGCGCCTGGACCACTGCCACTGCGCTTTTGTAGGGTTCTGCCAGGCGACAGGTATAGGCTTGTTGCCGATTGATTGATTAAGTGCCTGGCGCAGATGAGCGCTGCACGAGCATGCGCGGAGGCGTGGCTAGAAGCAACAACCAAGGACGAGGTTGCCCGACTTGCGCGTCTAGGATGCCTGTAATGGAATGCTGTCCTAGCGGGAGGCGGGGAAGGAAGAGCAGCAGCGAGAAGGTGTTTTGATGGGTCGAGACGAGGAGGGTGAAGAATCTTGAGGAGGTGACGTCGTGGTGGGGGGGGGTGATGTGGCGTGGTGGCAGAGATGCGGTGGACGGTGTCCGGCATTGATACGGGTGTCTGGGCGGGGACTGCAGTGGCAAGAAAGGGGCGCGAGAAGGCAGGCGGCTTTGCTTTGTTGTGTGGCGGGTGATGGAGCCGTAACAGCGCGGCGCGAGTTGCGGGCTTAGGGTCTTGCCGCCGGTTATTGGTACCATCAGAACGTTTTTAGTTCGGGTTTAGGAGAGGAGGTGCGAGTCGCTCGAGCACGCCCCGCATGTGAGGCGGGGGCGTCTTCTCTGTTTGAATTTCAGTACAGCGCGACTAAGGTCCTGCGGACTGTCAAGTTGCAGTACAGTACGGCTCCGTACGACACCATTGCCGAGGCTGGCACGCCCCGCGCCCTGCGTGTGTATATTTGTTTGCAAACCCGTTGTGCCGTAGCTGTGGAGTTGGGGGGGCCGCCAGATGATTGGCGGACCCACCTGCCCGAAGCCGATATCGCAATAGCCTCTAGCGCCGCCTGGCAGGTGCCTGGGAATGAGAGCCCCGGCCTTCGAGTGGCTCGCCCGGGTGGCTCGCCCGGACCTACATTGATCCCCTCTCCCAGGGGCCTGGGGAGGGCTGCCAGTCTCGCCCTGTTAACTTGACTTAGTGGAAGGGCTTCCTAGTGCCTTAGTGACTAGACTCGCCTCCCCTGCCAGCCACCCTCGCCCACTCGCGGTATGCGTTGATGAGGGAGGGCGCAGCAGGGCCCGGCTACCGGAGGGGAGAGCGGCGCGGTCCCGCTGGTCGCTGGGACCTAGCGCGGCCTCGATGTGTCATCCGGAGGGTCGGGTGCGTTGTTGCGGCGGCTAGCTTCGTCGCGTGACTAGTGATGATGACTCAGGCGGGCGGGTGGACTTGCGGCCTTGGCTGCTGCTATTGCTGCTGCTGAGCTTGTGAGTAGTCGCAGTGTTTTGGATTAGGCTGTGCGGATCGTGGGAGGTGAGCAGGCCAACCCCCCCGGACATATTTGCTTGTTTAGCGGAATGATGTTTGTAACGTAGCCCTTGAACACTTCGATTTATGATCGTTTCGACCAAAAAATATATGCGAACATCGTCATCGTCGCACACCGTCCCTGCGCGCCGCCCGCAACCATCCAGCAGCCAACCATGCACTCCTCGTTACAGAAATGCCAGTATACCGTCAATAAAAAGGAACATCGTAAACCTTTAGGGAACCACCTACCGCCAGTATCGCAATTATAATTGCGATACCGGTACTGTCGTCGTATATTACAGCAAGTTCCCTCAACCGCTGTCGCTCCAGGCTCCGGGCACCGTCGCCGAACACCGGCTGCCCTGCCCGATCGCGCGGCGTATGGCGGCGTTGACTTGCGTGCACTCAACCAATCAGTCGCCCACTTGCGCCCGCAGCTGCAGCCGGGCGCCGTTCGCATCTCCCATACATGCAAGATGAATACATATCTCTTCCGCGCACCCCGCTGTTGTGTACCAGTGACGCCCCCCCTGGAGCCTCGGACCCCCGGGTCGCGTCCGTCTGGTGTTGGCAGCAGCAGGCCCCTCCAGGCGCGGGCCTTATGTGGGGGAACACTGCAGGCCGACCCTCCCCCTGCACTGCCGCACATGCACATTCGCGGCTAACCGGTAATTTGATACACACGTCCTCAGCGCCCGGATCCAATGGATTGCACCCAGGGTTTGGGCGCACTCCGCGGCAGCTGCAGCTGCAGCTGCGGCGGTCTCCCCCTCATGCGTCATGCCCCCCCACGGGTATAGCGCGTGACCTCCCGATGAACGCGTGAAGTGGGTGGCTTATTTTCACCAACCTCCACCTTCCACCCACCGCTACCTCATGCCAGCTCAAGGTGCGGGAGGAGGTGGAGTGGGGGAGTTACAGAGCATCAATAACAAACTAACTCTTCAGGTTAGGACCCACGGGTCACCAGGCCCCAAGTCCACCTTCAACAGCCGCTCCCTCAAAGCCCTGGTACTGAACACGACCAGCCACAGGCAGCGTCGGGCCATCCGCCTGCGTGGTAGACCCACACAGCAGAGCCCCGCGACACACAGCAGCGGCGGTCCTGTGCGCACTGGTTCTTTGGGTAACCCTATTGTTATGTTGTCGTAATTCTGCTAGGCCAACCAGGATTGCCTGCCATGCAGGAAGGGTAGCTACACGTACTAGTGTGTCTACCTGAAAGGAAGTACTGTGCAAAGATTGTATTTTGCATCAGTCGACGAAAGCTGCGTGCGGTGTGCTGCGCGTTTAGTCTGTGCTGTGGAACCTTCAACCGCCAACAACGTCAGCGTTGCTGGTGAACGAAGCGCGATGTGCTGACTGTCACTATACAAGCATGATCAATTCGATAACGGACCACTTCTATCGGGTAGGTAATCTGAACTCACGCGGAACGTTGAATTGCCCTCGCGCCCTAAATCTGCATGGTACGTCGGCGGGCTGGCGGGCTGGCCAGCCTGATCGCCTTGGAGCACTCGTCTGGTGTCCTATCCCATCGCGACACAACGAAACCTATAGTGGACATACTTCAACCGTTCCGATCACGCCCAGGAGACCTGCAGCGCTCGCCTCGTCCTTGCTATCCTTCCAAGGCCTTGGACGCTTAAAATCTCTGCACGACTGCGGCGGCTCTCGGTGGAAATGGCTGACCGATCGGACGCTGCGCTGCCGGCTTCCTCCTCCCCTTGCACATCAACAACCACAGTCCGGGCGCGCTTCCGACCTCGCAGCTCCAAGGAAGCCGAGGCGCGCTGCGTCGACTACGCGGGCGTCTGCCAGATCGGCTTCACCGGTCCGGACGGCGCGCGGCACAGCTTCGCCTTCGACAGAATTTACGGCGAGTCTAGTTGCCTGCACTGCATGGACCGTGGAACCCGCGCGGCAGGCGCCACGATCTGGGTCGCGTTTTAGGACGCGCTTGTCATCGCCGGCGCGGTGGCCGCGCCACCTAGCGTCAGGCCCTGAAAGCTAAAACAAAGCGACAGTTTTCGTTCCTCTGCGGAAGGCATCCGCAAGGGGAGACCGTCACCGGAACCCCGAGGGCCGTCCCCCTCCCTCGCCTCTCGTAAACTCCCATGCCCCCTCCCTTGCCCGCTCCCTTGCCCGCCCCCCACCGCCACAATCCCCCCCCCGCCCCCAGGTGAGGCCGCCAGCCAGGCTGACGTGTTCGCCGACCTGCAGGTGGTGGTGGAGGCGGCGCTGTCTGGATACAACGGGACCATCATGGGTGGGTGGACGGAGGGGATGGGAAGGCCGGGCCGGGCCGGGCCGGGCCGGGCGCACCCAAGGGCCCTATGCTCCGCACCCAAGTAAAGGGCACATGGCGGCGGTTGCACGGCGGGGTTGGGGGGTGGCGTGAAAACCGGTGACACGAAAACGACAAGATAGTTGGCGCATGGTCGGCGGACAGCGAGGATGCGGGCGGACAGCGGGGTTGGGGGGGGGGGCGAGGAGGGCGTACACGGGGCTTGGCGGCTGTGATGACGGGCTTGGTGGGTTGGGCGACGGCAAGGGGAGCCGCTGCCGCCTCTTGCCATCTCGTGCCTTGCGGATCGCCGCTGGCCCTTCCGCGGGTGTTAGATCACGCGCCCTCGACAGCGCGGACGGTCGTCGTTGTAACGGTTACAGTGGGTTCCAGACCAAGAGCAGTGGGTTCCAGAACCATCGGGCACGTCGCCTGACATTGAGAAAGACGGATGGAACCCCTCCCGTTGCGTCCGGAGCTTACGCCTGCATCTATCAATACACTCCGCTCCGCCACCCTAGCCGCCACCCTAGCCGCCACCCTAGCCGCCACCCTAGCCGCCACCCTAGCCGCCACCCTAGCCCACAACCCCGCCCTCCCGGCGGCTTTTCTCCCGCTGTCCCAGCTGCACCACCGCCGGCAGACCCCAACCTCAAAACCCATAATCCGCCGTGGCTGACCCCTCTCTCTCCCCTCCCCAACCCGGCTGCCGCAGCGTACGGCCAGACGGGCAGCGGCAAAACCCACACCCTCATCGGCAGCGTGTCCGACCCCGACCAGCACGGCGTGGTCCCCCGGGCCATCAGCCACCTGGCGGCAGGCATTGCGGAGGCGGGGGAGCGGGACGGAACGGACTTCCAGGCGGGTGGAGGCGGTGTGTATGTGGGGGGTTACATGAAAGAACCGGTAACTCGACTTGGGAAGTGTAGCGGGTGCATGGGGGGGGGGGGTGGCATAACCTCACCCCCCGGTGTGTGGGGGTGGGTGGGTGGGTAGGGGGGGGGGTGGCATAAAAACCGTTGACGCGAAAAGGACAGGCAGGACAGTTGGGGGGGAGAAGACCGGGTGTGTTTGTGTGGGGGGGATGGGGGGCCGTTGCAGCTGCAATAGGGTGACGAAACGACCAGTGGGGGCTGGTGCTGTTCTGTGGGTACGCCCCCAGCGCGCTCCCACCCGGCGCTCTCTCTCCCTCCCCCTCCGACCGATACACACTCACCCACACGCACCCACCCAACCAAGCCAGTCCTCCAGCATGCATCTCAAAACGTCTGTTCTAAACGGCTTTTTCTGGCAACCACGGGTCTTCCTCGAAACCCAACCAAGCTCCCCAGCATGGACCTCCAAACGTCTGTTCCGAACGGTTGTTCTTTCGCACACGTGCGGGTTTTCCTTGCAACCAGCACCCACCATCGCCCTCCCGCCTCAGGTCGGTCTCAGTGTGGTGGAGATCTACTGCGAACGCATCCGGGACCTGCTGGACCCCCAGGGGGGGGGAGGCGACAACCTGCAGGTCAAGCAGGATGCAGCGCGGGGGGTGTACATCGAGGGTGGGTCGGGGTGGGGTGGGTCGGGGGCCGGGGGTCAGTCGAATGACTCCCCGGGTGACTCTGGGGGGTTGTAAGGAAAACCCTGCGGGGGTTCAAGGTAAACCCTGGGTGACTCTGGGGGAGGGGGGTAGCTGCCTGAGGGGCGAACGGGCGGTGGGTTCTCGGGGGGGGGCTGCGGAGGGGTGGGGCGCCGGGGAAGCCGGCGGGGAAGGGCGGGGAACGGGGGCGGGGAACGGGGGCGGGGAACGGGGGCGGCGAACGGGGGCGGGGAACGGGGGAGGGGAAGGGGGGCGGGGAAGGGCGGGGAACGGGGGCGGGGAACGGGGGCGGGGAACGGGGGCGGCGAACGGGGGCGGGGAACGGGGGAGGGGAAGGGGGGCGGGGAAGGGCGGGGAACGGGGGCGGCGAACGGGGGCGGGGAACGGGGGAGGGGAAGGGGGGCGGGGAAGGGCGGGGAACGGGGGAGGGGAACGGGGGCGGCGAACGGGGGCGGGGAAGGGCGGGGAAGGGGGGCGGGGAAGGGCGGGGAACGGGGGAGGGGAACGGGGGCGGGGAACGGGGGCGGGGAAGGGCGGGGAACGGGGGAGGGGAACGGGGGCGGCGAACGGGGGCGGGGAAGGGCGGGGAACGGGGGCGGGGAAGGGCGGGGAACGGGGGAGGGGAACGGGGGCGGGGAACGGGGGCGGGGAACGGGGGCGGGGAACGGGGGCGGGGAAGGGCGGGGAACGGGGGAGGGGAACGGGGGCGGCGAACGGGGGCGGGGAAGGGCGGGGAACGGGGGCGGGGAAGGGCGGGGAACGGGGGAGGGGAACGGGGGCGGGGAACGGGGGCGGGGAACGGGGGCGGGGAACGGGGGCGGGGAACGGGGGCGGGGCCGCAGCGGTCGTGCGGGAGCCGGTACGTGGGTCCGCGTGGGGGTCTGAGCAGGCAAGCCCCGGGCCCCTCCGAAAGTACCGCATCATGCCACCACCTCCCGCCCACACCCCGGCGTCAGCGCGTACCAAACGTGTCATACTCGGTTTTACTTCGCATTGCCGACCTACGGTTTCCTTCGCTAGCACCCCCGACCTGTAACTCCCAGCACAACCCCCAGCACGCAAACCCCCGCAACCCTCCCCCCCCCGCTTCCTATGTCGTGTAACTGGGTCTTCTCCCTCCCCCGTCCCCTTCCCCCCGCACACACATTTCCCCAGTCGCGTTACCGGTTCTTTTATGTAACCTCCCTCCCGCCCCACGCAGGTGCCACCGAGCTGGCGGTCACTGACGAGCGGCAGCTGGTGGACGTCATGACCCGCGGCCTGGCGCAGAGGGCGGTGGCGGGTATGTACGGCACCCGCCGGGGACCGAGTGGGGGCCGCGGCCGGCCGGGGACAGGTGCCGGGGACAGGGCTACGGCAAGGGCGGGCGCAGCTAAGGGCGGGAGCGGTGGGCGGTGGTGGGGCAGCCAGGAGGGGTGCATGGGGTGAGGTCCGCCCGCTGTTCCCCCGGGGGCCCGCCTCCGCCTCCGCCTCCGCCTCCGCCTCCTACTGCTGCGCCAGCGCCCCTGACAACCCGCCGCAAATCTGATGGGGCTGGGGCTGGGGCAGGTAGGTGGGGCTGGGGCAGGTAGGTGGGGCTGGGGCAGGGGCTACCTTGGCATACTCCCTCCCCTTGAGCCTGCCAGCCTTGCCGCCGCCGCAGTAACACTCCCCCGCCCTGCCGCCCTGCCGCCCTTCAGCCCTCCCCTCCTCCCCCCCTGCCGCCCTCCCCCTCCCGCTACCGGACCCCCTGCCGCCCTCCCCTCCTCCCCCCCTGCCGCCCTCCCCTCCTCCCTCCCCCCCAGCCACCAGCATGAACGAGGCCAGCAGCCGCAGCCACTGCATCGTGACAGTGCGGGTGGACCGGACGCTGCCGGACGGGGCGGTGCAGGTGCGGGCGGACAGGGGCCCACGCATATAGGGCCCAGCAGCGCCGGGGGGGGAGCTAGCGGGTGAGAGAGAGAGAGCAAGCAGGGGGAGGGAGCGGACCGCCGGGGGCTGCGGGCGCACTACTGCTACCCCTCCCTCCCCGCATCCCCCCCCTACCGCCCCCTACCGCCCCGTTTACTAATCGGTTTTACTTTGCAGTGCCGAGCGACCCACGGGTCTCCTCTCATACCCCCTTGCCGTCCCCCCTCTGCCGTCCCCCCCCTGCGGTTCCACCATCATGCCGGGGCCCCCTTGCCGCTCCCTTACCTCCTGCCGGCCCTCCGACTGCCGCCCCCCCTACCTCCAGCATGCACCTCAAAACGTCTGTTCTAAACGGTTTTTTCGGGCATCCACGGGTCTTCCTCGAACCCTACCTCCTGGACCCACCGTCCCCTCACCAGGCCGGCAAGCTGGTGATGGTGGACCTGGCTGGCAGCGAGCGGGCGGATCGCACCCACGCGGCTGGGGCCACGTTGGTGGAGGGCTCGCTCATCAACAAGTCGCTCAGTGGGTGCTGGCGGGGGGGCTAGGAAACCCGTGTACGAAAGAGAAAACCGGTTGGGATAGCCGTTTGGAGGTGTTTCTGGGGCCGAGGGGGAGGAAGGGGAAGTCAAGGGAGGGGAAGGGGGGGCAGGTGTAGGGGGTTGCAAACAAGGAATGGGGGGGGGGGGCAGGGGCGCGTGCCAGAGGGGGAAGGGGGGGAGCAGGTGCCGGGGTGGGCGCGAGGAGATGGAGAGCTCGCGTCCTAGCCACATGTCGTGTGTTTGCTAAAGGGGATGTGCGGGGCCCGTAAACTTCTTCTCGGACCCCCCCCCGCAACCGGCCCGTCGCCCCCCGCCCTCAGTTTCCGAGTTACCGGTTTGGTTTTATGTAACCCCCCTCCGTCCCCTGTGTCGTGTCGCTGGGTGGTGTCGCCCCCCCCCTCCCCCTCCCCCTCCGCCCCCCTCCGCCCCCCCGCCCCCCGCACAGGCTGCCTGTCCAACGTCATCTACGCGCTCACGGAGGACACCAGGGGCGGCAAGGCCCGCCACGTGCCGTACCGCGACAGCAAGCTGACACGCGTGCTGCAGGACTCGCTGGTGAGCGCGAGGCCATCTAACAGATAGATAGACCACGTAGATAGATAGGTAGATAGACCAGATAGATGGATAGACAGAGCAGATAGATCCTGATTGGGCGCGGGCGCATCGGCGGCGGCATGCAGTGGGTGATGGTGGTGGTGGGGAGGCCATGCAGGGGCCGGGGGGCCGCGAGAGGACCCGGTTACACGGCATAGGGGCAGCGGGGTGGGGGCGGGGGGGGCGTGTGTGCACATACCGGTAGGCAACATGCTGCCGGGATAGGGGGGGACTGACCTGGGCTGCTGAGCCAGACACGCCCCCTCCTTCGTTCATTCCGGCATTCCTTCCTCGCTCCCTCCCCACCCACCCACCCACCCACCCACCCACCCACCCACCCACCCACCCACCCACCCACCCACCCACCCACCCACCCACCCACCCACGCACCCACCCACCCACCCACCCACCCACCCACACGAACCAGGGCGGTTCCGCGCAGACGGTGCTCATCGTGTGCTGCTCGCCCTGCTTGGAGAACGCGGCGGAGACGCTGTCGTCGCTGCGCTTCGGCTCGCGGTGGGTTCCAGAGACTTTGGGGCTTCTAGGGTTTTAGGGTTTTAGGGTTTGGGGGCGCGGTGTGTGGGTGTGTGCGTGCTAGTTGTTAGCCGTCCCAACCCGGGTCCTGTCTCGTGCGTCCCGGTGTCGTCCCGTCTCGGAGCTGCGACGCGATGAGCTGCTGCACGTCTGCACACCTGACCCAGCAGCCCCACCTACCTGCTGCTTGCTCTCGCTCGTCCATGCACGTGTGCGTGGTGCCACGTACGGCCTCATACACACGGTCCTCAACCCCTACTGCTGCTGGTCTCTGCCCCCTCACCGGTCTCTGCCCCCTCACCGGTCTCTCTGCCCCCTCACCGGTCTCTGCCCCCCCACCAGTCTCTCTGCCCCCTCACCGGTCTCTTGTCCCCCCCACCGGTCTCTGGCCCCCTGCGCACGCAGGGCCATGGGCGTTCAGAACACGGTGACGGTCAACCAGCGGATCAGCCCGCAGCGCCTGCAGCAGCAGCTGGAGCAGCTGAGGGCGCAGCACGCGCAGCTGGCGGGGGAGCTGGCGGCGGCGAGGGCGCTGCTGGGGGCGGGTGCAGGGCCGCTGCAGGGGGCGGGCGGTGGCACGGCAGGGGGGAGCGGCAGCGGGCCGCTGCTGGCTGCTGGCGGGGGCGGTGGGCGAGGCGCAGGAGGCGGCGATGGAGCCAGCTGTGGTGATGGTGGGGGTGGTGGGGGTGGTGGATCTGGGTCGCGCTGTCGGGAAGGCGGTCTCGGTGGTGATGGTCGCTGCGGAGACAGTAGCGGCAGCGGTGTCAGCAGCAGCCCTTTGGCGGGAGTCGGGGTGAAGGTGCGGGAAGCGGCGGAGGCGCTGCGGCTGGTTGGGCTTCTAGCGGTGGGGCGGCTGATGCGCGTGGCGGTGGGCAAGAAGGCGGCGGCGGCAGGGGTGGGAGGCGGGAGCCGCCCGTCGCTGCGCCAGGCGGAGGCGCTGGTGGACGTGGCGGCCGTGGTTTTGCTGCTGGGAGGATTGGTGGTGTGCGCGGCATTGGAATCGAGCGCGGCTCGGAGCGCAGCAATCGGCCGGTGCGGCCGGTGATGTATTATTAGTGTACGGCATGGAAGCTGGCGAGCCGGTGCCAAAATAGTGTTCCACTCTTCATGGGCCGCAATGTTTTCCATGATTTATGCACTGTATTTGTTATGCAGGGATTTATAAACCCACGTACATTAGTTGATTAGTAAAGAGAGCATCAGACTCCAGCCTTTGTTGCCCATTTCACATACAGTTTCCAGAGACCCACCGTGGTGTAATAATCTAGGAGATTGTTATTCTAAACACGGTTGTGTTCAAGTAGGCAAGTTCCTGCCGACCTCTGGGCCTGGGGTTTTCATCGCTTGGCAGTGGAGGCCGGACAAAGCACGCGAAGCAAACGCAAACGAGCATGTTGAAGGTGTTTAAAAAGCCTGACGTCAAAGGTAAGCGGCCCGTCACTGCCTGCGTCGTCTTGCGGCAGCTTCTTCCGTCGCCATCGCACCGTGCATTCGACGATATTCCTGATGTCAAAATATTGACTCGTCCTAAATCCAGAACAAGTACGCGAATCACAACGGGAGCTGCGGAAGGGCACACGAGGTGCGAGAGCGGGGAACGCGCGCAGCGTTTGAGCCACCGCGTTGCAGCCTGGCGCCGATGCATCTCCAATCTTAGGTGCAAAGCCCTAAGCGAAGATGGCACCGCCGGCGCTGTGGGGCTGCTCCCTGCCTCGCCACCACCCAACCCCCGCCCGACCCGCTCCCCTCAGATGTCGACCGCGAGGTCCTGGCGTTGCGCCGCGAAGAGGAGAAGCTGATTCGGGAAATCAAAGCGGCGGCCAAGGCCGGGAATACGCCCGCAACGCGCGTGCTAGCAAAGTCCTTAGTGCGGTTGCGCAGCCAAGTTGCCAAGCTGCAAGGCAGCTCGGCGCAGTTGCGGGGTATCAGCACACAGATGACGGTGGGGCGGGAGGGGTGGGGCGGGAGGGGGGGGGCGGGAGGGGGGGCGGGAGGGGGGGGACGGGAGGGGGGAAGGAGGGAAGGAGGGAGGGAGGAAACCCGTGGTCCGACCCAGGGGGGAAGCGAGACATGAGAAGGCGGGGAGCCAGGGCTGGGTGGAGGTTGAGGCATGAGGACGACGGCAGGGCTGGGCTGGGTGGGGTGGGGCTGGGAAGTGTGGAGTGAGGATGATGTGCGGGAGCGGTGTGTGTGGCAGTGTCGAGACTGGGCGGGGGTATCGGAGGGTGGGTGGTGCGCGAGGGGAGCTGCGGATTCGGGGGGAGGCTGGGCGAGGGCGGAGCCACGACGCTGACGTGGCGCTGTGGGGGTGGGTGGGTTGGGCGGCGTCCCTCGGGCCCCTCCTGACCCTCGTCGTCCTTGCGTGCGTGTGGAAGCCCCAACCCACTCCTCCTTCCCTCTTCTCCCCCCCCTTCCAGACCGCCGCCGCCACCACCACAGTGGCCAACGCTGTGGGCTCCGCCACCAAGACCATGACGGCGATGCAGGTGGGAGGGGCGGGTCTGTGTGTGTGTGTGTGTGTTTCGATGTACGGCACGCGTGTTGTGCCTCCCCCACCGGGCTCCTGCGGTAGGTGGGCGGTAGGTGCGCGGGAGAGGGCCGCCCAGGGAGGAGTGCGAGGCGGCGGCAGGCCCCGTTGGCACCAGCCAGCCAGTACGACAGCCTCCGCCAAGCAGGGCTACGGAGCACGACCATGGTGTGTATTGATGCGGTGGTACGACGACCCCCTCACCCTCGACGGGCCCACCGCATTCGAATGCCCCCACTGTTTTCAAGCCCACCGCACCAAGAAATACCCTTGATAGCGGTGTGTTTTTCTATCCTCCCCCCTCCCGCCCGGTTCTTTTTTGCAAACACCCCCCGCCCGCCCACCCCCCCCATCCCCCCGCCTCCCCCCCAGGCCGCCATGAACCCCGCCCGCGTCAACGCCACCATGGCCGCCTTCTCCCGGGAGAACCAGCGCATGGACATGGCCTCGGAGATGATCGGTGACGCGCTGGACGGCGCACTGGACACCGACGAGACGGAGGACGAGACGGGGGAGCTGGTGGGGCAGGTGCTGGACGAGATCGGCATCGACCTGGCGACCAGCATGAGGGTGCGACCACCTGGGGGGGGATTGCTGCTTACACGCGCCGACCTGGCCACCTAAACCTACACGCAATTTGACGGTAACTTTGTGGAATTTCGGATACGCCACGGGCCGGGAACTTGATTTTCGTTTCCATCTGTGTGCTGACACGGTACGGGGACGGCAAGAAACACGTGTGTTTCGTTGTTCCCTGTTGCTGCAGGCCGCGCCTGGGAGCCGCCAGGCCGCCCGCGCGCCCGCCGCCGCTGCCGGGGAGGACGAGATGGACGACGAGCTGGTGGCCCGGCTAGCCCACCTCAAGAGCTGAGCGGGGCGGGGCGGGGCGGGGCGGGGCGGGGCGGGGCGGGGCGGGCGCGGCGCGGCGCGGCTCGCAGCCGTGGTCGCGGGGAGCTGATGAGTGGGCTAGGGGGGGAGGAGGGGGAGGGGGGTAGATGTGGTGCAGCACCGCACCCGGGGTGGGGGGGGGGGGCGGGGTGCAGGATGGGCTCGCTCGGAGACAGGTGGGGGGAAAGGTAACTGTGTCAGGTTGCGCTGGATATCTTCGGGGGGGGCGGTGCAGCAGCGTACGCTGGGATGTTAGGGGCCGGGCAGGGGCAGGCGGGAGGAGGAGGCGGAGGGCTGCGCAGGCGGGCGGGTGCGGGATGGGGGGGGAGGCAGGGGGCGAGTGTCTCGGAGTGGAACAGAAGGGCACAGCCCATAGGCGGTCTGGGGGGGGCACAGAGGAGGTGGCGCCCGGCGTCACGGCGCTGCGTCCTGTGGCTGTGATGTTGCGTCACCGTGTTGACGGTGGCCTGCTGGCCGCGAGGGAGTTGCTTTGAACCAAGCTCCTCGCAGCGGAGGCTTCTGATGCGCCCGACTGAGGTAGCGGTGGTGGCGGGGGCGTCGCGTAGTGAGGCGTTGACGTTGTTGCCATGGAAGCACTACGAACCTTTTCCGATTTTTATTCGGTTTTCCTGTTCGGATGTGTCTGCGGCGCGCCGAAGCTGGCCTGTGTAATAACAGAAAGAGGTCGGCCAGTTTTTGTTCTTCTCCGTGCGTCTCTTTCAGTGTCAGGCGATGCGCCCGATGGCTCTACCTTCTGGTCTGGGGCCCACTGTAACAGTTGCTACTACTGGAAAGAGTGAGGCCCTCTCGGTAGGCCCCACCGTGTGGGTTCGAGACTTCGAGTCCCTGGCTCGGTCGCTGGCGGTGTGTTATATCCGCTGGCTGGTCTGCGAGGACTGTTGCACGATGCCGAAACGCAAGCCAGCCGAATGGGCGGACGCCCTCTCTCATGTTGGATACAGCTGGGCGGAATGCAGCTGGAAAGCCGGGGCTGAAGCGGCGGAGAGAGGCGGGCGTTCAGGGCTGGGAGGGCATTGTCCGTCTGACCCGGAGCAGGACGTTTGCGGCAGCGGGGCCGCGATGATCATGGCTGGTGAACGAGGGCGAAGGCCCCTGCCCGTCGCGCGAAATTTCCGCAAAAACAAAGATCCCCAAACGCAACACGATTTGCAAATCGTATAGCTTCCGTGCAGCTCGTGGAGCTGACGGACGTGTGCCAGCGGGCGCTTGCGGGCGGAGGTCACACGCTTTTCGGAGGTCACACGCTTTTCGGAGGTCGTTGAGAGTGCGGCGGGGAGCGGACCCTCGCAGCCGCAGCCGCTGGGACGTGCTCACGGCACCGCAGTTGTCGAGCCGGCCTGTCTGACTGTGCGACCGCCGAGGCCTGCCCAGGGAGTTGGAAGCGTCTGAGCAGCTTCGCGGCCCACCAGCTAGGCGCCGAGGACCGCAGTCGCACGGTCGCTCGAAGCCGCTCGACGCCGCTCGCTGTAGATGCAGGCAGGTGTTGGCCGGTGGGTCGGGGCTTTCATCTTGCTGCATCAGTAGACCAGAGGAGCCTCATCGAGGCCTACGGGCTCGATGATAAAATTGGGGTGCAGGTTCGGCCCGCCTTGGCATTCTTTAATGCTTACGGTAGGATACCCGCCACCGCGGGCCATGCAGTCCCAGCGGTCCGGACAAGGTTTAGAGATTGCGGCGGGGCTTGTCTGCTCATCACTATGTCGATGTGATTGGGTAATTCAGACGCAGCATCAGACCGCCCTCGTCGGAGGCTTTGATGCGACGGCTTTGGGCAACTGCTCACGGGCGGCAAGGGGTGGGGCTGGTGTGGGGGGGGGAGCCAACTGCGTACTTGTTCTGCCGCGCCTAAGTAGTCTGACATACCGATTTTATAAAACAATTACGGTTGTTACGGCTAAAAGTGGGTTCCTGCGCCTTCAGCGGCAGGGCGGTTCCACTCCCGGCTATCCGATACCGAACGAACCCAACCGCCAGAAGTGGCCGCACGTCTTCTTCACCAGGTTAAATGCCCGCCACGTTCGAAAAGCTTAAGATAGCCCTACTAGTACAGTTAACAATACAAAGCTTGTACAACCCGTATTTGGCCAGCTGATTTGCCGCAATAAGCGGCGCACGCGTACGCATGCCCCCACCCGCGGACGGACAGCAAGAGGGTGACCTCAGTACGTTGAGTAACAACCCCTTATTTATGAATAGCAAAGTTCCAGAAGCCAGTGTGGAAGCCGTCATCGTAGATGTCGCAGCGGTCGCTCGCGATGGCGCAGCGTCCTCCTCAAACATAACCAGCGAGGATGCCGCTGCTCACAAGAAGATTGGGGTGTTCAAGTATAACACCAGCGTATCAATCCGACGGTGCAGCAGCAAGGCCTCGCGCAAGACCGTTTCCGAGGATGGGTCAGGGGCTATGGCGCCCGTTTCCAAGACTGGCTGCTCCGCATGGGTAAGCCCACTACACCGTTACCTCTCAGAATCATAACTTATGCATAAAATTGCATCATTCATGAGGTATAGCGCTACGCATTCCCTCCCGGCTTGTGCCACAACGAATAAGCTTCGGCCGCGGCCCTTCGTGCAGATCGGCGCACATCCCTGGCTTTTTCGTGGGCTGGTGCTGCTGGCGGTGCTGTGCGTCTGCACCGCGGCCATAGTGCCGGCCGTGTGCCTTACCGTGGGCTGCAGGCCCAAGGTGGCAGAGCCGGAGGTGCGTTGGCTGTGCGCCTGGCGCCGACCTCGGCCTCCACCATGCAGCTCTACCTTGCTTACTCGGCAACCGACGAACAAGAAACCAGCTCTGCTGAACAAACCGGTTCCGCTAAAACGCGCGCACTGATGCGATGCCCACTATAGACCGCCCACTCGCACAATTCGCGAAGGCTGCCTCACCGGCCTGTGTTGCTTCACCTGCGATGGTCGTGCATGCAGACGTGCAGCCAGCGCTAAAATTGGTTGGTTGGTTGCCCTAACTCACCAGCTGCCCCTGGCTATGTCCAGAGTGACCCTGTACCTCCCGCCCACGCCTTGCCACCTTGCTTTGCCACGCCCCTGCAGCATATTTGCGCGCGCCGCAGCCTAACCCCCAACTCCCCAACTGCCAACCCCCAACTGCCCAACCCCACAACCACCCTCAGGACGAGCCCATCTCCCTGCGTGTGATAGTTCGCTTCACCCAGGCTGAAGCCACCGTCAAGCAGCTCCTGCCGCTGCTGGCCGACTATTTCAACTCCACCCGTCTGGCCAGTAGCGGCCTTGAGCTACTGGACTTTGACGACCTGGACCTGATGAAAGAAGTCAAGCAGCTCCTGCGAGACAAACACGGAGGTGGGTTCGATCCCGCCGTGCGGCGGCAGCGCAATGTCACTCGCAAAAAGGTTTGAAACGCGAAACGCGAAACGCGAAACGCGAAACGCGAAACGCGAGGCGCGAAACGCGAGGCGCGAAACGCGAGGCGCGAAAAGCGAAAAGCGCGAAATGTGAAATGCGAGAGATGGGAAATGCGAAATTGCTTTTCATATGCCCGCCGACCCGTCCACACACCCGCCCCTCCAACGTCAACCCACTGACGCGCCTGACCACCGGTCGGCCCACCCACCCACCCAATCATCCACCCACCCACGGCTCTTCCTCGAACCCTCCCATCCCCGCTCCCTGCAGACATCTTGGACCTAATGGTCAACGACTTCCTGCTGACCTCCTGGCCAGACACCGACTCCCTGCCGCTCAGCAACATGCCCGACGTCGCCGCCACCGTGGGTACGGACGCCGGCTCAGCAGAGGCCGCCGCCGCCGCCGCCGCCGCCGCCGCCGCCGCCGCCGCCGCCGCCGCCGCCGACCTGCGCGCCGCCATCCCGGGCGGCTTGGACCAGGCCGGTGCGGCCGCGGCCGCGGCCGGTGGTTCCGGAGCGGGCGGCCGCCACCGGCGCTCCGCGCAGGAGAGCCCCAACCCCGACCCCCTGGAAGCGCAGCAGTGGCACCTGGACGCCGTACGGGCGGCTCAGGCCTGGGCGCTGACTCGCGGTGAGCGTCGTACGATGTCACGCGTGTATGTGCGTCGGTGGGTCATTTGGATCGGTTCCGTACGATGGCTGCGAAGCAACCCCCCCCCCCCAAACCCCGCGTGCCAGACCCACATTTTTCCTTCTTGAAATACACCCGCCGGGTGCCGCACCTCGCATGCCGTACGCGCAGGCCTACCGGAGGTTGTGGTCGCGGTGATGGACACGGGAGTGGACCTGAGCCACCCCGACCTCAAAGGCAACCTGTGGGTCAACAAGGGGGAGCGAGACGGAAACGGAGTCGACGACGATCGCAACGGTGAGCCCTGTGCGCGCCCCACACCCCGTGGGCCCCTTCCTCACGCACATACCCGAGACCTTACACACCGCATATACCCGAGACGTTACACAAGCATACGGTACACGTATGCGCACACGTCTGTGTTGGTGTAACTTTGTTTTACCCATCGTGTCGCTCATCGTTTGCGTGTGCCGGTCAGCAGATAGCCCTCTAACACTCGCATCGCCGTTCCTGAACAGGCTACGTGGATGACGTCAACGGGTACGACTTCGCGGGCCCCTGCACAACGGACTGGCGCGCCCTGACACCGCCGCCGTCACCGCCGCCGGCGTCGCCGCCGCCGCCGCCTCCGCCGTCGCCGCGCCCGCCATCGCCGCGCCCGCCGCCGCCAAAGCGCTTCCCGCCGCCGTCACGCCGGACCCAGCTCGCCACCGACAGCCAGTTCGCCGCCGCCGCGGACGACGACACCGCTGCCGCCGACGGCTCCATTCTCCTGGAGTCCTCGAATATCACCTCCCCGCCCGACTTTAACCCTAGCCCCACGCCCAGCACCAGCATCGGCAACATCACCGACGAAAGCGACAGCCCCAGCATCAGCGCCGGCACCATAGCAGCGCAGCGATCTCCCGTGGACCAGATGTATCGGCCCGGCAGGTGCGGCACCGGCGTCACGAGACGACGCAATCCTACTCGGACGAAGCCGCGAGCGAGGGGACACCAAACCCAAACCAAGTAACCAACATACCATCATCCATCCCCGGAGTTTCTGCCCCACCGGCTCCGGGCCGCCTTCGTTCCACGATACCTTTTCACATCTTTGTCGTTGCTGTCCGCCCGCCCAAACCGGCATCACCCGAGGCGCCCCTCACCCAGCTGCCTTGCATCGCCCCGTCTCCCGGTCGCAGGTGCGGCTCCGACCCCGACCCCCGCCCCGACCCGGGCGGCAGCGGCCACGGCACCCACGTGGCTGGGCTGGTGGCGGCGCTGCGCGGCAACGGCGTGGGCGGAGCGGGCCTGGCGCCCAACGTCAAGATCATGGCGCTCAAGGTAGGGCACAGCACGAGGTGGCGACTGAGGGGGTGGAGTCCGCGCCGGCGCCGGCGCCGGCGCCTGAGTTGTCGGTGTCAGTGGAGTTGGTTGACCGTTTTTTCAGTCGTAGAAAGCGCGGCACGCGGTCTTCCTCCGACCCGGCGCTCGCCGTTGACGCGTCTCGCTGGTACGTGCGTCGTACATGACGTGTGTGTGCCTCTTGCGCTCGCTCGCTCTCTCGCTCGCTTCCCATGCGCGCGCTTCCCGGTGTCCGAAGGCTATGCACACGCTACATTTCCCCAGTCGCGTTACCGGTTCTATTGGTTCTAAACCCCCCGAGCGCAGGTGTCCGACCCCTCCGGCAACTTCTTCGCCAGCAACATCATGGCCGCGTACGACTACGCTCTCCGCATGGGGGCCCACGTGGTCAGCAACAGCTTCGGCCCCTCGCAGCCCAACCTCAGCCCCACGCCGCGCGATGTGGAGCGCTCGCTCAGCGAGACGCGCCTGTACGAGCGTGCCGTACAGCCGCTGGCGCGAAAGGGCGTGCTGGTTGTGGCGGCCGCAGGTGCGCTGCAGTGCGGCTTTGCGAGGAGCGTGAGGAGGGGTGGGGTGGGGTTACAGAAAAGAACCGGTTACTCGATATTGGAAGTGAAGTGGGGTTACATAAGCGAAGTGGGGCGGGGTGGGGCGGGATGAGGAGGCGGCAAGAGGGAGGGAGGGACGGAGGTGGATGAGGGGATGCGTCGGACAGGCCGGGCGTGGGTCGTAGCGCCGGGGATTGGGGGTTCGGGGGCATGAGAGGAAACTCGTTGGGTCGGCACTGAAAAGGAAAACCGATTAGGAAACGTTGGGGGCAGGCAGAGGTGAGGGACTGACGGCGCATGAGGACGGTGGCTTCATGCCGAACCATGTCCTTGACCTGCAGCACCCCGGCCACCGCCGCAAACCAACAACCAACCCAACAGGCAACGAGAACACCAACCTGGACAGGGTGCGTGACGTCGGCATGTCGTACCTGCCATGCACGCTGGACCTGCCCAACGTCATCTGCGTGGGCGCCAGCAGCCCCAACAACCAGATGTGGCAGGAGGTGGGTGGCGGAGCATTGTGTGTGCGTGTGTGTTAGGTCATGTGAGGAGAAGCATCGGAGGCAATGGCTGGGTGGGTGGGGTGTTGCAAAGAGGGCTCATTTAGCAGTATATTTGGCGCATAGACTTCGGAAGCCTGGTTGCGCGCGCATGCTGGCGCACTGGGATTGACTGTCGAGGAGCCCTCGGGCCGAGGGGGGGGGCGGAGGGTAAAAGAGCGGGCTGCCACGGGGGGGGGTTACCGGCCTTGCTCGCACACGACCCGCTCCGCTTCACTCGTTTCACTCGCACCAAGCCACTCACACACCCACCTGCCCTCTCACGGTGTCCAGCATCCCCACCTGGCCTCTCACGGTGTCCAGCATCACGCGTCAAAACACACACAGCCCGCCTCCGCACGCCCCCGCCCACGCGGTTCGGTTTGTGCTGTTCCCCCCTGCTGCGCCTTCTTCTCCGCACAGTCGCCTCGCTTGTTTGTCGCCTTCCTTACTTGCGACCTGGAGAGTCTGCGACAGGCCCTCGCGGCCAGGCTCAATTACGGTGATCGACCCTAACACACGCACACCGCAATTGCCTCCCCCTCGCTACCGCCACCGCCACCGCCAGATGTCCGCCAATCAGCTCATCGGCACCAACTACGGCCCCACCACCGTCGACATCGCCGCCCCCGGCCGCCTCATCCTCAGCACCGTGCCCGGTGGGGGCTACGACACCAAGACGGGAAGCTCCATGGTGAGTACGGCGGCTGGGGTACGGCTGATATACGGCTGGGATATGGCTGGGGTACGGCGGGTGCCGGGACTGGCTGTTGGAGCCAGCGAAGAAAGGAGGGCATGAGGGGCGCAGACGCCGGTGCTCCTCCTCATCTGCCCTGCACCGCGCCACCGCCCGCCAACCGCCAACCGCCTTGCCCCTTTCGTCGTCTCCACCCGCCAGGCCACGCCCATTGTAGCCGGTGCCGCTGCGCTGGTGCTGTCCATGCTGGCGTCGTCTGACGGCAACCTGTACCAGGTGATTGGGAGGGAGGGAGGGTACTAGGTAATGTGCATTGGGTACTAGGTGGAGGGTGGGTACTGGCAGGTGGGGTGGGGGATGGGGGTTTTGGTCTGGCACCAAGTGGATGTGGCGAGGACTATGGTCGGCTGGGCCTTTGGCTTTGTGTCGTGTCTCTTGTGCCTTGTGTAGGGGTGGGAAACGCATGGCGGGGAGGGTCGGAGGCCGGTCCACGAGCGATTGGTTTGATGAAGCCATCCATCCACCTACCTCAGGTACCGGTCATGCGCTGCGCCGTGCTGCTTTCCTTCGACGCTACGCGTCGCAGCAGCTGCAGCCCCCCCCCCCCACACGCACGCGTTCCGAAGTATGAAGGCTATGCACCAACTACATTACCCCAGTCGAGTTACCGGTTTTTTTATTTGTAACCCCCACACGCTGCACCCTGAAACCCCTCCCCTCCCCCCTATGCACCCACTCCAATTCCCAAGTGAGTTACCGGTTCGTTTACGTACCCCCCTCCCCTCCCCTCCCCTTCCACCATCCCCCCGCCACCACTGCAGGCCACTCGCGTGCGCAGCATGCTCCTGGAGAACGGCGACTCGCGCCCGGGGCTGCCGGTCATCACGCAGCGGACCCTCAACGCAGCGCGCTCCGTGGAGGCCGCCCTGGCGCTCCAAAGCTCCGGAACCATTCGTAAGTCGCGGCAGCAACAATGCGAGTACCCTTCCCGTACCCGTACCCAGATACCCAGACAAACCCTGCAGATACACCTGCGGGGTGAAGGCCTGGCGGCGGCCGGAGAGCGCCTCGGGATCGGGGGTCCGGCCGACCCACGGGTCGGCTGCCGACGTCGCCGCTTCTACCTGTGGCCCAGGTCCCGCAAGTGCCCCTGCGTCGGGGTGCAATTGTGTCGGGATTGATGCAATTGTGCAGTTCCAGCTGTTGCAAGGCCGCACCTCACGGCCCCCACATATCCCTCTTCTGTCAGTTCACCATTTTGGCCTCACCCCCCACCCCCCACCCCCCACCCCTCACCCCTCACCCCCCACCCCTCACCCCCCACCCCTCACCCCCCACCCCTCACCCCCCACCCCTCACCCCCCACCCCTCACCCCCCACCCCTCTCCCCCCACCCCTCTCCCCCCAACCCTCACCCCGCAACCCTCACCCCCCACCCTCACCCCCCACCCCTCTCCCCCCACCCCTCTCCCCCAACCCTCACCCCGCAACCCTCACCCCCACCCTCACCCCCCACCCTCACCCCTCATCCCTCATGCTGGGCGGCCGGCCTCCTCTCCGCAGTGCTGGCGCCCATGCCTGTGGACGTGGCGGAGCAGAGCGGCGTGCTGATGCGCACCCTGATGGACACCTACTACCGGCTCAGCCCCGCGGCGGTGGCGGCGATGGCGGCGGCGGCCAGGAACGGCTCGACCTCACCCGCCCTGAACGTCCTGGGGCTGCAGCCCTTCGCCAGCGGCGTGCGGGTGAGGCTGCGAAACCCCCTGCCGCCACCACCACCACCTACCTACCACCACCCCCCGCTGCTGCTGCCCCGCCCCACTGCCAATACCCACTCACCCTACCTCTTGGTCTGGAACCCACTGTAACCGTTACAACAACCCACTCACGGCTCACGGCTCCGCGCACGCCCCACTCGTCCTGCCCGTACGGAGCAATCGCGCCTGCGGTTGCCATCTCCGTACAAATGCCGTACGACGTGTGGTACAGCTGGCGCTCACATACACACACCTCGTCGCCCTCGCCATCCCCGCACCCCCCTTTCCCCCCCCGCGCGCGCGCGTCCCGGTGTCCGAAGGCTATGCGCCCGCTACAATTCCCACGTCGAGTAACTGGTCCGTATTATGTAACCCCCCCTCCCCCCCCCAGCCGGCTTCTACCCGCATACGGAGCTTCAAGCACGTGGGCCCTGATGTCGTGGCGGCACTGCGGGGCCACCTGAGGCTGCCAGCGGCGGGGCTGTACGGCATGCGACTGGCTACGCCGCCTCCTCTGGCCCGCGTCGCCGTCACCGTGGGTCAGCGGCTGCTGACGTGGCCCGCCAGCGGGTCCACACGGGACGTACTGGTGCAGGCGCCGCAGCCAGGTGGGTGTCTGCGTGTGTGTGTGGAGGCGGGGGGTAATCGATAATAATCCGCGAACCCGTGTGTGGGGGGGAGGTGGCGAGAAGACCCGGTCCGCGTGGTGTGGGGGGGAGGGAAGATCCGGTCCGCGTGTGGGGGGTGTGTGGGGGGTGGGGACGAGGGGGGAAGCGTTGGAGAACCCCCCAACTCCAACCCAGACCCATGCGCCCCCCCCCTCAACCCGCCACAATCCCCCAACCCCGCCAATGCTCCATCCTTACGCTGCCATACATGCATTCAGGCTGGTACGAATTCGAGATCCTGTACGCCAACACCTCCCTGCCGCTCGACCTGCTGTGGTCGCTGCCTGGCAGCTTGAAGACCTTCGACTCGCTGCCTGCCGGCTACCTAGGTACCGGCTCCCTGGCCCCTGCCGTACCGTTGTCGTACGCGCCTGAGGAGCTGCCCGACGACGAGGCGAAACCCGCGGGCTTTCAGGTGCTGTGGAGCCCGGCAGCAGTGCTGGTTAAGGTCGATGGCAGCACGGACGGCAGCAGCGGCAGCGGCATCAGCAGCAGCATCAGCAGCAGTAGCAGCAGCAGCGATAGCAACTCAACCAGCGCCGGCGCTGCATCCATTTGGGACCTCGGGTTCCTCTCCACCCTCAGGTCCGACCAGTACTACCCGTACAGCGTCTTCATGGACGAGCTGTCGTACATGGAGGGCGGCGCGCTCGCTTCGGCGCTGGCCGGCGGCGGCGGCGGCGTCCGAGGCGACGCGGGCGTGGCGGCGGCGGCTGCGAGCGGACCGCTGTACGGCATGGCGACCACGTACATCCAGGCGCCCCAAGACGACTTGCCTGTGATGTTCAAAGTAGGTGGCGGTCCGGGCCCCTCAGAACTGAGAGCACTGAAACAGAGCTCGTGTCACCTCACGATGGATTTTGCGGCTCAGACCGGCGATTTTCCTGATTCGCGCCTCCCGCTCCCTCTCCCTCTCCGTCCTTTAACCCCTAGCCCGGACACCACCCCACCCCCTCTCCTCCATCCCCTAACCCGGACACCACCCCCACCCCCTCTCCTCCATCTCCTCCACGCCCTAACCCCCCTCCCGCGCCCCCTGCCCTCCCCCTCCCCCCGCAGGTCAGCTGCGCCCGCTGCTCCCTCTACCTGGACGGTATGCTGCTGCACGAGACCATCGACACCGCCGCCTCCAACGCCGCCAACCCCTCCGAATCCACCCGTGCCACCCCCTGCGTCACCCTGGACCCCTCCGGCAGCGCCGCCGCCAGCCACTCCCTTCAGCTCCGCTTCGCCCTCCGCAACGCCTCCTCCTCCACGCTCCTTCTCCAGTGGGCCCCCTGCGCCTTCCCGCCACCCAGCACCTACCAGCCCCTGCAGTCCCTCATCGCCGGCACCCCCTGGTATAAGGCCCCGCAGCAGCAGGGCGCCGTCGTACCGCCGCCGTCCATGCAGTGCGACGTGTGGGGACCGGACGACGTGCCAGCCATGGCTCTGGGGCAGGTGAAGACGCTGCCGAGGCCACAGGACGTGCCTCCCATGCTGAGCTTCCAGCTGCCGTCACCTGACGCCACCTCCATTCCCTGCCCCTGGAGCACCACGTGCCTGGCGGGCCGCAATCTCACGCTGAGAATAGTGGTGAGTGCTGGGCCTTACGTGTGTGTATGGGCGGGGGGGTCCAAAAAGGAAGCGGGGGGGTGGGGGGGGGCGATGCGGGGGAAAAAAGGTCCCATACCACACTCGGTTCAGTTTTGGTACCGTAGGCGGCGTTGAGGGTGTGGGGAGTGGAGACTGCGAAGGCGCCGGCTCGTGGCAGACATCTCACCCCATGCCGTCTCCCCTCTCCCCCGCTTACCTGTCCTTTTCGCATCAACGGTTTTTATGCCATCCCCCGCTTACCTGTCCTTTTCGCATCAACGGTTTTTTATGCCATCCCCCGCTTACCGCCCTCCCCCCTCCCCCTCGCGCGTCCCTCCGCAGGACATCTACCCCACGATGATCCTCCCAGACGGGCTGTACGTCCGCTGCTGGGCCTGGTGGTCTCGGAGCTTCACCGGCGGGCTGCTGGCGGTGCGGGCGGCGCTGAGCCTCGACACCGCTGTCTACGTGGGAGGGCAGCGGGTCAGTGCGCGGATCCTGGAGGGGGGGGTACAAATTACACACTGAAAACCGATCTTACCTGCCCGCAATCTCCCACCCTTACTTCCCCCGGCCCCCCTCCTCCTCCTCCGATATAGCTTAGCCGCCAAAGGTCATATTACGACCTTCGGCTTTCGTATCCCCAACCCAGTTCTCCCGCATGCATCTCAAAACTTCTGTTTTAAACGATTTTTTCGGACATCCACGGGTTTCCCTCGAACCCTCCTCCTCCTCCTCCGCCTCCTCCTCCTCCTCCTCCAGGTGTTCTACTCGCTGAGCGGGCCGTACGGTGACGTCTTCAACCGCCAGTCCGGCGCCCCCAACACCACCATCCTGGCTGCCGGCTACCGGCAGCTGCTGGCGCTGGAATGGCACAGTGTGACGAGCAGGTCGCGACTGCAGGTGTTTGACGGCTCGGTGAGCGCTCCGGCAGACGGCAGCAGCATGCTCATCGAGAACATGTTCGCGCCTTAGGGCGGCTGCTGCGGAAGCCGGTCTATCTTGGCATCTCGAGGGGGGCCCTCTCGATCGATGGGTGGCTTAGAAGCGCTCGCTGGTGTGTTTGTCATACGCGACAAAGGAAATATGGATGCGATAGCCTGCGGGTGGGGGTGAGGGGCGGGGGGGATGCATGAGAGAGGAAACCCGTGCGTGGGGAGCCGGGGGATGGGATTCCTTTCCTCATGGGGGACCTGCACCGGATGGGTTTTTATGGATCCAAAGCATGATTCACGGGGCCCCGGATCCGGATCCAGGGTGGTTCCAAGCAATGGGGCGCGGCGTGCAGGGCGCGGGCAGCGAGCAGTGTGTCAATGCGCCTCTGGGCTGGGAAACTTAGTGAACAGCGGGCCCGACGTTTACACGGCCGAACATTTATTTTTGACGCCCTCTAACTCCACCTCCTCCCGCACCATGGCATGAGCTAGCGGTGGGTGGAAGGTGGAGGTTGGTGAAAATAAGCCCACCCACTTGACGCGTTCATCGGGAGGTCACGTGTGATACTCATGAGGGGGGCATGACGCATGAGGGGGAGAAAGGGGGGGGGGGCGCCGCAGCCGCAGTTGCAGTTGCAGTTGCAGCTGCCGCGGAGTGCGCCCGAACCCTGGCGCCCGAGGAGCGTGACGGAGGGCGCTGCTGGGATCCACTGGATCCAGGCACTGGTGCGATCCATGGATGCAACCCACTGGATCCGGGCGCTGAGGAGGTGTGTATCAAATTACCGGTAAGCCGCGAATGTGCATGTGCGGCAGTGCGGGGGGAAGGGTGGGCCTGCAGTGCTCCCCCACATAAGGCCCGCGCCTGGAGGGGGCTGCTGCTGCCAGCGCCAGATGGACGCGACCCGGGGGTCCAGGACTCCAGGGGGGGCGTCACGGGTACGTACACTACAGCGGGGTGTGCGGAACGGACATATATTCATCTTGCATGTGTGGGAGATGCGAACGGCGCCCGGCTGCGGCTGCGGGGCGCAAGTAAAGTGGGCGATCGATTGGTTGAGTGCACGCAAATCACCGCCGCCATACGCCGCGCGATCGGGCAGGGCAGCCGGTGTTCGGCAGCGGTGCCCGGAGCCTGGAGCGACAGCGGTTGGTGTGAACTTGCTGTAATATACGTTGCCGACGACAGCACAATTGCGATATTGGCGGTAGGTAGTTCTCTGAACGTTTACAATGTTCCTTTTTATTAACGTTATACTGACAATCCTCAAACGAAGTGCATGGTTGGCTGGATGGTTGCGGGCGGCGTGCAGGGACGGTGTGCGACGATGTGCGATAATGATGATGTTCGCAGATATTTGGTCGCAGTGATCATAAAGACGAAGTGGTCAAGGGCCACGTTACAAACCGTGATCGTGAAGACGAAGTGTTCAAGGGCTACGTTACAAACCGCATCCCGTTAAACAAGTAAATATGTCCGGGGGGTTTGGCCTGCTCACCTCCCCCCATCCGCTCAGTGTAATCCAAACACCGCGACTACTCACAAGCTCAGCAGCAGCAATAGCAGCAGCCAAGGCCGCAAGTCCACCCGCCCGCCTGAGTCATCATCACTAGTCACGCGACGAAGCTAGCCGCCGCAACAACGCACCCGACCCTCCAGATGGCGCATCGAGGCCCGCGCTAGGTCCCAGCGACCAGCGGGACCGCGCCGCTCTCCCCTCCGGTAGCCGGGCCCTGCTGCGCCCTCCCTCATCAACGCATACCGCGAGTGGGCGAGGGTGGCTGGAAGGGGAGGCGAGTCTAGTCACTAAGGCACTAGGAAGCCCTTCCACTAAGTCAAGTTAAAAGGGCGAGACTGGCAGCCCCAAAGGCCCTCCTTCTCCGGGCCCCTGGAGAGGGGATCAATGTAGGTCCGGGCGAGCCACCCGGGCGAGCCACCCGACGGCAGGGGCTCTCATTCCCAGGCACCTGCCAGGCGGCGCTAGAGGCTACCGGTATACGATCTAAAAAGACCGGTCAGCTCGCCATGCATAGCAACACTTCACATAGCCCGCTTGCGTCTTGCCTTTGGAACCCGTTACGACCCCGGAACCCGCCAGCACCATGGGGCCCGCGAACGCGCTTTGACACTCGACTTGTCCTTCTTCCTGCGTCTATTTCAGTGTCAGGCGATGCGCCCGATGTCTCTACCTTCTGGTCCGGGGCCCACTGCGACAGTTAGCCCACTGCAGCAGTCACTACTACTCGACCCGCGTGGGACCCACTTGGGAGCATGCTAGGTTTCGCGACCGCCACGTTTCGCGACCCACCTGGATACCACGACCACACTTTCTGTTCCCATCCCGCTGCCTCCCTAGCAACTTCCGCAGACGGTCTGGCCTAATGTGTTTATGGTCATCGGTTCTCTGCCCGCCTGTGGCTGGGTTCTACATCGTACGGCGGTGTGAAGATACCAGCGGCTGCAACGGCAAGCCATCCAGTAGACTGCGCCCTTGCTTGCGCAACGCAGTGTAGTTGTCCCCGCGGAGAGGTATGAGGTTCTTATGTAGTTCGAAGTAGTTACCTAACATCGCCTAACATCGTCTGACATCGCACCCGATAACTACTCCGCAATCCGCATCAACTCACCATGCACCGTACCGATAAAAAACGCGACGCCAGATAGGCTTGCAACTCCTCCAGTGTTGTGCCCCGCCTGCCTGCGCCGCGGCACTCGAACTGACCACCGTAGCCTCCTTCAATGACCACCATGCATCCAGCACGAAGTGCCACTCGAACTGACCACCCCTGACCACCGTAGCCTCCTTCAATGACCATCATGCATCCAGCACGAAGTGCCACCGAGCACGCGCTGTTGCCTTGAACGTCTTTGACCCATTCCCGCCCACGCACCTCAGCTCGCTCAATCGCCACCCAACAGTGCGAATTGCGCAAGCCCCAAGAGCGCGGCAGGTGGGCCGGCGGCGGGGCCGGCATCTACCCTCCTTGACTCCTCCCACCGCACGTGCGCACAACAAAATGAGCGAGCGCACCAGCTAAACGGGCGCACACGCACTACCGCCGGCCCCGAAACCGCCTCCAAGTACGTTTACTTGCAGCCTGTCTGCTTTTGCCTGACGCAAAAGCAGACACGCACGCGCGCACAGTCTACATTTCCGGCCCATATCGTCGCAAAACCCTTCGCATCCCTTACGGAGGCGAGCTTAATGAACCGATTGACACATACACCGCCCTGCACCGCCTCGATCGGCGAAACGTGCCGCTCGTGAGTCCTCGCGAGCCAGCGCCCCGAAGCACTGTTTTCTTCTTCCTGCATCTCTTTCAGTGCAATCATGCGACGCACCCGACGCATGGCTCTACCCTATGGCGGTCTGGGGCCCATCGTAACAGTTACTACTCGCACCCACCCACCTTCCTTCCTTCCTTCTTAACCAGTAGTGCCGTACCGCCATACCATAACACAACCGACCAGTCCACTCGGTAGACAACACGGTAGACATACAACACGCTGCCCCTGGGGCAGAGAGCAATGGGCAGGGAGCAAGCAAGCTTGGCTCGGCACCAGGTAGCAGCAGGTAGGTGGATGACGCCTGCAGCGCGCGGCCTGCTGTGAGTCATCACGCACCGTACGTACGTGCGAGCACGCATCGCATCTGCATGTACGAGGATATTGCGATTTCAAAGGCGAGGCATTCAGCGGGCACAGCCGCCGTGCGTGCAGGATCCTGGGTTGATGAGGACTGTGCGTGGTAAATCATCACCTGAAAAAGATACCCAGGGGCGTCACGAGCCACGGATCTGCGTAAAACATGTGTAAGGCAATCGCAGGCGGTCGCATACGCGGTCACCGCACAACCCAGCGGCACTAGACGTCGCTCCGCCGCGGAGGTGGGGCATGCAACCTACATCCTCCCGGACGAAGGTACGCCGATATATTCCCACGATCCAAAAATATCTGCGCATGAATATTTACCCATACATTCAAGCAAGGAAACAGAGTACCACCCGTGCGTGCATGTCAAGGCGCACAGCCAATAAAACAGCAGCTCATCACTAGCGCAGCTCGCACCGCAGCCACACCCATCGCAATTGACAACCAAAAAATGCCTGCGTACCGCAACCATCAACTAACTAGTACACCAGCACCACCAGCACCACCCTTGTACACATGCTGCTAAGGCTAAGCCAAGCCCGGCTGCAAAGCAATGCTCGCATGATCGAGTCGCGGCAACTATTGCGAAGGGAGGGGCGAGCTAACGACCTTGCCCGCCGAACGGAACACGCCGATCGATGTCTGCTAGCTGCCCTCGCTCCTTGCTTGGGCCCTCCTTGAGAGGCCAACCCAACATCCGTACTAACTGCTGTAGGCTAAGTCGTTTGTCACTCGCTTGGACCGGCGGGGCATTTGCATGGTGGGGCGCACCTCGTGGCATGGAGGGCGGGACCGGCTATCAAAAGGTGGACGAATGTGTGTGTGGAGGTAACGAACGAAACCTTAGTTTATGGATAGACAGCCGCAGCCGCAGAATAAGTCCACACGCAGGTGTAACACTACTAGAGAGGTCGGTCGGTCGCTCGGTCGGTGCATGCGTTGCAAGTCATCAGGTGGAGGGGCGCCCCGGCGAGGCGGCGGGGGGTGTATGTAAAGTGCCTGTAGACCTCGCCCTCCGCGCCGGTCGGTCGTCAGACACGTTTCATCGGTCACCTCGTTATGCCTACGACAGCGCCGCTGCATCAACCGCCGTATTCAAGCACGGCGGTTGAGCGATGCCGGAGCTAGTGGAATCCAGGCAGGCCGCGTCAGCCGGCTCGCCCTCCGACTCCCGCTCCAGTATGGACGCCTCCCTCACCACCATCTGCCCACACGAGAGCTCCCGCGCCACACCCAACACAACCACCTGCTGCTGCTGTTGCAGCTGCTGCTGCCCCAGCTGCGGCTGCTGCTGCTTTTGCGTTGGCTGCCCGCCGTGCAGTGGAGGCTGCGGCGGTTGCAGGAGACGACCACCGCCGCCGCCGGCGGCGGCGGTGGTGTCGACAATGGCGAGCGAGGTGGTGTCGGGGGCAGAGGCGGCGGAGGCCCCGGAGGCAGCCAGCGCCCCTGCTCTGAGCAGCCCCCGGAGCAGGTGGCTGCTGCCGCCGTTCTGGACGCCGCCGCCGCCGCCGCCGCTGTTCGACAACCTGGAGAAGCGGCCAACTGGGGACACGGCGGCGGCCCGGGGCGAGACTGCTGCTGCCGGCGCTGCCACGGGCACGCGAGGGGCCTCCCTGGAGTTCCAAACAGCGGCAGCAGCAGGCGGTACGACCACGGTCCCAGGCATCGACACGCACATCGCAAGGGCTGCCACGCGGCGGCCTCCGCCTCCGCCTCCTGGTGGCTGTGAAGCCGGCGGCGGATTGGCTCCGGCGGCGTGGCTGCTGGTGCAGCTGTTGTTGCTGCTGCCGCCGTCCCGATAAAACAGATGCGACGCCGTCCAGCGGAGTTCGGGCGGCACGGCCGCCTCCAGCTGGCTGCAGCTGTCGCTCCGTGGTGACGCCAGACGGATGTCAACGGCAGCAGGCGCGATGGTGGGTGCGCCGGAGCCTGAGGCGAACACGGGGCGCGTTGGGGTTCGATTCCCGCCGTCGACAGTAGGCGTCGGCCTGGATGGGCAGTCGGCGGTCTTATGAAGGCTCCTCCAGAGGTCCATGTTGGAATCTGAGACCGTTGAGAGATCCGGCTGGTTCGGGTCAGCGGCCGCCAGCCAGAAGCACTCCATGTCGCCCTTGCCCTTTACGTGAACCTGGCCGCGGGGCAGCAGGCAGAGCGACGATGCGGAGGCACAGGCGCGGAGGAGCTCCGCAGTGCTGGCTGACACCTGGATGCGCATGGGCTGGGACGTGCTCTCCATGCGGCTGGCCAGGTTCTGTCGGATTTTGGGGCGGAGCGGGCGAGAGGGCCGACGGTGCGTGCAGCCGAGGGTGAGATGAGCGAGGTTAGGGGCGATGGCGGGCATACATGCAATCATGGGAGCAGAAGCGGTCTTGCACGGTGCCATCCACTGCCAGCCAGGCAGGTTGCTGGCTTGAGATCAGGCAGGTTGCTGGCTTGAGATCAGGTAGGTTGCTGGCTTGAGATCAGGTAGGTTGCTGGCTTCCTTGTATGTTTGGGATAACTTTAGGTGGGGAGCCCACTGTCGCGCCATCAAGCCATGCGGTCGCCGGCGGATCATTGGGTACTACTGTATGTATGTATGCATGTGTGTTCATCGCCGCCAGCCACTCACCACTGTATCCCCGAACAGGCAGTAGCGGGGCATCTTGCGGCCGATGACTGCGGCGGCGACCGGCCCTGCCGTGGGGGTGGCGCAAAAAGGCAGCACGAGGATAATAGGTCGGCCACCACAGGCTACCACCCGGAACGCACCACAGGCACAGCGCCAGCTAGCGGCGCCTCCTGTCCTAGCTACGGATAGCTACGTCACTTCCTGTGTATTATACTTTTTCGCCCAGTGGCTCACCGCTTGCCAGCCCGACTCGGATCCTCAGGCAGTGCCCCTTGGAGCTCCGGAACCTGGCGGCCGTCAGCACCATATCCAAGGCCATCATGGCGGCGCGCTCCGCAGCCACCTCCGGAGCCTCGGCGTGCGGACAACCGCCAACCGCCATGAAGGCGTCGCCTGCAGCAGTTGGTTTGTTGTGTGAGCTAGGTGAGTCGGCTTTGTATGTCTCCAATCGAGCTCACTCGCGACACTCAGCAAGCCCGTAGATGTTACTCGACGACCTTGTGCTTCACCCACCTATGGTCTCGACCTTGTAGCAGCGGTTCTTGTCGACCAGCTCGTCGAACTCGCAGTATAGCTCATTCAGCATCTCCGCCACCTCAATAGGTCTGAGGCTGCTGCTGATCGTGGTGTAGCTGACGATGTCTGCACAGGCGCACACCAGACGTACGCAAGGTCAAGGTCAAGGTCAAGGGCGACTCTTCGCTTCTGCATCCTAAATGAAAACGCTACTCCGTTCTTCATAGCATGCAGGGACGTTACTTGTTTTAGCCAGTCGGTCAGTCAGTCAGTCGGTTTGTGGTTGTCCATCCGGTGGCTTCTCGCGGATCAGGTCTACTGGTGCGCGCGTGCTCGCCTCATAGCTCTGAGCCAAAATGCCGAGTGCGTCCACCCAATGCATGACCCGCCAGCCCCCATGAAGGCAGGACCGAAAATGTGCTGTCGCGGCACGGCAAAGGAGACGTCGTGCTTCAGCCGCGTGTGGCAGCCGACCACCCAAGCCCCAAGCACGCGGCAAGGCGTAGTGACTTCGCTCCGGGACACACTTACCCCGACGCGCAAAATGTGCGACATACGTGGGTGCCGTACGTAACTGTGAACCAACCGAATGGGTCGCAACCGTATGCGACACGGCGGCAATCGCCCTGAAAACCCTGAACCACGCCCTTATTAGTGCTCACATGCACGCATGCGTGCGTTCTATCTGAAAGCAGGTATTGACAGTGACGGTCGTCCGCCCGCCGGTCAAGCAGGACGCGGCTGTCCTAGCTGCTGCTGCTGTGCGTGCTAATAAGCTAGATGGTCGCACTCGGTATCTTAGATGGTCCAACATCGCTATCTAGCTCACCGCTGAATAGGATCGTGACGGAGTTGAACTCTTCGGAGAAATTGTTGCCCTGACAGCACCAAGCAAGGTGACGAGTGGGACGGCGGGCAGCAGGCGGGTCATTTAGGGGGTCAGGCGAGTTCATTCAGGTAGGGCCGCAGGCCGGCCGTCGAGTGATATGCATGGCTTGGGGCCCCTACCAAGACATCATCAAGCCATCGCCGTCCCCGCACCCATACTGCCGTGACCGACGTAACACTGAACCACGCACGTGGTTGCCAGAACCACGCTGGATGGAACACGCTAGCCCTGTCCCCACCCAGACATCGAGCACACCCGCGCAACCGCTGTCGCAAAGGCCAAACGCCGTACTCTGCGTACACTCCAACCAACTCATCACGCTGCGCACCTGCTGCAGGGTTCGCAGCACCTTGGCCGGGAACATGGCCCGCAGCAGCGCGTGATGGCGGTGGCCCGCCACCAGCAAGCAGAACAGCAGCATTGCAACTATGAAGCTGCCGATCACCACCAGGGCCAGCAGGCCCCCCCAGTCAGGAGCCCAGCCGCCGTCCTTGCCCAGGTACAGCCGCCAGACCGCGTTTGGGAGCCGGACGTCTCTTGAGACGCAATCGCTCTGACTGCAGGAGCCCGAGGTCCCGGTCGCGATGATTAGCTGGGAGCCGTCCGTCAGGACCCGCGTCAGGTGCCAAGGGCCCTGCGGAAAGATGGAGCAGTAGTAACCGTAAACCGTAAAAGTGCGTTGTGCGGCTGCGGGGAGGCGTTGACTGCGGCAGATTTCTGCGTTGACGTACGATGCGGCAATTGACCACTCGCACAATAATAAATGATAATAGCGTGCTGTTGGAGCGTCAGCGAATATAGGAACTGGACCATGCGCATTCTTCTGGGGGGGCGGCGTGATCCAGCGAGGCTGCACTGCGCCCTGCGCCGCAGGCCGTGCATCCAGGAGCGCGGAAATAAACCCAAACAGCGCACATGCAGCAGCAGGGGCAAGGTGCCCTCCGCCACGCCGTAGCCCCTCCGCGACCGCCACATGCACGGCAAGCGCACGCATGCACACACACTCACGTGCCCTGTGCTGGGCACTCTGTCTGTTACTGGCATTGCACGCGATGTTGTTACATATACCCCTGCTTTGCGCACTAGGATAGGTTACTAGGTACTTAGGCTTAGTCGTTGTCGGAGCTTCGCGCCAAGCCTACGCCGCAGCAGCGCGGCGTCGGTTGTTAGGGTCGCTACTGGAGCTCAGCCGCCCGCCACCGTCCTTCTGGTTGCCGGAGCGCTGCGCGGACAGCGTCTACATAATCGGAATTCTGGCTGCTCGTGGACACACTCTGGGCTTCTTTCGGTAACTATTGACGCCTCGCCTTGCCTCCGGATTCCTTGGTCTCTTTGCGCTCCGTCTCCTTCGCGGCTCAGCTCAGCATTTATAAAACACACTCACGTAATTCTGGAGGGTCAGCATGCGGTTATCAGACCCCTGCCGTAACACCGTGACCCAACAGCGTCGACGACAGTAATGCACGAGGGCAGGCGGGAATGGGATATTAATTCAGGCCTTCATGGGTGTGTGTAAAGGAAGTGCGGGCGCGAGTTATGTTAGTTATGCAACGGGAAATGACGTACAGGCTACATCACCTAACTACCTAGCAACACACGGGCAGTGTGGGCACTTAGTGGATCGCCGACGAAAGGCACATATCCATCACTACTCGCTTTGGCGGTTTTTGCACCTAAATGCCAAATCGACGCTTCCTTCTCAAAAAAGGGTAGGTGAGGTTCAGTGACGAGGCCGCCGCGTCACCCCCCTGCTTCCCGCACCCACCTGCAGGAGGCCGTCCAGCCGAGCCATGGCCTGCGCAAAGCCCCAGAACCTGGTGCGGGTGGCGGCGTCCCAGCAGGGACCGCAATCCGCGGTGGTGACGTTGGCGCCGAAGGTGTCGTGCTCGCTGACGTTGCTGATGAACACGGGCTGCCGTACCAGGACGCCGTACCCTCCCTGGAGCAGTTTGTACGGCCCGACAACGGTCAGGTTGCGGGACTCCACAGACCACAGCGTGTCGGCACGGCGCAAGGGGTCTGCGGTCCGTGAATTTCCGTACGTGGGAGACGGGCGGGCGGCCGGGGCGGCCGGGGGAGGAGGGGCGCGTCAGTTGCTGATGTGTATCACAGTGCTATCTAGCTAGCTGCCGGTACCAGTGCTATCCTAGCTAGCTGCCGGTACCTCCATAACAAGCAGTACTAACGGCAATCCGACGCTGCGGCGCACAGAAGCCCGCCATAGCAGGTAGTCGCGGCCGCTTATCCATTTCACCCTGCGCGCGGCGCTGTATCACCAACTCATATTCGGCTGCAGCTGACCCGGTCCCACCCGGTCACGTGTGTGCGCGCCGCCGGTCGGGCGCAATACCGGCACACGCCGCGCTCGACAGCAGATGGATGGCAGCAGCAATCCAGTAGTAGTCCCACCTCCCACCTCCCACCTCCCCCTGAGCAAAGGAGTTTTCGGAACGTTTTTGGACTTGGTCCGACGTATACATCTCATTGGTGCCGTGCCGACCAACGGGTTCCCTCTCCAACCGACCTGGGCAACCAGGCCTTCCGGTGCTGCCGTCTCAGGCAGGGCAGAGCGACCTGGGCAACCAGGCCTTCCGGTGCTGCCGCCTCAGGCAGGGCAGAGCGCTGCGTTCCATGTGTACCAATCCGGAATCGATCCGGAATCGATCCGGAATCGATCCGGAATCGATCCGCCGTCGTCCGTTACTTCACTGACCTGAGTTGACCGATGCCAGCAGGTCCAGGCCCATCACTGCCTCGTTGCCGGTCAGCGGGTAGATGGCCTGGATCACCAAGCCAGGGGCGAGTTGGATGTTGGCAATTGTTCCGGGTAGGACCTGCGGCAGGGGGCATTGACAGCAACAGCAGCAGGGCGGGGTCGCATCGGGGCGCCTGTGGGGGCAGCGGCATGCAAAACGGGCAGGCTTGCCCTGCTGGATGCAGTACCCACTCGCTCTTCAACTTTGAATGCGCACGTCTCGGTTCGCACCGCCTGCATTCCGTCCGAACCTCACGTGCCCCCACTGATACGTTCAGTCATGCTACGTGGGAAGGAGCGAACAACGCCTGTCCCTCCACCGTTCACGTGCTCCCCCGCCGGCCCCCCGAGTGGGGTGCTCGCCGCACCGAGCCGCATTTGCAAAAGGGCAACCGAGCCGCACGCAGTGGCCGCACCCACCGGTTCGTTTTCGTAACCCACTCGCCCAACCGCACGGGTTTTCCTTGCAACCCGACCGCACACCGACCCACCCAGCCACCCGCCAAGCCACCCTCCCACTCACTCACTCACTCACCCAGCCACCCGTCAAGCCACCTTCCAAGCCACCCAGCCACCCGCCAAGCCACCCACCAAGCCACCCACCCACCCACTCATTCACCCAGCCACCCACTCACCCCGCCACCCCCCAAGCCACCCTCCAAGCCACCCACTCACTCACTCACCCAGCCACCCACCCAAGCACCCACTCACCCAGCCACCCGCCAAGCCACCCTTCCAAGCCACCCACTCACTCAACCAGCCACCCACTCACCCAGCCAGCCACCCACTCACCCAGCCACCCACCTGCCCAGCCAGCCAGCCAGCCAGTCAGCCACCTGCCCACCTGCCCACCCTCCAAACCACCCGCCCACCCAGCCAGCCTACAAGCCACCTGCCCAACCAGCCACCCTCCAAGCCACCCACTCAACCAGCCACCCACTCACCCAGCCACCCACCTGCCCACCCAGCCACCCACCTGCCCACCCAGCCAGCCAGCCACCCTCAAAGCCACCTGCCCACCCAGCCAACCTCAAAGCCACCTGCCCACCCAGCCACCCTCAAAGCCACCCGCCCACCCAGCCACCCTCCAAGCCACCCGCCCACCCAGCCAGCCTACAAGCCACCCGCCCACCCAGTCACCAAGTCACCTGCCCACCCAGCCACCCACCCGAGTGAGAAGCGCTGCTGCGACGTCCGGGAAGACCTTCTGTACCGCCGGGAAGGAGGGGTTCTGCTCTATCAGGACCTCCAGCGTGAGGGTGGGCGTGAAGGCCTGCTGGATCTGGAGCTCCATGCGCCGGGCGGCGTCCATCGCCAGCTCCGTGGCCATCCCTGGAGCGGGCGGCGCGGAGGGCCCCACGGAAACTCGACCATACATCAAGCTGGAAGGTGTCGGGATCGGCAATGCCGGGAAAATGGTGATTACCCGAGAATACCGGTAGCAGCCGCAATACCCACAACGTATGGGGTTGTGCAGACAGAGTCGGCAGGGCAGTATAAGCCGAGCGTCGTTACGTGGCTGTGAACAAACAAACCGTTTGCTTGTTTTTCCGCGCAGCACGGGGCCCCCAGCTGATCTACCTGCTGCCGTCAGCCCCCGTTCGACATGCCCCTCCCGAGCCGGCGCCCATCGACACGCATCCACATCCAAGTTTCGTTCGTTGGGGTGACACGAGACCGCCCCGCAGCAGCAGGCAGCTGAAGGGGTGTCACGGAGTGCAGTGCAATCGAGGCGGCCCCCGCTGCCCTCATTTGCTTACCGCGCTCCACATGGACTGCATTCTTTGACGCTGCCATCACGCCGAACACGCCCAGTGCTGTACATATCAGGAATAAGGCAAGTGGCCCGACGAGGGTCCATGGCGAGGAACGGATGATGCTGAGTAGGACCTGTGGGCGGAACAATGCACCGGCATCATATCGTGGTGTCCATGCGAAAACGTTGATGATGTGCTGCGTAAAAAGACAAGTGATAAGGCAGGGCCAGGCCGGAGAGCGAGTAAAGCTATGAAGGAAGCTGCATTTCGCAAGTGGGCTCATACATTGCTAGTCACTATTCGGTGGCCATCCAAACAATTCCAGCCATTACATGATAGCTACTTTGCAGCGTTGAGGCCGTTCGACTAACCGTTCGCGAAAATGGACCAAGCCAGGTCCAGTTCTGAGCATTGCCACCGCCAAGCGTACGTAGGGCTTGCGTCTCGGACTGTGGCGCGAAATCGTGTTGCCGAGCTTTCGGCTTGCCCCGCGTATCGAACTTTGAGCCCGTCTGCGGGTCCCTCAAGCCCACATAAGATGGCCGTTCACCCTGACTACTAGTCCCGCAAACAGACTGCCGAATATGTAGAGGTTCCATTGCTTAGAAGAGCAGCCGTAGTTACGGAATCTTGCGTGTGTACAAAGCTGCAGCATATAGTCGCAATGATGAAAATCGGATGCCCGTTCCTACTGCAGAGTTCGGGGTGTCAAGCTGTTGAAGAGCGCGGTTCTTGATACGTAAACCACCTCTGCGGTAAGTCAGCTCGCTTCCCTACTTGTTGCAGTAGCACTATCCAGCAGATGACGAAACATTTATTTCTCAGCTCAAGAAAGCCTTCCAGTGGCTAACGGGTTAAACGCGATGACGGTGTGTGCGACCGCCAAGCGCCGACTGTCGATTTCAAGGGAATTGAAACATCAGACAGCAGGCTGTAATTAAGCATAGATAACCATGTCAATGAGATGAACTGCTGATTCCGACGCATGATGCGCCGACTTCATCACATGTGTAAAGTGTTACCATTATCTGCTTTAGGGTTGTTAAACACGCATACATAATATGCCAGGGCTTGAGTACAATTTAACATCTTATATTTAGTATATGCGTTATAGAACTGCGCACTCGCATCGATGCGACGCTGCCGGAGAATGTACGACGTAAAGAACAAGTGAGTGAGACCTTTAATAGTCCAACTATACCAAATGCCACATTACATTCATATTATGCTATCATTGCGGAAGCGCATTGCTTCCGAGAAGCCAGCAACCTTCGCCTGGTATTACCTTGCCATAGCTTGGTGCTGGCTGCATGCAATTCCATCCTCCTGTGAGCTAAATATCCGTACTGATCTTCGTTCCATGCTGAAACTGTAATGGCGCCACTCTACGGAGTTGTAATACACGGTAGTACATGTGTCACTTAGCCGTAGGCTACGAAGTTTGTAGCCCTCCCACTTCCCCGAAAAGGCAAAGTACGAAGGTGGTTTCAGCGTCCTCAAGCCCGGGCGAAACCAGAACAATGGGAGGGGACCGTGTCCGTGACCTCAACATGACTGAACCCAGCAGGCGCCCCCATGGGCACAGGAAAGTGCCCAGGATACTAGCGCGTGATCCTGGTACGGTGAGGTCTCGCGTCTTGGTCTATGGGCCCCTCCTCTTGTCCTGGGCATGCGGACATTGTAACCTCTGGACGACACGTGGTCGCCCTGTCGCGTTCCGCCCCACGCAACCAGACGTAAAATGTGAAATGTGACGCCCTCTAGGCGACGCCTTCTATGCGACGCCATACACTCTGGGTATTTCCTCAGGCCATCCATACTTTGTTCCCAAACCGGGTCTGATACGAAGATGCCAATTACTTTGGTACTTAGCAGCAGGATTCAAATGTACCTCCATGAGCTAACCTTGGTATTCGGCTATTAGGCTCCAGGGTTGTAGCCAAAGACAAATCAGATGCACGAGTAATGGGGCTGCACCAACGCCTCTGTTGCAAGAGTCGCGTGGCTTTTACTTCCCCTTATGACGCAACTTTTAATTTCACTTGATTTCACTCCCTTATGCCACAATATAATTTCGATTAAGTTTGGCGCTTGGAGTTTGCGGCGGTCAGCCTAGTTCGTCGCGACCGTACGTAACCATCAAGCGAGCAAAGTAACCGGATCCAACGCACCCACGGTTTCACGGTTTGCAAGATTCCGGATGCACAGGAGTGTAATCCGGCAGCATAGAAGCTTGCCGCCTGCAGCTGGGAAGGGTCGCCGCGCGCTGCGCAGTCGTAACATAAAGCGCCGAATGTCCGTATGTCCCCTACGGAACCCATGACCGCTTGACCGTACTTCCGTTTGTGCACCGAATTGGCGACTATCTCGGCAGGTGGCGCCTAGGGCGGTTGACGTAAAGCTCGTTTTCACAGGCAGGTGCGTGGCGTCGTGGCCAGCAAGCAGCTAGGGGCACCCGGCCGCTCCAGGTGCGAAGGTAAGCCATCGCGACCCGGCCGGGTACCTAACACGGACGGCAACCCCCCGGAAGACAAACAAAAAGCAACCACGCAACAACACCAACACCACCAACACCAACACCAATAATAACCTTCCTGGGTTGACCCGCTGCATGTGGTGCAGTCTGCATCAGCGTAGCCCCTTATCCTTCAGCAATCAGCATCATGCCGCTCCACAAGGAAAGGAAGCGCCCAGTCCACAAACGCCCACAAGCACTGTTAAGATTCGCGACGTAGGATACACTGCTGTGCTGCCTCCATTTCGCAACTTCACGTCATCACCCCCCCCCCCCCGTCGCGTACCCCCCCCCCTGTCGCGTAACCGGTTTTATTGCCCCCGCCCCCTGTCAGTTTCTGTCTCCGTTTCCTCGTCGTGTAACCACGTCCTTACGCCCCCCCTTTGCCCCCTGTCCTACATCGTCAACGAGGTCTTCTCGCCACCCCCAACCCAAACCCCGCCAAGGCCCCCTTCAGCGACCCCCCGGCGCGCCGCCCAGCCCCATCAACCCCAGCCAGCCAGCCAGCCCTATCTGCCCGTCAGAACAGCCTCACATCGACCCCCACCCGCCGCAACGCCTCACACACCCCTAGGCTGTCCCGCTGCAGGTCCGCAACAACCACCCGCAGCCGCGGCAGCGCGACCAGCTCCGCCGGCAGCGCGCAGGGCCCACCTGGCCGCAGCGCCGCCGCCGCCGCCGCCGCTGCCGCCGCCGTGGACCTGCCGCCGTCCTGCGCCCCTCTGCTGCTGGTGGCGCCCATACCCGTGGGAACCGGCCCGCCGTCCCCCCCGCCACCACCCGCACCTGCGCCCGCACCCGCAGCCACAGCCCCTGCACCCGGCATCCGCAACGATTCCTCATCACTCGCCAACAGAGCCAACCCGTCACCATCGCCACCGCCACCGCCGCCGGAACCGTCACCGTCACCGCCGCCGGCGGCCTCCGGCCCCTCACCGGGTCCGGCCCCCGCTGTGCGCCCCCTGCCGCGCATGCAGGCGCCCGCAGCACCCACCAGCATGGCCCCCAGCGCCCCCAGCAGCCCCGAGCCACCAGCGCCGCCGTCGGTATGACTAATGTACGGCGCAACCCCAGGTGGCGGGCTCCCTGGAGCGCCATCAGCACCGCCACCCGGCCGGTGGCGGCGGCCCCCGCCGGGCAATAAGGCTGCGCCTGCACCGCCGTTGCCACCACCACCACCACCACCAGCAGTAGTAGCAGCAGCAGTAGCAGCAGCAGTAGCAGCAGCAGTAGCAGCAGCAGTAGTAGCAGCAGTAGTAGCAGCAGCACGCGTCCCCGCCACCCCCAGCGCCTCCCGCAACGCCGCGCTGTATCCGAAGGCGCCGGTGTACGACGCAGCCTCCTCCTGCTCCATCTCCACCTCCCTCTCCGCCTGCCGCCGCGCCGCCTCGCTCACCGCCGCCTCCTCCGTCTGCTCGACCCCCGCCTCCCTCTCCGCCAGCTTCGCACGCCCACCCGAAGGCCCTATCACCTCCCGGCCTGCAACCCCACCGCCGCCGCTGCCACTGCCACCGCTGCCGCCGCCGCCGCCGCCACCGCCGCCGCCACCGCCGCCGCCTGCTGAGTCTCTTGTAGCTGCCTCGTCCCACGGTGCCCAGGTGAGCGAGTGGTCCTGTAGGCAGTTGCGAGCCAGCCGCTGCTCCTCCCGCCGCCCCACCAAACCCACGCCGCGGCCCGGCTCGTGACGCAGCGTCAGCTGAGCCCCGATGTCCAGGTACGACATGTGGGACAGCTGGCGGGGGGGAGGGTTTCGAGGAAGGAGGGGGGGCAGCGGGCAATGGCGCGGAAACCGTGGTAGAGGGGAGAGGGGGAAGGGGGGAGGGGGTTGCAAGGAAAACCCGTGTACGAAAGGAAAACCGGGGAAGGGGAGAAGGGGGAGGAGGGAGAGGAGGGAGGAGGGAGGAGGAAGAGGGCAGAGGTGCGCCTGGGCGCTCTAGGCCTGCTGGGTCTGGACGGCCTCCAGCCGCGCAGTCGCGCCGATGACTGGCGCCACCTCGACCTCGCGCTCCTCGGAAGTCGCCGTGTGGGACCCGCAACCTCACTCTGATGCTTCTCCCCTTTGCAAACCACCAACCCAGCCACCGCAACCCCCCCCCCCCGCTCAATGCAGCATCCAAACCAAAACCAACCAGCCCTCACCACCCACAAGCCACCACCCACCGTGGCCACTGGCGGCGGGAAAACCCGCAGCAGGTTGCCCCTCAAGCTCAGAGCGCGCAGCCGCGAGAGCGCCGTGAAGGTGGGCGGCAGGGCGGTCAGCGGGTTGTACGACAGGTCCAGCAGCCGCAGATCATTGAGGCGGCTGAGGGAGGGGAGGGGCGAGCGGACGCAGCCGGGTAGTGGGTTTACAATAAAAGAACCGGTAACGCGACCGGTTAGTGGGGGGGGGGGGTACATTGCGTGTGGGTGGTCCGTGCGGTTGCAAGATATACGACGCGGGTTTGGTTGGCTGTGGGAATGTTTACGAGTGTTTGGTTGGCTGTGGGAATGTTTACGAGTGTTTGGTTGGCTGTGGGAATGTTTACGAGTGTTTGGTTGGCTGTGGGAATGTTTACGAGTGTTTGGGGGAGGCATGGACAATGAAGGCCGAGCCGTCGATGGACAGAGGGGGGGGTGTCGCGAGGAAAGCCCGTGTACGAGGGGGAAAAACCGGTGAGAACAGATGTTCCCGCTGCCGGCGTCACAACGCGTTGGGTAAGAGGGACCTGGACTACTACCACTCTATCTACCTGCTGGGACCAGCAAAACACAGCTTTGCCACCCCCCCCCCCGCCCCCACCTGACATCCCGGTCCAGCTCCCGGATGCAGTTGAACGCCAGGTCCAGCACCAGCAGACCCCGGTGGTGATGATGCGGCTGGAGGGGGCGCACACGACGCACGGCTCGAGGCCACAGCAGCCACCCGCCGCCACCCCTACCCCCACCACCACCGTCACCGCCGCCGCCGCCATTAGCAGGCGGCGCGTCATTTATATGGGCAGGGTCCCAGCCATCAAGACCCAGCAGCCCAAGCCCGGCGGCTGGCGCAGCGGCGGCGGCGGCGGCGGCGGCGGCGGCGGCGGCGGCGGCGTAGGGCGCAGCTCGCCGATGCGAAGGTGGAGAGCCCGGCCGCGGCGGCGGCGGCGACGGCGCGTGGGTCGCCGCCAGCAGGCCGCCAGGCAGGCGCGCCAGCCTGTTGTACGACAGGCGGAGGACCAGGAGTGATGAGAGCGCCTGCGGGTGGGCGCGAATGCGGAGGCGGCGGCGGCAGGAGGGGGCGAGGACGTGTGAGGGTAGGTAGGCCGTACACACCTGGCGTCACGAGGGGGTCGTACCGGCGAGTACGAGCGGGACGAGCAGGTAAGCGCGACGAGCTCGCCTGGAATACAATTGTGTGTGGGTGGGGTGGTGGGGGTGGGATGTGGTCGGCAGCGGCAGGTCATGCGTGTTGGGGGTGCGGCTGGCACCCGCGGCTGTGGGCGCCTCACCACACGCCCGCGCGCAGGTGCTGTTCCCGGACGACTCAGGTACGACAGGCTGCCCGGCTGCCTGGATGGAGGTAGCTGAAACAAGCTGAAACAGCTGACGTGGAAACTGAAGAACACGAAGTGCGGCGGGTTGAGGTGGGTGGGCGGCGTGGGTTGGGTTTGGATGGGGCTGGGATGGGGTGGGGGTGGGACGGGGTTGGGGTGGGGTGCGGACCCCCAGCTCATTCGGCCGCACCTTCAGGCTAGGTGGCAGGTCCTCCAGGCCGTTGTGCGCGAGATCCAGGTACGACAGGTGGGCAGTGTACGGCAGCAGGCAGTCGTCGGGCAGGGAGGGGCCTAGGCGGCAGCCTGCGGTCGGGTGGCAGGAGGGGGGAGCTGGTGTGTATTGGGTGGTGGCTGGGGGGTGGGGAGAAGAGAATCCGCGAATCCACGGCCGACAATGGCTGGGGGGGGCTGGGGGCCACCCAGGCGGGGGGCCACCCAGGCGGGGGGCCCTGCTGGTGAACACCTCGGTGATCCAGCACTGGGGGGCTGGATGCCGCCGAGACACAAGCACCCTTTACCAGCGGTACACAACCCAACACGGCCACACAGCTCCCCCCCCGCCCCTCCACCCACCCGCCAGATCCAACCGGCGCAGGGAGGTCAGGTGCAGCAGCTCCCGCGGCCACCAGGGCGGAGAGCCGGCCGCATCCCCAGCAGCAGCAGCAGCAGCGACACCACCGCCGAGACCGGGCCCTAATGCGGGGCCTGCTTCAGCCGCTCCCTCACCCTGAGCTTGAGCCTGAGCCTGAGGCTGCTGCAGCTGCTGTGCCGCGTGCTGAGGCAGCCCCGCCGCTTGCGCCATCGCCGCCACACCCACCGGCGCAGGGACTTGGACCGCCGCCGCTGGCGGCTGCTGCTGCGGCGCCGCTGGCTGCTGCAGGTCGCGGATCAGGGCGCACCCGCGCAGACACAGGGATGTGAGGGCGGTGAGGGCGGACAGCGACCCGCGGGTCAGCTCCAGTTGCCCGCTGAAGCTCAGGTCCAGGGAGGCCAAGCCGCCTGCGGGCCCGGGGGGGGGAGGAGGGCGGGACGCCACAGCCGGTGTGGGCCAACGAACCAGCCTCAAGAGGCGTGCACGCGCCCCTGCCTGACCTCTCGTCCCCTCCCCTACCTCCTTCCCGATCCACCCCCCTTTCCGCCGCTCCCCTGTCGAACTCCAGCACCACTCAGCACCACTCAGCACCACTCAGCACCACTCAGCACCACTCAGCACCACTCAGCACTCACCCGCCAAGCTCCTCATGCTCCGGGGCACTGCCAGTGGCGGCACCGCCAGCACCGCCAGCACAGCGCCATCACCGCCGCCGCCGCCGCCGCCACCGCCGCCGCCGCCGCCCCCGCCGCCCCCTCCACCGTCATCTGCGGGACCGCCGCCACCGCCGCCGAGCCCCGCCTCCTCCTCCTCCTCCTCTTGTCCCGGCCCCGGCCCCGGGCCGAAACCCAAGCCCAAGCCCAAACCCAGGCTGGGCTGCCGGGCTGGGTGTAGCCGCAGCGATTTCACTCCGGCCAGGAAGGGCAGCGCCGAGTCGAGGTCTGGCACCAAGCCCGGCAGTAGCACGCGGGCGCGGCTGTAGCGCAGCGCCTCAAAGCGCGTGAGGTGCGGTAAGGACGCGCACTGCCGCACGTGCCAGGCAGAGAGGGAAAGTTGAGGAGGGGGGTGGGGCGGGGGACGCGGGTTATGTGTGTGTGTGTGTATGTACTGCGGGTTTCGACTGGATGTCGAAAACATTTGCGTACTTTCATGTAACTTCTGCGGCAGGAAAACATTGCTTACTCTGTGTGTGTGTATGTGTGTGTGTGGTAAGAGAGCGTGGTAAGAGAGCTTAACGTGCGTGTTTCGTACGTGGGGGGTACAACCCAGCCGCTTGTGACGTACTTGTGTACGCGTTCAGGGGGATCATGGGAGTAAGAAAACACAAGTTCCCCTTAGCGGCGTGTGCTTTTGCGGATGCCGTCTCTCTTGCGAGGTGGATGCCCTAGGTAGGGGACATGATGGATCGCAGACGACAAAAGGAGGAGGCGCGTGTACACCTGGGTGCGCGGAAGTCCGGCACCCACGCAGCCAATTTGCATCATGCAACTACACAGTAATCCACATCGACGGTCCCCAATCAACTTCCCTCCAAATCAACTTCCCCCCCGATCAACTCCCCCCAAAATCAACTCCTCCCCCCCCAATCAACTCCCCCCCCCAATCAACTCCCCCCCCAATCAACCCCCCCCCCCGAATCAAGCTCCCCCCCGATCAACTCACCGACCGCGCAATGCCTGCCAGCGCACTGGCCCGCGCCTCCCCCACCACCAGCTCCCGCAGCGCCCCCATGGAGCGCAGGTCGGCGGCCGTGGTTCCGGAGCTGCTCGCGGGACCGTGCAGCGCCAGCCGCCGCAGCACTGTGTTGCCGCCTCCCCCCCCGTTGCTCCTGCTGCTGCTGCTGCCGGCGGTGCTACTGCTGCTGCCGCTCGCCGCGCCAGCACCAGCCGCCGTTGCTTCTGCTGGTGCTGCTGCTTCTCTTGCTTCTGCTGCTTCTGCTGCTCCTGCTGGTGCTGCTGTGGAGTCGCCCTGCCCCCGGTGATCCTCGTGCCCCACCAGCTGCTGGTCCGGCGGCGCTGCCGCAGCGGTCGGCTGATGACGTGGCGCTGGTGCGGGTGCGGGTGCGGGTGCGAGTCTCGTGAGGTGGCTCAGCGGCGCTTCCACGTCCCACACCTCCAGCTGCTCCAGCCGCACGAGCCGGCTGACCTGCGGGCGGCGGATGGCGGCAGCAGGGCGGGTGAGGGGGGTGAGCCACGGCTGCTTGCTTGCTTCATTACTTGCTTCCATACTTGCTTCCGTACTTGATGCCGTACTTGGTGCCGTAAATGCTTCCCTACATGGTGCCGTATTTGCTTCCGTACTTGGTGCCGCAGCACGTGGTGCGGGCGGGGTATGTAATCGCAGCAGCACGGTTGGCAGCGCGCATCGACAGGCAGTTAGGTGGGAACACGCGCATACACACGCACACACACGCACACACGAACACGGGCACATACACACGCGAGCAAACACGTAGAGACACACACACACACACATACACAGGGTCGACTGGTTTAATCTTCTTCCTGCGCCTCTTTCAGCGTCGTCAGGCGATGCGCCCGACGGGCTCTACCTTATGGTCTGGGGCCCACTGTAGTCCACTGTAACTACTGTAGCCCACTGTAGCCCACTGTAGCCCACTGTAACTACTGTCACGGCTGCACCCGCCCTCCACCTCCTCCTTGGCCTAACCCAGCCAGCCCACCAGCCAGACGCACCTCGTCCCGCAGCCTGATGTGCAGCCGCTCCGCCGGGGAGCCCTCCGGCCCCAGCCCACCGTCCCCCCCGCCCTCATCCCACGACCACCAACCGGCACCCGCCAGCGGCGGCAGCCCCGGGGTCCGCCCGGGCAGCGGCGCGTAGCTGGCGGCGGCGGCGCCGCCGCCGCCGCCAGAATCCCAATCACCGTCGAAGCCGCCGCCAGCGTCGGCGGCTCCGTCGAGATCGTACGGCATCGCGACGTCATGCTCACTGAGTGGCGCCGCCGCTGCGCCGCTGCCGCTGCCGCCAGCGCCCCAGCTGGCTCGCAGCATCTCCGCCTCCGCCGCCGCGACGGCGGCCGCCGCCCGCAGCCGCCGCCCGCCCGCTGCCGCTGCCGCTGCACCTGCCGCCGCGCCCGCCACGCTGACCCCGTACGGCATCAGCCCCCTGCCGCCGCCATCAGCACCGCCGCCGCCCTCATAGCACTGCTCGTCCACCGCCGCTGCCGCCGCCACCGCCCGGCGCCTGGCTCGCGCCACCGCCTCGTGCCACGTGTCCGGCAGCAGCGGACGCCAGGTGTGGTAGCCGCTGCTGTACGAACGCGCGCGCAGCCCGCCGCCACCGCCGCCGCCGCCGCCGGTGCCCCGTACGATGGCCAGCGAGCGCAGCTGCGTGAGCTCCCCCAGCCCGGCGGGGACTGTGAGGACGGCCTGGGAGCCGCTGACGGCGCTGCTGATGATGTCGTACATGAGGCGGCTGCGTGGGAGTGAGGGCTGTGGTTTCGGAGGAATGGACGGGGAGCAGGAGAGCGGTGGGGGGTGCGTACGCGGGGGGCCACAGGGGGCTGCTGGGGGGGCAAAAGGTGTTTTTGAAGGGCACGTCATAAGGCCCCAAGGACCTGCACTCTCAGGACGAACGACAATGCGTCGTCGTACTCATCAGCGCCCACCCTCTGTCTCTGTTCACTCCATCCACCCCCGACCCCTTCGACGTGCGCCCCCTCAGCCGCCCATCCCATCACTGTACCATCGTACCATCGTACCGCATCCCGTCTACGCGTCCATCCATCCCCAATCCGCGCCGTCCCGCCCCCTGACGCCCCCACCCCTACCCCCAACCAATGTGTGGCCGTCCAGTAGCATGCGCGCGCGTCCCGATGTCTGAAGGGCTATGGACCAACTACATTTCCCCAGTCGCGTTACCGGCTCTTTAATTGTAGCCCCCAACCCCAACCCAAACCCCAAACCCACCCTCCCCTCCTCACCCCGCCACCACCAGGCACTCCTTGCTGAGCGTGAGGTGCTGCAGCGTCGACCTCAGACCCGCCGCCGATCCTGCTCCCGGATGCGGCCGGGGCGGCAGCAGGGCACCAGCAGCCGCCGCCGCCGGCTGCGGCCGCAGGTGGCGCAGCAGGCCCGCCATACGGCTGAGCGGTGCGGGGTCGGTTCCCAGGGCGCCCAGGTCGAGACGGCGCAGCCGGGGGAAGCGTTCCAGGCTGTGGAGGAGGCAGGGAGGGAGGGAGGGAGGGCGGAGAGCGAGGTGGGAGAGGGGAGCAGGCGGGGGGGAGGCCGCGGGGGAGGCCGCGGGGGAGGCGGAGGGCCAGGGGGGTGGGTATTTTTATGTGTGTGTATGTGTACGGTAGGTTTCGCACGGAAGTGGGAATTGCCAGCGATGTGGGTGAGTGAGTAGGGGGGTGAGGTGAAGAGGGTGACGGCTGGGTGATGGGATGTGCCGTGCGCGGCATGGGGTTTGGATCTTTGGAAGCTGTGCCTGCGGGCAGGGCGGGGAAGACGGGGAGGGTGCTGTGGGCCTCGGCTCGCAGGCACGGCTTCGGACGCCTTGATGGCCAGTGCGCTGACGCGGGGCGGCTAGGAGGGGGCTGGCTGGCTCATCACTTTCCCCACCCAGCAACCCAGTAACCTTACCTCCCCCACAACCCAACCCAAGATTCGCGGATTCTCTTATCAAACCCCCACAACCCAACCCAAGAACCAGCCGCCGGTGGCGCCGACCCACCCACTCACCCGACCAGCCGGTGGGGCCACTGCCCCGGACACAGCGCCTCAACGCTCTCGTCCGCTGCACGCCGCCAGCGCCGGCACACAAGCCGCAGCGCCGCCAGTGTGGCGGCAGGCGCCGGCGGCGCCGCCGCGCGTCGCGCCGCCGCCGCCGCCGCCGTCAGCGCCAAACGCGCCTCAACGGCGGCCCGCCGGGCCTCCTGCTCATCAGCGCCGCCGCCGCCGCCGCCGCCGCCGCCGGCGAGCGACAGGTCACGCAGCAGCTCGTCCGTACCGTACGGCGCCGGCAACGGCTGTAGCATGTGCGCGGGGGGGCCGTACGGCGGCTGCAGTTCGGGCAGTTCCGGGGCACCCGCCAAGCGGGCAATGTCGACAAGAAGCGCGTGTGGCAGGCTGTCCCAGCACCGACCCGCGGGTCTGTACTGGGCCTCACGGGTTGGCGCCGCCGGGGCCGCCGGCGCCGCCGCTGGGGGCGCGCGAAGGCAGCCGGACTCTGCGCCCTTCCTTTGCCCCTGCTTCTCCTGCAGCGGCGCCGGTGGCGGCGGCGATTTAAGGAGCTGCACGATGGGCGGCGGCGAAAGGGAAAGGGGCATCGGCGGAGGTGGCGTCGGCGGAGGTGGCGGAGGTGGCGTCGGCGGCACTGCCGCCGCCGCCGCCGCTGACGGCGCCGCTGACGCTGACGCCGCCGTTGACGCTGACGCCACCGCCGCCGACGCCACCGCCGACATTGATGGCAGAGATGAGACGTACAGCGCCGACGGCGGCGTACGTGCAGTCGCTGCTGGCACGCGCGGCGACGGCAGCGGCAGGAGGCCGTCAGGCGACGGCGGCGGCGTCGGCGGCCACACCGGCCCCTCAAGCACCGGCCGCCAGAGAGTACGACATGGAATTCCGCTGCTGATGCTGCTGGCGGCAGCAGGGACCGGATCCCTGCCACCGCCATCCCCTCCTCGCTCCCGACCCAAATCCGGATCCCGACCCCGCTCATCGAGCCGTACGCCGCCAGCGCTGTCACCCCCCCCGCCGCCGCCGCCGCCGCCGCCGCCGCCGCCGCCGCCGCCGCCGGCGGGCTCCGCCTCCACTGCATCCCGAACCCCAACCTCCTGGGCCCTATGGAGGCCCGGTGTGGGTGTGTGGTCACCGGTGGCTGCGCCAAGGGCACCTGCAGCAACCCCCCTCAGCACCCCACACCGCGCTGCTGAAGACATCAGGTCAGGGTCATTCCGCACCACCAGCCTGCCGCCGCGACGGCGGCGTCGCAGGCGTCGCCGCCGCAAGTCGACAGGCTGTACGGCTCCGGCGCCACCGCCACCGCCACCGCCGCCGCCGCCGCCGCCGGCTTCACCCGCGGAGGAAACAGCGGGTTCTTCTCTGCCGTCGGAGGCGGAGGCGGAGGCGGAGGTGCTGAGCTGCACCCCCACCAGGGGGCGAAGCAGCGCCGCCGCCAGGCGCCGGGTCATGTACGACAGCACCCCGCGGGGAAGCTGGCGCCGCCGCCGCGGCAGCTGTGGGTCCGAGCGGCCCGAAGGAGCCGCATCGTCATCACCGCCACCGCCACCGGTGCCACCGCTACCCCTGTCGCCACCGCCGCCGCCGCCACCAGTCGCCGCCATCACCCCGCTGCTCCGCGCGCCTCCGCTGGGCCCGTCACCCGCAGCATCCGCTCCGTCCTCACGAGCGCCCTCTGCGGCGCCGCCGCCGCCGCCACCGTCGCCGCCAGCAGCCCGACATTCAGCAGCCACCGGCCCGAAGGGGCGCATCCGGGCAGCCAGCTGCTGACCAGCAGGGCGCCCGCTGCCGCCGCCGCCGCCGCCGCCGCTACTGCCAGCCGCCGCCGCCACCGCCGCCACGTCGCGCCCGCTGGCGGCTGCGCCGACGGCGCCGCTATTGTACGGCGACTGGGAGAGGGGCTCCTGTGGGCTGACATTGCGCCCCTCTGACTCGGCCTCTCGCCCCGGCAGCCGGCGGCGAATGTCTGATCCCGCCGCCGCCGCCGCCGCCGCTGCTGCCGGCTCCTGTCGTACCCGACGCCTCTTGGCTGAAGCCGCAGTCGCAGGATGAGCCGGAGCTTGGGGCTGGCCCGCCGCCTCGCGGCGCGGACGAGGATCGCCTGCTGCTAGCGAACTCTGTTGCGATTGCTGCTGAGTCGGATAGTCGCCGGGATCGTAGCTGCCGCTGTCTTGGTCGCGGCCGCGCGTTCCGGTGTCCGTGATGGTGTTGTCGCGACGGCGTTGTTGTGGTAGGGGTTCGGGTTGCGGAGCCGCAGCGGCGGCAGCGGACTGCTGCTGGCGCGCCTGCTGCGCGGCTCGGCGCTCGTGCTGCAGGAGGACGCGTATGAGGAGCCGCTGGGCGCGGCGCTGCTGTCTGCGGATGAGGGTTGGGTCCGTGAGGCGCAGCGCGACGAGGTGGCCGGCGCCGAACGCGAACAACGCGACAGCCGCGGTCGTTATGAGCATGGCATCGCTCATCTATCGGCACAAACAGACGTCTAGGCTGTTATTATTCTGGTTTTTAGTTTTAAGGGCAGAAAGGTTTCGAGCGCGCGCCCTTCAAACCGTCCTCGGATTGCTGGTTTGATTTTCTCGGGGTTTGAAAGGGCCTGCAGCGATTTTGGTGCGGCGACCCGCGGGCCAGTTGTTAGGCCTTTTGGATGTGGGTTCTGAAGACCGCACCGAAAGCGTCATGAAGCCGTCTTGGCTCGCAAGCAAGGAGGGCAGACGTGGGAGAAACCGCCGGTGCAGAGAATGCAACTACTGGACGATAGCGGGAAACTACACTGGAGCGACAGCTTGTGACGAAACTGCTGGGGGGCTGTCCCCTGAAAACAACGTAACTGCTATGACTTGCGCAAGGGATGCGAGAGGGACTATCGAAGACCGTGGAAGGCTGACGAGGACGTTGGTTTGGCTCTAAACCTAAGCTATCTGAGCCTGTGCTTGTATGGCCTATCTCAGGTTCATAACGCCTAGTTCGTTGCGGAGCAGCGTCCGCGCGTTGCAATCGCCGCGTGGACCAGCCTCTCGGCTGCTCCCCGCCCCTGATCGAGATTGTCGCGCCAGGGAGCAGCGAGGCCTCTTGCCGCTATGCGCGACAACCCAGGGGCGGGCTCATTTGCGATGGCACCAATCAAACGCTGACGCCTAATAGACATCTTTTGGCCAGATCCTCTCTCATGCCGGTGCACGCCGCAAGCAACGGCATTTACCCCCATCTACGAAGCACGCGGCTCTTGTAAAGCGCAGTATGCCACGTAGTTGGAACTGTCTTTTTGTTTGGTTGGATTCCTTGCGGCCTTTCGGAAGACAAAGGCAGCAGCCGAGCAGCGCAAACGCAAAGAGCAGCTGCAGGAGCCGTCCCACGGGCGCTGCTGACGTGTCCGTGAAGGGCTCCGCCGACCCCCGGTTCCCGTACTCTTGCGGCGCAACGGAGGCCCTACTACTACGCAATAGGTGAAGTTCCCGAGGCCCAAGGTTGGTGAATGAGGTAAACGGAGGTGAAACGGGCATTACGGAAGCAGCAGCTCAATCAGGAATCTGCCGATTCCCCTCCGTCCAAAGCCCATGATGCAAGCACAACTACCGCCGCGCACAGGGCCCACCGGTACCAGCTCTTGCGCCCAGATCTACTTAAGCCAGCGTCTTCACCGCTAACGAAGTGTAAGTTTCTTCGATCACCGCAATCCTACTCGCTCAATACCTAACAACAGGTGCGCGGCTGCTTGCTTGATTGCTTGCGCGGCGGCCCGCTTCCGAGACCGCGCCAGCCGCGACGGGAAACAAACCAACCATTTGCTCGCCGCACCTCACAACTCTGTCTCCCTGCACCCGCCTGCAGGCATTCCTACTGTCCTCTTCTTCGCGCCCAGCAGCGTAGCCCTCATCACCATGGACGCGATCAAGGAGACCATCCAGAAGGTGAGCTCAGCAGGGCTCAGCCAGCCGCGACGCGCTTTGGGCAGCCGGCTCTCGGCTGCCCGCCCAGCAGCTGCACGCAGCCGCGGGCCGCAGCAGCAAGCGCTCTGTTGCTCGACTTCGCCCACTACGCACTATGTTTGCTTCAGCGGGAATGGTCGTCCTGCTGTGCATACTTTGCTGGAGAAGTCCGCGCCCGACGGAATGATCGCGGCCTGACCCCGTCCGGCGATCCGCCCCTCTTTCCGACCCGCAGGCCGGCCACCGAGTCGAGGAGGCCGTCACGGGCGCGACCCACTCCGCCCAGGTGGGCAGCGTCGGAGCGCGTATCGCGACAGCGATGAAAAGGAAAATAAATTATAGCGGGAAAACAGTTTCGGAGAGACGCACTACGGTTGTACGCTGGAAAGCTGGGTTGGGGTGGCGAGCTAGCGCTAGGCACCTTGGTTGCACTGAATTGAGGGCCTTATATTGCTCGGATGTGTCGTGACGCGGGTCGTGTGTTGTTGGATGCCGGATCCCACAAAAAGCCTTGCATATACCGGTAATTGGCAGCATACATTTGCTGTTGCAAGCGTCCAACCGACCGACCCATGGGACGCGCCGACCGGCTCTCTGCCCGCTGCTCCTCGACCGCAGCAAGCCGGCGACCAGATCAAGGAGACGGTCATGGGCGGCCAGCATTCCACGGAGTCGGCGGTGAGCAGCGGGGGAGGGAGGGAGTGGTGAGAAGCGACGGAGGGAGGGAGAGAGGGTCTTGCCAGGGGATTGGAGAATGATTTGGTAGGGCGCAGCTCCCAAGAAGTGATATGGGGTGCGAGGAGGAAGGGGGGAAATGACGCGGTGCAACTTGCCACCCACGGCCTGTGGGTGGCATGAATCTGTGGGCAGCATGAATATTGACGAGGACGCGGTACAACTTGCCACCCACGGCCTGTGGGTGGCATGAATCTGTGGGCAGCATGAATATTGACGAGAGGCGTAAGGCAATACAAGTGCCGTTGTGGTGGGGGTTTCCAAATTTCCCTGCCGTCATTACCGTGTAGCCGGCACCCACCTGGCTGGGCAGCGCCTTGGCTCTTCCCCACGTCCGAGCTGCCTCTGGTGAGCATACACATACAGCCACCGCCGCCACTTCCCGCCTCCCAGTCGTCGCCCCCCCTCCTCACTTGACCCCTCCGCCGCCCGCCACCGGGTCCCCCCTCACGCCGACCTCCCCCCTCCCCAACAGGCCACTAAGGCGTCGCACGTCGCCCAGGAGAACATCCAGGGGGTGAGTCGAGGGACCGCTCCCAGTTGGCGGGGTGATCACGGGATGTAGAACATGGAAATGGCGTGGTGGACGCATGCAGGATATCGTAACTAGGCAATGCTTTCCGCTTTTTATTCTCCTCCTACGATGTGTCCAGCCGCCCTGCTGACGCACTGTTTGGGAGCACCACCACACTGTGGAGCAGACTCTTGCCGTCGCAAGTGACCTGCAAGCCGCTCACTCTTCGTCTCCCCGATGCCTCTCCCCGCAGACCGGCCAGCGCGCCGAGGAGACCACCGAGAAGGCCAAGCACGGCATGGGCATCCACTCGTGAGCGGTTGCACGGCTCCCAACGCAAACCGTGTTTTGCTTTTAAGGCGCACGGCACGGCGCGGCGGCGCTCATCTTTGCAACGCCTGGCCTCGAGTTACCTGAAGAGTGCGGTTGACAGCTCGTGGGCGATGTGGGTACGGGTGCGGCGGACGTGAGGGCCTGCTTCGGCCGGGTTGCAGTTTCGGTGTTGAGGAGGACGGGTAGGATGAAAAGTGGTGTTGAGTGATTGATGAAGAAAGGAGGTGTCGCTCCGCGACAAGATGATGTGTGTTGTAACTGTCAACGGTGAAATGTGCCGCGTCCTGACAGGGCATCTCGCCCGAAGCGTTATCATCTCGGCCAGACAGCATTCATCTTGTCTGTTAAATGATCAATCAGGGTCGTTGACTGAAGAGGAAAACAGCATAAAACTTGCACAGGACGGACGCATTTCAGGTTTGTTATGGCCTACACATGGTTGCGCGCTCAACATTGCGAGGGTATAATAACCCAAGTCTGGAGAAACAACGGTTCCGCCAATGAGACATGGCTGCCACTGCATATGCATTCCTGCCTATACATTGCATATACATGGCTGCCACTGCATATGCATTCCTAGCAATGAGACATGGCTGCCACCGCTGCCACTGCATATGCATTCCACCAAATGGAAAGTTGTAGGGCAATCCAGCATTAATTACAGTAGCGTGTATTTTATGCCTGGTTGCATCACTTGCTCATATCTCTCTCCGCATCTATATCTCTTGGCCGCTCTTCCACTGCCATTCCGGCAACATTGTGTCCATCGCCAGCGACCCAGACACCCTCAGCGGCCTCGCCCCTTCGCACTTCGGCTGCATAACCACGACACCCCTCCGCGTCCCAAACACAAGACGGTCCCCCAGGAAAAAGCCTCTCCCCTTTCCCACAGGCGCTTAACTGCGTCCCCCCACCACCATGTCGAGCTACCGGTTCTTCTTTGTACCCCCCTTCATCCGCCAGCCTGCCAGCCTGCCCTGCATGATAGCGATATGTACGGGAGACCTGGGCCCCACGTGTGACCTGCCTACAACTTGTACAGGGCGACGTACTTGGACTTGAGGTACGCCAGGAAGATGGCGGGGTCCAGGGGCCCGCCCGTGGCCACCGTCATCAGCTCGTCGCCGCTGCCGTACAGGGAGCCCAGCTTGTGGATCTTCTCGTTCAGCCACAGCTGCGGGGGGCCGCGGAACGAGGGCGGTGGGGGGGGAGGGTTAATCGCAAGTTGCGGGTTTGTTTCGCTATTTGTTTTGTGGGGGGATGTCGACCTGCGGATGGAAGTGCGGCGCTTCCGCTGCGCCTGACAGATAGACAGACAGGATGGATGGGATAGGTATGGGATAGATAGGTAGATAGGCACAGGGAGAGGAAGCGTCGCGTTGCGTTCCTTTGCCCGCCCGCCTACATGGCCGATGCCGTGACGGACACCCACCTTGAGGGGCTTAAAGTCGCCCGCCTTGATCTTGGAATCGAGATCCGGGATCTCCTTGACGGCCGCGTCGTAGATCTGAGTGGCGTACATGGCGCCCAGCGTGTAGGTGGGGAAGTACCCGAAGGCGCCCATGGACCAGTGGATGTCCTGATCAGGCAGAGGCAAGAGCGGGGGGGTGGCAAAAAATAAAAAAACAAGCGGAGGGGGGTTTGGGCGGCGGGACGGGATTCCTGGTGCGCAGCTGGTACGTGGATTTAGAGGAAGTCGGAAGCCGCGGCTGTAGCAGTGCGTCCGCCCTGTGGTTCGCCCCCTTCCCGGCCTCGGCCCCTCCTCCCCCGCCCGCTCCCGCCCCGCTCCCGCACCTGCAGGCAGCCCTTGGCATCGCTGGGTGGCCGGGTGCCCAGGTACGACTCCATCCTGTCGTTCCAGACCTTGGGCACCTCCTCCACTGGAATGCTGCCGTCCAGCATCCCGCGCTCCAGCTCGTAACGCAGGATGATGTGGAGCGGGTAGGTCACCTGGGGGGGGAGGGGGGGGCCGGGAGCGCGGGAGGGAGGGAGTTGTAAGGAAAAGATGGAAAAGAAGGAAGGCGTATGCAAAGCCCGAGAACAACCTTGCACCGTGCACCACTCGCCGAACCAGCCAGGCAGGCAGGCAGGCAGGCAGGCAGGCAGTCCGCCACCCACCTCGTCGCTCTCCACGCGGATGAGGGAGGGCTCAGTGATGACGTTGACAGCGTCGTACAGCTGCTCCGGGGTGGCACTGGCGAGGCGCTCGGGGAAGCGCTCCTGGGGGGAGGGGGGCAGGGAGGGGAGGGGGGCAGGGAGGGATGGGCCCACACCGCACCACACCACAACACACACACGAGGGCAGGCAGGTGGCAGGGCCGGTGCGCCGTCATGCAGGGATGGAGTGGAGGCGCTGATGACCGAAACAAGAAAAAGAGAGGACCACCTGCCGTGCCCCCCCCCCCCTTGGGCTTTCATCCCACCGACCGATCGGTGGTCCCGCTCGGACTCCCTCGTTGCTTTGGCCCCGCCACCTGTAAACACGTTTCGCTGCCTCACTCGCGTCCTGGCACCTGCGCCCCCTCCTCCCCCTCCCCCTCTACACCCAGTGCTCCAGCATGCGCCCACAAAATCGGTGTCCGACGACCATGCGCCAACTATCCTGTCCCTGTCGCGTAAACGGTTTTTATGCTACCCGCCCCAACCCCCTACTTTCAGCAGCGGCAGCAGCAGGTACACCCCCCCCTTCCTCTCTTCCTCGAAACCCCCACCTTCAGCAGCGGCAGCAGGTACTCGGCGAAGCTCGGGGACAGCGCCACCATCCGCTCCCACAGCAGGCTCTGGCTCTCGTGCATGCCCATGGACAGCGCGGCGTTGACCGGCAGACCGTCGTACTCCTGATTGCGGCCCTGCTCGTACAGCGCGTGGCCGGTCTCATGGATGGCGCCTGGAGCGCGGGACGAAGGGCGGGGTTGAAAGGGGGCATGACAGGAGTCGGGTTTAATGGTTGATGAGCGGTTGTTGGTTGCAAGGGGCGGGAAACGGTGGGGGGGCCGCGAAGGATATGCCGGTATGCCGGTATGCAAGCAACAGGACTTTACGAGTGAAGGGGCTGTATAGGGGAGGGGACCGCTGGTGCGGGATCGACGAGGAGACCCCTCCCCCCAAGCTGCGACTCCCTGGCTGGGCGGCTGCCCGGCTGACGGGATGGCCCCCAACGAAGGAAGTAGAGCATTTAGCAAGGGCTTGGGTTCTTACCTTCCCCTGTACGGCAGACCGCCACGTGATATGGTGTCGTACCTCGCGACACACGCCCCGATCAGTGCCACGGCTGGTCTCACCGCACTCCCCCCGGACATCCACGGGTCTCCCTCGAACCCCCCAACCCACCAGCCCCACCCTCAACCAACCGCACTAGGTTCCCTCAGGTCCGCCCTCGCCCCGCCCCGCCCCGCCCCCTCCCCCCTCCCGCCCCACCCCCACCCACCCGTGAGCCCCTCAACGAAGTCGTCCTTCTTGAACCGTGTGGTCATGCGCACATCCGTGCTGTGCGCCCCCCCGGTGAAGGGGTGCACAGACACGTCTAGCCGCCCGTTGTCCAGGTTGAAGCCCAGGTCCAGAGCCACCTGGGCTCCAGGGGAGGAGGGGGGAGAAAACCCCTTTGCACGACATGGGGGAAGGAGGAGAAAAGCTACACGAGCCGCTAGGCGACGTTGGGGGAGAGGGCCTAGCTTTCCTTCTTCTTCGCCGCTTCACCAGCTTCCACTCCACCCCACCCCGCCAGCTATTGTACCCATGTCGTGTCACCGGTCTTTATGCCACCCCACCCCGTGCTTTATTTGCCCCGTACAACCCACACGCCGTTGCCCCGCCCCCCCGCCGCACCTTCTTGCACAGCGCCGCCTGCGTGTCCACATCGTACTCGCCCTCCAGCCAGGTCGTGTCGATCTTGCGACCCCGGCTCTTGATGTCGGCGATCAAGGGCACCAGACCCTCACGAACCTGGGGCGCAGCGGACAAGGCGCCGGGAGGTGAATCGTAGTGTAAGGTGATAAGGCAACGTATTCGAGAAGAAAAGGGGGCGGGGGGGGGTTTAACAGAAAAGAACCGGTTACCCGACATGGGAGGTGTAGCTGGTGCATAGGCTTCGGGCGGGGATGGGGGTGGCGCGGACACCCGGTTATACGACGTAGGAGACGGAGGGCAGAAACGAGGGGCCCCAGGGCAGTGGCAGCGGCAGTGGCGGTGGCGGGGCAGGGCACCAACACACAGTGCGACGTAACGAAAAGGAAAAGCTGGAAGCCTAACTGGATGGCTAGGGGCGCAGGTTCGCCGTACAGTGCAGTACGGCACCGCACCTGCGAGAAAACTTGGTCCAGGCGCTCTCCCGTAAGGCCCTTCTCGTAGTCGTCCAGCAGCACGTCGTACGCGGGCTTTGAGGGGTCGATGAGCCTGGGGTTTGGGTAGTGCGGTGGGGTGGGGGTGGCAGGGTGGAGAAGGGGGAGGCCGGGCCAAAGGAAGGAAACCCGTGGGCCAACAATGGTGGAGAGGGGGGGAGCGTCGGCGGGGCGGCGCGGGTTGGCGGGGAGGAGGAAGGCAAGAGGGAAGGCAAGGAGGAAGGCAAGGAGGAGGAGGGCCAGCCGCCCTCCCATCGGCTCACCTTGCCTTCTCCTTGCTGATCTCCACCCACTCCTTCAGGGAGGGCGCGAACAAGGAGAAGTCGTTCTCCTGCTTGGCCTTGACCCAGGCCTGCGGGTGGGGCGATGGCGGGTTAGGGTTTTGATGACCCGCGCGGCAAACTGCCGTACCACGGGTACGCCGAGATCCAAGACTACGACTAGCAGGCTCCCTGGCCAATCTTGCAACCCCGCACCCGCCCATTCACTGTCCCGCGACGATTCCCATTCCCGCGACGATTCCCATTCCACCGCCTCCCATTCCACCGCCTCCCAGCCCGTAGCTTGTTCCCCTCGGAGCACCCACGCACAGCGTAGCTGTCCGACCTCAGGCGAGCGATACGCTGGGCCAGCTCCTGTGGGGGATGAGGGGACAAGCGAGGGGGCCGCGGGGGGTTGTGACGGCGGCCCCACGCGTCTGTGTGTTTTTATCAGGAGGCTGTCAAGAAGGCTGCGGTCCAGGGATGGGCTCCTCAGCCCCCCGAGCCCTCGCATCCGCCCGTTGCTGGATCCTATGCCGCACCCAGCCAGGCAGCCAGCCAGGCAGCCAGCCACGCCCCTCCTCCACGCCTCCGCTCGCCTCCACCTCCGTCCTCGTGCTACGGAACCAGACCACCACGCAAGCAGGGAGCAGGGGAAGGGAAGGGGGATGGACTAACACTTATCCCCCCCTTCGCCCTGGACGGCTGATGGATACCGCCTGGAGAATTACCCCCAGCTACAATTCCCACGTCAAGTAACCAGTTCTTTTCTGCAACCCCACCCCCGTCCGGTGTCCGCGCCCCCCACTCACCTTGGGCAGAGCGGTCTGCTTGATGTAGCTGCGGCTGGCGTCGCGAACCACTGCAGCCTGCGCGGTGGTTGAGTCGGTTGAGGGTTCGTTAGTTGGATCAACGACAACGGTTGCGTCGGCGACGGCGTGGATGCGGACGGTGGAAGTTGGGCACGCGGCAGCGGTGCGGTGCAGCAGGGGGGTTGATAAGAGAATCCGCGAATCCACGGCTGACAAACCGAGGGCGGCAAAGGGGGGGCCGAGATGCGGCCGGCAGCCTAGCACTCAAAACACACACACACATGCACACACACACACACAGCTTACACGTATTTAAAACACACACAGCTTACTTAAAACACATGCACACCCATCATAAGGCCCCCACCTGGATCGCGTCCAGGCTGCCAGCCGGCGCGTCCTTGAGCACCGCCAGCAGTGCGCCAATCTGGTACCGAGCAAGCAACACAGGATGGGTTAGAAGTAGAAGCTAAAGCTAACAAGCCAGCCAGCAAGCAGCAAGCAAGCAGCAAGCAAGCCACGCAGGGGGGAAGGGGGTGTGTGGGGGCGGTGGGGGGGGGGTGAGAGGACGTCGTCGCATGAGTGGCCCTGTATGGCCGGGAGGGGGGACAAGGTGTTTGGCGCCTCCAGAAACCCCCTCCTCCCCGCCCTCTTCCCCCCGCACCGAGCCGATGTCGTACCTGGGGTTCGGTCTCCTTGTCGTACAGCACCCCCGCCAGCGCGGACTTCTGCGTGCCGCGGCTGTTTGCTGCGCCTGAGGGCATCATCACCTGGGAGCGGGAGGGAAAGGGTGGGGGGGGCGGCGGACGGGGGCAGTGAGCGGGGTTCAGTGAGCGGGGTTCAGTGAGCGGGGGTCAATGAGCGGGGGTCAGTGAGCGGGGGGTAGTGAGCGGTAGCGCCCCTGATGACATCCGTGCACTGATCAGTAGTATGCGATGTGGGGTGGTGGAGAGAGCGGGCCCTCCTGTACTTTAATGAGACGCAGCGTACGACCAGACAACCGTCTGCGGGCCGTATGCAGCACAACAAGACGATAATAATGTCGGTCGAGAGAGCTGACCCCCTCCCCCAAACACACACACAACACACACACACCCCACCGCGCTATCGCCGGTCGCTTCGCCTCCTCCTACGTCGTTAACGCGGTTTTCTTCGCCACTTACACCCCCAGCGCACCTCCCACCAAGCAACGGGCATCGTGGCTCGTCAGGTCGCAGATGCGGCGAGTGCGTCCCCGGCCGCATGCAGCTGCTTACGACCGCGGGGTAAGCCTCCAACCTCCCCACGCACGGATCATTCCCCCACGCTTCTCCTCTGGGGCACATCCGGGGTAAGACGCCCGGGTCCCGCCGCTCCGAAACCCAACCGCAACCAGCCCAACCCAACCCACCATCTCGTCCCAGTCCAGCAGGCCGCTAATGCCCTGCAGCGCGGAGATCTCCTTGAGCCGCTCGCACAGCGCATCGTACGCCTGGTGCCGTACACGTACGGCGGTCGAATGCGGGAAGGCAGGGGGTGAGGGCGCGGCGGGTGGTGAGGGGGTCTGCCGCGTGGCGTGGCATGTGCGGTTGGGCGTAGGGGGGGGGGGGGAGGGCGCTGGCTGGACGGTTCGGCGGTCGGGGTCATTGGGGCGGCAAGGGCTGAGGCTCCCTTGCATACCCCCACATATCCGACTGCCGCCCTGTAGAAACCAATCCATAGAGAGACATGCGATCGGCGACAAAAGGATCAGATGCAGGCCGTGTTCCGTGCCCGGACGATGGCTGGGGGTGGGGGCCAAACATACGCCGCATGCTGGGCTAATATGTGCCTCTACGCGCTGGGACCAGGAAAGGGGCGTCCAAAGACGTTGTGACGTAGGCGCAGTCAGCAACATGCCGCGACTCTTGCGCGACCGCATATGGGATGGACACAGCATCACCATCCTTACCTTGGCTGGCTCCGTAGGGACCTCCACCGCCGTCGCAGCAGCCCTGCCGCGCTGGCTAGGGTTACGCTGCTGGTTCTGGTGCTTGCTGTTGCGGCCGCCCATTCCGATGGTTGCTAGGGAGCGGGATGTGAACGTGTGGCCTGGCGCGGCACCGATGGCGACTCGGAGCACCCGACTGCTCTCAGCGATGGGCAGACAATTGCTGCGCTGCAATACGGATGTGAGCATCGGCTGTTGATTGGAGCGCGACAATGGAAGGACACCACCACACCTGTCCGTGAACTTGATCAAATTGACCACGGCGCTTCAGCAATGTTATGTTGTAAAGCATCAACAGGATGCACGGTAAGAGACTATATCCGGTTCACTATGGCATAAGAACGAGCGATATAATAACTGACACGGTCGGTACGAAGCCGTCCTCTAAGTGCTGCGTTCCTGTGTACCATAAAATGATCTGCTGTATTGAAAGGGAAAAAGTAGAATGCAGTCGTCAATTGCGAATGCCCTATTGCGGATGTTTATTTGGGGGATAGCGAATGCGGATAATCTAGTGTTCAACACACCGTTCACACACATCAGCTTGCACCACGCCTGGAGATCATATCGCTTCTTTGAAAAGGATGATCGACGTGTGTCATGTTGTGATTTATGGTTGGCTCCTGCAAGTTGGTGTCTAGCTGTGTCCTAGCGTGCCCAGAGCGCGAGAGCTTGCCTGATACCCATGTTCTATACCGCAGCCCTTGTTAATCCGCATCCAGTTGGGTTTTTCGCCTTCTACGCCAGCAAAATAAGGACGGATGCAACGAAGCCCGGGTACGGCACACCAGGGACGCTGTGATCAGCCTACCCCGTGGCCCCCTCAAAAGCTTCGCTTACCCTCGCTTGAGGCCGCAGGAAAGCTGCAAGTGCACAAATGACGCCATTCAGAGCATGAAAGTGTGTTTCTGAGCCGTTACCTCGCAACCTATCTGCCTTCCATACTGCCTTCTACCAGCTTCTACCTCGCCGATTATGCACGCAGGTGCATGCTTCTAGCCTGTTTTAGCCTGGTCCTCGAGAATCCAGGGAGTACATAACGGTCCATGGCGCGGTGTGCCAGGGTATGCCCGACTAACACTGGCCACCCACATGCAGGCTCACGCTTCTGACGCGGATATTGATAGTAGTTGGGAGCAGGTGGGAGTCCTTATATTCCCTGCCAGCGTTGCCCATATCCCCTTCCTCGGGACCCAGCTAGCCTATACTAGCCCCTACAAGCATGTTCCAATACCAGTCAGCCCCTTCAGGGTTTGCCTTTCAGCCGGGTGTCACTCCATGTGCTACGTTGCGTGCCCCGCTGTCTGGTGGTAGAAATCGGAGGCCTAGTACCCAGCTCAGCTTGCCGTGTTGTTAGCGGGCTTTGCCGTGGTTTTGCCTAAAGTACGTCCGTTGTCTATCCAATTGGAGCCCGGAACCTCACGCCCGCGTATGCTGGTGATTTTTGTGGGCTGTAAACGTGAATCGATGGCGCCGGTGGCGGCGGGCAGGCGTCTTCCTCTAGTTGAAGACACGCTTCAACAAATGTGTCACCTTTATATTTTTCAGAACTTAGGCTGTTTCGGATCTTACACATGAGCTAAGCCAGTGCCAGGCACAAAGAGCACGTTGCGTGAACTGCATTCCAACATCTGTGGACCTTCCTGACTATAACGATTTACCCCCCTTGCAAATGATTAAGGGGAGCTACTATGTCTGCGCACCACAGGTAGGTTTAAGGTAGAGGCAGCTAGTCAGAAAGCTGTTGGAACCGTTCACAGGTTCCATCGGATCGGCGCAGGCCAAACGGTCCACTGATATTTTACCATTCTACGAGCATTGGAAATAAGTGCGTTGATCAAACTCGTATTGTCTGTAACGAAACCTATCTTACGTTCTCCCACGGTTGTGCCAAATCTGAAACAAGCACAGATCACTGCAAATTTCCTTGCTTTCGGAACGCAATACAATAGATTGATTCTTGGTGGCAGGGAGCTGGTAGCCCGACCGGAAAAGGTCAGTGCGCTGCGGCGATCGGCCAGAACCATCCTCAAATTTAAGCTGCTCATAGCAAAAGCGAACGCACTTACGAGTGTGCTTTATATAAGTCGGAAAGCAAAAATCATATATCAATGGATGGCAGCTGTTCTCCGCCGCCTCCCGACGCAACCTGCTGCTGACGCAGACCGTGCGAGGGTCGGCTGCGACGGCAACTAAGCGCTTACAATAACAGACTAGGCCTTGCCAATCTGCTTGCGGCGTGGGGGATGTTGAGGGCAAGCGGGCGGCAGGGGGGACTGCTGGGCACTCTGCAGCCCCGTCGCCAAACATGCGCGCCAACTCCCCTTGCATTCCCACGCAGCCCACAACTCCTCCACATTCCCCACCGCTCTACCCATACCCACCCTGTCCACTTGGTTCCGCCACTTGGTTCCGCCACTTGGTTCCGCCACTTGGTTCCGCCACTTGGTTCCGCCACTTGGTTCCGTCACTAGTTCCGCCGCTACCACCACCGCACCGCAGCGTCCTCCCCATGGTCCACTTCACACGGTGCCAACCAGCCTGCACCGCCCCATGCCACCCGCCTTTCCCCTAGCCACCTGCCCCACCCCCAACCGCCAACCGCCAACCGCACCCAACCCAACCGCACCCAACCCAACCCAGCCCAACCCAACCCAACCCAACCCAGCCCAACTACACCCACGCCCAAACCACATCACGCCACAGCGCTGCAGCAGCATCGGGTAGGACGAGCGACGAGCGGCAGGTGGGCGCGAGCAGCTGCGCAGGCGGCTGTAGCTGGGCAGGCGGCTGTAGCTGACAGGCGGCCCGGGCAGCACCGGCGCCACGGCGACTGTGCCGCGGCGGTGATCCGCGCCCAGCGGCCCTCAGACCGCTAGCCGCAGCGGTCCCTCGCGAGGAGGCGGAGGGGGCGGCTTCTCACTCGGAGGAGGAGGAGGCGAGGGAGGAGGAGGAGCGGGAGCGCGAGGAGGAGGAGGAGGAAAGGGAGGAAGAGCGGTAGCAGGAGCGGGAGGAGCGGGAGCACGTGCTGCCAGGATGGTGAAGCAGCGGATGAGCAGTGCTGACGTGGCGGCCGAGGTGGCCTGCCTGCGGCAGCGCATCCTGGGGCTGCGGGTGGCCAACATATATGACCTCACGCCCAAGGTGGGGGGGAGGGGGCGGGGGAAGGGGAGGGGGCGGGGAGGAAGGGGGGAGGAGGTGGGAGGGGGTGGGGCTAGGGGCGACCACTTGGGTAGACAGGTGGGTGTGACGCCGGGAGGGGGGCGGAGGGGAAGCGAGTGCAGGACAGCGTGGGGGGTAGAGAGGGCGGGGGAGCCCGGGAGGCGGGGAGGAGGGGCGGTTAGGCAGGGTTTTGGGGGCACGTGCGCGGTCCAGTACGACGATCGGAGCCGGCAGCGGGTGGGTTCAGTTACACCTACCAGTGTGTCCGTGTGTTTTTTTCCGTGTGTGTGTGTGTCCGTGTGTGTGTGGACTAGTCGAGCCGCTCAGCCGGGAAGGCCAGCCCAAGCGGCGGCCGATGTGTCGGGCCTCATCGGGTTGCTGGGTGGGCCGCCGCGAGCGGTGCCGCCGGGTGTGTTGCCATTCATCACGTGCATTGGGTGTTCAGGCCGACACTGCAGGGCGAGTGTGCTCAGTGCGGTGGGACACAGCAGCGGGGCGGGAGGGCGGTGGTGGGTCGGGGGAGGAGGGGCGCACGTAGGCGGGAGGGGATGCACGCAGGAGGGAGAGAGTGCACGCAGGCGGGTGGGGGTGCACGCAGGAGAGTGTGTACATCAATGAAGAGCGGAGGGGCACTGGTGTCGAGAGGCGGAGGGGGACCCATGGGTCATCCACGAGCTCCATCAGCGGTACCCGCCACCCAGGGTGCTGAGTCGGGCTGAGGGGCCCCCCCACACAACCCTCCCCCTGTTCCCCCCTCTCCCCTTTTCTGCTAACCCCCCTCCCCCCTCCCCGCTCTTCCCTCGCCCCAGACCTACGTCGTCAAGCTTGCACGCAGCGGCGAGGATGGCGAGAAGGTGTACCTGCTGCTGGAGAGCGGATCCAGGTTCCATACGACAAAGGTGCGGGGGGCGGGGGGTAATGGGAGGAGACCCGTGGGTCGGCACTGAGGAGTGGTAAAACCCAATTGGGAATCGTTTGGTGGGAAGGGGCGGGGAGGAGGTAGAGGACATCGGCAGAGGGGTTCCCTAGGGCAAGAAAGGGTGGACAGGAGTTGGCTTTTGAGAGCCCCCGCCTCGCCCACCCTGCCGCCCAGCCACCCTCCCTGCCCTGCCCGGCCCTGCCCGGCCCTGAGGCACTCCCCATGGGCGTGGGTGGGTGGGTGGCTGGGTGGGTGGCTGGGTAGAGGGCTGGGTGGATGGCTGGATGGGTGGCTGGATGGATTGTAGGGTTTGTAGTAGTGTTGGGAGAGTGTAAGAGGAAAAAGGATGCGGGAGAGGAGAGAGCGGATACGTGGAATCGCGAGGAGGGTCTGATCTTCGTCTGAGGGGGAGAGTGCACCGCCGCCTGGGACCGCACGCGGGCTCGCACGGGATGAGCTCCGAGCGCACAAGCGGCGAATGACGAGGGGGGGAACACAAACTACACATACACACACATACACACACACATACACACACTCACCTCCGTACCCGGCCCCCGGCCCCCGGGGCTTTTCCGCCACTCCCCGGCCGCCCAGGTCCTGCGCGAGAAGTCCTCCGAGCTGCCCTCCAACTTCACCCTCAAGCTGCGCAAGCACTGCCGCACCCGGCGCGTGGAGGCGGTGCGGCAGCTGGGGGTGGACCGCTGCATGGAGCTGACCCTCGGGTCGGGGCCCGGTGCCGTGCACCTCATCCTCGAGATGTACGCCCAGGTGAGCCCCGGACACGAACCTAAACCCTAAAAAGAATCCCAAACAACCTTTTAAACAACCTTCAAAACCCTAAAACCCCAACCCTGAAACCCCCAGGGCTCTTGCCTTCTTTTTTGTTTGATCGAAAACGCGTTGTGCCCTTGGGACCCCCGGGCTGGCCAGCCGCCTCCTAAAACACTTAGCCTCTACCACCACCCTGCCGCAACCCCCTCCCATCCCCGCCTATCACGGGTCTCCCTCGAATCCCCGCCTATCACTTACCCCCCCTCCCCCCCCCAGGGTAACATCGTGCTCACCGACACCAACTACGAGGTGCTGACGCTGCTCCGCTCCCACCGCGATGACGACAAGGGCCTGGTCATCATGGCCCGGCACCCCTACCCCATGGCGGCGATGAGGCTGGCGACCACGATCACGGGGGAGCAGCTGGACGGGGCGGTGGGCAGGGCGGCCAACTACAAGGGTGCGGGGGGTGGCGGGGGGGGGTATGAGAGGAGACCCGTGGGTCGGCACTGAGAAGTAGGACAACCGAGGGTGCGGGGGGTGGCGGGGGGGTATGGGAGGTGACCCGTGGGTCGGCACTGAGAAGTAGGACAACCGAGGGTGCGGGGGGGGGCGGGGGGGGGGTATGGGAGGTGACCCGTGGGTCGGCACTGAGAAGTAGGACAACCGAGGGTGCGGGGGGTGGCGGGGGGGTATGGGAGGTGACCCGTGGGTCGGCACTGAGAAGTTGGACAACCGAGGGTGCGGGGGGGAGTGGCGGGGTTGAGGAAAGCCCGTGGAATGAGTAACCGAGTAGGGAAAGGGGGGGAGGGCGAGTTGGGAAGGCAGGGGTTGACGGCGGTGATGGTACGGCGAGGTGCTGCAGCTGAGCGCGTGGGGGGCTGGGGGCGCTGTCGCTGCTGGGTCCCGGAACAAACTTTCGCGAACTTGAACCCCCCTTCCGCCGCCGCGCAGCGCTCATCACTGCCGTACTTCCGTACGGGCCCACCATTGCGGAGCACGTGGTCATGGACGCCGGCCTAGACCCCAACGCCGCCGTCGCGTTGGTTCCCCCGCCGGAGGGATCCGCCGGTGCCGCCGCAGCCGCCACCGCCGCCGCCGTCACCGCCGCCACGCCTGACGGCGCCGCCGTCGACGGCGGCGCCGCCGCCGCCGGCGTCGGATTGGGCGTCGGAGGTGAGGAGGACGAGGCTGACGGCGACGCTGCGGAGGCTTCCGCAGACGCTACCTCGCCGCCGGCGGCGGCGGCGGCGGTGGCGGCGGCGGCGGCGGCTGTCCCCAGCGGCGTGCTTGCCGAGGATGTACGGAAGGCGCTGCTGGCGGCGCTGGGGCGTCTTGACGACTGGTTTGCCCGGCTGGAGGCGGGGGAGGTGCCGCGGGGTTACATCACCCTCACCGCGCCGGGTAGGCCAGCGGGGTGGGGGGTACATGAAATAACCGGTAACGCGACTGGGGAAATGTAGCGGGGTGTTTGGGGGGGGGGGAGGGGGCAGGCAGCAGACAAACCCGTGCTCCCGAGTCCCCGGGGGGCGGTTCGAGGGAGACCCGTGGATGCCCGGAACATACCGGGGGGCGGGGGGGGGCATGAACACCGGGAAGGGGGGGGCGCTGCCTGTGGCTGGAGAGCGCAATCTGCGATAATCTGAGATAACGAGGGGGCGTGTGACCCTGGTGGATGACTTTGCGTGTGTGGTGGTGGGGGCCGCGGTGGCCTTGCGCCTGCCTGTCCCTACCGCCCGGTAGCCCTCGCTCGCACCCGGGCCTTACGCCTCTCGCTCACTCCCGGGCCTTACACCTCCCGCCTCCTCACTCAGGCAGCAGCGCCAAGGCCGGAAAGAAGAAGGACAAGAAGGGCGCCAAGGAGGACGCGAAGCCGGCGGAGCCGCCGGAGCCGCCAGCGGCGGCGGCGCCGCCGCTGGACTCCGCCGCCGCCGCGGCGGCGGTCGCCGCCGGCGAGCTGGTGTTCGCGGAGTTCAACCCACTGCCGCTGCTGCCGTACGCCGCGCAGCCCTGCCTGGAGCTGCCTACCTTTGATGACGGGCTGGACGAGTTCTTCTCCAAGGTGGAGGGACAGCGTGTGGACATCGCGCGGGCGGATGCGGAGAAGGCGGCGATGTCGCGGCTGGACAAGATCAAGCTGGACCAGGTGTGTGGGTGGGTGGGTGCGTGGGTGGGTGTGCTGGTGGGTTACAGAAAAGAACCGGTTACTCGGGCATGGGAAGTGTAGCTGGGGGGTGGGGTGGGGATGAAGGTGTGTATGTCGGGAGGTAAGGGGGTGAGGGCGAGGGGGCGGAGGGGGGTTTTGAGGTGCTGCGGGGTTGGGGGGGTTACAAAGATGAACCGGTTACCCGGGGTTGAGGGGGTGGGGGTCCTGAGGGAACTCGTGGATGCAGTTGCATTGGCGGGTGGTTCAGGAAACGGATTCCACCGCTCTCCACCGGCTCCACACGGTCGATTGGTTGGGAAACAAGAAAGAAAGGAAGAAGCACCCGGGAAGTTCGGAAGCCGCGGACTCAATCGGTGTACGGCGGAGGCAAGGATGCCTCCTCGCGGGCTGGCCTCCAGACCATATGGTCGTAATAAGTACCGCCTCTTACTCCCTTCTCTTCCCCCCGGCCTCTTACCCCCTCCTTCCCCCCCCGCCTCTTACCCCTCGCCATCCTCTCCCCCCCCGGCCGCTATGCACCCGCTACATTTCCCCCGTCGAGTTACCGGTTCTTTCATTGTAACCCCCCGCCTCCCCGCAGGGCTCCCGCGCCGAGGCCCTCCTCCGCCAGGCTGACGAGTGCGAGCTGAAGGCTCAGCTCATCACCTACAACCTGGAGGCAGTGGATGCGGCGCTGGCGGCAGTCAACCAGTCGCTGGCCACAGGTGGGGACCGCCCGGGCCGGGTGTGTGGGGTGGGCTGACTGCAGCTACCAAGGAAGCAAGGGACGTGCCTGCTAGCGCGGGGGTGGGAGTGCGCGTCCGGTATGCCGGTATGGGCGTGTGTCGCATGCGCGCCACGAATCACCCCTACCCCACACCTGGCGAGAACCCCTCACCCCCCTCACCCTCCCTAACCCCCCCTTACCCCCCCCTCACCCCCCCCTTACCCCCTCTTACCCCACCTCAACCCACCTCAACCCACCTCAACCCACTTCACCCCACCTCAACCCACCTTACACCCCTTACCCCCTTTACCCCCCCTTAACCCCCCTCACCCCCCCGTTACCCCCCGGACCCCCCTCACCCCCCTCACCCCCCTACACCATGACCGTGAGACCAGAACCCCAACACCCGCTGCTCCCTGCCTGGTGCACCCCTCCCCTCCCCGCACCGCAACCCCCCCGCACCCTGGACCACCACCTAAATCGCCCTTGGTTTGTCGGCCGTGAATTCGCGGACTATCCTTTACCCCCCACTCCACCTCTCCTCTCCTATATGTCCGCCGACCATGCGCCAACTATCCTGTTCTTTTCGCGTCAACGATTTTCATGCCACCCCTCCTCTCCCCCCCCCCCAGGCATGGACTGGTCCGACCTGGAGACCCTCATTCGGGACGAGCGCCGCGCTGGCAACCCAGTCGCCTCGCTCATCGTGTCGCTGCAGCTGCCCGACAACGGCGTGACGCTGATGCTGGCCAACAGCCTGGACGACCTGGGTGACGACGGGGACGAGGAGGCGATGACCAGGAAGGCTGTCAAGGTGGGGGCGGGGTGTGGGGTGCGGGGTGGCGGCTCGTAAACCAAGCCTTGTTCGTCGTGCCGCATCGTACCCTGTTTCCCCTTTGCCGCGTGCCTTCGTACCCAGCGCCTGGCACCCAAGCTGCTGCTTCAGCGTGCCTCCGCTATGCTTCCCATGTCGACTAACCGGTCCTTTTCTACCTGCCCCTGCCCCGGCCCCCCCTGGTGCAGGTGCCTGTGGACCTGTCCCTGTCCGCCCACGCCAACGCCTCCGCCTACTTCGACACCCGCCGCCGCCACCTGGCCAAGCATGGCAAGACGGTGGCGGCGAACCAGGCGGCACTGGCGGCGGCGGAGAAGAAGGCGGAGGCGCAGCTCAAGCAGGTGGGGGTGTTGGGGTGCGCTGGGTTGCGCTGTAGTGGGGTGCGATGGGGATATGCGAGGGAAACCCATCCCGTGGGGTGGGGGGGGTATGGGTGTGTGGGTTACGGAGGTGGGGCGGCAACGATGTCACTCCCGTCATGGCGACTGGCAGCTGCCAGTGGTGATGCGCCGGCTGGTCCCGAGAGTCCCTTTCTCGGAAGCCTGCCGCCGACTGATTGGTGTTGGGTTGGGTTGGTAGTAGGTTGCGGCGGTGGAGGAGAGGGGGGCGATAGCGGGCAGCCAACAGGGGACCCGGCCAGGGGCCACCACTCACTCCAGGCTACCACCCCTAAAACCCTAAAACGGTAAAACCCTAAAACCGTAAATCGTAAAACCATATAAAACCGTTAAACACCAACTCCTAAATATTTGTGGCAAGCTCTCCAGCACGCAAAACAACGAGTGTCCCAGGCTTGCACAGTCGAGTTCACTAATTTCTGGAGTGCCGACCCACGGGTTTCCTCCCCCTCCCCCAACCTCCGTCCCCCTCGGCCCCGCTCCCCCCCCCTCCCGCAGGTTCGCTCCGCCCCCGCCGCGCTCCAGCCCGTGCGCAAGCCCATGTGGTTCGAGCGCTTCCACTGGTTCATCTCCTCCGAGAACTACCTGGTGGTTTCGGGGCGGGACGCGCAGCAGAACGAGCTGCTGGTCAAGAGGTACTTCAGGAAGGGGGACGTGTACGTACACGCGGAGCTGCACGGTACGCACGGACGGAGGGGGGGAGGAGGAGGAGGAGGGGTGGGGAGTGAGGAGGAGGAGGGGTGGGTTGGGGTTACAAGAGGAAGCCCGTGGAGGAGGGGGAGGAGGAAGAGGAGGAAGAGGAGGAAGAGGAGGGGGAGGAGGGGGAGGAGGAGGGGGAGAGGGAGGAGGGGGGGGGGCGGATAGGTACTAGAGGGGGGAAGAGGGGATGGATGGGCACAAGCTCGCTTGGAAAGGAACCGCCACCCGTTCAGTACCTTTTCGCCACACACCTGAACGCAAATCCCATTCTCACCCCATGCTCACCTTCCTCCAAGATCAGCACCAGCATCACATCCCACAGCCCCGTCCACAGCCCCCACACCCTCACACGGGGCTTCCTTTTACCCCCTCCCCCCTCCTCCCCCTCCTCTCCCCCCTCCTCCCCCTATCCCCCTTACCGGGCCCCCCCTCCCGCAGGCGCCTCCTCCACCATCGTCAAGAACTCCTTCCCCGACCAGCCCGTTCCCCCGCTGACTCTGCAGCAGGCCGGGTGCGCCTGCATGTGCCGCTCGCGCGCCTGGGACTCCAAGATCGTGACCAGCGCCTGGTGGGTGCACCACAACCAGGTGAGGAGGGGGCGGGGCGCAGCCAGGGGGGCAGGAGAGAATGGGGCGAGGATGGTTACACCGGGTACACGATATGCGAGACGGAGGGCAGAAACTAGTTGGAGGGGGGGAGGGGCGGCGGGGGGAGCCGGAGCGGGGGCCGGGGATTGGGCCTGCGTTGCTGCTGATGTGGGTGCTGGGGTGTGGTTGCTGGGGTGGTTGCTGGCGTGGGTGTTGGTTTGAGGGCTGGGGCACCGGCCTGTCCACCGACGACCCAACTCGGAGAGCCTCGCGCTGCGTGATGCGCTCTGGGGCTTGCCCCCGCCTTCCGTCGCGTAACCGGTGTTTATGCCGCCCCCCCTCCTCCTGGCCGTCCGCCTCCCACACCGTCCCATCTCTGATTCACCAGCACCAACAACCATCCTAACCACCCCGCACGTCCTAACCGCCCACAACCACCACAACCACCACCCGCAGGTCTCCAAAACCGCCCCCACCGGTGAGTACCTGGTCACTGGCTCCTTCATGATCCGCGGGAAGAAGAACTTCCTGCCGCCGCAGCCGCTGGTGATGGGCTTTGGCTTCCTATTCAGGTGAAGGGGTGAGGGGGGGTGTCTGTCTAGAAGACCCGGTCACAAGACATAGGAGACAGAGGGCAGGAACGAGAATAGCCGACCGACGAACTGTTTTCGGGCACGCGTTTGCCTGCAGTGGGTGGGAGGGTGGGAGGGAGGACCAGCAGCGGGCGGAGTGAAAGCAAGAGGCAGAGGGGTTTCGACCGCAGTAACCGTGTGGCCCAACCAAAACCCAGCCATCCCGCACCTGACCCACATGTCACCTCGTCCAACCGCCCAACCGCCAACAGGCTGGACGACAGCAGCATCCCCGCCCACCTGGGCGAGAGGGCGGTGCGCGGGTTGGACCCGGATGCGGCGTCAGTGGTGGGCGGGCCGGGCCCGGCGTACGGCGGGCCCGCCGGCGGGGGGTCGGACGCTGAAGAGGACGGTGAGCTGGTGGGCGGGACGGGACGGGACGGTTGGTGGTGCACGTGCGGTTCGGTTAGACAGTTGGTCTTTGGGGCGTGGCCCTGCAGTGTGGAAAAGAGGAAAATATTGTCTTGCCTTACTACGCCGCCAGCTTCTGTTCTCTCCCGTCCCCATCCCCCAACAATCCATTATAACTTTACGGCCCACCCTGCCGCGTCCTGTGCCCATCCCCCAACAATCCATTATAACTTTACGGCCCACCCTGCCGCGTCCTGTGTACGGCACCACAGTGGAGATACCGGACGACGATCCCATTGAGGACGCCGCCGGCGGCGCCGGCAACAACGACGGCCTCACCCAGCAGGCGGTGGCGTCAGCGTCGGGCCGGCGGGCCGCCGGCGCCGCCGGCGCGGCGCCGTCACCACTCGACCGCTTCCTTGAGGGGTCGTACGACATGCCGTACGGTGCCGCGCCGTCGGCCGCGGCAGCGGCGGTCTACGACCGCTACGGCCTCAACCAAGGCGGCGATGAGGAGGCGGCAGTGGACGAGCAGCCCGCGGCGGCGGCGGCGGCGGGTGGGGACGCCGGAAGCCGCGGCGGCGCCGCCGGCGCCGCCGGCCGGAGGCACCTCAGCGCGAAGGAGCGCGCAGTGATGAAGAAGCAGGGAGGCGTCGGAGGCGCCGGCGGCGGCGGCGCCGGCGGCGGCGGCGAGGATGAAGAATACACGATCGTCGCCTCGGGCGCGCCGGCGCCGCCGCCGGGCGCAGGTGCTGGCGGCAAGGGCGGCGGCGGCACCGCCGCCAAGGGCCCCGCCGGCGCCGCGGCCGGCAAGGGAGCCGCTGGAGCGGGAGCTGCAGGCAAGGCAGCGCCGCCCGCTGCCGCCGCGGCGGCGGCGGCGGCAGGGCCGGCTTCGGGGCCGGGGCCGGCGCCGGGGCCGGGACCCAGCAAGGGCGCAGCAGCTGCAGGGGGGGGTAAGGGCGGGCCGCTGGCGCCGCCACAGCATCAGCAGGGTGGCAAGGGCGGCGGTAAGGCTGGGCAGCAGGCGGGCGGTGGCAAGGCCGCCGCCGCCGCTGCTGCAGCGGCTGCTGCCGCCGCCGCTGCCGCCGCTGCTGCCGCCGCGGCTCCTGCCGCTTCGCAACGTGGCAAGAAGGGCAAGCAGGCCCGGGTCAAGGACAAGTACGCCGACCAGGTGCGGAGAAGGGGGATGGCGGCTAGACCCGGTTACACGACATCAGAAACGGAGGGCGGAAAAGGGGGAAGGGCACCCTGGGCGCACAAGAGGAATGAGATTGTATACATTCGTCCGTGCGTTGCAGCCGCACGTGTACGCGCAACCGCAACCGCAATTGCAACCGCTCACAACTGTATTACCGGCAACCCAACCACAACCGCGACCGCGACCACCCGCAGGATGAGGACGAGCGGGCGATGGCGCTGGCGGTGCTGGGCAGTGCGGGTGACAAGAAGTCGCGGGGCGACCGGCGAAAGGAGCGCAAGGAGAAGCGAGAGACGACCCGGCTGGAGGGGCGGGCGGTGCTGGCGGGGGATGAGGACGAGCGGCAGCAGGTGGGGCTGCGCACGTGCATTCATGTAACCGTCCGTTTTAGCTGGGTCCGGGCAAAAGTGGTTTCTGTTAGTAGTTGCCCTGTCCTGTGTTAAGATGTTAACGTGGTGGTTGCGGAGCCATCGAGCCACCCAAGAAGGTGGTTTCGGAACGGTAGATCGGCCTCCTGCTGTCGGGCCGTGCTGGCGGGGGAACATGTGTGGGTGATACTGAAGCTAGCGACGCCAAACGCGCGGCGCAGCGGAAGAAAGCGGCCAAGCGCGCTGTCCTGTCAGTGCCTCGGTGAAGCGCGGCTTCTGGGGAGAGGTGCGCTCGGGCGCGCCGCAGCTGCCGTCTTGCAGAGGGGGGTCGCACCTCCACCTCCCCCGCCGCCGCTACTGCCGGTGTCGCACCACCTCCCCCGCCGCCGCTACTGCCGGTGTCGCACCACCTCCCCCGCCACCGCTACTGCCGGTGTCGCACCACCTCCCCCGCCACCGCTGCTTCTTCCTTGTAAGCTGCCAAGGGGTATCCGCCCCAGTGGCCCTTCTGCCACAGCGACCAACCAGCACAGCCGCACAACGGGCGGTCCACCCACCGCCATCCGGATACGGTAGCCCCGGCGCCTGGGCAGCAGGCGCCTGGGCAACCGTGTGTTGCCGTGTTGTCAGCAACGGCCCCCCCCGGTCACTGCGGCCAGGGTAGTTCGTCAACCGTGTGTTGCCGTGTTGTCAGCAACGGCCCCCCCCCGCCCCGGGTCCCTGCGCAGGCCATTGTGAGGGCGACTGGAAAGCAGTTTGCTGCTCGTCCAGGCGGCGATGGCGATGACGGCGGCAGTGGGGGCGGTGACGATGGCGCGTCATCGGCGGCAGGGGGTGACGACGTCGCCGCCGGGGCGGGAGGCGAAGCCGCCGCCGCCGCCGCCGTCGGCGCCGCCACGACGTCAGCGGAGGCGCCGGCGGGCGGCGCGGAAGCCGGGGCTGCTGCCGGTGCCGGCGCTGGCGTTCCTGCTGCGGCTGCGGAGGAGGAGGTGGTGGAGGCGGAAGATGACGGGGCGGAGGAGGAGGTGGAGGCGCCGGAAGGGACGACGGGTGCGGACTGCTGGCCCTAGGGTTCGGGGAGGGGAGGGGCGGGATGGAGCGGGATGGAGCAGTGCTTTGTGTGCCGTAGTGCACTGTAGCGTATTGTAGCGTATTGTAGTGTACTGCAGTGTAGTGCAGTGTGCTGTAGTGTAGTGCAGTGTAATGCAGTGTGTTGCAGTGTAATGCAGTGTGTTGCAGTGCAGTGCAGTGCAGTGTTTTGCTCTCCGGTAGGGTGGTGGGCGACGCCGCGCAGTTTCTGCCGTACACGCCCGCCAGCCCCTGCACCCCTAGCACCCCTAGCGCCCGCTCCCGGTGGCGGCCACTGGCGCGCCATCTACCCAGTCCAGTGCGGCTGCATGCGAGGCACCCACATCGCCCCCTCCCTCCCGCGCCCACATCTACTGCCCTCGCTCCCTCCCCCACAGTCCTCTGCCCCCACCCCGTCCCGGCACGCACACTCAACAGCGTGTCCGAAAACTACTTGCCGGCTGGCTTCTGCCCTCCATCTCCTATGTCATGTAACCGGGACTTCACCCCCTTCACTGCCCTCGGTTTGTCAGCCGTGGATTCGCGGATTCTCTGTTATATAATATATAAAACTCCCCCCCCCCGCGCTCCTCCGCCTCCGCGCTCCTCCGCCCCCGCGCTCCTCCGCCCCCGGTTCAGAGGCCGAGAAGGCGGAGATCGCCGCCCTGCTGGCTGAGGAAAACGTGGAGGCGCCTCTGGCGGACGAGGACGCAGCTCGACTGAGCCTCCTGGACAGCCTGACCGGGGTGCCGCGGCTCGAGGACCTGCTGCTGTACGCGGTGCCCGTGTGCGGGCCGTACTCGGCGCTACAGTCGTACAAGTACAAGGTCAAGGTCACGCCGGGTGGGTGAGGACGAACCCGCCGCCGGCGTCGTCGTACCGTAACCTAGGTGCCTCCGCTTCGCACGGCATCCCCGCCTGAACCCTGTATCGAGGCCGCGTCTGGCAGGCGGCTTACCTGGTGTTTATGTCCGCCGTTCTATTTGTTCGTTTCCGTTTGGACTCTCGCAACCGGTCCGTTTTGATTCGAAACACAACCCGATCCCGCCCGCCCACCCCCTACGCGTTTCTGGGCTACCCAACCCTCTTCTCGTGTGTCAAACACTCGTTCCTGTGGTACCCACCGACCCTGTCCCCTCAAAAGGCACCGTCAAGAAGGGCAGGGCCGCGCGCCAGGCCATCGAGCTGCTGACCCGCGGGTCGGAGGTGGTTCCCCGCGAGCGCGACGTGCTGCGCTCCGTGCCGGACATGGACGCCATCAACGCGCTGGTGGGGCCGGGAGTCAAGCTCAGCATGCCCGGCCTGCAGAAGCTCAAGGCGGTGGAGAAGAAGTCCAAGAAGGCCAAGGCGCAGGCACGAGTAGCGGGGCAGGGAGGGAATGCCGAGTGAGGCTGCGGCTGGGTGCAGGAGGAGGAGCGCCTCCTGGGGACCGCGGTGGGGTGGGGTGGGGATGACAGGAAACCCGTTACACAAGGGACAAGTAGGCTTCTTTTGGGTGGGGGTACACTCTTTTGTGTATGAGTTCTGTGTTTTGGCTGCTCGCGGGGGGGGACTGCTGATGTGTGTGCGTGGGTGTGTGGGTGGGTGTGTATGGGTGGGTGCGTGTAGGGGTGGTGTGCGCATACGAGCCCTGACGGATTGGGTTGTTGTTGTGGTGGTGGTGGTGGTGGTGGTGGTGGTGGTGGTGGTGGTGGTGGTGGTGGTGGTGGTGGTGGTGGTGGTGGTGGTGGTGGTGGTGGTGGTGGTGGTGGTGGTGGGTGGTGGTGGTGGTGGTGGTGGTGGTGGTGGAAAACATTGACGCCCGCCGCCATACCGCACCATGGCGTGCAAGCCGCGCTGCGATCTGACGAGTTGGGGTCGTCAGTCGTCAGTCGTCAGGGTGGAGTGAGGGAAGCCCGTTCGGCGGCGGTGTGACGGAACGACGGCGCGGTCGTGTTGTGGCAGGTTGCGGTGGGTTACATGACATGGGAAACGGAGGGCAGAAACTAGCTGGCGCATAGTTTTGTGGACACGCGGTCGAGTGCGCATGCCGGAAAACTTGGGTTGACTAGCGAGAAACCTGTGGATGTGGCCCGTCGGCGGGCTGTCGGCTCAACCGCGCCACCACTAATCTCGGGCTTCCCAGTCCCAACAATTGGCTGATGTTAAGAAGATTGGTCGGGTAAGGGACGGAGCTCTCCAGGGGGGCCGGAGAGGCGCCGAAGTGTGGTTGTGCGTTTGGTGCTGCCCGCAACCAGGGTTTTAAGATTCTCAGGCCACCCAACGGCCCGAGGAAGGTTGAGCTGACCTGCGTTGGTTGCCGGCGCCGGTGGTACTGGGACCCATGCCGTTTAGGTCGTATCGGAGCAGCGATACGGCGATGCGGAGTGCCGTACGTAGCTGCCAAGCTAGGGCTGCTACCGGTAGCAGTCGAACGACACGGCAGTGGGGTGTGTAACAAGCAGGGTCGTCGTCACCGCCCCTCCAAACGCTTCGGGCATACTGGTACTCCCGTGTACTCCCAGCCAGAAGGTCGCTCCTGAGCATCACATTACCCATGAAGATAATCTTTTACTGTTCCCGCGGTCCCGCAAAGCCCCAACAACCAAAAGCACACGTCAGCCGTATGTTTTTGCCGCACGCCTCTCCCTTCCCCCCCGCATCGCTGCTGCAACAGCCGCCCCCGCCCCATAACCAGGCTAGGTACTGCTCTCACGGATTTCCGCATCTGCACGCTCGAAGCAATCCCGCCAAATCCCGCTGATGACAGCGGTGACGACGTCGGTAGCCCCAGCACATGGCTACCTTCCCTCCTTCCTCGCGTACCGGCATCCCTGGTACATCGTACCGCACACCTCCCGCGCTGTCCGTACCGCGCCGCACCGCATCCGGCCCCACTTGGGCCCTGCTTACTGTCCCGGTGCTCGACCCAGCCACATGCGTGCGTGTGCTTCCTAGCGTGACTGGTGGTTCCGCTTGCCGCTGTGCAGGTGGTCCTGTGCATGAATGACACGTATGAAGATTCTGGGGTTTTTAAGTCAGTATGCCAGCAGGGTCAAAGGCGCGATGTGTGTTTACCGTGATAATTCATAATTGCCTATTACTGGTGCAAATGCGTGCAATGCATGGGACGCGGCTTAGCAGGAACCTGCAAGGATGCCCGCACATTGGAAAGTGCGTGCGTCCGCCATCGCCTCCTGGTCGCTTCCAGGCCTTTCCTGCAGCCACCGCGTGGCCCCGTCCATGAATGCATGCAAGCACCAGCACAGCCCCATTTATGCTGTAAATCTGGTGCTGGCCTAGTGCAGTAAGCAGTTGTTCGCGGCGAGTACCGACACCGGTACTTGACTTGGCCTACTCGTACAACGACAATATCGCCTTCCTCGAGGCACCCAGTTGACGCATTATGCAAGATCCAAGACATCCATGTGCACTTCCGAAAGTGGCTCCATTATATTTCCGCTTACTGCAAGCCATAGTAGGGCTCGGTCTAGGGCTTGGATTTGGAAGGGCGGGCGCCGGCCGTCAATCGGCAATATTCCGCTTCCCTAGATGGACAAGGGCTCCTGGTAGCTGTAAGCCGGTACTGGTTGTAGGAGTAATATTGGTGCGTAGAGTTTCACTCGTTGACTTCGTACCTTCACGCTGTCATTTATCAATTTGGCAAATCTTTGTGTACAATATTATGTAGATTTGGTATACCGCAATTAGATATTCCTTTTCATTTTCAGTTTGTATTAACTACACCAAAAATTCGGCGCCACCTTCAGCTAAAATGGAGAAGTGGCGCCAAGGCGGCGGTGACGGCTGCGACAGCCCCAGCATGTCAACCACCGATACGGGGGAAAGCTCTGGTTGCGAAGAAATGCCCGATCACGAGGCGACCTCCAGTCGGAGGGGCGCTTCCGCTGCGCGCGCAACGTCGGGGTCGCACGGAACCGACGGCTCCGCATCGCTGGGTGACCCGCTAGCACGAACACCATACAGGGCTTGGAGCAAAGAGGCAAGTCATAATCCAGGCCTATCATGATACCGAGGTTTTATGGGCCGCATCGACCAAAGGAGTGCTTGGTCGTAACAGCTGCTCTGCATCATGTGGGCGCTACAGTGAACCGCACCTGCTTGCTTACGTAAAGCGACGGCTATTGGGCCTTCCAGCCTTACGTCTAAAACCTGTTGCAACTGCGTGGACCGAGTCAGCTTCGGTGGTCTCCCTTGCTAATAATTTAGTGTTACTTGCCAGACTTAGCATCGCATACTATTGCTATTTTGCTGCAAAGCTGAACCGCGCGTTCACATGTGGTTGCGAGGGGTTGTCACGTCAGCAGCCGACTCGAAACTGCTGCGCCCCCCCCATGCCGTGCCTGCTCCACCTGCTCCACCCTTCCACCAACGCATTTATCCACCGCATTTATCCACCATCGCGCGTCACTAAACCTCTGATCGCTTCCAGCTGCCACATCCCATGAGCACACTCGGATATCTGCCGCTGTTCCTATTGTATTTGCATCACCACAACCGCATCTCATGCGTGCGCATGCCGATTCCCGCATGCCATCGCGAACCTGTAAGTCGGTCGCCGCAGCCCACCAACGAGGTGTCATTTTCAAATGCACAGGAGGACGAGCTCCTACGCACCCTCGTGGAAGCCCACGGCGCCAACAAGTGGACGGAGATTGCGGCCGGCCTGTCCAGTCGCACGGGGAAGAGTTGTCGGCTCCGGTGAGTACTCCCAGAGGCGAGCCCCAATCCACTGATGCCGTCATCAGGCTGGTTGATGCAGTTGGGAGTCCATGGTTTACAAGGTGCCTCCCCTACACGCGCAGTGCGCCACGCTTTCCATGCCCCCCCTCGAGCAGCCCCCCCCCGCTCGCGTCGTCCACGCTCTGTCGCTGCCGTGCCATGCAGCCCTCCCGCTCCCGTCCTCCCCGCAAGCTGCCCCCGCAAAACTCTAAGGACCCACATCGCCATTTGTTCCCTGCGCCTGGTCCTCTTTTGAGGCCGTGGCGGTGTTTGGGGCCTTACGACGCCCTCTCGGACACCACCCTCCCGCCTCAGGCCATCCCGCTGCATCCTGGCCACACGCACCGCAGCACCCATTCCTCGCCTTCTCCCGTCCACCCTTCGCCGTGCTTCGCCCCCGCCCCGAACGACGCTGCTGCCCCCCCCCCGTCTCCAACCCCTCCCCCCTCCCCCGTCGTCGCAGCTGGGTCAACCAGCTGCGAGGCGACCTGCTGACCAGCGCCTTCACGCCCGCGGAGGATCAGCGCATCGTGGAGATGCAGGCAACCTACGGCAACAAGTGGAGCGCCATCGCCCGGGAGCTGGCTGGCAGGTGCGCGGCGGGGGACGGGGGGGGGGTAGGAATATGATGGTGGCAGATCAGGACGCGGGTCCTCGGCGCAGACCGTGGGATACAGTGGCTGATGTGGAGGCGTGGAGGCGTTGTGTGGGAGACAAGGCTCGCGGTAACGTGCCTTGTGGTCGCCATCGCCAGTCAGGACCCTGCTCGGCATTGCCGCCTGCTTGCGCGCTTCCCTCGGGCGCCTTGCGGGTTGGGGGTCTTGCATGGGGAGCACGTCAGGGTTCGTTGTAATGGCGGCGGAGGAGTTGTCACGCGTTACACGGGGCGCGCGGAGCGGCGAGCTGGCACGCCTGCCGCACGTCGCGCGCTGAGACACATCACAGCGAACTCGCTTCACGCCGGCACCCGCTCCGCCCCCAGGACCGACAACATGGTAAAAAACCGCTGGAACTCCTACCTCAAGCGACGCGTGGAGATGGGGCGCGCCATTGCCCTGTCACTGGGGCTGGGCCTCGGTTTGGCGACGCCCACTGCACCCGCGGCGGCGGGTGCGGACGGCGCCTCAGACGCACCGGCGCAGCGCCAGCAGCACCACCAGCGCCCGCCGCAATCCGCGGATGCGATGGCGGTGACGCCGTCGCCTCGCAGGCGTCGCAGCGGCGACGGCTGGGCTACCGCCACCAGCGAGGGCAGGGAGCGCCAGCGGCGCAGCATGGAGCACAGCGGCATGACGGCCAGCGGTACAACCACCTCGAGCGCCGCAGGCGGCGGCGGCCGCAACGCCAGCGGCCGGCGGAGTAGCAGCCGCGGGCGGGGTAGCCGCGCCGCGGCCAGCTCGGCTTCCGCGTGCAGCCAGCAGCAGCCCACAAGCGCAGCGGCGACAGCAGCAATCGCTGCCGCCGCCGCTGCGGCCACTGCTGCTGCTGCCGCAGCCATGGCTTTGCCGGGCGGGCAGCCGGCGAACAACAGCATCTTGGGGCTCCAGACGGCCGCCTCAGCGCCGACCGCCACCGCCGCCGACGTCTACGGCCTCTCTCTGCACCACCCTCAACCTCACCTTCACCCTCTCAGCTCCGCTTGGAGCCCCATCGCGGTCCCTGCCGTGCCCGGCTTCCTGCCGCAACCGCGAGCCGCAGCCAGCCCCGCCCTGAGCCACGCCGCCGCCGCCGCCGCAGAAGATCATCCCCAGGGTGGGCCGCTGCTGCCCGGCATGATTCCGAGCCCGTCGCCCGCCCCTCAAAACGCCACGCACCTGGCAGGGTCGCGCAGCGGGTCGAACTCGACGCCGCTTCCGCAAGGCGGACTCGGCGGCTTCGGCCTGGGCTCCGGCGGTCACGGCCCAGGCGGCGCGGCGGTGGCGACCGGCGGCTACTTGCGCAGCAGCCCCGGCCTGTCCCTCGCGGGCGACGGGTCTCCTGGCTTGCTCGCCGCTCTGGGCCCAGGCGGCGCTCTGGGCGGCGTCCAGCAGCCGCTGCCGCCGGCGCCGGGACAGTGGTTGTCTCCGCCGCCGCAGCAACAGGTGCAGCCGGCCCTCCCCGAGGTGCTCGTTGGCTACGGGCTCCAGGGCGGCCAACAGCAGCCGCAACAGGTGCAGCCGCAGCAGCAACAGGTGCAGCCGCAGCAGCAACAGGTGCAGCCGCAGCAGCCAGGGCAGACAGCCCCGGAACGCGACCGGGACTCCACAAACGCGCAGCGCCTGGCGCTGCTGCAGCAGTACTTCATGCGTCACCTGCCGGCGGAGCAGGCGGCCATCGCCGCGGGCGCCGCGCTCACCCTGTTCCACCAGACCGCAGCGGCTGAGGCCCAGCGCGCAGCCAACGCCGCAACGGCCGAGACGCAGCGGCAGCAGCCCGCAGCGCCCGCAGCGGCGGCTCCGCCCCCGCTGCCGCCGCGTGGGCTCACTTGTCCGGCCGCTGCTCCACCCCCTTTGCCGTATCCTTGGACCGCGGCAACTTCTGAGGCTCGGCCTGCCGTGGGTTACCTAACGGCCGGCGGCCCGGTCAACCCCGCAGCTTCTGCAGCTGCGGCGTCCCCGTTCTCCCATATGGGCCCAATGGCCGCGGCCCAGGAGACGCCCATGCTGCAGACCACCAGGTCGGCGGGCACCGCCTTCACCTCCGGCGCCGCCGCCGCGGCGGCGGCGGCGGCCGCCGCTGGTGGCATGGCCCGATTCAGCGACGGCGCCTCCCCGCCGAAGCGCATGCGCATGAGGCTCGAAAGCCACGCCGCGGCCCCGGCCGCGGCCCCGGCCCCCGCCGCCGGCGCCACCTCCCGCGCTTTTGCCTTCGAGCCCTTCCCCTCCCCGGCGCCCTCCCCGCGCGCCATCGAGCCCATGCGCGGCTCAACCGGCCCGGGCTCCCGGCGGCTGTCGGGCGAGGTTGCCTCCCGGTCGAGCTCCGAATCCAGCCAGCGCTTGCCTCGCTCCAAGCTGGCCTGCCGCATGCAGCAGCTGGAGCATCAGGAGCAGGCCGCGGCCCTCGCGGCGTCGGCCGCCATGGCCGCCATATCCCCCGCGTCGCCGCCCGGCCTGCGGCGCCACATGCTCGCCAACAGCGGCAGCATCCAGCTGACAGAGCTGCTCATGGCGTCGCCCATCCGGGAGCAGCGCTCCGCACACGACATGTTTATCCTGAGCGGCAGCTCGCCGGAGGACAGTCCGCCGCGCGGACTGGACCCAGACCGCGGCGGGCACGGGCCGTCGGCCGCCGATCGCGCTACCGCCGGCGCTGTAGTGGCTGGTGCTGCTGCGCCCGCAGGCGCAGCCGCGGATGTAGCGGCAGCTGCCCTGGCCGAGTGGTCCCTCCCGCCTACTGGAGCCGCAGCCGCCGCATCAGAACAGCAGGAGCAGCAGCAGCCGCGGGCGATGCAGCAGCAGCAACAACAACAACAACAGGGCCCCTCGTCTGGACAGCCCGTGGAGTTGCTGGTCGCGATGGGGCTGGGGCGCGTGGCGACCCTGGGCAGTCAGGCGGGGGGCGCCGCCGGCGTCGGCGGCGATTCGCAGCACCGGCAGCAGCAGCACGGCTGCGGCCACCAGCCGCTGCAGCAGCAGCTGCAGGGCCATGCTGCCACCATGGCGCACGGTGCCTTTTTCGACGCCCGCCAGCAGCACCAGCAGCACCACCCCTCCGGCGCCCTGGGCCTGCAGTCCGGCCCCGACGCGCAGGCGCCAGCTGTGGACGCCCATCCGGACGATGGCATGATGTGGGAGCTCCGCCTGGGCAGCGGCCCGGGTGGCAGCGGTGCCGCGCTTGCGACTGGCGCCACTTGGAACCCCACCGCCGCAGCGGCGGCCTTCCCCGCGGCACACAGCATCCATGACCTCCATCTGGGTCCGACCCAGATCCTACCCTCCCATTCGCACCACGATCACCACCACAACCACCACCACAACCACCACCACAACCACCAGCAGTACGGTTTCTCGCATCCTACCCCTCGGGGCCAGGAGCTGGGGGCCCAGGAGCATGACGCGTTCGACTTCCTCAGCCTGGGCGGATCGCATGGTCTGTGCGTGTTCATGGGGGACAACCCCATGGGTATCCCCACGCCGGTGGACATGTCGCCCCTGACGGGCAGCATGAGCGACCTGGCGGCGGCGGATGACGACCACCACCACGACGCAGTGGACAGCGGCCCCGCGGACTGGCACCTGGACGGCCTGATGGATAAGGCCCACCTGCCGTGGGCGACGGAGATGCAGGCGAGTCCGCCCGGTGGGGCGGACGGGTGCGGCCTAGTGGCGGCCGCTCAGGCTGGCGGTGCCGCAGCGGGTGGCGGCGCGGGGCAGCCCGGGCGAGACGGCGGCCGCTGAGCTGAGCTTCTGTGCACCGGACTTCGTACATGGTGGGGAATGGGCGACGTTGTGTAAGCTGAGCTTCTGTGCACCGGACTTCGTACATGGTGGGGAATGGGCGACATTGTGTATATGTCGGTGGGAGGCGTCGCTTAACTAAGGTCGGTGGGAGGCATCGTTTAACTAAGGTCGGTGGGAGGCGTCGCTTAACTAAGGTCGGTGGGAGGCATCGTTTAAGGTCGGTGGGATCGGGGGCGGGGATTCGCAGGGCGGGGGGAGGGGTGGGTGTGACGTCCTGAGGGGCGCCGGCAGCAGCCGGTTGCCCCTGGGGGCGTGTGTGGAGCAGCGGTGGATGCTGGGGGTTACGGGCCCTGGCGGCTGTGTTTGTGGCTTTTGAACGTATTGTGCACTGGTGGAAGCGGTGCGCCTCACAACGACGATGTAGTATTTTGACTACCCGCTTACTCGTCCGAAACGGCGAGTCGCACTATCACTACTTTTCCGTCGCGGGCGCCGTTTAATTGGGAGGTATTAGGCAGCCATCGCCGTCTGTCTGTCTTCTGCCTGTGGGCCTCGTTTGGATGCGGGTCGGGACCAGGTGGATTTTCGGATTCTCTGACGAGTGTATCGTGGGGAGTGCGCGTGTGGGAGCAGTGGTAATGGTCAATTTTGTAATAGTACGGTGTATGAGACGCAGGGGGTGTACGGCTAGCGATATGGCGTAAGGGTGCACGGCAGCTCGCGAAGGGCCATTTGAGCGGTCGGGCTGTAGAGGCAAAAGCGCGCCAAAATGCTATGGCAGCCATTCATCAGGTTTGCCGAGGGCCCGGACCAACCTCAAAAGGGTTACGTGTAGCAATATGGTGGATGGATTTTCCTCATTTCAAGGACTGATACTGGAAGTGTGAGGGTAGTGGGGCGCGCGCTGTTGGGCTGATTATGCTACCACTGCAACCAATGCTTTTTAGCACACCCACTCATGACACCACGAGGCGCGGTATGTTGTTCACCCCTGGCCGCCTTGAGATGCGGCACCAGCGGACGCGCACTGGACTGGGCCCTCTGGGCCCGGGTGCCAGGTCTCGGCCGGTGCGCGAGACGAGACTCTTTACTCTTGAACGGATTTCGAGAGAGATTTTTTGGTACGGATACAGGCACATTAGCTGCTCGAATCCGAATGCTTGGCTCCGCCTCTTGCGTCCCGGGGGTCGGTTTTGGTCCGTTGACCGGTCAGTCGGTTGCCAAGCGAGCGACCCAGCGAGTGAAAGGGCAATCGGCGGCGGCGGCCGGAAGGCGAGCAGGGAGGCTGCAGGTGCAGAGCTGTCCGGGACACATGGCGCAAGCGATTGCCGCATGGGCACATCGTGTGTGCGAGCATGTTGCATGGCAGGGTCGGCTCATAATAGCCCCCAGCCATGCAGCAGCGCCATGTCTTTTGCCAAGTGACACAGCGTGCGGCGACGTTCATCATTGCCCAAAAAACCAAGTTACTGGATGGAAAAATAGGCCTCCCTTGTACAGATGGGTACGATATCCCGCCGTCGCGCGCCTGTCTGGTGTTTTTGAGTCGAATCATTTGTCATTTTTCTTTCCGTACGTTCGGTAGATCGTGTTCCTTGTACCTCTAGCATCGCAGCGCGGCACGTGAGATCGTGCATTGTGAATACCTTTTTGTCGTAGAAGTGCAGTACATTCTTGGTATGGTTTGGTTATGCTGTTTGCCGTTTGCCGCCGCTGCTCCTCCGAGTCGTGCAGTACGTGAGTCTTTTGCTTTCACCTTCACTGTGAGTCGAGTAGCAACTTGTGGAATGTCACCAGTGTGTTGTTGCATGTTATAAACATCACGGGACCGGATACGCGTCAAGTGGGGCTGGCAGCTCGTGAAGCTCGCTGCATTGGGAAGCCCCGCCATGAAGACCCTTGAAGACCGTGTTGCATGTGTTCAGGGGTGCTGGAGGGCCTGACCTTGTGGTGCCATGCGAGTCGATAGATGCCGTACTGTCTACCGTCTTCTCCCTGTTTATCGGAAACGGGTCGGAGTCTTGGTCGCGTCATAACACACAACGGTTGAGCCGTCGTGCGCCAGTTGTGTGGTGTGTAAGAATTCGGGAGTATCCCATCGCGATGTCGGGGTCACCAAAGGAGCAAAAAACGTCGGCGCCGAGATTTGTCTGGTCGTGTATGGTACCCTTCAGGACCCGTGGGTCGTGCGCTCCTCAATACCGCGCGTTATCGCCTTGGCAGGGCACCAAGTTGTGACGGTGAGTTAGGCGGCCGTCCGTGCCTTATGCGGCGTGGCTGAGACACCCATCTCTCGGATGCAATGCACTGCGGGCACTTACTTGCCTCGTCGGCTACCTCTGAGGATTGCACGAGGTTGCATTGACATGCGAGAGTGAGATTGCTTGCGTGCTAGGCTGTAACAAAGAAATTGTCGCGCAGCAAGCAGCTGCCAGGCACCAGCACAAGTCAAAAGGTGCGGATTGTGTAGGCATTGGCCCCGGGCCGACGGGACAGACCATGCCAATCCGCTACAGAACATGCCACGCTGGGGCGGCTGCTCCTTAGGGAAGCAGCAGCAATCCTGGGTACGGTAGTTACACTGCATGCAGCTGGAAGTCATCCAGGCCGCCCCTCAGCTCGTAGTCCGCAGGTCGTGATACGCGAACTGCCCAAAAGGAAAGTGGGAAAGGAGGAAATGTGGAGTTATGGATAAAGTGGCTGCGCGGCAACAAACATCAGGTCCGCATCGGCATAACGTGCCCATGGCCCGTTGCACCAGTAGCTAAGTTGGTTGCAGAGGGACACGATTTCCTTTCGTAGCGGCCAACCGTCCTTCTAATTTCGCCATCCAGCGACGGGGAAGGGCAGAGAGCGGCAGGGAACGGCCCGGACCAGCACCGCCATGCTGGGCCGCCATGCGGCGGCGCCACGTTACCAGCGGAGAAGGCGCACGGAAATGGCAGGCGACGCTAGCGCAACCTGGTAAATTTCCACGTGTGCTGTACTCAATGACACCGCTGATTCCATTCCATTCCGATAGCTACCGTGGCAGTTGGCACGGGTTGCATAGAGTGGGGTTCAGGGGGAGGCAATACGTTTGCGACGTCGACAGCAACGTCAGCGTGCGCAATCATACACGTGGATACTCTTAGAGTGATCGTAACGAGATATGTGTAATCCGGCCAGGAGGCCAGGACCTGCTGTCCGACACTTATTGCCGTCCATGTCTATGTCGAAGATTGGAGGATAAGTGGTCCAAGTCTCTCAAAGCTTCACATCAAATACCACCGACATACTTTCAATCCTCAATGTCAAATATTGGTGCCTCCAAAGTCTCGCACGGCTAACACACGCGAGCATTTCTGCCAGCTTTGGGGCTCGTGGGTCCCCTACATTATGTCCAGCCCCGGCTGGAAAATGCATATCCAAGGAGGTCCTCCGCCAGGCGCGGTCACGGTGAGAGGAATGTGCCAGCGGTTGTGTTTCTGACCATTCCTGATAGGCCTCCCCTCAACGTTGTGCCAAGCCTCTGTTTTGGGTGCCAAAGCTTACTATTGTGCATACTGCCATGCTGATGCAAATTTTACTGGATTCTGCTGCTCTCCCGAGTTCGGGGTAAATTTACGCGCTGAGAATGTGTGCCCAAACCCGAAAGCTCACAGCTGACCGACTTAGCATACGGTGGCCTTGGCACAAACTTGGCAATGTACTTGACTTAGCCCATTGAACTGCTGGAAGAAGCAACTGACCGTGCGACCCCTTTAACTTCTTCTTTTTGCCGCAGTGTTGTGAGGCCGTGGCTGGGGCATTCCCATGTATTGTTAATGTTTGGCCTGCTGTAGCAGCCCCCGAGACGTGCAATCCCAATGTCAAGGGGGACGGCGACTGCGGATCCGCGTCTTCAGGTCCCACTGCAGACAGCAAGACTCAGGCTTACAGCCAGGCAACCTGCAGCAGCCTAAGCACGTTGTGCGCCCAGCAGAATGAGGAGGGTACGGATACCAGCAGCGCGCGCGCGGGTTCGCTAGAATCAACCGCTGGCACCTGCGCGCCGGGCAGCGTCCTTGACCCACCCTGCGAAACGGTCAGCATTGACGTGCCTGAATCAAAAAGCCCGATGCCGATTTTTCGCAAGCAGACGAGTGGACTTTCAGCAGCGCTTAAGGCCCTGCCGTTCCCCAACTTGGAGAATGGTGCGCGCCTCTCAGTCCGCTTGCCCAATTGTGGCGGCATTACATCAGCAGAAACAAAGCTGGGTGGCGATTCTTTTAGCTCCGCCACGAGGGCAGCACCTTCCCTAGCGCCTGGAGCTCCAGTGCATGGACACGCGCCAAACCTTGCAGCGCGAGATGGCAGCCGTCACGCCTGCGTTAACGATGCTTCAATCCGGCGCAAACCCGGCCTGATGCCGCTGCCGGATGTCGCACACGAGACGGAAGACGGCAGCAACGCAGGAAGCCTCAGCGAGGCCTGGGACTCGCTGCCGTGCTTCTCTCCTTCACTTGTCGATCGCCTCTGGGCCGGCCGCGCCAGCGTTGGCAGCATGAGCCCGCGCTCGCGGCCGCACCGGTTCCACCTGCAGCCGCCGCCGCAGCCTCTTGCCCCCCAGCAGCCGCCGCCGCAGCAGCAGCCGCGCGAGGCCACCAGCAGGAAGCGGTCGCAAAGCGGGCTGCTGCTGCAGCAGCCACAGTGTCTGCTGCAGCGAAAGGACGTTGTGTCCCTGCCGACCGGGTTGGTTTCGGAGGCTTCTGACGCAACAGCAGCCGCGGCCGCCTCGGTAGCAGCGCCAAAATCCGCGGACGTGTCCTCGGACGAACCGGGACACGTCGCCGGTGCATGTGCTCGGGACCAGGTACCCGCCGCCCCAGCCCCAGCCCCAGCCGCGGCCCCGCCAGCCGTCCTCGAGGCCGCCACGGCTGCGGCCTGCGGCGGCCTTCTGACCGGCGGGCCGCTGCTCCTACGGGCTGCGACCGGGTCGCCCGCGTACGACCCCGCCACCGAGCCGGCGCCCCAGCTGCCCTGCATGGCGCTGGTGGCGGCGGCCGCGGCGGCGACGGCGGCGCCGCGGGCTCTGGGCGCTACCTGCGTGGCGGCGGGAGGCGCTGGCGGCGGCGGCGGTGGTGGTGAGGAGCTCGAGTCGTCTCGGGGCTTGGTCTCCAGGCAGCACTCGACCCAGCCGCCACATGCCGCCATTGAGGCGGCTTCTGGCGGCGGCGGCAGTGGTGGTGGTGGTGGTGCTACCGCACTGCCCTCAGCCCTGCCGGGTAGCGGGTCCAGTGCGGAGCGGCTCTCTGAGGGGGGGGAGGGGCACGAGGAGGGGGCTGCTGGTGCTGGTGACGGCGCCGGCGACGCCATCTCCGCAGCTACTGCCGCCAAGGAGCCCAGCCCGTCGGAGGCGGCCGCTGCGGCGGCGCCGGCTGCGGCAGTAGCAGCGATTCTGGGCTGCGACCTGCCTCCGGTGAGGGTGTCGTGCGTCAGCGCAGCGGGGCCGGGGGGGCCAGGCAAGGCAGTAGCAGCAGCGGTCATCGCCTACCAGCAGCAGCAACAGCAGCAGCAGCCAGCGCGGGGCCACACTGATTTTGGTGCCCTGCGAGGGCACGATGCCGCCGCCGTACTGGCCGTCATGGCTAGTACGGCATTCGACGAGCCCCGGGGCCACGTGCACAACGGCCCCCGGATGCCGCTGGGCACCAACAGCCCGCAGTACTCGCAAACACACAACCACGGTCAGCCCGATCTCGGCGCAGCGGCGGCGGAGGGCGCAGGGGACGGAGTCCCGCGCAGGACCGCGGCGCCCTGCTCTCACGACCCGTGGGCCCGCCAGGGCGGTGGCGGCGGCCACAGCCCGTCCGACTCGCCGCTGTCCCAGGCCTCCACCGTGTGGGAGCACCCGCAGGCTCCCGGGCCTTATGCAGTCCGTGAGCTGCACCGGCCCAAGTGGCTGGGCGGCTGCCCGAGCCACGTCAGCCAGTGCAGCCTGGCCACCGCCGGGGGTAGCGACCTGCGCACGCAGTGGTGGGACCTGACGGGCCGCTTCGACGAGGTCGACAACTCCAGCCTGAGGCACCACCTGTTCCCCTTTGAGCTCCGCACCGGCTCCGGCAGGCGCCGCGGCGCGGGCAGCTGGTGGCAGTGGTGGACGACCGCGCGGTGAGGCGCGGTGCCAGGCCGCGTTGCGGCCGCTGCTGCTCCCGGCCAGAGAGGCAGTCCGGCGGCTGTTGTACCATCCGCCGCCGCTGCGATGTCGTACCGCGGCTTCTGCGGCGGCGGCAGATTGGGACTCAGCTGTGGCTTGCCTTCCGCCAGCGGAGTGCCTTCTCTGGCTTCGCGTGTGTGTTTTAAGTATGTGTTTGAAGTATGTGTGTGCGTCTTCGGTTAGCGGTGGGAGGCAAGGTATATACGGTGATGGGGTGAGAGGCCCCGTGCGGCGGTGGGTGGCGGGCGCGAGCGCGAACGTTGTTGGCTGTGACGCGACGCTCCGGGGTGGGTCGGGTGCCGCGAGCAGCGGGCACATTGCGGCAATAGTTACTACTTTTTGTGAATTGGATTGGGTTGGGTTGGTTTCTTTGGGACGCGCTCCTGGGAGCGATGCAGATCGTCCCGAATCGCTTCCCACCGCACCAGCTGGGGCGAAGGGCCGCTGGCCGCGTCTCCCTAGTCAGCTGGGGCCGCACGAGGGCTAGGGCTGGGCCAGGTTAAGCAGGGTTGGGTAGGGGTGTTTACTGAATGACTCTAGGGCGAGGGGCGCGTGCTTCGGAGCACGCCGCGTCCGGGCCAGGGGGCGGGCGTGCTTGTCTGCGGCCTGCGCCCGGCGTTCGTCCTCGGAGGGGCCCCCTCGCCTCGACGCACGAACTCGCAGGTCGTGAGGAGGTTCGCTCTTTTTGGTCTCCGACCTCTTTTACTCGGCACGGCTGCGCGCACGGAGCCGCGGGCTCTCACGTCACCTCGCTGTTTGTGTTGTTGGTTGCAGCGGTTGCAGCGGTTGCAGCGGTTGCAGCGGTTGCGCGTTTAGTCGTTTGCACTCCTCCGGCAGCACCGAACGAAGAACTGCGCACATCAGGCGCGCGTCTCAGTGAATGAATGCCTCTCTGCCCGGCTGCCCCGCTGCACCGCCTTTTTGTCTCGTGTGATCTGACGGTCTGACTTGACGTGATGGGCGGAGCCAGCACTCTGGTCGGGTCGGGTCGAGGCTCCCCAGACGTGCGGCATTCCGGATGTGCATGTGTGGTGGCCTGGGTGCGCCAGGGAGGGCGCGTGCCGTGCCGCGCTGTGCTAAGCTGCGCCCCCGTGGTGGTCTACACCCTGGTTGGCGGCAGTCCTCGGCCCTCGAATCTCCTCCTGTCCGCTCGCATGGGCTACAACTGACTAACGGAGCGAGGAACGAGGAAGGGCCCTCTGTCTGCGGTTCGTGTGTCGTACGACGCCCGACGAGCGCAGCGGTCGTTGCTGGCCCGCCGGTTGCAGGTTCTGGCAGGGGCGCGGTGCGTGCCGGGGGAGGGGGGGGCGCGTGAGGCGCTGCGTACGGCTGTTGTCCGTCGTGCTCAAGCAGGCGGCAATGATTTTGGAATACTCGGGACGCTGACCTCCACATCGCATAATGCTGAAAGTTTTTTCTGTCATCTCTCGCCTCTAGGGCTTTGAATACATAAGCCTTCCCGCGTCCGCGGCGCGGCAGTAGCTCGGTTTCGTCGTGTCGTACCGTGGTTGTGTAGGCGCCGTACGGCTGCCATGCGGTGGCAGGAGCGGGCAGCACGCCTCGGGCGGCACCCGTCGTCCCGCTGTTGTGGCGGCAAGGACGCCCTTGAGTTTTGCTTTTGAACCAGGTGTTCAGTTTTTCGGATTAGAGTATTTAATATTGTTAGGTCCGGCGGCGTTAACGCCGCGGTTCGGTGGCGGTGGGACGTAGGCGTGTAGCGTTCAGTCAAGGAGAGATAAAAAGTCGTCAGCCAGGCGACGTCGTAAAAGGGGGGTGTCCCGTTTGTGCACCGGCGCCCTGAAGGCAAAGCATACATACCGCGCGGTATGTTATGAACTAAAAAAAAGGTTTTCTTTTTTGCAGAGGTCCATTGCAGGGCAGCAGCGGTGGTGGTGGTAGTGCTGGTGGGTGGTCGGGGGGGTGGTTCGTACCCTGCGTCAGGGTCCCCCCCGTTGCCCTCCCTCCCCCTGTTATGCTGTTCTCGCGGTTTCCTGGCTGGTGCTGCTGGGTTCTCGCGGGTTCCTTGCTAGTGGGGCAGGGGGGCAGTTCTTGTGGACCGCTTCCTGTGCGCACGTATTGTCGCGCGCAGGACTGCATTGTTGGTGGGTGTCGTGCTGGGGGGTCGGCAGCTAGTGGGGAGGAGCGGCTGCTCACTAGGTCACGGTAGGTCGCGCAACACCGGCAGGGCGCAGCGGCCGGAGTCCCTGTGTTCTTCTTTTCGGCTTTGGTGTGGATTCTTGTTTCGTGGATGCGGCCGGTCCAGTCCGTCCGTCATGCCGCTTGTTGAGTTGGGCGGGCCGGACGTCCTGCACCCTTTGTAGGTCGGTGAGGCTGATGAGGCGTTTTGCTCGTTTCGCTAATGCTGTGGTGAACAGAAAATGGATTCTTTTAGACTCGTCGTCGTACGGGTTAGTTGAGGAAACAGATTCGCGTCAGGCTGCCGCCGTTTGTATTGTGCCTTCAAGGAAGAAAAGAAACTCTCTACTACCCGTATTACGGTACTCAGCGCTGGTGTCGGTCAGCGCCCCTCGGGGAGTCATCTGCCTGCCTTGCACACCGCCTTCAGTGTAAGACCTTTGATGCCCCTACCTTGCCGCCGTCCTATCCATCCATTTTCCCACATTCCTTCCACTGCCCTGATTAGTAAACGCGCCAGAGCCCCGTCAGCGCACCACTCCCCTCGTCATCGGTCTCCTAACAGCCACGGACGGCTTCACAGCCCCCTACCCCACGTGCGGCTTAGTGCCGCATGCCGGGTTCTTCCGCCGAGGTCTTCAGACATCACCGGCCCGAACCCAGAAGGCTTGCATCTGGAATACCGCAGTAGCATAGTGCGCCACCCCGCGTGCAGGAGTACATCAGCTCCGCCCTCTCGCAATTTTGCCCTGTGGGTCTTCCCGATGAGGACACCAGAGTGTTGCGCTGGTGGGTAGCATGGTGGGTAGCTTACACCAAGAGGCCTCCAGCCGAGCGCCGGGTTTCCTTCGTGGTGGCCCCACGGCACACACTGCTGCCGAGGGCTCCTTGATGCCTTGCTGCCTTACAGTCCACCGCTCAGGTCGCGAGCACTCGCATGCGACGGACCACCAGCAGGCGGGGGACGTCCCACCTAGTCGGGCCGCGCCTAGCCAGTGCCGACCCACGAGCTATCCTCACCCCCCTGCGCTCCTTGGGCCGCCCCCACACGGCCTCGTCGCGGGGCTACCGCCATCACACCCCCTCCACTCCCTGGATGCGCGCCGACCCCTAATTGCGCGTGAGGTTTAGGGGGCCTATACCTCGGTTTACCTTCGTGCCGCGCCTCTCCGCTGGACCACCACCTTCACCGCCCTCAGTTTGTCGGCCGTGGATTCGCGGATTCTCATATAAAACCCCCCTTCGTGCAGGTCTTCCTTTCCTTTCACGACTGAAACAATCCATCGACCATCATCCCCTCAGCGGCACGTACGGCATCGGCGCCGTACCATCTTACTCCTCCCGGCCACCACCCCTGTCCGTCCCCCGGCCAAGCACTTGGTCGCCTCGCATGCAGGCACACGCCACACCGCCAACGCAATCAACGACAGGCCACCTCCTAAACTCCTCTCAACGTTTCGGGTTCGGACGGGACGCTTTGCTTGTCTCCACCAAGCTGCGGTACCGGTACCCCCTGAGCTTCTGTATATATCAAGTGCATACCACACCCCTCTGCCTGGCCCCTATTTGCGGACACGGGCTACTACCCTCGGCGGCTCAGCACTCGCCCCCCCATCCGGGTGGCGCACCCATCCGCGCCACATCGCCCACCAGCCGCCGCCCAGCAGCCACCCAGCGCCCAAAGGCTGCGAACGCGGCGCACCTCGCAGGCCCAGCTGCGCGGTCCCACACGTACGCCACGCGGGGCCCCCCCAACAACACAACGCGCGCAGTGCGCTGCGGGGTGCGCGACCCCGGCCCTCGACCCGATCCGACCTGCCCCCTCCTCCTCCGCCTCCTCCTTCGCCTGATCAGCGGCACACCGTCGGTGTCCCAGTGTGAGGGCCTGTCCCCTGTCGTACAGTCGGGGGGCTCACAGCCCCAGCGGGCGCCTCCTGGACAAAGCCGGTGTGGTGCCCCGGCGGCCCCCGGGCGCACCCACACCGCCCAGACCGGGGGTGGCGATGGCGTCGCGCTCGCGGCTCCGCTGCGCGTCCACCCTGGAGCGTACGGCGGCCTGTACGGCGGCGTGACGACGGGACAAGAGGGTCAAGCACGGACGTCACGGGCAGGAGGGAGGGCGCGAGGCGGTTGGGGTTGCTGGGGTTGCTGTTGCGGGTGGTTTTCTTTCTTCTAGGGTGCGCGATGCGATGGCTGATCGGGGGGGGGGGGCGGTCATCGGGATGGCGCGGTGGAAGCAGCGGGTGACAGGGCGGGAATGAGAGGGGTGGAGTCCGGTGGTGGTGGTGGTGGTGGAGTGTTGTTGTTGTTGTTGTTGTTGGTGGTGGTGGTGGAAGCTCAGCTGACGTGCGAATAGAGAGACCAGCACCTCATCCCCGGCACCCTCATGCAGCCGACGAGGCCAGCACCTCCCCCCCACTGTCCCCCCAGCGTGCGTGCGCGAGCCGCGGCCGCACCTCCTCCTCCGCCTTCTTGGCCACCGACGCCGCCATCTCCGCCGCCATGGCCTCCTTGTCGGCCTTCTGCTTGCGCTTGGACTCCAGCAGGCTGCCGCCGACCTCCTGCGGGGCGAGCAGGGCGAAAGCGGGAGGCCCGGGGGGGTGTTTAAAAACCGTTTTACGCAACGGGACAGGATAGTTGGCGCATGGTCGTCGGATACCAATTTTGTGGCCGGGGGGAGGGGGGAGGAAGGAGGGGTTTCAAAAAGAACCCCGGGGAGGGGAGGTCCAAGGGTTTGGGCATTTGAGGGTGATGATGATGAGGGTAGTGCAGATTCATCCTCAGGGGTTGGGTTGGGAGGTGTGCGCGTTTGCTACTTTGCAGAGCAAGGGGGGTGGAGCGAGGCAGGGGAGGCGCCCGGGAGCAACGCGGCCCTGCACTCCAGAGGGTGCGTTGAGGACGGGATGGGATGGCAGCCGACTTGCTTTTCCCTGCCCGCCCCGCCCGCCAGCCGCCCACCTTGACGCTGAAGAACATAGGGCCCAGCTCCGCCAGCCACTCGGGCTCCACTGCTGTGACGCACTGGGGTGCGGCGGCGGTAGCAGCAGACCGGCAAGGAGGGGGTGAGAGACGAGCAGGGGGAGGAGGGAGTGATGAGAAGGGCAAGGGTCGAGTGGCGAGAAAGGCAAGGGTCGAGTGGCGAGAAGGGCAAGGGTCGAGTGGCGAGAAGGGGAAGGGTCGAGTGGCGAGAAGGGGAAGGGGTGCGTGGCGAGCAGGGACAAGGGGCCGGGAGTTCCCGTCAGAGGCGCAGTTTCCATCCGGGGCCATCACACCGGAGGGGGCCGAACGACATGGGAACGCACAGGAGGGGGCGCGGCAGTGGTCCACCAGTCCCTGCACCCGCGGAAGGGCGGCAGCAAGCGCACGCAGCGCAGAACAGGCGACTCCGCGGGCGGGGCAGCGTACCCCCCGCCTCCCCCTCCGCAACTCGCAGCACCCGCCAAGCCCTGAAGCCGCTCTCCTCCCCCCCACCTGCATGTACTCCTTGGTGGTGAACACCAGCTCGTGGTACACGATGTAGTCGGGGGTGTAACCCAGACCGTACAGCGCGGAACTGCACGGAGGAGCGGGAGAGGGGGGTCGGTCAGGACAGGCGACGACCCAGGACAAAACACCCCATGCAACCCCGGCTAGCTCCATCCCCACCCCCACACACGGTCGCGTTACCGGTTCTTTTATTGTAACCCCCCACAGGGTCTCCTGTGTCGCTTCATCGGGTTCCCCCTCGCCCCCACCTTCCTCGCAATGCCCCCACGTTTTCCGTGGCGTTTTCGCGCCTTACCGGTAGCGCCTAAAACACATACACCCACACACCCCTCCACAACGAGAGACCCCCCAACAGCCCCACCTGGGGTGCAGGTGGCAGGGCATGCCTGTACGGCAGTTGACGTACTCGCCCACCGACTTGAACTTCCCGGCGTTCTGAACACGTCCAGGGAGGGGACGTGCGGCGGGGCAAGGGGGGGGGGTGAGAGGAAAGGGGCAAGGGGGGCGAAGGTGAGGGCACATGGCCGGTGGGGCACATGGTGGCGACCAGCAGCGGGCGTCCGCGGCGGCGTCGCACAGCGGTCCGACAGCTTGCCTGGTCAGGCAACATCCAGCCACCCACCCACCCACCCACCCACCCACCCACCCACCCACCCACCCACCCACCCACCCACCCACCCACCCACCCACCCACCCACCCACCCACCCACCCACCCACCCACCCAGCCAGCCAGCCAGCCAGCCAGCCAGCCAGCCAGCCAGCCAGCCAGCCAGCCAGCCAGCCAGCCAGCCAGCCAGCCAGCCAGCCAGCCAGCCAGCCAGCCACCAGGCATTCATTTCCACCCTTCCCCCCGATCCTGCATCGGCACTGGCATTAGCACCAGCGCCATCCCGGTCGCCCCTCCCCCTTCACACACACTCCCCCACCGCGCCCTCTCTTCCCTTCACCCATCCGCCCCCACGGGGCTCCCCCTCCCCCACCCACCCACCTGGAAGTACGCGGAGCAGATGGCCTTCCGCACGGTGTCCCAGTCCCCTCCCACGCTGGTGATGGACAGGCCGCACTGGAGGGGGGTTGTTGGGGGGCCGCGAGGAGACCCGGTTGCACGGGGAGGGGCCAGCGGGGTAAGCGGCGGGGGCATACAGGTAGGGGGGCGTTGACTTGAGCTGCACATGCCGAAGAGGTCGACGGTCCCTCGTAAGATCCCGCTCCCTCCCCCCTCCCTTTTTTATGCCACTCCCCCTTCCCTTCTCCCCCCTCTCCCTCCCTAGCACTCAGCTTCCTCGTACACCGGCTTTCCTCACGCTGCCCCCGCACCCCCCTCCAGCTCCCCCCTCCGGCTCCCCCCTCCAGCTCCCCCCTCCGGCTCCCCCCTCCAGCTCACCCCTCCGGCTCCCCCCTCCGGCTCCCCCCTCCGGCTCCCCCCTCCAGCTCCCCCCTCCGGCTCCCCCTCCTGCCCACCTGCGTCATGATGTCCGCAAGCTGCTGCCGAACCTCCTTGGCCTTCCTGAGGCCCTTGACCTGCAGGAAGTGCCGCTCGCACCAGTCACCCCTGGGAGGAGGGGGAGGATGGGAAGGGGAGGAGGGGGAGGGGAGGGGGAGCGGAAGGGGGCAGGAACGAAAATGAAGATGGTGGTGAGAGGGCGCCAATCAACACCCCCGGAGAAGGGGGAGAGGGAGGAGATGAGGCGAACGCGCAGGTGCCTGCTCCCCCCCCCCGCCTCCGCTCCTTCTCCTTGCCGCGCCGCTCCGTTGGACCATCACCTTCACCACCCTCGGTTTGTCGGCCGTGGATTCGCGGATTTTCTTATACCCCCCCCCCCCGACTGGGCCCCAGCAATAACTGAGGTCGGCCCCTTTCCTCTCATGCCCCACCCCCCGCCAGACCCCCCCCGCCTACCACGTCGAGTAACCGGTTACCGGTATATTTTGTACCCCCCCCCTTCCGGGCACACGGGTTTTCCTTGCAACCCCCCCAGCCTACCTGTACCCGTTGTTCTTCCACTGGTTGTACACGTGCAGCAGCGTGAGGTGGTCGGACTCCGGCACGAAGAACTTCTCGCGGGCGGCGTCGCTCTCCTCCGCCCGGTCGGGGGGCCGGAAGAACACGGGGGGCACCGAGAGCATGGACACCACCGTGAGGACCTGGGGGCCGGGGGGAGCGGCGGGGCAGGAGGGAGGGAGGGAGTTGTGAGGCGGGGGCGCGGCAGGGGGGGGGTGACCCGTGGGTCGGCTGGGCGGGCCGGATGGGGGGGAAGGGGACCGGTGCGAGGCGCGCTCTCGCCGCTGCTGGTCCTGGTTGTGGGGCTGCTCCTCGGGCAGACCTGATCCTCGCGTGCAGTTGCGTGTGAAAGCGACCCCACCTCTGCACCTCCGTGGCGGGGTTGCGAGGAAAACCCGTGTACGAGGAAGACCCGTGTACGAAGGAAAAACGAGAGGGGACGGCGAGGGGGCGCATCAACCACCACCTCCCATCCCATCGCCACGCGCGCCCACGCCCTGCCTCGGCCTCCCCCCCCAACCCCCTTGCCGCCTCACCCACTCCCCTTGCTTTCTTCCCGGCCCCCCTTGCCTCCCCTCTCCCCACCCCAAACCGGCATGCATCTCGCAACGCCTGCTCTAAACGGTTTTGGTTTTTCTCGCATCCACGGGTCTTCCTCGAAACCCCAAACCGGGGTGTCCCCAAGCACCGTAGCGCGTGGTCCCACGCCGCCGCCGGCTCCTGCCCCTCCCGCCCACCTCGTTGCTGCAGCCCAGCTGCGCCCCCATGAGCAGCATCTTGGCTAGCGGGGGGTCCAGGGGGAACTCAACCATCTGGCGACCCAGGGGGGTGAGCCCGCCTGGGGGGCAGAGTGGTGTGTATGGCGGGAGGGGGGGGAGAGGTTATAAAAGAAATCCGCGAATGGCGGGGGGGAGGGAGGGGAGATTGAGCGGGAGGGGGCAGAGGGTGTGTATGGCGAGGGGGGGAGGGGGTTAGAGCGGGTTTCGGGGGTCGAGGCATCGGTCGAGGCATCAGTGGAGGCGCCAGCTCCCAGGGGTGCGCCGCAGCACGGAGCTCCGCGATCCCACGGGTCGGGTGCGCTGGTGGCGGCGGCCAAGGGTGGCGGAACGCAGCGGCAGACGTCGCTCCCCCTCCCCACCCTCAGCTGCGGCCCGCTCACATTGCTCACATTGCTCACATTGCTCACATTGCTCACATTGCTCACATTGCTCACATTGCTCACATTGCTCACATTGAGAGCTCCCCAACCCCTACGGCAAGCCAGTGTCCCGGCCCCACCCCCCCTCCTGCTCCGTGCTCACCCGTGTTATCCAGCGCCCCCAGCACCCACAGGTTGTACATCGAGTTGACGATGTTGTCCCGGGGGGGCGGGTCCATGAACCCGAACTCGAGCAGGTCGTTGACCTGGGGTTTGCGGGGTCGGGGCGGGACGAGCGGAGGACGGGGTGCTTAGGTGCACTCGGTAGGGTATTGAGGAAACAAACCCGTGGGTGGGCACGCCCGGGGGGGGGAGAAGGGAAGGTGTGACGGCAGAGCGCAGGTGCGGTCCAGCTACAGCCGTGCCATATAAGCCCAGACCGCGAGACGTACTGTCGTACAACCGCCGCCGTACCTTGAGGCTCTTGAGCAGGAGCACCACGCAGGCGAGGTTGGTCCGCTGGATCTCGGGCACGTTCATGGACAGCATCTCGTGCCTGATGAGCGGAGGGGGCCGCAGCAGAGGGGGTTTACAATTCTTTCCCACCCCCCCCGCCCGCCGCCGGGTTTCCTCTTCCCCCCGCCCCACCGTCGGGGTTCAGGGCCCCAACCCCCCGCCCCGCTACCAACGGTTTTCACGCCACCCGCCCCGCTGCCGGGTTTTCTCTCCCACCCCCCAGCCCGCTGCCGGGTTTTCTTCCCCACCCCCCCGCCCGCTGCCGGGTTCTTTCCCACCCCCCCGCCCCGCCGCCGGGTTTTCTTTCCCACCCCCCCGGCCCGCCGTCCTGCCGGGGCCCCCCACCTGAACGCGCTCTCCGTGAACAGGCGGTAGCAGGTGCCCGGCCCCGTGCGCCCCGCCCGGCCCGAGCGCTGCCCCGCCGCCGCTTGGCTGATGGGGAACACCTGCAGCGCGTCCATACCCATCTTGGGGTTGTAAACCTGCAGGAGGGCGGGGAAGGGGTGTAGGAGAGGAGTGAAGCAGGGGGGACAGGAGGGGGGTGGGAGTGAAGCAGGGGGGGCAGGAGGGGGGGCAGGGAGGATAGGGCGTTTGAGCGCTCAGCGCCTGTGGGCGGGCCGGACCGTGAGGGAATGGGCGACTGGGGGAAGACACGAGTAGCAGGGGAGGGCGTGGGAACGGCTGGGCCCTTGTAGGGTTTGTGGTGGTGCAGTGACCTTCCCTCAGCTTCCTATTACACGGGCTGTCCTTACAACCCCCCTCGCCTCCCAAGCCTCCGGGGTTCCTTCCCGGCCCCCCCCTACACCCGTCCCCCCCATCCTTCACCGCCCTCGGTGTGCCGGCCGTGGATTCGCGGATTCTCTTGCAAAACCCCCATCCTCATCCCCTCCGGCCCCCACCTTCATCTTGACGTATCCCGTGTCGATGACGTACAAGATGCCGTCCACCGTGAGGGAGGTCTCCGCAATGTTGGTGGACACGATGCACTTGCGAACACCCTCGGCGGCCTTGTCGAAGATCTTGGCCTGGGGGGGGGGAGGAGGGTGTTGCAAGCGGAGGTGCGGGATGTCGGTTCCGGGGTTGAGTACGTCGTTTGTGTGGGTGCTGCTGCTGCTGCTGCTGCTGCTGCAGCTGCAGCTGCAGCTGCTGCTGCAGTTGCTGCAGTTGCTGCAGTTGCTGCAGTTGCTGCAGTTGCTGCAGTTGCTGCAGTTGCTGCAGCTGCTGCAGTTGCTGCTGCAGTTGCTGCAGTTGCTGCAGTTGCTGCAGTTGCTGCAGTTGCTGCAGTTGCTGCAGTTGCTGCAGCTGCTGCAGTTGCTGCTGCTGCTGCTGCTGCTGCTGCTGCAGTTGCTGCAGTTGCTGCAGTTGCTGCTGCTGCTGCAGTTGCTGCTGCTGCTGCAGTTGCTGCTGCTGCTGCAGCTGCTGCAGCTACTGCTGCATTGGGGGCTGGAAATCCAGGACGTGGGTTGTGCCTCGGCAGGGATCATTCCCTCATCAGCGGTCAGCGCAGCAAGGAGAGGGGAGGACAGGTGGAGCCTCCGTCCCGGCCCGCACAACCCAAATCGACTGTGCAACGGAGCTGCCAGGCAAGAAGCTGTTCCCTCTCCTGCCTGGCTGGAGCGAGGGAGGGCAGCTTGGTTCCTCCCTTCCACCCCCGCCCGGGGTCCCGCGCCTCTTAGACTGACACCCCCACCCCCACCGATTTCCTCTCATACCCTCCCCCCACCTGCCGACCCACGGGTCTCCTCTCATGCCCTCCCCCCACCTGCTGACCCACGGGTCTCCTCTCATGCCCTCCCCCCACCTGCCGACCCACGGGTCTCCTCCCATACCCTCCCCCCACCTGCCGACCCACGGGTCTCCTCTCATGCCCTCCCCCCACCTGCCGACCCACGGGTCTCCTCCCATACCCTTCCCCCCACCTGCCGACCCACGGGTCTCCTCCCATACCCTTCCCCCCACCTGCCGACCCACGGGTCTCCTCCCATACCCTTCCCCCCACCTGCCGACCCACGGGTCTCCTCCCATACCCTCCCCCCACCTGCAGGTCCGATGGCAGCTGGCTGTAGATGGGCAGGATGAGCAGCTCCGCGATTTCGCTGCCGTTCGAGCGCATGTGCTCCAGCCTCTCAGCCAGGCTGAAGCAGGTGGCCTCGATCTCCTCCTGGCCTGCAGGGGGGGGCGGTACAGAAACGAACCGGTTACTCGACATGGGAATTGTAGTTGGTGCATAGGGGGGGGGGGGAACCCGTAGGTCGGCACTGATGGGTAAAATCGAGGGCCACTAGGGGGGGGGCGGGTGTCCAGGGGGGGGAGGCAGAAGGCGCAGCGGGGGGAGGGCGGACAGCGGCGCAAGAGGGTACGGCTACGCGGAGGGCGCCCGTGTTCCGACCCGTGGGTCGCACCCACCCGTCATGAAGATGAGGATGTCACCGGGGCCGTCGCGCAGGTGGATGGTGATGGCCTGGGGGGTGGGGGTGGGGGGCATAAAAAACCGTTGACGCGAAAAGGACAGGACAGCTGGCGCATGGTCGTCAGACACCTAGTTTGTGGGGGATGGCGGGTACAAAAAGAGGACCGGCGTCGGTGCAGTCCTGGGAAGGAAGGCGACGGCGGCCTAGGGGGGTGGGGTCTCACAACGCAGGGCGCCAGTTGCGTGAGGTTAGAAGCCCGTGCGGCAAGTACAGCGGTGGTGCAGTCTTGGGCGACCAAGCAAGCTCCCTCCAACCCCCCCCCCAAGCACCCCCTCTCCCAAGCACTCCTCCCAAACGTATGTCCTAAACGGTATATTCCTTCGTACACGGTTTTCCCTTTCAACCCCCCCAAGCACCCCTCCCCTCCCAAGCCGAATGAAATATCACCTCAAGCAAAGCATAGCGAAATCATAAAGACGTTTCGAGCCGAAAGCGCGAAGATGCCCCCCCAAGCCCCCAAGCCCCCCCAAGCCCCCCAAGCCCCCCCCCAAAGGCCCCCCCCCTCAAGCCCCCCCCCACCTGCTTCACCGCCGCCTCCACGTAGTCCTCCTGGGCGGTGCGGCTCCACAGGATGTCCACCGGGAAGGTGCGGCCTGGGGGGGGAGGGGGGGAGCAGGAGTTTGAGGAGGCGGTGGGCAGTGAACTGGGGGGCAGGGACAGGGGTCAGTCACGGCAAGATTTGGCGAGGTGCGCGATGTCGTGACATCAGCCACCGACGGCCAATCGGAGGCCGGGTGAGGTCGTGGGAGGGGTGGGTAGGTGGGGAAGGGTGGGGTGGGCTGAGGCGCACTGCAGAGGGCCCACAATCTTTAAGGGGTGAAGCACTTCCCGCTTCCCACTTCCCGCTTCCCACTTCCCCCTTCCCGCTTCCCACTTCCCGCTGCTGCGTGAGGTTGTGGGCCCCAGCTGGTTCTCCCTACCCACCTGGGATGGTGAAGACCGGCACGGAACCGAAGAAGTCTGAGAACTTCTGGGCGTCGAGGGTGGCGGAGGTGACGATGAGTTTGAAATCGCGCCTGAGGGGGGGGGCGGAGGCGGGCAAGCGAGGGGAGCAGGGAGGGGGAGAGAGAGGGGCAGGTAAGGGAGGAGCAGGTAAGTAAGGGGCAGGTATGGGAAGAGAGAGACGTGCGCTGCAAGGAGGCGGGATGACAGCGGCCAGATGACTGGTACATGTGGTCCGGCCGTGGTGGTTGCTAGGAAGATGAGGAGGCGAGGAGGAGCGAAACCTTGCCTGCGTCCCTGCCCCTGCTGTCCCCCTCTCCCCCACGCCTCAACCCTCCCCGCCCCAACCCACCTCCTGGCCACCACCCTCTTGAGGATCCCGAACAGCACGTCCGTGTTGAGCGACCGCTCGTGCGCCTCGTCCATGACCACCACACTGTAGTTGTCCACATCCTCATTGATCTGCGGGGGGGGCGAGGAGGCGGGGGAGGAGGCGGGGACAGTGAGGCCGTGACGGGCTTGACGGCCAGTTTGCGGCGCGAAGTGACACGAATACGGTAGTTGATGCGGCGCGAAGTGACACGAATACGGTAGTTGATGCGGCGCGAAGTGACACGAATACGGTAGTTGATGCCGGCACAAGTGTATGACGAACGCCCCCATCGCCCCCCTGCAGCGTCCAGCACGGCACACGACAGGCAGCAGCAGCAGCAGCAGCAGCAGCAGGAGCAGCCAGCGCAGATGTGCCCGCCCGTGGTGCCACCACGCCAGGCGGCGGAAACCCCCCTCCCCCTCCCCCTCCCCCCGCCCCCTCCTAACCCACCAGCGTCTCACGCAGCAGCACCCCGTCCGTCATGTACTTGATCATGGTCTTGGCGGAGGTGCAGTCCTCGAAGCGGATGGAGTAGCCCACCTGGGGGAGGGGGGCAGGCGGGCGGGCGACGAGCAAGGGGGGAAAGACAGGGTCAACTGACGGGGGAGAAAAGGTACCAGGGGGCGGGGGAGGCGAGGGGAACATCCGCTGCCACCGCGCGGCAACTCCCTCCCCTGCCCTCGTCTTCGGTTCCCATTTCTTCTCCCCCCTACCAACGGTTTTACTTTTCAATGCCGACCCAACAGTTTCCTCTCATATACCCTCCCCCGGCTTACGGCTCAAAACCCCTGGTCTCACCTCTGCCCCCAGCTCCACACCCATCTCCTCGCTGACTCGCTTGGCCACCGACATCGCCGCAACACGGCGGGGCTGGGTGCAGCCTGGGGGGGGGTGCGTGGTGTGTTTCGGAGTCAGCGGGTGGGGAACGGCGGTTGCCGCGGGGGAGGGGGCCCGAAGGGGGGGAACCGAGAGGCCGAACAACAACAGCCCCCCGCCAGCCCAGCCCCCCGCCAGCCCAGCCCAGCCCAGCCTCAGCCCAGCCTAGCCCCCAGCCAGCCCAGCAGCCCAGCCGCTGCCTGATCGTCCCACCGCTCACCGATGATGCCGTTCTTGGTGTAGCCGTCCTCATGCAGGTACTGAGTCATCTGGGTGGTCTTGCCGCTGCCGGTCTCACCCACCACCACCACGATCTGGTTCTCGCGAATGATCTGGAAGCAGGCGGCGACGGGGGGGTTTGATAGAGAATCCGCGAATCCACGGCCGACGAACCGAGGGGGCGACGGGGGGGGAGGGGAGGGGCGAGAGTCGGGAAGTGGCAGGTGGCAGCGTGGGGGAGGGCAGGACGTGGGAGGGGAGCAGCAAGGGGGGAGGTGTACCGTGCAACGGCGCTCGTCCATCCACGTGCACACAGTCTGTGTGCGAGAAGGAAAGTGTCGTACCTGCAGCAGGTCGTCCCGCACGCCGTACACTGGGAGCGAGCGGCGCTGCTGCTCCAGGGTCTTGTTGCGGCTGAAGTCGCTGGCGGCCTGGTTCTTCTTCAGGTGGGTCCTGGGGTGGGGGAATTAAGGAGGAGCCGCAAGGAAAGGGAGATTCAGTGGCTGGATTCAGACCAGCCGGCAGGTAAGCGCCGGGGACCGATACAGCGGCCTGCCGCACCTCGGTACACAGCACCCGCTGGGTAGAGGCCGCTCCCAGCTCCCCCCGCCCCTCTCGACCCGCCTCCCCCCCGCCCAGGTCCTCTCAGCCCCCCCCGTGTAAGTGGTTTTTATGCCCCCCCCCGGGTTTTTACAACCCCCCCCCCGGGGTCCTCCCGGTCCCCCCCCAACTACCCCCCCCCGCTCACTTGAACTGGCTGGCCGCCTTGTAGTCGCTCTCGTCCTTGTCCTCCTCCACCCGCTGCGCCTCCGCCTCCGCCGCCACCGCCGCCTCCTCGTTGGTGAGGCCCGTGATCTGAGCCATCTTGGAGCCTGGGGGGGGGGGGCATAGAAATCGGTTACGCGTTGGGGGGTGATGGCATAGAAACCGTTTACGCGACGTGACAGGATAGTTGGCGCATGGTCGTCGGACACCGATTTTGGGGGAGGGCGGGGTTGGGTGCGGTGGCAGGTGCGGCGCGGTCAGAGCAATGCGCTGCTGAGACGGTGTACGTGAGGGCTTCAGGTTTACCCAGCCAGGGTTCAGCCCCATCCCCGAACGCCATGCGATGCGATACTTCCCAGGCAGGGCACCCCCACACGCGCTGCGGGACCGCAGCTGGTAAAGCACTTCTGGTCTAGCCTGTTACCGCGTTTAGCCTGTTGCAGCGTTTAGCCTGTAGCAAGGTTTAGTCATGCAACACCAACTGCGGCGACTTCGCCGCGCAACGCACAGCCGGTTGCCCCCCTCCCCCCCGGGCGCCCTGAGACCCACCCGCCACCTCCCAGAACCGCTGCCGGCTCTTGTTCTGCTCCTTCTTCTCGCGGACCTGCGGGCGGGCGGGAGGAGCGGAGGGCGAGGGGGGCGGGAAGGGAAGGCGGGGGGGGGTATGGGGGGGGCGGGAAGGGGGGATAACGCGGCGCTCAGCGCATGCAAGCGCCTTCGTCAGGAGGCAACTGCTTTGCCGGGGGCTACGGCGGATGGCGGGATGGCGGGCGGATGCCGTACGCCTCCCTCACGTCCAGTTGTTCTCCGCGGCCTGCCTGGCGGCTGAGTTCGATCCTACCAGCACAACAACCAGCATAACAACCAGCATGACAACCAGCATAGCTAGCACTCCCGCGCTGCCGAGCCCGCCCCCTCTTGCCGAGCCCCCCCTGCCAGCGGTGAGCCCCCCCTGCCAGCGGCGAGCCCCTCCCGCCCTTCCTCCCCCGCGCACCTGCTTGACCAGGCCGGACCCCTTGCGGGCGATGACCGCCATGTCGGACGTGGGGTCCTTGAGGGGCAGCACGATGTCAGCCTGGGGGATAGGGGCGCGGAAGGGGGGGTCCCACAGGGGTACAGAAGAGGGGGGACGAGAGGGCACAAGGGTTTGGGACGGTGTGCTGCTGAACGAGGTGCTGAACGGGCGTGCCTCAGGCGGGGTTACGGGAGAGGGCCCCGTGTCTCGACCGAGGCCAAGCATGCAGGGAGGCCCACGCAGGTGCTTCCACACGCCCGCCCACTTGGTCGCCTCTGCTGAGATCGTACCGAGTAAAGCGTGTACCGCATCCAACGGCACCCAACGGTGCCTCAGTCGGTGCTGCCCCCACTGCGGGGGCCACCCCACCCACAGCCGCTCTCCACCTACCCATGAACCAACACGCCTCCGGGCGCCCCGCTATCCCCAAAACCCCAAACAGCGCTTCCCCCCCCGGCCAGCCAGCCCCCTTCCCACCCGGCCCGCCCGCCCCCCTTCCCCCGGCCAGCCCCCGCGCCCGCCCCCACCTGCTTGTTGTTGACGACCTGCCCCTGCAGGAAGGGCGGCTTGGTGTCGTGCACCAGCAGCATCACGCGAGCCTCATCCTCGTCGTTGAACTCCAGAGACACCTGGTGGTGGTGGGGGGGGGAGAAACGCGTGCGGGAGGCGTCGGTCGACCAAAGCAAATGGGGCGCCACACAGCGACGACCGGTGGTGTGTGTGTCCGGAGGGCCGCGCAGAGTGCTCTTGTAAGTGGTGGTGGTGGTGGTGGTGGTGGTGGTGGTGGTGGCGGTGGCGGTGGTGGTGGTGGTGGTGGTGGTGGTGGCGGTGGTGGCGGTGGTGGTGGTGGTGGTGGTGGCGGTGGTGGTGGTGGCGGTGGTGGCGGTGGTGGTGGTGGCGGTGGTGGTGGTGGTGGTGGTGGTGGTGGCGGTGGTGGTGGTGGTGGTGGTGGTGGTGGTGGTGGTGGTGGTGGTGGTGGTGGTGGCGGTGGTGGTGGTGGTGGCGGTGGCGGTGGCGGTGGCGGTGGCGGCGGCGGTGGTGGTGGTGGTGGTGGTGGTGCCCGCCCCTGTATCTCCGGCGGTGGATGGTGGTGCTGGCCCCCGCATCCTTCGGGTTGATCGTCCCTCGCCCCCCGGTTCCTCTCGGATTATCCTTTATACCACCCCCCTCCACGGGTCTTCCTCGAACCCCCCCCTTTTTCTCGCCCCCCCGATCCTCACCTCCTTGAGCCGCACCACCCCGCTGGTGAGCAGCCGGTTCTCCTCCCACGCGTTCATGGCCTTCTCCAGCTCGTTGGCACGGCGGGTGGCGGCCAGGGACATGGTGGAGCCGTCCTTGCGGACACGCCGCTGAAGGTCCACGGTGCGGCGCTGGGGGTGGGGGGGTGGGGGGGTCGGGTCGGGGAGTGAGGGGAGGTGGCGAGGGGGGCCCAAAACACCGTTTACACGACATGGACATGGGTGCGGGGGTGGTTGGGTGAGGGAGTGAGGGGAGGTGGTGAGGGGGACCCAGTGCGGGTAGGGCTCAGGGCAGAGTGAGAGGAAGTGAGAGGCGCCGCGGCCGCGGTCTGCAGACGTCGGACGGATCCATTTGACAATGGGACGGAGGGTTTGACAATGGGACGGAGAGCGTCTTGGGTTTTGCCGCCACGGTCTCAAGAACCCCAACTTCCCCCCCTCCCCCCAATACACACGCAACACTCACCTCGAACAGCGCCTCGTCCCCAACGAACCGCGCCGCCGCCCCCTGGTCGTCTGTCGTACCACCGAACTCCTCGGCGTCGTACCTGGTGGCCGTTAGGGGTTTGGGGGGAGGGTCGGGTGACCGCCGTTCCCGGGTTACACCGCACGGGCGCATCCGCCCCTGCCAGTCTGCTTGCTCCACCCCTTCCAATTAACAAACATCGTCTTCACGGGTTTTCCCGCTACCGCCTTCCCCCCCACTGCCCCCCTCCTCCCCCTGCCCCCTCCTCCCCCTGCCCCACCAGTCCCTCTCCAGCTGCCTCTCCTCCAGCTCCCGCTCCCGAGCATACACCTCGTCGAACTCGTCCGGCGGCCCGTCACGTGGGGCCTCGCCTGAGACACGGGGCGGGGCAGGAGGTGGCGGATGAGGTGAGGCGGAGCAAACGTGTCGGCACCTCCACTCCCCCGTATCCTTCCCAGGCGAATCGCCTGCCCCGGCGCCTCCCCCCTCCTCGTTCCCAGATCAACCACACAGCCCCAGCTTCCCATCCGGCGACTGTCATGATGCTCTTCGTCCCCTCCCTCCCCTCCCTCGCCTCCCCTCCCTCGCCTCCCTCCCTCGCCTTCCCTGACCCCCGATCCCTGACCCCACCCACAGGTACCTTCCGGTCGCAGCTCCGGTGACCGCTCCACGGGGCCGCCTCGGCCCCCTCGCCCGCCCGGCGCCGCCGACCCACGGTTCCAGCTGGCGCTCTTCCAGGAGGGCGTCAGCGCCGGGCTGGGCGCCGTGTCGAACTGCACCCGCCCGAACCCGCCGCCCGCGGCACCACCGCCCGCGGCGCCGCTGCGGCCCGAAGGTACGGCGGCGGAGCCGGCAGGCACGGCGGCGGCGGGGAGCGGCGTGTCGCCGCCGCCGCCCCAGCCGCCGCCGCCACCTCCGCCACTGGCGTAGGAGGAGCGGGGGGCGCCGGGGCGGGAGGATCCTGCGGGTGGGAGGTTGTCGGGGGGGTGCGGGGGGGGGGTGAGTGGGGGAATAAGAAGGCGGGTTTTGGGGTACGGCAAGTCCGGAGGCAGGACTGTCTTCGTCCTGAGGCCAGTGTGGCCCGGCATAAGCGGGGTCAGGGGGTTAGGCAGCCGCAGCTGGCGGAATGCGGTTTTCAGGCTCAGCCGCAGCTGGCAGCAGGCGGAGGTAGGGTAGAGGGAACGGCAGGCAGGCGATGGAGAGCCAGGCGGCCTAGGGGGAACGTACCACACGTCCCCCGCCCCCCCCCCGTCCTCCAGCATGCATCTCGAAACTTCTGCTCTAAACGGTTTTCCTCGCATCCATGGGTCTTCCTCGAAACCCCCCGTTTCCAGCCGCCAGGTCGGCACCGCCTCACCTCCGGTCATGCCGCCGCCAGCCCGGCCCGAAGGCACCACCGGCGTCAACGCCCACTCGTCGTCGCCGCCGCCGCGCCGCACTGGCGTGCTGCCCTCCCACTCGCCGCGCCGGACGCCGCTGCCGCCGCCGGGGCGCGACTCGCGGCCGCCGTCACCGCCGTACCCCCGCCTATCGTCACCGGGCTCCCTGCCCCTGCCTTCGTACTCGCGGTCCCGGCCACGGTCGCGGTCCCTGCTGCCGCCGCCGCCGCCGTCCCGGTCCTGGTCCCGTCCCCTGCTACTGCCGCCGCCGCCGCCGTCGCGGTCCCTGCTACTGCCGTCCCGCCCGCGATCCCGGTCTCCTCTGCTGCTGCCGCCGCCGTCACGTTCTCCTCTGCTACTGCCGCCGCCGGCGCCGCCGCCGCCCTCCCGCTCCCTGCTACCGCCGTCGCCGCCGTCGCCCCCCCGGTCGCGGCGGTAGCGCTCCAGGTGCTGCTGGAAACGAACGTCGGAGCGCTGCAACTCCTCCTGGGACCTGCCGCCGCCGTCACCGCCGCCACCGCCGCCGCCGCCGCGTCCGTCCCCTGCTGCTGCTGACGTGGAGGCGTAGAGGCCGCTGCGCTCCCTGGCCCGCTGGCGCTCCTTGTGCTCGGCCAGGGACTCGCGAGCAGCGGAGCTGACGCCGCCTGTGGGGAGGTGCGGGTTTGCGCGGAGGAGGCCGTCGGAGCCGCATTACGAGCAGGAGCACTCGGAACCCCCGTACGGCAGCCACGCCAGCGAGCCAGCCTCGATACGTGCCGTGCCGTACCATGAACATAAATGAGCTCCAACGAAAAAACCAACCACGTCAACCGGCGTTCGCAGCAGCGCGTGTTGAAAGGAAGGTATGCAGTGTTTCCCACCGGACACTCAACCGGCTCCTGCACCCGGCCCCATCCCACAGTCTCCACCCTACCTTCGATACTCTGCCTTAGTCCCTACCCTAACCTTAGTCCCCACACCCGCCCCGCCCTACCCAATCCTTAGTCCCCACTCCCGCCCTATCTTATCCTACCCAATCCTTAGTCCCCGCCCCGACCTATCTTATCCTACCCAATCCTACCCGGGTGCGACGGCGTGTCGGTGCGCTGCCCGCGGAAGCGGCGCTCATGTGCCGCAGGTGGCGGCATGGCGTCACCGCCACCGCTCCCGCCGCCGCTGAGCAGGCTGCCGCCGCCGCCCCCGGCGATGCTGCCGCCGGCCGTGACCGCCGCCGCCGCCGCCGGGTTGGTGGTCGCCTCGGGGTCTTCCTCGTACGACAGCTTGACGCGCTTGTCTATACGGCATGGGGTACGGCGTAGTACGGCACGGCAGGGGGTGTGACGGAACGGCACGGTCAGTCCGCGGTCGCCCACACCCCAGCGCCAGCGCCCAAGGTCGTGGCGAGGCGGTGCCAGCGCTGTGCCAGCGGGTGCCTAAATCTTAACCGAACCGCAACCGCCACGCCCTCAGACCAATACGCAACGTGACGGCGGGCCCACGTCTCGCCATTCCCCCCCGGCAGGCCGCGCCCACACCGGCTGGCCTCTGGCGGCTCCCACTCCCACATGTACCCCACCCTGCCGATTTGGACGTCCGAGAAACTTCACGGCAATATGCCACACTACCACGATGCCGCCAGAGGCATCGCTTCGATGACACGGAGCCCCTGAGCCCCCAACCTTCCCCTGTGTGTGTCGGGTCGTTGGCCGCCGCCAATGCCCCTCTCTTCCCCCCCGCGTGTATGTCGGGTCTTGTTTGCACCCCCCCCGGTGTGTATGTGGTAGGAGGGGGAGCATGTGCCGGCCCACAGGTTTCCTTCAAACATCCCCCTCCCAAGAGTCTCCCGGGGGGGTGCAACTCCAGATAAGTTTTCCAAATTGTTTCTAGTGGGTTTGGGTTTAACTTATCCCTGAAGTGCCGGCCTACGGGTTTCCTCTCAGCCCTCCCGGGGACTCACTCTCTCGTTCCGCTAGCTCCGCCCTCTTCTGCGCCGCCAGCTTATCCAGGCCTGGGGGAGCGGGTGGGGGGGAATGGTTTTTGTGGTTTGTCGGCAGCGCAAGCAAGTAGTTAACAGCTGAAGAGCGGTGTGCAGTGCGGGGCTGTGCGGGGCTGCGTGATGCGGTGGGAGGGGGGGCCAGCAGCAGGCGAATTGAGCGACAAGGGAGGCGGGGCACATGGGTTCCCGCGAAACGCAGAAGACGGGACTGACGGCGTGGATGCGTCTAAACGCTAGGGAGGCAGACCGCGGACTGGAGCTGCCCCAGCTGGCGGAGCAGGAAGGTCGGGACCGGGGAGCCGGCGCGGCGGACGCACCTAGCATGGACGTGCGAGGAGGGGGGGCCTTGAAGACAGGGCGCTCCGGCCGGACGAGCAGGCCGCCGGCGTCCTCCGTCGGCACATCCATGGCGACGCGCGGTCTGGCCTTGGCCGGGTCTGCTGAGCCCTAAGGCGGCCGACGTCGCCTCCTACGCCGTTTTGGCTACGCCGCTTGCTGAACGTTGTTCACGAGAGGAGTCTGCCAGGCTGGCCGATGAGACCTGTCTTATGCGCTGAACGGAGACTTCCAACAACGATTACAGATCTAAAAGCCTATTTGGCTGTTATAGATAAGGTCGAGTTGGAATGTGGCAACGCAGCCAAGCACGAAAACAAAGTTGGGAGGGAGAGATGCTAACGTGAAACACTTGCTCATCCAGGCTGGCGTCGTTTGATATGACTATACAGTATGTCGGGCAGCTTCTTGTGTGTTAGAGTTAAGCGTACTGGTTGTATTTATCATGAAGTACGTTAAATGCATGCAGCCAAAAGTTCCCCTGTGCGCAACATATGAATGTTGATGCTTAGATCACTTACAAGTACTGCTAGCATGCTCTGCCTCTAGCACTTTGCAGGGGTGGCTCCCCTGCATCTTGCCGACAACCATCACTCCAAGCGCATCTTGGCACCCTCGTTATCATGCAGCAATCTGTACTCAGAGCCGCTTGGGCTCTTCAGCAGTCACGTGGAGCTCTGCCATCGGCGTTGCAGCAAGCGCTCGCGTCGCTGACGCCTGGGCTCATCCCGAGCCCTTGCACGTCATCGCCGCCCGCTGGCGAAGCCACGTCTGCGGGCGCCTCTCTCCGCCGCCATGCGCACGCCTTGTATCCTAGCTGGCTCCCAACAGGCAGCCGGGCGGCCCTCAGCACCACCGCCGCGTCAGCCTCCGCCCAGCCGGCGCCGGCGTCGGCCGCGGCAGCGACGGGCGCTTACTCAGTCGAGGTCGCTGTGCAAGGCTTCGAGAAGCGATACGTTGACATGGCGTGCAACACCATCGACGACATCGTCATGCTAGCCTTCGCGCCCAAGAGCTACGCCGCGCTGCCCACCGGCGCGCCTGCTCCCGCTGACGCGCCGGTCAACCTGGCCTTCGGCACCGTGCGCCGCGACGTGCGCCTGCCTTGGCGCCGCACGCGCTTCACGCTCATCCGCAGCCCGCACATCGACAAGCAGGGCATGGAGCAATTCGAGCGGCGCGAGTACAAGTCGGTGCTGACCGCCGCCACCAACAGCAACCAGGAGCTGCGCCGGCTGCTGGAGGCGCTCAAGATCTACCAGTTCACCGGCGTACAAATCCGCATTGACGTCACGAGCGCGCAGCAGCTTGAGCTGCCGGATCCTCTCCGCTCACTGCTGGCGGCGGCGCGCGGCAGCGCCGGCGACCCGGCGCCGGCGACAGCCGCAGCAACGGCCGCCCCGGGACAGGTGCTGGGGAGTCCGGTGGTGGCCATTCCCGCGCCGCGCAGCCCCGAGGCGGCCTTTGAGGATGAGCTGACGGCCGTGCTGGGCGTGCTGCGGCCGCTGGTGTGGTCGGGCCTGCAGGCCCGCAGGCGCGCCCTGGACACGGTGCCCGAGTACGCGGCGTGGCGGGCGCGGCAGGAGCATGTCCATGATGTGGGTCGCGCGCCGGCACCCGTTGCCGGCCCGTCGGCCGCGGGCGTTGGAGAAGCAGAGCTGGCGGCGGGGCCCGGCGGCGGTGATGAGTACGGCAGGCTGCTGCGGCAGCGGATGCGGCAGCAGGTCGAGCTGCTGCGATCCGCAGCGCCGGCGGCGGCAGCAGCCGGTGCGGACGCGCAGCCACAGGCGGCGGCGGCGGCGACGGCGGCTGTGTACGGCTTGGATCCCGCCGTTGCAGCGGAGCTCCTGGCGCGCATTGACGCAGAGCTGCTCAATGCGCACGAGGTGGCGCTGGCAGGGCAAGTCCCTCCGCCGGGGTCTTCGCAGCCCCAGCCGCAGCAGGGGCCTGCAGGCCCCGCTGTCGCGGGCTCAACTGGAGATGCTGCTGCGCCGCTGACGGGGCCGCCGGCCCTGGACGCCAGCAAGATGTCGCCCGCCGAGTACGCGCACGCCGTGCTGAAGTACGTGCAGTACGTCGACGCGCTGTATGACGCCAGCGGCGCGGCGACGGCCAGGCGGCGAGCGGACACGGCGCTGCAGGTGGCGGCGCCTGGCCTGGCGCTGAGGCTGCTGCAGCTGTGGTGGGCGGCTACGAGCACGGAGTTCAAGCAGCACCTGGCGCTGCCGCCGGCGGAGGTGGAGAAGAGGATTTTGGAGGAGCAACAGCGGCGGGAGGAGGTTGCGAAGGCTGCGGGCGTGCAGTCGGGCCGCGGGCAGGAGGCGCCGGGGGTGGGACGTGGACAGGGAGGGCAGGGAGGGCAGGGGGGTCAGGGAGGGCAAGACGGCCGGGGGCCTCCGCGGGGAGGGCGGCCAGGGGCGGGGGCGGGCCGTGGTGGGCCGCCTCGGGGGCGTTTATGGAAGCAGTGAGAACGGGAAGGAGAGTGGCGGCGTGTATTGGGACATACGCACGCGCAACCTCGCGGCTTAGGGGTGAAGTAACGCGCGCTGGCTTCACGTGTGGGACGTAAGTGCTGTATGCCCAGATAACACGTCCAACACGCGTCCGGCGGTGGTGCGGGATGTGGGTTGGGTGGGCCCGCGGAGTGTGCAGGAGTGTGCGGGTCGAGGCTTGCGAGCGCCGGGGGCAGCTGGAGGGGGGCTTGGGGCAGCTGGAGGGGGGCTTGGGGCAGCTGGAGGAGGGCCAAGTGTGCCTGCAGCGGTCACTGCGGGAGGGGGCTAGTGGCGCAACGGCCGGGCGTTTCCTCTCATGCCGGCACCTGTTCGGCGCCTGTTAGGACCGCATCCATATAGGGCGGTCGGGGCCGTGCGCTCGGTGAGGCAGGGAAGTTGTAAAGGAGGGCCTCCAAGTTGCGGCAAGCTTTTGCTACATGTTGTCGTCCTGACACAGCCGCCTCTTCCAATAGTCTGGCGTACTGCGCACAAGAGCAGGCCCGGAATCCAGAGGCTGAGCTGTTGTAAAGCAGGTTATTGGTCTGAGGCAGCACGTCCTGAGCGACGAGCATCCGGGTAAACACACGCGCGCCTGGCGTACTGCATCGAGAGGCAGGGCCGGTATGCAGAGGCAAAGCAGCTATGCCTGGATGCGTTGTAAATGCAGCTGCATCGCCTGGGCGACGATCACCCTGACACTGTTGCTTCTATGGATAACCTCATCCTCCGCATCACGCGACAGCCTCGCCACACGCACGGCCAAACACTGCACAAGCAAGCGGGTCAGCTTCGTTGAGCGCTGTGTGATCACCCCGGCTACTGCGATCTCAATCAGCCTGGCTGCTTGCGTCGACGGACAGGGCTGGTATGCTGAGGCAGGACAGTGTGTTGCGCCGCCATGTACTCGGTAAAGCACATGTACGACAGGTGAAGACCCCCTGATAGGACACGCGTCCGAGCGACCCCTGGACCACTACCGGATATACCGCTTCAGAATACCTACGTAACGAGCAACGAGCCGTACTCTTGCCCAAGCATTGCCCGAACACCACATATGCTTTATACCTCCGTACACGTAATGCAGTACGTAGTAGTAACTGTTACACGTAGTAACGAGCGGTGAAATAGAACTACGGTCGATAACCTTGGTTGTGTTCCATCTGGTTCCATGCATCTCGCATATCGGCAATCTCCACTACAATGGCCCCATGCAAGGGCTGGCGGCAAGCGTGGGGGTATGGTACCTTTCCGCAGAGCCGTTGACAGCGGGGACATGCGTACCCAAACGTCCTTAAGTGGGGACACACCCTTCAACAAAACAACGCAAACGCCGCAGCAGCTTTGTGTGCCAGGGCGATTTTGGATGCACAGGACCATACACACAAAGCCAAGGAAACAGCGCGTAACCGAACATGAGTCGTACGCGCATGGAAAATTGGTCCCATCATGGAGGACAACGTCTCCGTCTACCTTCGCCCCTAGGCGACAATTATATCCTTGACATGTGTGGTGATACCACCAGGTGAAACCCCTTCAAGCCAGAAACGAAAATCCCCCCCCCAAATATCGTACATACAGCGGGTGACACCACCAGGTGAAACCCCTTCATGCAAGATAATCCCCAAAAAATTATCGTACATACAGCGAGGGCTTGACCGAATGCCAGGCCCAAACCGCAACTTGGTATGCTGCTGTGAGTTGCAATTTGGATCGTGCTTGCCAGCCTGGTATTGTACAGACTCTATAATGGTACATGGTTATATGGTTATCTTCTCCGTCATTATGTTGGACCTCACGTATTTGGTGCGCTGCGGCGAGAATGTAAAAGCCGCCAACGGCCTCGAGGTGCAGTTGCTGCAGCTGTGGCATGCGTGAACCAGCAGGCCGCGGCTCCTGCTGAATGCCATGCATGCGCTAGCAGCAGCAAGCAGCCAGGCCAGGACGCTGGACCCCCGGGAGCGCAGGTTTGCGCGGTCATAGGCCGGATCCCGTGGACCCAGAAAGGCTCTCCAAGACGCGCGACATCGCCGCGAACATGTAGCATAGCTTCCAGTACGTCACGTACAGGGTCGTACAGTCATTGTAGGCCGCCCAAATCTGCCCGCACCGTAACAATTAATTGCAGGATAAGGAAGGAGAATAGGTAAGGTTGGGCGGTAATCCATTTCCGCAGCGGCCGTTGGCCCAATGCAAAGCAAGAAACGATGGGCGCCGTCACAAGGCAGCCAGCTCTCTGGGCGCCCCAAGCTGCCGTACCCCTGCTCTGCACTCAGGCCCTTCGGCACAGCAACCCGCCTGAACGCGCTGGTTCACTCCAGTCCTCTCGTATTCTATTGTCCCCAGTACATGTTGTAAGGATTCTTTGACCCCGGCCGCATCCTTTACGCGGACGAACTTGTGTAATAAAACGTCCGCTATAGCACCACGCCACAGGACCAAGCTGTAGCCGCCACCCATGTCCGGATCGTCGGTTGCGGTGCCCAGCCACAGCGTACCCAGGCGTGCTTTCCCACTACGCTGGCCAAGCGCCACAGCCCCCAACCCCAGCATGCACGCACCTGGTAGCCAATGTCGCGCTTGATGCGCTTCTGCAGCTTCCATGCAGTGTAGGCCACAGCGTCATGATAGCGGTCGCAACCTCGCCGGTGCTCCATCAGGTGCTTCGGGATGTTTAACACGGCGTAGCACACGGGGGGGGGGGGGTCATATTGGATAGGAACGCGGGAGGATTGGGTACCCCGTAGCGGTGGGCGGTGCCATTGAGATTCTATTACAGGTGCTATTAAAGGCGAGTTGGCGCGGCGGAGTTGGGTGCGCCGGGCGCCTGTGTAAGTGGCGAGGGTCGCAAAGGATTACAGGATGACCACGAACGGCAGGGGGATGTGCTGCAAGCCGCCGATGAAATAGCGGCAGTGCGGTGTGGATTGAAGTAACGGATATCCAGGCGCGTCATCGGGTTTGTGCCAGTACGGAACAGGTGCAAGAAAGCGCGGGCAGTGGAAGTGAATGTGCAAAAGCCCCTTGATCATTCCCATCAAGCTTATTGGTGTGAGAACACGCCTGATTTCCTTGTTCCAGTCGCTCTACATAAGTCCGTCTGGCTCTTCAGTGTTGCCTCGATCCCGCAGCTTGCTAACCGTGTAACCGCCCACAGTGTGCATCGCTAGTTATAAGATATCCTACCTTTGCGTGGGCCAATGTTGCATGCTGGAGGTACTGGTTCGAAAAGTGCCCACTACCAACAAACGCCGGCACAGGCAGGATGCATGTAGGCCCAATAAGCAGCACCATCGCCGCGACACAACCGTATGACCGAGGTGTAAGATATATGAAGCCCGAGGCGGCGAGCATGGCGAGCATGTAGCACATCGCGTCCCCTGTACGGCAAGCTCAAGGAAGCGGAATAGGCAGCTAAGTCTCCCGGTAAGGCGTCATACTCGGCATGGGATCATACGACATATGGCATGCCACATATTATAGGACGCCCCAGTCAAACTAACTTTACATTAGGGACTGTAAAGTCAAACTTTCTATGCATGGCGTCCCATAATGCATATGACGCCAATATACATGGACGGATATGTCGCAGTGCAAGCAGAACAACAGTTGTAATGAACACATTTCCTTTATGAATAGCAACTGCGGTAATGTGAGATACCGGTAGAAACGTCTGTCGAAGTAAAAATGGCTGCGTTGCAGCATGGCGCGCGTCAGCGGCTATCGAACTCTTGGTGGCGTATCGTCGAGCGCTACCGCTCTATGACTATAAGCGCAATTACATCCTGTTAGGATGCGAGCTACACTCATTCCTTCAACGAGATGTCATCAGCAAGCATGTCGTTTCAGCGTTCCTCCGGCTCCACTTCTCTAAGAAGAGAACCTTTTTTAACAACACGAAATAATTCAGAGCGCAGTGGGGTGGCTCAGTCGCGCAGCTGCGGATGAAGGCCCGGGTACGTTTGCGGATGCTTTCCTTGGGGGTCTTACCCGGCCCCACAATCAAAGCCCTTGCCGACTGTCGCCCACTCGGCCCCAGTGAAAACTACTAAAGCGGCAGGGCGGGGGGGCTAGCTTAATCCCGCTTTTGGTGATCCAGGCGCTCCCTTGCTGCTGGATTAGGGAAAGCGCCCGATTGTTGCCGTAGGTGACCCTATGCTTCCACCGCCACGCCGAACTAGTATCTAGTATGATAGTACAGAGCTGGTATGGCGCGGGGGATGGTCTGGCTTGAATCAAAAGAGCAATCCCGCTTTCGCGCTCCCTTGCTGCTAGCGGGGCTGGAAGAGGGTAAGTGCCCGATTGTTTTCATACGTAACCCTATGCTTCCACCGCCGCGCCCAACTAGTATCTAGTATGATAGTACAGAGCTGGTGTGGCGCGGGGGATGGTCTGGCTTGAATTAGAATAGCAATCCCGCTTTCGGTGGTCCAAGCGCTCCCTTGCTGCTAGCGGGGCTGGAAGAGGGTAAGTGCCCGATTGTTTTCGTACGTAACCCTATGCTACCACCGCCGCGCCTAACTAGTATCTAGTATGATAGTACAGAGCTGGTGTGGCGCGGGGGATGGTCTGGCTTAAATTAGGAAAGCAATCCCGCTTTCGGTGGTGCAGGCGCTCCCTTGCTGCTAGCGGGGCTGGAAGAGGGAAAGCGCCCGATTGTTTTCGTACGTAACCCTATGCTTCCACCGCCGCGCCCAACTAGTATCTAGTATGATAGTACAGAACTGGTGTGGCGCGGGGGATGGTCTGGCTTGAATTAGAATAGCAATCCCGCTTTCGGTGGTGCAGGCACTCCCTTGCTGCTAGCGGGGCTGGAAGAGGGTAAGTGCCCGATTGTTTTCATACGTAACCCTATGCTTCCACCGCCGCGCCCAACTAGTATCTAGTATGATAGTACAGAGCTGGTGTGGCGCGGGGGATGGTCTGGCTTGAATTAGAATAGCAATCCCGCTTTCGGTGGTCCAAGCGCTCCCTTGCTGCTAGCGGGGCTGGAAGAGGGTAAGTGCCCGATTGTTTTCGTACGTAACCCTATGCTACCACCGCCGCGCCTAACTAGTATCTAGTATGATAGTACAGAGCTGGTGTGGCGCGGGGGATGGTCTGGCTTAAATTAGGAAAGCAATCCCGCTTTCGGTGGTGCAGGCGCTCCCTTGCTGCTAGCGGGGCTGGAAGAGGGAAAGCGCCCGATTGTTTTCGTACGTAACCCTATGCTTCCACCGCCGCGCCCAACTAGTATCTAGTATGATAGTACAGAACTGGTGTGGCGCGGGGGATGGTCTGGCTTGAATTAGAATAGCAATCCCGCTTTCGGTGGTGCAGGCACTCCCTTGCTGCTAGCGGGGCTGGAAGAGGGTAAGTGCCCGATTGTTTTCATACGTAACCCTATGCTTCCACCGCCGCGCCCAACTAGTATCTAGTATGATAGTACAGAGCTGGTGTGGCGCGGGGGATGGTCTGGCTTGAATTAGAATAGCAATCCCGCTTTCGGTGGTCCAAGCGCTCCCTTGCTGCTAGCGGGGCTGGAAGAGGGTAAGTGCCCGATTGTTTTCGTACGTAACCCTATGCTACCACCGCCGCGCCTAACTAGTATCTAGTATGATAGTACAGAGCTGGTGTGGCGCGGGGGATGGTCTGGCTTAAATTAGGAAAGCAATCCCGCTTTCGGTGGTGCAGGCGCTCCCTTGCTGCTAGCGGGGCTGGAAGAGGGAAAGCGCCCGATTGTTTTCGTACGTAACCCTATGCTTCCACCGCCGCGCCCAACTAGTATCTAGTATGATAGTACAGAACTGGTGTGGCGCGGGGGATGGTCTGGCTTGAATTAGAATAGCAATCCCGCTTTCGGTGGTGCAGGCACTCCCTTGCTGCTAGCGGGGCTGGAAGAGGGTAAGTGCCCGATTGTTTTCATACGTAACCCTATGCTTCCACCGCCGCGCCCAACTAGTATCTAGTATGATAGTACAGAGCTGGTGTGGCGCGGGGGATGGTCTGGCTTAAATTAGGAAAGCAATCCCGCTTTCGGTGGTTCAGGCGCTCCCTTGCTGCTAGCAGGGCTGGAAGAGGGTAAGTGCCCGATTGTTTTCGTACGTTACCCTATGCTTCCACCGCCGCGCCCAACTAGTATCTAGTATGATAGTACAAAGCTGGTAAGGCGCGGGGGATGGTCTGGCTTGAATCAAAAGAGCAATCCCGCTTTCGGTGGTTCAGGCGCTACCTTGCTGTTAGTGGGGCTGGAAGAGGGAAAGCGCCCGATTGTTGCCGTCGGTGACCCTATGCTTCCACCGCCGCGCCCAACTAGTATCTAGTATGATAGTACAGAGCTGGTATGGCGCGGGGGATGGTCTGGCTTGAATTAGGAGAGCAATCCTGCTTTCGGTGGTTCAGGCGCTCCCTTGCTGCTAGCGGGGCTGCTGCGGCTGCTGCGTGGCTTTAGGTGCCGCAAACATTTCTGCCAGACTGTCTGCAGACACCGTAGCCTGTGGCGTCTGTGCGTCGCTGGCGATGGCGGATACCGTTGGCAGCGGCTGCCAACTTCCGTCCAGCAGCTCTTTCACCGCCGTGATCAACGCGGCAACAACCACCTCGATGAATTGCTGGTTGAGTGCAATCGTCTGCGACGAGCTAGTGTGGCTTGCGGCCTGGGAGCACATGCATGGAAACTAGGACTTGCTGGCAAAACTCTGAAAGACAGCTTTGGGCACGCGGATTTCTCTTGCATTGCTGTGAGAGATGAGCACGGATGTGCGGGTGAGCACCGTGGTCGTCATCGCAACCTGTCGCTTCAATGCTCACTTCCACGACAACTTCTGCTGCTTGCTCGGCGACATCAAGGCGTGATTAAACGCGAGCTTTCTGGGTGCACATCATCGGCCGTATCCCAAGAGCCATGTCTCCCCTTGGAGTTCCCACAAGGAAGCAAGTTTACTTCGAAGGACGTCTCTACCGGTATCACACATTACCGCAGTCAATATTCATAGAGTAAGAAGTTCCATTATGCTTCAAGAATTGGTGCTATTGTTCTGCTTGCACTGCGACGTATCCGTCCATGTATATTGGCGTCATATGCATTATGGGACGCCATGCATAGAAAGTTTGACTTACAGTCCCTAATGTAAAGTTAGTTTGACTGTGGCGTCCTATAATATGTGGCATGCCATATGTCGTATGATCCCATGCCGAGTATGACGCCTTACCGGGAGACTTAGCTGGAATAGGGGAATACGGGAAAAGCCAAGCCATCAAGCATCCCAAAGTAGGAAGGGGCGTCTCTGGCTGACCTGTCTTACGATTATTTTCCGGCAGTTTACGTGTTCGGGTCGACTGAGACCCTTTACTTGCTTGGCTTATCCTATAATTTCGCTTCCACATTTAAACTTGTCCAGTTGATATTTCTTAACTACGTAAAATTATTGAAAATTAGTGCGGGGGCCGAGGGGCCCCTGGCAGCGTAAGCGGCAAGCCAGTTTGGGATCAGGAACATTAAGCTTTGGATGTCTTAAGCATGGCCGACGCAATTGCCAAAAGCATCGAGGAGGCGCCCTGCGTAACGGCGGTGTCTTGCGGGTCGTCGCACTCTATCGCCCTGCTCAGTGAGTGACTAGTCGACCTAAGTGGCTTGTGCAGGCCTTAATGCAGCATATCATGATCACGGTGACCGTTGCGCTCAAGCGCATTATCGCGGGCTGGGGTGCGATAACGTCAGTCCAGTTGATGCACACCTTGCACGTAAACTGCATCGCGACGGTGGCACACGCAGGCTGTGGTATCGTCACATCATGGGGACGTGGTGAGGACGGTCAGCTCGGCCATGGCCAAGCGGACGAGTGCCTTGCACCGAAGGCCATCAGCGCCCTGACGGACGCGGGCGTGGACAGCGTGGTCTGCGGGGCAGAATACACCATTGCTGTAGCGCCGTCCAAAGGACAAATCTACAGCTGGGGATGGTAAGCAGCTTGGATCGGGGCATGCGCTGGGACAGCCCTGGCAGGGTGGCGGGCTCGAGCGAAACCTTATCCTAGAGCTCCGCTCCACGGAGTGCCTCGGACCGTTAGCCTCGCTTTCACCTGGCGATGGTGGGTCCTTTGCACTGGCGGGTGTTACCGGATGGGGTCAGGGCGGCGGGGTTGGGGCTGCGACCGAGCTTGGCACCCGCCAGCGATCCGGTCTACAACCCAATCGCGGATGCAAAGGGGGTACAGCGAGAGTCAGGCGAGGCCAGTCGCTGGATGGTGGCTGCAGGGAGGGCTGGTTGGGGCCATCACGCCTCTGACGCTGGCCGGGGGTTCCGCGAAAGCGCGACTGCTTCCCAGTCGGCTACTCAGCTACAGTCAGCTAGAGCCAGGCACAGTCGGCTACAGTCAGCTAGGGCCAGACACAGTCAGCTACAGCCTGTACCCATGGCACCGTGCTGTGGGCGTTTTGCGTTGCGGTGGTGCGCACGGACCGTACGTCTTTGGTGCCGATTGCCTCCTAGGGCAACGCAACCGCAGGGATGGGTTTCGGTTTCGCTGCCCCATGCATGCCGGGTGTCGGCCAGCGGGTTGATGGCGGAGGACTGCCACCTCGGGCACATGGGCGCTTTTCGGTGTGGGAGGCGGCACCAGCGAGCTTCCAACATAGGGTGGAGCTCCCAACATAAGGTGGCTCCCAGTGTCGGCGAGGTCCTTTGCGCCGTCGCTCGCCGGCCCCCCATTTGCACCTCCCACGGCAACCTTCGATGCACCGTCCGCCCGCCCTCCCGTCCGCACCCCGGCCCCAGCCTTCCCAACGTTTCCTAACCCGTTTTACTTTTCCCTGCCGACCCATGGGTGTCCTCTTACACCACCCGCCGTCCCGTCCGCCACCCGCTGCCCCGCCGCTCCCCGCCCTCCCTTCCCCGTCCGCCACCCTGCCGGGGCGGGATTTCACCGGAAATGCCCCGTACCCTACCCCACCCCACTGCCATCCACGGGTTTCCCTCGAACCCCACTGTCATCAACAACGCCCCAACACCCCAATCAACAATGCCCCAACACCCCCACTCCCTACCCTCCTCGACCCCCTGCAGGGGCGACTTTGGCCGCCTGGGCCACGGGGACTGCAACGACGTCTTCGTGCCGCGACCCATCGAGTTCTTCACGGGGCGGGTGGTGACGCACGTCTCGTGCGGCGACACGCACACGCTGGTGGTGGCGGGCGGCGGAGAGCTCTTCACCTTCGGCCGCAACCAGAACGGCCAGCTGGGGCTGGGGCACACCAATGACTGCCTGTCGCCGCAGCTAGTGGTGGCGCTGCAGGTGGGGGGGGGGCAGGAGGCGGGCTGTTGGGGCGGGGCGGGGTCGTGGGTGGTGCGGTGCGGGCTGCTGGGGAGGGTCACCACCACCGCATGCCGCGCTTCCTGGTCACTGCGTAATAAGGGTTGTAGGATCTCCAAGGCCGGCCCACTGCACGCTGTAGACTCGGCGCCCCCATACGCGTGATGTACGAGATGCCGACTCGGGCTTCAGCTCCCTTCAGTTCCTGGCTGCGCCATCCGTCTGCTGCCGCCGCGCCTAACCCTGGCGACTAGCCGCCGTTGCTCACCGGCACATGCAAGCCTTCGCAACCCGCGAGCCTGCCCCAACGCCGCCGGCTGTTGTTCACTCCCTTTTGTTTACTCTTTTCAAAACACAGGGACAGCGGATCTGCAGCGTGGCCTGCGGCTCGGAGCACTCACTGGCGGCCACTTCGGACGGGACGGTGAGTTGAAACAAGGGGCGGTGGTCGAAGCTCGGGGGGGTATAAGAGAACCCGCGAATCCACGGCCGACAAACCGAGGGCGGTGAAGGTGACGGTCCAGCGGGGGGATGGCGAGGAAGCCGGTTGCGTCACCGGTTGACGCGACAGGGGTCGATGCTCTGAGGGGATGGATTACGGTACCCCGCAGCGGACACGGGGGGGGCCGGGGCCGCACAGACACCTCCCTGGCGCTATGTGTCGTACCAGCGCAGCAGGGAAGTTGGTGGGTGGGTGGGTGTACGGGTGGAGTCCCCCCCGCCCCACTGCGCAGACCGTGGGTCCGGGGCCGGGCCAGCGAACCTGCACCCTGAAGGAGTGCCTGCGTGCGCAGCCTGATGCACAAAACGGCCGGGACATGTGTTTTTTAAAGGGGGGGCGGCAACGATAGGGCCACGGCCGTGGCCCTACTATGGACGGCTCGTGAGGAATTCGGGTTGGCCGGCGGCCGGCGGTGTTTGCGTGACGCGCGCACCTTTCCCTTCCATGTCAATAGGTCCCTGCCCTACTCTGCCCTGCCCTGTCGGGCCAGCCAGCCCTGCCCTATTCTCGCCCTATGCTTGCTCTGCCCTACTCTTGGCCTACTCTTGCCCTGCTCTTGCCCTGCCCTACTCGACTCTGCTCTGCCCTGTCCTGCCCCTGTGTCCGCGCACTCACTGCCGCCTTGCCTCACGCCCGGAACCAACGTCCGCAGGTATACTCGTGGGGCTGGGGCCGGTACGGCAACCTCGGAGACGGCGAGTCGCAGGACAGGTGGGGCACCGCCTCCCAGCCCAGCATAGCCCAGCTTAGCCGCTCATCTTCACTCCATCGCGACGGTCGTGGCATTAGCGGCCTGGAGCTATTAGCGCCATGAAGCTATCGTAGTGTTGGATGATCCTTCTACCATAAAAGGAAAATAGTCACCACCAACCTTATGCGAATGGGCGTTTGCGGTGCTGAGTGCTCCCGAGGACATCCGCACGACAGCCCCGGCCTTTCCTCCGCGATACGGATCGCACATCTCATATCGCACCCCTCATATCTCCCCCATCGGGGTCACGGTCATCGGTTCTTTCCGGTAACCCCCCCCCCGTATTCGCGGATTCTCTTATCAAACCCCCCGTATTCGCCGGTTCGTTCCTGCTCTCCGCTTCGTATGTCGTGTAACCATCGTTCCATGTCAAGCCTGGATCTTAATGCTTAAGAACGTCCCCGGCAGCTTCCGTTAGCGAACCAGCTTCCTCTCCTGACATCTGCCCCCTCTCGCACACCTCCACCCCGTCCTTCTGCACCACACCTTGCCCGCTTGCTTGCCGCCAGGTACCTGCCCACCCCCGTCGTGGGTCTGGAGGGCGTCCGCGTGGTGTCGGCGGAGTGCGGCTGGAGGCACAGTGCAGTGGTTTCGGACAACGGACTGGTGTACACGTTCGGATGGAGCAAGTACGGGCAGCTGGGGCACGGGGACCACGTGTAAGTGCGGGCGGGCGGCGTGAAATGGCAAACGGAAAAAGGTAGTTGCTTGCCGGTTGGTACGTATATCCACAGGAAGCCACCGGAATGCGACTTGCTTTGTATTCGGTTTGTTGGTTTCGTCGGTTGTCTCTGGGCTGCCTTTCCCCCGCCCCCGGACGTATGCACCGCGCCCCCCGCACCCCGCCCTGACCCCGTACCCCCCACCCCACCCCGCCCTGGCCAACCGCCCTGGCCAACCGCCGACCCGATTGCCCTTCCTCGCAGCGACCACACCCGTCCCTGCCTGGTGGCGGCGCTTAAGCACACCCGCGTCACCACGGTGGCGGGAGGCTGGCGCCACACGATGGCGGCGGACAACAACGGCAACCTGTACGCGTGGGGCTGGAACAAGGTGCGCCACATGCCGGAACCCCTGGCGCCCGCCAGCTGTCCATTATCGCCACCAGGCTGGCACCGTACCGCGCCCTCGCTGACCCGCACACGTGGTTGTGCTGCACGCTGCTCAGCACCCCGTCCGCGCCCCGCCCACTCACACCTTGCTCAAAACACCCTCTCCGTCACCTCCGGTTCCTTACCCTCCCCCCCCTCCTCCCCCTCTCCATGGACTTTCCTCACAAACCCTCCCCCACCCTCCTCTGCACACGGTTTCCTCTTTCGAAACCGGGTTTTCCTTGCACCCCCCCTTCCCCTCCCTGCCCCGCAGTTCGGCCAGCTGGGCCTGGGCGACACCGCGGACCGCTCCTCGCCCACGCTGGTGTCGGGCGCGCTGGTCGGGCAGCAGGTGGCCATCCTGGCTTGCGGCTGGCGCCACACGGTGTGCGTCACGGCCGCCGGACACGTGTACAGCTGGGGCCGGGGAGTCAACGGCCAGTTGGGACACGGACTGGAGCAGGACCTGTGAGTGCAGGGGCAGGGGGAGAGAGGGTGTTGCGAGGGTACCCGTGGGAAGGATTGGGTGGTAAAGAGGGTTTACTAGTGGGGGAAGCCGAAGGGGCGGGGATCGTGAACGGGTGGGTGGGTTTTGAGGAAGACCCGTGGATGCGAGGAAAAACCCTTTTAGAACGAGTGGGTGGTGGGTGGGTTAGGGAGGAAACGGGGGGACTGAGGCAGGAGGGACAGAAGGACGAGCTGGGGGAGAAGTAGAGATGGGGGGCAGGGGTTGCCGATTGGTATGGTATGAAGCGCTGTCGTGGCTGTGACAGGCGGATGGGGGGGGTTTGAGGTGGGGGCGGCATCGGGGGGCGGCGCACTTCAGACGGCGGTGGTGTGGACAGAGGGTACGGCAGGAGGTGGGGGAGTGGGGACAGGTCTGCTTGAGCGCCGGTACCAGGGGGATGAGCGGGTGGGACCTCGCTGGGTGGTGGAGGGGAGGGAGGGATGCGCGGGGCCGGCAGTGGTGGGCCGGCAGCTGTCGAGGCGGCCGGCTGTGCAGTGAGAAGGACCCCCCCGGCCCCAGCCGGATGCGAAAGTAGGAACCCAGCCGAGCGCAGGAAGCGGCCCGCGTAGGCGCGCAGGAAGCGACCGGCGACATTCAAAACCACCAGACCGAAATCCGGAGAGGGAAAGCGCCAAACCTCGGCATCCGTCTGCCCAGGTCCCACACACACCCGACGGCCTTCGTCTCTCCTTTGCTCGACCCCGCGCCTGACCGGACCCCCAGCCCGCCGAGTCGCGTCTCCCTATGTGTCCACCCACGGGTTTCCTCTCCATCCCCCTCACTGCCAGCTACGAGCCGACCATGCTGAACTGCCTGAGCCGGGGGCACTTGCGACGGGAGGCAATCCTGGCCACCGCCGCGCTCGACGCGGATGCAGGGTTATACGTGGCGCCCGCGGACAGGTGCGGGTGGGGGAAGCGTGTCGAGCGTGGCGGCACATGGCAAGGCGGTTGTGGAGGGCGGGGAGGTGTGTGGCACGAGGGTGGCGGCACGAGGCGTCCCCGTACACCATCGAGGGAGGGTGTCGTGTGGTGTGGTGTCGTGTCGTGTCGTGTCGTGTGGTGTCGTGTGGTGTGGTGTGGTGTGGTGTGGTGTGGTGTGTGCGTTCTGGAAGCAGATGAGGGGGGCGCGGCGCGCAAGTGCGGGGGGCCGATGGCCGCAGAGGCCGGCGTTGGGAGGGGGAGGTGATCGATAGGTGGGGCGTGGCGTCTGCTGCTCAGGTCCGCGGTGAGGTAAGGCAGCTAGTCGGGTGAGCACCGCAGCGGAAGCAACATCCGAAAGGAAAGCCTCTTGCGGACGAGCGGAAGCCGTAGGTTCGGCGCCCCTCGCGCTTCAACCCACGACCCGGCTCTGGCGACTGCCCTCGTGTCCGCAGCGCCCCACCCACTGCCGGCGTGCCACCCTAAACCCCAAACCCTCGGCCTTGCCCAACAACCTCAGGTACGCGGTGGTGCCTGGCGCCGACGGGTCGTACGGCATCGGCTCGGCGGCGGTCGCCGCGGTGCCCAGCATGCCGCTGCTCGAGGCGCAGGGGCCGGCGCTGGCGGGAGCCGGTTCCGGAGCTGACGCCGAAGCGCGTGATGACCGGACCCCGAAGAAGCCGCGCGTCAGCTCCGAGCTGCAGCCGGAGTAGCGGCAGCCAGCGGCGGTGGTCTTCGAACGTTGGGGGTCGTTGGGGGGGCTGTGCAGGGGATCCACAGTCAGCGACGTGGCTTGCGCTCGCCGTGGCTGGCTCAGTATGGATGGGGAGTTGTGGCCGGGCGAGGGGCTGGCGGGCTGTGTTGGGTGGGTGGACAAGAGTGGTGATGCCCCGTGTGACAGGTCGGAAGCGTCACGTTGAGAGGGGGTGGTGCGAGGGGGAGGTTCCTGTTTTGGGGGGGGGGTCCGAAGAGAGTGCGCCGGGTGCTGCCCGCCCTGAGCCTCCTCGCCATGTGTCGTTGACAGTCGCACGGGAATCGGAAGGACCAGCGGGGCCATGCAAGTATGTTTACACCAGGCGGGCAAAGCTTACGGTAGGGAATGCAAGCCAACCGGGGCTTATGATACTACGAGCTTGGGGGATCATACGGCGGACAGCACACGCAGAACTGTGGAAGGGGTATCTTGCACTCGTAGGTCAGGAGGGCTGAGCTGTCACCGGCGTCCTGTCCACGTGCCTGTTGGTGCCCGTGCCCGTGGCGCCGTGGGTGGGGTACTGCGCGGCGCGCTGGGTGCGGCGGGTGGGATCCCAGGCCGCGGCGTTGCTCAGGGGGGCCCAGATGGACGGCTTGTTGGAGGGAAGGGAGTTGGACTCTTCTGAAAAGTGCTGATCACGTAACGGGGTACGCGCACTGAGCTGGCTGGCGCTGATGGGCGCGCCGCTTGCATTGGGCTCCTCCAACGCACCGGCGAGTAGTGCTGCCGCGCGTGTCGATAATGCTGGGGACGGAGCTGAAACTGATCAGAGCACTGCGCTTGCGGCCTTGGCGAGAGAGAACAAGAGAGAGGGAGGAGAGGAGCACGAGTAGAGGATGGCGCGGACATGATTTCCAACTGTGCCTTTTCCAAACAGCTTATGGCACAGTAGTGATGCTTGCTTGCTTTTTTTTGCTGTATGAGACACCAGGACGGTTACTGTGCACCGGTTCCGTTCCAGAGGGGACGTGTCGATCGCCGTCACACGTGGGGCACGATGCGGTTCGACGGTTGCGGGAGGCCATGGTCGTGTAAGCCGCCGCTGGCGAGACGCAGGTACAGTGCAAGGGGACGGCGGCGTTGCGTCGCCTGCCCGTGCCGATCAGCCCATCCGGGTTGGACCATGTGCGCGTGACGGTGCGTGTGTGGTTTAGCGGCTGGCGTGGAGGTTTTAACCGACCGATACTATTCTGCATGGGTCCTGAGGAGTGCACTCGCGGTGCTGTACGCGCCTCTTATTGCTGCGTTTTGGCGGATGTTGCAACGCAGATACCGGTGCATGTAGTCTTGTCCGGTGCGTCCTCCTCCTCGTTGGGTTGCAGAGGCTTCGGAGCTGGAAACGCTGCATGTGTCCGGCATGGTCGTTGCAGTTTGGGTCGCGGCCACAAGCAAGTGGTCGTGCGTGGCCGCTCACTCAGTTGCATGTCCCTTCCGACCGCGGTTCAGGGGTGAACTGTCAAAGCCACGTGGGCTGTGTCAGGAATTGAAACAAGTAAGGCCTCCTTCACCCAGCTCACTACTCGCGTGCGAGCCCCTGCTAATCCGATCGCGAAGCCTTGCACCTTATCACGACTGATGTCGCACAAAGGATTCTAGCATGACGTGCAGACGCATGCAGTTTGTACACGTAAGGCGTGTCCTGTGTATTATGCTGGAATACGGAGGAGTTCCCATATACGGTAGATTACCGTGTCGCGACACAGTCCTGGCAACGGCAATCCTCGTTTTTTTTCTCACTGTATTCGTTACATTATTACTGTGGGTTCGATTCCAGGCAGTCGCGGACTGCCTGGCACAGGGACCACACGGTCCCTTAGCACCAGCGCATCGCAACGCTCGTACGGCAATAACGGATCCACTTCGACACTGCAGCCTACGCACTTAGCACCGTGACTACAGCTAAGTGACTACACTGTGTCAATCACGCACTGTGTCACGACAGTCGGCACCAAAGCTCTGGAAAGGAGCGCCCGTAATATTTCGGAACCAACGTCGACGAGACGCACATGATGGCAACCGGCCGCGACCTGGATACCAGCAGCAGATGCATCTGCACTGCGGTGATGCGCGAAGGGGCGACTAGTGTAGGCAGGGTGTCGTGACACAAAACGTGATCGACACCGTGCTGCCACGACGCCTAGCAGCGGCGGCTCCATACAACTCGGGAGGCAGTACGACAGGGTGATCATGTACGACAGCCACGGTTGTAAGCCGCTCGGCGCTGCTATACCAGCACACGAATTCGATACACACCATCTTGGGCATTACCTTTTCAGTGCGATCAGGTGGCCGCTAGTCGGGGGAGTTACCCACACTGAGTACGAGGTATGTCCGCGCCAGGAGTGTGTCACGAGGAGGGCTCGAAAACAGGCCCGCGAACTTATGGGGTGTGGCCCTGGCCCTCCACACGTTTATTGTGGATCTGCCGAGTGGGTCCCGGCCGAAAAAGAATGTGTGGTCACACACGACGCTTGGCGCGCAGGCGTTCTTGCGATCACAGGGCTCACGCCGCATGGCGTACGCGCACACACGCACAGGCGTGCAGACATGTATCGTCAGAAACCGGCGTGCCGACATCTATCACAAACATCAATCGTCACAAACCGGTGTGATACAGCACCAACACTGCAGCTGCAGCATCTTCCTTTTGTGGCTCGGTTCCGCCCGGCTGTTGTCCTGTACGGGACAGAGTACTCTCAATGAGGGACTTGCACAGGCTTGCATTCACTGCTACACTCCCACTATTGACGGGAGGCCGTTGGTGTTGGATTTCTGCCAATATAATAAACGCATTCTGTATGATTCCCTGTAATCATGCGTTTACTACAGTACTCCGAAGTCATCCCTATCCTCTTGCTAACCGATAGTCCTTTTGCGCGAGGGAAACGGTTGCCTACCCGACCGGGAGGTTGATCGCTTTCAAATGAGAGCTCGGTGAAAGTAACATCACTCATAAGCTCAGCGGATGAGGTATCAAGAAGACATAAGGTTGGCACCAGGTTGGCACCAGGTTGGTTCCCGCGCCTCCATCCCCACACCTTACTCAGCCAGGTACCCCGGAAAGTAGGACAGCAGCAAGACAAGGTTAGCACTCTGCAAGTATAAATGTGCATACAAAAAGCGATGCGTTTCACACAAAGGCGAGATGATGCGGTCCAGGGCGGCACGAGGCAGCTCCCGCCAGTGCGAGAGCCGAGAGGTATCCCGGAGTCCACAGTCCGTGACCCCTCGATAGGTATGAGGTATAATACGTCCACCTACAAAATAGCGTTGCATTCCGTAAGCTGCACGTGCAGGTATCCCTGGTAGTGACTCCAGGGACTGCTTAGAACATTTCCAAAGATACCTTGATGCCTGGCCTCAGCTTCGCTGCTGTCTCAATAATGTTCACACAATAAACATGCAGCTTCCATGCTTTCCAGAAGTATTTTTCAGGATGAACGCGCATGGAAGCCGGGCGGACCTGACACTAGCTGGCGCCATCTGGAAAAATCGCCATAGTGCTGATATACAGCTGGAATTCTCCTGTAGCAGGCGCAACCTAGGTCTGGAAGCCTTGTAGTGGCCTTGCGGCTGGTTGCCCTGCGGCGCGGCTGCGTTACATCTTCTCGCGGAGCCAGAGGATGGGACATCTTCTGCCAAGCCTGGTTAAAGAGTACGATTCCAGGTAAGAAGCGTTAACCTTCAGGTGGCAGGATCTAGTTACTGACGTGAAGGTGCCGACCGTGCCTGCAGCCGAGTCAGCAGTGAAGGGCGCCAAGGTGCCGGGATCCTTGGACTTGCGGATTCGTCCAGAATTGGTGTAGTGCTCAATCCATGCACACTCTCAAATTATGTTTCGGCACTTGTGGGCTCCAGCTAACGTTTGACCTAAAAACGGCAGCTGGCGGCGCCTCATGGCCACGACCTTGGCCAGCGGTGTGGTAAATTCTTCAACGTGAGATGGCGTCTACCGCAAAGAAATGGTAAGAACGATATCATGTTAATAAGTCGGGCTGGCGTAAGCTGGACGCCGCCTGGGCAAGTGTCTTGTTTTACAAAGTAGTAGGGTTGTTCCAGAACGTTGGCCCAGTCACCCTTCCAAGGAATTGCGTTCATACCGCTCTTCTGTATCTACCGTGCTGTAGTTAAGATCGTCTGTTTTGGCATTGCGGAACGGGACCCGCATCCTCGCGGCATTGTTCTTTGGGGGCAAGCAAGTCGTGCATTATCACGCAGCCTATTTACATGCCTTCTGTACCTTTTGAGTTGATACCGTCCATTTCCCTGTGTTGTGCAGGAGTCCCGTTCGGGTAACGAGAAGCGCTGGATACTCACAATCAATGTCGACGACGGGACATACCTCGGGATGGATGACTTATGAGACTTGGCAATCATTTGTCAACAGCGAACTTTGGTGAAGGTAAGCCGATACGTGGCTCAATTATATATTTCTATCCTTCTCGTACTCCATTGTTTAGCAAGAAGTGCGCTTTTAATCTCTTCGCTCCCGAGTACCGGTAGCTTTTGTATGTGCCAGCATAATCGCTTGGTGAAGACCTAGAGATGCGGTTCCTGCAAAAAACGCACCAGCGTCGCATGGGGACAAACGTGGGGAATAATGGGGACAAACGTGGGGAAACAATGGGGACAAACGTCGTTACTGATTGTTATCAAAGGGAAATTGCACAAGCTTGGCAGGGTTTTGCTATGCTCCCTCCCTCCTTGTACTTGATGCCCTTCTTGCCTCTCCCTCCTTCCCTGAAGTAGGTCACCACTATTCAAGTCCTCAAATGGGAAGCCTGCTTTACGCGGAGGAGTGCGGGGGACGGCTGGCTTGGACGGCCTTCCGCAACAAGCTGCATGTGGGTCCTGGCGAGGACGGACATCACGCTGTGTAGCGTGTAAGGCTGTTTGCGTCACGACTGATCCTATTTCCTGCGTCGGGAAGTTGTATATATGGGAGTTTGGTCTAGTGGTATGATTCTCGCTTAGGGTGCGAGAGGTCGTGGGTTCAATTCCCGCAACTCCCCACGGGAGTTTGGTCTAGTGGTATGATTCTCGCTTCGGGTGCGAGAGGTCATGAGTTCGATTCTCGTAACTCCCCGTTTTGCGTATTCCCCCGTCCATTGGCTGCATTGGATCTGGCAATTGGGTTTTGAAAGAGCAGCGGCATGCCGACTGAGCAGCAATGAAATGCTCTGGGGGTATTGGATGGGAAGCGAGGGAATTCGATTAGTCGATTGGTGAAGCCCCCGAATACACAGTATGGGTATTGGCGAGGCATCTTTCTCCAAGAATCTTGCCCTCGTTTGTAGACCAAGTTGTGACTGGCGCAGGGTTTTCTGCAAAGACCCTGTTACACACTCTGCTAGAGCCCCACCGGGGCGATAATAAACAATGCAGGTAAGGAGAGGGTGAAGACGCACCGACGATGGACAGCAGCAAACGGCAACACGACTAGCCATAAACGTCCAAAGCCAGCACGGCCTGTTGCGCTACGTTGATTCTCCGAGAAGTACAAACGCCGACGCCCCAGCGTCCCAACAGGAACAACCCCCCTCCAGAACCAAGCGACGTTCGTACGTCGTATATTGCAGAAAACCATGGTTTTCCTCGTAAACTCGGAAAACCGTTACGTTTCGATTCAGACCTTTGCATGTACTTGGGGGTTTTTTTCGAGAGAGAGACCGCGTTACAGTTTTTTTCGCATCGTGAGAGAGAGAGAGAGACCGCGTTTTCGCATCGTAAAAAAAAAAAATCCTTGCGTTACAGGACCCCGACGCTGGGGTACGACACCTGACCGTGTCATAAGCTCTGTATCTCCACCCCCATCAACGACAACCTCGACCAGCAGGTTCAACCACAAACCTACTTGCCCACAAGTGGGGCACCCGGTAACTACCGGGGAGGGGAAAATTTGTTGGGTTGGGGTCCGGGGCTCTCACCCGGTTGGCAGGGCCATACACGCCCCTGTTACGGAAGTCGCAGGTCCCCGTGCCAGTACTTCCGTTTACCCCCCCGGAAATGGGTGGCGGTTTGGGTGGGGGGGCCAGGACTTGAACTCTGGATCTCCTGCCGATTAAGGCCGGGCTTTAGCAGCTAAGCTACCCACCCCAAATTTGTTGGGTTGGGGTCCGGGGCTCTCACCCGGTTGGCAGGGCCATACACGCCCCTGTTACGGAAGTCGCAGGTCCCCGTGCCAGTACTTCCGTTTACCCCCCCGGAAATGGGTGGCGGTTTGGGTGGGGGGGCCAGGACTTGAACTCTGGATCTCCTGCCGATTAAGGCCGGGCTTTAGCAGCTAAGCTACCCACCCCAAAAAAAATTTGTTGGGTTGGGGTCCGGGGCTCTTGTCTGAAAGCCTCTTACTGACGTTTGGTGTAGATGGGACGAATGGTTTGCATATGGGAGTTTGGTCTAGTGGTATGATTCTCGCTTAGGGTGCGAGAGGTCGTGGGTTCAATTCCCGCAACTCCCCTTTTTGCATTGATTTTGTTCGCTATCCCTTACTTCCAAGGACTTTCCCGCTTAAAAGAGTCCATTTTTTTGTGAATGGATTCTCATGACTGCTTCGCACAATGCTTTCGCGTAGTAGTAACTGTGGCAGTGTAACCAGACCGAAGTGTAGTAGAGCCATTGGGGTGCATCACCTGAGAATGAAAGGGAAGAATTAGAAGATAAAAGTGTCACCTGGAGTGAATGATAATACGGGTTAATGGTCCCTTGTTAGAGAGAGACCGCGTTACAGTGGCCGCACGACAGGCGGCACCCGCCCTTATCCCGGCGGGAAAGCACTGCGGAAGAGACACGGAACCAAGGTCGGGTACGGGCAACAGCAGGCAAACAGCATCATGCAAAGTCAGCACAAGCGACGGCAGGACACGGCCCCATGCAGGCCACCCTTACGCGTCAAAACCACCACAAAAGCCCCCATTGGCTCACCTGCCCATCACCCGCACCACTCGTATCTCGAACCAGCAAAGGTGGCACCAGGAAAGAAAGAACGAAAGAACAAACAGCATCCAAGGCAGGCTAGCTAGGGCGGCACGGCGCACATGAGCCGACCCCCGGTTACGAACAAAAATGGGTGGTCCACCCCCACGTCACCCCAGTCCTTGCGGGGCAAACCCAAGCCCGCAAAGTCCCGCAGCAAGGCCCAGAACTTAGCAAGGAGGCCAGAACGCATAGCAGCAGGGAGGGTGGTGCCGGAGAGCCGATGAGAGTGTATGTACCCTTGTTAGGTGCAATGCAGCCATGTGCATGGTGAAGGTTAAGGTGAGCTCGTTTGCCAAAGTGGCGCCGGAGAGAGAGAGAGAGACCGCGTTACAGGTGAAGGATTGTGATGAGTCATCCTCCGAGGTCGGATTTTGTTGCTCAATTTGTATACTTATACGGGAGTTTGGTCTAGTGGTATGATTCTCGCTTCGGGTGCGAGAGGTCATGAGTTCGATTCTCGTAACTCCCCGTTTTGGTCTAGCACGTTGCTGGGATAGATGTTCTTAGGTAGTCATAGTTTCCAATGCAGTACATTCCATGGAACTGAAAGTGACAAAGAATAAAGGGATGAGGGCTCTAAAAATTCAGACCTCTGCTCTACCTGGTCAGTCCTGCAAGGCTGCTTAATTATGCGTTGACTTGTTTGTTGCATTCATTCCCTTTGGGATCTAGTAGCTTTACTTTGATGAGATAACTTCGTCAGCCCTGGTGCTAGTACATGGTGTGTATGTACAAAGTGTGTATGTGCCACAGCTGGTGCCAGCATGCAGCATGACACAAGTCCTGCAAAGCTTCTCTGGTGTTCAGAATGAAGTGGTTGCTATAATGTATACCTATTTCATGGTTGTAGGCAGACGCGCAGACCTGTCTTTGTCTGGAGGGCGCTGGTAAGGTCAACCTCCACTGGCAATGGTAGTAGTAACTGTTACAGTGGGTTCCATACCATCGGGCACATCGCCGGACACTGAAGGAGACGAAGGAGACAGAAACCGACGGTAGTATTTAGCAATGGTATTTCTCATCTGCATTTGGGCATCGGCCTATCCAGAGTGTGGGATTATGGAGAGTTGTCGGGATCTTAGGTGGGAGGTTGCCGATTGTGTACTTGTGTTGCTGTGGCATGCTGCACTCTCTCCTGTTGGGAGTCTGGTTGAATTGCATACCATCACATGCAGGTGGGGCATCAGCACAATCCCCCCTGTGTGTGTGCTTGCTGTTCCCTTGGCGCTCTCCCTTGTCAAGTGTCGGGGTGTTTTGCCTATGGAGCCAGTATCCTTCCTTTCTTTGTAACAATGAAACGCTAAGCACCCGATGGCCATTTTATCCTTTTCAGGTCTGGAGCCTGCTGCAACGATAACCACTAGGACCTCCACCAAGACTTACCGGCAACAATAAGCCACTCGCATCTGCGATCACCGGCATGGAGTGCAGTGCAACTAAAGGAGGTGTATGGATCAAGGATTGCCGCGTAAGTGGATGCAGGGACACGTGCACACTACGGCCTTTACCTATATCCGGCTAAGATGCAAGTGGAATGTGAGGGAGGGAGAGAAGGAATGGAGGGGAGGGAGAGGAGACGGAAGGGGACAGAGGGGAGGGAGAGAAAGGAGGGAGGGGATGGGCCGGGGGGAATGGAGCCCCTCCCACGCTCCGTATGGGTTAACCTTTTCCTCTTCCCTCGATATAAGGGAGTTTGGTCTAGTGGTATGATTCTCGCTTAGGGTGCGAGAGGTCGTGGGTTCAATTCCCGCAACTCCCCACGGGAGTTTGGTCTAGTGGTATGATTCTCGCTTCGGGTGCGAGAGGTCATGAGTTCGATTCTCGTAACTCCCCTTTTGGATTTTTGTCGAGGGTAATTGCCCCTTGTCCTCTAGCTTAAGGGCGGTGTCGGGGGCGTTTCCTAAGGTTTCCTTTTTCTGGGTGGGATCTTCGGGGCAATGCATGGGAATGGCAAATTTCAAGGACTTCCCAGTATGGAGTGCAATTGTGGCACCCCTGGCTCCCATCACTGTAGCTCCAGGGTAGGTACGTGAAAAACGTGGCCGATGGAGTGAAGGGAATGCATGTGAAAAGTGCGCGTCTGAGTGTGTACATGCACCTCTCCATGTTCATGGATGGTCCACAGTCCACTGCACCTAACCTGGTTGGGCCGCTGTGGTTACTTTCCGGTCGCCTTGTGTGTGAGGGGCCGGATGCCGTGTTTGTGGGGTCGCGATCGGCCCTGGCTGTGTGGTGGTAGGGTTTTCACCCTTGCTTCTTGTTTTCCGTGTCCACAGGTAGATGTGCCCTGCTTGGGGCTCGCGGTTTCTGGGATGAGAGGTGAGCAACTATTGCGCATGTATCGTGGCGGCACTCCATTGGTCTGCTATGTGGTTTTGTGGTCGGGTCCTGATAGGAAAGCCTATGGTGCGAATCTCCCCTAGGCTGCTGGGCGCTGCTGTTATTACCGCTGGTATTGTGGTGGTTTGCCTTTGTTATGGTGCGGTCGGGTTTCTGTCTCTTTTGTCTCGTTCAGTAGGTATGGTTGGGTGCCTGTCCCTTTTGTTTCGTTTAGTAGTAGTTGGTAGTAGAAGTAGTAATAGTAACTGTTTAGTGGCAGGCGATGTGCCCTATGATCCTGCCTTTTGACCTGGAACCCACTGTAAATTGTACATACATTCCCACTTGTTTTATTAAACATGTCTGTCATGTGACATCGAGTCATAAAGCCCGTCATATTATTGCATGATCTCTTCTATGACCAGGCATAAACCGTCGTCTGTAACTGACAAGCTGTCCTGCCAGTGGCGACCACACCCCAGCCTCGTGTACGCGGCCCTCCTGGCATTCTGCTGCACCGCCGCATTACCCGGCCCTCCTGGCCTTGACAGGAACCACTTCCACCACCCACCCACCCAAACACTCAGCGCAGTCGCTACACAGGGCTCCACCGCCCCCATCCTCAGCCTGCGCGCCCATTTCCGTGCAAATGCAGCACATGGGGCGCCTTGCCGTGACATCCTGCCTCCCCTCGATCCCCGTCACTCACGTCACACACGCAACCCGCCCGCACGACACCGCGCCACACCGCCCCCGCCCTCACCCACCCGCGCGTACACGCGCAACCGCGACGATGAGAAGCCCCCCCCAGAGCCCCCTTCGCTCCCCTCCGCCCCCCGCCTCATCCCTGGCCTCCCAAGCTCAGCTAAACACTGGGATCGCCGCGCTCCCCAAGGCCCACCATCCCGGCCGCAACCGGGCGGCTTACTTCCCCCTACTTCTACTTCCACACGACGCCGCCAAAGTATTGGAGCGCCGGAACGCCCCTGACCTCCAGGTCGCACAGCGGCGCCTTGATCAGCTGCAGGGACGCCAGTCCGTCGGGGCCGACGTCCTCCTCCAGGTGCTGCAGCGCGCGGGCCTGGTCGCCGCGGCGGGCGGATAGGAATTTGTCGGTCGCGTTCGCCTGGACCACCTGCGAGGACGGGGTTGGCGTTGGGGTGGGGTGGGGTTGGAGGGTCGGGGTTGGAGGGGAGGGGTTGAGGGGGGGGGCCAGCGTAGCTAGGACTGCGTGTTTGCCACACGAGGCGGCAAAGCAGCCATTAGGCTAGGAGGAGACCTGGTTGGAACGCGTGGAAACATAGGGTGCAGGGGTTCGAGGAAGACCCGTGGATGCCCGAAAAAAACCGTTTAGAACAGACGTTTGGAGATGCATGCTGGAGAACTGGGTTTGGGTGCAGGGGTGGGGGGGCCTGGGTCTTGTGGTTTGTGGCTGAGGAAAGAAATCCGTGGCTTGCGGGCGGGACGGGTGGCAGGAAGCACCATGAAGCGCATGCAAGTGAATGGACTTGATGGGCAGCAGGCACAGAGGCCATAGAGGAGTAGCCTCGCTAGGGCGCCGGAAGTAAAACGTTGCGATCAGACAAGGATTGGCTCGACAGATACAGAACACTGAAAAGGGCCCCCCTAACCACAAGAGCCCTTCCGAAACCAGAACGCGGTGGCGCGATGGTCAGCAAGCACTTGCTCAATCAAGTGTCGCTGCTTCGTGTGTTTTATAAATGCTGAGCTTCGTGTGTGTGCGCTGTGTACGCCGGGAAGGGGTGACGCCAGGTCAATGCTTGCAAGTCAGCGACAGGGTAGGGGTGGGTATCATTCATCGGGAGGGCACAGGTAGGGCCCACTTGGCCACCTCCGCAACACCACGGTGTCAGGTGGAGCGGCCACGACTCGTATGCATGCGTCCACTGCGGGGCGGACAGCTGCGTCCACTGCGGGGCGGACAGCTGCGTCCACTGCGAGGCGGACAGCTGCCCAGCGCACGGCGACGGCTACCAGCCACCACAAGCCCACCTCCTCCCACCTGGTTGACGATGATGGTCTTCAGCGGGATGCCCTCGGCCTGCAGTGCTGCGGCGAGCCTGCGGAGTGTGCGGGGCGCGGAGTGTGTGAGGGCGCGGAGTGTGTGAGGGCGCGGAGTGTGTGAGGGCGCGGAGCGACAGGGCGCCGGGCTCTGAGTGACGTCGGGCTGTGAGGCGGCGTGTGTGAGGACGGGTTTGCGCTGAGGTTGATGGGTCCTAGGGGCTGGGGATTCGAACCCCAATGCGCTGCCCTGACAGCGGCCAGCTGATGGCCTGACCCGCCCAAGGCCCTGTTCCGGCATAACACATGTGACCTCCTGCTAGCCACCACATCGTCGTAAACACGTTGGGCGCATCCCGTAAAACATCAAGGGTTCTGGGGTGCGTGGTGCGGGTGTCGCAGTCCGGGCCGTCACGAAGATAACACCCCCCACGCAACGCACGACGGACGATGTTGTTGTCCTGCGATACTTTGTTCGACGGGTCATCTGCGCCCGATAACATTTCGAAGCTCGAGAACACCCAGCGCACGACTATAATCCAAGTCCCTTCCTCTCCATCCAGAGGGGTGGCGGCGATCAGTGGAGACCCAGGAGGGCAGACCAGGAAAACCAGAAAGCAAAGGAAAACGAGAGGGCCAAGGGAGCCGTACCTGCAGCTCTCAGCTGTGGCCATGACGGTTGGGATGGTGACGATGATAAACTCGGTGGTTTTTTGGTTTCGGAACAGCGCCTTGGCGTCCTCCATGCTGGCCTGATGCGGAGGGGAGAGGCGGACCGGAAGGAACGCACCCGCGCTTGCAACTACTGCTCTCTCGCAGCTGCGCACATGGATGAAAACCGCCTACCTACAACCACAACCCTGAATGCTGCCCCCTAAACCACCGAATACCACTGCGAGCGTGCTAAGGGTGAACGTTTTCCCCGGCCGATTCCTCCAGGCACCAGGAGTGTGGGGGCACCGGCGCTGCACCGGCCACCGGGCCACCGGTCACCAGTCACCGGGCCACCGGGCGACGGGCCTCCTCACCTGCAGCTGTTCCAGCCGCTGCACCGCCACGTCCACCTCGCCGGCCTGCTGGCCGCCGCTGAAGAAGGACTTGACGGCGCTGGTGGCGGAGGACAGCTTCTGCCGCAGCCGCACCAGCTTGCCTGGTGTGCATGGGAACGAGGTGGCGGTGCGGTGGGCGGGCAGCCGTCGGGGAGCAGTCCCGGACAGCAGTCGGGGAGTTGGGCTGCCACTTGGCAGCCGTCGGGTTGGCAGATGGAAGGGTGGCCGGCTGACGCGGACGGGTCGTAAAGAATCCTAGACCAGCGATGTGTGCAGTGAGTCGGGCGCGCGCTGCACGCTTCCCCCATTGAAGCCCCAATTTGAGCTCTGGGCGGCCCCAATCGCGTATTTTTGCCAGCACGTGCTGGCTGGCTCCTCTTGCCTTGCGCGCTGTCCCGCCACCGGCGCACCAGCAGCCCTACTGCCCCGCCACCACCACTCACGTGTGCGAAGGTACGACCCCCTGGCCTTCCAGCAGGCGGCTGCGCAGCTACCTTCACACAGCTACCTTCATACATCCCACCAGCACCCAGCCTCCCACCACCACACCCACTCAGCCAGTCACCCAGTCGGCCCTTGGGGCGCAGCAACCCCCCCTTCCCCGCACGCTTACCCCCTCCCCAAACGGTTTTTTCTGGCATCCTCGAAACCCCCTCGCACGCCCGGTCTTTATGCCCCTTCCCACACGCCCGGCCCCGTGTGCCACCAGCTAGCGGCGCCACTTCCATCCATGATAGCTCTGGCTTCAAATCTCTGTCACGATGGGTGGGCCAGTTTAGGCCGTTATCGCCTTCCCTCGCTTCCTCACCTAGGGACGCGTCCAGGAAGTCCGGCAGCGACAGCAGCCGGAGGGTGTGGCCGGTGGGTGCGGTGTCGAAGATGATGCGCTTAAAGTGCGCGTACTCGGGCGCCTTGAGGAACTGGACCACCTGCGGGCGGGGGGGGGAAGGGGGAATACAATATCCGCAAATCCACGGCTGACAAACCAAGGGCGATGAAGATGGTGCGTGGCCCAAGAAGATGTAATTGACAAGTAGACGGAGAGGGGGCACAGCTGAATCGTAACATGAAGGTAACGCAGGCTGTTTGGGGGAAATGGTGCTATGAGAGCGACTGGAGTAGTGAACTAAGTAAAGGCGGCTGGACGGTGGGGTGGGGTGGGGTGGCGCGATGGCGGGCAACCGGGGGTGAGGTGGTGGGCGGCGGGGGGCCTCCTTGAAGGAGGGCACGAGACCAAACCCGTGTGTCGGCAATGAAAGGTATGAAGTGTGAAACCGAACGGTGTACACACACTTCGAGTAGGGGAGTATGACTAGGCCGCCGGTGGCGGTGGTTGCGGTGGTGGTGGTGGTTGCGGTGGTTGCGGTGGTGGTGATGGTGGTGGACGCAATGTATCGAGGATCGGTTGGGGATCTGGGAAGTTGCGGGAACGGGAGGCGAGGGTAGCGACAGGGCGGAGAGGGCCACACGCATCTCCGAGTGAAGGGAAGGCTCGGCGGATGGAGGAGCCCCTCCGATTGCAACCCGCCTGCCCGCCTGTCGTACCTTGGCGATAGCAATGGCCTCGTCCACACCCGGAGGAGGTGTGTCGAGCAGCTCCCCCAGTTGCAAGTCCTGCGAGCAGGTGGGTGCGGCTCTTGTCGTGTCACCGGGTGGATTACGTTTCGAGCTAGGTAGGCGCATTGTGCTCAAGCTCTTTGGCTGTTTTATTGTGCCTCAACAGGCTCGTTACTTTGCTGCCCACGCACCCACCCATGTATTATTACGAACGTGTTCTCCCAAGAGTAAGGTTTCCCCTCTTCCTCCGCCGGCTCACGGGCCTCCTTACCCCCCCCCCCCAGCCACCCACACCCAGCCACCCACCCAGCCACCCACACCCCACCTTGAGCTGCTCGCTCACGACGCCCAGCCCTAGCCCGTCCAGGACCTGCGTCCAGCCAGGATGACAGGTTAGGTTAGGAGCTGACACATCGGAGGATTGGTGTAGGTTGCGGTGGCGGGACAGCAGCCAGGAGCGACACCCACGGCAGTGCGGCGCAAGTCTGGGGCAGTGTCGAGCTGCGTGCGCTGCCGGGCGGCTGGAGAGCGGTGGACCAGCGGCGGACCACCTAGGGAGCTGTGCTGAAGAGCGGTGGACCAGCGGCGGACCAGCTAGGGAGCTGTGCTGAAGAGCGGTGGACCAGCGGCGGACCAGCTAGGGAGCTGTGGTGCCACCTCCCACGAGTGGGGACCCGGTCGCTATCGACCTAACACGCCTTGACCCGCACAAAGGAGCGACCCGCGTGCTCCTTCACCGTCCGCCCCAGCAGCTACAGCCGAGGCGCCCGCGAGAGCGACCACGGCTACTACCTCCGATGAAACGGTGACCCATCCAACATACTTTTATTATCCTACCCGACGTTCCTACCTTGCAGAAAGACGCGGCATCAGTCCTGTCAGCAAGCCCCGTCCGATTGCGGAAGGACGACAACGTTTAACACTGTCTATCAGGCTTGAACCTACGCCCAACAGCCATCGTGGCACCCGCTCCTCGGCCGCACCTCGTTCAGCTTCTTGCCGCCGTCGTCAGCCAGCACCTCCCGCAGCTCCGTCTTGGCCTGGGCGCATGTCGGGATGGGGGTGGTGGTGGGGTGTGGGCGTGGGTGCGGATGTCCACGTCCGACCGGTGGGCACGGCAATGGTGGTGAGGAGGGATCAGGGCGGTGACGGCAGGGAGGGGTGTCCACACAGCAGGCATGCGTCACGCATCGTAGGATTAGGTTGGCCTGTATTGCAGCGTGTTTTGAGCGGCTTCTTGCCTAGCAGAGCAGCCTCTCGCCTAGATCGGCACGCGTCCCACCGCCCACCGCCCGCCGCTACTGGTGTCGTCGCCCTGCTTGCTGCGCCACAGATTCGCATTACTCCCCCCCCTCCACAGAACCACCACCACCGGCAGACTGCAACTCCTGCCGGCCCGCCATGTTGGTACCCCGCGATAGGTTCACCGTTCAAACCCGATCTCGCACGGTCTGCCCAAACCCCACACTGCTAGCTGGCTGCCGCCCACCCTAGGCGCCTGAACCCCCCTCCCCGGCTGCCCTTTTGCTCTCTACGCCTCGGACCACGAGTTCCGCCCCCTCGCTGCCTCCGGCCGAAGCCCCCCCCGCAATTGGTGTCCGACGACCATGCGCCAACTATCCTGTCGCGTCGCGTAAAACGGTTTCTACAACACCACCCCACTCCTCACCCCCCCCCCGGCTCGCACCTGCTCCGGGTCCAGCTGCAGCCCCCACAGCGGCATGTCACCTCCAAGGGGGGACGTTATGCGGACCGGCTCGCCGCCCGTCAGGTCCTGGAGGTGTTGGTCAGGGCGGTGTTTTTGTGTGGCGGGGTTGAAGTACAGTATTACCAACTAACCCCACTGCATCTCTGCTGTGCCAGCCTGTCCTGCATCCCAGATCACCAACTGAGTCGTACGTGGCACGGCACTGTGAGGCGCGCACTCAGGTGAGTGTGGCGCGTGTAGGGCCAAGGCAGGGCAGCTGGCGGAAGGTGATGCGACCGGGCAGGTCATCACCGGGCAGGCGGCAGGCGGCTCCGAGTGGACGGTAGCTTTGACAGCAGCCCCCCAGCCCGGCACCAATGTGACCCAGCTGGGTGCGGACACACTACCGCCGCCGCTGCCATCTTCTCCGCCCCTCCCCGCCCGTCCACGGGCTTTCTTCACGACCCCCCCTCCTGTCCGCACCTGGTCGAAAGCGTCGCTGAGCGAGTGCGCCGGGTCTGTGGACACCACCAGGGTGGGCAACCCCTCGGACGCGAACCGCACCGCCAGGGAGGACGAGCAGCTGGTCTTGCCCACACCGCCCTTGCCGCCCAGCAGGAAGTATTTGCGGTCGGCGCCTGGGGCAGCGGGGCGAGAGATTGTGAGGAAAACCCGTGAGGAGAGGGGCAGGAGGGGGTGAATGTGCAGTGGAGAGAGATGCGGGGGCGGCGAGGTGCGGGGTGGGGGGGGGCCGAGGTGCGGGGGAGGAGGAGAAGGGGGGGAGCAGGTGATCCCCAGCCGGCCGGCGGGAGGAGCGGGGGAATGCAAGCGGGTTTAGGGTTTTGTGATGGTTGGGGGCGGATGTCTGCGGCGGTACGCCTCGAGGCAGGGATGCTGTGCTCGTACAGATTGAGGCTGTGGGACCATGAGCGCAGCTCGATGGTACGGACAATACTACTTTGCATAAAAAAAGAGCATTTACAACGCAGTAAACAGTGTTACATATCATGTTATCATGAAACTTGTTACTTGGGGCCGTGAGCCTCTCGACCGGGGGCGATGTGAGTTGGGGAGAGGGCGCGCATACGGACAGACGGCGTTGCACACCACCCTTTCGCTGGATCAGCGCCCCCGCACGCCTACCTGCGTTCATGGTGTCGTACACGTCCTTCCACACCACGTTGGCGAAGTACGACAGCGCGGGCACCCCCCGCACCTCCACATCCACCATGGGCGCGATGACCTGGGGGAAGCAGCGGAGGGGGGAGGGGCTGTTTAAAAACCGTTTTACGCAACGGGACAGGATAGTTGGGGGAGGGAAGGCGGGGAGGGGAAGGGGGAGGGAAGGAGGGGAGGGAGGGGAGGGGAGGGAGGGGAGGGAGGGGAGGGAGGGGAGAGGAGGGAGCAAGGAGACTCGTATAAACGACATGGGGAATGTAGCCGGCGCATAGGGGCGGGAGGGCGCAGAGGGGCCGGGAGGGCAGCAACCGGGGACTCGAGGGGACATGAGAAACACAGAAGGGCGGAAACGAGGGACACGGGCAATTTGAAGGTGGGGCCTGAGGAAGGGACCAACTAGCGCGGAGGATATAGCCGTTACCGTCAGGCAGCAAGTGTCGCTGGCGGGGAACCCCCGGTGACGTAGCTTCAGCTACGGTAGCATGTGCGTTGGAGCGCTCCGGGGATCGCCAACCATGTGGGTAACGCCGCACACGGCGCGTCCGCTGAGCCCAGTGCAAGGCCGGGTACCGATTCCCGCCCCCCCCCCCAACCACCTTGCGCAGCGGCATGAGCGCCCGGTCGCTCGCCACCATCTCCAGCGCCGCTATCTGGTCCTTCATCTTGAGCTTGAGGTACGTCTCGCCCTGGCTTGGACCCACAAGCTGGGGGCCGGGCGGGCAAGGGTGACAAGGGTGGGTGGAGGGGTGGGTGGAGGGGTGGGTGGATGGATGGGTTGCAAGAAAGGCCCGTGTACAGGGGAAAAACCGTTTAGAACAGACATTTCGAGATGCATGCTTGAGAAATTGGTTGAGGAAACGAAAGTCGAAGGTCATATGTCGACCTTCGGCGGCTAAGCTAAATCGGCGGCGGCGTCGATATTAACGGAAGCGCGGACCCCGCGTGACGCAAGGAAACGTTTCACGAATCCGGTTTGTTTTTGGGGCTGGACGGATGGGTGGGTGGGTGGGTTTCGAGGAAAACCCGTGGATGCGAGAAAAAACCGTTTAAGACCAGACGTTTTGAGATGCATGCTGGAGGACTGGGTGGGTGGGTGGGTGGGGTGGGTGCACCCGCGCCACCCCACCTGGTTGACGATGATCCTCTTGCAGGGGATGTTCTCGGTGCGCAGTGCACGGAGCAGCCTGCGGACCGGGAGGGGGGGATGCGGGGAAACACGTTGGGGGGGCGGCGCGTTGGCGGGGTTTGCTGGTGGCTGAAAAACACATCATGTCTTGTGGTCGAGCCACGGCCGGCAAGGGCGGGGTCAGACCGAAGAAGCCGCCGGGAGGGCGATCCTCAATAGCTGGCCAGGAAGTCCAGGTTGCAAGGACAACCCGTGTACGAAAGAGAACATGTGTAGGGTAGACACGTTTCGAGTAGGAGGGTGTGCGTACCGGCGTACGAAATACCCTAGACTGAGATGACTAATGGCGCCGGAGGAAGGCAAGGAAACCCCTGGCGGCGCGGTCCGTGCGCTCAGCTGCTCCTTGGTGGCGCTGGGTTGAGAGGAAACCCGTGGGTACGAACACAGACAAGGGGTCAGAAGCCTGGCGGTTTGGGGCCAGCCTTGGCGCCGCTGGGGACTGGGCGCTGGAGCGGGCTGGGCGGCTGGTGGGAGTGACCGTGCAGCATGGGCGCCGGCAAACGCCGTACATACATGCCGTACAGACAGACCCCGCGTCCACACGATCCGCCAGGTGTCAAAAGCATACGGCTCCTGTTGGTTCTAGCTAGGTTCGTCCAGCTTAGATGGCAATGCGGTCTTGAGGTACCGTCATTGAGCTGCAATATCACCGAAGCCTCCCAAGCACCGAAGCCCCCAGCTGCAATTCCCATGTCGAGTTACCGGTTCTTTATATGTACCCCCCGCCCCCCAAGCACCGCAGCCGCACCGGGAGCTCTCGTTGACCCCCAGGAAGGTGGGGATGGTGGCGATGATGAACTCCGTCTGCAGGGGGTCGCGGAACAGCTGCTTCACCAGCCGCACCCGCTGCTGCAGCAGCTCCAGCTTCTCCACCGCCTCATCCTGCGGGGGGTGGGGGTTTGATAAGAGAATGCGGGGGGTGGGGGTTTGATAAGAGAATGCGGGGGGTGGGGGGGCGTGCAAAACCAAACCGGCTACTCGACGTGGGAATTGTAGGGCGGGGGGGAGAGAAGACCGGGTTACACGACATAGGAAACGGGGGAGAGGGTCCGGGGGGAGGAGGAAGAGGAAGAGGCGGGGGAGGGAGGGGGGAAGAGGAAGGGCGACGGAATCAAGGGGGGTTGGGTTGCAGCGGTGAATGGGTGCAGCGGCGGGGCAGGCAGGCAGCTCCCAGGCGTCAGCTGGGCCAGCGGTTCCAGGGCGGGGGCGGTCGCTGCTGGGGGATTTGGTCCAGCAAGGGCTCGGAAGGGGACAGACCGACGGCACCGAGCCCCGTTGAGCGCCCGCCCTCACACAAGCTCCACCCCGCCACCGATCCTCTGCACATTGCCACCCAGCTAAGTTAGCCCCTGTCCCCCTGGCACCCTGGCACCCAGCCTTACCTCCCCCCCATGCCCGCCTCCGCCCCCTATGTCGTGTTGACGGGTTTCCTCGCCGCCCTACAATCGCCCCCGACCGCCCCCACCCGCCCTCCCCCCACACACACAAGCAGCCACACGGGTTTTCCTTGCAGCCCCCCAGCAGCCCCCCAGCAGCCCCGCACCTGGCTGTCTCCCGCCCCGAACAGCCCCCGCACCACCGAAGTGGCGCCGCTGAGCTTCTTGCGCAACCGGATGACCTGGGGGGGTGGAACGTGAGGGAGGGAGGACGCACGTGAGCCGACAGACGAGGCAAAGCAGCTGGAGAAGAGTAGCTGGAAGAAACGTTGTCGAATAGGGTACGGCTTGGAAAGTGTCAGGTGGGTGGATTGAAGGGGAGGGGGGGTGGGAGGGGGGGGTTAGTAAGAGGTGGTGAAGGGGGGGCGGGTGGTTCTGAAGGGCAGGTAGTGCGGGGGGGGGGGCAAAAGGCCCTCATGACAACACCCCCCGCCGATCAGGGGGTCGGTGGGTCCCTGAGTACGACATCTAGAGACAGCCGCCGCCGGGTGTCCCTTCTACGAGCGCGGCTCTCGGATGCCACCACTCTCCTCCCCCCTCCCTACACGCTACATTTCCCCAGTCGCGTTACCGGGTGCGGCTGCGGCTGTCGTCGCCACCGCTGTCTCCCTCCCCGTAGCAAGGCGGCGCAGTTCTAAGACACACGATGGAAAGCGGGACGCACGCCGGGTGCGACTAGGTGGCGTATCTCCCTCCATCCAACCCTTGCCGATTCCTGAGCTTCCCTGGGAGTCCGTATCCATGGACTTCATTGTAGGTTTGCCGGAAACTAAGCAGACCCGCTATAACAGCATGGCGGTATGTATCTGGGCTGGGACGGCACCAGGCGTCGTTGCGTCGGCCGCATCAACAATTCAACATGCCCCCATTCGCGGCTGTAAGCATGAAACGGCGTAACCGCGGATGACAGGAGGGCGCAAGCTGGGCTTCTTGCGCCTTCCAGTCATCCGCGGTTACGCCGTTTCATGCTCACAGCCGCCCTGGTCCTCCGTTGTAAGCTGCACACCCTGTCGCGCATTAGCTTGTTCCTCTTTCCTTAACCGGCCGCCAGCGAGCCACTCTCACAGGTGGCTCCGGCTGCCAACCCAGGGGGCCACCAGCTTGCGTAACCGCGACCGCCAGGTGTCCGAAGCCCATGCACCCGCCTGTACACTTACTTCCCACGTCGAGTAACCGGACCTTTTTTGCACCCCCCCCCCCTCCCCTCCCAGTGCTCCAGCATGCGCCCACAAAAGCGGTGTCCGGCGACCATGCGGCGACCATCCTGTCCCGTCGCGTAAGCGGTTTTATGCCCCCCCCGCCCCCGGTTCTTTAACGTAACCCCCCCGCCCCTCCCCTCATCCCCCCCTGGCCTCACCCCCCTCCCCTGGTGTCCGACGACCATGCGCCAACTATCCTGTCCCGTCACGTAAAACGGTTTTTACAACACCCCTCCCCTCATCCCCCCCTCCCCTCCCCTCCCCCCCTTCCCATGCCGTGTAACCCATCTTTATGGCACATACACACCCACCCCAGGTCCCGCCACACACGCCCCACGCAAACTTCACCAGCTACACTTCCCATGTCGGGTTACCGGTTCTTTTACGTACCCCCCCCCCTTCTATACACCCCCTCCGCACACACACACGCACTCCCACCTTGCCCAGCGACGCGTCCACGAAGTCCGGCAGCGTCAGCAGCCGCAGCGTGTGACCCGTGGGCGCGGTGTCGAACACGATGCGGCTGAAGCGGGCGTACTCGGCGGCCTGCACGAACTGGACCACCTACAGGCCGACGGGTGAAGCAGGAGGGCCAGGACAGTGACCCCCTCGACTTCGGTGTCTTTTCCTTCTCGGTAACAAGGGCACTCTCTCTGTCGGTGCACTCCGGCGCCGATGCGCGCCGTCAGCGCTCCACATGTGGCGCCCGTTTTGCAGACGGGAACTGAGGTGTCAACTCTCCGCCCCCTAGCCCCCGACGGGTAAACAAACACTGGTCAGGAAGGCGCCCCCGCCTCCTCCTCCGGCCGCCGTACCTTGGCCACTGCGGCCGCCTCATCCAGCCCCGGCGGCGGCGTGTTGAGCAGCTCAGCAAGCTTGAGGTCCTGTGCGGCGACCGCAACAGCACCGGCGGCAGTGGCGGCATTGTCAGGAGCAAGGGTGTCAGGAGCAAGGGTGTCCCACTGGTGGTTCCAACCAACCGGTTGGCTCCACAAGGCTGCCGCGCGGCGCTACACCTCGCACCCGAGCGCCTCAAACCCTGCATGCCTGCCCTGACTCAATGCTTCCTAGCACCTAACACCCGGGGGAAGGCGCTGCGAGGCCGGCAGCACCCCACCCTCAAAGAGCCCGCTCCCCCGCCCCCCCCCCGCCCACCCACTCATACCCCCGCCACTCTTGCCCACCTTGAGCTGCTCGATGACGAAGCCCATGCCCATGCGGTTCATGAAGTCACCAACCTGCGAGCCAGGGGGATGCCCCAGGGGGGGGGTGGGTGCAGGACAAACACCCGGGGGGGGGTGCATAAAAATCGCTTACGCGACGGGACAGGATAGACCCGGGGGGGGGATGTCAAGGGCTGGGTTGTGAGCGTCATGGCCCCCATCCGGGTCCCTCCTCTCCTTCCCCCCAACCACCTCTCCAAACGCACCTGTGACGCGGCGCTGGGCCCCGCCGCCTCCCCATCTGCCCCCCCGCCGCCCTGGAAGAACTCCCGCTTGGCCTCCTCCGGGTCGATCTCCAGCCCCCACAGCGGCAGGTCGGTGCCCTGCAGCAGTACTGGCCGGCCCCCGCTCACATCCTGCAGCGAAGGCAAGTAGGCGCGACCACTGAAGCACCGAGCCGTGTGTCAAAGGCGCGTGGAGGCGGTTGGAAGCGCGTGACGAGTGGGGCGCGGGCAGGGACGAAGAGCTGCAAGGAAGCGTGGACTGTGTGGACTGCGTGTTCCGGCTCGGAGGGCTGGGGTCAAGGCGGGCAGAGGGTCCTAGGCAGGGGGGCTGGGATCAAGGCGGGCAGAGGGTCCTAGGCAGGGGGGCTGGGATCAAGGCGGTAGGAGCACGGCCCGCCAAAGCTGCCAGGCCGGGCCATAGCGCCGCTCTCAGCGGCGTCACTGAGGCCCAGCAGCGACGTGAGGCCTGAGGCCGAGGGTGGGGGGTTGCGTGCGACAAGAGGCAACGACGACCCTACCACCCCACAGCCCAGCATCGCCACGCGGCGGCACGCGGGCGCGCGTGGCCCCGGGCCGCACGCATCCCTCCATCCTCGGCCTCAGGCCGCTATTGGTACCCTCCCCTCCCCTCCCCTGCTATTCCCCTCTGCCTGCCCTTACCCTTCCCAAATTCCAACCCCCCCCCACCTACCTGCGCTAGTGAGTCGCTCAGCGAGTGGGCCGGGTCGGTGGACACCACCAGGGTGGTGTGGCCCGCCGCCGCCAGCTTCACCGCCAGGGAGGCGGACAAGCTGGTCTTGCCCACGCCACCCTGCGCCGCAGAACAGCAACGCGACACGACACGACACGACACGACACAACACGCACATGGCGACACCGCGGGCTCGGTCAGTGCGTTGTACAACGAGCTTTAGCGCTTGGTTGTTGGGAGGGCACATGAGTCGCAGGGGCAGTCTATGGGCCGGACGGGTGCGGTAACGGACCACTGAGGCTCCGCCTTGTTCACGAGCTGTACGAGCTGTACGAGCTGATGTGGTCGCTGCCCGGACAGACGCCTCCTGCCCTCCCGGCGTCAAAGCGATGGACGGAGAGATGGAGGCCCCCGCTGCGACCGGCACATGGTTCGGCTCCGGGTCACGGTCGCTGGCTGACACAGGTGGTGCTCGCCACAGCCACCGGGGCTGGAGCCACTGAGCCTACCACCCCAGTTATGTGCGGAGAGGTGGTCGCGTACTACCACGCAGCGGGACGTCAACATGGTGACGTCAACATGGTGACGCGAGCATGGTGACGTCAACATGGTGACGTCAACACGGTGACGCCAGCATGGTGACGTCAGCATGGTGACGTCAGCACGGTGACGTCAGATGGTGACACGGTCACCGCTCGTCCATGCCCTTAGCTCACCTCCCCACCAGCAGCCCGACATCAGCCCAAATCGCAGACGGCCCCCTTGCCGTCTGCAAGCAAACCGCTGCCGCCCATCCACACACCATCCTTTTTTGCCGCCCATCCACACACCACGCCTGTTCTAAACGGTTCTTTTCGGGCATCCACGGGTCTTCCTCGAAACCCCTTTTGGCCCCGGGCTGCCGGCGGTGAGAGCCTGCTGTTGCTGCCGCGTTCCCTGCCCCTGCCCCTGGCTTCCCGCGTCACCCACTTTGCCGCTGATCATGATGTACTTGCGCTGCTGCCCCGCCGCCAGCTCCTCAAAGCAGGAGGCGCCCTCCACTGCAGTTAGCGTGGCGCCGCCGACACCGGAGCCGCAGGGCGCTGGGCCGCGAGGCGCAGATGCGCGGCAGGCGGGGGAGCCGGAGGACGTGCAGGGCGCCGCCTGGCGGGGGCCGATACGGGGGGTTTCGAGGAAGACACGTGGACGCGAGAAAAAAACCGTTTAGAACAGACGATACCGGGGGTGGGGAGGGGAAAGAGATGGTGGAGGGAGGGAGGCCGGCATCGGCTGCGGGTTGCGTGTGCCGGGTGTGATCGGTGACGAAACACAAGCCCGGTGTCGTCGCTCCTGCGTCGGGTCGGTGCTTATGTGAGGTCCGTGAGATTCGTGGCGGTGGTGGCATGCTCGGGCGGGCGCGGGCGTGGGCGTGCACTGCGCCCCAGGTTCATTGCGCTGTGGGGTGACGGCACATGCGCGCGAGGGCCGTCAGAGGGGTCGTGTGGGCGCTCACCAGCCCCTGGCGTGGGTTACGACTTGGGCGTTGTGGGGCTGTGCCGTACAACACGACACGAGGAAAGGGTGTGCGTACCCCTTTCCTCCATGCCCTGCACCTCATCCCTTCCGGTCAGCCCCAAGAAATCTCGAGGTGGCGAGGCGAGTCGAGGCGGCGACTGATACGGGGCGGCGACTGACCCAACTTGCGCCACGTCTCTCATCGCGCTCCAACAAAAACAAACCGTCACACGGTACCGCCACTCTGTCATTAAAGTTTGACTGGTGTATGCGATGCAAGGTCCGCCGCGACAAAATGTAACCCAAGATCCTTCCAAGCATATGCCAAACCTCACCTGTGACTTCCACACACTGCTGCTGCATGGCCGATCTTTATTGCGACTCACAGCGGGCGTGGCTGTCCGGAAGGAAGCGCACGGCGCTGTCCGGCGTTCGCGACACGGTGCGGCGACGTCGCTAAGCCGCCCTACATCAAGGCTCCTATGTACTGTGCTTGAACGTAAACCAGATTGCAACGCCATAATCAGCGTAGCGCCTCAGGAGAAAAGCTTGAATTAGTGTTGCTCGGGTGTCGGTCGAGCGAAATAGCCGTCAGCGCCCTTCGATAATTACTCAAATCATTTATCGCTGATCAATCGTTCAATAATGTGTCGTCCGTGGAAATTGGTACCGGTAATTCGGGTCGGAGGGGGAAGGAGCAAAAAGTAGGTGGGATGGGCTACAATATCGCCTTTCAGGGTATGCAGGACATTATAATTGAAATAGGTGTATGTCACCCAAGGGAAGGTGATCAGAGAACTTCTGGATACATCGAATGCGGTTGGCTCGTGTCCTGGCAGCTGACTGTACTAACCATCCGTGTGCTACCATTTTGGGGCACCCGGACAGGAAAGCGCCAAGCGGCCAGTGAAACGGAAATCTTCGTGCATTGGAGATCGGGAGACTCGGGGATGTATACATGAGACATGAGCACGAGCTGGCACGAGTGACGACTCTTCCGTTAGGCCAAGTTCGCTTGACGTGAAGCTGCATGAAGTATCCCACGGAAGAAGTCCTCCGGATGCACTGACCATCGCATGGGGTTGAGGTGAGTCGCAGCTGATCGCCTAGAGCTAAGGGCAATGTAGGAAACATCAGCCTGTCAGGTGCGGGATGGTCCATCCATAAGTGTTGTTTGTTAGCGACCCCTAGGGATCCGTGCTCCGCAGGCCAAAAATGTAGCTTAGTTATTAGCCAACGGCACACTTGTGCTTTGCATCAAAGGCGCTGTCATGTGCTCCTTTATTACAGGGATTATACCACATCACCCGCCTTGACCAGTGCACTCGTGCCGGGTCTGTCTCTTGCCCACAGCCATCTGTGGCACAGTCCATTGTGAGTCCACATGAAACCGCGGTGCCATGAACAGCAGTCATGATCACATTCCTCCAGCCCCATCCTTGGAGCCCGTTAGGCAGCGCGGGCCGAGCACGTCTCAAAATCGGCTCATGCCAAGGCCCACACTGTTATTTAGTCTTTTCTTGACAGGAGCTTACTCCAACGACAGCTATTCGCTATGTGAAGAGGCCCGCCGCTCTAGCCCTCCTTCTCTTCTCTTTCTCTCGCTCTCGTCGCTTTACGCACACGCAGTCCCTCTCAAACACTCTCGCGGCTGCCCGCCAGGCAAATATATACGAATAGGACACCGCCAGCTGGAAGGGCAGTGCCTGGAGGCACCAACGCCCCCAATTTCAAGCCTTCTGCGCCACAATAATAACGCAGGAAGGCATGGAGACTGGCGGGTCTTCTTCTCATAAATCAAGCTTGTACTCGACCGGCCATCAGACCTTACGACTGGGTCAGGTAGGCCAGGAGGCCCAGAGTGAGGACAATGGCAGCGCCGGCACCGATCAGGAGCTCGTTCTGGCCCCTACATAACGCGGAGGAAGGAAGAGAATGTTCGTGAGTTGACGCGTAAGGATTTGGTAACCCTTCAAGCAGCAGCAATCCACCCCGAGGACATTCGTGTTGACCGTTGCCTTGACGACCGCCCCCACACAGCATAGCATAGTGAGGCACGCAATAGGTGTCATGTGAACTTTACGCTGCTGACGCAGTGTAACCATACAGCGTGTGACGCATCTATAATTAGAGGACATTGCAACGCTGTACATTTGAACCATTAACACATGCTTCAACCTTCATCCAAGTTGCATCAAAAGCCCAATCGATATTTTCGGTCGATTGCAACCCACCAGCGCATCATCCTGTGGTATTCGTACAACTGCCATGAGCTATCTCAACGAGTGCCTCACACCCAATGTCGGGTACGTCAACTGGCCAATCTTAAATGGAACCCCAGATCATTAAGCCATGCAACGCAGGCCGCATACACACGGACTTCTCACAGGTGCATCAAATGCAACACCAATCTCCCCCACTTTTCATCCAATTTCCTCTTTGCATCCAATTTGACAGTTTTGTTGGCCTTTTCGTACCCCGTAGATTCAAGTGGAAGAGCAGTGACTATGCGAGGCTGGCTACAACTTACTCGTCCGGGTTGCCGCCCTCAGCCTCGATCTGGTCCCGAAGCTTCTCCTTGCGCGCCACCATCGACTTGGGGTCGTTGTTGCGCAGGCTGTTGCCCTTGAGCTCCTTGAAGCTGCAAGGGGAAAACACAAGTGTGTTAGTGGCACCAAGGTAGGCTCGGCACAAACCTTAGGTTGGCAAGGTGCTCGGCTAGCTGGTGTGTGCCTGAGATGGAGCCCTTCTGGTGACGGTGCACGTGGGCTTCAAACGGCCTCTCGTGCAGACGCATACGTCCAATTATCCGCGCTTCGTGAAACCTACTATCAACCCACATATCACTTGTAATTGCGCTTACCGGCGCTTCGGGGCGCCGCACACGGGGCAAGAGTAGCTCTTGACGTCCTCGAACGGCGTCGCGTCATCGTAAAGGTAGCCGCAGTCCAGGCAGACATAAGCCACCTTAGGCGCAGCCTTAGCCTTGGCCTTGAACATAGCGCTCACATCCACACGGCTCTGGCGCGAGACGGACCCGCGCACCGCCGACTGGCACGAAACGGAACATGGGGGCAACGGCGCAGGCACAGGCATTGTCAGAGGTTGTGGAAAGGGTAAAAGGAATCCTGAAGGCACACAACTTGATCCGTAGCAATATACTCGATGTAAGCGCAGTCGGGGTTGCAAACAGCGGACGATCATCACCGCGGTTGCAGAAGCGCGATCAGCCCATCACATATGCGGTGGCCAAGCTGCATCATGCAGTGGTTTCTTATACGCACTCTGCACTGTGCTTGTTCTGCGCCTGGTGCTAAGGCCTACGGCCGCAATTGCTGATATAAAACGCAAATATGCCCGGCAACGAATACACATAGCCCGCCCATCGTCACAAGTAACCAGACAAATCAGGGGTAACGCAGCCTTAGTTGGCACTTCGCAGCCCCTGACTTCCATTTACTCGCTCACCTTGAAAGTCGCGCGGTTGCCGAGGAAAGAGGTAGACTGCATAGCGGCCATTTTCGATATGACAAAGAATGACAGTGAAAAGGTATGAATGCAGTGATTGGGAAATTGGCGCACGGCTCTACTAAAGAGCATGCCAAATTGTACGAGTGCACTTTAAAGTTTGTGGCGTCGACGAGCTTGCAGTACCGTCCTCCTGACCGTTGAGCAATCGCACTTGAGCTCCGAGTAACTACTCTTGGTATATTCCTCATCTGTATGGCAAACAGCTTTGATGCCATGCTATTGGAAAGAAATATGAGGACAGCCTATGCACGACCTTTACAACAGCATTGCATCGTGATATTCCTCGTGTTCTGTCTACTGTCTTGTAGCTTTTTTATGCTTGATTCCGCCTCTATCTTTGCGCCAGTTGCAGCGCGGCGCACATGGGCAAAGCCTGAAGGCCAGGCAAAATGTGACGCTTTCCGTTGCTAGGAACTACCCTTCATGGCATTTCAACATGTTGGGCAAAGATTTTCACGAGGATAGCGAGCGTGCTCAGCGCTTCAGAATGTTCGGGATGTGCGAAACTGTCGGGACCATGTTTGGACGCTAGTGAAAAATAGATGTCATCAGAAGTGCGACGGCTGTACAATGTCTGGCCTCCGTGCTGTGACTGATGCATATACAGCGTGTGAGGGCGTGAGGCACCCGGTGCTCGTGTGTATGCGGAGGACACGACCAAGTGCTGTCAAATTATTGCCAGTCAGTCAGTTCACCCGTAGAGCAGGTGGCGGCAGCCGCCGTGTAAGTTCCAACGCAGCAGCCAGGCCCCTGTCGGACCTGATTCCAGTTGATTGCACAACACAGAACCATCCGAACTACCCCACCCTCTAAATGGTAAACCAACAAACCGCAGGGGTAAACCAACAAACCGCAAAACCCACTCCAAATATCCGCACCCCCACCGCCATCCCTGCGACATTACGCAGTATCAGTATAATTGGAATGAAGGACGGAAGCACGACGCGTTCAACCATGGGTTGTACGGATTTTATGGCGGGCAAGTGGCGCGATGCCACAATCGTAGGCGTGGACCCGAATTGCGCCCATGAGCCCCTCAAGTCATAAGAGGCTGTTAGCCAGTCCCAACGCTGACCAAGCCTTCCCCCAAATGGCAAATGCCGTGCAAATACACACCCCTATGCTTCTTTCATGCTGCAACAAGAGTGACACACAAAGGACGACGGCCGATCCCCTGCACTGGCGACCATTGAGTCGCTGCTATCTAGCCGATCTGACCGTCGCTCCCCAGGTACCAAAAAACATCCTATCCGCAGCCCAGCGCTGCGAGCACAGGCAAAACCGTTGCCACGTCAGCCTGCCGGCCACGTTCACTTGCACACGTCTTTATATCTGCGCGCCATCGATAACGATGCGTCGCGTTGGGCTCGCCAAACCGCGGCCTTACATACCCACTTTATAAGCCCGCGTGCACGGACAAAAACAAATTCGCACCGTACCACCATCCAAGCACCCCGGACATGCTTGAGGCAATGCGCATACATGCTATCCACCCTGCTGCATGACAAGGGCGACAAGGGCTTGGCAGCCATCTTTAAGGGCCTGACAGCCACATCTCCACTCGGACTCCACACCGAACTCTCTCACCCTGCTCCCTCTGCCGCACCCGGCTTTGCAATATACGCCGTCCTAACGGCCTGAAAGGCACGACCATTTCCACGCCCTGACGGCGCTCTCGCCGCCCGCGCCTCGTCTGTCCAAAAATACGCATTGTGAAAAGCACCCCCTTGCAGAGCATTATCTTGGAGACTGTTACCTTAAAAGCCATCGCTGCCCGCGACTCCCTCGCTGTCCTCCCCCGCGTAGGGCCCTGCTCGCTGCTGCTGCCAACGCGCCTGGCGCCGCCGCCGGCTAGGGCTCCGGGCTCCCGCAGCGAGCCGAGTACCTCCGGCGGCACCCCCACCGCCTTCAGCCCCCTCGCGCCCTTCCCTGCCGCGGTGGCCTATTCGGCCGCCGCCGCCCGCTCCAACGGCTGTCTCGCCTTTCTTCGCCCGTGGTGCGCCCTCCAGAGCGGATCGGCTTGACCGGGCGCCGCGGCCGGGTCGCCGCCGGCTGGACACCTCGTCCTCATCATGTTGCGGAGTGCCTCCGGCTACTGCGCCCGCGCAAGCGCCGTCTGGAGTGGTGACGGCGGTGGTGGTGATGGATGATTTCAGAGCCAACAACGAAAAAAGCAGCGGCGGGAACAGCAGCCGCATTAGCGCCCACAAGCAGTAGCAGGTAGATTTGAACAGTGCTTGGACGACGTGACGCCGACATTAGCGACCGGGGCAGCGGCCCAAAGACGCAAACAGACGACCGGAACCTACAGTAGCTTGCGCTCCTAGTTGAAGCCGTAGCGATTACGGCAGGGTATTGTGCGAAACCAGATTGAAATGAATCGCTCCCGTGCCTGCCTATCAGCCCCGATAACAACATACCAGCCGGGCCGCGTGACGGACCTTCCCACGGCCCACCCACCCACCCACCCATCCACCCATCCACCCATCCACCCACCCATCCGCCCATCCACCCACCCACCCACCCACCCACCCACCCACCCACCCACCCACCCACCCACCCAGCCACCCACCCACCTGCCCCCCACGATGACCGCAGCGACGCCGTCACGGTGCGCCCCAGCTGCCGCGCAGCAGCAGCCGCCTGGCGCGCCATCACGTCCCCGCTGTAGGTGGGCACCTCCTCCGACGGCGGCGGCCCCAGCATCAGGCTGCGCCGGCGCGCCAAGGCAGCCGCAGCAGCAGCCGAAGAAGGGCCGGCGGCGCCGCTGGCGCGCCCGCCGCCCACACCCCCGTACCTGCCGCCGCCGTACTGTTCTCTCCCGTCCACACCAGCCCCGTCCCCAGCTCCTCGTTGCAATCGCCTCGAGCCGTGGCGGTGCGGCTGCCGGTGCGCTGGCGTGGGTTGGTCCTGGCGAGCCCCGTGGCTGCCACAGCCGTGAGCATCTGGGCGCAAGGACGCAGCAGCGGAAGGAGGGCCGGAGCACCGGAGGAAACGAGGTCAGCAAGGCACATGACGGCGCTCAAGGGCGACGAGGCCGACCAGAGAGGGCACCGTACCCTAGCTACATGCCGCCGCTTCGCAATGGGGCCGCTATGAGCAGCACTGGGGGATCCACCTGTACCATGTCCCCTCCCCTCCCTGCCAAGGTGCACCCCTCTCCGCTCATGACCAGCGCAAGCTCGCAACGCCGCAACCTCGCATCCCACCTTGGCCCGGCTTACCGGCCCCCGCGCACACATGCCGCCAGCCGCCGCCTCTGCGCACGTCTTGCGAATGCGTCCGGGCGCCCGCCCTGCCGCCCTCGTCGCGGCCCTCGCCGTCGTCCCCAACACCGTAACCGCCGCCTCCCGGGCCGCTGCGACCCCCGTCAGCCCAGCCGGCGCGCCCCATGGGCTCCCCGCCGTCAGCCGCGTCCATGTCCGAGTCCGCGTCCCGGCCGCCGCCGTCGTACACGCCGTTGACGTACTCGTCATCACTGTCGTACACGTCGTCGTCGTCGACGTCGTCGTCCTGCCCCTCGTCGTCCGAGCGGTGGGCGCAGGCGCTGCTGGTGCGAGGCGCAGGCAGCGGCCCCGGCGACTCGCCAAATCCCTCGCGTGGGGGAGAGGGCGGCGACCGGGCCGCTCGCCTGCGGATCTGAGCCCGCCCCCCGAGCCACAGCGTCGTCCTGCAGCAACCGCGTTAAGACACAAACAGGGGAGGCGTTTGTGTATGCGGTGACGAGGCCTGCCGGTGCAGGGGGGTGGCATACAAACCGTTCACGCGACAAGGACGGTGCAGGGGGGGCCAATCGCCCCCCCCCCCGACCTACCAGCTGCCACCACCCCGGCCACACGTCTTCCTCCCCGGCCTAGGCCCGGGCTGCTGGACCCCTGGGACTGCGCCCGTGCCCCTCCTCAGCCCTGCACCTGCACCTGCTGGTCGCGGCCGTACCGGCAACGGGCCCGTTGCAAAACTCCGCTCCGAAACCACCCAAACGCCCCTCTCACCTGAGCAGCAGCGTCAAGAGCACCGGCTCCACCGCCACCACCAGCCGCACGTATGCGCGGTCTATGGCCCGCATCAGCCACAGGTCGGGGCCGTGGCGACGCTGGCCGCCGTCCATGCCCCCGTCGGCGCCGGAGTCGTCGCCAGGCGCCGCGACGAGGATGGGCTTTCGGCAGTTGGGGCAGGTGAAGGACTCGGAGCCGCTCTGCTGCAGCCACGCGCGCAGGCACGACAGGTGGAACACGTGGCCGCACGGCAGCTGCTTGGCCACGTGCGCGATCTCGTCCATACAGATGGTGCAGTCGGTGCTGCAGCCGGCGGAGGCGAGCGACGAGGGGTGGACGTCGCGGAAGGTGGTGTTCAGGCGCTGTGTGGCGGCTCGGTACGACAGGTGGCTGCGCAGGCGGCGCAGCAGCGACAGCAGCACGGCGCGCATGTCCAGGAACAGCACGGCGTCGATGATCTGCAGCGGCGGGGACCGGAGGCGGGGTTGCGGGGAAAGCCGGAGGGAGGGAGGCATGCGACGCGATAAGGGTGGTGGATGGAATACTAGGATAGGAGTAAGTAGGTGACGGCGTACAACCCTTCCGAACCCTCGCCGCCAGCCTGCGAGACGGGTCATAGCAGCTCCAGCCCACGCGGGGGACATTGCAGGCCAAGCCCCGGCCCTAGCCCCACGCCCTGCGTCCCGTCAGTTCCCTCGTAAACCCCACCCCCCCTAGCACTACCCCTCAAGTTGTCCGGCATGCGCACTCAACCGCCTGGACGAAAACTTTCGCCTGTTCGTTTCTGCCTTTTGGGTTTTGGTTTGTCGTGTAACCGGGTCTCCTCGGCCCCCCCAGTGTACCACCGCCCCGCCCCTCCACAGCGTCGTAAGCGTGTACGACACCACGCCCCCCCAGCTCACGTTGAAGGTTTTGCCGTGCAGGACCCACACGTGCAGGTAATGTACGAGCGTCACCGCGTGCACCATGACGTCAGCCACCAGCTCCGCGTGGTACAGGAAGCTGCCCTTGCCGGACCAACCGCCGCCGCCAACGTCCCAACCACCTCCGGGCGCCGCCGCCTCCGCGGCCGCCGGCACCGCGCCGTCGTCTGCTGCTCCCATAGACGCGACCCTGGGGCTGCGGTATCGGTCCGCCATGTGTACGGCTGTACGGCATCACAGGGATCGGGTGGGGGTTCGAGCCGTGGGATCACGCGGTCGGGTTGGGGAGACGTTTTGCGACAACGGGAATCTGTGGAATTTAGGGTTCTGGAGACGGGATTCCATCTGGGTCAGGGACGAAATCGTGTTCAAGAGGAAGCAGCAGCCCATCCAAACAGCCGCATGGAGCTGAACAACTACCTCCGCGGCAACAGGGGGCGAGTACACGTGGGTTCCGGGTGCGGCGCAGAGCCGACGGAGACACCTCATCCTTTTGTCCCTAACGACTTGCGTGCCGCCCGCAACCCGCGCACATCCTTCCCACGCCACCCCAGGGCGCGCACCGTATCTCAGCAGGGTCTTGCAGCCCTCGATTGTGATGACCGCCGAGTCGAAGGCGCACAGGAGCTTCCGAATGAGGGGCTCGTTGGTCAGCAGCCGCAGCACCTGAGCCCGAGGGACGAGCGCGGGCGCGTCGAGGTGGTGACGTGGCCGCAGTGACATGGCAACGCGGCAGCACCGGCGTGGCAGCACCGACGGAAAGGAAGGCAGGCCGTCACAGGTGTGCTCCAGGTGGTTCCAGGGACCCAAACCCCGGCTGGCCCCTCAGTAACAACGATTTCGGGACGTCGCGCTCATTTTCAGGACATTGCAAAGCTATCAAAACAGTACCCACGTCTGGCGCCACGTAAAACAGCAGCTGCAGCTGTCAGCGCGGGTCAAAGCTCCGCCGTACTGTAAGTCGGTTCCCGCGGTCCACACCTCGAGGTTCACGGGGGCTGTGCCGCCTGTGTGTTGGCCGGGCAGCCAGCCGGCCGCACCACTGCCCATGGCCACCAGCCCGTCATCCAACCCCGCTGTCAGCCCCCCCTTGCCCTCCCGCCCGTCCGTCCGGTGCCCCCCCTTGCCCTCCCGCCGGCCTCAGACACCCACCATGATCAGCGACACTGCGTTGTGCACCAGCACCAGCACCAGCAGGCAGACGCCGCGCGCGTGGCGGCCGAGCCGCGCACCTGCGGCATACCAGCGAGGTGCCGCACAACGGATCAGACAGCGCAGTGGGGGGGGGGGGTGCAGAGACAAGACCACGAGGACGGTTGGGCAGCTGCGCAGCAGCTGCCGGAAGGTGCGATCTGGAGCGCCAAGAACGCCCAGAAGCGGTACGTTACCCCCTGGCCATTTCGAACGCCCCTGGCGCGAACCCAACCTATCGCGCCTGGGGTCCTGCTTCGTACACACAGGCCGCACCACATGCAGCACGTGCCTGGCCACAAAACCCGTCACAAAACCCTCCAAGTGGCCTCCAGACTCCCATTGCTCCAGGACACACGTGGTAACCCGCTCCCGGACACCACGGGCCCGTCCTGCAGACAGGCCCTCGCCATGCCGCCGCCGGGGCGGCCTAACCACCCCTGGAGCGCGCCCGGTCGAGTCGGCCGTGCGCCCCGCTGACGTACCCGGTGCTGACAGCAGGGACTCCAGGCGGTCCTTCGCTGCCCCCAGAAACACGCGGAGGTACCCCACCGCGGCAAACCTGGGCGCGGGCCATGAGGGGGGGGGGTTGCCAGGGTTAGGACGGAAATCGGGTTGACGTTTTGGGGGATGCACAGCTCCCGATTCCGATTCCATTGCAAACCCGTCGGTGCCACGCCGCAGCGACCCAACGGAACCTAATCCCATGCGCCAACAGGAAGCCTGCGCCCTGCCGCCAGCCCCGCACCCGCGCAGCGACACCACCGGCCTCTGCGGCTCCTACGTACCAGGCCAGCCACACCGCGATGTCGCGCGGTTTGATTGTGTCGTTCGTGATAACAGAGCCAACGAACACCATTTTAAACACAGCGTATTTGACCAGGCGGTGCGACAGACGCTGGGATTCGGTGGCGGAGAGGCGTCCGAGGAACAGAGCCTGGGGAGGAGAGGGGGATTCCTGAGTCAGCATCGGCTGCGGGCGGCGAAGGTGCCGAAGGCCGTTGGGTCGCAGTCACCGTCCGCCCGCTGTCCGCTATCGTCAGTTTGGATGTTTCGAAACCAGTATAGTATCCTCACCGCCGTTATTACTGCGATCATCGCCAGCGCACTTATGAAGAAGTTGAGGAAGACGAAAGACGCCAGCTCGCTGGGCAACACGTTGTCCCACAAGCCAGCGGCATCATGAAGGAACTCGCCCCAGCCCCTACGGCGCAATACGGCGAGGAGGATGCGTGGCACATGCACGCACATGAGTCGGCTGCGGGCGCTGTGGTGCTCGGGCTGTGGGCTACCTGCGCAAGCTGCTTTGCTGTCGCCATATTATGGCGTGTACGCAACAAGGTTGCTCCCTAATTCCCACCTTTCTCGTCGCGCTGGCATGGCACTGTGCAATATCCATGCCAGCGACGCACTGGCACTGCCGAAATAAGCTGTGACAGCCAAAGCCACGCGGTTGTTCTGTTGCGCCATAGAGCTGTGCCAGCGCTCCAAGAACCGTTGTTATGCTGTTGGCCGCTTTCGCCCTCTGCAGCATCAATACCACATTTTGTCGCAACAGCTGCTCATATGATTTAACCAAAATCGTTAAAGGGTAATGTCCATAATTTCCTCTGCAGAATTAGCGGCACCTGGCAGTCGGTACATTGGCGTTGCGACCTAGATGCCGCAGTTTACCATCATACTCTCTCAATTGTTAGGCTGACATGCCGACGAGAGCATTTCCAACCCAACCTTCACCGAAGGCCGGTTATATAGAGAGTCGTACAAACATGTGTCGGTGCATAATTGCTTAACACAACGGGGCCAACGCGTAAGAGCCCAAGGCACGTTATGTAAGAGGCGTACAGGTTTGCACAGGCCTGGTATTTGCTTAGTCATGTGGATTTGCAGCGTCCGTGCGTTTCGTTGGCGACAATGCACTTAATGCATATAATATCCCGCAAAGTAATGTGCTCATATACCTGCATGCTTTTAAATGCTGGGCCACCGCTCATCCCGCAAATTGAGGCGTTTCGTTTAGAAGAAGTGAAGGTTAGGGGACGGGTCGTGGGGATCGCGGAGCTGCCGCCCCGCTCCCCCACGATCCTCCCCTCTTTTGTTGCGGCGTCAATAGGGGAATGATTGGGGAAAGGTATTATAATACAAAAAACCAAAAGTCTGAAATGTTCCTGACGCTATCTGTGCGCGAAATGAATAGTGCGACGGGAGTATGCCCTAAGAGCGTAAAGTTAGCGCTGAATAAAATAATAAAAAAACAACAATCTTTATGCGAAAGGCATGCACATACCATGGGAGTGGCCAGTTCACATGGTAGCATGTTACTTTGGCAGAGAGAGGTGCATGGACACAAGAAGCAGCCCAGAAATGGCATGCTGAAGACTCCCAGAACCACCCCCACTGAGGTTTTGAGTGTCAGTCACCCCGTGAAGTAGATGCGCCAGCAGCAGTACCATGTGCCCCCGACTGGGGCCATGATCGCTGCCGTCGCCACCACCATCAGCAACAGCATCCCGTTTAGCATATTTGCCCTTTGGGTTGAAACCCCAGGACCCGCCCTTTTTTTACCGGCGGCAGTTCAATACGAATCAACCACAGTGGTTGCCTGGTGGCGTGTAAGGCGCTGGATGACAGCATCTGAAAGGTCGGGGTTAAGTTTTTTTAGCAAGGTCTTCTGGATGTCAGAAGCTGTATTTAGGGTTTCTAGCGGCTTGGCCAACGTTGAGAGAGACGAACAAGATATATAAGACGAGGATAGCAATAGAAGGCGAGAGGATTGAACGACATGGCAGTGGCGTGGACCGAATCGACGTGGGGCAGAACCAGCGGCAGGTTCTGGCGGCCCTGAAGCAGAACAATGGCATACGTAAATAGGTGCAAAAGTACGTATGGGTAGTTGCAAAAAGTACAGTGGGTCAGAAAATGCGGGCATCATGTCGACATTGACTCGGGAAACCTACCAGTAGGCGATGACGACGTCATAGCGAATTGAAGCATAGCTGCGCCAATGACGAATCGAAATAGCGTTGTCCGCATGGCCTTGTGCCAAAGGGCGTCAGTTTTTTAGGTCGACCGACGGGATGTGGTATGAAAATTTTATAGGGGCCGCTGCTTAAAGCGGCATACTCGACGAATGACTTTGTTATGGTGCATGCATGGCTTTATATTGGAATAGGAGCGCTACAGAGAGCGCCCCGGAGAGCTTCGCACGGCGCTCGTCCTCACTGTGGATCCGGAGCTTGTCCCGGCGACCAGGAAGGCGGAACCGAGGCCGTGGAAACGCGCACTGAGGAGCAGTTCCTTGTAGAACTGACGTCGTGAATGAAAAAAGCATAATTGATAACCTGGGATACGAAACTTCCGGGGATGATGGCGGCCATCTGCCAGTAATGTTGGTGCGGGCAAGGGACGAATCCCAGGAAAAGAAGCTTGCGTACAAACAGAAAGCGTTTAAAGTAAAGAGAAAGAGAAGAAAAGAAGGAGAACTAAAGGTTTAGCGGCGGCCAAGCGGGCATGCAGCTATGAAAGGATGGAAGGGAGGCGAAAGAGCAAGGTGGTGACTTGCGTTTGGAACAATGGAAAGAGATAAGGTCATAGAGACATAATAAAAGAAATGCAAGGCAAATGGCGCCGCCATAAGGCAGGCGACGATAGGAATTCCCGAGGGCCCGATTTGTCTAGACATGTTTACATAGGGGGGATGTACGACAATCACTGAAGTAAGTAATATCAAAGCTGCCGCAGGATTAGGTAGTAGATCATGTTAAGGCCAATAGAATGATATATTAAAGAGCCTAGAACAAGAAAAAAAGCAAAAAATATGGCTTTTGTCTAGCTAGGGTAATAATGAGACGTTTTGCGACAACGGGAATCTGTGGAATTTAGGGTTCTGGAGACGGGATTCCATCTGGGTCAGGGACGAAATCGTGTTCAAGAGGAAGCAGCAGCCCATCCAAACAGCCGCATGGAGCTGAACAACTACCTCCGCGGCAACAGGGGGCGAGTACACGTGGGTTCCGGGTGCGGCGCAGAGCCGACGGAGACACCTCATCCTTTTGTCCCTAACGACTTGCGTGCCGCCCGCAACCCGCGCACATCCTTCCCACGCCACCCCAGGGCGCGCACCGTATCTCAGCAGGGTCTTGCAGCCCTCGATTGTGATGACCGCCGAGTCGAAGGCGCACAGGAGCTTCCGAATGAGGGGCTCGTTGGTCAGCAGCCGCAGCACCTGAGCCCGAGGGACGAGCGCGGGCGCGTCGAGGTGGTGACGTGGCCGCAGTGACATGGCAACGCGGCAGCACCGGCGTGGCAGCACCGACGGAAAGGAAGGCAGGCCGTCACAGGTGTGCTCCAGGTGGTTCCAGGGACCCAAACCCCGGCTGGCCCCTCAGTAACAACGATTTCGGGACGTCGCGCTCATTTTCAGGACATTGCAAAGCTATCAAAACAGTACCCACGTCTGGCGCCACGTAAAACAGCAGCTGCAGCTGTCAGCGCGGGTCAAAGCTCCGCCGTACTGTAAGTCGGTTCCCGCGGTCCACACCTCGAGGTTCACGGGGGCTGTGCCGCCTGTGTGTTGGCCGGGCAGCCAGCCGGCCGCACCACTGCCCATGGCCACCAGCCCGTCATCCAACCCCGCTGTCAGCCCCCCCTTGCCCTCCCGCCCGTCCGTCCGGTGCCCCCCCTTGCCCTCCCGCCGGCCTCAGACACCCACCATGATCAGCGACACTGCGTTGTGCACCAGCACCAGCACCAGCAGGCAGACGCCGCGCGCGTGGCGGCCGAGCCGCGCACCTGCGGCATACCAGCGAGGTGCCGCACAACGGATCAGACAGCGCAGTGGGGGGGGGGGTGCAGAGACAAGACCACGAGGACGGTTGGGCAGCTGCGCAGCAGCTGCCGGAAGGTGCGATCTGGAGCGCCAAGAACGCCCAGAAGCGGTACGTTACCCCCTGGCCATTTCGAACGCCCCTGGCGCGAACCCAACCTATCGCGCCTGGGGTCCTGCTTCGTACACACAGGCCGCACCACATGCAGCACGTGCCTGGCCACAAAACCCGTCACAAAACCCTCCAAGTGGCCTCCAGACTCCCATTGCTCCAGGACACACGTGGTAACCCGCTCCCGGACACCACGGGCCCGTCCTGCAGACAGGCCCTCGCCATGCCGCCGCCGGGGCGGCCTAACCACCCCTGGAGCGCGCCCGGTCGAGTCGGCCGTGCGCCCCGCTGACGTACCCGGTGCTGACAGCAGGGACTCCAGGCGGTCCTTCGCTGCCCCCAGAAACACGCGGAGGTACCCCACCGCGGCAAACCTGGGCGCGGGCCATGAGGGGGGGGGGGTTGCCAGGGTTAGGACGGAAATCGGGTTGACGTTTTGGGGGATGCACAGCTCCCGATTCCGATTCCATTGCAAACCCGTCGGTGCCACGCCGCAGCGACCCAACGGAACCTAATCCCATGCGCCAACAGGAAGCCTGCGCCCTGCCGCCAGCCCCGCACCCGCGCAGCGACACCACCGGCCTCTGCGGCTCCTACGTACCAGGCCAGCCACACCGCGATGTCGCGCGGTTTGATTGTGTCGTTCGTGATAACAGAGCCAACGAACACCATTTTAAACACAGCGTATTTGACCAGGCGGTGCGACAGACGCTGGGATTCGGTGGCGGAGAGGCGTCCGAGGAACAGAGCCTGGGGAGGAGAGGGGGATTCCTGAGTCAGCATCGGCTGCGGGCGGCGAAGGTGCCGAAGGCCGTTGGGTCGCAGTCACCGTCCGCCCGCTGTCCGCTATCGTCAGTTTGGATGTTTCGAAACCAGTATAGTATCCTCACCGCCGTTATTACTGCGATCATCGCCAGCGCACTTATGAAGAAGTTGAGGAAGACGAAAGACGCCAGCTCGCTGGGCAACACGTTGTCCCACAAGCCAGCGGCATCATGAAGGAACTCGCCCCAGCCCCTACGGCGCAATACGGCGAGGAGGATGCGTGGCACATGCACGCACATGAGTCGGCTGCGGGCGCTGTGGTGCTCGGGCTGTGGGCTACCTGCGCAAGCTGCTTTGCTGTCGCCATATTATGGCGTGTACGCAACAAGGTTGCTCCCTAATTCCCACCTTTCTCGTCGCGCTGGCATGGCACTGTGCAATATCCATGCCAGCGACGCACTGGCACTGCCGAAATAAGCTGTGACAGCCAAAGCCACGCGGTTGTTCTGTTGCGCCATAGAGCTGTGCCAGCGCTCCAAGAACCGTTGTTATGCTGTTGGCCGCTTTCGCCCTCTGCAGCATCAATACCACATTTTGTCGCAACAGCTGCTCATATGATTTAACCAAAATCGTTAAAGGGTAATGTCCATAATTTCCTCTGCAGAATTAGCGGCACCTGGCAGTCGGTACATTGGCGTTGCGACCTAGATGCCGCAGTTTACCATCATACTCTCTCAATTGTTAGGCTGACATGCCGACGAGAGCATTTCCAACCCAACCTTCACCGAAGGCCGGTTATATAGAGAGTCGTACAAACATGTGTCGGTGCATAATTGCTTAACACAACGGGGCCAACGCGTAAGAGCCCAAGGCACGTTATGTAAGAGGCGTACAGGTTTGCACAGGCCTGGTATTTGCTTAGTCATGTGGATTTGCAGCGTCCGTGCGTTTCGTTGGCGACAATGCACTTAATGCATATAATATCCCGCAAAGTAATGTGCTCATATACCTGCATGCTTTTAAATGCTGGGCCACCGCTCATCCCGCAAATTGAGGCGTTTCGTTTAGAAGAAGTGAAGGTTAGGGGACGGGTCGTGGGGATCGCGGAGCTGCCGCCCCGCTCCCCCACGATCCTCCCCTCTTTTGTTGCGGCGTCAATAGGGGAATGATTGGGGAAAGGTATTATAATACAAAAAACCAAAAGTCTGAAATGTTCCTGACGCTATCTGTGCGCGAAATGAATAGTGCGACGGGAGTATGCCCTAAGAGCGTAAAGTTAGCGCTGAATAAAATAATAAAAAAACAACAATCTTTATGCGAAAGGCATGCACATACCATGGGAGTGGCCAGTTCACATGGTAGCATGTTACTTTGGCAGAGAGAGGTGCATGGACACAAGAAGCAGCCCAGAAATGGCATGCTGAAGACTCCCAGAACCACCCCCACTGAGGTTTTGAGTGTCAGTCACCCCGTGAAGTAGATGCGCCAGCAGCAGTACCATGTGCCCCCGACTGGGGCCATGATCGCTGCCGTCGCCACCACCATCAGCAACAGCATCCCGTTTAGCATATTTGCCCTTTGGGTTGAAACCCCAGGACCCGCCCTTTTTTTACCGGCGGCAGTTCAATACGAATCAACCACAGTGGTTGCCTGGTGGCGTGTAAGGCGCTGGATGACAGCATCTGAAAGGTCGGGGTTAAGTTTTTTTAGCAAGGTCTTCTGGATGTCAGAAGCTGTATTTAGGGTTTCTAGCGGCTTGGCCAACGTTGAGAGAGACGAACAAGATATATAAGACGAGGATAGCAATAGAAGGCGAGAGGATTGAACGACATGGCAGTGGCGTGGACCGAATCGACGTGGGGCAGAACCAGCGGCAGGTTCTGGCGGCCCTGAAGCAGAACAATGGCATACGTAAATAGGTGCAAAAGTACGTATGGGTAGTTGCAAAAAGTACAGTGGGTCAGAAAATGCGGGCATCATGTCGACATTGACTCGGGAAACCTACCAGTAGGCGATGACGACGTCATAGCGAATTGAAGCATAGCTGCGCCAATGACGAATCGAAATAGCGTTGTCCGCATGGCCTTGTGCCAAAGGGCGTCAGTTTTTTAGGTCGACCGACGGGATGTGGTATGAAAATTTTATAGGGGCCGCTGCTTAAAGCGGCATACTCGACGAATGACTTTGTTATGGTGCATGCATGGCTTTATATTGGAATAGGAGCGCTACAGAGAGCGCCCCGGAGAGCTTCGCACGGCGCTCGTCCTCACTGTGGATCCGGAGCTTGTCCCGGCGACCAGGAAGGCGGAACCGAGGCCGTGGAAACGCGCACTGAGGAGCAGTTCCTTGTAGAACTGACGTCGTGAATGAAAAAAGCATAATTGATAACCTGGGATACGAAACTTCCGGGGATGATGGCGGCCATCTGCCAGTAATGTTGGTGCGGGCAAGGGACGAATCCCAGGAAAAGAAGCTTGCGTACAAACAGAAAGCGTTTAAAGTAAAGAGAAAGAGAAGAAAAGAAGGAGAACTAAAGGTTTAGCGGCGGCCAAGCGGGCATGCAGCTATGAAAGGATGGAAGGGAGGCGAAAGAGCAAGGTGGTGACTTGCGTTTGGAACAATGGAAAGAGATAAGGTCATAGAGACATAATAAAAGAAATGCAAGGCAAATGGCGCCGCCATAAGGCAGGCGACGATAGGAATTCCCGAGGGCCCGATTTGTCTAGACATGTTTACATAGGGGGGATGTACGACAATCACTGAAGTAAGTAATATCAAAGCTGCCGCAGGATTAGGTAGTAGATCATGTTAAGGCCAATAGAATGATATATTAAAGAGCCTAGAACAAGAAAAAAAGCAAAAAATATGGCTTTTGTCTAGCTAGGGTAATAATGAGCGGTGGCAACGAAAGCCACGAGGACATGCTGCTCTTGCCAGCTTGGCTGCCCGGTCCCATGGGTCACATAACTCCATCGTGCCATCTACACTGGCCTTCGCCACGCACGCTTAGAGCCGCTCCCCGCCACAGTGAGGCTTCCCACTTCCCCACTGCTACTAACGAGCGGGACGGATGCCGTCGCGTGCGGCTGCGATCAGGGAGATGAGGTAAAGCGGCTGCGCACGTACTACATGAATTTATTCCTTATGGGAAGGAGCGAGGGTTTTATCTTTCAAGGTTTTAGGATTTTTATCTTCCGAGTGTTGCTGCACGCAATGCATGCCATGATCATGTCATGATGCAATTGTTACTTGATCTTGATGTGCGTTTGTGCACTGCCGTATGATTATTGCCGAATTGACGCAAGAGCAGATGATGGACCCGAATAAGAAATCCCGGAGCGCATTCCGTGCCATCAGAGCATACCCCAGCGTCTGCAAGGTGTGACGATGGGACAGTAGCGGGGGCGGGAAGATAGTGGAAGATGAGCTCTGAATCACATACAACTCGCTGTCGCGACACAGTCCTGGCAACGGTGATCCTCGTATGCAGGCAACAGACTGTGTAAAGGTGACGCGCGCACGCACTCGGGCGTGGTTCACCTAGCTGCATGACTGCCACTGCTCGGAGTGCACGTCAGGGGCTGGGTCGAGAATGAGTCCGAGTTCCGCCTAGCATCCCGGTCCTGCCTCAATGCGCAAGGGCCAGACTTCACGAGAAGTAGCTCACTGTATTCGTTACATTATTACTGTGGGTTCGATTCCAGGCAGTCGCGGACTGCCAGGCACAGGGACCACACGGTCCCCAAGCACCAGCGCATCGCAACGCTCGTACGACAATAACGGATCCACTTAGACACTGCAGTCCACGCACTTAGCACCGTGACTATAGCTAAGTGACTACACTGTGTCAATCGCGCACTGTGTCACGACATCGTTCTGCCATCGAATGGATACTTATTACTTGAAATAGTTGGCGTGTTATGGAAAAGTCTTTGGTTGAATGGGTAGGGTGCACGGCTGCAGCACTAGTGTAAGGCCGCAACCATGCTGGCGGGTCGGGAGCGCAAGCTTCCATTGACCATGCTCGTCAAAATTGAGGGTAACCGCAGATCCTCAAGTGAGAGGGGCATTAAAGGTCGCAACGGGTGGCTTCCCGGCCTTTGCCGCAATGGCTAACGTGTCTCGTGGCTCCATCGCTAGGCTCCGCTGGGGAGACACTCCTTTTCGGATGGATGTTCCGTCGCCTGCGCTGTTGATCGCCGCGAAGGAGGACGATAGCGCAGTCGAGCAGCGCGCACTAGCGTTTATCCGTGATGTGACTGAAATGTGGCCGCTTGTTCCGTGGGGTCACGATGACGCTTCGCGCCGGTTTTTCCTTCCGCATGCCTTGGAAGGTCGCGTGAAGGTGTGGCGTAACGCATGGACTCTAGCAACGTGGACGCTTGCATCGTGGACACGAGCAACGCGGACGCTGGCAACGTGGACGCTAGCAACGTGGACGCTAGCAACGTGGACGCTAGCAACGTGGACGCTAGCAACGTGGACGCTAGCAACGTGGACGCTAGCAACGTGGACGCTAGCAGCGTGGATGCTAACAACGTTGGATGCTGGCAACGTTGGATGCTGGCAACGTTGGATGCTGGCAACGTGGACGGTGAAACGAGCTGAGTTGTCGGGATGCAAGTCGCATGATGCCAACTCAGTCCGTTGACCAAGCCTCATGTGGCGCGCATAAGCCTGTAGTCTATATCCTATGTGACCCAGTGAAAGCTGTTGATTTTCAGACGCGACATGGCATCCACCGTACGAGGCTCGTCCAAGTGCCCGTCGCGGGGCGCAATGGCCGACTTCATTACCCGTTGGCGTATTGGGGATATGGCATGGGTGCTCTCGGGCCGATTCGTTACAGCCGATGAAGAAATCAGTAGTTTTCGATGTTCCCCAGGATAATCGACATTTCAACCATCGCTGCTTTTGCTCTCTTGCACGCCAAACAATTCACCTACCACAGCGCAGACAGTGAGACGCCAATATGCTGCGCCATCCTGTTGCGGCGCACGCGGACTACGCCGGTGGTCGCCGGCGTAGTCCGCGTGCGCCGCAACAGGCTGGCACAGCATATTGGCGTCTCACTGTCTGCGCTGTGGTAGGTGAATTGTTTGGCGTGCAAGAGAGCAAAAGCAGCGATGGTGGGAAGACATGAAAAGGAGAGTGGGCTGTTCAAGGCAGGCAATGTGCTCGTGACGGTTGATTCACCCGCCACCTATGAGCACGCGCACCTGGTGCCGCAGATCGTCCCGCCGCATGCCGCCAGGTTACACGTCCCCGAGGGTCGAACACGCTTCCTGAGCCATCCTCTGCGCCTCCATTTATGGCTTAGAGGATGTGGAACGTAAATATCATAGCCTTCAAGCTCGGTTCTGTACGGAAGCCCCACATATGGCTCGAGTTATTGTTTTGGGCGCTAAGGGACGCTCTCCCTGTTTCGGCGTTCTGCCTTCACAGGGAGCGCTTAACCGTCATTTTTCTTGTCTTGTTAGCCTTTACTTCCCACCCACCCCGGCCGGGGCCGGCAGTGGTGACCGGAGGTGACTTAGTCATTCATGTCCTCCCTAGTGCGAGGGCGCAGAAGCGGCGAGTCCCCAGCGCGGGTGAGTGCGCAGAAGCGTGGGTGGGGCGACCTGGGGCAATAGGAGACAAGAGAGGCATTGTAAGCGGTTATAAGCTTAACCGCTTAATACCTCTCTTGTCATTGTAAGCGGTTAAGCTTATAAGATCATACACTACACATGATATAAGAGCGCACCATCGGGCACCTCGCCTTTACAGTGTGCCAGGCTTGTCTGCGCACCTATAGCACCAGTCTCCTACAAGTTCCAGTAGTACTCGTTACAGTGGGCTCCAGACACCTGATCGAGGAACAGTCAGCGCCCCCCGAAACCAGCACTAGCTGCTGTGCCAGGAAGGTTGGCGAATCGCAGGTGTACCACGCCCCGCTTTCCAGGCCGCCTAGATGTTTCGTCCTCCACAGCCGCACGCGCATCAGCTTCTACGAACAGCTCAACATCAAACCCGCGGAGCAGCAGGAGGTGCCCCACCTCTAGCACCTAACGCACACAAACCCAGCTACGTTGATAGCACCAGGTACTTCACGACTGCTGCGCGACTGCTACGATCCCCCGACACCGCCTGCAGCCGGCGTGATGAACGCAAGCCCGATGCCTTGCTTGCTTGCCGCACCACAACACCACACCGTATCCAGCCCTTCACCCCCTCGTCCACCTAGGACCTCGGACCAGATCGGACAGGCTCCATGCCACTTCCTCGCAACCCCCCCAAGCGCCCACATCCTCGCTGTCCGCCGACCATGCGCCCACTGCCCTGTCGTTTTCGTGTCACCGGTTTTCACGCCACCCCCCCCCCCCAAGCCCACACGCGGCCAGCGAGCGACAAGAGACCGGATGTAAGGCCCAGCCTCCTGGCTCGATCCGCGCCGCCGCCACCAACAAGCTGCAGTCCACGTCAGCAACGGTCAAGCTCGACCCTGACGTGTCGCCCGCCCAGAAGGAACCGCTCCTGCCGAAGCCGTGCGCATCTTGCCCGTGCCCTGCCCTGCCCTGCCACCCAGGTTGTCCAATCGCCGGCTGCGCGGTGTCGTTACCGGGCGACACAGCCACCGATATGCGCCTCACGCTCATCCGCTGCGCTCCTAACTGGCAAGGCCGCCCGGCCGCTGGCTGCGATGCTTCATGCTGGGCGTCCACTCGTTACCTCCCACAAGAAGCCCTTCAGAATGGAAGTCCGGCTTGGACTGCTATATACCACCCACATACAGCGTCAAGGCTGACGCCACATCGCCAGCATCGCCCGCCTGCGGCTGCAACGTCACCCGTCTGCTGCTGCAGCCGGCCAGACGACGCTTCCTCGCTCTTCCCCTGCGGTATCGTTCGACGTTACCACAGCTGCTGCTGTTGATGCCGGCTCCTCAGCCGCCATCACTGCCGATAGCGGCTCTACCAGCCTCCAGTAGAAGCCCAGCTACCATGACAACATCATGCCAACCAGCGTCCAAACCCTTCCCCCCTCTTACCCCCCACACCCTTTGTCGCTCCACGGGTTTCGTCTCTACCCCCGGTTTCAAGACATGTATATTTTGGCTGGTGCGCCTGCCTCCCAGTCACCCTCCCACCCCACGATCACTTGACGGCCACGGCCGCCTGGCGCGGGAAGAGCGCCTCGGCAAAGGACTGGGGGGCGGGAGTGGAGGGGGGCGGCAGGGGGGCGGGAGCGGGAGGGGGGCGGCAGCGGAGGTCTCGATGAGGCATGTGGCGTACACTGCCGTACTGCACGAACAACGGAACGAGCAGGGGGCTCGCCGCTTCGTGCGTTCAGGTATCCCGTCTTGTTCGTTCGCGGTCCGGCCAAGTAGGCCCTGCGGGCCCCGCTGGCGGCTGTTGGCACTATGCCACACTCCGCCTCAGCACCCACACCGCCCGATCCAGAGGCTCGTCCCGCCTCGCCCACCAAGCCCCCGGTCGCGGTCTTAACAAGACCAGTGTAAGATCAGTGTAAGATCAAGTGTAAGATCCCATGTCGAGTTACCGGTTCTTTTATGTAGCCCCCTGCCCCCTCCCCTCGCACCTCCGGGTCGAACGGTTGGAGGTCCTCGGCCGTCTCCCCCACCCCGATGAACTTGACAGGCAGCCCCAGCTGGTCGACCACGCTCACCACCGCACCTGGAGGCGCGGGGGGGAGGGTCGCGGGGGGGGGAACGAGCCGGGGCGGGGTGGGGGCGGGTTACGACATGGATGGCTGCGTCATGAAGGAGGGGTCAACAGTCCGTCACGCAGAATCACGCGTATGGGATGGCAATTCATGGACCCAAAGCTAAGCCATGGCGCCCGCGACGTGCGTGGACCATAGGGCCCAGCAGGGCAGGCGAGCTGGCACCATAGGGCCCAGCAGGGCAGGCGAGCTGGCGGGCGGGCAGCGTACCCGGACGGGAAATGAGGAGGAGCGGCGGAGCTTCCGGTGCTGTGGGTTCGGACCCGCACACCACAACCCAGCGCGGGAGTGGGAGCCGCCGGCCGCCCACCTCCCACCGCCACACACAGGGGATCCAGCAGCGCACACAGGATCCAGCAGCGCACACAGGATCCAGCAGCACACAAAACGAACAACCGCCGGTATGCGCGGTACGACCGGTCCTCTTTGACCCGCCTACCGCCAATCGCACCATCAGCCTTGGCGACCACCGCGCGAGCGAAACCCGTCAACCAAACCCACCCACAGAAGTCATCCAACTACTTACCGGCCAACTCCTCGCGCCAACTTCCACAAACTAGGTTACCAACCAACCGACCCACCTCCTCGTGCCGTGCCGTCGAGCTTGGTCAGGATGAGCCCGGTGAGCCTGACCGCCTCGTTGAACTCCTTGGCCTGGTTGAGCATGTTGAGGCCGGTGGTGCCGTCCAGCACCAGCAGCGTCTCGTCGGGCTGGGGGGGGGAGGGGAGGGAAGAGGGGCGCGGGGAGGGGGGTGTCGGTCTCGAGAGGGTGAGGGGCTCGGCGAGCGCTCCAGGGGAGCTTTGAGGTTTCGGTTCATGTGCCGTACGGCATGATTCAAGTGCCGTACGGAACCATACGGACGCACTGCAAGCCGCGACTGCCGCACAGTAGCGTACGCTGTTCACAGTGCGCCATCCCCGCTCACTTCCCGGCCCCCCTTCTCCCACCGTGCCGGGATGGCCTGTTTCCGCCTCCATCCCTCCCGGGCTGCTCTTGGCCGCACCCACTTCTCCGGTTGGGCTTCGTCTTCCTCCCCCTCCTCCTCCTGTTTCCTCGCCCGCCACGGGTTTCCTCTCCAGCTTCCCCTCCCTGGCCCCCTGCCCTGGCCCCCACCTGCCCCTCCCTGGCGCCCTCACCTGCCCCTCCCTAGGCCCCTCACCTGCCCCTCCCTGGCCCCTTCACCTGCCGCTCCCTGGCCCCTTCACCTGCCCCTGCCCCTGCACCTGCACCTGCCCCTCACCTGCCCCTGCCCCTGCCCCTGCACCTGCCCCTCACCTGCCCCGGTAGTGCGTTCGACACCGCCGCCTTGCACAGCCCCAGCTCCTCCATCAGCTTGTAGGCAGTGTGCAGCCGGCCCGCGGTGTCCACCAGCACCAGGTCCACAGTGTCGCTGGGGTCCTTGCAAGCCCGCTGGCGCAGCTCATCGAAGTTCTGCGGAGGAAGCGGCCGGGCAGAGCAGCTCCCCTCGCGCCGTGGTGCTTGCCGGCTGGGCCGTGTGCAGCCCCCGCGCCGCCCCTCGGTTGCCGCACTCTCAGTGCCGCCACACCAGCTTCCCCGCTTCGTGAATACTGCACCCCAGACCCCCCACTGGGCGCCTTCTCGGCTCGTACCCCCCCCCGGCCGCCCGTCTCTTTCTTGTACGCCGTGTCAACGGGTTTGCTTCCTTTCTAACCCCCGCCCCCCCCGGCCCCCTGCGCCCTTGCCAGGCCTCCCCCCAGTGCCAGCATGCTCGCGCAACCAGGCGTCCGAAGTCTATTCGTCAACTACATCCTCCACGTCGCGTAGACGACTATTTTTTGCAACCCCACCCACGCGTCTGCGCGTCTGTTCTAAACGGTTTTCCTCGCACCCACGGGTCTTCCTCGAATCCCCCACACACCGTTGCGATGACCGCCTGCGGCCGGGCCCCCTCGCGGAAGGTGCCGATGGTGGCGTTGGCTCTGCGGGCCCACTCCGCCAGCTGCTCGTTGGCAGCGGCGCGGAAGGTGTCGCCGGGGATGAGGTAGACCTGGTGGGGGAGGGTGGCGGAAAGGGGGTTTAAAGAGAATCCGCGAAAGGGGGAGAGGAGATGGCGGGAGCCGGCGGGAGGTGGCGGAGGGGGGTCGGTGGGAGAAGGTCGGGGCGCGGGGCCCCAGCGGTGCCAGAGCGAGGAGCCCCGACCCGGAAAGCGGAGTGCCGTACCTTGGCGCCCTCTTTGCCGTACTTGTACGCCAGCTTGCCAACGGTGGTCGTCTTGCCGGCTCCGTTGACCCCCACGATGAGGATGGCGGCGGGCCGCCCCTGGAGCTTCAGCTCGGAGCTCCGGCCGCGGGCGGTGAGGAGATCAACGATGGCGGCCTGGAGGCGGCGCCGGGGGGAAAGGGGTCGGGGGCGCAACTGGGCGGAGAGGTCTGGGGTAGCGGAAAGGAAAGCCACCAGGAGCTACAGCGACATGCCGATCTCGAAGTACAAAATCTCAAAGTGCAGACCCCACCCCAGCATGCCAAAGTGCCGGATAGCAGACCTCCCGCACGTCCTGTGCACTTGTGCCTGACCGGTAGAGTACCGGCCGCACACGTCACCTCCCCGACCCCCTACCTGATGATGATTGATGATTATTACAAGCGACTTGTACGATTCAGACGAGCCAGGAGGCTCATGAATCGCTTTATAAGTTGCCGTCCATAGACGTCCATAGACGTTTTGAGACAAGAAGATAGCACCGACCCCGACCCCCTACCTTGAGCGAGGACCGAATGTCATCTGCGTTCTTGACGCGCCCCGCCTTGACGCCCTCGCGGATGCGGTCGACGATCTTGAGCGCAGTGCGGGGCCCGAAGTCGGCACTCTAGGGGCGGAAGGGGAGGAGGAGGGGGAGGGGTATTGGGTTTGGGGCGGGTGTTTTGCTCAGGTGCGGGCGGGGTGTGATCGGTCTGCGATCGAGGTCCAAAGGAGGGTTGGCGACATATCGCCCCACGCCCAGAACGGTGCGCCGGAAGGAAGGACGTCACTTGAAGCAGCTTGTTGGGTTGGGTCGGAGGCGTCACCTCCAAACCTGTGACACGCTCTCACTGGCACGTGTGCGCTCAGGAGGCGCTGGGTGTGGTGACGCAGTGTACACGCAGGCACGCGCAGGAGATGTGGCCCCCGTGTGTTTTTTAACTCCCTGCGAAGCCACTGACACGTTAATCGCTGTGCCGCACCTCCACGTGACATACCGAACGGGCAGCCCGCCGCAAACAAAAGGACGCAACGTACCCCGCACCCGTAGTACCCGCAATTCCACCACACCGCGCCCTCGCCACTGCCCCTTTCCCCCACACACTTTCTCCCTGCGCCTGCCCCTCTCCACGCTCCGCCATCACCTTCGAGATGTTTCTATTTTGCCTCTGGACCCTTTAAAGAGGCAGACACAAGCTCCCCTCCCCTGCTTGTTGTGTTTGCGGACTCACGCCCGCTTGTCATCTCCCCCACTGCCGTACTCTACACTAACCTCAACGCCCCAGCCCAGCTCCTCGCCCGACCAGCCCCCGCCTCCCGACCAGCCCCCCACCCCGACCAGCCCCCCACCCCGACCAGCCCCCCACCCCGACCAGCCCCCCACCCCGACCAGCCCCCCACCCCAACCAGCCCCCCACCCCGACCAGCCCCCCACCCCAACCAGCCCCCCACCCCGACCAGCCCCCCACCCCAACCAGCCCCCACCCCGACCAGCCCCCCACCCCAACCAGCCCCCCGCCCCCCACCCGCGCTCACAATGAGCACCTCCTCCAGCTCCTCCAGGCTGGCCTCGTAGTCCTCCAGGCTCCACATCGCCAGCAGCTCATCCACCAGCTACACGATTTAACATGTGTGCAAAAGGGGTGGAAGAAGGGACGGCAGGGCAACGTCAGACGGCCCTGTGTTACGAGCAAACAGCAGGTTACAATGTATTAATTGCATAGGAAGGGTCGTTGCATAGGTATAAAAACGTGTAGGGTGCACGGCTGCAGCGGTAGTGTAAGGCCGCAAACATGCCGCCTGAACCTTGCGCCCGGCCATACAGCCACAGCCCCACCACGACGTCCCCGGCCCCCCCCGGTTTTATACACCCCCCGGGTTCTCCTTGCACCCCCCGGGTTTTCCTTGCACCCCCGGGCGTCCCTGCGCCTTTCTATTCCCGTCCACCTCCGCCCACAACCAGAACCACTTGCCCCCCCACGTGTCATTATACTCAGCGCCACCGCGTCACCCTTAGGCCCCGCAACAGCCCCATCCCCCAATACACGCCGCCATCGCCCTCAGCCCAAACCCCTCAAACCCGAGCGCCTTTCTCCGCTCACCCCTAGGCGCTCGCGTGTTTTCGTGGTCCCTTTGAAGAAGCGGTCGAAGTCCCCCGCCGCCTTCTCCTTGATGACACGGCCCAACCGCTGCAATAGCCCCGGGCCACCGCTGTCGCCGCCGCTGCCATTGGGTCCGTTGGTAAACACCTGGGACAGGGCAGGCGCAGGCGGCGTCGACGGTGAGGAGGGGGAGGCGGCAGCGCTGAAGGGGCCGCTGGTGTATCTGCGGTGCTGGTTGGTGGTTGCTGAAGGCTAAGACACTTGACGCCAGGGCAGGGGAAGACGGTCGGCCAAGTCGGGAGGTAGGGCCGGCGGATGCGCGGGGCAGACCCGGGAGGCTCCGGTGATGCATGTGAGCTGACATACGTTAAAAGATGTGTGTGCTGTTCCGAAATTTTCAAACGCAGCACCGCCTTTCTATTACCAAGTCAGTCGCCGGCTCTCGCAACGTTAAAGGCCTGCCCACGTACCTTCACGGGTCCTGCGTGGCTGCACCGTTGGAAGACTTTTACGAACTGTTGGTTCTTGCTGCGACCCACAACATTTCCAGCGCAGCCCGCACGACCGAGGCACGTCTGCTGCATTATTCCTCGCCTACGCCCGATGCCCTAGTTGTAAGCGCTCAAGATTCGCAACAAGATAATATTTACTAGTCTTGCTAAAAAAGGAAGTGTTAGACGATGTCCGGCAATGCACTGGGATGGATAGTATGTGGGTCGGCAGCGATAACTTATCTTAAACCGTTTCTAAGAACCCAATGCAAAAAGACGTAATAGATCTATAACAAATTGGCAGAAGCGTGCGGATCTGCGTCTCGTCCAAACCCAATCGCGCGCTTTACGTCAGTTTTTAATGCCGGCGCCTTTTCGCCGACGAGAACCCACCTGGCGATGATGAATTGCACAGACGATGCTGGACCTCTATGTTGCGCAATTTGCTTTGAAGGATTCCGGGTAGGGAGTCGTGTAGGGTCGTGTTGCGGTGTGTATTTCCCAACATATTGCCCGGATGTTTAAAACATTTGTGCGGTGAGTAGAGCCTACAGTGGGAGTAAAATCGCAACTCCGTTACAGCCTTTCCGCTAGGTTGGGAGCTCCTTGACCCTCAGTGATGTTCTCATTGTTCTTATCCTAAGGCCCCCATAATGCACAGTGCACCTCTTGGCAGCTATCATTGTGTCTGCAGCCTTGCGAGCAACCCGATCATATGCTAGCAGTTTGTCCAGCCTTGCACGGCTGACGCTCCACGACAGCTACCGGTAACGTCGTCGCCCCAAAGACGGGAACCGTCTTCTTCGTGAAGCAGATGATCGTGTATGTTATTTTCGGTTTAGTATGCGTGGATGGAAGGTCGTGTGGAGGATGGAATCAGGTGCTGTCCTTGACTTGTCTGGCCTCGGTGTACCCAGGGGTACTGTAGCTGGGTTGCCATCCTTCTGGGGAGCCCTCTGTTTTGCATATGTCAGGCTCGAACTTGTCATCTGGTCCTGGGGCCTCTAGCACTGGCTCGTCTTTTCCAGTGGTGGGCCTTGGCGTGCCCAGGGGTGCTTGGGTCGTCTTTCTTGTCAGTGTCCACTGTGTTGGGCGAGGTGAGGTGTCAAGTGTTTTGGGTGACTTTCGGGGCGTCTGCTGGCTGCTAGCGCTGTCATCTCGTATGGTGCAGTGATGTCTGGGTCTTCCCCCTTGGGTTTGGCCCGGCTTGCCTCTGTTGAGTCCAGGACATGGCCCCCCTTCTTGTCCAGGGTAAATCGGGCTTGAGGTCACGTAAACATTTGATTTGTTGCGTTGCGAGGTATGTAAGGTACCTTAGATACCGGTCCCCAGCCTGTATCGTGAGGCGCGCGGCGTACCAGCGTAGCGCATTCACGCGGTTTTCTCAGCTGGCGCTCTCTTTCATCGGCCCCCGTCTGGTACCATACTTTTGTAGCCAACCCAATGTGGTACCATGGACATGCTGCTATTCCTCTTGTGTTGCCGTGTAGGGCACTATGAGTTGCGCTCGATCGTCCGGCCCACCTGCTTTAAAAACCACCCGTTAGGGGTATCCATTGTTTTGCATCTGCCAGGCGGCAATCCCATCCGTTCGCGGCTACTGCTTCATGGTCATTTTGCGACCTTTTTGCGCGCAGCTTCCCAGGCCCCGCTGTTAATTTCGTGCACTGGGGACTTTTATTGCGCTGCCGGCCATGCGGAAATGCGGCCCGTCTGGGCTGTTTCTCCAGCCACTACTTTTCGGCATCGGCGGTAGAATATACGGAGGGTGCTCGTATTACACGGTCCCGGCCCTCTCACATACGATCTCGGCTTTTTTTAGCAGGGAATGTCATGACGAGCATCCTCCGCGCAGCTTTCCCACGCTCGCTTGTATTTTTGCCTTTTAGGGGTGTCCGTTCTGCATTCGGCCAAGTGGCCAGCGGGTCCGTCTGTGCTGCTCGTCCGACCCGTGTACCATAGTCTAAAGTCGGCATCGGCGGTAGTTTCATACGGTCTCGGATGGGGCAAATCTCGCTACAATGGTCCGATCACCCCTTCCTCGCCGCCTCGCCCGCGGGGGAGGTGGTCTTCCCGGGCCGCCCGGGTGCCGAGGAGTGACCCGACGGCTGACTCGGGTGCGATTTTCTGGGCCTTAGGCCCCCGCCCTGCTGTCTTTTGTGGGTGCTTTTGGGTTCTGGGGCTTGGGGCCCCCGTTTTTGCCGGAACGCGTTCCCCGCGTCTCGCTGCTGGCTTGGTGCAGGTGGTTCGTGTTGTCTGGACGCGCTTGTTCTCCTCCCCGTGCTTTGAGTTGTGCGTGCTGCCTTCTCCGTGTCCTCGTGTTTGGCTGCCTTCGGCTTTTGCCCCCTCCCGGCCGGTGAGGGCGGGCTCTTTTGCCCAGTGACCCGTGTCGTGGTCTGGCCCATCGGGCCCGCCTGGTTGCGCTTCCGCGCTTGAGCCGTTCTGGCTCCCTTGTAATACTCGCATTCTGCTTAACGATCAGTCCTGACCGCTCTGATCAAACGGAACAGAAAGCACGGATGGCTTTCAGCTGCAGAAAGGTATAGGGAAACCGGCGAATGCTGTGTTGGGATTGGGAGCGGGTTTGGCGTGTGGTGGTTGGTGCCGAGGGACAGAGGCAGACGGGAAACACCGTTATCCTGCGACGGTCAAGATGTATAGCAGTACATACAATGTACCGCAGAACCGATTTACGCTTATAATTTGCCGAGTCTACATTGAACCCGCGGGGTCTTAGTATACTTGCAAGTTTAGTGGCACACGCCAGGCACACGCGCGCCTCGGCAATATGAGTCGAAACGCGCAGTGGCTGCCGGCAGCCAGACGTCGAGTTATGCTGCAACAGCAGCAACAGGAACAAGATCAACATGCTGCATTCCTAACCGAGCAATCACTACGCTGGGATGCCGACGAGGCGAAGCATTTCGACACACGCCGCAACCGTCTAGTTGCGCAGCACTTTATCAGCGCAAGCAAGCGCAATTGTGGTCTGTGCTGGTCACGCATGGTCATTCCAACGAGCTGGCTGGCAGCTAGTGCCGCCTGCGCGGCAGGTGTTGTGCTCACGATGGCCATTTGGCTGTCGGAAGGCTCCTCCCTCGCTGGATTGCGATGGCCGTGGCAAGAAGCAGTTACTGCTCCTGCGGCAGCCAACGCGTTATTGCTTGCGCTCGCTGGCGTCACCTACACAGTGTTCGCGCCGGCATGGCGACGTGCAACAGGCAGGCCCATGCTTCCGCTACGCGCCCGAACACTCATCTTCTATTTATGGATTTTCTTGAACGTTTATTGGTTTATCGCCGGGTAAGAGCAGACTGTTCCATAGTTTGGCCGTTGCGCCTATCCCCGTACCTGCCTGCCCGTAACTTCCTTCCGACGGGGACGGCGAACTGTCCCAATCGCGCGGTGTCCCAATCCATCCAGACGGTACTCTCCGTTCCCTCATCAACTGCGATGCTGTCGCCTTGCCTGCCGCCCTGCCCACCACAAAGGTCTCCACCCGCTCCCAACCCATCGACCTCAGCGCCATCCCCGTCCCTGTTACATGGCCCCCCGGCGACAACCTTCCCTCCACGCCCCTTTCACACTTCCCTGTACCTCCCTGTGCCTCCCTTTACCGCTTTTATCTCCCTTTACCTCCCTGTACCTTCCTGTACCTCCCTGTACCTCCCTTTACTTCCCTGTACCTCCCTGTACCTCCCTTTACTTCCCTGTACCTCGCTTTACTTCCCTGTACCTCCCTGTACCTCCCTTTACTTCCCTGTACCTCCCTGTACCTCCCTTTACTTCCCTGTACCTCCCTGTACCTCCCTTTACTTCCCTGTACCTCCCTGTACCTCCGCATGCCTGACAAGGCCTCACCCAACGCCGCATCCTCTCCCCCCAAAAACACAACCCGTCGTCTCCCAGCCACCACGAATAAGCATTACCCCAGCACTCCCCCCACCCCTGCCCGCCGCCCCTCCCCGCCCAATTTCCTCCTCGGCTTCCTAGTCCACGGGCTTTCCTCAACCGCCTCCCCGCCCGATGCCGCCCCACCTCAACCCACCGACCGCGCAGGATCCGCGAGCGCGACTTCCAGAAGAAGCCCAAGTGGCTGAAGCAGCAGCTGGTGGCCAGCCCCGCGCAGCACTACAGCGAGCCCGTGCTGCGCCTGCTGCGCCTGTCGTACGGCGTGGGCATGGCGTCGTGCTGGCCGCTGCTTGCCAACCTGTTTGTGCTGCTGCTGCCGGTGGACCGGACGCTCTTCCTGCTGAGCTGCCTGGGGGCGGGGCACGAGGAGGGGGTGCTGGCGCACGCGCTGTGCGGCACGGCGGTGTGGGTGTGGGCTTCGGCGCACGGTGGGTTGGGTTCGGGGTGCTTCCTGCCCCCCCTTGGGGATGGGGTGGGGGGAGGGCGGGGCGAGGGTGGGGGCGGGGATGAGGCAGGCAAAGGGTGCGCGCACGCGGAGGGAGGAGTCAAGGGAGGGGCCGCTCGCCGCGTGGCAGGCTGGAAGGCGGGGTAGGGGAGGCACTTGGGGCGGGCTGAACTGGGACGGGACATGGGACGATCTGGGCGTGTGTGCTACGTAGCGGTTTACCGTACACGACGCGCCAGTGGGCATTTGTTGTACGACAGCGGGCTTGGTGTACGACAACGGGGCTTGCAGCGCCGCCTCCCCCTGGCGAGCGGGCACGGCTGCAGTGGGGCAGTGCACGCCGTCAGGTGGTCTTGACCGGAGGACTCGGCGGCAGGCCCACTCTGTCCGGCAGCTGTGCCGCGCCTTTTCCTCCCTTCACGCCCCCATGCTAACGCTATGGATCCTCGATTCTCCTCCCCCCCCGACATCCGGTTCTTTTGTGTAAACCCCCGACTTCATCCGTTGGACCCCCGCTTGCCTTATTTCCTCATTCTGTCAATAACCGAAACTCCCTTCCCCCCAACTCTCAACCCCCGCAGCTGTGCTGACCCAGGCGCCCATGCTGGCTGCCGGGCTGTGGAGCCTCATCGTACTGCCGCGGCTGGACGGCACCGAAACCAAGGGCACATCCAACTTCATGGGGCTGATGGTGGGTGGACGGCGTGGCGGGCGTGGGGCGGACGGCGGTCGACTGGTGTGCCCCCTTGGGGGGCTGACCCTCGGACGCCATCACGGTGGTGGAGGCGCCGTGCTTCCGCACAGCGCGCCGACCCCCACCCACCCACCCACCCACCCACCCACCCACCCACCCACCCACCCACCCACCCACCCACCCACCCACCCACCCACCCACCCACCCACCCACCCACCCACCCACCCACCCACCCACCCACCCACCCACCCACTCACCCACCCACCCACGCGGCCTTCGCACCGGAGCCCCTTTGCTGCTGGGGGCCCTTCGGTCGAGTGTGTTGGGTGGAGACGGACGCGCGGCTGATCCCGTCACCTAACCACCATCTAACCACCAACTAACCAAATATAACCAACCGCCAAAAAACTAACCGCACCCTTTTTGTTCGCCGCCATGGGCCACGCATCGCTGCTGCTGCCGCTGCTGCTGCCGCTGCCCCGCAGGCATGGCTGTGTCTGTGCGGCCTGGGGGTGTCCTCCTGGGCGCCCCTGCGCCGCCGCTTCTTCAACTCCTTCCAGCTGCTGCACCTGGGGCTGGCGCCGGCGGTGAGTGCCGACAGCCGGGCGAGGGCAGGGAATGGGGTGGAGAGGCAGGCTGGGGTGGAGAGGCAGGCTGGGAGTGGAGAGGCAGGCTGGGGCGGAGAGGCAGGCGGGGAGTGGAGAGGCAGGCTGGGGGTGGAGAGGCAGGCTGGGGGCCCAGCCACCCGGCTCCTCGAGGGTTGTTGCTGGGCGCTGTGCGGCGCAGGGAGGGGCCCCCGGTTGCTGGTTGCCTTGATGCCGGCCTTCCGGGACAGCGGCACCACCACCGTCGCCGCCTCCGGAGCTACACGCCCACCTCCGAGACCGCGTCGCACAACCTGGATGTTTACTCATGCGCCGACCGAACCCACATCGCCTTCCCTGCGCCCGCGACAATGGCCTGCGGGGGACCCCCCCCTAAAACCCCTAAAACCCTAGCCGGCGCGCTTAACTCGATGCCAACCCCCCTCCCCCCCACCCCCCTCACCCGCAGATACTTCTGTTCGGCTGCCTCCATGACAGCAAGGTCTTCTGGTACAGCATGCTGGGCGCCGTACTGTACGGCGCCGACCTGGTCCAGCGCTGGGCGCTGCGTCGCCGCGTCGCTGTCGCCACCGCCACAATGTACCCCTTGCGCCACACCGCCGCCGCCGCCGCCGCCGCTGCGGATGTGGGGGGGCTAAAAACGGAGGAGGCGCTGCGGGGCCCTGGCGCATCCCGGGCGCTGGTGGGTGGCGTGGGCGCCGTGGGCGGCGGCAGCAAGTTCGTGGTGCTGCGGATCCACACGGCAGGAGCCCCGGGCTGTTGTGCGGGGCAGCACATCTTCGTCAAGGTAGGGTTAGTCACCGCGATGGGCGGCTGCCGCGGGGCCAGGAGTGGCGCTTCCTTCCTGCCGCCCGGGGAGCCCCGCCCCGTAGCTACGTGAGTACGTCTCACACCCTTGTCGTAGTACGGATGTACGGATGGTGTGTCCCTCTGCCTCACCCTTGCCGTCGTCATCTCCTCACCGCTGTGGGCTGCGGGCGGGCGCACCCCCCACCCCTCAGGTCCCGTGCGCCACTCGGTCTCCACCGCGCGTGTCGTCTCACCGGGTGTTATGCGCTCCTCCCACCCCCTCAGGTCCCCAGCGTGTCGCGGTGGGAGTGGCACCCCTACTCGGTGGCGGCTCACGACAGCGGCAGCTTCGCGGTGGTGGTCAAGGGAGGGGGCGACTGGGAGCGCCGGCTGTGCCGCCAGGTGGAGCTGGAGGAGGAGGCGGCAGGCGCCAGCAGCGCGTGAGTGCCGAGCGAGGGGGCCGGAGGAGCGGGGGGTTACAAGTAAAGAACCGGTAACTCGACTGGGGAAATGTAGTTGGTGCATAGCCTTCATACTTCGGAACGCGCGCGCATGCTACTGGACGGCCACACTGGAGGAGGGGGGGGGCCGGAGGGGGGAGACTACCACACCCACACGGAGGAAGTGGTGCCGCGTAGCTGCCGCTTGAGCAATGCAGCTCTCGGGGGGAATGCAGCTCTCGGGGGGAATGCAGCTCTCGGGGGGAATGCAGCTCTCGGGGGGAATGCAGCTCTCGGGGGGAATGCAGCTCTCGGGGGGAATGCAGCTCTCGGGGGGAATGCAGCTCTCGGGGGGAATGCAGCTCTCGGGGGGAATGCAGCTCTCGGGGGGAATGCAGCTCTCGGGGGGAATGCAGCTCTCGGGGGGAATGCAGCTCTCGGGGGGAATGCAGCTCTCGGGGGGAATGCAGCTCTCGGGGGGAATGCAGCTCTCGGGGGGAATGCCGCCGCCTCGTGGCTGTCGCTACTGCGGCTGCGGACGCGTACGCACGGCCGCTGTTTGGGATCGTCCCATGACGTCATCGTCGTCCCGTCGGCGTGGCGTTTCTGCAGGCGACTGGACGTGGTGTACGAAGGCCTGTACGGCACGCCGGACCTGCAGGTCGCCGCCGCCGCCGCCGACCGCGTCCTGTTGTTCGCCGGCGGCGCCGGCATCACCCCCGTCGCGTCCGTGCTGCAGTCGCTGCTGCGGGCGCCGCTGCCGGTGCCGCCGTCTCGTTCCTTCGGCGGCCACGACTGTCAGGGCAACCCCGCGCAGGGACCCCATGCCGCTAAGCAGCGGACCGGCCCCTATTTGGACCCACCATCAGACCCGGCACTTGGTGTCGCCAACGGCTCATCCCCCCACTGGGCGGCGCTGGACACCAACTCCCCGCTCAGCCCCCGTGCTGGCCGCCATCACCCGCAGTCGGGGCCAGTCAGCGCAGAGGGCGCTGCGGCGGGAAGCCCGGCAGGCAGCTTGAAGGCGGTAGGCAGCGGCGCCGTGGGAGCGGACCCGTGGGTCGGGGACTTTGACGCGGCGGGCGCGGCTGTTGAGGCGGTGGACGCTGCGGTGCGCGGCGGCGCGCGCGTGCAGCTGGTTTGGGCGGTGACTCAGCAGGTACGGCATGGAGGGGGAGGGAGGGGGCATGAGAGGAAACCCATGGGTCGGAGGAAGGGGCAGGCCATGGTGTGGGGCAGCTTTGCTGGAAGGGACAGGTCGGGGGAGCGAGCCTACGGTAAGCGGGAGGCGGTGCCCGGGCCCAGAGGGATCCGGGTGGGGTCTTGGCGGGGCCGTGTGGGAGCATATTCAGCAGCTGCCGGGCCGCCTCCGTGCTTGAGGTGACGGCTGATGGGGGGTTGTCAGCGGCGCGTGGTGTCCGGGCTGATCGTGCGGTAGGTGGGCCGCTGAGCAGCAGCTCGGCACCCCGAACCCATCCCGCGATGCGCTTCCGCCCAACCGAGGTGATGCTTTACCCCCCCGTCTTCATTTCCAAGGCCGAGAAGGCCGGGTATCCTGACGCCTGCCCATGCGCCCTCCCGTGCTTGTCGCTACCGCTCCCGTGTTATCTCTACCCTTGCCGTGTCTGTCTCGTATCTCCACCCCATACACGGGTCTTCCTTGCAACCCCCATGCAACCCCCACCCCCCAACAAACACGGGTTTCCCTCGAACCCCCAACAAACACACCGCGTTCCCGACCCCACCGCTGCCGCCGCCGCAGTCCGACGCGCAGTACATGCTGCCGCTGCTTCGCGCCGCCGTGTCGCGCGGTTGGTTGGTGGACCTTCACTGCACCCGCCACCCGGAGTCTCTGCAGCAGGTGGCCATCGTGTGCAAGGAAGCAGGCGGCGCTGAGGCCACGGTGCGACCCCTGCTCGACGCCCATCTCACGAACGGCCACGCAGCTGCTGCCGCTGCGCCAATGCGCCCGGGGGCCGCTGAGGGCGCCTCCACTCCCCAGGCGTCCTCCACCGCTGCAGCGGCGGCAGCAGCAGCAGCAGCAGCGGCGACGGCCCCTTCGCCCTGGCAGCTGCACGGCGCCGGCTGCTGGGCGGTGGCGGCCCTGGCGGCCGTATTGGGCGCCGCCGGCAGGAGCTTAGGCTCCGCCGCCGCCAGCACCCACAGCTGCGCTGTGGCGGCGGCGGCCGGCGCCGCCGGCGCCGCCGGCAGCAGCAATAGCACCCTACCGGACTGGGTCAGTTCTGTGCGCGCAGCGTTCCTATCTTCTGCTTCGGCGGCGGGTGGCGCTGGCGCTGGCGCTGGCGGCGGTGGCGGCTTCATCGGTGCGCTGCTGCACGGAGAAGCCGCGTATGGCTGCCCCACGTCGCTGCAGCCACAGCACTTGACGCACCACACGGCCAGTGTCGGTGCAGGCGAGGAGGCCAAGCAGGCGGTGGCGTCCATCAGCTTGCGCGTGTGCAGGATGTGGGGGCTGGCTTCATGGGAGTTGTGCGTAAAGTGCGACCCGTTCCAGCTTCGGTCCCCCCTGGAGCAGGCCTGGCCGTGCTGTAAGGCGCCCGTGTGCTTCTTCGGCAGCCGCCTGGCGCCGCTGCTGGGCTGGGTGCTGGGAGCGCTGCTGGGCGGGGCGCTGGTCTGCGCCATCTGGTGGCGCTGGGCGGCGGCCGCCAGCAGGCGCGGCGCAGCGCCGGGCCGCCGCATGCCGCTGGTTGCTGCGCTGGGGGGGAGGAACTGGCTGCCGCAGCGGTGGGCCGGCGCGAGCGCCGCGGCGGGAGACGAGGAGGCGGGGGCACGGCTGCTGCCTCCGTCCGGCGGCAACGAGGAGGAGGCGCTGGCGGCTGCTGAGGCGGGAGCTCTGGCAGAGGCCCCTGGGCTGGAAGCCATGCTGGAGGACTTGGCCGCCGCTGGGGGAGAGCAGGTGGCTGGCCCACCCAGCGAGCACCTAAAGGGCGGAGTCCGTGTTCATGCGGGCCGGCCGGACGTGGAGGCGTACTTGCGGACGGCCACGGTGGGGCTTGCGGACAGCTTCGGTCGGTACGGCAAGGCAGTGTACGGCGGAGCTGTGTACGGCGTCGTGGTGTGCGGGCCGGAAGCGCTGCAGTCTGCGGTGCAGGTGGCGTACGAGCGGCACGTCAAGGGGGCGCACCCGGGTTCGTGGTTTCGGGGCTTCAGCTTCACGACGTAGGAGGGGGCGTCGTTTGGGCGGTGCGCTGGTACGAAATGTGGACGAAGGCCGAGGCTGTTGTCGCATGGGTAGCGTAAGATAGCGTAAACTCTGGGTTGGTTGGGGATGGGCCCACCGCTTTAGTACAAAACCGTGCATCAATTGTTATATGCGGACATCGGACTTATAATTCATTTTTGCTGGAGGCTGAGGTATGACGTTGCCAAGCATGGGAGCTCAGATCTGCGGCCTCATCATGGACACTGTCCCCCACCTGCTCGTGGGGTGCTGCGTATGTCTTTGGGTAGTAGCCTCACGGGGCTTTATGCAGATGGACATCGGAAATTTGTCCCAGGTTTACGGGTTATCGGAAATTTACCGGTTATCGGAAATTTGTCCCGGATTAGCGGTGATCTGTTAAATGGGGTTTCCACCGGACCTGGTAGCAGACATGTAACATCTGGGCCCGCCACGTGCACCCATCGCATCTAGTAGTAGTATTTTTTTACAGTGGTCTCCACACCTTTAAGAAAACCTAAGAAAAGTAGGAGCTGTCGGCACGTAGGCGTCGAGCATCGTTGCAGCTGAAGCCCGATAATGTCGAGCTGTACAAGTGTAGCTACATCGACGACCCCGACGTCGATTAAAAGACGACTCACATCCGGCCAATCGTCAGGGTCCTGCACGCACGACCTGCCCGGACCAGCAGTCAGGCTCAGGCCGATTTATCACAGTTGCCAACCGGAGCCACGATTGCGTTTCCTTCCCTTCGTCCATCGCAAATGCTGTTCCGCGTTACATGTAACTCCCTTGAGGCCAGAAGCCATCCAGAATTGTTTCTATTAGTTACCGGCGTTCCGGCGTGGTGACGGAATATCACAAGACAGCTGCCCCCACACAAAGTTGTTGCATAATACCGGTCATTGTTGGGCCGTACGAAAACATGTGCTCGCGGTGCATCCTCAGTTGCAGTGTACTGAGTAGCGTAGAACCACGCACGAGTTTTGTATGCGCGACAAGAGGCTACATTAGGTAAAAGCGAACCCGCCAGTAGGCACAGCCCGTTCTTGCACGTGCTTTACTGCCCTCCCAAAACGACGAGCGGGGGCCACACTGTTATATCGACCCCTAGGTCATCCTACGCGCCAGGTTGCGCCGCTGTCTCCCGCTTTCCTGACGAGACGAGGCAATGCACCCCCACTCCAGCGGGGCTGTCTTGCAGGTCATCTCATGAAGCGATCACGAAGTCTGACCCCTGGAGGTCAGTCAGCGTCTGCATGAAAGGAGTTGGCAGGCAGCGAGTCACAGGCCGGCCCAAAATGAGGTTGTTTCCCCGCAAGTAGCTTCTTGACTAAAGCAAAGTAGTTCCTTGACTAAAGCAACGGTGAACGTCACCGCTGAATGCTTCCACTAACGCGGGCTACTGATGACGAACGCAAGCCCAGCTGGGTGTGAAATTGCAAACGCATATTGACCCGTTATTGCGGCCCGTCTTGGCACGCGCTGCTTACATCTCCCGTGTGGCTGTCGAATATATAGCGGCAGAAGGCAGGCCGACCGCCGGCCCGCCCGGCCGCGGTGGCGGGTGGTGGCTTTTTGGTGCGCATCACCCCCAGGTCACCACGCACGTAGATGAGCCTGGTGGTGCGACGGATAGGGTCCGGAGGCGGTTAACTCGCGCAACAGGTTGGGAATACCGGCACTGTAAACGAAAAGGCTTCAGCTTTGCCAGCTTTGCAAAGCAGGGTTGCGGCATGTTGGATGGGAAGAATTGATAGCGTGTGTCGTCCAACGGGATGTGCTGTGTTGTAGCCGCCCGGCAGCTCGAAGGAGATGGTGTGGCACGAAGGAGCTAATGTTTCATGTTATCACAGTTATCGGAAGGATGGAGACCCAGATTCGTCCTGCCATCCCCGAAATCGTGCGCCAACGTGCCGCCATTTAAGCTTGCCTGCAGTGCGACCGGTCGGTATCGCGCATCAGCTCCCGGCGCCCGATGAAGTCCGCCGGCACGTTGATGGCGCGGCTGGTCGCGGTGGCCAGGGCCGTCAAGTCGCTTTCCGAGTAGTAACGGAAGTACTCGAGCCACCATTCGCCTGCGCACGCGAAGGTGTGTGGCATGGAGAGCGTCGTCATGGCTTGATACCCGTACCAGTGTGACTGAGCACAGTCCGTAAGCATTGCGATTCGGTAACGGAAATTTACAACCACAGCCGTTGACGAGCCCTTGGCCGCAATTGGTGGATTGGCTGTGACTGCCAAGTTGGGTGTGTTGTATAAAGGAAACGGTAACAGGGGCAGGTTCGCGTAGCCGAGATGCCGTGTTCGGTCGGTCTTACGCGTCAGCTGCCCACCCACCGGAAGGTAGCCGGTATATGACACACGGCTCAGCCAGAAAGACCTCGCTGGGCGTGTCACCGCCCACCGCCTCAGGGTTGCGCAGGGCGATGATGGGGCAACGAGCACGTCGGGACCGGTCGCGGCAGTTGAGCAGTAGTTTGAGAGGTCCCACCTGCACCGCAAGCCCGCAAACAAATGTTTGCCGGTGGCAATGGCCGCAGCGGGCAAAAATGCAGCTTCTCGGAAGGTTGCGGCCAGGGAACAGGGCAACAGATGAGAGCCCAGCAACCCCCTCAGCACTAACCAGCAAGGCCGAAAAGCAAGGCATACAATGGGTGCACGATCACATTTAACAGCAAACCCTGGACTTTCGACAGGCGCGTATGGCCTGCGCTAGCCTACCCTAAGCATGAACCACAACCGGCGTCCCATAGCGCAACACTTCCCTGCATGCTACAAGACATCGCCGCCTCAGGATTTTGTGCACCGCCAGCCGTCGGCCCTGCACCCTGGTTCTCACCATGACCTGCTCCGCAAACTGCACCGTCTTGGGCACAACTCGCGGGTGCCGCTCCTGGACAGTGTGGTGCCGAGGCGCCCGGCTCATCGGCTTGACCATCTGCACGTCCCTGTCGGAAACCCCGCCACCGCCCTGACAGTCCGCCGCCGCTGCCATCAGATACTCTTCCGCCATGCTGACGGCCTTCCGTAGGTGCCTGCTGATGCTCTTGTCGTCCGTGAGGGCCAGCGAGTTCCACTGGTCCTGCTGGGTGCCTGAGTCCAGCTGCTGGGAGGAATACTGAGATTGGGACGCAGTTGCGCCAGATTCTGTCGTAGATGTGATGCTGTAGCTAGCCGCTGCGCGAGAGCTGCCTGGTGGCTTCCTGCCGCCGGCAGCCATGGCGCTGCCGGACGAGCCGTCGTCGCCATCCCGGTCGTCATCTGTGACGGTGGTTGCGCCTTCGTCGCTGCTGCGGTGCGCAGGCTTGTTCGCAGCACGGTGAACATCCCCCTTTCGCGGCAGTGGCCTAGAAGCTGCACCTTGTCGGGCCTGCGCAGGCCGTCGCTTGGCGCCGTCAGCGGTGGGCGCCAAGGCAGGCGTGTCGCTGGCCTCAGAGTCGCCCTCGGAACTGCAGGAGGGAGCGGCGCCATGATCATGGCGCTCGCTTGTCTAAGCTCAAGTGCCAGGGGTCATAGTCGCATCGACACGGATGAACGTCTGGATGGAAGCCTACACGCACGAGCTGTCACTTGAATCACACGTTAAGCGTGGGCACCTCGTTACGTCTACTTCGAGGACTTTAGGCGACCACACATTGTCCTCTGTCTAGGCCAGGCACAGCCATAGGACATCTGCACATACCTTAAATGTCACAGCCCATATGAGCTATGCAAGCCGACACATACATACACCCCCAGAACCACGAAGTTGGTCCCCGTGTAACGCAGTCAGATGCTCCCCATGTAACACATCGGTGCTAGATGGAAACTCGGCGAAGCTGCGCGCGGTGCCTCCTCTACAACGTCATCACCCGCTGAACCCCCCCGCTTACATTGACCCCGGCATGATGACCCTCCGCTGCGAGGGCGGAAGCGGCGTCAAGCCCGCCGTCCGCATGGCCAAGATGCGGTTGATGGTGGCGGGCCCAGCCTGCGGACCCAGCCGCAGCGCGCCACCCCGTCCATCCCCTGGCTGCTGCTGCAGCGGCTCGTCGCTTTGGCGATTGCTACCGGCATCCAAGGCGGTGTCTGTGAGCTCGTACGCATCATTCATGCCCACGGGAGTTGCGCCTGCTGAGGATGCAGAATCATAGCCCCCCACGGCGTCATCCGCGTCGCCCAGCGCCGCATGTGCACGCCGACGGCTGGGCCCAACGTCACCAGCTGCACCGGCGGTCGGCCGGGCTGCCATGGGCTCCGGCACCGAAACCAATGACGAGGTCGCCAGGGCCGCAGCGCGGCGCCGTTCCGAAGGCTGTGCTCCGGCAGGGGCATGGCGCGGGCCAGCGGGATCATGTCGTGCAGCGTCCTGCTCTTGCTTGATCGTTACGCGCCCGAATGGCCCATGCGGTGGCGGCGCTGCTGCAGGCGCGGCAGTTTCGCACAGGGTGCTGCCGTCATGGGCCGTTTCCTCGCTATTGCCCACGTCGTTATGCTTCGGCACCCGCTGGCGTACTTGTATCAAGGCGGCAGGCTGGCGGGCCGAGGCGTCTGCTACAGGCATTACGCCTACAGGCCCCGCCTGTCGCCCTTCCTCCATCTCCAGGCCCGGCTCTGGCTTAATCCGCACCGACGGGTATTGCAAACCTTCCTGAGCACCAGGATGAGCTTGCTGCCCTAGGGGCTGCGCTTGGGTGTCCGGCGGCAGCAGTGGCTCCCGGTGCTGCTGCAGCTTGGAGGACCGTTGATGCAGCTGCGGCTGCACTAGCGGGTGGGTTGATGTGCTGCACCACTCGGACGCCACGTCGCCCACATCTGCCGTCGTGAGGGCTGCCGCATGCCGCCGCGCGAGGCCTTGAGCCGTCATGGCAGCGCAAGCCCCCGGCGCCTGCACTTGCGGCTGCTGCATGCTGCGAAGCCCCTCCACGGACACAGTGTTGTTTGCCAACGAGGGCCGAGGCAGTGGTGCTGCTGCAGCGGCTAGTAACGGCGGACCTCGTCTGCTGTTGCCCAGCTTTCCCGCGTCGGCTGCTGCAAGGTCACGTGCGTGGAAGAGACGCCCAAGTCCTCCGCTCACAACTCCAGGCTGTGTCGCCTGCAGCTTGGCGTTCGCTGCCTCGCCTGCTGCTTCCGTCTGGTCCTCCACATCATCCTCCAGGTCGTCCTCGAGGGATGCACCAAAAGCCTGCTCCGTATTCCGGTGGTCTCCACTGCTCCCACTGAGCGGCTGCAGCAATTGGTCATTTCGCACCAGCCGCCGCCCCTTGCTGGCCGTTGCAATCGTTGCCAGAGGTGGATCAAAGCCGCTGTACAGGACGGCTGCTGTCAATGGCTGCCGTGGCCCCATGGCTGGTTCCAGCTCCGCTGCACGTGCGTACCCCGCTGTTGGGTCACTGGGTGTAAGCAGGTCAACAAAGTCGTCCGAAGCTGGCGCCATGATGGCTACCATCGGACTAGCTGCTTCGCTCGGAGCTACGCCGAAGCTCCCCTCGCAGTCGCCATCACTGCCAAAGCCGCTCGCAGAGCCGCTGCCCATGTCAAGCCGCGTGGGCCGTACTGCGCCGAAGCGCCGGTTGGGGTCAAAGCTGAAGCCGGATGGGGGCGTCGTGTTGCCTTCGTGGACGCCTCCAGTGCCCGCCGTGGCGCCCGTGCTGGCGGCTGACATGTTGATGGTATGCCCGGCGTCAAGTTCGGAGAAACTAATCTCCATGGATGGTGTGGGCAGCGCCTTCGCGAGTTCGGCATGACCACAGGCGGGCCCGGCAGTGGCATCCTCCTGAGTCGCGCTGACCTGCAAGTGCGGACGCCGCATCACACTCAGAATGCGTATAGAACGGTGTGCTGAGAAGCAGGCACAACTAGGTACGCCATATGTTCAAACCTAAACGTCATGCAATCGTCTCCGAGACCGTTCAACCTACCCGAGGTCCTTCATCAAATTCCAGGTTGTGCTGCTCAGCATCTTCCCCACACCACAGGTGCTCAGCATGGGTGGTGCCAACAGTTACGCACAGCCTTGGGCTGCGTACGACAACGGCGCTATTTCCGCACGGAACGTCGAACGTGAAGTCGTCTTGCAGCCGTCCTTGCTGCTGCTGTGCTGCTTGGCGCTTCTTAGTGTTGTTTGCAGCACCGGTATTCTCCAAGTCGAGGATCCTCAGCTGCGTCGTAGCGCGGATGACCATGTCCTGTGACTCCGAGACAACCAGTTCGTTCCCGGCGTTGCCGTTTATGCACAGCACTTGGAGGGGAGGTCTTGCGGGCTGCTGCACAGCGGCCAGCTTCCGTCGCAGCAGCAGCGCCTCCCGCAGCGCGACATCGGCTTGCCCTGGCCTGTCGTTCTTATAAGCGTCGAGGGGGAGGACCTTGCCTGCCTGTAATGAGTCGTATACCCAACGATAGCTCACAATGGCGATTCCCCACTCCATAGCCTTGTAGTATTTGGGCATTGTACACAGCGTCAGGAGGTCCTTGCCAACGAGGTGCGTGCTTTTCCTGCATACGAGGTCTCCGCTGTATTGCGCCCCGAACTGCAGCACCCAGTCCTTCAGCACGTCTCGTTCTTCTCCAGAAAAACCTGTGCGTCACGAAAGCAACGAGGAGCTTTAACAGCATTGAGGCGCACAGTTCTGCACCTCCTTTTGTTTGGGTACGCCTATTATGTAGGTGGAAAATCGCTTCACAGCATTTATAATTGACAGCGGCTCTGGACACGGCCAGCCCTATTTCCGCACCAGAGCCTGTCACCACAACTCTTGAAGCTGACATCCGAGGCGCCACGGGCTGCGCCACGGTGCAGTCTGAAGCCATCCCGCCGTCTTGGCTTATGGACGATCCACACCCACGCTTTACTCCTCTATGGTGTTCGAGATCCATGAATATAACAACTCAGCAGCTAACCGTGACATTCCCTTGCTGTTTTCCTACTCTTTCGCCAGCGGCCATCGCGACAGCTGTGCCAGGCAATGCCTCAGAAAGCAGAACGGCATAGAGCCAGATGAAATGAGTACTGCAAGCGAAGTATGAAGGAAAATTTTCCAAGCCTTTCACCACCCGAAGTGAGCTTCCAGCCTTCAACTGATCCGGCTGACCGGTAGAACTGGATCCAATGATCCACGAGGCCCTTCGCGGGCGTGCGGAAACCCAAGAGGAGATCACGACCACCTTCTCGTGATCTCCAAAACATACTTCGATGCCGCAACTATTTACAGCAACACTATCACAGTCGCCCGGCGTAGCAAGTGCGTTCTCCTTTTAGAAACGGTTGCACCGTCTGCTTGGAGGACCTTCAGTCTTGGTTCGCGCACGGTAAACACGCGGTTTAAGTCATGATAGCCGCAGCTTAGGTAGCAAATTGGAAAACCGCTTCACGGCCAGCCGTCGTCGCACCAATTGGGGGCCCATGCAGCAGCCGGCTGCGAAGAAGTTAAGAACGAATCAATATCCTCGATCATTGCAGCTTTTGAATCGCTTCAAAGGGCTGGCCGAGCTCGGAGTGCCCGTGGGCATTAAACAGTGGCATGTGTAAAGCATCCTGCCCTCCCTTTTGTCCCCCCGCGCCCACACCATATGTTCGCGATGCCCGACTTCAACGTGGAGGCCTGTTACATTCGACTGTATCCCCGTCCAGGAAAGGGCATGCTTATGGTATGTCTTTAGTACCGGTAATGGGCTTGAGATTTCTTGGATCGATGCAGGTTTCAAAACAGGTGGGGAATGGGGGACACGACTGACGTGAATTGGCTGCGTTCTCGGGGGGGCCCTGCTGCGCAATTATCGGGTTGGTCAGCACCTCGTGATGCGAACGGCCGTACAGACAGCACGCCGCGGGACTTTGTAGGGACAAGATGCTGTTGCCATGGATACTGAGCACGCCGCGCTCCGGTCAGGGGGCCAGCCGCGCCGTGCTGTTCGTGCTGGGTGTATCGCACGGTTGGGCAGACATGTGTGCACCCGAGTACGCTGGGATAACGGGCCCGGGAAATGTTTCCTTTAAGCGCTGGCAGCCAGATGGAACCGTGGCGGCTGGGGGCCCTGCAGTGGTCCATCTTCTCACTGCCCGCAGCGACAGAAGCCTGCGCAGCGGCGTGCACCGCGATGGCGCCCCCGACCCTCTCGTACCAGGTATGTAGTCCTTCATTGAAATGAACCATCCACGTCAGCGGATCTTGACCAGACGGACCCAGAGGAGGGATGCGTCAATCCGCGGGGCCGGAGGTGGTGGCGGCGCTGGTACTGGTGTTTAGGGGCCTAGCCACCGGACTCAACATGTCACTAAATGCTGATCTGCAACATGTCAGGCTGTCGCGTCTTTCCAGAACATAGGTCGCGGGTGACGGCGGCGATGGTGGCCGATGCGACCCTATGCGACCGCCCACGGCCGAGGCGCGCGCCCGAAGCCGAGGCGCGCGCGCGCTGCTGCGTTACCCACCACTCACCAGGGAGGGAGGCGGATGTGCCTCCCCATCAAAGGAACAAATTGCGTCAACTATCGCCACCACAATAAAGTACACACCCAAAGCAACCGTCACAATTGCTTCCGGCCCCGGGTCACATAGGCCAGCTTGCGCTTCCGGGATTCGCACTCTTTCGGACGTTGCCGCCGAGCCTTGGCGATTAGTATCTTCTGTATGGCCAAAGAAGATTGGATAGCGACGCTAGACGGCTTTCCTGGCCGCTTCCTGGCTTATCGACGGCGGAAAAGGGCGCGGCTCGCATCGTCATCCTAGGCAAACCAGCACAAGAGCGCAGCCAATACGTTGCGGGGCCACCGGATGTGGCGGCAGAGGCTATTAAATCGCTCCTTCGCTTTCAAGGTACGTAGGTATTCGTATGTTTCGCCTTCTCCCAGTTTCTGCGAGTTATCTGTTCGTCGGCTGTGGAACAATGACTCGAGCCATATGTACGGCTTCCGTACAGAACCGGGCTTAGAGGCTATGATCTCTGCGTTCCACCGCCTCTTAAGCTGTAACAGAGGGTATCAAGGGATTAGGATTGCCAAAAGGGTTGGTCCTGGCTTGGGGATTAGATTAGCCAAAGGGTGGGATTGGACTGTGCAACGGTAGGGATTCAACCTTCCAATGTCAGGGATTCAACCTTCCAACGGCAGGGATTGGATTGGCCGACGGCAGGGATTGGATTGGCCCGCGGTCGGGGTGGGGTTGGGGTCGTACGGGATACACATCGCTGGTTGGGAAGGGCATGAAGTGTGGGGGTAGCTGCGCTGCTGGCTGGATGGGCCGCAACACCAGGTCACATGACGAGGCCGTACTGGTCCATATCGTCATAGAGCTGCCCACAACCGGCTGCACCAGTAACGAGAGAAGTGCAACATGCATGGTTGGCCTAGGTGACACGGGTTTGCATAGTCAGATGCCATACCAAAGTTACAGATCTGAACCTGACTAAACCTGCCCAGTCGTACAGTTCAGGTCGCTGCCTCGACCAGCCAATCCAGGCAAACCAGGACAACCCGTCCTTCTCTTCACGATGCATCATGGACCATCCCGTACCGTACCGCTGCACAGCAGCCTACAAAAAAGAATCTAATTCAAGCAGGCAGTAACGCGTGGAATGAAGTACATACCCATCTGGACTCAGCTGCCATGTCCTAGCGGTCTGGCCCAGTCCCTAAAAGGGAGTCTAACAATTTGGCCGCCCGCATTATCCAGGCCGACCCTGCAGTAAGCAAAAAAAATACATGGACACCCACAAGTGCACATCAAGTGCCAACTTGGTCCGACGCACCGGGCGTGAGCGCCCATGCATTGTGGCCGGCTATTTGTCCTACCCTCCTAAACATCTGCGCAAACTTGGCGCCACTGTTTCCAAGGTACACTACCTCGCTGCCGTGCGGGTTTTGCACGCGGGCTCGCCTTCAGCTGCACTACCATCTGTTGTACAATCCCCGCCTTGTAACCTAGGATACATCGCTGCAGGAAAAGGCCCTGCAAACTTCCCCCCGTCATGGGTACCGAATGGCGGGTTCACAAACAGGTTCCCCGACCATGCGTTAGCTGCATCTAAGCCATCATCCGCGGCATCAAAAAAACGCGCCGCTCCAACCCTGGAGTTGGCGTCGTGTGACGAACAGGGGTCCAGGCATCAGCGCCAGGTGTGGGCGCAGGGCTGGCGAGGGGATGACGGCGCTGGTTCCTGGTTGTCCGCCGTCCGCACTGCTGCGGGGTCGGCCATGCCCTGTGGCAGCGCCCATTGCTGCTGCTGCGCCCAGCGCGCTGAAAGGGGGCGCCAAGCCTACGGGCCTGCGCAGCTGCAGCTGTTGGTCCGGAGGCAGGAAGCGGCAGAGCAGGACACCCTTGGCGGGCTCGGGTGCGCCAGCAAACAGGTTGGCAAGGTTGCCCTGCTTGCTGAACGCCCGCCAGCCATTTAGTGGCGTGGCGTGCCGGTAACCGCTGACATCTGGCCAGGGTGCACTTGCATCACCGGTGTCACGGTCCCGCCTCTCACTTGAGCGTTCCTCCGCAATTGTTGTACACGGCCAGCACCGAGTACGCCAGAAGTGAGCACTCCCTGCGCCCAGCTCTGCCTATGTGGCCCAATAGCTCTGTACATACCTGCCGAAACAGACGGCAGGATAAAGCGAAATTAGGTTCGCTAAGAGCCTGGTACCGGTATGCACAAAAATCGTATTACTAGGCGCCATCCGATACCCTCTCCCGCTCTCTTACCTCCAATGCTATCAATCACGTCATTGGGCGTTCGGACGCCGCTCTCCTCCAGCTGCCACGATCAAGAGGCCAGATTCGCGCAGGAAACTCGTGAGGACCGCCCCAAGGTTCGGCGACTTAGGCTCTCCACCCTGCGACATACGTCAGAAGTGATATTGTAACTTACGGATGTCGCAGACCGCGGACAAACTGGGACAGAGGCATGGTCGACGGTGCGGCGAAAATTCCCCACCGACTTACCCTTTCCGCGAAGGCCTTGCGCTCTGTGTCTTCGGTGATTACCTACGATGCAATGTACGCGTTAGGCGAAGGCACCGAGGCCGTGGCGACGAAAATGGGTTAGTGCACCAGTGGTGCACTCGGACACTGCCAGCAGACAAAGGCAGACTGCTCACATATTCCTCGCCATTATCTCCATCCTCACAGACGCCTCAAGAGCCCGACGACGTAGACTCCTCCGTCGAACCAGAAGAAGAACTCTCTGTCGAGGGGTCGCCTTCCGATTTCGAAGACGACCTGTCCGAGGAAGACATCGCTATCGTTTGAACGACCGCAGCACTCTAGCTATATGACTTCAGAAAATGGAGGTATAATAAGAGGAGGACAGGCGTCATTTAGTTCCCAACGTGTCAATCGTACACACGAACAGATGGAATGGTGGTACAGGCGTACAGCTGATAGTCCATGGCTCCCCATTCTCCTATACATATATACACGATCCGTAGACAACCTCCTTGTATGCGTTTCCTTTAGTTGCCTAGACTGCCGTCATGTAACCCGACCTGCCTGCATCGGACCGAACGCCTGTGCGTTTTTTTTTTCGCACCGGTGTTTAATGCGTGTTGGGGAAAGGAGGCGGGATGGACCAAGATGGGCGGGAGGTGGGAAGGTGCGGTGCCCCACGTAATGCATGGTGTTAAAAGTACCGTTGAGCGGGAGTGTTGGGGTTAGTGATTAGGGGTGCTACCTATTGACTGCCAACAGCCGTCTGTGCATCCTTAATCGCCGTTGCGGTTCGAGGAGGTGTTACATTGCCACCATTATTCTCCGCCACAACCACCAACTGTAAACTCCATCGAGGAAGGACTGCGCTCTATACGCAAGGCAAGGCCCCTGGGAAGCGGAATCCTAGGGTGCGACACCAAACGCAAATGACACCCGCCGTTTCTCACAGCTCCTCAGCCGCTGGGGGAATACTGAAAACTCACACGGGCTGGGGACTGCTGCGGACCCGTGGGGATTGGGGATTGAAACCGCCTCCTCGAGGGGATTCAACCCGGTGGGGGATTGCCGCGCTGGGGATTAGAACTCGCTTTGGAATTGGGGGCTTAGGGATTAAACCCGTCGGGGATTAGATTTCACGAGGGATTGCCGGACCAACTATTTTCGAGGATCGGGATTAGAACGACACTTTGATACCCTCTGGCTGTAAGCCTTACTAGGCTACTTGGTCATTGGCTGTCACAGCTGCCAGCAAGGTATGAACTGCAATGGAGAATACTAGGATTTGTTTCCAAGGGAGACCTCCCCGGCCGGTTCCTTGTCCCTGCCCTGTCTGCTGGCGAGGGGCAGCGGCTTGTGCCGGAACACCGGGCGGTGTGCCACATCCCCATGCACCTGAGTGGGCCATGTAGACAGGGGGCGAGTGCTGAGACCCACAGGCTGTAGCAGGGAACGCCACGGTCAAGCGCAGTCCTGCCGCAACTGAAAATGCTGGAATGTGGGTCGGGCAGCCTTCCAGGCCAATGAGGATATGACAGTAGATTCCACCTCAAAAAAGACGTGAGTTGTGAGCCCATTACCCGAACGCTGCGCTATCCAGTACATGACTCGTTACCCCCCAGTCCTCCAGTCCAGTAAGATGCGCGCACATGCGTACAGAGGAACGGTGCGTCCGGAATTCCCAACCCAGATCGCAAAGGCAACACGTTGAAAAGGTCGACAGCAGTTATGTAGCCCCCCCAGGCAATTCCGATCGAGCTACCCAACCTTATGTTTTCGTGACCACCTTGCGCTCGCGTTCCAACATCACATCACCTCTCTCCCCCTTAAGCACCATTACGACGTCCCTGTGGCCGTCCCGACAGCCCCTCATCACCTCAAGCGCAGCTCTCCCCCCATACATACCCACAGCAAGTCCATGATACCATATATAAATAATCATGAAAATCGGAAACGGAGCAATGGACTATCATCACTTCACCGCCTCCATGCCGGCAGCCGCCCAGTCATTACCAAGCCCCACCAGTGGGCGCCACCGCAGCCTAAACCAAAGGCGACATGCACCCACTCCTACCTGCCGCCTCCCCCCCAAACGCCAGTGTGTCCCCGCTGCGCCCCAGCTAATGCGTGAGGGCGAGGGGGCCCAGCACGTACGGCATCCTGTCGTACAGCCACTGGATGATCGTATCGAAGGCGTCGTCCTGGTGGTGCACCGATTGCTCGCTGCCGGGGTTCTTGGGTGCCGCGCCGTCGTGCTCTTCCATAAACCGCGCCAGCCGCCGCCGGGCGTCCTCTTGGGCGAACCGGAGCCCCATGTAGCGGTACCTACGACACACGGATGGGCCAGCATCGTGCGGTTGCGGCAGCAGGAGGGCCGAAGCTACCGCCACCATTTCCTGCTGTACCAGTGCTCCTTGCGCGAAAATACCGGTATGCCCTAAACATTATCCGCGTCCGTTGGCCCAAAGGCAGCGGCAAATCGCCGTTATCCTTGTCGCTAGCTGCTGCTCCCAAACCGCCGGACCGCCCGCCCGCCGCCCGTGCATTTAGCTGACCCGACGGGGCTCACCTGTGCCAGATCTTCATTATGTTGATCTGCATTGTCGTGATCCGGTCGGCCGAGATGGCCTTCAGGATATCCACGACGCGCGGAATGTCTTGCTGCGGGATTCGAACCGAGAACTGGGTCACATCCAGGAGGGTCTCGAACGGCACCTGTCGGGCGGCATGGGTTGTGGCGAGGAAGGGGGGCGCAGTGGCCGGAGCGCAGAGTCGTAAGGTGCTACCATACCCTCACGAAGAAGCCTTGTGTACGCGGTGACGGCAGCTCCGTAACCAGGTGGACGGTGGAGTGCGAGGCACGCCGTGTGACCCTACAGCGGGCTCGTCACCTTACCCCTACATCCACTACTTGAAAATATTACTGCCCACATTCATTATACACCAATAGTTATCCTGGCTCCACACGCCACCATCCCCGCTCATCGCTTGCCTGCACGTCGTCCATGATGATGACCGGGATGCAGCCGTGAAGGACCGCGTCCTCCAGCCGGGGAGACCAGCCGTCACCTGTGCACGTTTCGGAGCCGGGGACCCCGGGGGATTTGAGGGTTGCGGAGGTAAAAAAGTGGGAGAGATGCCGTATAGAGCGGGCGAGGTGCAAAGTTGGTGAGGGGTCAGTCAACGAGTGTGTGGCCTGCAGACGGGGATTGCCCTAGCCAGGACTGTGTCGCGACAGCGGTGAGTGTTAGTGAATGGCAGCTGCGGGATAGCGTTGTGGGGGCACAGCATTGTGGGCCAGGCCGCACCTGACTCCATGCCGCGCGCGGTGCGACGCGGCTGTTGCTGCTGCGGCGGCAGCAGGATGGCACTGGACAGCAGTGCCGAGCAGAGGAGCTCGCGCAGCGACTCGTACCAAAAAGAGGAAAACATCGCTTACTTTACGATGGAAACATAAAAGCGAGCAGAGCAGGACGTACGGTGCCTTTGTCCGGTGTGGTAAGGAGTGGTGAGGTCCGCAGTGCCAGTTTGCGACAACTCGGATGTTCCTGCATATTCGTGAAGCAGCCGCTCCCACTTTCCTGCGGGCCGCAGCGTAGTCCCACACACCCGAACCAATCCGATCGCCCCAGCCCTTTCCTCGCATCCCCGCCTGCAACCACCCACCCACCCGGCAGCACGAAGCAGAAGACAGATCTAGACAGCAGCGCGCTGTAGTCCTCCTTGCCGATGTCGCTCCGCTCGCCGAACCAGATGGCGTGCGCCTCCTTCCAGTGGTGCTCCTTGCTCAGGTTGTACAGCTGCTGCCGGATGCACCTGAACGGACAGCAGCGGCGGAGAGGAGCGAAAAGAGGCAGCGGCAGCGGAGCCGAGGGGTAGAGGCCGGACACAGGGCAGGTGGAGGGGGGGCGTTGCTGCTTGAGGACGGGAAGCAGGATGGCAGGTGTGTGTGGAGCACCTCGTCTGGCGGATGTCGCCAGGCTGCATTGCTGCTCCACACCGGTTGGACTTCGCGCAATACTTGCCTCGCCCTCGTCCCGGCCCCGCCCCGGGTTTCCCTCGCAGCGCCCGTCCCCCAGGCTACACCTCGCAAACCAGCTTCGCATCGCCAGGCATGCGACTGACGCCTACAACACCTTCCTCCAGATCCTTTGGTTGCAATTCATCACGATTCCTTCACGTCGCAGGGTTCCTTCAGCCCCCGCCCAACACGGCGCGCGCTTGCAATGGCAGAACGATTGGTTACCGTGTCATTACCAGCGCACCTCCTACGGTAGGCCAGGGAGCATCCAACAGCGCCCACCCCACGCGCCCTCGCACCTTCCCTCCCCCCACGGGCTGTCCTCTCATACCCCCCCGACCTGGCCGCGCACCTGCTGTACTTGCACGTGGGGTCCCGGCCCGGCTCCAGGCGCAAGTCGCCCAGGAAGAAGGCGAAGATGTCGCGGATGACCGGCATGGCGGTGCCCAGGAATCGCGACCTCCAGTACAGCGTGGGCTGCTTGAAGGCAGGGATCACCAGGTCCTGGGGGCCGTAGGGCGGATCGGCGGAGGGGAGGTGGGAATGTGGGAATCGCGGGTGGATCTGCCGTGCGGATAGCATACCTGGCGCGTTTGGAGCGCCCTACATTTAGGGTTTGTGGCGGCGGCAGCCACATCTGACATGCGGCCGGTACGCTAGCCGCCAGGGCGCATGAGTACCACAAACGGCGCCTTAAATGCCATCTGCCGGCCGAAGCCAATCGCCCCTGAGACCCTTTTATCCAGAACGCGCTCTCCGGCTTCTTAACTTCCATGAAGTTTGTGCCCAGAGGTAAACTAATCAACACGGCGCCGTCCGGCCTCGTAATATTCTGCTTCGCCTTCAGCTGCCCGATAAACACACCTGTCTCTCTCCGCCGGCCGTCCCTAGCCGCCGTGCTGAAGCTGGAGGACCCCTACACCCCGGCCCATCCCGGGGCATGCGGGCGCACCGCACCCACCTTCTTGGGGTCGAAGCAGGGGTGCGCCTTTGAGGTGTGGTCCCGCCAGTCGCCCGGGTGGGTGATGTGGGTGATGGCGGTGGTGTAGCTATCCTGCACCCATCCACCCATCGGTCGCAAGGGTAGAAAAATTATCCCGGCGAACCGGGAAAGGAGGAAAGATCGCACCAGCTAGGCTGGAGTTTTAAGCACGCATTCGAAGTTGCAAGGGGGGCCGCCCCGCCAAACAGGACATGCCGTGACGGCGGCCACGCACGGCCCTCGGTGAGTCGGAAGACTGATGGACACAAAGGGGCGCACGCGCACGCTGTGCCGCCCCTAAACGCCATGTTTCCGATGACGCTGTGCAAGGAGACCGCAATTCCATGGTCAAAGCCGGCATGAAGTAGCGTAGAAACGCGCAATTGGACGCAACGAGCCGGCATGGGGTGGTGCACGCAGGCGCGCCTGCCGCAACAAGGAATGCCGTGGAATGCAGAGGGATGCAGAGAAACCGAACGCCTCTAGAAGGTATGGGGTAGCGCAGGAACGCGCGTTGGTCGCGTTGGCCGTGTTAGGCAGGTAGCATGGCATGGGGTGGCATGGGTGGGGTGGGGTGGGCACTTGGTGACCAGTTCACGCATTCGCGAGTACCTGGCCGTACGCCGTGCCGGACTCATGTGGGAAGTCCGTGCGGCCCCAGTGGGTCAGCATGACGCCCTGCCACAGGTCCTTCCACACGTAGCAGGCGCCCTCGTCGTGCGGGTTGAGCCAGATGTGGTCGCGGCCGCCCCGCCGGGCGTACCAGGGGAAGGTGGCGTTCAGCCACCGCATGGCCTCGCGCTGCATCGAGGCGGTGCCGTGCGAGCGAGGGCCTGCGCGTACGACACAGTACGGACGCGCCGCACACGGCACGGGGCTAAAGGGACGTGGGAGAGCGGGCGCGCAATCACGCTGGGGCACGCGGCGATCTACCGCGCTGGGGCACGTGTTATTTGCCAGGGCGACACCAATGGGTAAATTTTGAGAAGCCGGCCGGCCGGCCGGCATGCAGGCAAGAACGCAGGCAGCGCCGAGAGCAGCGCGGTCTATCAGGCCGGTACGTTCGAGCTCGGGGTTGAACACCCAGGCAGAGGGCCGCCAAGCGGCTAGCTGCAATGCGCTGTCAAGCCCGGTATTAGTTCCGGGCAGCTCTTCAAGGCGCGTCAGAGAGTGCGGCACGCACGAAGGAATGCGTGGCGCCCGCAGGTGGAGCTGGGGCAGGAGCTGGGGCAGTGAGAGAGCGCATCGCGCGGAGCTGCGCCCTACCTAGCAGGCCCTGGGGCCACCGTGGAATCTCATTCCAGCCGTACACCTCGAACATGCAGGCGACGTTGACTGGCACGTAGAAGAAGTCCGCCTCCTCGGGGCTGTTGTCGTACGGCGCAATTACACGTGCATGGAGTGTGGTAAGAAGAAAGCGTGTTAATGTTAACATTACGGCCAAGCCGCGCAACACCCTCGACGGGAAGTGAGCAGTTCGGACGGCGCTTAGCGCACGGACCCGGCGTCAGGAGGCGCAGGAGGGAGTGACGGGGTGCGGTTGGGCGGCGGGCATCGCGGGTGATTCTCCGAAGACAGCCGATTGCGGCCTGGCCGCTGGACACCGGCACACCGGCTGGATCATAGGGTCGAGGGTCCGGACACAACATATTACGTGCAGCATTCCGTGCAGCCAACCGCCGCCCGATTAAGAATGCCAACCGTAATGAAGTGCTTTCGCTGATATGACCTCCCGACGCACGTGCCGGCAACGTGCATTTGGAAGCTGCTCCCTCACAGCATGCAGCCCCGTGTCGAGGAAGAGGCCGGCTGTGATGATGGGGGTGAATGCTGTCGCAGGCGCGGTGTGCCCCCTCCCTCCCTCCCACCCACTCACTCGAGCGTGCGGTGCTCAGAGGTTAGGAACAGCTCATGCAGCACGGGGCCCGCCGCGTAGGCATTGTAGCCCACCCAAGAGGATACGTTCCGGTTGTCGAAGGTCCTGCGAGTGGGGGGCCGAGTTGGCGAAGTAGAAACGCGAGGGGCCCGGGGTGGGCCGGGGATGGCGGGGGCCATCGACGGCGTGGGACGACGAACTGCGGCAGGAGGTTATTTGAAGTACACACAACTGTGCGACAGGAACCCCACGGGTTGCAACCCACGGCTGCAATCTAAGGGGGGCGGACGCACACCCACAGCCTCTGTCCTGCTTATTCCCCTGCTTACGGCCGCACCCGCACCTGTACACGCAGTGAGACGCCTCGATCCGGTACTGCTGCAGGTCCGTGCCGAAGTCGGGCTTCATGTCGTATACGTAGATGTACGGCCGCCGCCGGGTGGGCGTTAGCGGGGGATCCTCGGTCGCGACGGTGTGCGTGATGACGGATTCGATCCAGGGTTTGTTGGTCAACTCGTCGCCTAGTGGCGGGTCAGGGCAGGGCAGAGCGCGTCGACGGCAAGCTTCCAACAGCAGCAGGAGATCAAGGGAAAGTCTACTAGCCGTTTCGAACGTTCTCAAAGATGTTTCCACTTAACAGTCGGGTAGTTTTCCAAGTGGCGGCCAGTTTTAAGGGAGAGTGGACCGAAAAGGCAGCGAGCATGTGAACGGGACCGGCAGAGGCCAGCAAGGTAAAGCCCGACATTCCCGCGGTCCCGATGCACCGCTCTGGTCACCAGAACCAAGCGTCGGGCCCGGAGCGAGGTTTCGGAGCCTCTAGCCCAACAACGCCCACGTCCCTCCCTGTCCAGCGCCCCGAGGCCGCGGACCTTGCCGTACTGTCGTACCGTCATGCCCGCCCACCGACGCCGCCGCGGCTCACCGTCTTCGAGCCCCTTGCCCGCACGTCTCAGCCCGCAGTCCACTCCGTACCACCCCTCGTAGCACTTGCAGAAGCCCTGCTTGCACTGGCCGTGTCCCGAGCACTGGTTGGTGCACACCTCCTCGGCCGCCTGGTCGCACAAGCTGCCCTGCATGCCATCCATCCTGGAAGTGGCGGGAAGGTGGAGGGGGGCGGGGAGGTGGAGGGGGGCGGAGAGGTGGAGGGGGGCGGGGAGGTGGAGGGGGGCGGGGAGGTGGAGGGGGGCGGCGGGGAGGTGGAGCGCCAAGGGAAATGAGTGCAGCTTCCTAGGGTTTGGCCCCCGCCGGGTTGCTCTGCTGCTCTCAACGACTCACGACCCAGAACGTGCCATACCGCACCTCAGCCCACATCCGGTAGCAGCATCAGCCCCCCAGCTTGAAGATGGCGACAGCGGGGTGCCGCGTGGATGCGGTGGCGCTAGCCCGCGCCACCGGGCCTGCACGACAGGCAGGATCCGCCAAACCGCCCCCACGAGCGCCATCGCAACCACCGCATCCGACCCGCGCCGCTAATTGTCACCTTCAACTCATCGCTGCCGCCGCCGCCGCTGACGCCCAGCGGCCGCCAGGCCTCCCGCCCCCACAGAAGCCCGGGGACTGCTGCGTTTCACAACGACCCCCGCGCTGCCCAACCGCCCGCCCGCCCCCTGGTTTCCTCTTCTTTCACCACACACCCCCCACACACACGCTCGCGCCCCACGCATCGCGCACCTGCAGGGGCACTTGAACGTGGGGTTATCGGCATTGCACCAGCCCTCCGGCCCGAACATGTCCTCGTACGGTGTGCCGCCCCACTCCACCTTCTTGCCCTCCTTATCCTGCGGTGCACGGCGCGGGGTGGGGTGGGGTGGGGTGGAAAGCAAACCGGTGAAGTCGACACAAGCGAGGAAAGATGCGAGGGCGCACGATGGGGTCGGGGGGACGCAGTTGAGGACTGTTGTCGTGTATGTGAGGCCAGCCCAGGCCAAATGATGTCGAAGAGACGCCGCCGAGGCTGTCCCGGGGAAGTTCAGAGCGGCCCCGGAAACGCGACGGGCCGATTTGTAACCCCCAACGGCGGAAGCCCCTGACAGTCGAGACAACCAACCAACTGGACGGGCCCGGACAGCGCGGACCGGCGCAGGGAGTTGGGGGAGAGATAGGGGCTGTAGGGGCCTTGGGGGAGGGTATGGGAGGAGACCCGTAGGGGCCCTGGGGAAGGGGGCGTCACCCCGCTCACCGTTCCGGGAGTGCACATGAACAGCGGCCGCCCGCGCTGTAGCGGCGGCGTGCCTGGCGCCGAGCCGGCCGGCGCCTCCTTTCGCCCGTACTTGGTGTCCGGGGGGCAGTAGCACATGGCGATGTCGTCGTCGCAGACGCCTGCGTGAGCGCGCAGGGGACGGACCTCACCATCAGAGCGGCAGCAGCAGAGGATGTAGCAGCACCAACACCCCACATATCTGCAACCCCGACCCCGCACCCCGGACACGTCCACATGCCCCTTGGGCTCCCTCTGTTCCCTTTCGGCACATAAGGCCCATGTCCGCAGGCCTCCTCGCGGTTCAGTTGCACCGCCGCCCCACCCATCCCGCCAGCTAGCCAACCGGCCAGCCTGCATGCTCGGAACACAAATCCCAGAAGTTCAGGACTCTTTATCCTTCCTCACCCCACCCACACCGCCACTCGACCCAGCTGCCCCACCCAGCCAGCAACCCACCCCGCCAGCTGCCCGCTCCACCCACCCGCGCATCTCGTGTGCGACCAGGCTGTCAGGTTGTGCCACCCCGCGTCCCGCTTGTCCTGCCCCATGTGGTGGCAGGGCCGCTTGCGGGGCTGGCTGCAGTCGTCGCCCCCCCAGCCGGCGGGGCAGAAACACAACCCATACTCGTAGTTACACACGCCCACGCCGTTGCAGTTGTTGGGGCAGGGCTTGTCGTAGTACTTGGGCGGGTAGCGAGGGGACGTCGGCTGCGGGTTTCGGAGCGCGTGGGAGCGCGGGGCCGGGGCGGGGGGCGCTGGCAGGGATTCAGCAACGGGTCTTGCGGCAAACCAGTGTTCGTGGATGGGGGGAGGGGTGCAGTGCGCCCAGGATCAGTGGGTGGCTGGGTGCGCGACCGACCCAAGCTGGCTCAAGCCCATTCCCGCAGCAGCAGCACCGCCCATCGGCCACCACGCACGATAACAGCGCCGGAGGCAACACACGCACGTGCTCTGGCCGGAGACTCTCCTTGTTCGAACGTCCCGCACCAATGCCTCCCCTACGTCCTCTCCGCAACTGCTTTCGCAACACATGGCCGCGCCCCCGCGCGGGGTCCTTGTTTCGGTTTAGGCCTCACAGCCGGGGTAGACATTCGGCCTCTAGTTTCTCGTTTCCTCCACCAAGTCCTCAGCATGCATCCCCAAGCGTGTGTACCAACCGACTTCCTAATCGGCTCCCTAGTCCACGGGCTTTCCTCACAAGCCCTCGGTTTCGATACGCCGTTTTCCTCCCTCCCCACCTACCCCGACACCCAAGGCCGCAAGCTGCCCTCACCCGACCGTCCTCGTGCCCTCACCCGACCGTCCTCGTGCCCTCACCCGACCGGCCTCGTGCCCTCACCCGACCGTCCTTGTGCCCTCACCCGACCGTCCTCGTGCCCTCACCCGACCGTCCTCGTGCCCTCACCCGACCGTCCTCGTGCCCTCACCCGACCGGCCTCGTGCCCTCACCCGACCGTCCTTGTGCCCTCACCCGACCGGCCTCGTGCCCTCACCCGACCGTCCTCGTCGACCGTCCTCGTCGACCGTCCTCGTCGACCGTCCCGCGCCCCGCCGACCTTTTCCCTCAGCTGGTCAACCGGTTTTACGCCCCTCCCCCAAACCCAACCAACTTCCTCTCACATACACCCACCCACCCACCCACCCCACCTGCAGGAGGTACTGCATGCACCATGCTCCCTTGGCCAGAGCGCACCGCTCGTCCGGCTGCACCGGAACCGGGTTGAGGCTGGACCTGTTGATGTTTCGGAGCAGCTCCTTGACTACGTGCTCGTCGTGTTCGTCGTTGTCGGCGTCCTGTTCGGCCCAGTGGAGGGTGGGGAGGCGATTTCGGGGGTTGGTACGGGATCTTGAAGGACACAGGTTCTGGGTCTGGGGAGGAGTCCGGCCCTGAGGGCTCGCTTAATTCTTCGCGCGTGCCGCATTTAGCAGCGCGCGATACCCGACTGTTGCTTCGCTAGCGCGAGGGCAATGGCCGCGGCAGGGAGTGGGGAGGGTTTGAATCGCACGCCCTGGATCCTGGATTCGGGTGGACTGCGGGGCGTCAGCCAGCTGCGACTTTTTGAAATCCACGTGTTAGACCTCGACGTTTGACCGACAGCTTGATACGTGCGGCGTGTGGACCATGCGAGTGCCGGCAACAATATGGTGCAATTCCATACAACAAATTCCCCACATTTGGAAGTCTGGATCTTGGACCCCTCGACACGCTGCGGACAGCTGGGCCTGCTGGCCGCCCCTCCGGCCGTACCCCACCCGCGTCTCCCCCTCCGCCGGAGCTCTCCCGAATGCTGGCACCACCTGACCCACCACGCACCGCGGCCTTCCCTTCACAGCGTTTGGAGTCAATTAGTCTCCGTGTGCCAACAACCCCTTCTCCGCCTGGATGCGCCGTGCGCCACTGTAATTCCATTACATAACGCATCGCCACTTTACGCTCAACGTTCAGCGCCCCTCCCCAAGTGCCCCTTGCCAACAGGGAGCCATGCCAGCACTCGATCTTTAGCACGGTATGCGCAACTGGATTCTGGGGCTTGGCCCCACTGTCGTGATTCGTGCTGGGAGCGCTGACTGCCGTAGATAGGAGTACATACCTTGATGCTTCGGCCCATACACTAAGACGCAAAGGACTATCCCTCACTCTAATGGAATGAGCGCTGAAGTTTGATCATACTGACCTGGAGCAGGCTCCTGACAGCGCCACCTCTGGAGGTTTTAAAAACATGCTGTATTTCTGCTTGGATGCGAGGTACATGTTGGCTGCTTCCTGGGCTACTGGTCGAGCGCAGATGCTGCGAAAAAGGCGCCATTTACTCCATCGCCTCGTGCAGCACCGAACATAATGCATCATAACAAGCAACTGATCACTCACCAGTATTAGACCAAGTACAGCAACCAACGGCAATAGTCCTAAAACAAACTTTTTTGTCACCATTGTCCCTAGTCGGTTGCTGTGAGCCTCCTTAACTTACGTACATTGTACACACTTACGACAGTGTAATATTCTAGTCTGATTGCAGAAGTGCGAATCACTCGTCCAACCGTACGAGACTGAATTAGTGTGGCGCGAATCCGCGCGGTAGAGCGGAGTTCCGACTGGATCGCTCCAATCCTGTAACCTCCACGCTTCTCTATCCCGCCGGAACGGTAAGTCTCGCACAATGGAAAGAGTGACAGGCCGCGGGCGGGAGGGCGGGAAACGCGGCGCTCCACAGCCTACCGCGATCCCTTTCCGATCATACGCCGCACCAATGCCAACGTGCCATCGCTGTTCCCTAAACATTTATTCCGACAGATATTACGTCATGAACCTCCTCCCATGGAGCGACGAGGCGACCTTGGGCATGCGCCTGTTCTGGCGTGTGCCAGCGCCAACGAACCTCCCGTCTCCTCCTGCCCCAGCCGCTCCTCTGGTAAGTAAGCTGTTCCCGGCCTCTTCTACTACCACAACTGACGGACCGACCCTCGACAGGTTACCCCGCCGGCCGCCTTGGGTGGCAGCGCTGGCTACTACCTTCGCCAGCTCAGCGCCCCTCTGCCGGCCCTAGCCAACCCTCTTCCCGCCGGAGCATACGACTCGGGGCTCTCGCGCGCTCTGGTCCTTCACCAGCAGCAATGGGAGCCTGCCACCTGGCACCGGATCCAGTCCGCTGGGCGGGAGCTGTCGGCGTGGCTCGAGCGCTCGGAGCGGGCCCTCACCAGCTGTACTCCCGACGACATCTTGGCGTTCATGGAGGAGTCGTGGATCCCCGCCCACCAGGGGCGCCTGCGCGCGGACGGTCGGCCTTGCGCGGGCACCGTGCAGTCTCAGATTTCCCACCTATCCACTGCCTTCTCCCAGGTCGGTCGGCAGGGTCCGTACCTTTTGGCTACGGGGGCCGGCAACCCCTGCGACTCGGCTACCGTCAAGGGTTACAGCAAAGGGTACCGCGTGGCCGCCAGCCGCGACGGACACTCCGAGCGGGCCGCCGTACCACTGACCGCGGCCAAGCTGGCGCAGCTGGCCCACTACCTCCTCGGCCAGGCTGCCACCGCCTCCCGACCCCTCACTCGCGCCGCCTACCTGCGAGATCATGCTCTATTCATTCTACTCTGGCACACTAGCAAGCGGGCCCACGACGGGGGCAAACTAACCTTCGATGACCTCCGAGAACCAGACAACGGCAGCCAGCCCTTCAGAGGTTTGCCCTTACCCCTTCCCGCTGAAGCCGATCCCTACCCCAGTGGTGTCGTGCTTCGCATCGATCAGCTGGGCACCAAGACGTATCGTGCCATCCGTGCCCCTCCCATCCGCCTCATTCCCGGCCCTGATGCGTCCACCTGCGTCATCCGAGCGCTCGCCCGCTACCTCGCCGCGGTGACCTCCTTGGGAGCCCCGACCAGTCGCTACCTATTCCGCCCACTGGACCGGACGCAGACCACCTTCGCCGACGGCCCCTTCAGCACCGCCGCCATCGCCGCCCGTCTGCGCCTCCATTTGCAGACGGCGGGTTTATACGAGGGCGAAGCCGCACACAGCTTCCGCCGTGGCTCCCTCCAGCACGACGCCGCGACGGGTGCCACCCTTCCCGATCTCCATGCCCGAGGTCAGATCCGCTCACCGGCCACCCTGCAGCTCTACCTCCATCCGACCCGCCACGAGGGTCCGCGGGCCGCCGGCCCAGCATGACCCGGGGCGCCGGCGGGGTGCATCGCGTGAGGGGTGGGAGGGCGGGTTTCGCGATGATGCCGACTTAGACTGGCTCCTCCCCGGTCATAGCCACTCGGACGTTGGGTAAGAGCCGTTAATTCGCTATCTTGGTGAGAGCGAATGTAGCGGCGAGAGCGATCCTCCTGTCCTCAGCTTCCCGTTACCTAACGGCCACAAGGGCCCGATGGTCGTACCGCCATTCGTGGTTCACTCTTAGTGCAGGCCTTATATCTATAGCCATTCCCGAAATACTCACTCTGGAACTGGTGTAAGCTCTGCCGAAGGGTGGTACGACATGTGCAACATGCGATGATGGCCTCCTTAAACCCTTCTTGTTTCGGCATATTGAATTATTCCCAATCAAACTCGTAATTTTGGACATAAATCCCAAAGCGTACTTATAAGCAGTTTGTAAGGTTACAAGCGCACCTGGGCCCCCGGTTCATCCCGGCACGGTCACCACCTAGCCAACAGAATGGGCAACGCTATGTCGCTGGTGCGTTGTCAAGTCTCTGAGTGGATCATCTAACGTTTTACGCGGTTAATTCTGTAACGCGACGGCAACTATGTGGCAACTGGTCCCAATCGACGCTCAAACCCCACGTTCATTCCCGGCGTCTCGTCCTCCTGACTTTCATTTCCCTGACTAAAATGGTTTTCTCCTCGCCCTGGCCGATGCCTTTGCCAGGTTGTTTCGATTGGCGTGCCGCTGGTCGGCGGCATGGTTGGGGCTTTCGCCTCCCAGAAGGATGTCCTTACATGGTAAGGCATTGCCCATCCAGGCGGCGATCTACTGTCGAATGTTCTCCAGGTACAGCAGGATGCCGTGTGCTCCAGTTGCGGTCACGACGCGTAACGCACAGCGACGGTGCGCCAAACAGTGCAGCCGCAAACATCAAATGCGCTTGACAGCCGCACGCCGAGGGTATATTTCGGCACAGCGGAAGAGCTCAAGCTCTCAGGGCGGGTTCGCAGTGCGTTAACCTGCGTCAACCAACCGCCGAGCCCCCGGCAGCGCCCATTCCGCCAACGTGGCAGTCATAAAAACACAATATCGCGCTCATCGAAATGCATGGAGCCGGGCATCTGTGCGTTCCGGCTGCTTCCGGACAACCCGCCGCTCAAGCAACGACACGCCGTTTGCATTCATCCACCAGCGCAGTATTGTATCTATCTTTGCTATCCGCGATGTGAAGACCCTCCAATTCTGCTGCCGCGGTCCCTACCGCGGCCCAAGAGCCTTCGAACTCTCCTGACCCATTTGCCGACTCGCCTGTAACTCGACCTGCTGCAGGTGCTGTTCTTGCAGCCTTTTTCGTCAGATTCAAATTTGTAAGCTGTCTTGTTTGCTTGGCTGGCTGGCCCTTGATGACTAACTGTCCCGGGATGTTGCTGGCCGCCTGCTGTGCCTCTCGCGATCCGCAGGTACCCCAACATCAAGAAGCCCAAGTGGACGCCGCCGGTGGGCGCGGGCGCAGAACCCCGGGCACAACGCCCAACGCGGGGCATTACCACTGCAGCCCGCAGCAATGTTTCGTCAGCAGTGGGCAGCGCGGCCGACTAGCAACCATCACAGCACCACGCTTCGTGGCTTCTGCCCCGCCATCACACCGCCTGTAGCCCTCTCCCCTTTCGCCTGCATCCGTAAAACGTCATAACACCATTCCATCCCACCCCCCTGATTCCCTCGAGCAGAACTTCCTGTTCGCCCCCGTGTGGTCGGCGCTGTACGTCATGATGGGCACCGCCTCTTGGCTGGTGTGGCGCAAGAAGGGTGAGGAAGGGACGGGGGGGGGGGACGGCTGGTGTGGGGGAATGCTGTGGGGACATGCTGTGGGGAAGCGCCCTGTGGGACTGGTGTGAGGAACCGGGCGGTCGCCATGTTCAGGTATGCTTAGTAGCAGCCCGCCTGAGAGCAGGTATCGCCACTAGCCATAAGGCCCAGGTTCGCGGCCTGTTGGGTTAGTTGCCGGGTTAGTTGCCGGGTAAGTTGCAGAGGTGGCGGCAACATGCAACGCCCACCCTCACCCCGCTGTCATCGCCGCAGGCAACCACACCGTGGCGCTCAGCCTGTACGGCGCACAGCTGCTGCTCAACCTCATCTGGTGGGTTGGCGGGACGGCGGGGGGAGGAGGGCGCTGCACAGCAGGTGGTTGTGCGGCACTTGCATCGTGCGCGTTGCTGGCCATTTAGGACCCGGCACCTGCTGGCTCACGCCACGTACCCAGTGACGTATCAAGTACACTGTCTGCCCAGTTGCAATGGGCATTCAACCCGTTAGCTGCCTTTTACCCATGCTGGCGCCTTTGGTGCGGCATCTTTCCTTCCAGCTCCCGCTCGCCGGCTTTTCCCAGGCTAGTAACTCCTCTTCTCTGGTTGGGCTGACGGGTCGGGTCGCCTCCCCGCCTGCCCCCCGCAGGAACCCGCTCTTCTTCAAGACGCACAAGACCGACGTGGCGCTCGTCGACATCACGGGTAGGCAGCAGCGACAGCTTGCCGTCGACGACGAGTGCGCACCATCAGACGATTAGCGCATGTCCCAAGTGCCTCTGGCCTCTTGAGTCATAACAACGATGCGATTGCTGACCGCTGAGCCCTCTTGAGTCATAACAATGATGCGATTGCTGACAGCTGGTTCGGCCCCGGCCGCCGTCGGTCGCCTCCACCTGTCCGCTCCTCGCCTGCAGCGCTGTTGGGCCTGGCCACCGCCGCCACCGTCACCATGACCCGCGCCACCAGTGCCGCGGTGCAGCTGCCGCTCATGGTGCCGTACCTGGTCTGGGTGTCGTACGCGACGGCCCTCAATGCGAACATCTGCATTAACAACCCGTCCGAGCGCCTGATCAAGGTACGCATGGCTGACCGGCAGGCCGGACACGGGCGAGGGTGCAGGGGGGGCCATGTATATGCTGCCGAGAGCAACCCCCGGGATGGAAGTTACTCAGACCCTGAAAGCCACGGCTGTACCTTTCGGCGAGGACTTGGACATGACAGGACACGCGCGCCTGGTTCGGATATCGTTCTCTAAGGCAGCTGCTCCAGAACTACCTCGAGAGCATGGAGCGCAGACCTGCATTCCGTTGTGTATTGGGCTCGACGATGGCGCTGGCGCTGACACGGCTTGCGGACCCTACCCCCCTCCCCCCCTACACTTGGCCAATCTCCCAACGGCTCGCAGCCTCGCAAGCAGAAGGCCAAGGAGGCGAAGGCGGCCAAGGACGCCGGCAAGCCCGCCAGCTCCGTGAAGGAGGCCGCCCAGGCGGCGGTGACGGGTGTGGAGGCGGTCAAGGCGGCGTCTGAGGCGGTGTCGGCGGGTAGGTGGGGAGTGGAACCGGGGGGCTTTGAGGAAGACCCGTGGGGAACGGGGGGGCGGGGCCACGGGGTTGGAGTATTAATTTGAAGTGGACTCGTCAAAGGGGTTGAGCGTCATTGAGATGATGGACTCGCGTTCGTCCAAGTCCAGATGGTCAGCCAGCAAACCGATGGCAAGGGAACGAACTGGTGAACGGTGGCCAATCCGCCACATCCCTTCCCCTTCACCACCACTCCCCCGCCGCCTCCCTCGCCACCTCCCCCGCCACCTCCCCCGCCGCCTTCCCCGCCACCTCCGCCGCCGCCGCCGCCGCAGCCCGTTCGCGGCATATTGGGAAGGCGGTCCTCGCCGCTGATAAGGTCCCCACGGCGGGTGCGTGGGGTAAACCCGTAACACACTACGCACGCAAATACACACACATACCAGCAGCGCGCACGGTCGGCGTCTGGAACGTCGGGTTACGTCTTAACAGGCGACAACTCACGCTGGTTGCGGTTGTCAGCGCGGTTGTCGGGTGCTGTGTCTGAAACGTGTATCGCGCTGCGCAGGTCAGCCATCACACCGACGCATTCGCGAGCGCGTCCGGTCTCGCGCTGCCATGATGCGAGGGTGGTATGTCACTTTTAATAGCCCGGAGTCGACGTGATGTGTTAGGTTGGCGCTTCGGCACTGCGGCAACATCAATTTTTCATCCGAACCTCAACGCCGGCAGACAGGCGGTCACGCGCACCCGCGTGTGCTTGTTCGCGCCGCCAACGCTGTGCCTCCCTTGTGCTCCTCCTCCTCCTCCTCCTCCCGCAGGCAGCGCCGCAGTGCATCACACCGCGGAGGCGGCCAAGCCGCTGGTGGCTGCTGCCGAGTCGGTCAAGCACACGGCGGAGGGCATTGCTCATGCGGTCAAGGACGCGGTGAGGCGGAACCGGGCCCGGGCGGCGTCCCGGCGGTGGCGTGCCAGTGCGGGTGCGGGTGCGAGTTCGGTTCAGTGTGGTGCAGTGCTCCCGCTTGCGAGGGACCCCCTACCCGACGGCGGGGGTGCGGTTGCGGGTGCGGGTGCTCACGCGCCTCAACCCGTGAGCGCGTCGGCCGCTCTTGCTGCGGCCCTCTCCCAGCCGCCCGCACCGCACGTTGCTGCTGCCCTCTTACTCCTAGGCTGCGCCACAGCGCAAATCCGCTGCAGCAGCTGCGTCTCCTCCACGGTCCCTCTCGCTGGCCGTCCAGCCGCCGTGCGGCTGCTGCTTAGCACCGTGCACGGGCCCTACCTGAGCGCTTCTCCTCCGCTCCTCCACTCGCATGCAGGGCGCGGCACTTGGCGTCACGGCGCCCGAAGGCTCCGCGCCGCCCTCCGCCTCCGCCGGCACGACACCGGCCACCATGGCCCCCGCCAGCAAGGCTATCGCCGCCGAGGTCGAGCGCGCCACCGCCGCCGCCGCCTCCGCGCCGACTCAGGCGCCGCTTGCCGCCGCCGGCAGCAGCGCGCTTGGCGCGACGGCGGCAATCGAGAAGGAGCTCAAGAAGGCTGGGGCGCTGTGAAGCGGCGGTGGCTGCACGCGTCGCGAACCTCTTTTGTGTTGTCTGGACGCCCACGTAGGAGACGTAGGAGGTGGAACGCTAGAAGCATCGCACCGCGTTGCAGTGAGAATGGCGGCATGGCAACCCGGATTTAGGAACTGCCAGGGTCCGTGGCGCACGTAAGTTGTACCTCCCGCGCATGTATGTTTGTACCTCTGATCGCCCGAGCGCGTACTCTTGGTAAAGAGCATGCGGGCCAACGTGCAGTGTCCTGTTGGGGGCCAGCGTGGCGTGAGGTGTTGTGCGTGGTGCCGGCGACGATGGTACCGTAGCCTGGGTGTGCAGCTGTGCGGTTAAGAGACATCCTGGTAGGTTGCAGGGCGGAAGAGGACTGGAAGATTGCCGCTGCCCGGTAACGCCGGGGATGTGCGTCGAGTGTTCGCCGACAAGGGTATGCGCAAGATGATGTGTTGCTGGTACTTGCGCATGACTGACATGCGGTCCGGCGGCCAAGCGTCCGGCTGCGACGGTGTCGTACGCATCGCCTTGGAGCCCTATGCGTCCGGCCTAGGGTTTCTAGCTATAGTCAAAAGGCGTACGCAAAGGTTTGTTGGGCGCGCATGCACCATGCTTAATCTTCAGCCGCAAGGTGTGTTGGGCATGCACGCGTCCTGAGAGCTCGGTTGGTTTGCAAGACCAGGCACAATTGCAGGAGTGGACTTTCGCAGTGGATGAACATGTGGTTTCTTACGATTTCCTGTCCGAGTGGCTGCAGGAGCCGCGCCAAGGTTTCGTGGGCTGTACATAAATGCAGGAGTGTTGCTGATGTCAACATTTGGTGTACGAATTCTATTGTACTTTTGAGCGATACGTGTCATTCACTTCGACCTACCTACTTTCTCTTTCCTGAGCCGGACGCGTTCCTGGTGCGGAAAGCATTCGAGGCCAATCGGCTGGTTTCATTAGTGTCCCACTCGGCAAATAGGGTGGCAAACTTGTCGATTGTGTTGTGTGGATAGGCGCCTCTCTTCACTAACCACGCATGTACTCGGCTGCCGCATTGCAAGGCGAGTAACTGGACTTGGACGCATGCGAACGAGGGGAGTTTGGGGCATTAGGGGTCAACTTTCCGTAACTAACAAACAGGCAACGGTAATATCCTTTGCGGACTGGTAATCTGCAGAACTCCGTCTATGCAAGCCGTCCATTCAATCCAATCTCCGAAAAAGATTGACCCGGGGAACCTGATTTCAATTCGGAAACATCCGCTATGGTCCGTAATGTGGGTTCTTCTTACACGCATCGTCCATCTGCCACGTCAGCCGTCGTGTTCCATACATTGTTTCGCTACACCCGTCTGCGCTTCGCACAAGTTGCATCGCTTTGCGAGCCACAGGCAGAGCGTGCCAGTTGACCGCTGCCTCTCCATTGCCTCGCAACATCCACAGTTACTGCCCGACCGCCAATACTCAACGAGAGCCAGCCCGGATGCGGACACAGACAGCCGTCGCCGAACAACCGACATAGCCAAAATATTGGCCCAGAACCCAGGTCTGCTAGGCGGCCTGACCCGCGCTTACTGGCAGCCGAGCTCGAGCGCCTCCTTGGTCCCTGGCCCCGCCCCAAGGAGATCCTAATATCATTTTGTCGATGCCGTTGCCCAGGCTCTGCGTCCTGAGTAACACTCTGGTAACTCCACGGCCTCTACCGGATGTAGCGCTGAAGGAAGCGCTTGTGGAAGTCGTTACGGATGGTGTCATTCACGAACCGCTTCTGCGCCTTCGGCTCGCCTCGCGCCTGGTTCTTGAAGACCACGTCGTCATCCCACCTGGGAGAGGGGTGGGGGGTGGGAGAGGGCGAAGCCGATGGCCGGCAGGCGGGAGGTGAGGCGGGGTCAGCGGCTTGGAAGGTCTTCCTGTACGGCAGGGGCGAGCGCGCAGGCGCTCCTGTGCAAGGCCAGGGTGCGCGAACGAAAGCATTTGGTGCAGCCGTCTTCCACTCAGCTGTGGGTTCTTCCAACTGTTAGATTTTTCCCTGGGTGTGACTGGCTGACGCCATTCCAACTGCCAGATATCCGCACATCGAGCGGCTCTCCCAGACCCGCCCCGCAGCTGGTCTGTGCCACGTGCGCTACATGGCTTGGCCTCCAACTTGGATGCCAGCGGTGGCGCCGTCTAGCCGGTTAGGAGAGCCAGGGCGCACGTCTGGACCGAGGCGCGGCGTGCGTGTCAACACCCCCCTCCTCCGCCTAAACCTCAACACCCGGATGTCGTATGGGAATACGCACAAGGCTCCCGCCGCTTGTCCCAACGGCGAGCGCAGAAGAAATGTCCCTTTGCAACCCAGCCCCTCAAGCCATGCGGGCGCCAACGACATTCACCGCCCCGGCACGCTCTGTTGCCGGTAACACGGGGAAACGCGATTGCAGTCCCTCCCTGCGGGTAGGTAGGATGCGACGACAATCCCGTCCCCGGTTACGGCAATTATCACCACGGTCCCATCCGCTCGCCGCTCCCAGTCGCACCTGCGCTTGATGTTGAAGCTGACGTCTGCCCCTGCAATAGCCAGCAGCGGATTGCCGCCGCGCAGCTCCTCCTCCTTCGCCTTGTTGGCCACCTCCGCGTCCTCGCGGGCCTGATGGTGGGTACGACAGAGCCAGGAGGGGCAGCCGCAGGGGCAGTTGGCAAGATTGGGTGTGAGGAAACAGGTGTGGACCGTTGCTGCACACATGGCTGCCCCTGGCAGCCTGAGAAGGCCCCCCAGACCAGCAGACCTGGAAGACGGGCAGCGAGGAAACGCTACCGCAGTTGCGACCCCGCCGCGTCTGACGACGGCTGACGGTCCAGGGTTGGCAAGGTGCCCCGGCTGCCATACACGGAGAAGGGGCCCTCGTTGCGGGGCGCCCGCCACTCGGCAGGACGCCTGACAGACCCGCACGCGTGCAGCTGTGCTCGCGACGCTTACTTCCCCAGTCCGGACCACGTGCGTGCGTCATGGCCATCCTCCACGTGCACGACACGTCGCAGGCGCTGCTGCGGCCACGGTACTCTTCAGGCGCGCTAAAAGGGTACCGTCCCTCGGCCCTCGGCACACCCGTTCCCTGCCCCCGCTCCGCCTCTTGCGCCCCCGCTGCGGCGCCAGGCAAGGGCCCACGCACGACACAGGCCACACCATGGAGCTGCTCCTTCCACACGTACCCGACACAGCGCAAAGTGCGCGCCCGCCCAACCCCGGGCTCGTGAGCTGACGGGACCGCCGCGTCGGTCGACCTCAGCTCCGAAACCTTGCCCGATGGAAGTGCATTTCCCCGGAGCGTCGCTCGCCCAGGAGTGGCTTTTGCGAAGTGGGCTTTTGTGCTCTCGTTGGGAGGAAGCCCCCGACCGCGCACCTCCAGGCAAGGCCCCACGACCCCTTTCCAAACTTCCCACCCAGCCCCCGCTTTGCTTCGCAGCGCCCACCTTTTTTGCTGCCTCATCCGCCCGCTCCTTCTTAATGCGCTCCAGCTCCGCCATCAGGAGAGCCTCCTCGTCCTGCAGCCGCACGGCATGGAACCGCAAGCAGCGAGGGAAAGGGTAAGGGAGGGCACTCGGCGGAGTGGCGCTGCAAGTCGTTGTTTTCGTGGTAAGCGGAGAGCGGGCAAGCCCTGACGCGCATGCGGAAGTGCAGGGCACCACGAGGCCATCGGTTTGGCCAACCCCGTGTACAGCCTAGTGAGGTAGTGGTGCCTGCACGGCTCGCCTCCGCCTCCGTTCGGCCCATACCCTGCTGCCCGCCCCCGCCGCCGTTGCCGCACATATCCTGGCTGCCCAGCCTGTGCTGCCTTAGCTTCGCACAAAGCGACGAGCGCCTTCCAACCCTCCTCCGACTTTCCACAGCATCCACCCCGCCCGTACCCCACAACTGCCGTTTGCTGTGCCCTTTGCTGCTTTATGATCATGCACGTCGGGGCCACAGAGGCCCCGCCGCCGTCAGCCACAGCTCCAACACGGGTTGCTCCCCCGCTACCGAAGCAGAGGCTCTATCGCAGCAAAACGACAGCGGCCTAACTCACGTCGTCATCGTCGTCGTCGCTGCTGCTCTCCGACGACTCCGGGTCCTCGTCGTCCGCGTCTATAGCTTTTGGCACTAGCTGCCGCGTCTGGCCGTCAGGTGGAGCCGATTCAAGTAGCTTGAGGTCTCTTTGCCGCTCCTCTGCATAGGGAAGACAAGGTGGTGTATACGCTGCCAGCAAGGGCCACTCCCGAAGATTTTTCACTGGTCGCGCACTCGCCCGCAGTGCCCGCAGCAAAATTCCACTATGGTACCAACGCCATGGGCCCACCACTTTGGCATGTCTCACCTTCAAATATTGAGCCAGTCCCACTTGTTTTGGAGAAGTGCTTTCGCTCCTTCTCCTCCAGCTCAGCCCGTAGGTCTTTAACGCGAACGTCGTCCATGCTGGACTGGCCATCTTTCCTAAACTTCAGCTTCGTGTGGCCAGGAAGATTTTTGGCAGACATCTGAACACTCGGCTTGAAGATGCGCATGCCACCTTGCTCCTCGCCTCCGATAGCGGGAGCCCATGTTGGGCGATGTGCTGTTGTCATTGTTGCTTCACAATTTTGCTCCCTATTTCACCGTTTCCCAGCCGTGATGGGGTACTGAGCGCAGGAGGATACGTTGACTACACTAGTTATTGCTTATTGTTCGCAACAGCGTTCAATTGGAGGCATTGGGTTAATCGTAGGCGTCTAAGCTGTATCACTCCACTTCTGAAACAGTGGTTCCGGAGCGTGCACGGGATGGCGGTATTCAGGTATGCGAGCATTTTGCTCCTCCGGCTGCGAATTTTGATCGGCGATGTTCCCTCAGCTGCGCCATGTATCAGCTTGAGCACGGAAACAGGATGCTGGGGTACTCTCCATAGGTACTTTACGAACAGGAGCAAATCTTGCCACAAGCCTGCACACGCTGTCTGCTTCAAGTAGCGCCTCTTTACGAATTTGTTGCACGCCGTCAGGTCGCAATACTTTAGACTTTTGTCGGAGTTTAGTGCGAAATGGCGCTTAACACGGCAGCAAAGCTGCTCCCCTTACTGGTAAGTGCCCTCCAAACAGACCGATTGTCGTGTGCGATGTGTACCTCTCCCATGGCGATGGATTAGGCGAAACTTATACCCTCCGTCGTAACCTTGCAGCTGGCGGTCGCCTCGCTGCCGCTCGGGTTATCTGTCTTCACCGAGGAGGAGCTGCTGCCATATCTCGAGCTTGATGAGGGCATGCAGCAATATGGCAGGTCCCTGCTTCAGGTGGGCGCCACTTCGCCGTTCTGTGGGCTTTGGCGGACCCCCCCCTGGCATTCGACACCCGTGCGATTTAACAATCTAGCACCGAGGGTCATTCTCCCCTTTATCCCCTGCCCTCCCTTCCTATTTTCCCCCGTCATGAACCTCTCCCTTTCCCTATTCCTCATACACACTCCTCCAACATGCCCGGTACCGCGTTACCCGCCTGATAGTCAGGGTCTGCCACACACGCCCACAGGCCTCGCAGGGCAGTGCGCCTGCTGCGACTCGCACGCTTCAAGCCTCACCGCAGTCCACACATCCCGACATGCAACTCCAGCGTTCACTGTACCTACACTACACGAACCACTTTTAACCTTAGTACATTATCGACGGGATCCCCACTCTCGGTGTCAGTACTCACGGCCGCCTTCTTAACCGCCGTGTTCTTTGCGCGCTACACCGGCAGATGCCGATAGTCAACGCCAGCGCGGACCCCGGCTTACCCCCGATGCCTAGCACCCCAGAGGGGCACTGTCCGATGACGATTGGGAACTGGTGCGGTCCGTACTATACGCAGGTCCGTGCAGGGGTGGTTAGCGGGCGTGGGAGGGGTTGTAAAAATAACCGTTTGACGCGAGGGGACAGGATAGTTGGCGCATGGTCGTCGGACACCAATTTTGTGGGCGCATGCTGGAGCACTGGAACCGACTACCGGCAAACCGGTGGAGGCGGCCTGTTGGAGCTGTGTAAAAGAAAAGAGGGAGGGGGGGATGAGAGGAAACCCGTAGGCCAGCACTTCAGAGGTGCGGGGGGTTCGAGGGAAACCCGTGGATGTCCGAAAAAACCGTTTGCAACAGAAGTTTTGAGATGCATGCTGGAGAACTGGGTTGGGGATACGAAAGCCGAAGGTCGTAATATGACCTTTGGCGGCTAAGCTATATCGGCTACGGCGAGACGCACGGGAGCGAGGACCCCACGCGACGCACGTAAAGTTTTCGCAGAATCGGTTTTGGGCGCTAGTAGGAAAACTGTGGGAGTTGGGGCGCTATGGGAGAGCGGCCATCGCGGTCCGGTCCTAGTCCTAGGCGGAGTCCCCGTCCCGACCCGCCCGAATACCGACCAGATGCGTGAGGAAGCCGGTCATTACCAGAGGAGGTCCGCTGGCGTCCAGGAGAGCAGGCCGAAGCCGCGCCGCGCCGCCATGGGGACGCGGAAGCCCAGACGCAGGTCCCGACACCCGCAGACAAGAACGCAACGACTAGCAAAAAACTACCAGAAAAGAGGCCCAACCCAGCGGCGGAACTCACCTGGCCAGGGCCCAGAGCGGGTGGGGAAAGCGGTCGACGCGAAGCATGCGGGCAGGGGGCAGCAGGGGGCGTTAGAAACAATATACAGGCGCTGAGCAGGTGGACAGGGGTCGAGCGGGGGTTGGGGGCCCCGGGCGCCGGTGCGAGTAGGAGGAGAAGGGTTGGGCAGAACTGCGTTGTGCTGCTGGTTGCGGGGGGGCGGGGGAGTTGATGGTTGTATGATCCCGGCACTCAGGTCGTCGACACTGCCGCCAGCTTTGCCTCTCCATGGCAACGGAAAGACGGCGCCCTTGGCATACGGTAGTCAGGTGGCCACACGTGCTCAAACCCCTCTTGCTCCCCCCCGGACCCCACTCAGACGCCGACGCCTCGGCCGCCGCTGAAACGCGGCGACAAGGACTGCCCCAACAACTGCAACGGCGTCGGCCAGTGCCAGTACGACTTTGGCATCTGCTACTGCCCGGCCGGCTGGGGCGGCCTTGACTGCAGCCTGCCTCGGCGGCGGCCCTGCTGGCGCATGGGCCCCGACAAGCGGGACATCGGTTGGCACGTCTTCACGGAGTGGTCGCACTCAAGATGCGCGGGTGGGTGGCTGGCTGGCTGGTGGCTGGCTGGGTGGGCGATGGCTGGCTGGGCGATGGCTGGCTGGCTGGCTGGGTGGGTAGCTGGCTAGCTGACTGGCTGGGTGGCTGGATGGTTGGACACGGGTAGGTGGGTGGTTGGATGGGTTGATACTGCTGTGAGGCCGTGTAAGGGGCTAACGTACATGTGGCGGGGCTGCGGCGGGCCGTCGGGATAGGGGGCCCTAGGGAAAACCAGCGAATTGACAGAGGAGAAGCGGCACTGCCAGGTTGGGGAAACATCGGGGCGCCGTCGGGGGTGGAGCTGCGGGGTGCCGTCGGGGGCGGAGGCTCTGGGCTTGGTGGTGGTGGGCCGCACGCGAGGGGTTGCCGGGCGCGTCTCGTGCGTTGGCGGGCTGAGGCCCCCAGGCAGGTGGGTGTCTTCGGCGGGTCGGGTGGCTGGGGGTCGTCGCGTCGGTGCATGGCTGGAGAGGGCGGGGTGGTCACCCGCGTGAGGTGAGGTGAGGTGAGGTGAGGTGTTTCTTCCTTACTGCCACGGAGTCGGGCTCCTTCAGGTTACGTCTCGGGCTCTGAACCCAGCCGCCCCGAGCCCTGCTGACCTCTGGGTGTGGGCTTCCCCCTGGGGCCGATGCGAAGCTCCCTCGCGGGTGGCCCGCTACTGCCGCACCCGCTACTGCAGCAACCCTGCTGCTGAAACGGCCGCTCAAGGTTGTGGTGCCGCCGTTCCTGGCTCGTGTGCTTAGTACTGCTACTGCGGCCGCACCGTCCCACTCGCCCTGCACCGCAGGCCTCTGCGACGACCACGACTCCATGTGCTACTGCCCCCCCGAAACCAAGTTCGGCCGCATCTTGGCGCCGGAGGGGTCGCCGCCGGGCACGCCGCCCGTCCAGGCCGGCCGGCCGCTGTACTGGTGCCAGCCGTCAACGGTGCGCGAGCAGGAGGGTGGGGTGGGGGAGAGAAAACACAGCGGGGGGGGGTTTAGAGGGGAAACCCGTCGTCTGACACAAAACCAAGGTTTACATGTCGGGTTTAGAGGGGAAACCCGTCGTCTGACACAAAACCAAAGTTTACATGTCGAGAGAATGTGTTAACACGTGTTTTAGGTTGCATGCTGGAGAACTGCGCCTCGCGCGTGGGGCCTGACGGTGGTGTAGTCAGTGGTTGCCTAAAGAGGCAGCCCGCAGAACCTCAGGCGGCGGGCTACGTGCGGGATACACGAGCGCGCAGACTTGCGTGCCAGCTCCCGCGCCGCATCCACACCGCCACCAATGCTGCCAAAACACACCCTCTACCTCCCGCCTGCGTTGCCCCCGGGGGGTTCATCGCAGGACGCGGAGGGCAAGAAGGTGATGTGGGGCGCGGTCACGTACGAGGAGCTGTTCGGCCCCGGGGGCTGGTGCAACGCAGATGTCCCCAGCTTCCACTGCCCCTGCCGGTGGGTGGAGGGGGCGGGGGGATATCGAGGGAGCCTTCGGTGGGCCGACGCGACGAAGAGGAAGGAAAGCCGAGAAGGGAAACGTGTTGATTACGCGGCTGTCGGGTGGCAGGCAAGGAGCAGGGTTGGGCGCCGGGTCCTCCATGAACCCACCTGTGTGGGTCGGCGTCATGCCCGACCTGCTGCTGCTTGCCCCAGGGGCTCCTGCCGTTCACTTGTGGTGGTTACCGATCCTTTTACCATCACCGTCACCGTCGCCGTCGTATTCGCGCCTGCAGGATCGACGGTCGCATCGGCGTGCTGTGCAACATCCCCGTAGAGATGTTTTGCATCAACCAGTGCTCGGGGCGCGGCGAGTGCGACCAGGGCTTCTGCAGGTGCCACGCGGGCTGGTACGGCCACGACTGCAGCAGGCGGCGGGCGGGGATGCCGTACGACACCCTACGTAAGTTGAGAGGAGGGCAGGGGAGGGGACGCCCGGGCAGGGAAGGCGAGGGAGAGGGGATGGGGCTGGTAGCGGAGGGCAGGGAAGAAAAGGCAAAGGCCGGCCTGGGGGCCCGATCTGGGGAGGCCGGCTGCCCATCGGGAGCCCGCCACATCCAATATACACCCGCGCAAAAGGCAAGAGCCAGGCCCGCAAAAGGGGGAAGCAGCTTCCCTGGGCTTCACCACACGCGCCAGCAGGAACAAACCCCCGGGAGGATCGCGTGGCGGCGTTTGGGGGCGGGCGATCGAGGCTCTGCTGACGATTGATGGCGGCGGGACAGCAGGCGAGGTGTGGCGGGGCAGGTAAAGCCGGGTGCGCAGAGAAGCCCGGGGCAGACAGCTTGCTGCCCTACATGCCGTGCCTTAGTATTAAGGGGCCGCAAACCTTGATCCGCCTCTTCTCCGCCTCCCTGCCTCCACTCTGCAACCCACCCACCCACCCACCCACCCACCCACCCACCCACCGATCCACCTACCCACCGATCCACCCACCCATCCACCCACATACCCACCCACCCACCCACCCACGACGGGCATCATAATCCCCAAACCAACCCGCCCAATCCGCCACCTCCCGGCAGCCGACCAACTGGGGGCCAAGCCCTGGCTGGAGCCGGCGGTGACACCGGTGGTGGCGGCGGAGGACCCGCCGAAGAGTTCCCCCATGCGAAAGCGGCCGTACATCTACGTGTACGACGTCAAGCCGGACTTCAGCTCCGACATGTTGCAGTACCGCATCGAGAGGTCCCACTGCAACTACAGGTCAGCCGGGGGTAACAGAGAGACAGAGCGGAGGCGGGGGCTCACAACCACAGGAACGGGGAGATGCCCCTACCGCCACAGGAATGGGGAGATGACCCTGCCGGAGGTGCCGAGTGATGCTCGATGCATTATGGTGGCCTGCTAGGGTAGATTCCGCCCTTCTTATTTGCCGCAGCGGCCGCCCAAGCGGCGAACGGGGTGTTGCTGCGCCGCTGTTGTCGCGGCATGGAAAGCGGGAGGGGTTTAGGTGCAGTGTAAGGTATGCGGAAGGTTCAGGGCAAGTGAGAGGATGGTTTCAGCAATGGGCGCACCCCATTCGCACACGCACGATGTACTCCCGCCCCGCACCACACGCGACGCGGTATCGCTTCACGGGCGCCCTACCTACCCTCCCCCCCCCCGCACGTCTGTCCTAAACGGTTTTTCTCTCGTACAAGGGTCTTCCTTTTACCCCCGTCCCCCCGCATACACACACAGGCAGTTCGAGCACGGCAACATGTCCCAGTGGATCGGCTACAACGCGTACGCCGTGGAGTCGCTGCTGCACGAAACCTTCCTGACGACGGAGCACCGCACCTTCGAGTGGGTGCGAGCGGCGGGAGGCGGGCCTTGGGGGAGGCCAGGGCGGGGCCGGAGGCCAGGGACATGCCCGGGCCCTAGGCTACAAGGTGTCCTAGACTCCTAGTTGTCGCCGCCGGGGCCGGCGGGGTGACCTAAGCGCGTGTGGAGATGACTGCGTTTGGAGCTTGCCAGGCTAACAAGGTTAAATCTGGAAGTGGCGTGCGAGCGCCGCCGCAGCTATAGGGATGGGGATGGGGCCCAGTGGAAGGGCCCAGGCGTGCGCAGTGATTGTATGCCTTCAGGTGCATTCTATGAGAAGAAGATCCACCACCACAAAGTTTTTGTACGCCGTCCACAAACGTCTGTCAATGGCTCTACGCCGCCGCCGTGTTGACGCGCGCCGTGTCGTGCCTTGCCCTGCCGTACTGTACGACAACAGCCCCGAGGAGGCCGACTACTTTTACGTGCCCATCATGTGGGCCTGCCTGTTCGACGTGTATGGCTGGAACCCCATCCCGCGCTGGCCCGCCGACGTGCACGGTGCGCTGGGCTGCGGCCGCGGGCGCGGCAGTGGCTGTAGCTGGCAGCTAGGTCGCGGCTGTAGTTACCCGGCGCCCAGCCATCCATTGCATCGTCGCGGGGGTCGGGGAAGTCCCGCCCCTCTGCAGGGTTTCGACATCGTACCTGTATCAGTAGCACGCGGACCGTTGCCCATGCGACCGACGCGCTGTGTCGTACGTGTGTGGTATGGTTTCGGAGCGAAAGCAACAGCCGAAGCGCCAAACAACGCGCAGCAGCTCCCTCCTTCCTCCCCCACCCGGCACGGGCGCTTCTCCCCACTCCAATCCCGCCCACCCAGCCTCCCTCCCCCACAGCACCCTTAACTTGTTCCCACGTGTCGTACATCGTACACCGCAGGCCCCAGGCCGTACGGCGCTGCCATGATGCAGCGGCTCACCATGCAGTGGCTCAACTCCACCTTCCCCTGGTACGCCCGCCGCGGCGGCCGCGACCACATCTGGCTGACCGCCACCGACGAGGGCGCCTGCTGCGTGTGGAAGGACGTCTGGCCGGGCGTCTTCCTCAGCCACTGGGGCCGCACGGAGTTCCCTCACAAGCCCAACACGCAGTACCACGCCGACAACTACGGGCACTCGGTGGTCCACAAGGAGCACGACGGCGAGTGGCTGGACCAGACCTCCCGGGCGCACCCCTGCTTCGACCCCAAGAAGGTGGGTGCGGTGCGCCCGCATGCCCCGGGCTGGGCCGGGGTTTGTTGGAGTCCTCCAGCTTTAGCACGGCGGCTAGGGCGGCTAGGGCGGAGGGAGGAAGGTGTGTTTATCGACGTCCCGGGCGGCCCCCTGCTTCGACCCCAGGAAGGTGCGCCGGGTGGGTGCCATGTGCCATCACTGGGCGGCCAGTGGTGGTGGTGGTGGTGGCCGGAGTTGGGTGTGTAGGGTTGGGGTCGGTGATCCTGGGCCAGGTTGCGGTCGGTCAGGCACCGGGTTGCGGTCACATGTGCATTGGATGTCATCGGGGCGGAGGGGCGGATGCCCCCCCTTTCGTTTCCTTATACGTCGTGTGACCGGGTCTTCTTGCCAACCCCTCCCTCCCCCTCCCCCTTTCCCCCGTCAGGACCTGGTCATCCCCGCCTTCAAGCGCGCCCAACACTTCCACCAGTCGCCCTACCTGGGAGCGCCTCCCCGCGAGCGAAAGACGCTGCTGTTCTTCCGGGGGGACCTGCGCATCGCACCCGGGCAGGACCCCGACTGTAAATACAGCAGGTAGGGAGGGAAAGGTGCGGTAGTGTACCGGTAGTAAGGCGCGCCGGTGCTGCAACACCGAACATGTCTCCTACCAAGCGATTGCGCGCACACGGCCGTTGCTGCCCTTCTCCAATGTTTAGTAAGGCAAGCCCATACTTCTAGTGCTGTGTGATCCTAAAAACACGAACAGCTAGTGCGCTCGCGGCGCCGGATGCGCCGTCCCGGCCCTTCGTGTGCTTGTCGTCGCGTCGTGTTGCCTTGCGAATCGCGTTGCGGCGCTGTTGCATGCAAATTTATATTCGCGCACCCTATGTTTGCGGCGCCATTGGAAGTGGAAGTGTGGGACTTTTCCGTTGCCCCTCTCCGTAGTCATCCGGGAAGTCAGGGATGCCCGGCAAAGCCCAAGGGTGCCGCACTGCTGCACACACATTCCCAGCAATGTACGACACATGACGCGCCGGCGTGCCCCGCCCTCCACCCCGCCCCGTGTGTGGCACCCCGCCCCCCCCCCTCGTGCCGCAGATGCATCCGCCAGACGCTCTTCAACATGAGCATCGCCCAGGGCTGGGCCGACAAGTACCAGGTGCTGCTGGGCGACCAGCGCCACGTGCCGGGCGACTACAGCAGGCTGCTCGCTCAGTCGGTGTTCTGCCTGGTGGTGCCTGGTGGGTGGGGGGGGTCCGATAAGAGAATCCGCGAATCCACGGCCGACAAACCGAGGGGGAAAGGAAACCGTTTACGCGACAGGGACAGGAGAGTGGGTGGGTGGAGGGGGGAGAATAACCCGTTGGTCGGCACCTAATGAGACGAGTAAATATATCGATGAAGAGAAAGGTCCGGTGTGGGAGGAGGTGAGACAAGTGAAGAATTGACTAGGAAAAGGTCCGGTGTGGGAGGAGGCGGGGTGGGGAGGGGAAGGGCACCGGCGTGGGCCCGTCTTTGTCGCCTCAAACTGATGCCAGCCTCTGCACGCTTGAACGATTCGCTGCCGCCATGGTCCTGGTACGACCACAACCACCGCCTCCGGTGCCTTTGCCTGCCTGCCTGCCTGCCTGCCTGCCTGCAGGTGACGGCTGGTCGCCTCGGCTGGAGGACGCGGTCCTTCACGGCTGCATCCCGGTCATCATCATGGACGAGGTGCAGGCAAGTGATGGGCGTGGGGGATGGGGGACTGGAAACGGCGGCGGCGGCCGACTTACTTCCTCGCCCAACTGCTAGGCGACCGACGCTGCCTAGCGCTATCGGTACCCGGCCACAACGGAACTTCCTTCAGACATGATTCCATCTAGGCGGCCCGCCTAAGCCGTAAGCAGCTAAGCACCCCATCTCACCCTCCCCCATGTCCCCGCCCATGCGTCCTCCCGCCGACCCATATTGCCCTCTTGCGCATCCACCCTGGGCCCAGGCGGTCTTCGAATCCATCCTGGATATGACCAACCTCTCGATCCGGATCCCGGAGAAGAACTTGACCCAGGTCGTTGACATCTTGCGGGTGAGTGCCTCGTCGCGTGACCGCCTCTCTTGCGGCCCTCAGTAATGGGAGGGCGAGGGCCGGGGCGAGGGCCGGGACGGGCCGGGCTTGGAGTAGGGCGGAAGCCTCCTCGGATTGCTTTGGCCTCGGCCTCTGTCTGTCCCTGTGCCGCGGTGCGCTGGGCTTAGCATCGTGTAGCCAAACGGTCTAACGAACTTTCTCCTTTTTCGTCCTCCCTCCACTTGCCGTCCGTCCGTCGGTCCATCCGTCCTAACCTTTCCTTCGTGCCGCTCCCCGCCGCACGCTCCCAACGAACCTCAGGCGGTGCCGCAGGAGCGAATCAAGGCCATGCAGGACAACCTGTCCAAAGTGTGGCATAGGTACGGCAGGGCGTGGATGGGGGTGCGGGGGCTCCCTCCATGCGTGGTGGGGACCTCGTGGGTTGCAATACCCTGGGTTGTGACAATCCTGGCACATCACCGCCCTGGTGCTTCCGGGCATAGCTTCTGGTAGCGAGGCGAACTGTTGTGATTCGGGCAGCGTAAGCAGCGAATAAGCCTTAGGACGGGTTCGCCCCGTCAAGATGAGATTCAAAGAGCTTCGAAAGAACTTCGTTCTGTCTCAACTCTTTCCCAGGGTATTTATACCCTGTTGCTTGCTTAGTTCTATCTCAACTCCTCACCAGGGTATTTACACCCTGCTGCTAAGGGAGCCAAAACGACTTTTGTCAGTTTCTACGACACGCTGTCGGGCGGGGGTTTCTGGCACCCATTTCGTAGTTCGTAACATGCTCGTGACGGCGTATTACCCGCTACCTGGTGAAATGGTCCGATTACGGGCATGAACACAACGTAGTATTTCTTTAATTCCTCCGGCGCTGACGTGGCCCGGAACTCCGGATTCTCCATGCTGGACTTCAAGGTGTCCATCTTCTTGCGGAGAGCAACGAACGCGGGGTTCGCTTCAGGGTTCGACAGGGCGTCCGCCAACGTCTGCCGGATCGCGGTCGCACTTGCTTCTGCGGCCGCAGCCGTATCGGTCGCGGTCTGGCGCAACGCCGCCAGCTGTTCTTGCATCGAAGCTAGTCCTTCGGCCATGTTCTTAACGGGGTCTGCGCACCCGAGTGCCAAGGTCCTCAAAAGGGTCAAAACTCGGGCACGAGCAGCCACGGAGGAGAATCTTCAGGGCAAACGGTCAGACCGTGTTCATGCATATGAACAAGAAACCCAACGCATTCGCTGTCCTGGCCAGCGCTTGCCGAATCCTGGTCGCTGAACCTGGTTGAGAGCGCACCTGGCGCCGATGCCATGAGCGCGGAGCAGCTGATGGTGCTGTTCCTGAAACGCTTCGCCTCGAAGGTACAGAACCCGAAACTCGATGCCATGCAATGTCTGCTAGACGGCAAGGTCAAAATGGACGCCCAGAAGGGGATAGCTGAATATATTTCCCGCGTGACCTATGCTGTTGATGAATTCACGTCGCGAGATGAATTCTCACGGCCTGCGGCTAGTAAAGAAGCTCAACAGCTCGGTCGCGTTGCGCTAAACTATACCTCCGCTGAACGAACCCCGCGCCCCAACCGCCCTCAGAACAGCCCCCGCCGCCGGCGTCCGACGGCTGTTAGCAGGCCGGCAGCGTCAAGAAGCCGCGCGCGCCCAGCATCGGGAGCGGCCCCCAGCATCGGGAGCGGCCCCCAGCATCGGGAGCGGCCCCCAGCACCGGGAGCGGCCCCCAGCATCGGGAGCGGCCCCCAGCACCGGGAGCGGCTCCTAGCGTCGGGAGCGGCCCTCACCACCTCCGCACCACAACCAGACTTGATCTTCGCTTGCAGTAAAGCTTTTCTGTGGCCACCCGCCCCCTTACGGGTTGTCTCGCCACCCCCCTTAAGGGTTTTCCCCGCTAAGCCCCTAACGAGTTGTCTCACCATCTCCCCTATCCTCTAGGCCCCTTACGGGTTGTCCCCGCTCACCCCCACCCACACGGCGCAGGTATCGCTACATGGGCGTCAAGATGGCGTTGACAGAGACCGCCACCGTCGTGGCTTCACACCGGGAGCAGAACGGCGGCGTGCTGCGGCCCAACCCGGGGGTGCAGTTCGCAAACAGCCCCGTGGACGACGCCTTCTCGACCATCATGCAGTGGCTCTATGCGCGCATGCCCGAGGTCCACCAGACCGCCGGCAGCAGTGCCTGAAGGGGCAGGAGGCGACAGCGGGGGAGGAAGCGGGCGAAGGGGAGAGGGAGAGGTAGGGGAGAGGCACGGCATGTGTGGGACGCGGCGACGGCGACGACGCACGGTCCCCGCGCCGCGTGCTCGGCGGCAACCGATGCGCCGAAACCATTGCCGACCACCCTTCCGCGGCAGCTGCCGTCTACTTGGTATTGTGTGTATGTGTTGGGTGGGATGCGTAACGTGGTGTTTTGGGAACGCCGTCAGGCAGCAGGTGTGTTACAGACCTCGCCGGGTGGAGGCCGCGAGCGACTGCAGCGGTGCGGCGAGGATGGGCCTTGGGCAGCGGCTGGGGTAGGGGCAGGCCGCTGGCGGGGCTTCTGTCGCGCGAGTAACTGGGCGAGCGGGGCGAGCAGGGTGTCCACAGCGGGCGCTTGGTAGGTGCCGGAGTTGGCGCCAGGGAGGGTGCATTTCAGGATAAAACTTTGGCGCTCAGCAATCCATCGTTTCCATCCAGGGAGGGCGCGTGCGTGCATGTCCACCTCTCGAACCCGGCGTGCGAGGTGGTCCTGCTGCTGGCTGGCCCTTCTGACCTGCGCGTGATAGGCAATGTCCATTATGTGACAGTCGATGTGACAGTCCTCGGTGTGACACCGCGTCGTGGCAAAACGGGAGGAACAAACAAACGGCGTGACGTGCGTGGTGCGGTGTGAGAAGGCTCAACACTCAAAACACCCCGCGCCGGACAAGCCGATAAGATGCAGGATGCCGAGGCGGGTGACGAGGCCTGTCGGCTGCTGGGTTGCGGCCTGGACGCAGATGTGGAATGAAGCCTTCTTGGTCGGCAAACTGCTGCTATCGTTAATCGTTTGCAGGCGGCGGCCGTCCTAGCCGACGCCGGGAACCAGCGAGCCGAGCGGATCATGCAGGATGTGCTGTTGCGCTTTACGGCCGTCCGTGGGTGGCGACACCGGCCGGAGCCAGCCGTCTATGTAAGGATTTTGTTCAAATGTTGCCTGGCGCTCTTTATACGCAAATGTTTACAGCTACATACTGCTTACACACTTTACACTCTGCCTTCTCTGTCACGTATCTGAGGGGCAGTCGCTTCCTTTGGAGCCCACGGCGGGCGGGGTATACATAAAATGCCAAAAACGCTTCGGTGCCTTACCCCAGCCGCTGTGTTGGCAGTATACGCGCGGCGGAAACGCTAACAAAACACCAACTTCGTGAAGTGTGCATCAGACTCGCATAACACGTAGCCCTGTCGGGCGTTAATGCCTGAACGGGCCTGCAAGGCAAACGTGCTTACCCCTTCCTAAGGGGTATGAAGGTGACTGTGCGGGCGGTTGTAAGCCCGGAAAGCACCATATAGTGCTTAGTAAAAATGTAGCTAATGTGCTACTCAATCAACACGCATCAGCGCATAGCTTACGTGGCACCGCATAGGCATGGACATGGCACTACCCACCACAATGCACTCAATCGGCACGCACAGCCACATAGCTGGCACTGCACCGCATAGGCACATAGCTGGCACTGCACCGCATAGGTGACATCGCACCGCATAGGCGCATCCTAAGCCTGACACCCACCACTCCAGCACTTGACCAACTGGCATTTAGCAGCACCCGCATACGCGCATAGGTGCCACCCACCATTCTGGCACCGACCCGTCGGCCTCCGACCCGTCGGCCTCCGACCTACGGACCTCTCACCCGCGGGCCTTCGACCCATGGGCACCACCTCCTGCAAGCATATGCCTGCAAGCATACCCCTGCAAGCATATGCCTGCAAGCATATCCTGCAAGCATACCCTGCGCAAGCATACCCTGCGCAAGCATACCCCTCGCGAGCGTCCTGCGCCTCCGCCCCCCCGCCGCCTGATGGGCCACACCATGCAGCACCATGTTAGGCACATGTACGGCTAAGTTTGCTGAAATCACGCCGCGAGTGCCTTTGGCATCCGTTGTATCACGAATACCGTTGTCTCTATCGTATAGTGGTTAGTACATCACGTTGTGGCCGTGAAGACCCCAGCTCGATTCTGGGTAGGGACACGTTTTGTTGATTGTATAAGCGAAGGTGTTTACTGTTCAATCCTGGTGTCCGGAACGTCTTGCACAATACCTGCGTTACGTCCATGACTTACTTGCGGGCTCCGGTATATTTCATATAATGAAACGCAGAGGCATACCCCTCACTTGGACTCTTCTAGGTAAAACAGACGGGGGTTAGACCTTACGTGCGTGCGTCAATCCATTCCACAATATGGCCTAAGAAGCTTAAGGGTTGGGAAGGTTGGGAATACAGGAATTCCAAACTCCCTGACAGCGGATGAGGCAAGTGGCTACGCGGCGATCAAATCCTGACAACTCATACCTCACTGATATCATGGGAACGCTGTTGTGCGGGTTGCGAAATCAACCGTTAGGGTGTCGCTTCCGTACGGATAATCCTTGCGATGGGAACCTGGTATTTTGGAATGTATAGAGCAACGATTGTTATATTCCTTGCCAGGAACGCTCCTGCGCAAGCCAGCAACTATGTCCATCGCAGCGCCAAGTAAGCTAGGAGCCAGCGAGCTGGGGCATTTGACAGACCCCAATTTTGTTATTGAGGTATGCTTATAATAGTATTATGCTATTATACATGAGCTGTGTACCAGTTTCAAACGTATTTCTTTGCGGAACGCCCAACAGGTTGCAGCCGGCCCGCCATACCCAAAGCTCATCCCTCAAAAGCCGGGCACAGGTCTGATTATCGCGAAATCCTACGTATCTGGAAACGAGCCGAAGAGGTGAGCATTCACTGTTGGAAATGCTTCGGGTAAGCTAGGCCAGTGTTCCTGACAGGCATAGTTCCGGTACTCGCTGTCGCAACATATTTGGTTATTCCTTCGACAAAATTTATTCTGCACGTAACGGTGGTGCGTCTTCATACCTCAGCCAGCATCCTCTCCACGGCCCACCGCCCACCTCAGCCCGCCTGTCAACGCACAACCGCGAAAGTCCAACCCTTGCGCCGCTAAACCCGAACCCTTGCCAGGTTCATACTCAAGAAGGCCCACCTGTCTCACGATGACTACCGTATGTGGGAGGCCGCCACCGGCCGGCTTGTGGCGGTGTCGCACCACTTTGGCAAGAACCCCTACAGCAGCCTGGATCCGCTGGGTATCGGACATGAGGTCTCGAAGCACGACAACAAGGCACGCAGGCGCGCGCCCACACGCCTCCACCGCTTCCGCATAATGAGACCGAACGGGCTGATCGCATGAAACGCGTCCTGCCTGTCACCCCGACCACTTAATCGGTGCCCTTCAATACAACCCGCCACAACGCATCCCCTGCCCCACGAACGACTGTTCATCCGCCCCTGCCTGCCTGCATGTGTTCGCGCGCAGATGGGCGAGTGGGAGAGCGTGTGCCACATCAGCGGCTACCACGGCATGCCCGGGCTTAAGGTCAGGCCCAAGACCATGTCGATGCACGGCCGCCAGTACATCCAGGTGCGAGGCGTGAGAGGACACCCGCAGGTCGGCGCTGAAAAGTAAAACCGATCGGAAACATTTAGTACGCGCACGTGCGGTACGACCAGGTGGGTGGGGAGGAGGTGGGTAGAGCAGGAGAGACACGGGCAGGACAGCGGCCGGAGGCTGGGTTATGCGTAGGCAGTAGGAGGTAGGTTCGGAGAGGTAATTTCGGCTCTGGATTTGTGAGTTTGTGGGTTCGCCACACCCGCCGACGGCCGCCGCATCATCCCCCTCCGCTCGTCGGCGCTGCACTGGCCGCTTCTCTGCACCAGTGCGTGCGCGGTTCGCCTCTGTCACGGCAACTTACGTGATGCCCCCCCCCCCGCTGCACACCGGCATATGCTGCTGCTGGTTGTTGTCGCCGCAGGACTCTGCCGGGCAGCAGACGTACTGCAACGTGGGCAAGGAGTCCCGGCTCAAGAGCCTTAGCGTACGGCACAACCTGGCTGTACGGCGGGGCAACGACAAGGAGCTGGTCTACAGGTGCGATAGACGTGTTCTGGGCGGGCGGGCAGGCGGGCGGGCAGGGTAGGCGGGCGGGCAGGGTAGGCGGGCGGGCGGACGGGTAAGTGAGCGGGCGGGCAGGTGGGCCGCCTGCCCAAAAACAAAAATCCGCCTACCCTGTCCGCAGACAGGGTAGGTGGATACGCGGGGGGGTAGGTGAGCGGGTACCATGTTCCGTATAGGCTCCGTGTCGATGAAAGCATGATCCACGCAACCGGGAATGCCCGTGGCAGGCCCCGTCCGACGACATTGCGTTGTGTCACGGACATTCGCTCAACGGCGTGTCCTCCTCTTGTCTCCAATAGACGGGAGCATGCGACGCATTTCTCCGGCCTTCCGTTGCACAGCCCGGACGTCTCGGCGATTGGGCCCTTGTCTCCCGCCCCGCATGCGGTCATTCGTTTGCTTAAGAACATCAGCCACAACTCCAGGGTGGTCCAGGGTGCGGATTAGTAGTAGTACCTGTTATCGAGCTTACGATACACCTACGGAATGCGCAACCAGGGGACACGCTGTTCGAGGGCTTGAGAGCGCAAAGCTGTGAGCGGGTCTCTGGCCTCTTAGCAAACCGACTATACTGTGGCTGCTGGACCACCGGCCTCTCACCCGCCGCCGGCAGCAGCCACACCGGCGCCTGCCGCCAGCTGGGGAGTTACGACCCGGGTTACGGCGCCGCCACGCCCTCTACGCCCAGTGCGCTGCACAGCACCTCGTACGCTGGACTACCCCGCCGTATTTAAACACGTGCAACCCCTGGCGGCCCCGTACGCGCCGTGCAGGATTCTGTTGGACTTGGCGGGGCGCACCATGCAGGTGGGTGTCGTACATTGGTACGGCACGTCGTCTGTTGGGCGGCGGACGCAAACCAGCGCATGCTATGGCAGCGGCCGATGAAGACAAACCCGGCACTCCCCTCCTCTCCTCGACCCAGCACTTACGCCTCTCCTTGAACCCGCACTCCCCTCCTCCTCGACCCGGTGCTCCCCTCCCCTCCTCGACCCCGCGTCCCCTCCCCTGCCCTGCTCAACCCCGCACTCACCTTCCGGACCCAGGTGGTTAACATGGATGGTGAATTGGTGGCCTTCATCCACAAGAGCCTGTCCACGATGGTCCTCAACGCGGCCTTCGGGCAGGGCAGCGAGCTCCTGATTGACGTGGCGCCGGGAGTGGATTGGACCGCCATGCTGGCGGTGATGGTGGGCATCAAGCAGGTGGGCGGGCAAGGGGGCAACACCGGAGTCCGGGCAGCCTGGGGCTTCGAGGAAGGGCCCGCAAGTTGCGCGCTAGACACGACGGAGCTTGTGCCCGAACCAGGAAGGCAAAAACGCGGCTACTGTTAGGGCGACGGTTCGAGGCGTATTGCAGGCCTGGCAAAAGCGATTGAGCTGTTTTTATGCGTCTCGGGATTGGAGTTCCTTGAGATGGGGCACCTCGTCGCCCTGCCTCGTGGAGAACCTCGTAAGGCACGTCGCGCGCTCTGCTTGCTCTCGCTCATTGTCGCAATGCCTTGGCCTCACAACGCTCTCCTGCTCTGCCCGCCCGTGTGCTGCCCCTACCCGCACCCGCGTCGACTGCCTCCCCACTACTGCTGTTGCTGTTGCTGTTGCTGTTGCTGTTACTGTTGCTGCTGCTGCTGCGGCTGCTGCGGCTGCTGCCTTCCCACTGCTGCTGCTGCTGTTGGTGCTGTTGTTGCTGCTGCTGCAAGGTCGGCGAGCACTTCGTGAAGGACGCGGTTCGGAACTACGTGGTGCAGCCGCTGCAGCAGGCCGCAGTGGAGGAGGCGGTGGCGGCGACCGGTCTGGAGAAGCAGGCTGCCACTGCGGGGTACAACGTCGACGACGGCATCAAGGTTGTGAAGCAGCTGCAGCAGCTGTTCAATACGTTCTATCACTAGGAACCACACTAGCCACCTGACTGGAGAGCCGACGGGGGTGGGATGCATTGGTTGGATGGACGGCAGGACGAGGACCCATGGGTTGCCGTAGGTACGGTTGTCACAGGAAGTACGTTATCTGCTCCTACTGTGGATCCTACCGATACTCTACCGTGGATCCTACCGGTACTCCTACGCCCTGTGCCAACCCTAGACGGACATCCGCCGCGCTGACGCCGCAATATTGCCGTACATATGCGCATATACATAGACCGAGGGCTATTTTGGCTCAGAGCGCGGCGGCAGGTGCAGGCCCGCCCGCGGGGGCCAGCTGCCGTCGATGTTGGGCTGTTGGGCTGGGGGGCGATGAGGCGGCAGCAGAGCATGAGGCGGCAGCAGGGCATGAGGCGGCGCAAATGGGGCCAGGGTGATGGTCAGACCTAGCAGACGCGTGCGGCAATCAAGACTGGTGCTCCCTGGTGCGCTCTGTGCGTTATCTTTCCCCGAGTGGAAGATTTCGCAGCGTGGGTATGGGGGGCCGTGATTAAATGCGGCTTTGTGATTCGTGACCGCTGTTGCAGGTTTAGCTTCGCCTGGAAGTTGGAATCGATCTGCAGTGCGTTAGGTCGGCGTACAGGTGCGACAACTAGGCGACATAACGTACTCTAGTGCCGAGCGACGCGCCGTGGACACTTCGATAAAATTGCTGACAGTATGTAACTGGAGGACGAATCCCCATCACTTTTATAGGAGGACGAATCCCCATCACTTTTATACCATCTTGCCATCGACGAACAGCCAAGGCCGCAAAAGTACCTAGGACCCATTTGACGAGCCCCCGCCAGCCCGTTGGCACTATTGACAGCCGCGCAACCTGCCTTCGGCCCGACTAAGAACTCCCGGAGCACATTCCGTGCCGTCACAGCATCCCCCAGCGTCTGCACGGCCCAGCTTCCCAAAAGATGGGTGCAGATATTCCAAGCCAAGTCTCCTGCCAACCATCGCTGGCCCTGGCACGGAAATGGGGAGGAGCGGTTTACCCCAAATAGGTACATTCATACACCACTGGCTCGCTAGCAACATCTTGCACCGGGACCAGGGCCGCCAGGGTGTGCCATGCAATCAGCTTGCCAGAGCTACCTGTCCACCATTCTAAGGGTTATAGCAGCCCGACGTGGAAAGCGTACGGAGGGGACGTACCGATAAAGATCCGCAACGCTGATATTGCCTGCAAGTCCATTTTCATGCGGAATGTAGCTGTTTAATGTTACAACTCCACAAATGTACTGCTGTCCGCAGCTAAATGCCACATGCTACTGCAACCATTTTCTAAGCTTTACCACCGCGTAATATACGAAATTGGAGAGCCGATTGCGACAAACAATTACCAATGACAAGCAACAGGGGGAATATGCAAGAGGAGACGCAGACTCGTACCTACCGGTACCGGTCAACAACCATATCATACAAAGCCGGGCAGCCATTTAAAAAAAGCAAACGTTGCGCCACAAGCTCCCACCGTCTCGGTAAAGCCAAAATAATTGACTATACACAGCAAACGCGACATACCTACCGACACGGCACGCGAGTGCGGGATGAAGGACTTTCGAACCCATTCCTTGGCCTAATAAAACCAAGACCCCAGGTGAGGAGACAACACCGCATACACGGCAATCGTCAACATTTACTTGTAGACGACGCCGACATATGCTATTTCGCAACGATTCGCCACATGACCTGTTGTACGCAACGATTCGCCACATGACCTGTTGTACACGTACGAGAGCCTTGTCCATTCAAGCGTCATGGCAGCCCGCAGCGCACGCTGAAAAGGACATGCCACAAATGTGACACGTGTTGGTGATGGTGATAGCGGCGGCACTGAAAACATCATCTCGCTGCGCACAATCAAAAACCATGTAAATATTGTAATGGCTGTGCCGCACAACTTCAGCAAAGCAATACGCTCGATTATGGTCAGGAGGCCACTCGACCTACAAATAGCGTACATGTGCTGCCTGGCATGCCTACGCTACACTTAAAAATACACTGCTGTGACGCTCCTGCCTTACATCGAAATTCAAACACGAACTCAACCGATAACTCCCAAACCTACAACAGAAGGGTACAGAACGCACGAACTTTCTCCTACACACCCTCCCCCTACACGATTCGTGCAGCCCTTACAAGTTGACGATTGGGTTTGCACTAATTATCAAATGCAGCACAACTGCTCCAGAAAAAAACCTTGAAATATCCATCCCATGCTCTCTTTGACGCTCGACATACAACTAGACGTACATCCGTACATCGCAACTTGTTTCTTCCAGTCCAGGTCCAAAGACATAACAAGTCCAAAGACATACAATCCTCCTCTCACCCAGCACATACTCGCCACCACCCTACACTCTTCTTGGCAGGAGCCGCTTGGCAGGGTCCACTTGGCAATGCGCCAAAGCTATGAATGCTGGGCGACCAGTTCAGTCGCGACACGTTCCCGCAACCCGACACACGGAGGGACGTGCGCCTCACAACACAACCGCAGCTCTTCCTGCGGCTGGGACGAGCAGTTGCATCTGGACATCATATCTGCCGCCACACCTCTTGTGTCGGTGTGGTGCTGTGATGCTGCGTACCTCACATGTCCACTCGCAGGGAGCCGGTATGTCGCGACACGTCCTCCGGCTGCACTCCGTAGCCCATGTCGATCCACTCCTGGCGCAGGCTGCGGAAGGCGATCTGTGCCTTATCCGCCTCCAGACTCACCTGGGGGGGAGAGGAGGGCCAGGGACGACAGAGGGAGGCAGAGAGTTACGCTGTGTGCAACAAGTACGCGTTATTCAACGAATATCCGTTATTCAACAAATATCCGTTATTCAACAAACACGTGTTAATCAACACGCCGCGGTGGCGCGAAACGCCGATTAGAGTTGTCCCCGGCGGTATGCATGGGGATGAATATGGGGTGTTCAACACACACCGGTATATGGGCTGGGTTTGTAGGTTGGGTGGGCAGCGGCGCGCCGACAGGTAAACGGCCGCGATGCAAGGAGACCCCACGTCGCAGGAAATTCCTTTCCGACAACCCCCACCCCACCCCCTCCACACATCAAGACCATGCGCCAGGTACATTGCCCTTGCCATGTAAGCGGGTCTTTACGGCCTCCCACCGCCCTCCCTAACACACCCAGCTACACAGCCTGCCCACTAATTAACTAGGATGGGGAACACACCCAGCTACACAGCCTAGTAATCAGCCGATAAATTCGCTCTTGATATAGTGCAGTGCTGAATGTCTAGTGGACAACCGTACTTCGGTGCTAGCTAGCGCTGCAGCGCCGGCTGGGCGCTGGCTGCCTCACCTCGGCCGGCAGCTGCTCTGGCTTGAGCAACTCGATCATGGCCTTGTCCTCTCCAAGAATCTTGAACATGCTCTGCACATTCGACACGAGGCGGGAGGGCGCGGCTGATTTGACGATCGGCGTGATGATGAGACACCGCCGGGCTGCAGGCTGAGATGCAGTGCAGGTGCCTCGACACGCAGCAGAAGTAGCACAAGCTACAACGGGTTTTAAGACCAAAATGCAGAACCATCGGGCTAATCGCCTGGTATATGGCCGTGGAATGAAGACCTTGCGAGGCTCTGCACGAGCACAAATGCCCTCCCCCTTTCTTCGGGCAACACGCGAGTTAGCTCCCTCTCTGTCGCCGCACGGGGCACCCGTCCAGTCTCCTTTTCGCCGCCCGGTTACATTTCCTACGTCCGGGAACCGGGTATTTTTGTAAACCCTCCTTTGTGGCCCCGGGCGGGAGGGGAACGTCGGGTAGCCGGGTCTTCTCGCCACCACCCCCCCGTCCACACCTTCACCGCCGACTTACCTTGCGGGTGTAGCCGTCGAAGAGCGGCGAGGTGGCGAAGTTGCGGATGAGGCAGAACCGGTTGATGGCGCGGTTCTCGTCGATGGGAACGGTGTTGACGTACGTGATCATCTGGATGCCTGGGGGGTGGAGAGAAAGCCCGTAGGCCCGGCGGGTTACAATAAAAGAACCGGTAACGCGACGGGGGGGGGGCCAGGGGAGCGATTTGGGGCGGTGTAGGGGAGGGGGCAGCGCAGGTGAGGTGTTGAGACGACGCGACCTGCCCTTCCGCATGTTTAGCAACTGCGCTAGACACGTCCTGGTGCGTGCTGCTTGCGCAAACGAGGGCAACCGCTTCCCTGACTTCCGTAAAATGGACATCCACTCGTGCAGCCACGCTCCTCCCTGCCGATCCACAGGTTTCCTCTCATAACTCCCTTCCCCGCCTCATGCCCCCCCCGCTCTGCCTTTCATTTCTTATTTGTGGTATGGCCCCGTCTTCTCGGCCCCGCCGCCCCGCGCTCACCCCCGCCCAGGGTGATCTTGACGTAGCTGGTGGAGGGCAGCAGCGCCCGCGCTACCACTGGCACCTTGGGCACCTTGCTGAAGTTCCAGAGGGGGTTGACTGGCTTGTTGTGGATGCTGGCGGGGGGGGAAAAGAGGTGCGAAATTCGCAGGAAGGGGAGAGGCGTCCGTTGTGATAGGTGGCGCGGGCGAAGAGGCGAAAACTAGCTGCCACTGTCGTACATTTACCCTCGCTACCAGGCCCTCGCCGGCATGGGTAATAACGGATATGAACGATAATATTACACAGCGGCGGGAGGCACTGCCACCGTTTCCCCAGACGATACGCATTCTGCTAAATCGTACCCGACGGCCAACCGTGTGCCTCGCCCCACCACCACACCTGAAGTTGACGTCGACGGACCACGTGTCCCGGGTAACGGTCATGTCGTTAATTACCGGGTTATCCTGCGCACCCGGGGGAGGGGGAGGAAAGGGGTGTCGGGGGCGAGAGTCGAGGGGCGCACCGTCAACACCGGCAGACGCGCAACATGCGTCTCAAATGCGGGACGCACCGATCACCCGCTCGCCGTATTCTTGTCACCCGATTCCTCCTCTTTCGCCCCCCCCCTTCAGCAACACTTGCCAACACCAGCACCAGCACCACCACACCACCACTTCTGTCGACCCACCGTAACAGTTACTACCACCACTTCCGCTGCGCCCCGCCTCGGTTCCCACCTGGTTGCCGAAGGAGCCGTTGTGCAGGTAGTGGATGTGCGCCATGTCCATGGCGTTCTCGAACACCGACCAGTGGGGGCAGTCGAACTCCATCTCGCCTGTCGGGTCAATAGGGGGCGGAGGGCGGTGCAACCCTTTTATCATCCCGCCTGCTGGCAGCTGCCATTACCCTCCAACGCAATGTCGTTGGCGACAGCCGTCAGCAGCCATTGGATCGTATGACATGTGGAGCTTCAATTTTAGTAAGCAACCGTCAGCAGCCGTCAGCAGCCGTCAGCAGTCGTCGGCAGCCGTCAGCAGCTTCCTCCTCACCGTGCCTCCACCGGATTCCTCCCTCTCAACCCTCTCACCGTACACCGCGCGCCAGTTGGGGTCCTCCAGCTCCGGAACCAGCGGCAGCGGAGGCCGCTCGTCGGCGGGCAGGCCCTTGGCGCCGAAGAACAACCACACGAAGCCGCCTGGTGGGGCCACACCCAGGAAGGCACCCCCGGGGAACATACCAGGTTTACTATCCACGTAACGATAATACTGTGCAAGCCAAGGGATATCCTTGACAACCGCCAACGAGCGCCCCACATTCGCAACCGAATAACCCTATTTTCCCTCCCTATCTGGCTGCTCTCATTGCTCCGCAACCGACCATCCCCTTCCCGCTCCCTCACCTCCGCTCTTCCCCCCCTACGCCTGCCGCCGCCTCCCCCCCTCACCTCGCTCCTCCACGGGGTACGAGTCCACCAGCGGGCGGCGCGGGAAGGAGACCTCGGGACTCTGGCTGGGCACCTCCTCCAGGGACCCTGTAATTAAGGTGCATTAGGCGAGGGTGTTGGGAAGAGTGTAAGAACGAAGCTAGCGAGGAGGCCCTAACCGGCAAGATTGCGGGTGATCCCTTCCCCGCCCCCAAGACTAAAAGATGGACGACACGGGGAGCGGGCAGGTGGACGCAGGTGTGGGTACTGCGACCTGGCGGTGCAAGAGAGCGACCTTGCGGGGGAGGGTTCGGGAGCTGCTGTGCTGCCTCCACAAGGACTGAGTGCGGGTTACCGCAGTGCACGCAGCCCCTGCGGTGGGGCATGTGGTTGTGCTGGAATTAGGGTGGCTGATGGAGCCGCGATGTCTGGCGTGTAGGCCGCAGTGCCGATGCGTCCGGGCAAGTGAGTTGGCCTCCTGGAGCCGGGACTCGTCACGAACATGGATTTGGGGCTAGCATGGCCCGCGTCATGTCTAGATCCCCAGTGTCCGGGCTTGAACCCCTGGCCCTCGCCCGTCGGACGCGGCCCCTTGCAACGATAAATCCTGCACAGAGATTACCCCCTCTGTGGTTGAAGTCGCGCGACTGACGTGACTGACTGACCGGCACTGCTCATACCCGTGTTACATACCACCCACCCTTTCTTTTCTGTAATTATCCCCCGAGTACCACCCACCTTCGCCGTTGAAGGCCCAGCCGTGGTAGGGGCACACCACGCAGCTCTTGCCGTTCTTGGTCTTGGTCCAACCGCCGCTGAGTGGGGCGCCGCGGTGGGGGCACACGTTGTCAAGACACTGGACCTGGAGGGGAGGAGGGGGAGAGAGAGGGCTTCACTCGGTCCCTGATTCGCTTGATTGTCCAGTGGTAACTTGGCGTCTGCCCTTTCATCCAACACCAACGAACACACCATACCAAACGGCCCCGCGCCCAGCCGCTCCATTCGCCCCATGCCACCGCTCCCTCCTGCCGCCTTACCCCGGCCTTAACCTCGTCCCATCCCGGAGGGTCCCCTACGATGTCCGCTACCATCAACAACACGTTTCTACAGTGACCCGTGGACCGGGTCGCTAGCACCGGGAGTCCACCACCCCCCCTCGTGCCCTGCACGGATCCTCCCCCACCTTGACGCCCACATCTACGTGTCCGAAGGCAATGCGCCAGCTATTATAACCATGTCGTACCAGCTATTATACCCATGGGTACAACCAGGTCGTTATTCCATCCCCCACCTTCCCGTCCCCCCCCATGCCCGCCGCGCGCTCCTCTCCCCACGCACCTTGCCGTCCTCCCCCCGCCAGATGGTGACGGTGCGAGACAGGATGTCCACCTTGATGGGCTTCTCGGTCACCTTCTCGGAGATGGCTGCGGGGGCAGGGGCGGTGGCGGGGGGGGTGGCGGGGTTGCGTGGGGAAGGGGGGTGCGGCGAGGGTGGTGGTGGCGGTGGTGGTGAGGGGACATTCGGCAGCTGCTATCGAGGGCAGCAATGGTGGTGATGCTCGTCATGCCCATCGCGAGACTTCCACGTATATGCAATCCAGGAGGACAGTAGTCCGGCCTGCAGCATCAAGGCGTCGTCATCGCACCATTTTGTTTTAAAAGCCGTACTGCACACGATTCCGTTTTCAAGGCCAGCTGCAGTCACATGGCTCCGTTCTCAACACCAGCTGCAGTCGAGGTGCCACTCTGGCGGCGAAGGCTCCTCGCGGACACCTGGCCCACCTGCTGCGCCGCCCAGATGACCTACCTGCGGCGTACCAGAAGTTCTGCAAGTAGGCGCGACGGTCGGCAAGCTCCTTCTCGCGCTTGGCGGACTGTGCGTGTATCGCACCGGGGCGGGGTCCAGGGGCCGGGAGAGGGGGGAGGGGGGTAAACAGCCCTGAGAGGACACCAGTTAAGAGGTAACCTCGTCGCGGCGGTGGTGGCGGCCGGTACCGGGGGTTCAGCGGGTGTAGGGCTGAGTCAGCGCCAAGCAAGATCTCGATTACGTCTACATCACGAAGTGCTTCTGGTGCTCCGACGCCGACCCCCTCCTGCACCCCATGCCGTGAAAAAGAGTCTTCCAGCCCTCCTGCCCTCCTCCTGCCCTCCTCCCACCCCCCTGCTGTTTCCTCTCCGCCCCTCAAAACACGCCGCAACGACCACTCGCATGCACCATACCGACGACGCACCTCGGCCCATGCCCAGCCCATGTCACTGCACCCTAGCCCATGTCACTGCTCGTCCCATCCGCCACCAACCAACCACCCTCCGTTGCTCTCTTACCATGTACGTCTGATCGCGCGTACGATCTTTCTCTCAACACGTTCGAAACTCCTCCCCTTCGTTCGCCCCATTCGTTCGTCCGCATACCTCCTCATCTCTCCTACCTCCTACCGCACACCCCGCCGTGCACACATCTCTCCCCACCTTGCTCAGCAGATCCTTCTTAGCTCCGCCCAGCAGCGGGCTGCCGGGGTCCAGCTGGCCTGGCCGCAGCCCCGCAGCTCGACGCATGGAGGCGTTCACGGACGAGCTGCTGGTGTCCTTGGGCTGCAACATTAGGGGCGGGGGAGGGCGAGGTGGGTTTGAAAGGGGTGTTGGTGGGTTTGAAAGGGATGTCGGTGGGTTTCAAAGGGATGTTGGTGGGTTTCAAAGGGGTGTTGGCGGGTTTGAAAGGGGTGTTGGCGGGTTCAAAAAGGGTCTTGATGGGTGTGAAAGGGTTGTTGGTGGGTGTGAAAAGGGTCTTGGTGGGCTCAAAAACGCTGTCGGTTGTTTTATTCATAAGGGATTCTTCAAGGGCTTGTTCACCTGGGTTGGGCTGCCGCAGAGGAAGCGATGCGAGGGTGTAGGCGCGGGAGAGGCCGACCTTGGTAGACAGCCCTAACCCCAACCATCCCAGCATTAACCGATACTGCCAAGCAATGCTGCGCGGCAAATTATTAATACTCCGTGCGGATCATTCATACCCCGTACTTTTCAAGACCCCGCCCTTTCACAACTTCTCAAACCCCCCCGCCTCCCCCGACATCCAAACACACCTTCTCGGCTGGGCGCTGGGCAGTCTTAGACGAGTTGGTCGCCTCGGGCTGCTCCGACGCCGCCTCGGACTGGGGTTCGTCCGGCTTGGGGCGCGGCCGCTCGAGGACAGCAGTGCCGCCGGAGGCGGAAGGGCGGGGACCGGGCAGCATCGGAGCGCCGCCGTCGCCGCGGAAGGCCAGCGGGGCGGCGGCTTGGTGGGCGGCCTGGTAGGAGGGAGGAGCGAGGGGCGGGGGGAGTGAGTGCTTATAGGTGGTGGGGGGGGTAGCGCGCACCGTGCCGCGCTGCTAGAGGCCATCTAGGACAGGGCCCTCAACCGATTGGGCGGCGGCTGTACTGAATAGCGGCAGCAGTGATAGTAACGCTTGATAGTAAACGGTGTATCTCCTGCTGCCGCCGAGTGGTTCGTGTTCGGGTGTTAAGGTGTTCGGCGCGCAGCGTCCCTCAACCCCCAACTTCCGACCCCTCACCCTCCAGCCCCTACCCACCTGCGGCATCCGTCCGTTGAGGAGCGCCAGCAGAGTCCGCTTCACGGTGGACAGCTTGAGCGGCATCAGGCGCTTGGGCAGCGTGGGGGTGGAGCGGATGACGCGGAACTGCGGGAACCCCGCAGAGCGGTATTTTTATTTTATTTTTTTGGGGGGGGGAGGTCGGACCTCCTGCTTTGGCTTTACGGCTGCACAAGCGACTTCCGAGTCGTTGAAAAGAGGTGGATACGTTCGCATTCTACGTTCGCATTCTCGGTCATGGAGATCAAATGGCCCCGGGCTGCGTTCCCTAGGTGCCCCCGTCGCCTCTGCTGCATGGCAGGGGACATCCCACCTTCCTTCCCGCGACACCCCCCACGGCCTGAAGAACCGCTCACCGCCTGCTTGTCATCTGGGTACTCGCGAAGGATGGACAAGATGGCTCCAGCCTCGATGATGTAGAAGATAAGCCAGAAGGAGCTGGAAGCGTCGGGTCCAACAGGACGGCAGGGAATACGGAGCGGCCACGTCACTCGGTTTGGCAGCAGGGAACACAATACGGACATCGGCCACGTCATTAGTTTTGGCAACATCAATTGGACGCAGACACAACATCACAATTTGATTTAAGTTTAGAAATAAAAGACGCGTATGACAGCTGAGCAGGGGGCACGCAGTCGCGCATGCTGGTCATCTTACATGGCAACTGCGTGGTCCCAGACAAAGAGCGGTGCCAATTGCTCATAAAGCTGGGCGACGCTTGGCAGGTGTGAGCCGCCATCCGTGGCGATGTTGGTCACCTAGGCGGAAATAAGGGTTGTTTCGGCGCCAAGTGTTGTAAATCCCGAGGAGCAGACAGCAAAGGCACGCGCGCGCTGTAATGCGCACCTTGACAGCAACGTGAGCCATCTCGCATAGTACGCCTGCACCGATGCCCAGAACTAGGCCGCGAAGAAGAGGCTCGAAGAAAGGGCTAAACTCGGAGGACGGCTCGGAAGGCGGACCAGAGGGAGAATCAGGCTCAGCCTGCACACGACAAATGTTATCAAATTGATAGGGCACTTAAGGCGGTTGCGCTGATCGGTTGCGTACTCGAAAAAAACCTATCGTCAGAACGGCATACCAGAAAACTCATAACGCGCGACATAATTACCTTTCGGTCATCCTTTTGGGCACGAGTACAGAACTCCGGTCGCAACTGGGAAGGCGGGAGGCCGAGAAGGCCGCCAGCGCGACGGGGGTGCAGCGAGCGGTGCGCAGCAGCGCGCGGTAGAGCGACCGCCGGCGTCGGCAAACGGCCGCTGGTGCTGGCCAAGGGCACCTGAAGAGGACGCACCATGACAGTGGCCGACATATTGGGGAGTTCACAAGGCTAGCGGTGGTCACGAAGGGTCGGCGGTCACGAGCGCGCTGGTTCTGAAGCTGTGTCTTCTCCTTGCTTTTCCTGTTTCAATTAGGCTTCAAGTCGCTGCAAAAGGTATAATCTTGGGATTGTCGTTTGGATGCAAATGCAGGCTGCTGTCCCTGCGAAGCCGTTTAATGCTGCCGCGCGGTTTTTCCGTCGTACAGAATGGCGCAAGGGTGACACGCTCCCAAACAGCATCCCTGATTCAACCTTGAGGACCCATGCATGGATGTAAACTTTCATTGTTGTTGTGGTTTGCTACAATGAAGGCAAGTGGTCGCGATGCGAGTCGCTCTCGCAACTGTTTTTGCGTGGGTGGGGTTTGTGGTTTCCAACGCGACATGCGTCATAGACGTCCATCGTCGGACCGGCATTACCGTCATCTATGTATAGAACGGCGTCAAGAACGCGATCGGGTTGTTGCTCACCATGCCCGGCTTCAGGACCGTGTGACCGGCTGCATAGCTTTACCCTCCAGCCCTTACAGGATTTGAGCACAGAGGCACGTGCCAGACCCCCAAAGGCAAACCTTCCAGATAACAATACCGCGCAAAACGCCATGGTTGCTTATGAATACCCCACCAGGCATAGAACGATACTACGCAGCCAACCCTCGTCCGCTGCGGCGGCGCTCCTTATACGTGCGAGCCCAATGCGCCGCCGCACGCGCGTCACGACCTGTCCTATGGCTAACCCTGGCCTAGGATCTGCTCAGTTGGATGCGGCGACGTTCGTTGACCCTTGAATCCGCGTTTTCCCGCGTGCAAAACTGCAGACGGTGTTCGTGCGCCCAAACGCAACTGTGCGGATGCGACTTGCAGTGGCTTGTGTGAGCCATCCTAGGCTCCTAGCTTGTTGAGGCTCGCCAGCTTCGCCCGGCACAAGTTTAGGACACCGACAGGCGGCGGGGGAAGGAGCTGCGCGCTTTGTGTGCGTGCGCTTGCTTGCTGGCGTTGTGCCTTTGCCATGCCCCACAGCAGGCTTCGGCCGTCACTGACACGAGGTGTAACACTCTTCGCGCCAGGGATGCGGCTTCGCTCTGCAATTGCAGCCACTACGCAGCAGCAGCAACCAAGCGACGGCACGGTGCTAATCGGCGGAGTGCGAAGGCTTCCGCATTGCGCAAAGTGCCGCAAGGCGCGCGCTGCGGCGCCCAGGAGCGACCCAGATGCCCTGACCCAGATGGTCTGCGTGAGAAATCCGGCAGCAGTTGAAAAGGTCATTAGCGCCCGCAGGCATGGTGAACTTATTTACTTATTTGCTGCAGGCAAAGATCACAAGCGCTGTGAACTTATTTACTGTCGTCATACTGGTCTGCATCGCCCTGCATCGCTAACACTCGTTACGTTGGTCTCCACACCCATACAATGTAGAGCGCCTGGCATTGAACGAGACCCGGAAAATCTAATGTTGGTGCCAGCGTGTAACTAGCGCTGGAGCCAGAATAACGGTAACTCGTGGAGTTGACACACCCTAGAAGGTGGAGTGGGAGTGTGGAACTAGTGCAAGGGGGGGCCCGCCCGAAGAGCCCCCTCGAGGCCGGACCTGACCACCAGCGCCACACGCGTGCGCTGACTGCATCGAGCGCGGCACTCACGTGAGGGTGCCGTACATAGTATGCGTTTGCCCGACCAGCTCCACGTGTCTGCGCTAACTGTATGGTATATGGCGCTCGTTGCCCGTGCAAGGGTATCGTACATGGTATGCGTTCGACTCGACATCTGTTGGGCGTCCTGTGATCCTCTCGGCCTGCTGGACATCCTTACACGTGCAGTGGGCAAGACGGGGGGCAGGTGCCGCACCTCACCACCACGACATGCCCGCATCGGTGCCAGGGCGGGGCCGCAACGCCGCCACACACCGCGACCGTTACAACAGTTACAGCGGCGGCGTTGCAGCCAGCCGCCCACACAGCGCCATATCACGGGCGACCCACCACAAGTCCACAACCGCCCATCCTGTCCGGGCAGCGAGCTGGCGTTCACTGCCAGCCAGTCAGCTATCACGCGCGCAGTGCCACCGAGACATGGCACGACGACATGGCACCCCAGTTCCGACAAGGCCGGCGGCCAGGCACCGGCATCTTATAGACACATGATACATCACGGCGCGCATCAGGTGTGAGGCCACTGCCCCCCTCTACCCGTCTGTCGCCGGCAAACAGAACGCCTGCGGCACTGCAGCTGCCACGCCCCTGAACCGTAGCGCCCGCGGGTGTCCCTCGTCCTCTCATCGGCCCGGGAAAACCTTGCCCCAGGGCCGGGCCCCAACTCCCCGGGCCAGATCCCCGTGGTACCGCGCGATGACCTGCCAGCCAGGGTTGGGGCTGGGCGGCGGACGGGATGGCGAGAAAACCCGGTTACACGACATCGGAGAGCCGGGGGAAGGGACGGGGAAAGACGCCACCGTGACCCCTACCCACATCACAGTGCCCGCGACCTCAGACGCAACCCCGGGGTGACAACCCAAGCACATGGCCCATTCCGACCTCCTGGGCTCCAAACTGCCAGGTCACGCACGCATGACGCGACCAGGATGTGGGTGGAGGCGGGGTGTGGCCGGGCGGCGCAGTGCAGGGGGTCCAAGGCAGCGGTCCTGATGGCGTACTACCGAAACGGCGGGGACGAGTCACAGTCGGCCGGCCGGGGTGCACTCGTGCCCAGACGGACCCATGCGCCCAGTCCCAGCTCCAGTCTGGCTCAGGCGGGGTTAGGCTGCTGGAGGCGCTGCAGGGTAAGGCTGCTGCGGTGGTGGTGGTGGCCAGGGCGGGGAGGCCGCGGGCCGGCGGGGGCTGGAAGATGCGGAGGAAAGAGACACGCGCGCGCGGGGGAATAGCATCATCCGTGTTCGGAGGTGCAGGCTGTGCCAAGCGCGCCTACAGCCTGGAAGAGCTCACTGCCGGGGTCGGTGCCGATGGCTGGATGCTCAGCGGCACCCGCCATCCAAGCACCTCGGCGATGGTCGGCAGGTGGGTGCCGTGCGGCTTTGGGAGGCAGCCACCCCGGATTGCTGCTGTGGGACCGCTGCGGGCGCCGTCATGCCAACGCTGCGAGACGGCGCAAGGCGGCAGAGGCGCAGCCGCGACGGCTGCTGAATATCGGTGGCCGCTCCGCGGGGGGAGGGCGGGTATCCGGTTGGGGCGTTGTGGGTCAGCCGAATGATGTCATCATCCGCTGTGGAAGTGAAACGCCGTTTCAGCTCAGTATGGCCGCGGGAAGAAGCCCTGAGAGGTCGGGAGGGCAAGAGGAATGGGGCAGGGTGAGATGCAGGCAGGCAGGCGGGCAGGCTAGTGGAGGAGCTGCCCCCGCCTTTATTGTCCCGGCAGTCGAGCGTACGCATGGTCGCACGATTCGATTCCCACCGCTTGGTCGTAGCAACCCCCCCCCCGCCTTTAGGCTACTCAACCCAGGTTTCCCGTATGCACACTTGACCGCGTGTCCGATAACTATTCACCTGCTAGCTTCTGTCCTTCGTTTCCTACGTCGTGTAACCGTTCTCGCCCCCCCCCCCTTCCCACGGACGTAGCGGTTCAGGGTTCAGGCGACGCCTGCAACCTACCAGGGCCGCCTTCCGTCTCGCCCCCACGACCCAGAGCCCAACCCCACCCCCTTGCCCCACGCCCCACACACCTGCCCCGCCATGGCTGCGAACAACCCCGGGTCGAAGTGACCCATGGGACCGCCCTGGCCCATGGGCGGCGGACCGCCGCCCGGTCCGCCCTGTCCTTGCCCCGGCATGATGCCCGGCATCACCGGCGCGATCAGCCCCGCCATGGGCGGCAGCGACCCGGGGTTGGGCGCCGTCAGCGGCGGCATGCCCGCTGCCGCCTGCTCGCGTCCCATCATCATCATGCCGCCGCCGTCCATATCATCGCCACCGCCACCGCCGCCGCCACCTCGGTCACCGCGCCAGCCGCCGCGGCCGCGGCCGCCGCGATCACGTCCGCCGCCGCCGCCTCGGGGCCCGTCCATCCCATGGCGCCCTGGCGCACATGCAAAACAAAACAGGTTGCTGCTGGGTTGGGCTGGGACTTTACTTCCCGGTTGTCCTGTTGTGCCGGACAATACAAGCAGAACAAATGCGTGCGCAGCGTTGCAGCAGGCTTGAGGGCCAAGGGCCAAAGCCACCGAGGCGCTCTCGATACCGCGTCCACAACTGCACCCATCTCAACTCCTCCCTCACCTCCCACCGCATTGGGTCCCCCTGCTCGCCACCCTCAACCCCGCCAGTACCGCTGTACCCAACGACCTGCGACGTCACCAACGCAGCAGTCTGCCAGCAATGCGTCCACATTACGTGTCCACTGCTGCCCAGTCCCACCCTCTATGTTGCGGCCCTTCGTGACGACCCACCTCGTTGCGGCGGTGCGTCCCCATCGTAGCGGCCCCCGCCGCCGCCACCACCGGGAGGCCCACCCATGGGCGGCTGAGGGCCGCCACCACCTCCACCACCAGCCCCCGGGGGTGGCGGCAGCGCCAGAGGCCGATCCCGGTCACCCATACGGCGGTCGCCGCCGCGGTCGCGCTCACGCTCGCGCTCGCGGCCCGCAAATGGCCTGTAGGGCAGATGAGGCAGGTGAGGCAGGTGCGGCAGATGAGGCAGGTGAGGCAGGTCGCAGGCGGCCATCATGGGGGTTTGTGAGGGTCATCGGGGGGATGGTGTCAAACCGGTCATCGGGGGGGGGGGTACGGTAGCTGCAGAGGAATTGGTGCTGTTACGAAAATGAGCAGCTTGCGGCAGTGCCAGTCCGCCGGCTGCCCGCCGCGCTTGCGCCCGCAGCCCTCACCTGGGTCGCTTGACGGGGCGCTCGTCTTCCCGCGCCACACCCGGGTTGACCTGCCGGCGCCAGCAACACCAGGGCCAGCAGGAAGCGCGCGGGGGGCAAGTCAGTGCGGTAGGGGTTGCGTCATAGACGAGGTTCCACCGTGATGGCACCGTCCACAAAGCTCACCCCACGCAACACAACACGCCAACCCAGCTTTCCCGACCAAGATAAACAAATCCGATCCACGTTGGCAGCTTACGAGGGGAGCCCATGACATGGCAGCTTACGAGGGGAGCCCATGACATGGCAGCTTACGAGGGGAGCCCATGACATGGCAGCTTACGAGGGGAGCCCATGACATGGCAGCTTACGAGGGGAGCCCATGACATGGCAGCTTATGAGGGGAGCCCATGACATGGCAGCTTACGAGGGGAGCCCATGACATGGCAGCTTACGAGGGGAGCCCATGACATGGCAGCTTACGAGGGGAGCCCATGACATGGCAGCTTACGAGGGGAGCCCATGACATGGCAGCTTACGAGGGGAGCCCATGACATGGCAGCTTATGAGGGGAGCCCATGACATGGCAGCTTACGAGGGGAGCCCATGACATGGCAGCTTACGAGGGGAGCCCATGACATGGCAGCTTACGAGGGGAGCCCATGACATGGCAGCTTACGAGGGGAGCCCATGACATGGCAGCTTACGAGGGGAGCCCATGACATGGCAGCTTATGAGGGGAGCCCATGACATGGCAGCTTATGAGGGGAGCCCATGCGGTCATGGAACAACAACGGTTCTCTGTCCGTCCTGCCGCGCAATGCCGCCGAACTGTGCCCCCCAGCCACAATCAGCGCCCTGGCAGCCGGTCCTCTTGGTCGTCGCAAGCATGGCGGTGGGCGCCTCGCCTCACAACACAGCACCCCAACACGCCGCCTCACAACACAGCACCACAACACGCCGCCTCACAACACAGCACCACAACACGTCGCCTCACAACACAGCACCACAACACGTCGCCCCGCAACACAGCACCCCATTGTCCTCTAGGCGGTGGTCATGCAACGACCGGCCCACACGCGATGTAGCAGCCTTGACGCCACCGCCCAGCCCGGGCTCAACGGCCACAAACCGACCTGGTTAACCACCACGTTGATATTGCGGTGCTCACGCGGCTTGCAGGCCTCCACCTCCTCCGGGCCCGGAGGCGGGCCTGCGGCCATGGGCGCGTGCAGGGCATTGGTGTTAGTGTTGCACATCGGTGCATGGGGTCGCTAGCTGGTCGGCCTCCAGCAAACCAATGCAACAAGGAACAGCTTTCCTCGGCTGCCCGCCCGCTTTAAGTCCTCCGCCTACCCTCACTCCTTTCTTCGCCTCTTCAACCAAGTTCTCATCTCCAAACGTGCGTACCAAACGGTTTCTAACCGGCTTCCTAGTCCACGGGCTTTCCCAACAAACCCTCACTCCCACCCACCTGGATTCTTGATGTGCTTATAGCGGCATGCAGGTCCATAGATGCAAAACCCTAGCTTGTACATGTTGCACTCCTTAACCTCGTCCATGGAGTGCTTGTATGGGCAGTCCTGGCATGGCAGGTACGGGTAGCGTAAAGGCAGGCAGAGCGAGGACCGTTCAAGTGCGGTTGGGAGTGAGGTCAGGTGGGGGCGGAGGGCTCAGAGCTGGCGGGCAGCCGAGAAAAGCTGTTCCGTGTGGTCGCGGGTGCGGGGGCCTACACCGGTGTTTGGCACCACCACACTGTGACGAGTAGGTGAAGCGGCGAGGGTAAAAAAGGTGCCAGGTGCCGAGCTGAGCTGTCGTGCAGAACAGCCGTGGCGGGGGAACCCCTCAAAGTTGACTAGGCGTCCTGGCTACGGCGCCGCGCTCTCACGTCCTCGCTTATCCGCCCAACGTGCACCGGACGATGCACAAAGCGAATACACGCAAAACAACACATTGAGTAGGAGAAGCTGGCGATCTCCGTTTCAGGACTGGCTGCCGTTGACACCCATCCCGCTTGCACGTGCCGCTTCACGTAGATGTTACTCCCGCCCATCTACTCCTCTTGCCCGTCGAATCATCCTCCCATCTTTGGCGTTGGCTGCCCACCTTTCGCAAGTACGACAAGCAAGCCCAGGTGATGAGACGCAGCCGGCCCCGACTACCGAAGCAGGCTGCTAGACGCAGCCATCAGGGAGACGACGTACCCCGCCAAGGTTGAAGGAAAGGTTCTTAACTACTTCACTGCCGCATCCCAGCCCAAATACCTGGTCGCCACCCCCCATACCTGGTCATGGCACTCGCCATGTTTGAGCATGTTGCGGCATACGGGCATGCGGTCCGACACGAACTGGTGCAAGAAGCCGCAGGCATCGCCTTTCATGCACAGTCCGCGGAGCCAATACGTGCATACTGTCTGTTGAGGGATGAGCAGGGGCGCGAGAGCTGTAAGGAGAAATCCAGAGGGTTACGACAGTGGAATATGAGGTGGGTTGGCACGCAGGCAGGAGCAGCAGCGGGTTTGGCGGAAGCGTAAGCAGCGCCGCAAGACGGCCGCCCGTAAGACGCCAAGACATGCTCACCTTGCGGAAATTCTTCCGGTAGTTAGCAGGTTGCTGTCCGATAGCCTCCGCGGGGAGGTCTGGCGGCTCGATCTATTACATACGTTGGGAACTCGTGTCAGTTATTTGCAGTGCTAAAGCTGTTATGCACACTTATTGATGCCTACGCATATGCGGTGTGCGGATTCAGGCAAGTGAGGGACCAGATACCGACCAGACCGATGCACACAAACCCGTCACTTCCTGAAATCACGCGATTCAAAAGTTATCAACCTTACTTGCTGCTGGGATTGCGTTAAGAGGTGTGATGACTCGATCTCCGCCTCGAAGTCAAAGCTTAAGTTGTCAGCCATCCTGTTTGAAGACCGCCACCGAGGGCAGCACAAGACAGCTTGGAGCTAGAAACGGTTTATTTACTTTGGTCCGTTACAATTTAGAGCTACGTTGCGAAAACTGGTTGGAGGTTGAAGTATGCCAAGACTGTACTCTTATGCATGAAACAACTCCTCCTTAAGCCTATTTACATATTGATCGGATAGTATTGGCCACTATCTGTGTTGTGGGACGATGGATACAAAGAGCAACAATCACGTAAGAGCTACCGCCACCATCATGGACACCTCGAACGCGTGCCATGTGACCTGCTCTATTGGCTCTATTAATGGGCTCTGCACTATGCATGCTCTTGTAGCACGAATGTCGCGATTTGTGCACGCCGCCACGCGCGGCCCCGCACGGTCCCATAGCGTCCCGCGGGTCGTCTTACGTACAACGGATGTAAAAATTGAAGAACTCCGTCCCGTGACGGGACCGGTTAGAAATGATGCGGGTCTCAGCATACGGCGTATACTTACGTTAATATGCCATCCACAAAGGTGTATAGTTGCATGCTTTGCTTTGCTGCTACCTAAACGAATGGCGTCGAAACAGCACCAGCAGGCGGCGCCACATGAACGGCACCGCCTCGGGTCTGGAGCCCACTGTAAGGAATGCTACTACCTCGTGAGAGCCCTCCCTCCTCATACCGCTGTGTTGCAAAACTGCTGGACGCGAGGACGAGGCTACGTGCAATTTTGCGCACAGTGTCGGACGCCCTTGATGCGGCAATGATCGTAGCGCCCTAACCGCACTCCTGTCGCTGGACCTTGCCACGCACATAAGGGCTTCGGGCCATTCTGGTGTAGGTTTTCCACAGGAGTAAGATATCAACTACTCAGTCATGAGATGACACGAAGGTTGCTGCCACTAGGTGCAAATCGTGATAACAGGGTGAGACCGCAAACTGCGCACAGCTGAAGGCTTACACGGGAAAGGGCGTAACCAGGTTATTAGTATGCGAGAGGAAATAATCCCGGGCCCTCCGCGGATGCGCCGGAACGGCAGAGCACCAAAGCACACCCAGTTTCAGGTGCGACGCCTTTTTAACAGTACGATCAAAAAAGGGCATGCACACACCATCGCGATGCAGCAAGCAATTCAACACCGCACCCTTTCCGGAACCAACTCCGAGCGTGAAAGCCACAAATGCGTGCGCTTCAACAGCTGCCGGCAAAATGCGCGACTTGTTCTTGAAGTGGGTCAAGGATCCAAGAGAACACTACCCGCGTCGCTACTGCGGTACAGTTGAAATAATCACGCCAGCCTGAACCCACCCACCCATGCCCTCCGCGCATAATTTTTATATTCTGCGTGTCATAGGCAGCCTCGCGAGCACCCAAACGTGGCGTGTCAACGGGTGATATTTTTTATGTTAGTTCCTGCGGCGAGCAGCTATAGCACCCTCCCTTCCCGCGCCCTAGGCCTCTCGGGTGGTGTGAGCCCCCGAGTATAGTCGCCGAAAAGCTCTCGGACAGTCCGTCCACATCGACACCGGCAATTCACCGGCGTCATCAACGCGTGTCCATGGCCCTCAAATCCCGCCGGTCGCGCGTAATTGAACGCAGTAAGGGATCACGTCATGCGCGTCATGTCATGTACGACGCAGCGGGGTTGCGCGCTCGTACGCCGCGACCGCGAGGCCCCCACAGCTGTGGGTGCAAAACACACTGCCACGCCGTGCCGCGCCGCGCTGCACCGCACGGCATCGCACCGCGAGCGGTGGAGGAGCTATGGTCGCACAGCGGCCCGCAGGTGGTGGCAGCAGCAGCAGCGCCAACGGCCCGCGGCGTGCGGTGCGGGGGCCGCTAAGCAACGCCCCCGGCAGACGGGCGCTCACGGCCGCGCTCCTTCGCCGCCACGCGGTCACGTACACGCGCTGCACGTGCCGCCGCCTCCCGCAAGCAGAGGCAACCCCACACAGCTCGTATGCATCGCAACATATCGAGCTTCGCCCGCCCTAAATACCGTCGCCCGAGCACCCCGAGTCGTACGTGTGCCGAAAATCAGATCTTCATGCGCCCGCCGCCCTCCCTCGAGTCGCACGCCGCAAGGCGGGCGGGGAGTAGGGGCGCAGAAGCGCGGAACCACACCGCGCGCAGCCGCCGGGCCGGCCGGCGCGCGCCGGCACGAGCTAGTGCGACCGGTCCAGGGAGGGGGCCGGTCGGTCTGCCGTCGGGGAAGCGCCAGCCGCTGGTCGCAACGGCCGCCGGAGAGGGTCAGGGAAGGACGGCGACACGGTACTTGCGACGCGTCCGCGGGCCGCAACGGCGACCGGGCAAACCAAACCAACCAACCAACCAACTGGGTTCAGGTTCACACGCACGCCGAGGCACAATCAAGACACACACACACATTTCAATGCCCCTCGACGCAAGTGCATGCGCGCCCGTGTGGCCACGAGGCAGGCAGGCACGCCGCCCAAATCACGAGAAAAACCCTAGAACCCCCGAACCCAACGTTGTTTTCCTCGTTTGATGTCGTACATGTCGTCGTCCAGGAGTTGCCGACGCACCGCCCTCGACGCGCGTGATGCACCCACCGCGCCCGGTCAAGGCTGTCGTCGTCAGTGTTGAGTGCGGTCAGCGGTCACGCCTGCTGGCCGCTGTTGTACAGTGCTGCCGCCTCCGTCGCCGCCAGGGCTGCTACCCGGTGCCGGCCGCCGCCGCCGCCGCCGGCTGCTACCCGGTGCTGGCCGCCGCCGCCGCCGGCTGCTGCTTGCCCGGCAGCGTCACGTCCAACCCGAGGTCTTTGAGGTGGTCGTACTCGGCGCGAGTGACCTTGACGCCGCCCGCCAACACGATCTTGCTTGGCCTGCGGACCCGGGGGGAGGGGGGTAAAAGAACCGGTAACGCGACTAAGGAAATGTGGTTGGTGCTGGGGGGGCGCGAGCGAGAGAGGCCGGCGGTGCTCAGCCTGACTGCGCTTCTCCCATGCGCGAACAACACGGCACGCGAAGCAGCTACCGTAACCAAGCAAGAATACGAGCGCATGATCGCTGCGCTGCGAGTGCGCAGGTGTGTGTGTGTGGGGATAATGCGCGTCACTCTAGCCTGCGTGCCGCTGGTCACATACACACCCACACACGTGCGAGAGCGGGCGCAAGCGGTTGGAGGGCGTTTTTATGGGCGGCGCCCTCCCCGCGCAAAGCAGCGTGTACCGCATGACAGGACAGGGCAGGGCTTCGCGCTTCGGGCTTCGCGCTTCGGGCTTCGCGCTTCGGGCTTCGCGCTTCGGGCTTCGCGCTTCGGGCTTCGCGCTTCGGGCTTCGCGCTTCAGTGCACAATGCGACGCGCTGTGTTCTGCGCTGCGGTGCGCCACGGCGCCGCGCACTCCTCACCACTTGGGCAGCTCCGAGCCGGTGGGCTTGCTCTCCATGCAGAGCGGGTCGGGGCAGAAGATCCAGGTCTTGGGCTGGGGGGTGGCGCCCTCGGGCGGGAAGATGCTGTGGCTGATGACCGCCGCCAGCGCTCCGGGCTGCAGCGTCTCCTCGCACTTGAACACCTCCGTCGGGCCTGCGGGGCGGGGGGGACGGGCGTGGGGGTGGCGGCGGCGTGGGGGTTGGTGGCATGAGAGGAAAACCCGTGGGTCGACACTTCGTAGGAAAACCGGTAGGGCTGCTGGTGGTGGGGGGTGGGGTAGCATAAAGACGCGGTTACATGACATGGGCGGGCGGGTGCAAGGACGAGCGGCGGAACGCGGCCTGAGGCGAGGGAGCAGGCGGCGGGTGCCAGCACGAGTGCGAGCTATGTTCCTAAGCGCCGGGCACTCGGCAGCGAAGACAGCAGGCGCCCCCGGGTAGAGCGCGGCAGCAGGAAGTCGCTACACAGGGCGACAGTGGCGCAGGGTCTAAATACGCATTGGGTTTCGCATACCCCGCTCTCCGGCACTATGGCTGCTTCCCGCCGCCCTGCACACACGGTGACGTGCACTGTGCCCCGCCGCCAGGCCGAATCCACCCGGCCACCCGTGAGGATGGGGAATACAGTACGACACATCCTGTGCCCTGCCGTACCGTCGTTCGTCTCCTGGGCCACCGTGCCTTCCGAGGCGCAGCAGCGCATGTCCTTTTTGAGCCGCACCATGCGCCACTCGCCGAAGGGCAGCCCGCTGCCGCTACCGGCGCTGGCCGCCGCCGGCGCGGATCCGTTGACGGATCCGGATCCGGATTCGCGCGCCGCCCGCGGAGCGGCCTCCGGCTGGCATTCCGACTTGGCGTCCGCTGCGGTCGCCACGGCCGCTGGCGCGGCAGCGGCTGCAGCAGCGGCAGCGGCAGGAGCAGTGGCAGCTTGAGCAGGTGCAGGAGAAGGCGCAGATGGGGGTTTGGCTGGAGCAGCGGGTGCAGCCGCAGAGGCCGGCACGGCTGTCTTTGCAGTCGCCGGCGCCGCAGGAGTCGCTGGCGCCGGCTTCGCCGCCGCCGCCGCTGGCGCGGCCTTTGCTGCCGCCGCGGCTGGCGCCGGCTTCGCCACCGGCTTCGCCGCTGTCGTCGCGCCGTTTGCTGCGGCTGGGCCGGCGGGCTTGGCACCTGCCGCAGCCGCCGCGGGGCTCGCCTTCGGGATGGCGGGTGCCGGGCTGCTCCCAGCCGCCGGCTTGGCGGCGGACCCGGCGGCCTTCACGTTGCTACCCGCGCTGGCCGGCGTCGATACCGCCGGCGGCTTGGGGGCCGACGGCGGCGTGCTGACGGTGACGCCGGCCTGGCGGGCCGACACGCTCCGAGCGACAGGCGGGGTCGTCCTCGCCGCTCCCGGCACAGCCGGTGAGGGCGGCTTGGCATGCAGGCCCGGGCTGGGCTTGCCGGTTGTTGCGGTTGTTGCGGCGGTTGCGGCGGTTGCGGTTGTTGCGGCGGGGGTGGTTACGGCGCCGGTGGACGTGGTGGTTACGGCGCCGGAGGTCGGGGTGGCGGTGACGGGGCCGCCCTCCTCGCTGGAGCGCCGGTGTGCGCTGGTGGAGCGTGTGGGCAACATGAAGTGCGGAAGGCCGCTGGCGGAGGCGGTCGTCGTCGCCGCCGGCGGCGGCGTCCGTTGCTGCGGCGTCGTCGTCGCCGTCGCCGTCGCCGCCGCCTTGTCGGACGATGCGGCCCCCGCCGGGGTCGAGGTCGTGCTGGCGGCCGCCGCCGGCTTGGCGCCCGCTGAGAGGTGCTTTGCGGCCACCGCCAGCTTGGCGGCGGTTGCGAGCTTGGCCGCAGCTGAGCCCGTGGTGGGAGTGGCACCAGCCGACTTGGCCGCCGCAGTCGTCCCGGCCGCCGCCGTCCGTGGCTGCGCCGCCGCCGGGGTCGCCGTCGTCGTCGTCGGAGTCGCCTTACCGGCGCCCTTGGGGGCTGTGCTCGTGGCACTGGCAGCAGTAGTACCTGCGGCGGCGGCGGCGGCGGTGGTGGCGGCGGCCTGTACCACCGGCGTGGTGGGGGTGGCCGCCCCCGTCACCTTGGCTGGGCCCCCTGACGGCGCAATCACAGCCCGCGCGTCTGACGTCAGCGCCGCCGCCGCCGCCGCCACGTGCTGCGCGCCCTGCTCGCCAGCCGGCCCAGCGGCCGTCGTCGTCGTACCAGCCGTCGACGCGGCGGCGGCCGCCGCCGCCGCGGCGGCCGCCTCCGCCAGCGTGGTCATGGCGACGGAGCTCTCGGCGGAGCCGGGCTGCGGGTTGGCTGTGCTGCCGCCAGCCGGCCCGTCGTACACGCCTGCGCTCCAGAGAGGTCAGGGCAGGTTGGCTCGGGCATACACGTAGTCAAAGAGGCCGGCCATGGGCGTGGCGGCTGGGTGCGCAATACCCGCTTGCCAGCCCCCCCTCCGGTACCAGCGCATGCAACCGGAACTCCGCGGGGCAAGGGCCACGGGCGGGAAGAGGAAGGAAGGAAGGACTGCTGCCCAGCGGTCCGCCAGTCGCGCAGCCCCCAGGGCCGGCTTCACATGGCGGACTCAGGCTCCCAAGGCAAGGGCTCGCAAACACACACCCTCTACCTGCCCCCTGTGTCTTTCGCATGCCCGCGACCTCCACCGCCCCCCCGCCGCCCCCCCGCCGCCCCCCCGCCGCCCCCCCCCGCGACGAACGCTGCCCCGCATCCCCCGTGGCCCCCCCGCCGCCCCGCATCCGCCCCCCCCGCCTCACCCGTCCACTGGATTGGGTCCTTCCGTGTGGGGGTCCTATCAGCTCCCGCTTCCTCATCAGCGTCGCCGGTGGGTCCCCACCGCCAAGCCTCGCCCGTGTCGTCAAAGGCGTCTTCTCCCTCGCCTGCCGCCGTATCCTCCCCGTTCTCCCGCTCACCCGCGGCCGCAGCGGACCGCGCGGCCGACGGCTTCCCGCCTGCTACGGCGGCCACCGCTGCTTCCTTGTCGGAGTCGCTGTCGAAGTCGGACCCCACGCCGGGCTCCTTGCCGCTCCCCCCCTCCGGCTGCTGCTGCTGCTGCTCCGGTCGCAGCACAAGCGGCGGTCCCGCGGGCTGCGGCTGCTGGGAGCGCGTGCGGACGTTCTGTGCGACAGAGCGGCGCCGCGGGAGGGGTGAAGAGGGGAGCAACCGCATCAGCAACCGCAACAGCAACAGCAACCGCAACAGCAACCGCAACAGCGCAGGAACACCGCTCACGCTGGTGTGTGCGCAACGGTGTGGTGGTGCAGCCCGGCGGTGTGGTGGTGCGATTCGGCGGTGCGGCCACGTTGCCCCCATTGCCGAGTGCCAAGGCCGCGCCGCCCGCTGCAAACCGCCCCACGCCCCCTCACCACCTCCTCCTTACCTGCGCCTGCAGGCGCAGCTGGAGGGTACATAGCCCCACCTTCCCCACCTTACCTGCAACCTCCCCCACCCCACCTTTCCTGCAACCTCCACCACCCCACCTTCCCCACCCGGCGTCATCGCACCCTCCGCTGCGGTCTCAGCCCGCGCGCTCTGCGCCCTCATCTCCACCCGCCCCCTCAGCTCTGCCACCACCCGCACCGAAACCCCTCACCGGTCCCTCCCCCACCCTTCCTCACCGTTCCCTCCCCCACCCTCCCTCACCAATCCCTCCTCCACCCCCTTCACCGTTCCCTCCTCCACCCCCCTCACCGGTCCCTCCCCCACCCTCCCTCACCGGTCCCTCCCCCACCCCCCTCACCTCCGGCGAGCTCTCCTCGTCATCCACCTGGTCCCCGTCGCGCCACATGGGGTTCTCGTAGCCCGAGGACCGGGGCCCCGGCGGCCCCCCCGCCGGCCCCCCCGCCGGCGGCACCTCGTGGGGGCTGGAGGCGTTGGGGGCCGCGGACCCCGAGCCGCTGACCGCGGGGTGGCGGCTGGTGGCTCCCGGGACCGGGTGGCCGCCAGCGGCCGCAATGGCCTGAGGCTTCCAACAGAGGGGGTTGGGGGGTGGTTGGGTTGGGTTGGGTTGGGTTGGGTTGGGTGGGGCGGGGCGACATGGCACGACACGCAGGTTAGGTCGGTTCGGCCAGGTTGGGTCGGCACGTGACGGTGCGTTTGGTGGTGGTGTTGGTGCTCATGGTGTTGGTGCTCTTGGTAAGGCGTTGGTGGTGATGTGGTTTCGGTCGTCGTGGTGGCGGTGCGGGTGTTGGGATCTGTGCGTGTGGTGCTGCCGAGGCGGGTATCGCGCACAAGCCATGACAGGCGCGGAGCGCTCGTGCACAGCTCCCGAGAGCGGAGTACCGTAAATGGTGGACGCACGTGTGTGTGTGGTATGTGATGGGGGGGGCCAGCCAGACGATGTAGGACGAGGAAAGGCCCCGGGACCTGGCGCGTAACACCCCCTGTGAAGCTCTCCAATCGCCAATACACCAGAGTCGCCCCTGGCGCGCAGCTCCCCAGGCCCCACACCCGCGCGAGGTGTGCTCCAGTCGTCGGTTCGATCCCTTCCCCTCTCGCCCGTGACGGTAACCACCAAGACACAAGCCTGCCCCCTGCCCCGCCCCACTGGCACGCACCTGCTCGTACTGCCGGTCCGCCACCTCGTCCTCCTCGCTGCTGCCGCCGCCGTACCGCTCGTACTCGCCAGGGAGGGACAGGTCGGAGCAGTCGGACAGTCCGCTGCCCTGCCGGGCCTGTTGGTTTCGGAGCGAGACAGCGCGGGCGTGGGATGATGCGCGGCGGAGGGAAGGTGGGCGTCACGACAGCGTTTGTGTGAGATTCGGGAGGTTCCGCAGCGGCCCCTGCCCCCCGCCCCAACCACCCGCCCGCCCCCCCCCCGCCGCCGCCGCCGCTCGGTCCAGTGGCCAGGTAACGGCTCGGAAGGCACAGAGGCATTTGGATCGTGCGCTATGGGTGCAGGTGGTGGAGGGGATGGGGAGACGGCCCGCGTCACGCGGTGCCCCGGTCAGCCAGCTGTACGACAGCAGACTATGAAACCGCCCCACACCGCGCCCCACACCGCCACCCCGGGGTTCCCTCTCTGCCCCCTCCCCCCCACCACCCCAGTCCCCAGGAAACAATACACAGCTTCCAGCGCCCTCCAGGCCTCCCCTCGCTGCATCCCCAAACACCGCCATGAGGAGTGTATGACGTTCGGGCACGTGACGACAGATGTACGACATTCGGGCATGTGACGGCAGACCCGCGCCAGGGGGAGCTTGGGGGCCACAGGGCTGTGGGTTGGGAGGTGGTGGGAGGAGAGTGGGCCCCGCCTGGCGGCGGCATCCGCCTGCGCACCAACCAGCCACCCCGACCAGGCGTCCCTGACCCAACCACTGACAGGACCCGTGCCTTCTGGCCCTGCTGCACCGAGGCCGAGGCCTGGAAGCGCGAAGATCGTGGCATCACGTAATCAACCCCCAAGCGCACACGTGCCGCGGTCCCCCTCGCCCTCGTGTGTGCACGGACTTCCCCCCTAAAACCCTTAAACCCGTACCCCCCCTCGCCCCCCCGTCACCCACCAGCCGGCGGGCGGTGTGCCCCAGCGGCGACGGCCGAGCCGACGCATGCGATCCCGACGGGGTCTTCCGGGAGGACGACGGCTGAGACCGCGGTTGCGGCGGCGGCGGCGGCGAGGCGGCAGCCTCCGGGCCCTCAGGCATCGGACTCACCGCCACGGCCGCTGTGCTGGCGGCTGCGTTGGCCGTCGGGCGCCCTGCGGGGGCGGCGGTGACAGCCGCGGCGGCCGCGGCGGCGGGGCCTGCGGCAGTGGGGCCTGCGGCTGCGGCGGCCGCCGCCGCTGAGCTGGCGGGAACGGCGTCATCGTCGCCGGCTGGCTGGCTCTTGCCGTCCGGCACCGCGCCCTTGCCCGCCTCCCGGTCCACCTCCGGGGCCACGGAGGTCTGCCAGGGCGGCGCGTCCGCCTCATCCGAGTCCGAGCTGCTGGGAGACGGACACCCGCTGCTGCTGCCGCCGCCGTCGTCCCCCGCCGGCGCCGCACCCCTGTCAACGGCCTTCTCCACCTCCCCCCCGCCGCCGCCCTCCGCCTCCCGCCCAGCGGCCGACTCCCCCGCCTCCTGCACGACCTCCCACTGCTCTCGCTGCTGCTTCGGATCGGTCCCGTCTCCACCCGCTTGGGAGCCGCTAGCAGCCCGCTCCGGGTTCTGCGCCCGCTGCAGCTGCTTGTCGCCCTCCTCCCCAGCCGCGCCGGCCTCCCCAGCCAGCGACTCCGGGTCTGGACCAGCGACCCCCTCCTCGAAGGGTCCGGGCTGCTGCTGGGAGTAGATCAGCGCCTGTACGGCGAGGGAAGGGCACGACGGAGGGGGGTTCCGAACGGTGCGGCGAGAGCGGGAGGCGAGCCGGAGCACCCCGCGTGCTGCGGGTACAGCACCTCACGCTACTTCACCTCACCTCGCCGCCTACCTAGCTCCTGCCCCGGCACGAGGACCAGGTCGGGAGCCGGACGTCAAACAGCCCGGCAGCGAACCCGGCCCTCATCCTGCTTGCCCTCCCCTGCCGCTTGTCCAGCGTCTTTCTTCGCCTCCTTCGCGGCCCTCCACCGGCCCCACGCGGGCCTACCACCGCCTTCCCCTCCATCCCCCACCCAAGCCGGCAGGTCCCCCGCCTTCCCTGCTTCTTCCCCTGCCCCTGCCCCTTCCCCTGCTCCTTCCCCTGCCCCTGCTCCTTCCCCTGCTCCTTTCCCTGCTCCTTCCCCTGCTCCTTCCCCTGCGCCTTCCCCTGCTCCTCGGCCTCCCCCCCTTACCGTCGGTGACGACCCCGGCGGGCTCCCCGGCGGCCCCGCGCCCGCTGACCCCATGCCGCCCTCCCCGCCGGTGCCGCTGGTGGTGCTGAGCCCCTGCAAGGAGGTACGGCCCGGACCCAGGTTGGAGGGGCTGGGCTGGAAGCCGCCGCTGCGCCCGCGGCCGTACGCGCCTCCGCCAGCGGCGGCGGCGGCGCCGTTGACGGATCCCGGAGTGGCGGAGGCTGTGGGTATGGGGCTGAGCTCCTGTATGTCCTCCAGGTCAACCTACAGAGCGATGGTGCCGAAGGGGCAGGGACGGGGGGGTGCAAAAGACCCGGTTACGGGACGAGGGGGGTGAGGAGGCGGCGGGGGGGGGCGTGGATGCTGGCTGGCTGGCTTGGCAGGGGGCGTGTGGCTGGGTGGAGCGCCGGCGGTGCGGGTCATCACATCATCATCTGGCAGGTGTTGGATACCCCGGGTGCTGCGTTGCGGAGACCAGCCCCAAGCTAGGAGGGGGAAGCGCTCGGTTTTATCCGTACACGACGCTTCACTTAATCACGACTGCCGGTACAACCAAATCCCATTGGGCAGTCCCGAGAGGAAACAAATGCAAGGAGACGCGGAGCGGTCGGGCTTCCGAATACAGGAGTTAATCAGGTGGGTGGGGGGGGGCCGCGTCAGCCATCCTGGAACCCTTGGGAACGTGGCGCGGCGCAGCGCACGGCACGTTTGCTGCCCAGCGCCCGCGCCTGTAACAACGCCCCAACAGCCGTACGGAGTCGTGGATGGCGCCGCAGGTGCCGTACGACGGCGTGACGGCGGCGTGCCCCCGCCCCCTCCCCCCCCCACGGGTTTCCCTCGAATCCCCCCCCGACGCACCTCGATGTCCTCCACATCCGCCTCCTCCACCTGCTGCGGCTGCTGCTGGGCGGGGGTGATGGCCCAATTGTCCGCCTGCGGGCGGTGGGGACCCGGCAGGCAGGGTGGCGCCCGGCAGGCAGGCAGGGAGGCCGACGAGAGCTGAGCGACCGAATCGGCAACACCCGAGCCACCGCGTACCAATAGCCTGAGCTTGGCCCTTCGCTGTCCGTCCCAACACCGCACGCCATTGCGGCGAACCCCCAAAGACATGCATCAACCTCCCCAGGAATGTAACAACCCCGGGCTGCTGTGTTGCGAGGCCGCGTCCCGACACCGCTCCGGAGGCCCCTCTCTGAATCCGCTTAAGGCAGCACCCTCCCTCGCTCCCAGGAGTCGCCTCCAGGCGGCCGTCCAGCGCGGAACGCCGCGGTCGACGCAATTCCACACTAACTGGGCTGCTAGCTCCGCCGGATTAGTTTCGAGGGGCCATGCCGGTGGAAGACATTGGTCGCCACACACCTTCGGTGCGGCGGGCGGGCTGTCAGGTGAGCCCGGAATCACAATGGTGGGCTTCTTCCGCGACATGCTCCGAGCCATGCTGCCCCCGGCAGCCGCGCCGTCAGTGCCTGCGCCGTATATCCCTGCGCCGGCAGCTGCTTCGCGCGCTGAAGGTTGCTGCTCGATGCCTGGAGCTCCGCTGCGTCCGGCAGACGGTGCGGTCTGCAGGCCATTGGCCGCCGCTGCATTGGCCGTCGATTGCGCTTCCCTGCCGCTGGCTGCGGTCGGCAGCTGCTGTCCGTTTGCACCACGTGCCGAAGTGCTCCCTGCTCGTTGGGAATTGTTGCCTGGGGCGGGAGGGGACACCGCGAAGCAGGAGGTGGGAAGGCAGCGCGACTTCAGTACAGCGATTCAAGGTATGCGAACGCGACTCGTCAACACTGCACAGTTTCGCACGTAATCACATCAGAAAGCAAACCCTTTTCCGCATGCTCGTCAGAGGCAAACAGCTGCAGCCAAACCCAACTGGCGCGAACCTTACCAGTTCGTGGCTTCGGCACTGCCGGGTCAAGGGGTGCGGAAAGGTCGTCTAAGTCCTCCTTTCCACCAAAGCACAAGCAGCCCATCCTGCAGGTTCCGACAGAGCGTGTGAAGGCGTGGGTCGAACCTTTTTCACATTATCCCCAAAAACTGACGCTAACGCAAGGCGGGTATAAGACCCTGCAAACCTACGGAAATAAAAAATCATTTGTCCAGCAAGCAACCCTTGTGACACCCAAGCCCGTGACACCCAAGTCTTCGCCTTCGCTAGGCTTCGCAAGAAATCCATGGTTCCTGGATGCACATTTTCCCTCATCCCCAGGCCCCTAAGGCATACCTTTTAGAGAAGCCAGTCCCTCAAGGTAGCCAGCAGGACGCAAAAGAGTGGTGCGGAGACGCAGTCCTACCCACCCGCCACTGGTCCACCAGCCTATTTCTCCGCACGAAGCTTTGAGTCCGCAAGCTCTTGTAGCCAGGTATTCTGGAACAATTGGAGGAAATTCACTTCCTGTACCTGTCCCAGTCAACTTACGTAGATTATACGCCTGCCATTGTAATACCCCCATATGTTATCGGGGTTATGTATGGTTGCAAGGGAAGTTGGCGTCCAAGCCAATTTTCATGAGTTTCCGTACAAGGCCGTTGTCGTGCATGTGAGGCAACCCTGCGCATTATAGTGGTTCGGGTCATTTGTCACCCTAACATAGGCCAAATAAATGAGGACTCCAGCTCTTCTCATTTTGGGTCTTCTCTGCGCAAGCGCAACACGTACAGCTATCGCTGGCGCCGGGACCGTTAGCGCTGTCTCATACACCAGCATCACCAGTAGCGCAGACGCAAGCCCAAAGGTCCGCACGGACCCAGCTACTATTGAGCTTCAAGAACATGCAGGGGCAACGGCGACAACGGCTGCAGCGGCGGCGGCAGCAGCGGCGGCAGCAGCAGCAACACAACCTTCGGCAGAGCTAGACCTCGTGCGATGGCTCGTAGGGCTCGGTTCGCAGGTACAGCTGCGTTGCGATCAAAACTAAAAGTCGGGAACGGGGCGCTAGTCGAGGGAATGCCATTAGGGTTTTGGTCTGCTTAGTAGCTCCGGGTGGGTTTCCGTCCACATGCCAGCTCCGCCGTCACTGTCGTACCGTCAGCCGGACGTCCGATGGATTAAAATACATCGCTGTGTACGCTTGGCGCCGCCGACGCACAGCGCACAGGCGAGCGAAAGCGGTAGTGCAACACACCTGCTGGTTTCGATGCACTGCTGCCTGGTTGTATAGGTGTTGCGATGATATGCGTGCTCAGCTTGTTCCATGACATTTCGTTGGCGCCTTGCTGAGAGCTGACGCCCTATGGAGGCCAGCAAGGGTTTAAGGTTTAGTGTTTATAAAGGTTTCGAAGGCTAAAACTGCTGCGACACTGTCCAAAGACGCAGCCGCATCACGGCTCTTGTCGTAAGCGGCGAACCTCGCAACCGGTCCCGGCCCCAGTCGCTGTCATTGCCTGACCCCACATCACCCCGTCACTCCACCCCCCAGGAGCCACGCACACATCCACCGGTAACATCTGACAGCTATTGCAAAGCCGGTTGCTAAACTTTTCCAGACGCTTCGAGCTCCTCCGATGCCTTTGGACCCCCCTGCTATCCTATCTATCCGTGTGCCTATCCGTGTGCCTATCCACGTGCCTATCCGTGCCAACCTCCTCTGCTCCGCTGTTCCACCGCACCCCTCGTGCCCGCAGCGCTGCCGCCCCTACTGCTCCCTCCAGCAACTACCCCAACCCACCTCAACCCAGTTCTCCAGCATGCATCTCAAAACTTCTGTTCAAAAAACCCGTTCTGTTTTAAACGGGTTTTTTTCGGACATCCACGGGTTTCCCTCGAACCCCCCCCTGCACCCCTACACATCGATCGGTCTTGGTCCACGAGGCCTCTTCTCCGCCCCCGCACCCTCCCAATTCGTGCACCAATCACTTCCTAGACGATTCCATTTCTAACGTGCCGACACAAGGGTTTTCCTCCCGTGCCCGCCCCATACGTGTATGCGGCCTGGCGGCTGCAGGTCCGAGTGGAGGTGCGGCGCAGCCAGTCCGGGGTGCGCGGACTGTACGTCGCGGCTCCGGCGGCAGCGGGCGAGGTGCTGGTCCGGGTGCCGCTGTCGGCCGCGATCTCCCTAGGCACCGCGGAGGAGACCGCGCCGGTGGGCTGGGCCCCCCCCCGGGGGGGATGCGGGGGTCGTCCGGGTAGGGAGCTAGAGAGTCCTGGAAGGTGGGGGCCCCGAAGAGGTAGGGACGGACTGGGCAGGGCAGGGCAGGGCCCCCCGGGGCGCCGCGAGCACACAGCCGCCCTGTCCTACTGCCCGCCCAGTCCACTTGGCGCCATTCCAACAGCCGTGTTTCCTCGCTACGTGCCCCATCCACGAGCGTCAGCGTCCCTGCTGTCGTGACCGCTGCGCGACCCTGCTGTCGTGACCGCTGCGCGACCCTGCTGCGCGACCCTGGCCGCCCCCGGTCCCCCCAGGAGCTGGCCGTGCAGCTGCTGCGAGAGAGGTACCGCACCCGCCCCCGGTTTAGGCCGTACTTTGACATCCTGCCGCCGCCACCGCCGCCAGCAGCAGCAGCAGCAGCAGCAGCAGCAGCAGCAGCAGCAGCAGCAGCAGCAGCAGCGGAGGCGGAGGCGGCTGAGGCACTCGGGGGCCTGAGCAGGAACGCCGCCGCAGGCGCGTCGGATGCTACCACCGTCAACGACGCGGCCCCGGCCTCGGCCGTGCCAGCTCCACACCTTCCCTGGCAGCCCTCCTGCGTCGAGGAGCTCCCCGAGGAGGCGGTAGCAGCGCTGGCGGGCGAGGACCTGGTGCGCCAGCGCATGGGGACTGGGCACGGTGGGCGCTTTGCGACGAGGGCGGGGGGCTCTGGAGGTGCTGCTGTGCCCTGCGGTGTGCGCCTCGCATGGGTGTATGTGAGGTGGGAAGCAGGGAAATAACTTCTATCCCTTCACGTTCTAGGAGAACAAGAGAGGCCAGAAACTTGTGGGTCCTGTGTGTAGAGATGCATATTCCCCATTACGAGGTGTGCATCTTAAGAGAGCGAAGCAAACCTCCTGGTGATTTGTCCTTGGCTTTCTGGGCCGCAACCCCGTCGCCGCACGCAGCGACAGCTTGCCGCCGGCAAGCGGGCCTGGATGCGCCGGGTGTGGTCTGGAGCCGCACCCTCGGTGCGGATGCCCCTGGCTCGCGCAGTGCCGCGGCGCAGTATCAGCCTGGCCGAGTTCGCGTGGGCTACGTGCATGGTGAGGCGGTGGACGCCGGGACGTAGTGGGAAGGCTGGTGAAGCACTGAGGTTGCGGCTGGGAGAAAACACATGGTGGATTGGTGGGAAAGCTGTGGAGTGGCGGTTGAGAGAGAAACCGTGGTGGGTGGGAAACCCGTGCGTGGGGTGCAGCAGGAGTGGGTATGGGGGCGCGAGCGGCGTCGAGCTGCTGCCCTTGGGGAGCGGTCAATTTTGATATGGCGTGGTTTCGGAGGGCGTGGAGTTGTGGTTTTGGCGGTATGGGTCATGGGTACCGCTGCGTCTGTGGCGGCCAGCTGGGGCTTATGATGCCAGTGTTGCGGTGCACCGCGCTCGTTCCTACTGTGCCCATCAAGGGCGATCAGGTGCGGGGGTGCTGCGGCTCAATTGCAGGTTGCAGGAGGGCGCGCTCAGCCAACACACCAAACACGACTCGCCGACTGCACGTTACCATCGCAACGGGGGGGCCACAGCCGACCACTGGCGCTCGGCACATGACGATGCAGCGACGCCCGCCTCTTTGCGTCATTCACCACCTCCATCAGCCAACTCACGCCGCCGCACCAGACACTCCTCGCGCCCAGCGGTCGCGCGTCAGTCCCCCCTCCTGGGCAGGCCGGCCCGTCCCAGACCGCCGCCCCCGGTCCTTCCCGCCCCGACCTGCCTTGCCCCTCCGGCCTGGCCCTGCACCCCCCGCAAATCCCTCAGAACCTCCAAACGCTGGTCCATGTACCGTATGTTAGTGCGTACTGCTTCCCTCATCCACCAACTGGAGCGGGTTCTTGGCCGTTATCAGCAGGTGCCGGAGGAAGCAACACCGGCCTGACCGCCCTTCCTTCCTTCACACGGGCTTTCCTAAAGCGTCCCTCCTCACCTGCCGCTGCCCCCGGCCGCTGCCGCCCGGGCACCTCATGCCCAGGTGACCAGCCGCTCCATATCCGGTCCCTCTGGCATCATGCTGCTCATACCGCTGATTGACCTGGCCAACCACTGCACAGGTGCCGCAGATTGGATCGGGTTGGATCGGGCTGGGTGCCTGGGGCTGGGTCGGGCTGGATTTGGATTGGCGAACGCGGGGCAGGTTGATGCGCACACAAAGGCGGGTGTGGGAGGGATCACAGCCGGCGCAGATGAGGTAGCAGAAAGTGGGCAAGTAGGGGCCAGCCAGCGCCACAGTGCCTCGCGAAATTGCTTGGAAAACTGAAGAGCACCCTCCGCCTCGACCGTTTCAGTGGGCGTAGGGGCGACCTAGCGCCCCACGTTTCTTTCATGCGTGGGATGAGTGACTCACCTGCTGCCAGGTGCTGAATGGCAAGTCGCTCACGTCGGTTGCAACGTGCGCTGTTGGTCGCCGTCGTCCGCGCTCATGACGCCTGCATATTTTTTGCTTCTGCTGTGTGGCAGATGGACAGGCGACCCAGAGCCCCCCTCCGTGGCTCGCGCTCCCGCAAACACGCCGCAGCCGCGCCATTCCCCATGCCGTACAGAAACACGGACACCACCCCGACACAGACCAAACCCACGCCGCCGCAGGCGACAGCGGTGCCGCCGGGCATACACCCAGCGAGCTGCGGTTCAGGGTGCTGTCACCTCGGGAGGAGGTTGGCGCCGCTGGAGGCGCCGGCAGCTCGGGTGTGGTTCTGGAGCTCGTAGCGGGGCGGGAGCTATCGGCAGGAGACGAGGTGGGGGGGGGCGGGGGGAGGAGGCAGGCCGCCGTACGTGGCTGCGGCGGTGGCAGTGGCGTTGAGCGCTCGCTTGCTGCGGGTTGAAGCGACGGAGAATGGACTCCGTCGAGTTGCACCTGATAATATCGCGCAACGAAGTGCGGCACTTGGGCGCACGCACAGCAGCTGCCCTGCACGCGCTGCTCTACGCGTCCACAGGCTGTGTGCCCGGACCAGACCCCGGCGGCGTGCGAAGGCTCGAGGCGTCACACATGCGGCTGCTATGCTACCACATCCGCCCGCCGCACAAGAGAAACCGGCCCCGCGCCCGTCCGCCCTCCCGCCGTCAGGTCTGCATCAGCTACGGCGACCTGCGACCCGACGAGGCGCTCTTGTACTACGGATTTCTGCTACAGCCGCCACCGTCGCCGCTTCCGCCGTCCCAGGGGGGCCAGCAGCAGCAGCAGCAGCAGCAGCGGCAGGAAGTTGAAGAGGCGCAGCGGCAGCAGCAGCAGCAACAGGAGGAGGGTGAGGAGGCGCAGCGACCTTCAGACAGCAGGTTGGGTACCCTCGGCGGCGAGGTGGCTGTCGCATCTCCGGCGACGCGGGCGCGGCTGTTCGCGGCGGACGAGCGGGAGTACGACAGCGGCGCGAGGCCGGGCAAGATGTCGTACTCGCGGCTGGAGGCGGGGTCGGCGGCCCCTGGGGAGGTGAGGGCGGAGGTGGCGCGATTGGAGGCGCGGCTGCGGGCGGTGGCAGCGGACACGGAGATGGCGTCTGAGGGAGTGGCAACAGGTGAGGGAGCCGGGAAGACGCTGCTGTTGCTCGGGATGGTGGCGGTGACGAGGAGTAGGAAGGTTATGAAATTGAGCCAATTGGGCGATTCGCCCTCCATTAGTCATGGACGCGCAGTGCGTCGGCGGTGAATCGGGTGATGCTTGCTTAGGCAACAAACAGTGGGTGTGGAGCGGTTGGAGCGAGTAACCAGGAAGGGTTGCGCTGCCGATCCTTCCGTGACAACAGCTGTACCCACAGCCGTCGTTAAACACGTGGCGTGTGTACGGATTGCAGCTGACGGTTGCGGGGCTTCAGCGTCATGCCTGGGCAGGAGGGGGGGATTGAGCAGACGGGCCGGCAACCTGTAGCCGATCACGCAACTCAACTCCGTCGCTCCAACCCTATTGAGCGTTTTGTTTTTCCCACACGTGTACCGCCTCGCAGCTTGTCCAATGCGGCAGCACACGCAGCAATGCGAGGGCCCGGGAGACTTTGGCGCTGGGAGTGGCTTCGGAGGAAATGGTGCCGCTTCGCAGCGGCAGGGCAGCTGGCGGGTGGGCCACGAAGGGAGCCACCCGGATGCCGCTGTGTGCATGGTGTCCGCGTTAAATGACCTCCGTGTGACAGCTTTGCAGTCTGAGCTACTGCGATTGCATAGGATTGGGTAGGATGCGAACGCGGGCGGGACCCTGGCGGAAGCAGTGTGTGGGCCAGTACTAAAACCTGTATGTGGATCACAAATACTTGGAACGCGCTGAGTACCTGATGCCAGGGTTAGCAGAAGGCGATCCACGCACATGGTGGTTTTATCCATATTTACATCATACTCTTCTACTCAAGTATGTCCATGTCGACTTAGTTTACGCAAATCGCTGACGCGGCTGGACAACTTCCTTTGTACCTTTGTACAAGACAGCACATACGCGTGCAGTGCACTGCCAAAGTCGTATGGCACTTGTATCACAACGGCGTCTGTTGTTTAAACCCTGTGGAAAGCAGCGGTATCACGTTCGCAACTCGAGGCCTTACGCGCCACAGCTGCTGCGTAGGAGACGTTACTAGAGAAGTAGGAACTGCATCAGAAGACAACGTGCATGATGGAGTTAGGACCATCGGAACATCGGAAGGCGTACGTATCGGTGTACTCTTGGCACCACCCGCTTGGCACGCGTGGTTGCGGCCAGAGGTCGCAGCCAACCGCCGATCCGCTCGCCGCAAGCCAACGATCAAGGCTGGGTCAGACAGGTAGGCCCATACGTGCGCCCATTCATATCTGCAAGGTTTTGGGGTAGCCCGCCTGAGCAAAACACACAAAACTCGTCACACGATAAGGCACGATAAGGCAGGGGATTGATAACGCTGTCGATCGTAATGGGGAATAGGAACGCTGTCAATTGTTGTGGCCCTGGAGGTGAACACGTCAGCACACAGGAACCAATTCATCAGCCGACGCCTCCGGTGGTCTCCTGGCTGTTGGCGGTCGATCGAACAGCCCCAAACTTACGAATCATTGGGTAGTATTAGCTCTTACAGTGGGCTCCAGACCCTAAGCTAGAGCCACCGGGCACATCACCTGACAGTGAAAGAGACGCAGGAAGGAGGAAGATCGGGGTGATCACAGAACGCCCTCGGAGAATGGCGTGGGCAGGCAGCCGATAATTACGCTTGCGAGATGCGGTCCTTTAAGGTGAGGAGTCCCCAGTCGCTACGTGGCCGCCAAGGGTTGATGTGTTAATTATGGGGGCAGGGCGCAGTGGCGGCGGTGCCGGCGCTAGACTCCATCGCTATGCCGCCGCTGGCGCCATTGCCGCCGCTGCCGCAGCAGCAGCACCAGTCCTGTCAACACGTGCGCGTGTATCCGAACCGCCCCTCCCAGGACAGCACAGCCACCGCCCCGGCCACCGTCGTCGTACCGTGCAGCGGCACCGGAGCCGGAGCGGCAGCGCCAGCGGCCTCCACTGCTGATGCTGCGGGTACTGGTATCGGCGGTATCGCTGCTGCGGGTACTGGTATCGGCGGTATCGCTGCTGCGGGTACTGGTATCGGCGGTATCGCTGCTGCGGGTACTGGTATCGGCGGTATCGCTGCTGCGGGTACTGGTATCGGCGGTATCGCTGCTGCGGGTACTGGTATCGGCGGTATCGCTGCTGCGGGTACTGGTATCGGCGGTATCGCTGCTGCGGGTACTGGTATCGGCGGTATCGCTGCTGCGGGTACTGGTATCGGCGCTGTCGGCAAGAACACGGCGTCCTCCCAGTCGGCAGCGATTTCGGCGGGTGATTCGGAGAAGGGGGCGTTGGCTGTGGATCCCGTGCATGTGAGCGTGGATGGGATATCCGCTAGGGGTTGGGTGGGGTAGCGTTGGACGGCGTAATGTGCTGCGTATGGTTGCATAGGAGGATGGGGTGGGGTGCGGTGTGGGGGGGTCTTTTGATGATGTCAATCTGTGTCTCGAAATTCAAGGACGGGTTGTACGCAAGCCCCAGGTTAGTTTGACCCCTTACGGATATGGGCACGTGCACCCCTACGCACCCTGCAGGACCCTGCTCGGGCTTGCCGTTACATTGGCAAGGCATTGGACACCTCCAATGAACTCCAACACAACAGGCGACGGTGGTTGACAAGCATCAGGATACCCACAAGGTAAGGCGTCAATCCGTGCATTGCGGTGTGTTTATGGCGTTATGGACCGGTAGCTGACGCAGGAACACGTCCTCACACACCTCTGCTTGATATGGGTCTGCCCATCTGCCCACCTACGCCCGCCACTGCAAATGCCAAGGCCTGCCATTGCTTGAACCGTCCCACGGACTGACTGCACCTCCTCAGCTGCACCTATGTATGTTCTTACCATTACATGGGGCCGATTCTCCCCTTGCTAGTACAGGGGTGAACATGAAACCCGGCAAAAAACACTGTATGTTGTGTATCGCAAAGCGATTCATGGATACGCGGTTGATACAGCGGGATCAAGGCCCAAGATGTAGGGGCTGCCGGCACTTGTGCGACCCGCAGCAAAGATTGTGAGGGAGGGGGGCACTGGGATTGGACGCACTGGGATTGAAGGTACCGACCATTACAGAAGGAGTGGGTGAAGGGTGCAAGAAGGTGGATCCCTGTGGGTGGCCAAGGCCTTATCCTCACCCTGGGATCCATCCAGACATGAGCCCCTCAAAAACTAGTGCACGTGGCTTAAGAGGTAGGGAAGGAAAGGAGGGGATGGAGGGAAGTGAGGAATGAGCAGGGGGGGGAGGGAAGGGCGGGGAGGGAGGGAGGGGAGAGGGGGCCCGGGGCGGTGCTTACCTCCTCTTAGGAGGCATGAAGGGGGCAGATTTTGGCGGAGCTGGTAGAAATCGGAGTGCATATGGGCGAATTCGATGTAGTAGGGGGGGCGAATTCGATGTAGTAGTGCATATCTCAAAGGCACACCCGAAGGATGTATCAGCATCAGGGCGCGCCTTGAAGCAGCGGACGGGATGCTGGGAGCTCGGAAAGGATGCCCTCAGTAGCCAGGAGAGGTGGGGGCCTGTGAGTTGGCGCACCCACCCGAAGGATGTATCAGCATCTCAGCGCCATTTGGAGCAACCGCCATTCGGAACAGGCAGGTGGCAACTAGCCCGATTTTGGCACCCAGGCACCCAGCCCCGGGCACCCAGGCACCCAGGCCCCCCGCACCCCACACCCACAAGGCACCCTGGCAACCACCTCCCTCTTTGGGCGCTCAAGCACCAGCCCCCTGGTAGGTGGGAGGTCACAGTAGTTGGTGGATGGCGGTACCAATTTTGGCGCCCAAGTGCCCAAGCACCCAGCCCCCTGCACCCCGCCGGCGCGCGCCCTCTGCACCGATTCCGTTCCTTTCTGTTGCAACGCGGACGGCAGTTGGCGCCCGACCGCCCTGCAAGCATACCCCTGCAAGCATACCCCTGCAAGCATACGCGTGCAAGCATAACCCCTGCAAGCATATGCCTGCAAGCATACGCGTAGCATAACCCGTGCAAGCATAACCCCTGCAACCTTACCCCTATACACGCCGCCGCGTCGCCCAACCTCCGGGCGGCCGGGGGGAGGAGGTAAGCTCACTCGCGCAGCCCCCGCGCTGCTGGTAGGGTCATCCCCGCCCCCAAAAAGAGAGAGAGAGAGACCAAAAAGAGAGAGAGAGAGAGACCGCGTTACAGTGGCCGCACGACAGGCGGCACCCGCCCTGATCCCGGCGGGAAAGCACTGCGGAAGAGACACCAAAAAGAGAGAGTCCTAGAGACCAGCTCTTTTAACTTTTATTATATTCTGAAAGGCAAAGTTGTCATAACACAACAAGCCCGGTTAGCTCAGTCGGTAGAGCGCAAGGCTCTTAACCTTGTGGTCGTGGGTTCGAGCCCCACATTGGGCGTTTGCACTAGTGGTATAGTGGTAGCATAGGTCCTTGCCACATTGGTGATGCGGACCAGACCCGAGTTCGATTCTCGGCTAGTGCATGTCAGAATTGATCCTGTGGTCTAGGGGTTAGGACATCAGACTCTGAATCTGGTAACCTGAGTTCAAATCTCAGCAGGATCTCATTTTTATTGTGCTGCCGTTGACTGTTCCCAGTGGATCTCATATCCACCAGCACCACGTCTTCAGGCGTCTCTGGTCAGGGGTACAGTGGCTAGGAGGCTTTTCATAAGGCTGGATGGTGGCGACTGACCATATCCACCAGCACCACATCTTCAGGTGGCTCTGGTCAGGGGTGCAGTGGCTGGGAGGCTTTTCATAAGGCTGGATACATGGTTGCGGCTGACCATGGATGGGGTCGCCTTTCTTGTGGCGCTCGCGTATTCAGGGGGGGCGGGGAAGCGGCTGCTCCCTGTGGGTGTGGCATGCCATCTGGGGAGCGCCCAGGGGAGGTTTCCCCTCGCCTGCACCATTTTTGGTTCTGCCCAGTGGCCGGTGACGAACTAGAGCCCGGCTTGGTGAAGGGGTGACCCGGGCGCAGGCCTGGTTGGTACAGGCCCCCCCAGCCGTGCAGCCCCGTGTCTGGCATGTGGTGGTCCTGGCCGCCATAACTGCCATGGAAGTTGGGCGCCGGTTCATGGCTGTGGCCTTGAAGAGGGGGTAGGCTGGCGGCCCTCCTGTTGTCCGGGGGATTCATCCTAGAATCATGTCATCCGCATGAGATAGGAGTAATAACTGCCGGGTGGTGGAGTTTTGGGCCCTTCTTCCGGGGTTTACTGCATTGGAGCTTCCCCAGAAGGGTTGGGCCTCGGCACCCATTTTTGTGTGTAGTTTCCGGTCGCCTTCGTGAGGGGCCAGCTGATGTGTTTGTAGGATCGTGATCGGCCCCGGCAGCATGGAAGCAGGGTTTTTTCCCTTGCTTCTTGTTTGCGTGTCAATGGGTGGGCGTGCCCTGCTTGGGGCTCGTCGTTTCTGGAATACGAGGCGGGCCGTTATTCTGCATGTATCGTGGCGGCGTTCCACTACTTCGTCGGTTGACGGTCTGCTAGGTGGGTTGACGGTCGGTTCCCGATACCGGTAGGAGCCTACAGCGCAAACCACCACGACACCATGCAGCCAAAAGCCTAGAGGCAAAAGCAGCAACAGCCAGCACCCTAGGCGGATTTTGCCTTAATTACGGTGCGGTTGGTTAGAGCCATCGGGCGCATCGCCTGACACCGAAAGAGACGCAGGAAGAAGAACAAGCCAGAAGCCGCTGTGCCCGATGGTTCTGCCTTTTGGTCTGGAAACCACTGTAACATGTACTACTTACCAATACTCTGCTCTGGGGCCCACTCTAAATATTTATTACTATGAACTTCGAGCAACTAACCTTGGCGCGGCCCACAGGTCAATAAGCCATTCCTTGCGGAATTCATAATAAATGCTCATCAATGTTGTTACACGTCCGAATAATGCAGGTGGCATTCCCCCGTGCACCTTATCCTTCGGCTCCGACCGTGCACCAGCTACCAATGATGACAGCCGAATGGTATAACACACAGTATAAGACGTAAAGGGGTGGGACCCCTTCAGACCCCGATGTACGGGTCTCCGAGACCCCAGGGCTCCAAGAGGGTCTCAGCCCTGATACCGTCCTGAAATGTAGATTGCTCAGTTAAAGAAATTTATTTGTACCGATGTCTGAATATGCGTTGCACTCAAAATGGTGTGGTGTCCCGCGAAAAGGCAATGATTCCGCATGTTCCTCAATTTTCGTCGTAGGCTAAGGCTTGTGGGTTTGGGCCCGGGCCTATGTTCGCGGTGAGACGGTCGTTGTGGAGCTGTTCGCTTTGTCGCGACTCACAGTGTTGGTGTTTGGGCTACTCTATACGATAAAGAAGCGCCTCAGGTCCTTGTGACTATAACTTTATAAGGTTGCCGTTGAGGATGGGTCTCCAGGAACTACGCGTCTCATTTGCAGCATAATTAGTACTGGTAACCATTATCTTTTGATTGGAATAATTTCTGATCGTTAGGGTAGGAGTCTCGGACGGGGTCTCAAGGGGTCTCACCCTTAGGGTAAACAGCAGATACGAAGTTAGGTAACGAAGTTCGTTACGTGGTTCCAAGTTCGTTACGTGGTATCCATGCACTGCACCTGACAACGCACAGGTTTTTACCACCAACCGCCAAGCTGCGGAGTCGCGTCTTCGAAGCAGCACCGAAACCACTACTATTTGTGCCCATGCCGGACGGAACTAGGGCGCCACGGCCATTGCGCCGCACAGCAGTCTTTGGCTGTCGCGGACACCAGGTATAACACTACTTTCCCACACAACCTAAGTGAGGAGATCACACGGTTGTTTCACGCGGTTGCTCCCAGCGGTGTTCGCACACACTCGAAAGACACACAACACCACGAACCCCACAAAGCAGCCCGAAGCGCAGGCTGCGGCTAAAAAAAACCTCCCGTTGTTGATAACTGATGAGCAGGCAACGAGCCAGGCCCACCCGAGAGGAAAAAAGCCGCACATTGGACGCAGGCATTGGCAGGTGCCCCTCCGTGCTATGATGCTCCTGCCCCAACCCCTATAGGGTGAGGGCATTCCCATGCAACGCGTCCCAACCCCTACAGGGTGAGGGCGCCCCCATGCGACGTTCCGCCTATCTAAAACACGCCAGACCCCACCCGGTATCCCGCACCAGGCCAGCACCTCTTGCTACGAACCGCTCATCAGGATGCGCGTGGGGCGCGTAATGGTGAGCTCTGGTTGCAGGCCTAAGTACTACCGGAATGAACCTGCATGCATATGGCAACCACGGACAGGCGTCCAGGCTCAACAACGCAGGTTGCCAGGCACCGATTCACTGCAGGACACATGCGTTTCAAGATGCAGGACAGTGGCTTGGCGATGCCTAGCAGCACCCGTCTGTATTGTACATCCAGCTAATGAAACCGGAATCCCAAATGGTGCTAGGGCGTGACAACACCTCCTGCTAGAAAGTCTCCCACCGAAATCCCTTCCGACCTGTCTTGCAGCTCAAACACAGCCGAGCGTGGCACGTGGGATCCAGCTGCAAGTATATAATGCAGTGACCATCCTGGACATGGGTTGAAGCGCGAAGCAGCTCCGTCGCCACGGCGAGGCCTGCCTCGCTCCAGACCAAGCACCGGTGAAGTCCAGCTGTTCAGCAGCAGCAGCATCGTTGAAACGTCGATCGTTCGATGAGGTAGACGCGCCGCAGTTGCCCCAAGCACCGTAGTCGCCCACGTGCCCATGCGAGTGGTAGTTGCATGTACACCGCTGCTCCCGCCGCAAGCAACAAGATGTGGGTCGGGGTTGTCGGTTTGTTAAAACAAGTAAGTAGGAGGCAGCGGGAGCAAGGAGACAAGACGGCGTACAGGGCAACTAGTGACGCGCGCCCGCGGAAATCGTGCACGCACCGCTTCGCACGCGGACACAGGCACGCGAACAAAGGCAAGACAGCAGCCCACACATACACCCCGCATGACGCGGCCGGCGGCGCACCCACCTTCCGTCGATGAGGCTATGCTTCAGAGCCTTGAACGTCGTCTCCGCCGCACAACGCACGGCGAGCTCCATCTTTGGACTGTCCATGTCCAACCAACCTTCGTTGGATTGCAAGCATCCCCGTCCCCAAACCCAGATCCCCGGCACTCAAACCCAGATCCCCGGCAACCAAAACCCCGTCCCAGTCACATCCCGTCCACTTCATGTGCGTTACAACCTCCTGGATATGGTTTGAAGCGCGAAGCAGCTCCGTCGCCACGGCGAGGCCTGCCTTTAGACCAAGCAGCCGCCGGTGAAGTCCAGCTGTTCAGCAGCAGCAGCATCGTTGAAACGTCGATCGTTCGATGAGGTAGACGCGCCGCAGTTGCCCCAAGCACCGTAGTCGCCCACGTGCCCATGTGAGTGGTAGTTGCATGTACACCGCTGCTCCCGCCGCAAGCAACAAGATGTGGGTCGGGGTTGTCGGTTTGTTAAAACAAGTAAGTAGGAGGCAGCGGGAGCAAGGAGACAAGACGGCGTACAGGGCAACTAGTGACGCGCACCCGCGGAAATCGTGCACGCACCGCTTCGCACGCGGACACAGGCACGCGAACAAAGGCAAGACAGCAGCCCACACATACACCCCGCATGACGCGGCCGGCGGCGCACCCACCTTCCGTCGATGAGGCTATGCTTCAGAGCCTTGAACGTCGTCTCCGCCGCACAACGCACGGCGAGCTCCATCTTTGGACTGTCCATGTCCAACCAACCTTCGTTGGATTGCAAGCATCCCCGTCCCCAAACCCAGATCCCCGGCACTCAAACCCAGATCCCCGGCAACCAAAACCCCGTCCCAGTCACATCCCGTCCACTTCATGTGCGTTACAACCTCCTGGATATGGTTTGAAGCGCGAAGCAGCTCCGTCGCCACGGCGAGGCCTGCCTTTAGACCAAGCAGCCGCCGGTGAAGTCCAGCTGTTCAGCAGCAGCAGCATCGTTGAAACGTCGATCGTTCGATGAGGTAGACGCGCCGCAGTTGCCCCAAGCACCGTAGTCGCCCACGTGCCCATGTGAGTGGTAGTTGCATGTACACCGCTGCTCCCGCCGCAAGCAACAAGATGTGGGTCGGGGTTGTCGGTTTGTTAAAACAAGTAAGTAGGAGGCAGCGGGAGCAAGGAGACAAGACGGCGTACAGGGCAACTAGTGACGCGCACCCGCGGAAATCGTGCACGCACCGCTTCGCACGCGGACACAGGCACGCGAACAAAGGCAAGACAGCAGCCCACACATACACCCCGCATGACGCGGCCGGCGGCGCACCCACCTTCCGTCGATGAGGCTATGCTTCAGAGCCTTGAACGTCGTCTCCGCCGCACAACGCACGGCGAGCTCCATCTTTGGACTGTCCATGTCCAACCAACCTTCGTTGGATTGCAAGCATCCCCGTCCCCAAACCCAGATCCCCGGCACTCAAACCCAGATCCCCGGCAACCAAAACCCCGTCCCAGTCACATCCCGTCCACTTCATGTGCGTTACAACCTCCTGGATATGGTTTGAAGCGCGAAGCAGCTCCGTCGCCACGGCGAGGCCTGCCTTTAGACCAAGCAGCCGCCGGTGAAGTCCAGCTGTTCAGCAGCAGCAGCATCGTTGAAACGTCGATCGTTCGATGAGGTAGACGCGCCGCAGTTGCCCCAAGCACCGTAGTCGCCCACGTGCCCATGCGAGTGGTAGTTGCATGTACACCGCTGCTCCCGCCGCAAGCAACAAGATGTGGGTCGGGGTTGTCGGTTTGTTAAAACAAGTAAGTAGGAGGCAGCGGGAGCAAGGAGGCAAGACGGCGTACAGGGCAACTAGTGACGCGTACCGGCGGAAATCGTGCACGCACCGCTTCGCACGCGGACACAGGCACGCGAACAAAGGCAAGACAGCAGCCCACACATACACCCCGCATGACGCGGCCGGCGGCGCACCCACCTTCCGTCGATGAGGCTATGCTTCAGAGCCTTGAACGTCGTCTCCGCCGCACAACGCACGGCGAGCTCCATCTTTGGACTGTCCATGTCCAACCAACCTTCGTTGGATTGCAAGCATCCCCGTCCCCAAACCCAGATCCCCGGCACTCAAACCCAGATCCCCGGCAACCAAAACCCCGTCCCAGTCACATCCCGTCCACTTCATGTGCGTTACAACCTCCTGGATATGGTTTGAAGCGCGAAGCAGCTCCGTCGCCACGGCGAGGCCTGCCTTTAGACCAAGCAGCCGCCGGTGAAGTCCAGCTGTTCAGCAGCAGCAGCATCGTTGAAACGTCGATCGTTCGATGAGGTAGACGCGCCGCAGTTGCCCCAAGCACCGTAGTCGCCCACGTGCCCATGTGAGTGGTAGTTGCATGTACACCGCTGCTCCCGCCGCAAGCAACAAGATGTGGGTCGGGGTTGTCGGTTTGTTAAAACAAGTAAGTAGGAGGCAGCGGGAGCAAGGAGACAAGACGGCGTACAGGGCAACTAGTGACGCGCACCCGCGGAAATCGTGCACGCACCGCTTCGCACGCGGACACAGGCACGCGAACAAAGGCAAGACAGCAGCCCACACATACACCCCGCATGACGCGGCCGGCGGCGCACCCACCTTCCGTCGATGAGGCTATGCTTCAGAGCCTTGAACGTCGTCTCCGCCGCACAACGCACGGCGAGCTCCATCTTTGGACTGTCCATGTCCAACCAACCTTCGTTGGATTGCAAGCATCCCCGTCCCCAAACCCAGATCCCCGGCACTCAAACCCAGATCCCCGGCAACCAAAACCCCGTCCCAGTCACATCCCGTCCACTTCATGTGCGTTACAACCTCCTGGATATGGTTTGAAGCGCGAAGCAGCTCCGTCGCCACGGCGAGGCCTGCCTTTAGACCAAGCAGCCGCCGGTGAAGTCCAGCTGTTCAGCAGCAGCAGCATCGTTGAAACGTCGATCGTTCGATGAGGTAGACGCGCCGCAGTTGCCCCAAGCACCGTAGTCGCCCACGTGCCCATGTGAGTGGTAGTTGCATGTACACCGCTGCTCCCGCCGCAAGCAACAAGATGTGGGTCGGGGTTGTCGGTTTGTTAAAACAAGTAAGTAGGAGGCAGCGGGAGCAAGGAGACAAGACGGCGTACAGGGCAACTAGTGACGCGCACCCGCGGAAATCGTGCACGCACCGCTTCGCACGCGGACACAGGCACGCGAACAAAGGCAAGACAGCAGCCCACACATACACCCCGCATGACGCGGCCGGCGGCGCACCCACCTTCCGTCGATGAGGCTATGCTTCAGAGCCTTGAACGTCGTCTCCGCCGCACAACGCACGGCGAGCTCCATCTTTGGACTGTCCATGTCCAACCAACCTTCGTTGGATTGCAAGCATCCCCGTCCCCAAACCCAGATCCCCGGCACTCAAACCCAGATCCCCGGCAACCAAAACCCCGTCCCAGTCACATCCCGTCCACTTCATGTGCGTTACAACCTCCTGGATATGGTTTGAAGCGCGAAGCAGCTCCGTCGCCACGGCGAGGCCTGCCTTTAGACCAAGCAGCCGCCGGTGAAGTCCAGCTGTTCAGCAGCAGCAGCATCGTTGAAACGTCGATCGTTCGATGAGGTAGACGCGCCGCAGTTGCCCCAAGCACCGTAGTCGCCCACGTGCCCATGCGAGTGGTAGTTGCATGTACACCGCTGCTCCCGCCGCAAGCAACAAGATGTGGGTCGGGGTTGTCGGTTTGTTAAAACAAGTAAGTAGGAGGCAGCGGGAGCAAGGAGGCAAGACGGCGTACAGGGCAACTAGTGACGCGTACCGGCGGAAATCGTGCACGCACCGCTTCGCACGCGGACACAGGCACGCGAACAAAGGCAAGACAGCAGCCCACACATACACCCCGCATGACGCGGCCGGCGGCGCACCCACCTTCCGTCGATGAGGCTATGCTTCAGAGCCTTGAACGTCGTCTCCGCCGCACAACGCACGGCGAGCTCCATCTTTGGACTGTCCATGTCCAACCAACCTTCGTTGGATTGCAAGCATCCCCGTCCCCAAACCCAGATCCCCGGCACTCAAACCCAGATCCCCGGCAACCAAAACCCCGTCCCAGTCACATCCCGTCCACTTCATGTGCGTTACAACCTCCTGGATATGGTTTGAAGCGCGAAGCAGCTCCGTCGCCACGGCGAGGCCTGCCTTTAGACCAAGCAGCCGCCGGTGAAGTCCAGCTGTTCAGCAGCAGCAGCATCGTTGAAACGTCGATCGTTCGATGAGGTAGACGCGCCGCAGTTGCCCCAAGCACCGTAGTCGCCCACGTGCCCATGCGAGTGGTAGTTGCATGTACACCGCTGCTCCCGCCGCAAGCAACAAGATGTGGGTCGGGGTTGTCGGTTTGTTAAAACAAGTAAGTAGGAGGCAGCGGGAGCAAGGAGGCAAGACGGCGTACAGGGCAACTAGTGACGCGTACCGGCGGAAATCGTGCACGCACCGCTTCGCACGCGGACACAGGCACGCGAACAAAGGCAAGACAGCAGCCCACACATACACCCCGCATGACGCGGCCGGCGGCGCACCCACCTTCCGTCGATGAGGCTATGCTTCAGAGCCTTGAACGTCGTCTCCGCCGCACAACGCACGGCGAGCTCCATCTTTGGACTGTCCATGTCCAACCAACCTTCGTTGGATTGCAAGCATCCCCGTCCCCAAACCCAGATTCCCTGGCACTCAAACCCAGATCCCCGGCAACCAAAACCCCGTCCCATTCACATCCCGTCCACTTCATGTGCGTTACAACCTCCTGGATATGGTTTGAAGCGCGAAGCAGCTCCGTCGCCACGGCGAGGCCTGCCTTTAGACCAAGCAGCCGCCGGTGAAGTCCAGCTGTTCAGCAGCAGCAGCATCGTTGAAACGTCGATCGTTCGATGAGGTAGACGCGCCGCAGTTGCCCCAAGCACCGTAGTCGCCCACGTGCCCATGCGAGTGGTAGTTGCATGTACACCGCTGCACCCGCCGCAAGCAACAAGATGTGGGTCGGGGTTGTCGGTTTGTTAAAACAAGTAAGTAGGAGGCAGCGGGAGCAAGGAGACAAGACGGCGTACAGGGCAACTAGTGACGCGTACCGGCGGAAATCGTGCACGCACCGCTTCGCACGCGGACACAGGCACGCGAACCGAGGCAAGACAGCAGCCCACACATACATCCCGCATGACGCGGCCGGCGGCGCACCCACCTTCCGTCGATGAGGCTATGCTTCAGAGCCTTGAACGTCGTCTCCGCCGCACAACGCACGGCGAGCTCCATCTTTGGACTGTCCATGTCCAACCAACCTTCGTTGGATTGCAAGCATCCCCGTCCCCAAACCCAGATTCCCTGGCACTCAAACCCAGATCCCCGGCAACCAAAACCCGTCCCATTCACATCCCGTCCACTTCATGTGCGTTACAACCTCCTGGATCGATATGGTTTGAAGCGCGAATACGAAGCAGCTCCGTCGCCACGGCGAGGCCGGCCTCCAGACCAAGCAGCCGCCGGTGAAGTCCAGCTGTTCAGCAGCAGCGAGCATCGTTGAAACGTCGATCGTTCGATGAGGTAGACGCGCCGCAGTTGCCCCAAGCACCGTACTCGCCCGCATGCCCATGTGAGTGGTAGTTGCATGTACACCGCTGCTCCCGCCGCAACAAGATGTGGGTCGGGGTTGGCGGTTGTTAAAACACGTAAATAGGAGGCAGAGGGAGCAAGGAGACAAGACGGCGTACAAGGCAACTAGTGACGTGTTCCACAGCGATAATGTGGCGTGGGCCTTAGCGATATGAGGTGGATTGGTACTGGTGGCGCGAGCGTATAGGGTGTACTGATGCCCTCACCGCCCCGCCCCCTTAACAACATGCCAGGCCTAGTGCCGGCGTAATGTAATAATAATAATAACAACTAGTGACGCGTACCGGCGGAAATCGTGCGCGCACCGCTTCGCACGCGGACACAGGCACGCGAACCGAGGCAAGACAGCAGCCCACACATACACCCTGCATGACGCGGCACACCCACCTTCCGTCGATGAGGCTACGCTTCAGAGCCTTGAACGTCGTCTCCGCCGCACAACGCATCACAGCCGACCGCGTGGTCACGCCCGCGATCGGTATGGAGTTGTAGTATGCCGTTGCTGCTGCCGCCACAACAAGATGTGGGTCGGCGTGAGCGCATGATTAAACGCGCACGCACGCAGATTGGATGGAGACGCAAGCGAGCGAGGGCTGCAACCTGCTGCCTAACAGCTGCTAACGGGCTACTTACATGCTAAGCAGGTTGTACTACGTACTAACCTTACACAACTTTATAGGGAGCAGGCAGGCCGGGAATAGCAGCTACGGCTGACGCACGGACATTATGAACGCAAATGGCATTGGCGAAAAGCGTGAGGATGACGAACTAGTAAGACTGCCCACCTCCAATGCCTTCCGCTGCTACATTTGCCTGCCGCCCCACCCAACAAGCAAACCTGGTCGTTCAGCTTACCATCGCGATGTTTGAACGCTTTCGGCGTGTGTACAGTTTGGGACGTGGTGCGAATACACAAGATGTCCGCCGGAACGGGGACTCGTGAAGGAATTAGCTATTTATCTTGCCAACTGTAGATCCAATTACGACACAGCTAAGCTTGCGAGTGGCAATTGCAACAACAAGCGTTGAGATGGTGATCTGTCGTCGGAACAGAGCGCCTGCCGAACAAGTGCGTTTCGACGCAGCTCACCGTCGAACAACGAAAGAGGGGGAGCAAAGCAGCTGAAGTACTGGTTGTTAAGGAGCTTAAATAGTTGGAGGAACGGTTCGGAGTCAGGCCCAGAGCCCAGCGAGGTAACGGTATGCATGTGCGTGTAGAGCCAATATCCGGAAAGAAAGAGTATGCTTCGGTTGCATTTTGGAGGCCTAGTATCCGAATGAAAAGCAATGAGTAATTGGATTTAGCCGACAGACTGTATATCGGAGATTTACCAAAGCCGAAATGCCATGCTTCCAAATTTGAAAATTATGCATGCCAGCTTTGGCACCCTCAGACCTGCAGGGTATTTTATCGTGTTTTTAACCCATGAGGGCATGCTGCTATCATTATGATTCATGCATAACACGAACCGCTTGCTTGCGCAATCGCCGTTGCCATACTAGGGTTTTGGTCGCCACGTATCCTAGGTACGTACTGCCTATCTAGCACCAGAGGTATGATTTCAAGTTAACATGCCAAAGAATAACAAATTCGTTCTCCTGTACCTCCTCGTGCAAGCGGTCTGCGAGGATTCCATAGTATCCGCGACTGTCGCACTCCTTCAAACGTTTTCCAATGTCGGCCTCTCCAGGATAAATGTCTGCAACTGGTTTCCAGGACGGTCCCAAATGTATGCAGTAGTTCCATCATGATCGCTGGATTGGCAAATGCTTTGGTTAATTGCTCATTACTGCCGTATCGCGTTACAGCGAAGATGGGGTCGACTGGCCAGCACTCAGATCCCAGCCACCCGGTGTACAGGCCAGCACTCAGATCCCAGCCACTCCATCGGAGACACAAAATCCAGGAGGGTTAAGAAGATAACAGAAAGACGCACGCCCATGACACCCACCGATACGGAGACTGCACTAGTAGCTGACAGTAATGATAGCACCATGTTGCACCCCGCGCCTGACCACGCGACAAACGCGCCCTGCATGGTGACAAAAAACAAGGGCCCCGAAAGGCGACGAACCCACCCAAACAAAACGGGTACCCCAGACGGCGCCGGGAGCGCCCTGCATTGAGACCGGAGCGGCGCCCAAGACGCCTAGCGCAGCAGATCCGAGCAAACGTCCGGTACCCAGGGGAGGAGGGTGGGAATGTTAAGACGCCGCCGTCCCGGCAGAGGGTACGGCTCTTTGGTACTATCAGTACAACGGCAGACACTGAGAACAGGCAGGCATGCGGTCTAAGTGGTCTAAGCAGCGGCCAGCCACCAGTCGCAGTAGTACCAGTCATCGTACGTGCACCATGCGCTGGACATCTGCGCGCCACGGCAGCTATTCGCAATAAACAGCCTTATCTCATTCATACTTCACTCGATAAGCCATGCCTTGAAGATGTATGTTTCGGACAGGCCGCTGGCGCCTCCCGTGTGCATGCTGTTACTTAAAGGAACGGCTTGTGACTGTTCAAACTCCTATGACGCACGGCGTACCAGCATACACCCCCTTGCACTCCATAATCGGTCACGACCTAGGGTCGCCCAATATTTCATCCAGCAGTGCTCTAAAAGGCGTGGCCGTACATGTGCGCTTCGCGGATTTTCGCTCCTCTGGCTTATTACGTACGCAGCAGTGAACATATATGGCTCCGCCATACGATGTGTGCATGACGATGCCGCACAAAGACGTTTGGACATGCATACAGGCCTCTTACTTTACACGCTACTGCCGGCGGTATGGTAGGGCGGCACCCACCGACCGTCCATCACCAAGGAGCCCTGCTACGCGGCTAGCTAGTCGCCCCCAGCTCTCCAGTTCTCCATCCTTCAGGCACTGCTACATCGCTCCACTGCTGGCGGCTGCCGTGAAGGATGACGGCGACCGTGGCGCACGAGCGCAGTTGCAGCACCAGCCAGCAGCAAGGCGCACTTGGAGGATCCAAACTTCCAGCCAAACAGCACCAGCCCGCGCATAGCAAGCGGCTGCGAACGGAGGCAGGTGCGAGCGAGCAGCAAAGAGTAAGGAAGTAAGCCATAAATGCATGCCAAACAAAACCGTTGTATATGTCCACTGCTGGTTTCTTCGGTATCTACCATAGATGAACGCCAGCGATGTCCTCACGCTTACACATACGTGCTAAAGAGCTAACCCTGTTTTTGACTGCCGCCGGCAGCTGTTCGGCTAGCTGACAACGTACAATGTCATGTCGGTGGCGCGAGCGTATAGGGTGTACTGACACCCTCACCGCCCCGCCCCCTTAACACACCCTATCTGGGCCTCCACGGCATCTACCCTCCGGCCCTGCGCGTCGAACCCCAACGCCACGCCCACTTCCACCACAACGAAATGCCATTCCTGGACCTTCTCCTCGTCCCTATTCCCGCCGCCGCTTCCTGCCGCCTCCTCATACGCCTCTACGACAAACGCGTCCAGCCCGCCTTCACCCACGTCCGCCTCACCCGCTTCATCCCCGTCCACTCCAATCTCAATGAATCCTCCAAGCGCAACATCTTCACCAGCCAGTTCCACCGCCTCCGCCGCGTCATCACCGACCCCCATAACTTCTGCTTCGAAATCGCCCTGGTCTTCAAAGCCCTCGTCGCCCAAGGCCACTCCCAACGCCGGCTGCTCACCACCCTCCACACCCTCGTCGCCGCCTCCCCCTTCCTCTACCACCACGCTCGCCGCGCGGGCGACGTCGACCTCCTGGCCGACATCCACCGCCACCTATGACCCCACCCGCCCTCTCCCCACCCCCGCCCTGGCGGCCCCCCCACCCCCGCCCCGTCGCGCCCTCACTCCTCCGGCTCCGCACTACCTGACCGCCGCTGCACCCGACAGCGGCGGGGCCCACACCTCGTCGGGCCAGCCAGCAGCCCCAGACCTCCCTGCCGGCCCCGGCGTCCAGCAGCCACAGCAGCCGCAGCACCCAGCCCCGGCGTCCAGCAGCCACAGCAGCCGCAGCACCCAGCCCCGGCGTCCAGCAGCCACAGCAGCCGCAGCACACAGCCCCGGCGTCCAGCAGCCACAGCAGCCGCAGCACCCCGCCGCCGCTGCACCCCCCACTTGTAATCCGCCGCCGGCCTCCCTCCGCGCCCCCTCCCCCCCTCCGCACCTCATCCCACGCCAGCCCCTCCGCCCCCTCCACGCCCCCAACACCCCGCCAGCCGCGACCGAAACACTCCTAGGATACAGTTCCCGCCGCCTCTCTCTCCGCTTCCCCCCCCCCCGCCCCTCTGCCCACCCGCGCACCCGCCATTCGCAATCTGTCTCCTCCCACAGCCCCCTCTCCCCCTCCCCCGCCTGGACCGCCGCTCTCCCACGAGTCCCTCGCCGCCGGCGTCGCATTGTGGCGGCGCCGTCCTCGCTGTGGCAGTGCTGTGGGGATCCGACCAGCCCGGACCGCGCACTGCCTCCCGTCTCCTCGTTTGCTAGCATTCCCCCTGTCCCGCATCTTCACGCCCCATATTTTCTCACTTCCTCCTTCCGTCGTACAGGCCTCCGCCGTCCAACGCCGTACGCCGCCGTACCAGCCCGCGTCGTACCCGACTCCCCGTATATCCGTCCTCACCGATCCTGACTCCGCCTCTTTCGCCGCGCCGCTGGGGCCTCTTCGTTGCTTTGACCCCTGTCCACCCGCTTAGCGCCTGGATATTGTTTCTAACGCCCCCTGCTGCCCCCTGCCCGCATGCTTCGCGTCGACCGCTTTCCCCACCCGCTCTGGGCCCTGGCCAGGTGAGTTCCGCCACTGGGTTGGGCCTCTGTTCTGGTAGTTTTTTGCTAGTCGTTGCGTTCTTGTCTGCGGGCGTCGGGACCTGCGTCTGGGCTTTCGCGTCCCCCATGGCGGCGCGGCGCGGCTTCGGCCTGCTCTCCTGGAAGACCGCGGACCTCCTCTGGTAATGACAGCTTCCTCACACATCTGGTCGGTATTCGGGCGGGTCGGGCCGGGGCCTCCGACTAGGACCGGGACTGGGACCGGACCGCGATGGCCGCTCTCCCATAGCGCCCCAACTCCCACAGTTTTCCTACTAGCGCCCAAAACCGATTCTGCGAAAACTTTACGTGCGTCGCGTGGGGTCCTCGCTCCCGTGCGTCTCGCCGTAGCCGATATAGCTTAGCCGCCAAAGGTCATATTACGACCTTCGGCTTTCGTATCCCCAACCCAGTTCTCCAGCATGCATCTCAAAACTTCTGTTTTAAACGTTTTTTCGGACATCCACGGGTTTCCCTCGAGCCCCCTTAACACACGCAAGGCCTAGCGCCAGCGTAACCTTATTATTATTATCATTACAATGTCATGTGGCCAGCCGCCACCAAGCGACTACGTACATACTAGCCGGCAGCCGTGAGGAACCCAACCCATTCCGCCCACCCATTACTTCCATCCGCGCCCGTCGGCCACCAATAAACTCGGTCACGCACCTTCTACGGTGTAGGGCACCTCGTTCACTGCTGCCTCGCTCACAAGGAGCCGCCGCCTCCAAGTGATGAACTAACGTTGCTGCTGCGTGTCATCAACGGCTATCTATCTGTGGCTGGGTGAGGATAGATGTAGCGACAGGACGGCCGTGGGATGTCACGTAATGCAGCAGCAGTGGTTTACAACGCCACCACCGCCGAGCGCACTACTGCTGTCCGTTGCTGCGGCCATAGCCCCGCCGCCGGAGGGCGCGACGTCGCCAGCGCCAGCAGCCGCTGCGCGCGCAACCAGCGGCGGATGCGGCGCGGCACGCGCCGGATGCACATGGTGGTTGTCGGAGTTTTCCAGTTTCAAGGTTAACGTGCGCTGCGCCTCAGGATGGGTATGTGCTGGATGGCGCCATAGCGCTGTACGCCAGGAGGGATAGCACCGGGAGCAGCAGGGGCCGGCGCCTGCCGCGGCTAGGCCGCCGCCGCCAGCTGGGTGCGCCGCCGTCGCGCACCACCACTGCTGCCGTCACCGCCAGCCCCCTGCTTCAGCCATCGGCGCACATCACCCGGGCTGTCGGGTCGAAGGTTGATGTCGGGTCGCAGGTTGATGTCGGGTCGCATCCGGTGGCAACTGCAGCTGATCCAGCTGCTGCTGCGATGATGTTGATGATGATGTCATCCAGCTGCTGCTGGCACTGTTGTTGCCGGTAGGGTGCTGCTGCTGCTGCTGCTGCTGCTGCCTCAGTAATGGCTAGATAGCTCAACCGCTGGCCTCATCACATACATACATGGCTACTGACGTCGCCCCTACCGTATGCCGTCGACACAGCCCTTAGACAGAGATGATGAAAATGTCGTGTCGGTCATCGTGGCAATTTCCACTGGTGCCCACGCCGTGATGAGCCGATGACCACTACTGGAACCTGCCAATGCCGCCTTGCACCACCGCCAACCGCGGCGCACAGCAGCCCCCCTACACCTTTATTTGCAGTAGCCACCACCCGCAGCAGCAGGCCGCACACCAACGCCTGTCGCACCGCTGGCCCCCGAAGCATCCCCCAAACCGTGCCTCAGCTGATGAGACCCAAAGGGGCGCCTCCAGGCAGGGCCACGTACGCGCACGGCTATGTCAGTGCGCCGCCTGCCTCCGCCGGCGGCAAGTGAACAGCCGTCGCGCACGCACCTCCAGCAGCAGCCTCGTCGATCACACCGGCGAAACCCTTGCCTGACGCCGCCGCCGCCAGACAGACATACGGCAGAAGGCTCCTCAGGTTGGGTCGAGCATGACTCTGCGCGTAAGCCGGCAGAAGGACTGCGCAAGGCACTTTTATTTTCAGCCGCAACCTTCAGGCCCGGTGCTGCTGCTGCTGCGCTGTCCGGGCAGTCCCACGGCCCCCCGTGGCGACGCAGGTGGAGGGCGGCCTACCTCGCACTCTGCGGGCCTTCCCCCCTGGGTCTTGTCGTTGTCGTCGTTGCCCCTCGGCCGCTTATCCGATCGGCACGCGGCCTCCTGCCGCTTGGCCATCCTTGATTGATTGAAACAGGTCTTCAACCATCTGCTTGAGCGGCAGCAGGTGCGTGGGAATGGATGGCTGCTGCGCGACACAGTGCATTGCCCGCGAAAGCGAGAAACTGGTGCACGCAACAAAACGGAACACCATTGTGTTCCTCCTAACGAATATTGCGTTCGTCCTAGCAAATGTTCGGGAATGCAGCCAATCAAGGGAGCTACCTACCTGTCAGGGGGCCGGGGCCACGCTGCTGCCTTTGGAACTCGTCGAGTGCCGCCCGCCGCTGCATCACGCGGCCCCGCCAGAGGTCACCTGGATGCAGGACAGGATCCGTCATGAACGCCAGGCTCAAGGGGCAGATCGCGGCTGCCGGCACCGTGCCACTCAACACGAGCAGCAGCCGGCGGTGCGGCTTGCGCTGGTCTGCGGCTGTATGTGCTCGGGACTCGGGATGCGTCCTCCATTCTGCATATTGATGCTATCGCTTTAATTCCTACAGTATGGTGGGGGTAAATCATGTAAGGCCGCGAGCTCGAAAATACGTTTCAATGCATTCCGATCCCGCCAGTTCTGATATGTATCAGCTCTTAACTTGAATAATTGCGCACTAACTGCGCCCCCTAACGAATACACGCGCCGCATACCCACACAAGATGTACCATTCGCGGCAGCACGCGCCTGCGCGTCTAATCGACCGACGCGAGGGAGCGGGCGCTCGCATAGCCGGCCCAGCAAGGCCCAGCCGACCCGTGGGTCGCTACCGGCATTTCTGTACCTGCGTTCAGGCATTTTTGTCCGACCAGATTGGAGGTAGGCCCCAATCACGTCACCATGGCGCGGGGACCTATCAGACATCCGCCAGGTCGTCCTGCCAAACCTCCTCACCAGCAGGGCCTCGCCACGTGATCGGCAAAGCCGTATCTGCTGATGAGCTCCATCCTGGAGGGGCAGGTATCTTACACCTTCCGTTCCGTACCTCTCCTGTACTTGGCCGCTAGCTGCCGTTTGTGGCCAAAAAGTACCCGCTCCATGCATTTCGCGAGCGTCATTTGGGTTTATCATTTATCAGCAGGGTGCCGTGGCCTTAGAAACGCTTTCTCCTTGGATTCGCCCCTACATACGCCTAAAACCCACCCGAAGCCCAGTGACGCCCTAATACTGCCTACTACTACAACGCTCGCGATTGTTGGCTTTATCGACGTCACTAGGATGGCTAGGAGCTTAGGAGGCATAGGCGCCCTGAACGACGTTTACACGATACTGCAATACGGGTGGTCATTTTTCAACGGGTGACAAGGTCAGCAGGGGCGGGGGGCACCATTACTGTAATGGGTTTCACGTCGTCGGCGACTTGCCTAGCCCTGATATGTTGCTGCACCGTGCAGGTGGCCCCGCCACGATCGGCTACATACCTTCCTTGACGACTTACCCATGCATGCCCACATGCACTGTGCAAAGGCCATGCTGCGATCCGCGGTCTCTCCACTGCTTTGCCCGTATGTGGGCCGGGAGCTTTTTACCCGTTTAACCTCTCCACCCTTTCCTCCCACGTCCTCTGGTGCGTTGGCGCCTTTTGGCGCGGTGCTGTTTGGCTGTGGTTCTGGCATTGTGCAGAGATGGTGTCCACATCCTCGGAGAATGCAAGCGTGTGTCGGCTGTTTCTGTGTCGAATGCTCTAAACTCCGCAACGGCTCACTTCAGGCAAAGGCACACTCTGAATATATATCGGCAATGTGTTTCTGATATATATGTTGGCCTCGCTGCTGACGCCCTGCCACTCGTTGTGGCGAGTCGACGCCTCGGTGCAATCGTAACTCTTATCGCATCGATATGATGTTTATGATTTTGAAGCCTGCAAGATATTTGCGCTGAAGTTCTCGCGACCGTAAGGCTGGTGGCTCGATGCGGGATTTTAACTACCGTACGGGATAAAGCGAATCGTATGTATCGCCGTTTCAGGGACACAAGACGCCCAGAATCTTACCGCAAGGGCCGTATTCGCACTAGCAACTTTCGATGATATGAATGAATAAACGTATTGGCCCTTCGTGACTTTATTGGATTATCGCTGAGTGTTTAAGCCTGGGCAGCCCCTCAGGGGCTGCAAATCCCTTCTGAAAACGTAATGGCGCCTTACCAAGTATATGGACCCCTGGTTTTTAGCATGCTTCTTGCAATAGCGTCAGCGTCGGACTCCGAGGCGACAGTGTTCTCAGATACGGAGCTGTTCGAAGCAATATGTTCCCAAAAACAGCTTATATGGCTAGGAGCTGATTTGGACCTTCGTGCGGAGAACTGGCCTACAAATTGCGCAGCGCCCGTTCACCTCGCCAACAATCTGACAATTTCTGGGCCGCTGAACCAGAGCATAAAGTACACAATCTCGTTTAACTTCTTGGTAAGCACCTGGCGTAAATGCGACTCAAGCATTGATTTTCATGCTACGAGCTTCCAGTTGTGTACATGGAAGGCGCCTCGTCTGCAGCGAACTTGCGATAAACACGTAAAAATGATGACGCATATGCCTTTTGCTTCTCCCCATGCAGGCCCGTAAGGTGAGCTCAGCAAGTAATAAATTCCGGAGCGAGGATAAGTTTGGGGGCTCTGACTGGGTTATGCATCCTAGCAATCGCACGCCTTTACAGACCTTCATGGCTTTGCGTTACAGACACATTCAGGATTCCAAATAAAAAGCGACGCGGACGTCTCTGCGCTGACAGTTGTTACTGATTTCGTACCCGCTTGCCCGCATCAAAGCCGATGGGTAAAAGAGGAGCATATGATAGGGAGCTGGCGAAGCCAAGGGGGTGCGGCGCCAGGCTCCGGCTTTAGGGGTCTGACCGAAACCGTCTCCGGCTGCTGCGATTGTTGCTGCTGCTGCTGCTGCGACCCCTCCGCCTCCCTGGCCGTCCCCCAGCACACCACACCACACCCAGGGGGTTCTTTTCTGTAAAACCCCCACATCACACCACACCCAGGGGGGTCCTTCTCTGTAACCCCCCCACACCACACCACACCCAGGGGGTCCTTTCCTGTAAACCCCCCACACCACACACGCCCACCTTCACGGTAGTAGCACACGCGGACGACCTGCGCGACAATGCACGCCGCCTGCCCCTCCCAAACCTGGATCCGCTGACGTCATCGTATCGCTCCGCATCGCGGATTTCCTGGTAGATCTGGGCCGGCAGGGATGTGTATGCCCGGCCCTAGGCGGTCCTTGAGGCAGGTCGCTCCCCCCTGCCGCATTGGCGCATGACCCACTTGAATAGGAGCTGATAACGGCCTTGTGGGCCTTACGGTCATGCCGGTGCCGTACGGCTGCAGCCGTCTTCGGGGATCGGAGGCGCACGGGTCCACAAGACGCACGACCCGCACGAATCCTCCTCTCCTCCATTCGGCGCGTTCGTTTCCGGCGTCACGCAAGCATTTGTCGGATTAGGAACGCGCCAAGGAAGGAGAGTGCGGTTGTATCCTCGGGTCTCTTTCCGCGGATGATCCGCTATCGCCGCCGTACCCTGTACCCACGCGCGTGCGCGTCTCAGGTCGTGATAAAGCCGTACGGCGAGTTGCGGCTGCGGCACTTCACGGCGCGGAACACCCGCCGTGGCGGCGGCGGCGAAATCGACTTCATCGCCTACAGCCCCAAGGGTATCCTATGGACGGACGACCTGAACAAAAACCAGGTGGGGGGAGGCGAGGGGCAGGTGCGGGAGCAGGGGAGGGGGGGCTGAGGGGGAAGGCGGGGCGGGCGACATAATCTTGGGAATAATTGCCCAAGGGGGCGAGGATGGCTGAAGAGGGCGGGGAGGGAGGCGGGGAGGGAGGGGGGCAGGGCTGCAAAATGCGATCATTCAGAGCCGCCCATGCACCATCGAACGGCCTATTCTTTGCTCACTCGTGCGTTCCTTCCCATTCAGCGCTCTCTTCACTCATCCACATCCCGTGTCCTCGCCACCCTTGAACCCCACTTCGACCCCCGCCAAGGGCGGTGACTCATTTCCCATCAATGTCCCGCTTAAGGGCATCTCAGCCAACGTCTCCCCCTCCGCCGTCCGCCTTTTCTGTAACCCCCGTCGTCCGGCGCCCTCCCTGGCCCCCCCCCCTGCCCTTCCGCCAAACCCCCTCAGATCATCTGCCTTCACGCAGACGCCAGCAAGCTGGTGGGACTGCCGCTGCCGGTGGGCTTCCCGGAGTTTGCCAATCTGTCGCAGATCGTGGTGCAGTTGGACTCCTACTGTGTGGAGGGAAAGTGCTGGAAGGTGAGGGGGCGGGAGGGGAGGGGATGAGCCGGGATTGGGGTTAAGGGGTACGAGGAAACGGGGAAGGGGGCGGGCGCAGGGGCAGGAGGGGTTGCCGCGGATGGCGGACGTCTCCGGTCTCGGTTCCGGAGCGAGAGGGCTGCTAAGTTTCGGAGACCGTGGAGGAGGGCTCATGGTGGCTAACGATAACCCAGCCCCCTTGCCCTCGGCTGTGTGTTTCCTCCTTCTCCTCCGCTCTCCTTGGGTGGGGTATGAGAGGAAGCCCGTTGGTCGGCACTTCAGGGACAAGGAAAACCGACTAGGGAAAGGTTCGAGGAACTCGTTTGTGGTTGCATGCTGGAGAACTTCGTACTTTGGGAACCTGAGGGCGGGTCCCACCCAGGCTCTGCTGTGGCGAAGCCAAAACAACAAAAACAAAATCAACAAAATCAACAAAACAACAAAACAACAAAACCAAAACAGCGAAGGCATGATGTTGGAAAACGTCTTGACGGGGCGCCGGAGGCTCGCTGTGGAGGACTTGGTGTGGTGGATGGGCATGCGAGGGCGAGACTCGTCCAAGCCCGGACCCGCCCGAGCCCGCACTCAGACCGTTACCTTCGGGGTGACGAGCTTAACCACCGTCGGACTTGGCAGCCAGCGTCCATAGCAGGAAGCGCGAGTCGCGCCGCGCCGCCGGGAAACCGCAACTTCACAACAGAACACCCGCATGCCCGCAGACGAGAAAGCACCTGCACAGGCAGACAGCTATGGGAAGCTGCTCTCGACCCAGCCATCGGGCCCCGCCCACCTGGCCTAGAGTCCAGGGCGGGCTGTTAAGGCAGTCATTGCGAGGCATGCGAGAGGGTGGCAGACTGCAGCCGCTGTGGCGGGGGGCCAGGGGTTTCATTATTGGGGAACAGGCGCCAAAACGACGAAGGGCCCCAGGCGGCGCGGCGAAGGAGACGGATTGAGTCGGCTGACGTAGGCTGGCTGATGCACTAAGCGGGGTGTACGGCGAGGCGTCGTACGACTGTACGGCGATAGGCAGGAAGCTAGGGGAGGGGCATCCCATGGACATCAGCGTGCATGTGGAGGTGGGGGTTACGGCGGCGGGGGGCGGCAACGGCAGCATGGGGGCGCATGTGGGAGGGAGGGCGGCCAGTGGGCGGTCCGTGTGAGACGGATCCCTACAGCACTGCCAGACCAGGCACGGTGCCGCTGCAGTGCGGTCCCTGGGCGGGAAGATGTCGAGAAGACCTGACCCAGTTACACGACATCGGACACGGAGGGGGGTCCCTGCGCGAGGGGGCAGGTGTTTTTTTCCCGCCTTGGCTGCACATCTCACGCTGTTCTGGCCCCTGCGGGCCGCGCCACCCCCCCGGGTTTTTCTCGCCCACCCCTCGAACCTCCCACTCCCCCCTCACGCCCCTGCCCCCACAGGAGGTGCTCCACTACGACCAGTTCTTCACGGACGTCAATGTGGGGTCGGACGCGGACACTGGAGGCTACGTGATGGCCAAGAGGAACGCCTCCAAGACGTGCGACGCGTTCGTGGACAACGAGTGTATGCTGCAGAGCGGCGGCGACAAGTGTATGGCTGACGTCATCAACGCCTTTTTGGCGACGCTGCAGGTCCTGAAGGTGGGTTTCGCCCCCCGCCTCTCCCCCCTCTCCCCGCCTGCAGGTGCCCCTACTGCCCCCCGCCCTCCCCCCAACCCTCCCCTCCCGGCCTCATCTGCAGTTTCGAACGAATGTCCCTAGCCTCGTCGGTGTTACTTCTCCCGATGTGTCGACCCACGGCTTTCCTCTCGCCTCCCCCCTCCCCTCCCCCCTCCCCTCCCTTCAATCCAGCCGTTGGACACCTTGGACACCACTGAGGATATCACCGAGGATCCCACCAACGTCCTGGCCATCGCTCTGCCGGCGGCGCTGGGAGGTGAGGCCAGGGGAGGGGAGGGTTGAGGTGAGGCCAGGGGGGTGAGGGTTGAGGTGAGGCCAGGGGAGGGGAGGGTTGAGGTGAGGCCAGGGGGGTGAGGGTTGAGGTGAGGCCAGGGGAGGGGAGGGTTGAGGTGAGGCCAGGGGGGTGAGGGTTGAGGTGAGGCCAGGGGAGGGGAGGCCAGGGGAGGGAAGGCCAGGGAGCCTGGAGAGGAGGATGCGACAACACATGAGCACACGAGCATTTTCGGTCGGTCACGGCGGCTGTTTCAGCGGCCGTGGGGTCCACCGAAGAGCGCATTCCGTGTGTTGCTGTTGCTGGGTCCGTCCCTTCCCATGCCCGTCCTCCACTGGCGCAAACACTACCACCACTCCAAAATCACCACCACCACTGTCACGGCCGTCATCGTCCTCACCACGACCATCACCGCTGGCACCGCCGCCGCTACCGCCCGTGCAGGTGCCGCGCTTATCGCAGTGTTGGTCCTGGGTATCGTGCTCCTGGGTCGTCGCCGCCGCTCGGCTGCCGCCGCCGCCGCCGCCGCCGCCGCCGCCGCCGCCAAACAGAGCCTGGACCTGGAGTCTGCCGGCGGCGGCAAGGGCGCCACCGCCCTGGCGGCTTCCAATGGGGCGGTGGGCCTGCCACTGGCGCACGGCAGCAAGGGCGCGGAGAGCAGCAGCAGCGGCAGCAAGGAGACTACGATGTGGGTGCTGGCGGGCGGCGGGAGGGGGGCTGAGGGGAGGTGTCTTACAAAGTGGGTCCAGGGAGGGGGCGGCAGAGTGGGTGGCGAAAGAAACCCGCGGGAACGACACAGGAGGAGAGAGGGAGGGAAGTTTGGTAGCGTGCGGAAACGCCCCCCAACGGAGGAAATTGCGTGGGGGCCGGCAGGTGGGGGGTATGTTGATGAAATGAAACCAAATCCCCTTGGGTGTTACCCGCCCCCACGGCCTCATCCTCCTGGCGCTCTCGTCCCCCCTGCCGTACATCTCCTGCCGCCTCTGCCCTCCTCCCCCCCCTTCAGCAGCTGTGAGGACAATGCGGACGGCAACGGCCAGCCGCGCGGCACCACAGAGAGCTTCAGGTGGGGCAGCCGGGGGGAGCAGCCGGGGGGCAGAGGGGGTGTTGGCGGGTATGGGGGTGTTGGTGGAGCTCAACGCAGCCGCGACTCCGCACCGGAGTGGCTTATTGCGGTGTACGGCGACTCCGGGAGCTTCCCCCGGTGGAGCCGCCCACAGCCCCCACCGCGGCACGTACAGCCCGCGACCAGCTCCCAATGAGTTCGGGGATCCCCTAGGGTGCGGGCTCACGACGGTGTCGTACATTCCGTACGGGCACCTGGTTGGCTGCGCCCATCCGGGGGCCTCTTGTGTGACTCCGCTTGACAAGGCTGGAGGGTCAAGGGGGCGGGTTTGGGGCGGAGGTGGTGGGGGTGGGTGGTCAGGAGGTGCTGATAGTTGCGCTGGTGATGACGGCGTGGGTGTACGGCATGTTTTTTAGCGCCCCCTCCCCACCCGACTGGGACTGGGACTGGGACCGGACCGCGATGTCCGCTCTCCCCTAGCTCACCAACTCCCCCAGTTCTCCTGCTAGCGCCCAAAACCGGTTCTGCGAAAAGTTTCCGTGCGTCGCGCGGGGTCCTCGCTTCCTTTCGTCTCGCCGTAGCCGCTATAGCTTAGCCGCCAAAGGCCATATTACGACCTTCGGCTTTAGTATCCCCAACCCAGTTCTCCAGCATGCATCTTCAAAACTTCTGTTGTAAACGGTTTTTTTCGGGCATCCACGGGTCTCCCTCGAACCCCACCCGACCCCAACCCCGCCCGGCCTCAGATATGAGACGAACGACGACATGGGTCGCTGCCTGTCCGGCAACCGCGGTGCCGGCAACCGGGCCCACAGCTGTGGCTCGTCCGGTACGGCACTGATCGAGGGCGTCATGGACGACGGTTCCGTGTGTACCGTGGCAGTGGGTGAGTGCCTTCGCTCCCGGGGGTAGCGGGGGGTTAGCGGGTAGCGGGGTTTTAGGCGGGGGAGGGCGGGGAGGAGTACCGGTGAGCCAAGCAAGGAAAAGAGGAATTGCCAGCAGGGGGAGGAGGGCAGGGGAGGGGCGGGGGGAGTGTGGAAAGAGTGGGGTGGGAGGAGGGCGGGAGAGGGGAAAGAGATTAATGAAGCGTTGGGGCGGGCGGGGTTGGGGTTGGCTGGGGGCGGGGCTGGATTGTGTCGGTGTTGGGTCGGTGCGGGAACGGGTCGAGTCGCTCCCATCCCTCGATAGGTTGTCCCCTGCGCATCGGCTGCTGGGTGGCGAGGACAGCCGTGCAGCCGACACGGGAGAGGCAGCCGGCAGTGTGTCGGCACCACACACGACAGCGTTAAAATTTTAATATCATGGGGTAAAGTTTTCAAACCTAAAGTATGAAATAAATGTGTCATATTAACAGAATTAAATGCTCGTGCACGCCTGCTTGCTGACGTGCGGGTCCGGATCACGTGCTGCAACCTCCCACCCACCCAGCCACCCAGCCACCCGGCCACCCGGCCACGACACCCACCCAGCCACCCGGCAACAACACCCACCCAGCCACCCAGCCACGACACCCTCCCAGCCACGACACCCCACAACCCACAGCCTGACTTCGGGGGTGTGCCGGCAGCTCATCCCCGTGCCGTCCCGTCCCTCCCCTTGGTTGTCACTGCCGGTATGGCCGCGCACCACACTACAGCTGGTCCTCTTTCTCTAGACAAGGTTCCCGGGCCCCCTCCCCCCCCCCCCCGTCACCCCTGCCCCCCCGCCCCCCAGGAGCGCCCCTGGGCCAGGGCAGCTACGGTGTTGTGTTCAAGGGCTTCTGGAGGTCCAAGGCGGTGGCCGTGAAGCTGATCCTGTGCGATAAGAACTGCAGCGAGCAGGTGGGGGCGGGGACTGCAGAGGGCAGGAGGGGTATCTGTAACTACCCCTCAAGTTGGTTGGTAGCAGCTTTAGCAGTTGCAGTGCTCACAGTGTGTAACATCTACTACCTCTCCCTAGTGCGAAGTTTGCTAGCTCGCTTGGTGCAGCTCTGCCCCCACTCGCGCTGTCAGCCGACCATGTTGCCTGTGCAGGCGCACGCAGGCGGCAAGTCGCAGGCCGGTGTTGTGGCTGCCCGTTCAGGCTCGCGGCGCAGTCCTGCCACCACTCCACCACCACCACACAGCCACTCCTCCAGCTACCCCGTGCCCTAAACCCTAGCTCCCTCCGCCCCCCCCCCCGACCCTAGCAGCCCTCTCCCCGCTAAACTAATCGCCAGTTCGTTCCTGCCCTCCGTCTCCTATGTCTTCCTATGTTTTCCTATGTCGTGTAACCGGATCTTCTGAGCAACCCACCGCGCCGCGCCTAAACCCTCCCCCGGCCCCCCCCCCGCCAGGTCGCTACTGAGGTGCGGCTGATGACCTCTGAGGCCTGCCGCCACCCCAACCTGCTGCAAGCCTACACCTGCATGACCAGGACGAAGATGGTCAACCGGCAGCACCCGGTGAGTGCGTGTTTGGGGGGGGGTGTATAAAAACCGTTTTACGCAACGGGGCAGGATAGTTGGGGGGGGGGGGTAACAGAAAAGAACCGGCTACTCGACGGGGGGGGGGCGGGGGGGGGGGTAGGCGAGAGTACCCGTTTGCATGACATAAGAAACGGAGGCGCAAACGGGGTTGTGTGTGTGGGGTGTTCGGTGGGCCGGTGGGCCGCGCGCGTCTGCGTGTTTGCTCGCGCATGAGGCGGAAAGTGGAGCGGCGTGATGGTGGTGGTGGTGGGGAGAAAGCGGGGGAGGGGGAGCGCAGGTTGGCGCTGTGGTGTTGTGCGGGCCGTGCGGGTGGTGGGGGCGAGGGCAGCCAGCCAGCCACCCGGGTAGGATGGGACGAGGAGGAGGAGGAGGAGTCCTTGATTCGTGCTAATCAGCCCCCCTCACCCGGGTCTTCTCTCCACACACACACACACTTACCCCGGGTTTTCCTTGCCCCCCCCCCCCGGGTTTTCCTTGCCCCCCTCCCCCGGGTTTTCCTTGCCCCCCTCACCCGGGTTTTCCTTGGCCACCCACCCCCCGGGTTTTCCTTGCCCACCCCCCCGGGTTTTCCTTGCCCCCCCCCCCCCCCGCGACCGCAGGCCACCCAGGCGCTGCAGTCCACAATCACGACCCTCTCCTCCACCGCCAGGAACCGCCGCGAGGCCGAGCAGCCGGACAGCGGCAGTGGAAGCGGCAGCGGAAGCAGAGTGTAGGTGGCGACCAGAGCTCTGTGGTGCAGCACTGTTCAACTCCGCCTCCGCACTGGGCACCACCAACCGCAACGACTTCACCCCGGACGACGTTACCCAACCCAATGCGCTACCCAAAGCACCATCCCTGCCTGCCTGCAAAGCGCCCTTGTTTGTGGTTTCAACCGCCTTTGTTCCATTCGCTGTGCCATACCTCCCCTACCCTCCCAACCGCCAACCCCCAACCGCCAACCCCCAACCCCTGCCCCCCAGGTCCGACGTTGCGAAGGGCTCGGAGCTGGTGGAAACGTGGATCGTGTCCGAGGTGCGATCCGTGTGCCGTTTGGGTTTGGACTCCCGTATCACCCCGCCTCTTCCCCTCTCCGCCCCTCCTCCCCCCTAACCCCCTAACCCCCCGTTACCCCTCCCCCTTAACCCCCTTTTACCCCCCCTCCCCCCCGTCCCCTCAACCCAGTTCTCCAGCATGCACCTCGAGACGTCTGTTCTGAACGGTTTTTCTCGCATCCACGGGTCTTCCTCGCAACCCCCTCCCGCCCGTCCCCGCAGTACTGTGACCTGGGCGCGCTGGCCCCCCACGTGCACGGGGCCAAGAGGTTCCTGTCCCCTCCGGAGGGATCCAGCGGCTGCCGGCGGCCCCGCCTGGCGCCCATACTGGCCTGCCTGAGGGACATGGCGGCGGGGATGGCGCACCTGCACTCACTCAACATCGTACACGGGGGTGAGCAGCGGGGGGGGGGGGGGTAAAAACCCGAGGCGGTGGGGTTACAATAATAGACCCGATAACGCGACTGGGGAAATGTAGCGCGTGCATAGCCATCGGACAGGTCGAGGCGGTGGGGCGGGGGGGAGAGGAGCGGGGGGCGGGGGTGGTAGGAGTGGGTGGATTGGAGGAGGCATCGTGTACGTCCTGGTGGCGAAAGCCTCGGGGGGGTCTGGAGTGTGTGTTTCGGGCGGCGGGGAGGGGGAATGGCATAAAGGCCCGGCTACACGACATGGGTATAATAGCTGGGGGGGGAAGGGGAGGGTGCAAGGAAAACCCGTGTACCCGGGGAGGGGGAGGGGTGGAGGACCGCTGCGGTGACCAGTGGTTGGAGGAGGGAGGGGAGCCACGAGCAAGCCGCTGCGGGTATCGATGGCTGTGGGCGCTGTTTGCGGTGACCAGCCGTGAGGTCAGGGGAAGGCCTGGCGCAGGGCCCCCCCCCTTCTCGCCCTTCCCCCTGCCCCTCCAACCCAGCGGTGTTTCCTTTCCCCCTTCTCCCCCCTCCCTCCCCCCGGAACCCCCGGTGTCACGGCTGCAGACCTCAAGCTAGCCAACGTGCTGCTGTCGTCCCGCGGGTCACCTGACCAGCTGACAGGGGAGGTGTCGACGGAGCAGGTGGGCGGAGGAGTGGCTGGGGGTGTGGGACCGTGGCTGCTCGCAGGCGGATGCAGGAGGGTTACAAGGGGGCAGGGGGCGGGGGGGGGATATGAGAAGAAACACGTGGATTGGCACTCGTGGGGCAAAGGGGGGCGCTGGGCCCGTCGGTACCCCCCCACACACACATACACATTTACGCATTTATAAAACACATACACATACACCGTCGCTGTTTGTATCCTTATTTGGACACACGTACCGTGTCAAACCACCTCCGCCTTGTGCGCACGCATGCAGCCGGGAGCCCCGCGGCTCCTAAGCCTTAAACCCCACCCCACCCCACCCCACCCCATACACGTTTCCTCTCCCCCCCTCTCGCCCCACAGCCACTCCAAGCCGCCAGCAGTGAGCCGTACGTCGAGACGCCGTACGTCAGCTCCTCCCTGACGCAGCTGCCCGCGGAGATGGTGGCTAAGGTAGGGCGGGCACGGTGCCGGCTGCTGGCTGCCGGCTGCCGGACCGGGGTCGTCCCGGCCATGTTGAGATGGCGCTTGTTGCTTCCGCCGCCTGGCGACCGCCCTCTCTGCCCCGTCATGACGCGTCTCCCTCAGTTGCTGGCCCCCCCCCCGCGCTGACGGGTCCTGTCTCCGCTCCTACACCCCCGTCTTGCCTCTTTTCACCGCTTGCCCCTCCCCCCACGCTGTGCTTCGCCCCCCCCCCCTCCCTCCCCTTCCCTACCGCTGCCACCTCCTCCGCAAACCCCACTACTACTGCTGCTTCTGCTACTGCTGCTGCCACTGCCGCTGCTGCCGGCTCGCCGACCGACCAGGTGGCGGACTTCGGTCTCAGGTGGGTGTCATGGCCCGCTGGCGGCGTCAGGGGCTTGGGGGGCGGGAAGCAGCCGGCAGCTCGCAGCCGCTGAGAGCAGGGGGGCCCAGGGAGGGCCAGGGAGAGGAGGGTTCGTTGGGGCGAAGCTCCCCTCCGCACCGGTTTATCGTCGTAACGGGAAACTGGAGGCGAAATGGGTTACCGGTACAGGCGGTTGTAGGCGTCTTCGTGCGCAACCTCAGGAGCCGCTGGCTGTGTCGTCCCGACCGACCGGCCAGGGCGTGGGGAGTGATCGGGCGTGCTGTTGCGGGTGCGGTGTTGCGGGTGCGGGCTCCACAAGCGGGCTATTGCGCCTCTCTCCTGCCAAGATGCTATCTGTGCATGCCCCGAGCCGGATACGCTGCGGGTCCTAACCCAGGTGGATATGGTTCGTGGCTTTAGGGTTTTGCCCCGTGTCCCTGCCTGGAGCCCGCCTGTCCGCTGATGCAGCTCCCCCCAACCCCGCCGCCGCCTCCTCCCGTCCCGCCCACCAACCCCAGCCGCTGGCTGAAGGAGGGTCAGACCCACCACTCCACCAAGACAGTGGGCACTGTGACACATATGCCGCCGGTAGGGGCAGTAGTAGGGGCAGTAGTAGGGGCAGTAGTAGGGCAGGAGGGGCAGCAGAGCGGGGGCTGCCTCGCTGCCTGTGTGGTCAGGTAGAGCCACCCGCCACTACCAGCTCCCGCCCCCTCACCCCCCCGCCCGCCCAACCCCCTCTAGGAACTGCTCCGGAGCGGCAAGCTGGCGCTGAGCGGTGACGTGTACAGGTGAGGGGAGAGGTGTAGGGGCTCCCCTCACCAGTTTGGGAGGGTGGTGTGAAACCGGTGACACGGAAACGACAGGACAGTGGGCGCATGGTCGGCGGACAGCGAGGATGTGGGCGCATGCTGGAGCATTGGGACGGACGACCGGCAAACCTGTGGAGCCGGTTTCTTGGGGCTGCAGAAAGGAAAAAAGAAAACGTATTCGACGGAATGGCGGCGACGCGGAGTGCGGACGACGAAGGGAACGGCGGGCGGCAGGGGTTGCGGTGGGGCGGGTGCAGCCTGGCGCCAGGGTCGGAAACTATTACCAGATTGGGAGGGGGGCCAAGCCGGAAAAGAACGATAAAGAAGAAACCCCACACCAGTTGGGGGGATACAAGATAATCCACGAATCCGCGGGGGTACGTGCGGGCGGCTCTCACCAGTTGGAGGGGTGCAGGGAAAACCCGTGTGCGGAGAAAAACCTGTTTGGGACATACGTTTGGAGGTTCATGCAGGGTTGTGGGGTGTGGGGGTGGAACGTAGTTCGATAGGGTTTTAGGGTTTCAGGGGAGACCCGTGGGTCGGCACTAAAATCTAAAACCGATTAGGAAACGTTTGGGTGTGGATGGGGGGCGGCCACGTGGGGTGGGCGCCCCCTCACCGTCGTGCGAAGGGTGGCCCCCCACCGGGGACGGGGGCCGAGTTGGAAACCTGCTCGGGGCACAGCACACAGCGCACAGCACACAGCGAGTTGCGCCCGCTCAGCATCCTAGTCGCTGCATCGCCTCCACCCTAGGCGTCCTTCCGCCACAGGAACCTCCTTGGGGGGCGTTGAACAACCATCGACACACTTGCACCCCTGCACCCAGCAGCTGCCCGACCGCCGCCCTGTCGAGTCCTAACCCGCGCCCGCCCCCCCCGTTCCACCCCTCCCCCGCCTCCCCGCATACACAGCTTCGGCATCATCATGTGGGAGGTTTTGACTGGATTGGTGCCGTACAGGGTGAGTCGCGCCAGCCGCCTGGCCCCACAGACTCGGAATTCAGCGACACGCTCGAAGTCCGCAGTTGTGGGCACTGCATCGGAGCGGGGGGGTGCTGCTCGGTTGTGTTTGTGGGGAGGCGCTGCTGCCAGAAGGCCGGTGCGGCACGGATGGCAGTAGTCCCGGAAGGCCGCGCGGGACGTTGATACCCCTGGCTGTAGTCCTGAACCTGGGCGTCAAAACCCGTGAAAACCCGTTCGACCCCCCTTGAACCACCTCAAAAGCCTAAATATGGGCTTCAACCAGTTGGGGGTCGCCAGTGTCACCTGGGGTCCCTAAACCCTATAGCCCCATGCAATGTACCGGTAGCGTAGTGGCCCATTGCCGCCTGCTTCACGGGTTTGGGGTTACGGATGCACACTGAGCGGCGGTCTGAGCGGCGGTCTCGATGGCGGCGCAGCCTCCCCCTACGTGCCCGCTTGCTGCTGCATCGGCGTCCCGGGCCTTACGCGTACGTGGCTGCACGCACCGCTGCCCAGTCCGGTCCTGCTCTCCCGACCCGCCACCTTCTGCCACGGTTGTTTCCTCACTTGTCATATCCCCGTCTACTTTCGCAGGGGCTTATGTACGGCGAGGTGGTGGAGCGGGTGGTGGTCAGCCACCGGCGACCTGAGTTCCCAGCCCACACGCCGCTGTCGTACAGGTGGGGAGGGTGCGAGCGAACGCGAGGGGGAGGGGGGGGGAGGGGGAGACCCGAGGGAGTTGTGTCCTCGTGTCCGGGGGGGCGCCGCGGCACGATGCGGGGTCGTAGGCCGCCGCAGCAGCAGCCAGGGATGCGATTATTTGACTGCGGGGGCGGCGGCGGGGGCGGCAGGGTGTTGGAGGGTACCCGGGAGGGGTTTTGACCCCGGTGCCACCCTTCCCCTCATCCCCCACTCCCCCCCTCACCCCTCAACCCCCCCCCCTCATCCACGGGTCTTCCTCAACCCCCCTCCCAACCATGCGCCAACTATCCTGTCCCGTTGCGTAAAACGGTTTTTTAAATACCCCCCTCAACCCCCCCTCAACCCTGCTCAGGGCCCTGGCGGAGCGCTGCTGGGCCGCCGAGGCCTCCGAGCGCCCCACCTTTGCCGCCGTGCATGCGGAGCTGGAGGCCATGTTGGCGGCGGTGCTGGTGCTGCAGGCGGAGAGCGACATGGTGGCGCTGCCGTCGCCGCAGGGGAGCGCAGCAGCGGCCACCCACCCCGGAAGCGGCGGGGGGGCCGGGGCGGCGCAGGCCCCCGCTGCGCCCCCGGAGGCGCCGGCGGTCGTGTTGGCCCCGGCGGCGAGCCAGTGAGTGGCTTGTTGTTGAGGGGGGGGAGGGGGGTGATGATGGGAAGGAGCCGAGGGGGTGCTGCTGATGTTGCCGCTGTTGCGGCCGGATGGTGCGGTTTCAGGGGTTCCAACTTTGCAAGCCCCACCCGGGGCACGCCGTCGCGACCCATGGGTCCGCCTGGTGCCCCTGCTGGGTGCTGCGCGAAGCGTACTTGGCGGGCGGGGTGGAAGCGCTGCGATGGCCGCGAGGAGGACGGAAGGAGGGCACGAAGGGACAGGAAGGAGGGCGGGATGGAGGGGGTGTCGCAGGGCACTGTCGGTGTGAAAGTGTGTCGATAAAAAAGCAAAAACGACTTGTGTGTTCGTGTGTGTTTTGCACGGCGTGTGCGAATTACCCATCCAGCAGGCGCTGGCCGTGTCGCGCCAGCATGACTACTGCCGTACTATAAACCTATAATTGGAAGGGGAGGCCTGCTGGGATCTCCAGGATCACCGACTCGCTGGTGTTCATGTGATCTGGGGGGGATCTGATACTTGAGCGGGCGGGACACTGCCGTTAGGAGAGCTGCACTGGGGGGAGGAGACGGGGGAGTAGGCTGTGCCCCCCCCCCGCCCTCCGACCACATCGTCATGTGGTGCACACGTGCGCCCGTCCCTCTCCCCCCCCCAAATAGATACACGCACTCGTGGCGGTGGTATACAGCACACGCACGCGTCATGTAACGTGGGGTTGTGTGTGTGTGTGTGTGTGTATTTGTGTGGATGTATGTGTGCGTGTGTGCCTGCGCACGCGCGTGTTCTTCTTGCGCGCCAGCAGCAGCAGCATCTGCGCACGTATACATGTCGTACGCGCGGCCGCAACTCGGAGGAGGAGGAGAAGGGTGTGAGCCGGAAGGGAATAAATGCCCGCGGGCACGTGCAGGGATGTTTGTATACGTGCGTACACAGTGGATGGATGGATAGGTGGGTGGATGGATGGATAGATGGAATTGGGTGCCGAGAGGAGGGGGGATTGGACGGGGGCTTGCGTGCGACGCCGGCCGCGGGGAGGAGGGCGATATAAAGGGGTGCGAAGGAGATGAAATTATCATCGTTGGCGCTAGGGGAACTTGCCGGCAGCAGGCTGGCAGACAGACGGGCAGGTGAGGACTATTGGCGGACTATTGGTGAGGACTATTGGCGGACTATTGGTGAGGACTATTGGCGGACTATTGGTGAGGACTATTGGCGGACTATTGGTGAGGACTATTGGCGGACTATTGGTGAGGACTATTGGTGAGGACTATTGGCGGACTATTGGCGGGGCTCGCCCTACCTGGAGCCCAAACGGATTGTTCCGCAACCCACTGTGCTTCGGCGCGCCTTGGTCGTGCGACCGCTGCAGCGCGTAATGATTTGCCGCTGCGCCAGAGCTCTGGCGAGCGTGTGCGGTGGGGTGTGGCGGGGTTTGCCGCCCAAGCCCTCCCTGGGGGGCCTTCGGGCGCGCTGGTTATTATTGCTTTCGACGACTCGCGCGCGCGGCCGCGGCGTGCTGCGCGCGTGCTGTGCCCAGAGCCGCGCTCTTGGCGCTCTTTTTGCGTGCTGCGCCTGAATCCACAGGTCGGGTGGCGCGCCTTGTATGAGTACGCAGATGACTGTGTCGAGATATTATTTCCGTACTGTCCGCCCGGCAGCAGGCGGTGAGGCGGTTGGGGCGTGTCTGCCGTGTCTGCCAGCCGAGGAGGGGGGGGGTGAAGGCGCCGTCTCGATTGGCACCCGGGCGTGGAGGAGTGCAGCGCCTTGTGGTCATCATCGGGGTGTCCCCCCCGCCCGGATGGGATCATAATCCCACACGGTTTGGAGCCCCCCCCCCGGGTACACGGGGTTTGGAGCCCCCCGCTCTTCTGAGGTATGAGGAGGACCGGTGTACCCGCGCCCTCCCTGGACTAGTAGCGGCTTTGGCCCCGGCCGTCCGGGCGGCTATGAACAGATGCGCTGAGGGGTCGGGACCGGGGCTGATCTCTGCCCATGGGTGAGCCTATTGGGGCTCACGGCCCACGGCCTATTTGACGATGATCCTACTTATCTTGTCCTGGGCCGCTGAGGCAGGGGCGCCGCTGAGGCGGGGGCGCTGAGGGTTGCTGCCAGTGCCTGACTGCTGGTTCCAGCTGGCGCCACATGTCATGATGACGTGCGGTGTGCCCTGATGGCGGACCAGCAAGGGCCACGACAGGTGGTGGCTTTGTTACCACGTTGCTCTTTGTGACATCAGGCGAGTTGTCTGCTGAACTTAGTTTATACTCATTATATCGTAGGATAACGTAGCCTTGGTGAAGTTCGTAGCTACCCGCCTATATATCTATCGTAAAGCAATAATGTATTTGCTCTGTGTCACTGCTGCAAGGGTGAATCACTGTTGTTATTTAACCTCTGCTGTCGAGTCTCGAGTTTCTCATCATCCCAACACCCTTTTCATGCCCACCCACCTCCGTGCCCACCCACCGCACAGAAACCGCCTTAGCACGGTGATAACCCCGCACTAAACGGCGTCATAAGTTGCAGCTTTGCCGAAAATACGGATGCGTCTTTATCCCTGCAGCGAATCCATGGCACACTCAAATTGCGCTGCCTCAATCCGGGCTCACCTCTGGCATTTGCTAGGCGTAGGCTCGCCTCTGGCATTTTGTAAGTAACTGTCACACTAGTCGAATCCATGCTTCACAAGACGAAAACTCTAGTCTTTAGTAATCGAGAGGACCAATCGCTGGTCTACACTAGCGTCCTTCAAGTCCAAGTTAACAGTTGAGGGATCTGGGATAGGGATCGCTCTAAGCTTATGCAGTCGCCACGCGCGCAGACGCCTCAGGGCGTCCCTCCTTAAGCATACTTGGGGACATGGGATTTGAAGCGTGCGTATATACATATGGATTACAATGGTGGGGCACTTCGCGTAGAGACGCACGTACAAACTACTCACACCCACGTGAAGCTCCCTCCAGTCGCTAAATTGAAAGCGCACAAATGCCTTGGGGATGCCATACGTACTAATGGGGGAGCAGCGGCTAATGATGAATCCAATCGTGAACACACCACACTTGAGGCGTAACAGCATCAGGAAGCCCAGCCCCCAGACCGATATGATCTGTCACGGGGGCCCTCTGCACATACTACGACGGCAAGCGCGCACGAGCTTTCCAGGAGTGTGTCTTGCATGAAAGGCAAGGCAAAACATGCTTCAGCACCCCGGAAGCCGTCCCCATCAGCACACATGCACACAGAGATGGTACTGCTCGCGTGGTGGCGGGTCGTTCAACACGTGCACGACCGGCTCCCCGTATCGGACTGAAAGCAAGCGACAGCCTGAATCATCGGCACGAGGGAGACAGCGACGAAGAGATGTCACAATGAAGGCTCCTATCCTAATCCGCAGATAGCTAGTTGGCAGCACCGCAGCCAAGAATGGCGCATCCGAGCCAAGAAATGTAGAGAGACCCGGTCCAGCAGCGCGCGCAACAGACTAGTCGCCATCGCTGTTCCCTCATTTAGGTCGCAGACGCGATGCCGCGTTGTAACCCTGACGAGCCAGCGATATGCGATGCCGCCATAGCTGCGGGCCTTTGCCCACCCACCTCCGCGAGTTATGCGAAGCCTACACCTCCTGCTAGCGCTCCATCAGCACCCGCAGCCGCGTGCAAACGGCACCGCACACTGCGCAGCCCCTAACAAAACCTCGTATACAGAAATTCTGAAACTTAATCGGAGCCCTCATACAGCCAACGAAGGAAAAACACTTACACACTATGACGGATAAAGGATATTCGCGGCATGCTAAACGGTGGCCTCCAATAAGGACAATACCCTAACCTAAACCCCTAAGGCCTGACCTAACATCATAGTGGACGCTCACTCCCAACAACATCTGCAACGTCGCAATCCGACCGTAACGGCCGTATAAACCCGCACCTATGGCGATACTTACCGGACGTGAACCCCAAGCGTGGTGAGCTAACGACCGACCTGAGCGAATCTCCCGCACCATAGCCAAGCAGACAACATCCGGCCGCCATACACCAAAAAAGGTCGTAAAATTCCAAATAACTGTGTTTTTAACCACAAATCACCTCCTTACACGACACCGCCCGCGCGGAATTTCGTCCTCTTCATATGCACAGCAGTCTCCCAGCCAGCGCACGCCGACGCGCCGAGCAGATAAGGAATTCAGCAGGGCATGAGGAATCCCAATGCCCAGCAAACCGCGCAGATGGTGGGTTCTCGATGCCCTTGATCAACCACTAGGGAGTGGCATCCGTGCCGTCCAGCTCTCACAGGACCCACCAGCCAGCACCTGCTGACTCGGGGGAGTCAATCCACTTGGAACATGTCAGGTCAAAGTCAAGGGACACGGCAGCTTGAGAGGTCCATATCCTCGGCAGCGACAGAGCCCAACCACCGCACTCGTCCTGCTCGGGTGTCATTCAGATTGGTGGCATCAACGACATCAGCAACGGCACGCCACTTCGGTCCTCCTGCTTCTCCCCCTTCTCCTGCCTTGCACGGCAGGCGTATAGGAGCCACAATCTACAACCGCGCGCGTCGCCATCATTATCAAGCCCCAACGGCGGACTCACACTTCCTGCAATCCACGCTTTTGGATGTCGGTGGCCCGCTGCCACGGCGACGATGCCGGCGAGGTCGCCTACGGCCAAACAACGCGTCCAGGAGGCTGCACACCGGCCCGAACACCACTCTAGCTGCATCCCTGCACAGAACGCGAGAGCGCGTTTAATCACACTCTCCATTCCGCCCCTCGCAACGCCAAATCGAGTGGGCAAAGAGAAACCCTCGCTACACCACCATCTCTATACCAGCGCGTATGATCCGATCTCCACACCATTTCAGCAGCCTGATCTTCCCTTCTCGAAGATTTCAGTCCAAGGCATCAGCTCCGGCGCCACAGCGCTGCACCCCGGCTCCTTGGCTATAGGAAAAACGCTGCCTGGTTACGATGCGCACTCCATCCTTCGCACCCGTCCTCACGACCGGGAAGCTAGCCAGGGCGGCTCGCCTTCAGACTACGAGTATGCATATTTTACCCTTTTGCAGGAAACCGAACACCCTGCTGCTTCTCAACGCTGCTTTCTCGGGTTCTCACATCAGCGCCCTGCCGCCCCGCCTAGACTGCGGCGCCAACTGCCGACGATGGTGTCTCTCATCCAGATCGCCCGGCTATTACATACACTCGCTGCACTCGACGCAGCATGAGCGTTATGCGCCTTCGCAGCTCAGGCGGCTTCTCAGCCATGCCATCCTGAGTGCCACCCTACTTGCAGGGCAATGGAATGCCGGCATGCGTGCCACCAGTTCAGTAGCCCATGGCAAAGCCTTTGGGCAGCTTCGGCGCGCCGCCCAGGTAGTGCATCGCGTGGGCGGCGTTGACGTTGACGTTCGCGTGGCTGTGGTGGTGCGCATGGGCATGCGTGTGAGAGGGACCCGCTGACGGCTTGCGGCCCTGTGCGTTGTAACTGGGGGCCGCGTTGGGGACCGATGACTTGAGAGCGCCGATTAGGTTGTTGATAATCTGCGCGACGGGAAAAGATTAAGGAACAGGATTAGGATGTGGATCAAAAACGAAAAACAAAGCGCACCCACATGTTTCACCAGAGCACACCCGGCCACCGATTGCGTGACGCAGAACGCCAGACATCACCACCCCTCGTCCCAGAGGAGAGCGTATAGATGACCCACCTCCAGGTCACGCAGCAACTTCTCGTCGACCACTCCTCCCTCACGCTTCTGGTTGAGTTGCTGAATGAGCGCCGTGATGTCCACCTCAGAAGCAGTGCCCGAAGCCAGCGCCGCAGCAGCCACCGCCACCGGCCCAGCGGGGCCTCCACCAGCACTGGTCGACCTGCCGCTGGGAGCCGGCGAGACCTGAGCAGCCGCAACAGCGCTGGCGCGAGGCGGCGCCGCCGGAGCTGGCGCAGGCGACGGCTCGTTCGAGCCCTCCGCGGAGAGGGGCGATGCCTTGCCTGACGAGGGGGTGCTGTTGGCAACGCCCATCAGAAGAGTCTCTGGGCCTGCAACGCTGCTGGCGTTACTGACGGCGCGGCCGCCGCTGCTACCCGCCTCGCAAACCGAGCTTGCGTTGGATGAGCAGGGCGAGTGGCTCACCCCCGTGGTGCCCACGTGGCTGGCCAGCAGCTGCTGTCCCTCCACCGCGGGAGCCGGCATCGGGGAGGCGACCTCAGCCATGGGGCACGCGGGAGCTGCCGCAGAGACCGCCGAGCAAGCCGTGAGGCTGACCTCGGGCGACGAGCCACCCGCGCTGATGGCACTCCCGCTGCAGGCGCTGACGCAGGCCGGGCGGGCGGGGCTCTCTCCGTCGTCACTGTGGTCGCCGTCGTCCGAATCATACCCGCCCGAAGGCAGGTCGCAGCCGCTGGCGGCACCATCCTCACCGTCACCCATGGTCCTAGCAACTAGCATCTTGCCAGCCTCTAGCAGCCCGCGAATGGCCCGCTCCTTGGCACGGCGCAGGGTCCGCCGCTGCCGGGCGTTCAGGCGCACCTGGCCGTCGGCGCCGCCGCCAGAGGAGGCGGAGGCGCCGCCAGATCCGACGGCACTGCCGTGGTTGCGCCGCTGCCGGGGTCCCAGCGCCCCCATGCCCATGCCATGCATGTGCATGCCGCCGGCCATGTGGTGGTGGTGGGGGTGGTGGTGGCCGCCCAATGCGCCGGACAGCAGCGCGGGGTTCATCAGCATGCCTCCGGAAGACAGGGCGGCGGCGTTGGCGGCGGCCGCCATGACCGGGTGCTGCATGTCTGCGACGGCGGCGGCTGCTGCCCGCAGGTTCTGCTGCGCGATGAGGCTGCCCTGCAGCGCCTGCAGCTGGGCTAAGTGCTCAGCGGCGGCGGCGGCCATGTAGTCACTCTCCAGGGAGGGGGCCGTCATGTAGCACTGCATGCCGTGGGATCCCATAGGGCCCTGCGCGGCCGCCGCCAGCTGCTGAAGCATGGCCGCGTGCAGGAGAGATGGCTGCTGCATGGCCTGCTGGGACGCGTGTTGCTGCGCCATACTGACAGCCTGGTGGTGGTTGTGGACGTGATGGTGGTGAGACATGTGGCCCATGTTGCCACCCATGACGTGGGGCGCAGCGCCGTACAGACGTGGCATGGCACCGGGCCACATCTGCTGGGAGTTCATGCCGGCCGCTGCCGTGGCATCGTAGAAGCCCCACGAGGAAGCAGAAGCAGCGGCGGCCGCTGCGTGGCCCCCATTCGAGTGATGCTGCATGCCGTGGGATACATAGCAGCCGTACGGGGGGATGTCGACGTCGCCGCTGGAGATGGCGACGCCGTCGGTATCGAGGACGGACGCGGGCATGGGGCCAGATGACTCGTCCGTCATCGACACGCGGCCAGCAACATTGACGGCTGCGCCCAGGGCCGCGGCGGCAGCGCCTGGCAGGGCGACGCCCGAGCTGGACGTCCGCCCGGACGCCGTTGGCAACATTCCACCCGTCATCGAGCTCCTCGGCGGCGGCACAACGGACGGTCCGGTGTACGACGTGCGAGGAGTTGGACCCGTTGACATGTTGCTAACCGCCACTGCGGCCGCCGCAACCACCGCCGCGGCAGCAGCGGCGGTCGTGGGGTCCAGCGCGTCTCGTGGAGTTGTGTTGGCCGAGGTGGATGTGCCGGGGCGGGCCGCCGACGAGGTGCTGCTGTACGACGGCACAGTGGGGTCGGGAGACACGGGCGCGGCGGGCTGCTGCGGTGAAGCGGATGAGGCCTCGTTCGCACCAGCACCGCCGTGCAAACCAGAGCCGTTGCCACCGGCAGCCCCATGCGGGTGCTGGTAGCTGCCGTGGGCGGGCGTCTGGTAGCTGTGGCCATGCTGCGTCCTGACGCCCCCGCGAGGGCCAGCGGACGAGGCCGTGGAGGAGAGCTGGGGCGATGCGGATGATCCACTGCTGCCGACTCCACCCGATGTGTTGGGCGTGCGGGCGACGAGCGGCGCCATCGGAGGGAAGGCGCCGACACCAGCAGGCGGCCCTCCGTTGCCGGACGACTTCCGCTGCCCGGGCTTCAGAGGCGAGGGCTGGTACGGCCGGACCTTGTCTCCCGCACCGCTGTTGCGCTGCTGCTTGGCGCACTGCTGGCTCATTGGCACCATGGGGCCACCAGGGCCGCTAAAGACGCATTGTGGGCCTGGGCCCATGCCGACTCCCGGGGCTCCGAAGCCGTTGAAGCCGTTGAATAGCGGGTGGAAGTAGGCCGAGGCGCCGTCATGACCCCCGGGGCCGCCAACCTGGGGCGCACCGGAGATGGAGCCGGGGCGCATGGACGGACCGCCATGCCCCTGCGGAGGGGCGAAGGGGCCCGCCGACGGGTGCTGCGCGAAGGGCGTCTGCGGGAACATCATGGCTGCGGACAGAATAGGGAAGCGGACAGGCGAGCGCGCGGGGGCAGATCTTTAGCGGGTTATAAGCAGACGGCGGGGAATGCAACTGCGGTTGATCGATGGCGCGGATGGATACGCGAGGAAAAAGCGATTCTCCTGAGATAACGCGGCGGAGTTGGCATCACTGTGTTGTTCGAGCAAGGAGACATAGGCATCGCACTAGGCAAGGCAACCAAAGACCATTGATCGAAATGTACGACCACATCTAGCACGCGCATCTGGGTGCCTTCGTCGCTGCCGTAACACAGACGGCATCATTCGTCCAGGCTGCGGTTCCAAGGCCCGCCTGCACCCAGCTTAGCCACCAGCTGTAACCAGTTCACGACGCTTACCTGTAGGCGTGCTGACAGGACTTCCCATCAGGGGCGTTAGACCGCCTCGGGGGCTGTCAGGCGCCCCGGACAGCATGACGGGAAACATGACGTAGCCAGGCGCAGGCGTGTACGCCATTGTCACAGGCACGTGGACAGGCGAAGAAGGGCAACGACTGCTACCGGTGCCAGAGAAAGAGTTGTATAATTTCTGCAATCAGGGGCAACCACACATAGGGCACAAGTGTGCGGTGAACATACAACGACAGCAAGGGTATTGGCAGCAATATTGCATATGGGGACGCAACAAGAGCGTCATTAGATGGCTAGCCGGCGAGATTCAACAGCGAGCAAGCAGGCGAGGAGGTCGGACGCGGACACGTTTTCCCCGTGCCCGCGACATTCTAACGGCATGACGTGCCGAGTGACTCCCTCAAGCTTACAGCATATTGTGGTCAGGCCACTCTCATCATTACTATTGAGAAGGGGCAGGCGAAGTTACTGCTAAAAAGAAACTTGGCCACAGCGCATAGATAAGAATTCGGCAGCGCTCTGACCAGTCCGTCTGATTTGCTTCGTATGCTCATCATGTTAACACGTAAAATTGCTGCAAACGGACACTGCAAAGCTGCGTGGTGACCGAACCCGCAAAACGCGCGCCAAACTGCCGCTGCCGGCCGCCTTCCAGAACAGCTGGCTGGGCACGCAACGTTATTAGCGACAAGCTTTTTAACCCCAAGATCAACCTACCGGGCTTTCAGGGTACGCGTGAGGCGGTCCTCCAGTGCAAGAGTTCCTCCACAACCAGCCAGCTGGACCGCCGTGACCACCTGCGCATTAACATGGAGGCAGGAACACATACGTCGAGTGCGGGGCTGGCAGGTCTGGCACCCCGTCACGACAAGAAAATGGCGGTCGAGCCATCCGATTTTGCGAAGCGGCGGGAAGTCGGTCCGGGTACCTAACCGCGCAATCTGAGCTCTCCCCGAGGGCTGTAACAAACAAGAACTGTGAATCTGGCTGCGTGGGGCGAGCACTGCGCACAAATGTGCGGGACAGTCACAAAACGCGGCAGAATGCTGCAGTTGAGGCACGTCAGCCCAGCTGAAGCGACAGCAAGTGAACGGGGCAGCACAAGCCCACAACACATCTTTGGATGTAACACATCTCCACGTGTCACCTGACTGATGAAGAGAAACATGAGTGTCCATATGGTATGAAGGCATGCGTTTACGCGGGCTTACCTAGGAGGCTGTGATTGCTTGCATCAACGGACCTCCTTGGGCTTCTTGTATCCTCTTTGGATGTCCGAACTTTAAGTAACTTAAATTCGTGCCCCTGGAGGAATTAGGGGGAAAACCGAATTGGCGCCCCGCCCTTTTTCAAGCACGGACGAGTGCCCGCGAAATACCATCTCACCCCATATACAAGTGTTAACCCCAAAATACAATATAATATACCACCCGTTACATAACCAAAGCATTGCGCGCACTAGCGGTTCCGTTTTGAGGCCTGACTGCGGCAACTCCGAGGCGGAATACCGCGCACTCGGTTTTGTCCCTTTGGGTGCCAACCGGACATTGCCACTTGCACCCACACCCACAAGTTCCTCTCCTACCTCGTGAGAGCGCCCGTTGCGGGTGTCAGCTCCGCCCATGCGAAACACGTCCGCCTCGCTGTCCATAACCAAGTCGGCACTCTCCAAGCGTGAAAATACACTGTATAGGGATAACTGCTAGTCTAAAATGCCGCAGTCCACAGTTCGACAGGCGCTTTCTATAAGTGTCTTTCCATCCTTCAAGGAATTCGCAGCTGGGCAATGAATCAAACTTAGTGGTATCGAATACTTGGAACAAGGATGTTGCAGGCTAATTTTGTTTAAGTGGAAGAATGGCCCGGTCCAGTGGAAGCGAAGCTGAAGCCAATCCCTTGCTCCATGCAGACGCCTCATTCAACGTTCCGACAAACGCATTACCAGATGCAAGTTAAGACTTCTACTTAATATTATAGCAATGCACTAATGTAAAAGATGCACCACACGACTTGTGACTCTTGCACTGACCAGCTTGAATTCGCAACGTTTCTCCTTCCCTCAGAAATAGAAGGCAACATACGATAACAGCACCCTGTTTGTGTCAGTTAGGATCGCTAAATGCTCGATCGGTAGTGCAGCGAAAACCGCCAACATTGCCACCGCAGTAATTACGGTATTTCGGGGAAAACCTCCGCATTGGTGGTATTCAGCAACAAAAACGCGTGATGTGCGTGGCCCCATTGCGCTAACAGCTTTGAAGGCAGGCATGAGATGCTTGCCAGCGGAAGTTTGGGCCCAAGTGCATACACCCAGGGCACATGCGCGCATTGCATAGAGTTCCCCTGCGCCGCCCTCATGCTGGTTTGACAGGGTTTGACGACCCACATACCGTTTCGGTCCACTGACGGTGGCGCCCATCACCGTCATTGCGTGCATCGAGGTCACATGGCACGTAAACGGCGCGTGCACAACGCTCGTATCTGCACCTCCACAACGCTCGTAGCTGCGACTCCTTGGGGACCTCTTACATACGCGCCCATCCTGATCACGACGCATTAGTGCTTTCGCTCTGCGCAGAGCACCCATTAAAACCTGTGCAGAATCCGACAGCTGTACGGTGACGCCCCGTACACTTGCATCGGGTTTTCAGCGTTCTTTCTTCCATTTACAGTCTGCACGTTCATACCTCCATTGGCATCGGCCATTGCATGTGATGGGCTTCGGTTTATAACCTCCGTGGTGGCACGGCGGTCGTGGTGTGAGCGCCTTTGCGAGGCGCATGGCGGGCAGTTGCGTCTGCATCCTTCCCTTTCAGCTGTGCATATCTAAAACGAACCTGGCCTTCATGCACATCGTCCACAGTCCACAGCCTCCAGGACCTGCCCTGAAGGCTTTCTTGTACTGTTACATGTGTGGTTCGGTGGAAGCCAAGGGGGCTGCCGGCAGTGCCGATGACGTGTCCCCGGGAAACGATCGAGGCTGGTGCTGGCATGGTCGCCTACTGCCCCCTGTCAGTAGTTTGTTTCCGAGGCCGCTCTTTCCTTGGCGTTCGTCGGACGCAAGAACTCGCGATATAGTGCACCTGGGCTTGCTTGGGAGATTGCAGGCTCGACGAATCGCACCACCGCCAACAACAACCGCAACCAGAGCAGTGAGCTGATGTTGGCTCTATCCGTAATAGTTCAACCCAACGCTGATTACTTCGGCCTGTTGATCAGTAAAACCTGATCCTCAGTGACGACGGGCGTGACACTTTGTCGTGCCAGGTATGACTTGCACTGCTCTTCTATGGGGGGGGTCGTACGGGGTGGCCGTACCGCCTCGCATACTGCAACCCACGCCAGCTGCGGTGCATGCGTCGAACGCTGGTTGCGTCCGCTTGCGCGGACATTACTGCGCAACCAGTCGACATGGTGTAGCCTGTGAACAGCGCGAGATGAGTGAGCTCCCAACACCTAAACAACACTCCGCACACACTCCACAGCAAGCGGAGGCTTCACCTGCCCTCCCTGCATGTGCTGTGCATTCAACGCACACAAGGACGTCCTGGACGTGATCGAACCCCTCCATCGCGGGGGTTGAGGAAGCATCTTGGCGCTTAACACGCTCTGGGATCTGCCGCACTGGATGACGTGCAAAAACACCATGATCACCGTGGAGCACGCGCGAGCCAAGCAGCAGCTACAGCACGCTAGTCTTGCATCGACCAAAACAGCCCCGCCGCTGCCGCCGAGGGGCGTCTCGAATGTCGGTTCCCCGGCTGCCCCCTCTACCGGTTCCTCTGCTGCCCTCTCCACCGGTTCGTCTGCTGCCCTCTCCACCGATTCCTCGGCTGGCCCCTCTACCGATTCCCCGGCCGCCCCCTCTACCGGTCCTCCCATCGCATCTCTGCGGCCAGGCTGGCATCAGGCGCACCCCGTCCCGCCACCCCGCGCGCGTTGTGGCTGCGGATGTACCAGTCAGGCCAGCAATCCCCCCACGTCAGCCGCCGCGCCAGGCGATACGCGGGCGCGCCCATCCAGCTGCGGCGAGACGACTTGGCCACGACCTGGGTGCGGCAACAGGGTGGCGGCAGTCGACAAGGGCAGGAACGGGGCCAGGACGGTGCGGAGGGACCGGGTCACAGAAGCACGACAGGGTAGGCACAAATCAGCCTGGCCCAGCATTCGGGGACAGGGGCCGGGTCGCAGGGACTGGGGGATGGCGGGGGACCGGGTGGAGGCGGTGCCACGGGTGGTACATAGTTGACAGCAGGTGCGGTGTATTGAGGCCAGGCCGATAGTGCGCAATCCCCACCACGCACCATCAGACCCCGGCCAGCCGAAACACCCGTCCGCGGACCGCACCTGCTGCACCAGGCGCCCTTCAGCTGGCGCGGCTCCGGAACCAGAGACGGCACCACCGGCAGCCGCAGCCGCAGGATCATGAGCCACCCCCGCAGCGGTGTCACCGGGCTCCGGGTAGTGGTGCTGGGGGCCGACGCACATGTCCAGGAGCACGTGGCCGCCGCGGCGCCGCGGCGGACGTATCACGCGGCCCCACCCGTACGATGACGCTTCAGCGGTGCGCAGGTCAGGAGCGCGGGCTGAGTTGCCCTGTGCGCGGACAACCGGGCGGCGGAAGGGGGGGGTTTAGGGGGCGAGAAGACCCGGCGGCACGACCCGGTGGCGCCGGGGGGAAGAGGGGGGGTTTCTAGGTGCGAGGAGGCGCTCGCCTCGATGCACTGCGGCGCAGTTGAAGATCAGTCGCACGCCCAACAGACGCGCTACCAGGAAGCAGCCATCTCGCAATTAGTTCCGCAATTCGCAACCAGTTCCCGCAAATCCACTCCACACACGCCCTTGACAGCGTACCCTCCGCGTACCTGCTCGCCCTCGTCCCTGTCATCGTCGTCGTCGTCGTCATCTTGCTCGTCGTCGCCACTCACGTCGCCGTCGCCACCGTGCCGGTTGTAACGGCCATAGCCAGCACCGCTGCCGCCATCGCCTTCCCCCTGTCCGGCACCCTTGCCAGTCCGGCTCGCCCGGCGGCCTTCGGCAACTGTCGCGCCGTAGATGCGCTTCAGAAGCTCCACCTCCGCCTCCTCGTACTCCTCCGCGCTGACGTCAGCGGGGCTGAGCCGCACTCCCCCGTACCCCTGCTCCACGTCGTCCACAGCCTGCTGCAGCGGCGACGACGGCGCCGCCGCGCTAGGCGATCGCTCGCTCCGCCGCCATGGCGCCCCGTCGCTGACCTCGCCAGCACTTGTGGTGCCCGTTTCCGCCGCTGCTGCCGCTCCTGCCACTCCCGCCACTCCCTCCGCAGCAGCAGCAACACTAGAATCTGCGCCACTGGGCCGACCAGCCGCACCATGTCGCGCCGCCACGTCAGCGATGGGCAGCGAGAGCGACAGCTCCGCCACGGCGGCGTCCAGTCCCAGGCTGTGCAGAGTACGCTGACCGCCCCCGTCGGTCGCTGCCGGGGCCGAGCTGGCGGAGTGGGCCTCGCCGTCACGCCGAGCAGCGGCAGCGGCGGCTCCGCCCGGCGCAGTGGGTGGTGGGTGAGCCCCATTCAGAGGGTCGGCTGGCGCGTCGTCGTCTTCGCCGCCTGTTTTGTCACTTGTAGCGGCGGCCCAGTTCACTCCGGCATCCTGGCGAGATGGAGGGGAGGGGTCCACTTAGCCCGTGCGACACGCGAACTGCCATGATGGCCCGGATGGAGGGACATCGCTCCCTCCTGTAGCTGGTTTTGGAGGGCAGTCGTTTCCTCCCGTAGCTGTTTTGGCACACGACATCGTCCACGTACGAGAAACAGCAAGCGCGCAACATCAAATCGTATTTGTGACTGCGGTATGTGGAACCGTTTATGTGGAACAAACGTGTTCACGCGTGGCCGTGGTCAAGACACCTGCACCTGACTGGTTACCGGGGTTCTAGGGCTGTCTTTAGGGCATACGCCTAGATTGGTCGTGTGCTGCTTGCTCGCCCGTGTGCGCAAAAGCAAAATCCCCCGCTCTGCTTGCGTCGTGGCGAGACATTGGTCGTGTGCTGCTTGCTCGCCCGTGTGCTCAAAATCCCGCGCTCGGCTTGCGCGATGGCGCGTCCCGCCCACAAGAGCGACCTCGTTTCCTCGTGCGTCAAATACGCCGCCTCTACGCTGCCCAAAGGAGCAGCACCCCCAGCCACCCCCGCACCTGCAGGGCCATGAGCCGCCCGACCAGGCCCGGCCCAAAGGCGGGGTACTTCCGAGTGAACGCCGTGATGACGGGGCCCGCGGCGTCCCCTGCGGTCTGCGGTCTGCCGCTAGGACGCCGCTGGTTGCTGCCACTGCCGCTGCCGGGCGCAACAGGCGAGTGCAGACCCTCCTGGGACCCCAAACGTGTTTGCTGCTGCGGCTCCAGCTCCCGCCGAGGGTCTGCCGAGGGTTGATCCTCGCCGCCGTCATCGCCCGCGGAGGAGAAAAGGGGCAGCCGCCGCGAAGGCGGTGGTGGCCCCTCTGCGCCGCCGACGCCCGTATGCCCATCAACGTCAGGTGGCGGCGCCGGCGGCGGCGCCGCTGCCGCTTGTCGGCCCGTCAACGGCGTCCCTGGTTGCAGCGTTCCCGCCGCCGCCTTTGCCCGGTTCAGGAGCACCTGGCTCATTACAACGCGTGGAGGCAGGCTGACGGACAACAGCGGCGCAGTCGCAACCGTGGGGTCATCGTCTTCCGCGGCGTCGGTGGTGATGGGCCGGCCGTCGCGGCCGCCATCGTCATCGATGCCGTACTCCCGGGCGACTGCCACGCGGAACTCGGGCCGGGGGCCGCGGCGCAGCACCACGTAGCTGAAGCGCTCGTCCTGTCACGTGGGGAGGAGGCACGGCTAGGTTCAGCAAAGGACGGACTCGGGAGCTGGTGGGACGTGGTGGGACGTGGTGGGACGTGGTGGGACGTGGTGGGACGTGGTGGGACGTGGTGGGATGTGGTGGGACATGGTGGGACGTGGTGGGACGCGGTGAACCCCTTCGGTATTAATGAGGCCGTGCCTTTGCCGTGGACGAGGGAGGCTCCTCTGAGATGGGTTCGCAACACCACAGGGACCAGGCTCTCTTCACATCATTCCAGGCCATAAAGTGGCCCGTAACAGCATCCCGCATCCATCCATCGATGCCCGCGCTGCGATGGCCGAAACCAGAAGGCAATGGGGAAAGGCAAGCCTCGGGCGCCGCAACTGGCAGCGCCCGCGCACCGTGCGGCTGCGAGCCCGCGACTGTCGCAACCGGGTCCGGGCCGATTACCGCGCCCCAGCGGCCGCAACCCCTCCCACGCAACTCTCCTTCTCCTCCTACGTCAGTTCGCTGCTCTCCTTGCTGCCTGGTTTCTTAAACACTCACCTGCAGGTTCGTGGCGCGCCCGCGGCCATGTGCCGCCCCGGCCGACGGCTCCGTGGCCTGCTGCATGAAAGGAGGCCGCAGCAGCGCCTGGCCGAAGTGGCACCAGCTGCGTTGGCTCACCTGCGCAGCAGAGTACGGAAGGAAGGTGTACGATGGGAACTTACGAAAGGAAGGTGTACGACGGGAGCTTACGGAGTATGTTGGACACGAGCTAAGGGAGAAGATGTCAAGACGGTGAATAACGATGTGTCGTCGCGCCAATCCGTGGCGAAAGGACGCTGCCACGACGCCACCCGCGAGCAGCAAACCCTAAAACCACGGCCACGATGCCACCAACGAATAACGCATAACACTCGTCTAAAAAGGGCAACGGGTCGTACGGACGGCGAGAGGAACCTACAAACACAAGGCGCCGGCGAACAAAAGCAGGATATAGGATAAGCAGACATAGGACCAGACGCATTGACCTATCCCACCTGCATGGGGCACGTGCCGTCGTGCGCGCAGGGCGCCACCACGTGCGCGCCCGTGGTCCGCAGCTTCCCGGCGACCCGTGGGTCTGCGGCTGCGCCATCTGCATCGCGCGCGCCGCCGGAGGCGGAAGCTGCGGCCGACTCAAGTTGGTCACGCTTCCGAGCCTGCAGGATACCGGTCAATGAAGTTCGGTTGCGGGACCGAGACCAGGTACGTTGGTCACCGGATGACGAGCAGCATGGTCAAACACCTTGGCAGCCTACAAAGACGATGTTCCTTCCTAATATACCTGCAGCCTATTTACCAGGCAGCTGGTTTCTTTGCCATGGACCGCCAATCCGCCCGATCTCCCCCCCCAAATCCCAACCCATTTCCCCTAACCCAAAACATGACATGCAACACACACACGCACCTCGAGGTCCAGCAACAGCTGCCGCGCCTCCGCCACAATCCCAAAACCGCGCGGGGTGCCCGGCTCCACCAGCACGAGCACACCGCCGCACCTGGCGGCGTGGGAGGCGGGTACGAGGTTTGTTGCCGCGAGTTCAACGCCCAGAGCGGCAGAAAGTCGCACAGGGAAGTGTATGAAACACCCCACCGCAGATGGAAGGGTTCAGGAGGGGCCACGCGTCGCGCGGCCCCAACGGCCTGGCCTGACACCATGTGCATTTCCCCCCAACAGGCCGGTGAACACTGCGGCAACAACGGCTTAGCAGTATGCTATTGCTCCAAGCAACAAGCTTACTGTATATGACATGTTGAACACAGACGTAAAGCGAGGAACTGGTGCAAGTACGCGGGAGGAAGTAAGCAGAAGCACGTTATCAGGTTGGCGTCTGGAGCTGGGGTATGGTGCGCCAGCGTTAGCATTTACTACCACGCACGACCACCGATCGCTTAAGCCACACAGAACCTCTGACCGCTTAAGCCACACAGAACTTCTGCGGACGAGGCCGCCACACACCTGTCCCATAGCTCCCGCACCAGCCGCCGCCGCTCCTCTGGCGTGGGAAGTACGGTCAGTTGGTACGGCGCAATAACCAGGTCGTACCTGTGCCGTGGAGAGACATCATTGCGTGCGCAGGGGGCCGGCAGCGCGAGGCGAGGTTCATCATGGGGTCTTTTGAGGCAGACCCAGCAGGTACGCTGGGCCAATATTCTTTGCAACCGATGATTCGTTCGCCAACTTTTGACAGCATTTAGGGTAGAAAACCAACGCTGAACGTCAGCCGCGCCTTGCGTGGTCTCTCGTCAGTCGCGGTTCGCGTGGCCTCTCCCATCATAACCCAAAAAACCGTACCACCACGCCACTCGGCCCTGACCGCTCGTACCTGGCCACTTCTTCCCAACTCCCCCCCCTCCCTCCCTCAACCCAAACACGTCGTCTGCACTCACCTGCGTCGCTGCGTCGCTGTGGCCTTCGTCAGCGGCGGCAAGGCCCGAACCCAGCTGACCCGCGGGCCACTTGCACGCTGCCCATGATTCCGTTCCCGCCTCTCCTCCCCAACCTGCTCCCAGGGCGCCTCTTGCTGTGGCTCGCGCCGCTGCCACTCTCGGTACGCCCGTTCCACCCTGGTCCCCAGCACCTGGCGCAGCGGGCTGGGCTCCACCGCCACCACGCTGGACAGGGTGCGACTGGTGCAGGACTGCGTGGGGGAGGGTCGGAGCAGCGAGGGCAGCGACGCAAACCGTTACAACGGACACGTGGGGCACGTCGGTGCGGCACTTATACGCGTTGCGCCACACCGAGCCAAAGCAGAATGAAAGCCGGTGAGGGGTCGTTGGTGGTGGTGATCCATGATGACGTATCCAGATCAACCCATGCACGCAAGTACCGCAGCCCTCCAACCCCTCCCCTTCTCCTGTCATTATGCGCGGCGCTTCGCTGCCCATGCGCCGACAGGCCATCGCCAAGCCGCCATCGCCTTGGCCCCCGGCCTTACCTCAAGCGCAGCAACCACCGCCGCTCCAACACCCGCGCCGTGCACCAGCACCTCCCGCGGCCGCCATTTCGCTCCCGGGGTTTGGCCCGCCGCGCCCGGCGGTGCCCCCGCCGCTGCCGCAGCCCCCAGCAGCCGCACCGCCTCGTCCAGGACGCGGCGGCACACCGCGTACTCGGGCGTCAGGCGGGCCACGACGTAGGCCATTGCCTGGGCGGAAACGGAGGAGAAGGCGGGGAAGGGGCCGCCGTTTAGGACCTCACCAAACAGGGTTTTAGTGAGGGTTTCTGCTGCTCATTGAGGGAGTCGCAGTACGGTTGAGCGTAGATGTTAACGATGGTTAGAACCGGGGTAATCGGGTAGTGCTATCAAGGCAGTCACGCCGAACGGAGGATTCAGAACATGGCGTATTGCTTAAATCGACAAACAGCGGCTGCCTCGCCCACCAGCTTCTCGCCAGCCAACCCACCTCAGACACGCTCTTGTAGCTTGGCGCAAGCTTCTCCCTCTGGGGGGCTGCAGTGCAGGGGTCATGTTTAGGGGCTAGGGTGTTAGCGGGATGAGGAAACCGAGGAGAAGGCCGCGTGCAAGCACACGCTGGTTCGCGCGGTGGCTGCCGAAAGCCAGGGGAACAAAAGAGGGTCTGATGTCGCACAATAGTCCTCCAAACGACGGCATGCGTTTTCCCGTAACCTAGAGTTTGACGATTCCCCTGTCCCGACATCTCACATTCAAGTGCACGCGTGTTCCTACCTTATGCCCCAACCTTCTCCTTCATACTCCCCAGAATACACGCGCAAATTGTTACCTCATCCATTGTGACAGCCTATCCCACGTCAAACCCCCTCCCTTCATCCTGCTACCCTCTCATACCTCGCCGCTCCTCTTCGCGTAGCGGCGGCGGCAGCCCCAGCGCCGCATTCACTGCCCGATCATCCATGTACATCATTTCGCCTGCCTCTAGCGCGGCGCGCGCTGCCGCCAACTCAGCCCCACGGAGGCGGCTGCTGCGGACGTCGCCGCCCAAAAGCTGTGCTCCTTCCGCGCCATGTGGGTCGCGACCTTGCTGCGACTTGGAACGGGAGCCAAGGCCGCCGCGCTGGGGCGTGTGGCTGAGGGCCTGGCCGTGCGGGTTGGCAGGGGGGGAATATGATGGCGCGTGAACATGGAGCAAGAGATAGTGCGTGGACATGGAGCAAGCAAGAAATATGATAGTGCGTAAACATGGAGCAAGTCGGAGACGGTGGCCGCATCGCTGTCGGCGGATGGACCACAACCTTGCACGATGGACACTGCTGGACAGTCCTGGACACGGTTCGGCAAGGCAAATTCCCTCCTGCGCCTACTAAAGAACCCCCAGAGGACTAGGTCAGCGCCCAGAGTAGCGTCGCGTTCAGATGCATTCCCACCCAACGTTTTAGGGCGCGCTGCTAACTCCGCAGCCCCGCCGCTCGGGACGGCATTGCTTCTCTCCATTAGCAACCCCTCATCTCCCGCACCTTCAAGCGCTCCGTCAACTCCAACCCCAGGTGCCGCGCTTCTCGAGGGCTTACGCCGTGTTCTGTTATACAGCACGGGATTGGGAAGCAGGGGTGGCAAGGGCGGTTGGCAGCGCAAACAATACAGCTACCGGTAATGCCAGCGCAGCAGATTCGCCCTTATGAGCCCGGAATCAACAGAAGCACCATACGCACCCTCCAGTACTGTCACAAGCTCACGCTCCAGGGACACCGGCAGCTGCACAAGTGGGAGGGTACGGCGGGCTGCAGCGGCGGCAGCCTCAGCTGATACCTCCGGCTGAGGGAGCAGGAGGGAGGATGGCAGATCGGATTCGTGTGCAGGGATGTTTTCAATGCGCATGTGTGAGGCAAGGGCAAGTAAAGGGTGTCTTGGGGGAGAGCGTGGTGCGAGGGCGAACCAAGGGGAACCCGTATCGAGGACTTGAACGAGGCCGGATGCAAGTGGGCTGCATAGTCACGCGCGATGGTTATTATTACCCCATGATGTTGGCCCCTCATTCGGTATGTTGTGCTGCCCAAGTTTCAGACTCCTTCCTTGCCTTGCCGCCCCACCACTTATAGCAGGATATAAAGCCTTGCGCCTTAACAACATGGTCAATTCCGGCCGCATGGGTGCACCCACCAGCGCCGCAGGCAAATCATGTCGCTGACGGAAATTTCGCCACAGCGCCGCCGCGGCGTCAACAGATCTTTCAGAAAGACGTCGACTTAAAGCCAATATGGCACTAGACGCGTGCATCACTTCCTGGAGAAGCGCAGCGTGGAATCGCAGCAGGGACAAATGATGGGCTGAAGCCTCAAAGAGAAACTGCTAACCATAGACAAAGGATTTTAAATACTACAGATGCATCATGCACGGTCCTGCCGACTTTTGGAAAGATGCCTGCGCTGCGCATGGCATGCAATGCGCCGTACTGGGACGAGCGCGCGAGGGTTAACAGATCATAGTTTATTACCTCATTTTCTTTGCGAGTCGACCCAGAACCGTGACCATAAATTTTTATTTCGTGCAGGTGCTGTTGGACGTGTGAGCGTCTGGATCCTTGGTCGGGCTATTTCACGCATCAGCGCATGGCCTCAACCTCACTTTCTCAAACACTTCAGTTCGACACAGGAAACCTTTGACCACCACAAGATTAATTGCTTCGACATGAACTCCCAGCTTTCTTTACTCAAGCCGGGAGGGCAGGGAAGCTCACTTCGTCCGCCAGCTGCGACACTGAGCGAGCCGGCTCCCATAGGCATCGGTGCGAGCCTTCGACAGAAGCTTCTTACGCCTGGACCTCCTGGCTCGGCATCAGGAGGCGTAGGCATCATGTCGTCTGGGAATGCGGGCGCGGTGCTGGACCACCTCAAGCGGCACGCTGGTAAGTGCCGCAACTGCCGAGACGGACGTGCATGGCCAGGACTATATCCATGGAGCCGTCAATTACATGCATCGTGTGATTTTCTACGTGTATGGATGGGCCCAAGCTTGTTCCGAGCGCTGGGGCTATGCATTTTGTTCAAAGCCCTTCCCATCCTGGCCTTGCAGACCGTATGATGGAGGAACAGGAGAGCACCCGGCACGACGCCATCACATATGTGAGTAATATTATTGGCTTATACGGACAGGAAAGCGGACGCGTGCACTTTCTCGGCTCTCCTCTTACCTTCGTTCGCGGGTTCCAGTAGTTCGTTGCTTCCTGTTCCACTGGCTTTAGTCCTTTTCGCAATTTATTCATCCTGTGCACCTGCTTGCGCATTTTTAATACTCTTTGCGCCGACCCAGATCGGATAACGTGCCAACTGCACGTAGGGCTGTTTTCAGCAGCTCGGAGAGACCTACATGGGTTTGGATGTTTTCCGATCTGGGTCGGCGGACATCATAGACTAAAATCTGGAATATCTTCCAGGACACTGTTGTATTAGCACAACGTCGCTATCCCGCCCCTCTCGATAGCCACTTGGCCGCCGAAAGTTCGTTTGCCTCTCTGTTGCCTTGTTACATCGGTTACACCGTTCTTCCGCCATCGTTATACGCAGCGCGAGAAGCTGGTGGAGGTACAAGCTACACTGTCACGCGCGGAGCAGGAGTTGGCTCGTGAACGGCAGTACAATGTAGAGCTGTGTGCGAAGGCCAAAGCAGGTGCGTGCGTACGTACGCTTTGGTCTACAGGCACGACGTGCTCGCCCCACGCCGTTGGACACGCTTTGGTCGTGCAATGCATGGCATCAGCCTCGAGGACCTTATGTCAGCCACCCCATCGACCACAACGTTTTTGACTAAGCTTATCCAACGGAACCACGCCGTGCAGACACGGCCCAGGTGTCGTACGTGTGGGAGAAGATGAAGGTGGTATCGGCGCTCCAGGAGGACTTACGGGCTTCAATAGACGATGCCCAGCTAGGTGTAGCCCGAGGTAATTACCATAGAGCACCGATGGGCGCTGTACAGTGTACACAGTCGACTCCTTGAAATGCGAGGGCGGCATGGCGCCGCAAACTGCAGGGCAAGGGTGCCCGTGGCCTCCCCTGCACGAGCTGCCGACCTGGCGCAGGTTGTGCATGCATTCGTTTAGCCAGTAACAATGAATATTGCCGCCCACGCACGGTGTCCATGATCTGTTTGCACTTTTATATGCATACGTATTCGAGGAGCTGTCAACGGCTGTGGCATGTCAGCCCGTGTCAAGGGTGTTTGCCAGCCCACCAGAAGTGAGGCGCACTGACGTTTCTTATGTCCTCGCAAACGCACAACATATTGCTTACTTCTGCCCTTCCTCTTGCCTTGCTGTTTTGCTGACGCAGCGGATCAATACCGCCGAGACCTGGACGTCAAGATGCTGGGACAAGAACGCGACGTGGGCGACGTGCAGGCGGCCATTCGAGCGGTCGCAGCGACCAGAGACCAGCTGGCAGCGGAGCTGCGTCGCGGTGGGTAGATGGGTGGGCTAAACGCAGCAAACAGGCGCTACAAACACGTTACGTGAAGAGGGTCGGTAACGCGTGCAGCTCGAAAATGTGTATCATCCGCTGCGTTAAAGCGACATTTTGGGTGAGGCGTCCCGGGCTGGGATGGCCTGTACAGGTAGCGTTCTGGATCACACATATCTTTCCTTTTCCTTAGTTATAGTGCGTCCTGCACTAAAGGGGGTCACTTGAGGCAGGGCAGGACTTTAAGCCAAACTTGCCTTTGTCCATGTTTTCTCAAGTCTTGAGTCCTATCAATACAGAGAGCCGCTGCAAGTATGTGCGTCGTCACGCGTCATTACAAACTTCCATGGCATTTTCCTAATTGTGGCGTTTACCCATTCGCATTGCTGCCACTCCACAATGTCGTACAGTCCACGGCCTCGTCTTCGCGCTGCAATCTGAGCTGCGCCAAGCGACAGAGGACGCAGCGCGCAAGGATGCAGCCCTAGAGCGACAGGCACTTGACGCGGTATGACTGGTGACTAGTGGGGATATGGTATATTTCGGTATGTATGGCAATGTCGTGGGTATGTTGTGGCAGCCAGCATGGCTGCCGTGATTATATGCCCTCCGACACCTTGCCGAGATCGGCGGTTGGGGCCAAGACTTCATCTTTAAGGTCCGGCATCCTCTCGCTGGCACTGCCCTCACCCTGAGCGAACACGCCTCGGCCACGTTGACGTGATTGCTGTGCAGGCAGCGCGGGAAAAGGCCGCTGAGAAGCAAGCGTCATCGCTTCAGCTCTCACTGTCCGCCGCCTTGGCCGACCTGGCGGCCTCCCGCAGCCAGGCGGAGCAGCTACGGTTGGAGCTTGAGGCGGAGAGGTGGGGATTGGAAGGCGTGTACGAGGGGTCCCGATTACGGGCTCGTGCGTGTAGCGAGGCGCAAAGGCGTGTGGACCCCGGGCCCGCGAATAAATTACTCAAATTATACTATGGACGTAGCTTGACGTGTAATTCCTCCCACATCCGCAGGACACGCTCTTCCAAGGCCGCCGAGCAGCTGACGGAACGCTATCAAGAGGCACAGCAGCGCATCGCGCAACTGGATCGGCAGTTGTGTACGGCATTGGACGATCAGAAGCTCTCTCGCGAGAGGATACAAAAATTCGAGGATCAGCTGCAGGTACGGGTGCGCCTCCAGCCTTTCACGCGCATCCATCGTGCGCGTTCCCAGCTTTCTTCACCCTGCTACCTCATGCCGTCACATGTCTGCCTGTCGCAGGCACTGGGAGCGGAAGATTCCAAGGCACGTGAGGAAATCGCGAGTCTGCAGGCAGTGCTAGCTGAACGGACCTCCGAGCACAAGAATGCCGCCGCCGAGGTGCGGTGCCCCGCCAAGCCGGCAGCTAGCGGTCCCTAGAAGCACAAAAATGCCCGTCTTTCCACTGCAAATGGCGTAAACTTTCATATTCATGTTAGATCAGCCTTTCGATGTCCCTTAAAGCTGTTGTCGCTGCTACCTACCTTCAGTGGCCATTCCAGGTTATCATCCATCCATCCAATCGCGTCATGTACGGCAACGCTGTCCGGCGTCACGTTAGCGTGAATCCTTGCCTCCATGCGCACATGAACTTGCGCTCCCATCCCGCCAGGCGGAGCAACTGGGATGCCGTCTGGAGGCTGCACAGAGCGAACTGGCCACCCGCGAGGCAGACATGCAGCGCGTGGAGGCAGAGGCCGCAGAGGCGTTCAAGCGGGCTGATGAGCTCACGGCCCAGGAGGTGAGTTGGGACTTGCATCGGCAGGACAAAAACAGAGGCGTGTTTGCAAAAGCTGTGTGTTGTGATAGGTGACAAAGCTCGATAAACTGGGTTAAAATCATTATGGCCCACTTTCCGGTTCACGAGATCAACATTGTCTTCGTCGCCCTCACTGTGCTTTACAGGCCCTGCTGCGCGACGAGGTGTCCGCACGTGCAGATGAGACCGCCCGGCTTGTGGCGGAGCTGACGGCAGAGCGCGACAAGGCTACAGCGAGAGAGGTCAGCGACGCGTCCTGGGGTGCACACAGGTTGCCATTCGGGATATGCAGCTAAGTACCAAGTTAGATCATCCAATCCCCGGCAGCAACTATCATCTATCCCCGTAGGGCAGGCCTCGACCCTTGCCTACGCTGCTGTAATTGCACCCAGGAGGAGCTGAGCACCGCCCTGGCCGCCGTCCAAGCCACTGCCGCTGCCGAAACCGCGCGCGCTGCCGCGACCATAGCTGCCAGCGAGCAGAGGCTGCGGGACGCGGAGCGCGCGGGCGAAGCGAGGATTGAGCGATTCAAGGAGCGCACGTCGCGTGAAAATGACGAGATGCGGCGTCGCGTGCGCGCTGAAGCCGAGATAGAGGCCAAGCGTGTAAGTACGTGGGCGGAGGAGTGCAGTTGGTTAGTCAGTTAATTATGTAGTAACTGAATTGCGGGGCAGCTGGCGGCTATCTGATACTTGGCACATGCTCCAGCAATTCGGTGCCAAGGGGTTTTCATAACAGTTGGTATGGCCTGCCGGCCTGAGCAACAGCCGTACCTTAGCATACGGCCAGTAGGGGGCCTGATAGGAGGGGCGACTTGTTTTCTGTAAAGGCTGTTTCATTAACTTTAGCTCTTTCAGCACGTTTAGAGCTGACCGGAACTGCCCCCCTGTTCCTGGCCGTGTGCCTGCAGCTTGCGGAGGAGCTTAAGAAGACCCAGGCGGCGCTGGAGGCCGCGGAGTCGCTCGCGGTGCAGGGCGCCGCCGAGCGCGAGGCGGCAATGCTTGCGGAGTTGCAGGTGGGCCGTGAGTGCCGCTGCTTGCACCCAAGTCATTGGTTTGTTACGTTGCCCATGGCAGTACACATATTTGTCAAGCCATAGGAATCGCAAGGCGTCCATGCCAAGTTGCCAACGCCCTTGGTGACAGTGTTGTCGACGGCCGCACCAACCACGCCAACGCCATCGGTTGCAACGGCCTCAGCTGCACCAACCCTTCTCCTGTATGTCTCCTGTGCACCGGAACTACTAACCCATCTGCGCCTGGTTAATAATATTTTTCTGTTCATATTAGGCCCTGCGCAAGTCCACTTCGGAGGAGCTGGCGGAACTCAAGGAGCAGGTGACGGCTGCCAACCGCAAGGCCCGGGAGCAGGCACGAGCGAGCAAGGTGCGCAGCTGCGGGGACAAGCCAGGTAGCCCGAGTAGAAGAGTGGGCTCCGACCGACGTAACATAATACCTGTTGCACCTCAATGCGCGGTTGAGGTGATTGCCGTGGCTGCATCCGCTGCAACCCATTCATAGCGCTGCTTGTTCTTCCTCCATCTGTCTGCTGCCATTTGCAATCAGGCCGAGCAGGAGCGCGCTCTAGAAGCGGCGCGCGTGATGGGCGAGGAGGCCGCGGCAGCGCTGCGGTCGCAGCTGGAACTCGAGCATCAGAAAGAGCGGGACGAGTGGGATAAGTGGGTAGCGCGCAGGGGCTGACTGGGACACACAATTTGGGACACACATTCTGCAACATGAGGGTGATTGACCCATGCGCCCGTCCGAGCTATGGTGCCAGCTTCTCTGATTCTCCAATCCAGATCCAAACGCATAACGATACATAGCCGCACAGGTCTGATGAACCATCTGGCCGGTAGTCCTAAACTGTCGCTCAGTCAGCCACCTCCTTGCCCGCGGTTTCAAACAATTTTTTACCTCATCAATATCCCTTCTCCCGCAAATCCTCTCTATGCCGCTTTCATCGTCGCCCCTATCTTTTGCATCATCCGGGTCGCGTATTGCCTGACCCGCAGGGAGATGGAGGCTGTGACGGCAGCTGAGCGGGCTGATGCGGAGGAGCGCATTCAGCAGCTGACAGAGACGCTACGCGCAGAACTGGCGGCTGAGGCTGAGGCGACTGTGCGTGATGCAGAGGTGAAGGCGGACAGCCGCAGGAGCGAGCTGGAGGAGGCAATGCAGAAACTGGTGTCGCGCGTGCAGGTGGGTAGGGCTTTCGCGAGGGGCACACGCCGCGTCCAATGTAACACCAAGCCCACCGTCACGATCCTTGTTGCAAACACACATCCCAACTACGTTACTGTACCTGTCCTCGTTGCCTGACCAGCGACCCCCTCTATGTCCTGGCCGTATTGCGCTTCCGCATGCCATGTCTATCTCAAGCGTCGCGTCCTCCGCTACCCAGCCACGACATGCCACAACTACCAGCTGCCGTCGCGCGCCTTACCGTACAGCCGCATAACAAAATACATTGTCCGCACATCTTTTGCAGGAACTTGAGACCAGCGCAACAGCAGGCGACCAGGCACTTGCAGCCGCCCGTGAGTGCACCATTCAGCTGGAGCGGCAGCTGACTTCCATCCGGGAGGTGGCCGAGTCGGAAAAGGTTGAGAAGGACCGCGAGCTGCAGCGCCTGCGGGAACAACTCGACCAGGAACGAGCCGCACATGAGCAGCGCCATCGCGATTGGGAGGCGCAGCAACGGCTTGAGCAGCTCCAACGGGAGACGGAGAAGGCGGCAACGGCGGCGGAGCTGCAACAACAGAAGCAGCTGTTCGAAAACGAAAGGCTGACTGCAGAACGGGAACGGGAGCTTGCACGGGAGCAACAGCGGGCGCTGGAGCAGGCGCACCGCGAGCTGGAGGAGGCGGAGCGCGACAGGCAGATCGAGCGCTCCCGAGCGCAGGAGCAGAAGGCGGCCCGGGAAGCGGAGGTGCTTGAGATGGAGGTGCAGATGCAAGAGCAAATGACACACGAAGTTCAGCCGCAACTGGAGGGGCAGGTGGATGCCTTGCAGGAACAGTCGCGGGCTGCAGCAGACGAGCCTGCCGCCACTGCTATGGAAGAAGACGGTGACGTGGGTGCCGATCAGGTGGTCATTGGGGATGAGAACGACGGTCACGACAACGCAGCCGGCGGCAACGACGGTAACGACGCCAATGGTGAAACCGTTGATGACGAGATCCCAGCCAGCGAACATCCTAACCATCACCATGGCCGGTGCGCAGAATCCCCAGCGGCCAGCGGCTGCGTTGTCAGTGTGTGTGGGGGGGGCATTCCGTCCTGGTCATATGCTACTTTCCTTAGCGGTAACTATGCAACACAGCTGAGGCTCAGAAAACGGCACTTCTTCGTTGTTGCCTGTTTGTCCTGTCTTCGAATTCCTCGCGCCAAACCCATTGTGCCTGCAGCACGGGCGCTGTCCTGCAATGAGCGCGTTCGTCGGTGTATGCAATACAGGAACCACGAGAACGCCGAGATTGACGTCCTGCCCGGCGGCGACGCTGGAGCAGAGGCGCCAGCCTCACAGCAGCAGCACCCGGAGCCCTTATCGCAGCATCCCCTTTCACAGCTTCAGGAAAACCTGGAGGACGAGTACGATGAGCAGGTTGGCGCCCTGCCGTTGTCGCAACCGTTGTCGCAGCCGCTGTCGCAACCGCCACAAACGCAGCAGCCGCCACAGTCGCAGCGGCCGCCACAGTCGCAGCAGCCGCCACAGTCGCAGCGGCCGCAACAATCGCAGCGGGCGCCGCTTGTGCCGCCAGCCCGGCAAGCCGTAAAGGTGCTCCCGGGCGTCCTATGGGGCCGCGAGGGGTGACTTACGTTGGGGAACAAGATGTGCGGAAAGGAGTAATTACACAATTCATGCGCCCGCTATAATATTGTATGCCCGCTTTCGTGCCACTGGACACTGGACGCGTAGGTTGTAAGCCCAGATTGGCGCTGTGTGGTGGCGATTGCAAGCCCACGCATGGTGGCCCTGACATGGCCCCAACTCCTGGACCTTTTGAAACTTACCTTTCCCCTATTTCCGCTCCTGATCTTACCCGCAGCATCATCCAGAAGCAGGTAAGAAGACTGCCCTCAAGGCAACCACTAACACCGTTGGCGACAAGGCAGCAAGCGGCATTCCCAAGGCCGCTAGCGGTATCCCCCGTGGCACCAAGGGCTACACCAGCACGTCCGCTACAGCTGCAGCTCATACAAAACATGCATCAGAGGCCGATCTGAAGTCCAAGCAGGCCACTAAAGCCACCACCATGGTCGCCGGAGCGAACAGGCCCATCGTCGCTGGTGGGAAGGATGCCGGTCCCTCGGCTGCCACCAGCGACGCTGCCAAGCGACCCGTTAAGGCGGCAGGCGCTAAGACAACATCAGCAGTCCCTGCAGCGCCCTCACGCGGCGCGGCCATGACCGCAGCTGCAGCAGCCCCTGCCGTCGGCGCAAAGGCACCCATCCGCGGCCGAGGCTTCACCCGCAACTCCGAGGACGCCGGTCAGAACGCTAACGGCAAGGTGGCTTCAGTTGCGAACCACGCGACGGCACCATCGCAAACCGCTGCTGGTGCGCTCAGCAGCAGAGCCAGGGCGCAGCAGGTGGCCAAGGACGCCATGCCCCCGCCGCCACCACCGGCCGCCAAGGTATCGTGGGTGTCCCCGCTGCACCATACTGGTACATACATGATGGCTTCTTGAAATCGACTCGTTTTGCGTCGGCGACGGATGCCCATTACAGAGCTGTTAATATGCAGTTTGTAATCCGTGTGCCAAAATGGTATTAACCGTGTGCAGGAGGTCTTGACAGGGCTCGCTAACCGCCGCCGTGATGTCGCGGGGTGCTCTAATTGGGTGGGCTTGTGGAGGCGCCTAACCTGCGCTTGTGCTTTCTCCTCCTCCTGACGGAACGGTCTGCAGGCGCCCAGCAGGGCTACGGTACCGCCACCACGGTTCACGTCCACCACCACTACAAAGGCGACTACAGCTACGGCTGCAACCGCGGCGCGCACGGCAGGCACCACGGGCGCGAAGCGTCGTGCTCACGACGAATTTGCCGACCTCACGACAGAGAGCGGAATGGACGAGCCAAGCCAGAGCCAGGACGTCACGGTGACAGGGCATGCCAACAAGCTGCTCAAGGTGCAGTCCGGGCCTTAGGGGATTGTTCAGACCTGGGGGCGCGGCGGCTTGGGACGCGGCGTTGGCCTTTGGCGGGGTCCTGATAGCATGTTCCTGGGGCCTATGGTCTCTTTAGCCAGCAAAAAGGGTACGCTAAACAAGATGGGTGCGACTGTAACCTAGAAAGACAAGTGATTCAGGTCTACGCGACATGCAAGACTGCAGCGCTTGACAATACCTGCCTTAGGTCGCTTTCGCCTCCTTCGGTGTTCGGCGATGCGCCCTGTGGTCCTGCCCGTTTTGGTCTGGAGCCCAATGTAAAAAGCATTACTACCTGCGTCTCCATCCGTGGCGATACCCTGTTGGCTGCTCACCGCTATTGTGGACGAGGCTGTTGCCACTACGGTCGCGACCCTCGCCTGAAGGACTGAATAACCTCCCCCCGGAATGATCCCGGCTGGCCGCACCCATGCCTTGTGCAGACCGGCGCAGAGGCCGTTGCCGCCGCGCCCTCACAGCTGCCTGCAGCCACAAAGGGCGGCCGCTTCTCCCTCTTCAAGGGGATGTCGGTGGGGATGTCAATGCAGGTCAGTTGGGGCAGTTAGGGCAATTGTGCTATGAGTCAATCTGTATTGCACGACGAAAAGGACTTTTCATCCTGACCACTATATACCGGTAGACATTTTGCGCACGGGTTGCGAGAGGCAGAGTGCCGCATTATATAGGGAAAAGCAATTTGCTTCCACCATGGTCGTTTGGGCATTCATTGCATGTAGCTCTGTACGGCAGTGTAACCGCTTTCCCTGGATTAGCTGTTAGCACCCTTTTATTTGGTCATAAACGCATGCCTGCTGTACAGACAACGACAGCCGATGCTGGCGGTGGCAACGAAGTCAGCTCCGTGGCAGGTGGCGGCGGTGCACACAGGAAGGTACGGTCATGCGACTGGGCAGTTTGGAACCCATGGTTCCAGCAGCAACACCCGCTTTATGCATATACAATCCCTGCGAAAATTATGTCTGTGACTCTATCATGGCATGAATAGGGAACCGCTTCGAACCCGGTGCCCACGACCCGCGCGCCTGATGGGGATACCCGTCCTAGGGCCGTATTCGTTGCTGTAACGGTTACGTATTCGTTTTCCTGAGTAAACGCTTCCCTGCGTGCAGGGCTCGGGCATTCAGGCTCCGAAAGCTGCCAAGCAGCTCAAGGCTGGCGCCGCTGCTGCTGATGGCGCAGGCGTAATGGACTTGTTCGCTGGCATGTCACCATACCCAAAGAAGTAGTGTGTTTGAGGATCGTCATTGGATAAAGACGAACAGGCAATAGTACAGTCCTGGCTTGTAAGAGCAAAGATGAAAGTATTATGGATGGATTTCATCTGGGCGTGGCAAGTTTTCATATATTCCGTATGAGGAGTGCGGGATTGTTCCTTGATTACCACGTCAAAGCAGGGTGAGAGTTACTGAGTGCTTATCATGGCAGGTTGCAGATAACAAATATAATCTCCCTACAGCAGAGCAAAGCAGGGGTGTGGAGTTTCGTGTCAGATGACTGGTTTCTTCTTCCCGTGAATCGTGTTAAGAAGTGACGTGAGTCAAACGTTCCTCCGTCTGGACATTCGAGCTATGCGGTTACACAGTGTTATCGCGAGTGTAATGACCCGGCAGCATCGTGTCCTACCAGGTTGGACGTTTCCTTGAGCCTCATAAGAGCTGCACAAAAGGAACAGCCTCGCAAACACCAAACCAACTACGCTAAAGACAATAGGAACACAGAGCTGCATGCCTGCAGGTCATGTGATCGCAGGTGGCGGCGAGTTCCTCCGTGCTGGGCGTAAAACACTTCCTCGCGCGCACCTGGCAACCCCCGGGCCCCGCTTGCCCCACGTCCATATGGCATACAAGCTAAAGGAGGCCCAACCATCCACCATCTACCACTCGGTACAACAAACTCAGGGAAGCTCGCGCAAAACAGACGCAAGTGCCCACAGTCGATACGCTGTCAGAAACCCCACACATCACATCCTATGCACTACATCCAAATGAAATACCATATTTCTCCCGATTGACGCGTCGCTCACAGTTCCGGTGGCGGCTGCTGCGTGGGCAGGAGGCCAAATCGCTTTTTGCAAGTAATGCGTTCCCGTGAGAACTTGTCGTCAGGGGAGAAGCGTGCCGGATGGGCCGACTTGGTAGGCGTACCGTCTGGGCCAACTTTCTGCATGTGGGCAAGGGACAGGAGCAGGCTACGTTGCCGGGCTGATGCTTGCGGCGGCTGGCGGCGCCAAGTTTACGAAACAACCCTGGGTACATGAAGATATTAACGATGTGCACTGCAACGCTTAGTACAAACACAAACTAAGGTCCAGTCCCCAGAAGGAAGCGCCATGGAACTACGAAAGCCGCTAAACAAAAGGCGCACCTTGAGCGTATAGACACGGTTTCCCGCCTCGTCCTCGTAGTACATGAGATACATGGTAGACGGGCTTTTATACTAGAGCTCAAACAGCAGACCTAGAATAAAGATGCAGCGAGTTGGGCTACAAGGACAACGTCAATTGTGAGTCAGCTCAATATAACTAGACGTTTTCAATGCGGGTTACATAAGGACAACCTGGGTCACAGGGCAGTTCCGGAGGCAGCATGGCACAAATTGTACGGGTAGAACTAGATTTTCAACTGTTCGGCCAGCTTCATTGTCTTCACACCTCCTATCCAAAATCAGCACATGAGTACGAAGCAGTATTTATGCCGTCACCTTTAAGAAGCAGCTGTCATTTTGCGTAGTCATTGACGTTTGCCACACATGTCGACAGGCGAGCCTATGGAAGCTGAAACAGAGCACCAAAGCCTTACCCTTAAGCCATTGGAGCTGTCAGAAGAGCATCTTGGCAAAATATACGGAGTTGGAGCAACGCCCGCAAAGGAGAAGACTTGCAGACGGTCAGAACTCCTGCAGGAAGCCTTTGACAAAGCCGTCGAATATGGGCTGCGTGGCCCATCCCGAGAGGTAACACATGCCAGGTTTTACTAAACGGGATCATGGGCTACTTCGCAGCTGCTTACCGCGGACCCCAACCTGCAGGAGTTCGGCGATAGTTTCCCAGGCCTCGATGAATCCCTGGTGGACGCGCTGTACGACACTTTTACACAAACGCTTACTCTCGTGCGGTCACATTGCCAGGTTTGGAGGGGGGCAAACCCGTTGGCCATACCCCGTCTGATCAAAGAGCTTTCCCCGGGATAGCAGCTGTGGGACCTTGGTATTTCTGTTGCCACGCACGACTTAGCTGCCTGCATCACATCAATTATATGCAGCGCCCACGCAGGGTGTGACGTTTTATTGCCTCCACGCAGGCGGAGTTCAAGGAGGTGTGCGTTGAGCATCAGGTGCACGACCAGTTGAGAGCTGTGGATGGGGCAGAGGGGCCACAGCCATCGACGTCGGTGGCGCCCTCGCCATTGGGGGCGCAAAGGCCGCTTGGCGGGTGAGCTTCCGCATCGCGAAGCATGGGATTGTCCTATTCGCCCGACTTGCCTGCCGGCTTTCTAGCCCCCGAGGGGATGTCGCTGGGGCCCCTAGAGGCCGCAGTAACTCACGGCAGCAGCGCAGTGGGGGCCAGGTTCGACACACCGCTTAGGACTTCCTCATCGCATGGCATGTTGCGATGCTCACGAGTAGGTGATACGAATTGGCACAGCGCAGTGGCACATGCAATGCCTAGCCAGAGAGTGCTGCTCAACGCGACCCCATGTGGCCGTCGCTCCACAGTGACCCTTTCCGTACCGTCGCTGTCGCGAGTCCTGCTCTCTCCCGCAGGGAGGTTTCCGCAGCAGCCCTGGCGCTTGGCGCCGGCGCCCCTATTGCAGCCTCGGAGGCCATGGTGTCGGGCGCCGAGGAGGCTGCGCGACTCCATGCGCTCCGCCAAGAGGCGGCCTTCCTACAGGACCTTCTGGAAAGGGTGGGTGAAGATTAACGAATCAGGCATGTGTAAAGCGAACGCCGAGCGCAGCTGCGTCGGTTTGGAAGGCGTCGCGCACGACATGTATATGGGTGTGACATGAAATAAGGTAGACGCTGTTAATGCCCCTTGGGATACACGCTTCCAACAATATGCGCTTCCAACAATGTGCGCACCTAAGCGTCGCGCCGCCAGCGCTTTACGCCTGGCGAGCTCCGAAAGTAAATGCTGCGCGTGCACGTGCATACCAAGCCGTGCGGTGGTGCGACCTGTAGGCTGTGCACGCATCCGAATACAACGCGACCCCGGTCGCCACTACACTACACCTCAGTGGTGTTCACTTCCGAAAACGGGCTAGAGTGCTTGTGTATTTCACCAAGGCACCGCCAATTTCTCGCCATCGACCCGTATAGGCCCGTACCAATGAGGCCCGCCTGGTGGAGGCTGTCGCTCTGCGGCAGGGAGCCGTGGATAAGATGACGACAGCGTTCGGTCGCGTGGTCTCGGACGTCAAACAGGTGAGGAGGTGTGGAGAGGTGCACTACTTCACAAATCGCCGACATATCTCGTTGTTTCACCATAACCATGCTACTATTTATCCTAAAGCTGACGTCTGGCTGTCTCGTTGGCAGGTGTATGACATCACGCGGGTGTGGCCAGCGCAGCAGGGTGGACCACATGCTTAAGCGCTGCTTTAGCTGATTTGATAGCGTCGGGGTTGTTCCTTGGTCGGCTGGAGCAAATGTTCACTACGCCATGCGCATAGGAGTGTTGTGTAGGATATGCGTGATGCGTCATTGGAGGGGGGCACGCCGTTGCGGCGATGGGATTGGGAACGGTGCCGAGGGGGCCAGCGGGTGTTGGCAGTGACGGTCGATATGGAGGAAAGAAAAGGGACCCTCAATCCCTATAACATATGTAACACATTTATTCGTGTATATGTCCTGGGAGGGATTATGGCCAGGAGCCAAGTCGCGCCGTGCCATCAGGGGATGAGGTGATGCCCACGTACAACCGAAGGACATTTGTGCCATTGAGCACATACCCGGAACTAGCTAGTATGCCTATATTTTAAATACTACTAGTACAGGTATTCAGGGAGAAGGCATTCCTGCAGCTCGCTAAGCTTGACGAACCCGTCAGATCTCGCGCACTTACCCTCAAGGAGACACCGGTAGTGTTTAATTTTTCAATACATATCACATTGATACTGCTACCTTTAGGTCGTTTATTGCTGGGGCTGGGCCCCCATTAAGGTGTTGGAACGCCATGGGACAGAACCAGAGCGGCCAAGGCGGGCCAGGGGCGCCTGGCGATCAGAAGAAGGACCAGGTGAGTTGTTTATGGGGAGATCTAAGCCCAAGACATGACGTGGATGGTAGCGTGGGTTGATAACACTTGTGCATCGCGAACAGGAGAAGAAAAAGAAGTACGAGCCTCCTGCGCCCCCGCCACGAGTGGGCAAGAAGCAGAGGAAGCGTGATACAGCAGCAAGCCTTGGTACCAAGCTGCCCACGGTCTTTCCGAATGCAAAATGCAAGCTCAGGCTTTTGAAACTGGAGCGCATTAAAGATTACCTTCTCATGGAGGAGGAATTTGTGCAAAACCAGGAGCAGCTGAAGCCACAGGAGGAGCGCAATGAGGAGGACAGGTCGAAGGTAGGACACGGGTTAGGGCCCCCCCTCTCCCTGCTGTTGGAAACGCTGCAGGCGCACTGTCTCGCAACCAGACCGTGGACATACGCACGGAGGCCATACCATGCATTTGAAAGACACAACCATACGACGAAAAGGTCCTCGCGCCTGTTTGCGGAGTTTCCCGCCTCATATATGGCAACTGGTCCCCTGCCGCCGTCGGTCCCAGCATTGATCTCCACAGTCAGCCTGCTCCTTAGCACTATCTCGACCAGTCTGTCCCGCCCCCTTACAAAGCCTGCACGCCGTTCAACGCGTATGTTAACATTTGTGTTGCGCTGGCGAATGGAGGCATGGCCGGCCCTTTCCCATTACATGACATCATCGCGTTTCCCTGTAGGTTGACGACCTCCGCGGAACACCGCTGAGTGTCGGCACGCTGGAGGAGATCATTGATGAGAAGTAAGGCCCTGTGGCGTACCGGTGTGCAGTTGAGGGATGCTTAGGGCGGGGGATGTGGGGAGAGCAAAGGCATGGGCGACATGCAGAGTGCCTTGGCTACCTATGCGGCAAGGCCACTTAGGTAGTTCGTTCGTAAGGCCCTCAGACGTCATAATAGGCACCGCGATCTACTGTGTATGGACGAGCTCGCGCCAGCATGCGCATTCGCAAAGTTGCGCATGTTCATCCGTAAAGGGGGCGCTAGGTATGAGAGCTCCACTCCAGGGTCGCGATACACTGTCGCCGCTGCGGGGCCTCTGATACGATGGCGGCCCACGTGATGCGGCACACGGTCAGCTTCCTGCACGCGAGGCTCGGCTCCTGGTTGTTATTCGCTCGTCCCCCTAGACCGTCACCATCACAAATGAGTGTCGGATTCTACCCCCACCCTTTTACACACGCCGTGGGCTCCCATGTCGTTGGACCGACATCACAGCCGCCTTAGCCTCTAGACCCTCTGACCCTGACAGGTCCCGCTTCATACGCCCCTGACAATCGCTAACGCGGCTCCAAACGAGCTGTGGACGCGCCGCTCCCCGCTAACCCTACGCGCGTTTTGGCCCCCCTTCCCAGCCCCAAGAACCCCATTCGGGTCTGACCCCGCCTGCATCGCCCCCCTCCTCGCCCTCCCGTACGACAGCCACGCCATCGTGTCGTCGTCCGTGGGCCCCGAGTACTACGTGTGCATCTTGTCGTTCGTGGACAAGACACAGCTGGAGCCGGGGTGCTCCGTGCTGCTGCACTACAAGGTGCGCCCCGGGGGGCAGCGCGTTGATTCGCCGCGAATCAAGCCGCGACACCTCCACGGGCTGTATGTGGGTCGGAGGGCAGGAGCCGGCGTGCCGCTGTTGATGCGACGCGAGCTTGTAGGGGCTTGAAGATACGGGCAAGGCGGGGTAAAGATGCTAACCTGAAAGGGATGCGGATTTGCATGATGATAAGGTTTGGCAACGTAGCTTAGCCCTGGCTCTGGGAGGGTCCCCGAGCGGTGCGACAGGAGTGTCGCCAGGAACATGCCGCACCTGCACCAGCAGAAGGTGATGGTGGTGGCGAGGCTTGCGACGCGCGCATCGCGCAACCATTCCAGCCATGCTGCTAGGCCGTTGAAAACTTGTGCATAGAGCAGGAGCACTGGAATTCGCCGTCCGCCACCTCATCTCGCATCCCAACGGCGCCTCGTACAGCTTATACCTCTGGTACCGCATTCGTAGCCTGTACGTTGCGGCGGCCGCTCTTGACACTGCTCCAGCATCCAATTTACCCACGACGTTGCCGCTACCCTTCTCCACCTTTTTCCTCCTCCCAGAGCATGTCCGTGGTTGGCATCCTGAGCGACGAGACGGACCCCATGGTGTCGGTCATGAAGGTGCGGATGCGGGGGGGGGGCACCCTGCCTGCCGGACTGCGCGGGCCGGCTTGCCAGGGCTGTGGCTTGGACTTGGCTTGAGGCGTGAGATATGGAATAATTAAAGGGGCAGGAACGAAGCGCCAACGTTGGGGCATGTAGAGGCATTTCGTGCAGCCAGTTACCGTGTTTGACTTCCTCCTCCCTCCCACGTTGCTGCCTTGCGCAGGTCGAGAAGGCGCCCCTGGAGTCGTACGCCGACGTCGGAGGTCTGGAAGCGCAGATTCAGGAGATTAAGGAGGCGGTGGAGCTGCCTCTGACTCACCCCGAGCTGTACGAGGACATCGGGATAAAGCCGCCCAAGGTGCGCGTGGAGTGTGGAGTGTGGGCCTATGGGCGGACAGATGGGTGTGGAGGAAAGTCTGGGACGACATGAGGCTTTTCATACTCGCTGGACAGTTCATGCTTCTCCGTTGCTTGTCCAAGAGCCTCTCAAACCACTGATTGCCATTGCCAGCTGGCCGCCCGCTGCCAGCTTTGGCAATGTCCCTCGGACTGCGGGACCATCTCACACAACCCTCCCTACACACAGCATGGGCTTCGTCTCAACACCCTCCCCCCGCACACCCCGGTTTCCCATGTTGTGGGGTCTTTCCCTCCCCCTCCCTCTGGCACACACACCGCCCCAACCTCACGCACCACCCCCACCCGCATTCCCCAACAGGGCGTCATCCTGTATGGCGAGCCCGGGACGGGCAAGACCCTGTTGGCCAAGGCTGTGGCCAACTCCACCTCGGCCACCTTCCTGCGAGTGGTGGGCAGCGAGCTCATCCAGAAGTACCTGGGGGACGGACCCAAGCTGGTGCGGGAGCTGTTCAGGGTGGCGGACGAGCTGGCGCCGTCCATCGTGTTCATCGGTGCGTGGGGGCTGGGGCCGCTGGGGCTGGGGCCGCTGGGGCTGGGGCCGCTGGGGCTGGGGCCGTGGGGGCTGCGGCCGTGGGGGCTGGAGCCGAGGGAGCCCGTGATAGGAGACTGTGGTGCGCCGAGGGTACGGAGCTGGGGCGGCGTGGTGCCCCAACGTGATGGACCGCATGGGGCCAGCCTCCTGCAACTGGAGATGGCTTCGAGGGAGCGCACATTACGCGGACAGAAGGGCAATGTTCGTGCACTGCTGCTGCTGCTGCTGCTATGCTGCTGTATCGTCGGCCTTCCGTCGGTGTGGGCTTGTGGTGTCCTGCATGGAGAGCATCCGTGAGTCGTCCGTCCCCGGTGCGGTTTCCCCCCCCCCCACACACACACGGCAGATGAGATCGACGCCATCGGCACCAAGCGCTACGACGCGCACAGCGGCGGTGAGCGCGAGATCCAGCGCACCATGCTGGAGCTGCTCAACCAGCTGGACGGCTTCGACTCCATGTCGGACGTCAAGGTGGGTCGGTGGGGTGGCGATGAGAGGCGCGGGGTGGAGGGAGGAGGCCCATCGCTTGCAAGACGGACGATCCCGGTGACAGCAAGCCCGGTGCTACGCCAGAGTAGCTGCAGTAATCGTCGAGGGATAATCGTCGAGTTGTGGGGAGGCTTCGTCAGGAAGCCTACCTTTCGTCAACTGCCAGGGATACGGCCATGAGCCCGTTTGCTGTGTGCAAGATCCCCCGGTGCCATATCCGTCCTTGTCGCCTGCCGCTTCCTGCTCCTTCCACCCCACCCGAGGGTAGGACCATTTGCCCACGCTCGTAATGTCTCTTCTGTCATTCCACCGGTCTTCCTCGACCCCCACCCCATTACCCATGTCACGTAACCGGGTTTGACCGGGTTTTTATGCCACCCCACTCCTACGGGTTTCCTCTCATACCCACACCCACACCACGCACCCCAGGTTATCATGGCCACCAACCGCATCGAGTCTCTGGACCCGGCACTCATCCGCCCTGGCCGCATCGATCGCAAAATCGAGTTTCCGCTGCCGGACGCCAAGACGAAGCGCCGCATCTTCGGCATCCACACCGGCCGCATGACGCTGTCGGACGACGTAAACCTGGAGGAGTTCGTCATGGCCAAGGTAAGGAAGAGAAAGGGGAGGAGGAGGAGGAGGAGGAGGAGGAGGAAGAGGGGGGATGGTCAGGGTGAGTGGGGCTGAGTTGCGGTTGAGCAAGGGGTGGGAAAGATGAACGGTGCGGTGCGTCGTGGTGAAAAAAGCTGAGCGGCGGGGAGCGAGGGGGGGGGGTTTCAACGGAGTTGGTCGCGTGCGTGTATGCTAGTGACACTGAGATGCGACGCCATGTGTATGTGTGTGGGGAGGAGTTCCTGAGCGTGTGCGACGCGTAAACGCGCGAAAGATGAAGGGTTGACAAAATCAGGGAGTGTCTGGGGGGTACCATGAGAGACGTCCCAATCCGAACGGTTAGGTACATGCGGCGGTACTTAAGTGTGCCTATGTACGGGAGGCGTTACTTAAGTGGTTAGATACGGGAGGTGTATCCTAGACTGGCCGCGTAGGTTTTACTGTCGGGCACGCCAGGGAGGCTGGAGGGGCACTCAGCATGGCCGGATCGGGTGCGTGGGTATCGTTGCCCTTATGCGGGCAGTGCTAGCCGCAAGCTAGCGGGATCCCGTACGTCTTCGACAAGTAGGTTGCGCCACAGTTGCTTTGCGCATGTGCGTCCTTTTCCGTGTCCTTTTTCGTGTCCGTTTCTGTGCGTCTCTCTTGGAAGAGGCAGAGGGGGGTATGAGCGTTGCGTCGACGCACTCGCAATATGGTATAGGGTGGGGGCATAAGCCCGTTCAGCCGTGGTGGTGCATGTCTGGAGCTAGTGGTCTTTGTACCCGGGTATACGCCATGTATCATTAGGTTCGTCTCGCACGTTGCCTAGCTTCGCACTAAAGCTGATTTACAATCCGCCGCCCTTCGCTGCCCACTTGCTCAACCCCACAGGACGAGCTGAGTGGTGCTGACATCAAGGCAGTGTGCACCGAGGCGGGGCTGTTGGCGCTGCGCGAGCGACGCATGCGTGTGACTCAGCCGGACTTCCGCAAGGCCAAGGAGAAGGTGTTGTACAAGAAGAAGGAGGGCGTGCCGGAGGGTCTGTACATGTGAGGAGCGCAATGCACGGCCCAGTTCGTATGTTTGGGGGCACTAGGACAGGTATCCGTGGTGCCTTGGGGCCTTGTGGTTTGCTCCAGGTGCGAGCCGCGCAGCTGGTGCGCGTGGCGCGCCACGAGCGTAACTTGAGGGAGGTTTCCACTTGCAAGTATGTAGGGCGATTTTGTTACAAGATAGGATGTTACGCTTTGGGAGACGCGGGACTAGCCCCCGACCGAAATCTGGGTCTGTCGAGGCTAGCTTGGGTGAAAAGCATAGCGAATGATGTTCAGGCATTCAGACAGCATGGGGTGATGCTTTTGGTTTTTCCCCTTAAGAAGGGCTGCGAACGGGACAGGAGCTATTGCATCGCGGGCAGAATGGCTGGCGGCTTTGTGCCAGACGACGCATGCCCCGCCTTCAAGAGGATAAGTGTATACTAGAATCCTTACAGTCTCCGTCTATGCCGGTTTGTTTCATGCAAATCCACTGTCATGCCACGTCGTGACAGCTCCGACGCTGCCCCGAAACCAGTAGAGATTGTCTCCAAGGAGAGGCATGATAGCAACATCAATGGAGTTTTTGTAGAAAAATCCGCAAAATGCAGTATTTGCGACAGATAGTCGGCGAGCAGCTATAGTCCTTGCTCGTCCAACGGAGGTTTTGGCATTGGAGGTTCGACCTCCCGTTCGAAAGCTGCATTCAGCTGGAATATTTCTCAAGGGTGATGCAATTTACATGTATGGTTTTGGAGCACAGGCTTTACATCCGAGCCCAAATTATTGGTTGAATAGCTGCTCTTGTGCGAGGGTTGGGCGATCCATTCCTTCAGCCCAGGCAAGCTACACGAACAGCTGAAATTTGGTTATGGTTACTGCGTCGTCGACTTCGTCCTCAGGGGTTGAACCGGCGGAGGATGTGGCGGGCACGACTCCATCTCAGCCGCTGCAGCAGCAGCCGGCGGACGGCGCAGATGCCATGGGCTGTATTGACGAAACGGATGGGCGGCGAACGCCTCTCCGGTCTATGAGCTCTTTCCGCGCGAGGCTACGCCAGGGCAGGCGCGAAGTGGGGGGGCCTGTGTCGCTGTTTCAATGGGAGACACGTGGTCATTTTTGGTCAGAGCTAGATAAAGGAGCAGCACCGCGGGATCCGTTACAAGCGCGATCGAGTGGGCGACTGACACGATGGGGTAGAATGGCGAACGTGCGACTGAAGGTGAGCCAAACCCACGAGCTCGGGGCGAATCAACATCATGGCACGCTTTAGATGCTATTTGCTTCTGCATCACGACTGTGACCTAGGCAATCGTAGTGCTTGGAGAGTAACTGCTACTGCGGCAGCTGCTGCACCGAGCCGCCGATTTCCACCGCCTGCCGGCGCCGTAGCAAGCACATGATATACACGGGACACAGGACATGCCCTTTTGAAGAGGGTCACAGGACATACCCTTTTGAAGAGGGTCAAAGCCTTGGGTGGGACACGAACTCTATTGCGCACTTTCCACCCATCCACGCATCTTCAGGGGCGTAGCCCGCCGCATGCATGCGAAGGAACCTCAGTCGGTGCGACGTCCTCACGACTCCCGTCTGTGCCGCACCAAACTGCACCCACCCCACGCAAGCCTTCCTTCACCGTCGCCTCCTCCCCGCACCTCCACCGCCCCCGCTTCCGCTCGCAGAACACCGCTACCGTCATACGGCTGCGTCCCTCCGTGCTGTTGTGGCCGCTGCTGCTGTGCGCTGTGTGCGTCGGCCTGGGCATGCTCGGAATCGAGCTGGGGGCACGGCACTACACGGACCAAAACAAGGTGGGCTACCAGCCGGGAGGCCTGGCCCTGCGGGCAGATGACGGCTGGGCCCTGGTCGTGGGGGCCGGGTAAAGACTGGGCCCTGGTCGTGGAGGGAGAGTGGTGGAGGCCGCGGTAACGGCAAGAGGGCGGTAAAGGCAAGGGGCGATAACGGCAAGAGGGTGGGTGTCAGTGGTGCGGCCGCAGTCAGGGGCTCCTCGGCCTCGGCAGTGTCGTACCCGGAATCTCAGTGGGGGCCTTCCCGGCTCCCTACTAGCGGCCTTCCCGGCTCCCTACTAGGCGCCAGTCCCACACGCAAACCGGCTCCTGCCCCAGCAGCTCTACCTCACACCTTGTCCAATCCGCCCACTCGCGCCTCCCACCACCACCACCGCCGCGTTGCCACCGCGACACAGCATGTCTGACGCAGGCCTCGAACCGGGTACCTCGCTGCGCTGCAGGACGAAGCGCAGGCGGTGGCCACCCAGGCCGTTGATTCGTACAGCCTGGCGCTGGGGCAGACGCTGCAGCCCCTCCGGCTGCTGGAGCTGCCCACACTGCTGCGGCCAGCCATGGCAGAACTGGGCCCGCGATTCCCGAGCATCGCGCAGCAGCTGCTGGAAAAGGTTGGTCAGTGGGTTGGTGGTTGGTGGTTGGTGGCTTGTGATGCTCCGTTGGATCTAATGCGGGGGTCAAGAGCCTGAGGGGCGGCAGGCACTACACTGGATGGGAGACGGCCACGCCGGAGGAGGGGGGGCGGCCCGGCGGTCCCATGGAACTTGGGAGGTGTTCCGCGTGTTCTTCGGGTCGCCTTCCCTCACATTGGTGTGCAGACTGCCAGTACCCGAGCATCATGTCCATGCTGGGCTGTGGTATGGTCTGGTATGGTCTGGTATGGGCCGTGCAGCCCCCTCGGGAGCCCCCTGATGCCTGTCGGTGGCACGTTCGTGGGTTGTGCCCCCCCACCCCACCCACCCACCCCCCCGCGCCTCCTCGCAGGCGCTACCCGCACTGGGGACGCTCCTCCTGTCGCCCTTCGGTGTGGTGCGGGCGGTGTACCCCTCGCCGCCGCCGCAGAGCTCGCCGCTGGGGACGGATCTGCTGCCCGCCGCGCGGCTCCAGCCGGCACTGCTGCAGGTGCGGCACCAGCAGCACCTCCCCTCCCCTCACCTCACCTCGATGCAGCGGAGGGAGTCGGCGGTCCGTGCTGCGTGCTGCGTTCCTGCGGCAGGGTTGAAACAGAGGTGGTGGTGTCCCACGGGTTGCTTCGCGGTCCCAAAATGGGCGGGCGCCCCCAGTACAATGCGGCATACGGCGCATCCGGTCGGTCCCCGGTGAAGTGGTAGCCAAGCGGAGTGCCACGCCCTACATGGTTGGCGGTGGGGAGGTTGCGGTTTCCTCTACTCTCCTGTGTCGTGTCCGCGGCTTTCCTCACCCCCCCCCCACCCCCCTCGTGCTCCCGCCCTCCCGCCGCAGCACCTCATCCTGGGCAGCGCCGCCGGCATTGCCACCCCTGGAGCACAGCAGCAGCTTTTCGTCGCCAACAAACCCGTGCTCATCTCCGGCGTGGGTCCCGACGAGGGCTGGGGCAACGGACCCGGCCCCAACGGCACTGCAACCGCCAACTGCAGCGGTTGCTACTACGACTCCAGCGACGGCGGCACCAGGCTGTGGGGCTTCGCCTCAGCGCTGGTGGACGCCAGCGGCCTGGCAGATATCCCCTCCGCCGGGCTGCAGCAGCTGAGGGAGCTGGGCTACCTGTACCGGTGGGTGGTTGGGAGGTGGTAGCGGTTGGGGGAAGGTGGGTGTTGGGAGGTGGTGGCGGTGGGGAGGAGGTGGCAGGTGGGTGTGGGCGGGAGTGGGTGGACGGATGCACACGCGGGAGTGCTGTGGCGGATGGAGGTTGTCCTTGAAGGGGTGCTTGATCGCCGCCACGTGGTCCCGTGTTAGTCGACGAGAGGTGAGAGGCGTGCGTTGAGGTTAGGCGAGGTCAGAGCGAAGGACCTGAGCTCTGCTACTCCACCCGCTGCCCCGCCTGATGCCCTGTGCCTCTCCACCCACGCCCGCTGCCGTCTCCGCCTCCCCCTGGGGTTTCGCAGATCCTCTTGGCCCCCCTGGGGTTTCGCAGATCCTCTTGGCCCCGCTGGGGTTTCCTCGCAACCCCCGCCACCCGACCTACGGACTCCCCCCTATCCCCTCCCTCCCCCCGCCTCCTCCCCCCCTCAGGCTGACACTACTGGCCGACGACCTCACCACGCCCCTGGCGGTGCTCAATAGCAACCCACAGCTGCCCAGCGGGGCCCAGGTGGTGGGGGCGACGGCGCCTGTGGACGACGCCTCCGCAACCCTCCAGCTGGACGTGTATCCAGAGCAAGGTGCGCAGGGGTGCCTGCCCCGAACCCCCATGCAGTCCCCGCCCGCCCCCCTTCATTGCCAGCCCGCCGGATTTCCGCCCTAGCCCCCGGCTGTGCTGAGGGGTGGCGAGTGGACCCGGTTGCACGACATAGGAAGCGGAGGGGAGAACAGGAGGGCCTGTGCTGGGGGGGAGTGGCGAGTAGACCCCGGCCAGGTGCCGCGGGGTTCCTCCGGATGGCCTCCTGCGGCGTCATCCAGTCGGGCGCCGCGCCACGTGATGTGGGTTCCGGAGCCGGGTTCTGGTGCTTCCGTCCCCCCCCCCCCCGGCGCAAATCCAACCTACGATACTCTCCCCAGGGCAACTCTTCCGCATTGAGGTGAATGCCTGCCACCATCACCCCGCCACCCACCACCCGCCCCCTCGTCCTCCACCCGGTTTCTTACGCGTACATGGGTTTTCCTCGCACCCCCCAACCCCCGGGTTCCCCCGGGCCGCTGCAGGTTGGGAGCCCGCCTGGCGCGCGCCTCTGATTGCGGTGGTGGTGGCGGTGTCGGTGGTGATGTCGGTGATGCTGTTCGCGGCGCTGGTGCTGCAGCACCGCTACGTGATGCTGCTGGAGGCGATGCTGCCGAAGAAGGTGAGGACCCCGCGGCGGATCAGGGGCCGGACTAGCGGGGGGGTGAGGGAGGGCGCGGGGGGTGGCGGGGTTTGAGAGGCAACCCGTAGGTCGCGGGGGCTGGGGGCCCGGGCGCGAGGCAACCCGTGCACACGGCATGGCAAGGTGAGGAATCGACGAGGGCGGTGCGGGGGCGGTGAGGTGGTGCGGGGGCGGTGAGGTGGTGCGGGGGCGGTGAGGTGGTGCGGGGGCGGTGAGGTGGTGCGGGGGCGGTGAGGTGGTGCGGGGGCGGTGAGGTGGTGCGGGGGCGGTGAGGTGGTGCGGGGGCGGTGAGGTGGTGCGGGCGCTGCCGAGCCCAGTGGGGGGGGGGGTGCGAGAAGACGGGCGTGGGGGTTGCGACAAGACCCGGTGACACGGCAAAGGAAACGGAGGGCAGAAACGTGCTGGCGGACAGTGTTCGGACACGCGTTTGAATGTGCGTGCCCGAGAACTTGGGTTGACTATCAGGAAACCTGTGGGTGCGGCCCGTCGACGGCGTGCTAGAGGAAGCGGAACAAAACGGTTTGCGCTAGGGGTTGCAGCGCCGGCAAGGGCAGGCGCGAGGGACGGTGCTTCGTCCCCTTCTTCTTACGGGCTCTTCTACACCGGCTGATTTCAGGGTCTGCCGCCGCCTGGCTTGGCTTGGCTTGGCTTGGCTTGGGGGGCACCTCAGAGGGTCAGGCGATGCCCTCGCTCGCGGGCCCTATGTGGGGATAGGCAGGATGCCCTTTCCCCATCACCCCAGTTTCAGTAGCCCGCAACCGCGCGCCTTTGCACACACACATACACACACCCGCACCCCACGCGCACACCCCTCACTCCCTCCCCCCACCCGCCCCACCCCCGCCCCCTCACTCCTCCCACACCCCCCACCCCCGCTCCCCCCCTCCCCCCACCCCACCCACCCCCGCCCCCCTCCCCCCCCCTGCAGGTGCTCACAGTGCTGCGCACCGGCCGCAGCTTCTACGAGCACTACGACTCCGTGACGGTGCTGTATGCGGACATCGTGAGGTACTCCAATGCGCCCACAGGCATGCCAGCGTGGGAGGTGCGTGTGTGTTTGGGGGGGAGGGGGGGAGGGGGGGGGAGTTGAGAGGAAATCCGTGGGACGACGGTGCTTGGGGCGCCCGTCACAGCGGGGCCACCGGTTACGCCCGCTGCCCCCAGTGCTCCCCCCCCCCCCCCGCCTCCACTGTGGGGCACCTCCGCCACCGCCAGATGGAAGGGGAGCTGCCGCCACCCGCCGCCCCTCTCCCCTTCCGCCCTGCGCCCCAAACCGTTTCCTAACCACCAGTCCTTCTTTGCTTCAGTAGTACCGACCCACGGACCTCCTCTCCTGCCCCCCGCCCCCCAGGTGGTCAAGCTGCTCAACGACGTGAACAACATCTACGACAGCCTGCTTAACAAGCATGGCCTGATCAAGATCCGCCGCAGCGGTAGGTCGCGTCACAGTGCCGCTGATCGGAAAAGCAAAGCGGCTCAGCCCACGTGGCCTGCCTCCTTCCTTCATGGCCGCTGAGGGGGGCCAACTGCCAGGGGGTCCGGGTTCCTCCTCTTTGCCACTCACTCACTCCCATTTCGCCTCCATTCCTCCTCCGCCTCCTCCGCCCCCGCCTCCCCCTCTCATTTCCCTGGGGTAAAATGCCTTGCGTACGACGCATACCGATGAAACACGCACACACCCGGGTGTCCCCGCGTGCCTCTTTGTGTTTCGTCCGCTCCAGGGGAGGCCTTCATGGGCGTCGGCGGCTGCCCCAACGCGGAGGACCCCGTGGCCACTGCCGTACGGGTGGCCATGTGCGCTCGGGAGATGGTGCTGGCCACGGCGGCGTTTCGGAGCAGCGCGGGTCAGCGGGTGCAGATCCGCCTGGGGCTGCATTCTGGTGGGTGCCGGTGCGCTGGAAGGGTGGGGGGGTCCGAGGAAGACCCGTGGATGCGAGAAAAAACCGTGGTGATGGTGTGGGGGGGGATAAAGGATAATCCACGAATGCACGGCCGAGAGACCAAGGGCGATGGGTGGTCTAAAAGGGGCAGGGAGGGGCTGCAAGCGTTGGGGTATTGCGGTGAGCTTCAGACTCCCGCAAGGCGCCCGTACGGCGTTGGAGAGGCGGGGGTTGCACTCGGGTGGATGCCGGGGGGGCGGGAGTGTGGGTTGGTTTCGGGGCGAGGGGCGGAGAGGCCTGCGAAGAGTGGGGAACCCACCTGTCATAAGCCCGATCGTTAGTGACGGCCGTCAGCGCGAAGCATGGGGGTGGTGTCAGACCGGTGCATGGGGGGGAGAGGGGCGGTGGGGGGATGACAGGGGAGGCTGAGGAGTGGGTGGTGCCGGGGGTGGGTAGCGAGGGTATGGCTGCCAGCAGGGCAGCGGTGTGCCCGAGGGGGACGGGGCAGCGGGGCAGGATTGCGGCACTTGCGGGGTGTGTGCGTGTCCTGGCGCTAGCCGCAGCACTCAATTGCAGTGACGCTAGGGAGCGCTGGGATCTGGGATCTGGGATGGGCGTCTTCTCGGCAAGATGCGGGGAGTGGGTGACGTACAGCAAGGGGAACTGCAATCGGGTTCAGGGCCGGCGGGCACGTGGGCGGCTTTCGATGAATGGCTTGTACGACAGGTACGACACTCGCGAGGTCATGCACCCCCGGTCATGTACGGTTGTCCCAGCTGTGAGAGTCCGCCTGCCACCACTAACGTGCCCGGTGCTGCTGCTACTGCTGCTGCTGCTCCCATCGCAGGCCCCGCGGTGGCAGCCGTACTGGGCACCATCATGCCCCGCTTCTCACTGCTAGGTGGGTGGATGCCCCACTTCGAGATCTTGTGTGTGAAAACATAATCTAAGCCATTATCACGCGCGGATAGCTGCGGTAGATCTGGGTCCATGCGCTGGCACTGCTGTCAGCCATTCCTCCACACGTTTATGCGGTGGTCTAGCAGTCGCCACTAGTGGTCTAGCAGTAGCCACTAGTGGTCTTGCAGTAGCCACTAGTGGTCTAGCAGTAGCCGCCAGTAGCGCCGCTATCGCAGGGGAGTTCCGGCCTTGCAGCCGTGGCCGCGTGCGCCCTTCCCCCAGCTTCCCGGCATGCCTGGAAGCCTTCGTCAGCAACCGGGTGTGCGAATTGACAGCGATGCAGCGCCAGAGTGCCCCGAGTGCTTCAGCAAGGACCGACCGCGACGCCAGGCGGGCTGGGGCTTGCAGCCCCCGCGTGCATCCTTACATCAACATCCTCTGTACCCCCTCCTCCCCCCCCCTCCGACGACCATGCGCCCACTATCTTGTCGTTTATTTGTGTCACCGGTCTCACACCACCCCCCTCCTCTCCCTCTCCCCTCCCCCTCCGCCGACCATGCGCCCACTATCCTGTCTTTTTCGTGTCAACGGTTTTCACGCCACTCCCCCCTCCCCCCAGGTGACACAATCGACATCGCTCACTTCATGGAGTCCACGTCCACCATCATGGGGGTGCACGTATCGGACACGACCGCGGAATTGCTGGCAATTGCAGGTGGGGGCGGGGCGGCGGGGTTGGGCGGGGGCGAGAGCTGCAGGCGCTGGGGGGAGTGGCGGGGACTCGGTTAGGAGGGTTTCGGAGCGAATTGGGCCGCACGACGCGTTCTATCCGACGGCCCCTGATGTAGCGCGCGGTGTTTTTGAGGGAGCACGGCTGCTTGCTCTTCGCGGAACGGAGGTGCTCGGGGCGGGGGGTGCCATCAAGCCATTCCTGGTGCTCCAAGCCGCATCAGCGCACCACGTCCGTCCTTTCCGTGCGCCCGCCTCTGCGCCACTCCGCGGTACAAAATAGCCCCAAATATCCCGGAACATCCCCAAAGACAGCCCCCCTTCCCTCACTGCATTGACATGCAAATGTGGTCGGTAACCGCAGCAATCACGCAACCACCTCCCTCCCCTCACCCCTCCCTCCACCTCCCTCCCCTCACCCCTCCCTCCACCTTCCTGGATGCCGCGGCACCCTCCCCCCCCCCGCAGATGACCCGCTCATCGTGATCCAGCCCCGCGGTATCATCGACATCAAGGGCCGCGGACCCATCACGACCTCCTGGCTGCGGATAGACCTGTTCGTGCCCATGACCACCTTCCACGACCACACGGGCAACTCCACCAACAACGCAGCCGGCGGGGGCTATGACGCGGGCGGCAGCGCGCGCAACGGCAGCGCCGGCGGCGCCGCCAACGGCGTCGGCGGCTCCACGGCGCAGCCGGCCGCGTCGCCGTCCGACATCGCTTGTACGGCAGATCTTGCCGTGGCGGCGACGCTGGGCGTCCGGGGCGCGCCGCTGGTGCGAAAGCTGTCGCAGACGGGCCTCACGCAGACGCGGCGAGCGCTGCCGGACAGGCGGCAGCGGGAGGTTAAGGCCTTGGAGTCCGACAACTCTCTCCTGGGGTCCTTCGTCCTGCACTTGGAGCCGGACACGATCAGCATGGTGAAGATGATGCTGGCGCGGCCGTCGCCGCAGCACTCGCGCAAGCGGGTCGTGGAGGCGGTCGGGACGGGCGCAGGCGCGGCGGTGGAGGGCGCAGCTGCGGCGCCGGCGGCACCGGGCGGCGGCGCCGGCGAGGGAGAGGCGGCGGCGGTGACGGCGCCAGATGCAGCGGTGGCGGAAGCCGCTGCCGCAAACGGGGTAGTGGCGGCCACCGCTGATAAGCCGTACGACGCCGCTGGCGCGAACGCGGTGGCGGAGGCCGCCGCTAAGCCGTACGACGCCGCGGGCGCAAACGGGGTAGTGGCGGAGGCAGCCGCTAAGCCGTACGACGCCGCGGGCGCAAACGGGGTAGTGGCGGAGGCCGCCGCTAAGCCGTACGACGCCGCGGGCGCAAACGGGGTAGTGGCGGAGGCAGCCGCTAAGCCGTACGACGCCGCGGGCGCAAACGGGGTAGTGGCGGAGGCAGCCGCTAAGCCGTACGACGCCGCGGGCGCAAACGGGGTAGTGGCGGAGGCAGCCGCTAAGCCGTACGACGCCGCGGGCGCAAACGGAGTAGTGGCGGAGGCCGCCGCTAAGCCGTACGACGCCGCTAGCGCAAACGGAGTAGTGGCGGAGGCAGCCGCTAAGCCGTACGACGCCGCTAGCGCAAACGGGGTAGTGGCGGAGGCAGCCGCTAAGGCGTCAGACGTTGCACAGGCGGCAAGCCTGGAGATTGAGGTGGGGTGAAGGCCATGAGGGGAGTAGAGGAGGCTACATGCGCACCGCATTCACATGTCCAACCTGGGGTCGCGGCCTACCAGACCCGGTCCTATTGCAGCGTGCGTCACGCAAAGCATGTTTTCGGGGGCTCGGCTTTGGGTGCGAGGCCCAGGACGTGCAACCTGGCATCGTACATCGGTGCATGCATATCTTGTGTTCCGGTTGCGTGGCTGGCTGCTCGCGAGGGAGGGGGCGATGTCGGACGTGTCTGCACCACATGAAGGCTATTCGCGGTCGACCTCTGTGCGCAGATCCGAAGCTAATGTATCCCACCGGGACGCTCCGCGCCGTAACGAGCTGGGTGTCTTCTGGAAGTGCCCCTCCTTTTGTTTTGAAGCAAACCGCGCTGTCTGGGTCTTCTTTGGGGCACCTAGTACGGCGACCGGCGATGACGACCATGGTTGGATTGTGAGATATGATGATGATTTGATTGCGTTGTGTTTGGGGGTCTATATTTTTATTGCAGCAATCTTAAGCGTCGAGCCTCGCTTGTCGGAGGCGCCAACAGCGAAACCCTTTCGCCCGCTGAGGTTCTGGTGGTTTTGGTTATGGTGGTGGTGCTGCTGCTGTCAAGGTGGGCCATGACGATGGTGGTGGTGATGGTAGTGATGATGATGACGATGTTGGGGATGGGTATGAAAGCAGTTGGGGGGAGGGTCGGCGATATATGCGACGAGGCGAAGAGGTGGCACGAACGGGGAGAGAAGGAGAGAGAGACAGGGAGGTGCAGCATCCAGACCTTACCACCACAAAGCACACACGTGACACACATGAGGAAGTACGGCAGCAAGCGGCCTGATGTACGGCGCGTACTCCTCCTTGTTCCTGGTTGGCCGTGAGACAACGTGAGGCTGCTGAATCAGGAGGCGTCCTGGGCCCTGGGGCCCCCTGGAGCGTTGGTGACAGTTGAGACCTAACGACCAACGACCAGCGGCAATTTAGTACTGCATGCAAGCGCCCGTATTGGACTCGCTGGCGTCGCACCCGCGACACGGCCCTTGAGTAAAATAATAGCTGAGTGGCGGCATTCGGCGACGCCCATATCCGGTCTGGTTGTGGCGACGGTTGATTCCCTGGTTTTGGAACGCACTACGAGGGCTCAGTGCACGTGAAGGCGGTTGACTGTGTGGCAGCCTTGATGTCGTACCAACTAACACCAGGTCCGTGCAATTCTACAGTGGGCCTCCTGAGTGGGCTGCTACGCGGCCAACAGTCAGGCAGTCGGGGCATACGTGTAATGTCGCTGCCTGTGCGCGGTGCTAACGACTAGGATGCCGCTATTGTAATCGCGAGTGACCTGGAATGACGCATTCCTTCCCTGGTCGAGCAGGGTGGGCCGTGTGGAAGTGCAAGCAGCTGGGTGGGATAACGTGCTTCGGTACCATCGATCCAGTAGGGCCGCCGTACCGCCTGTAGTCAGGACCTCAGACGTGGAAAGGCCGGCGGGCAAGCATCCTGTGACGATTACTGCCACTGTCGTTATGACAGCGAAAGACCCCCTCGCCAACAGCGTGGGAGCTATCTCACCACACCTGCCAAACTATGCGACTGGTGTCCTGTGTGACGCAGTGTGTTGATTGCAGCTGGATGCTACCCGTCCAACCACTGTTCCCACCGCCCCGGGGATAGTTCGTTTCCCTTGTATATTAGGTTGTGCTATGGTTGGGTTGCGCTCTTTGCAGTTCGCAACGCGCTTCTACTAGTTGCTTGTGGCTCCCCCAGCTTCCCGCTGCGTTTGTGCAGGTTGGTGTGACCTGGACCAAGCGACAACTGTTACAGCGGGCCCCGGTTGCCATCTTCCTAGTTGTTCAATCAGCTTTGTCCGCGCTGTCATTCCTTCAACACGTGCGGAAGCCCGCGCGGCACTACGAGCGCTACGCCCTAATAGGGAGTTTTGCTTGGCCAATCGCTTTGCACCAGGCTGACTACGTGAGTTGCCTATTGGTAACTACCTAGTCAGACGAATGGGGCTTACAAAAGCGTTCCGAAGCCGTACCTGACGTGGCACGGCAAATTCAAGGTTTTGCCTTGAATACCAAGCCGATCACCAATTGAGCAGTTATATCCAATCTATCCAATCTTTAAGACAGTTTCACACCGAGAGACCCTATTGTGCTCATCTGTTCTTGCGAGAGACGCGACTAAGTGACGGTGAGCTGGTTAGGGGACGCATTCCCATGGAGCATTGTGCTGCGCTCCTCTATTATCGTCATAACGTATCTGGTTCGCATTGATAGCGTCGATTGTGATACATCGGTATCAGCTGCGCATGGATTTCGTTCCGCTTAATGTGCAGTTTGAGGAGGATGGCCATGGCGCTTCAGCAGCGTGCAGCCCATGTAACCTGCTCTAAGCAGGTACGCTGGCGCATAATGCTCTGTGCCAATGCACCCGAACTTTGCAGTGTTCAGATCTTACTGCACGACCGTGTCGCGCAGGTTGCCGGGCGCTGCGTTGCCCCCTTGCACCGACCAGTCATTTTGCCTGCCAGTGCCTGCTCGCCCTCGACTTCCCACTCGGGTAAGCTTCGGACTGTCGTTTCGTTCCGGCGTTCCTCCTCCGAGACATGTGCAGGATTTTGCGATCAGAGGATGCGCTTGCGCATTTACCACACAATTGCATGATGCGCTTTGATTTCCAGGATCTTCGCTCGCGCCGGTCGCTGCCTTTGGGAGACCGTCACGGTCTGGCCTCGTCGTTCGCGCTGCTGCGAAGACGTCCAGCACCGTCCGCATCATCATCCAGGGACGGAAGCTCCCCGTGACGGATGCCATCAAGCTGTACGTTGAGGAGAAGGTGGCGAAGGCCATTCACAACTTCGCACACACTCTGAAGGAGGTTGACGTAACGCTCTCTGCCCGGGGCGGCGACACCGGAACTCACGGCAAGAAGTAAGAAGATCTCTGGTGGATAGTCGACTGGGAAGCAACAGTTGCTCTGGATGCAATTTAGGGCGCTGTGGATTGGCGTGTGGCGACACCTGCTGCCCAACGTTCAGTTCCGTCCACGAACCAAGTCCGGTCCTTTTCCACCGCCCAGCTCTCCGTACCGGGGCCCCAGCGACGTGCACTACTCGGACCCGTTTGCTGTCTCAGCTCAAAGCCGCTTTCGGCATACTTGCTTGGCCGCGCAGCACCACCGGTGACATTCCCATCTCGCCCCCTCGAACCCTTGTGTAGGGAACAGAAGGTCGAGGTGACCATCTTCACTCTGCGCAACGGCGTGGTGCGTGTTGAGGACGTCGAAGCCAACCTGTACGCCGCCATCGACCTGGTGTGCGACAAGATCAGCCGCAAGCTCACGCGCGTCAAGGAGAAGGCCATCGTCAAGGGCAAGTGGCCGGGCAAGGCCGGCCCCAAGGAGGACGTCGAGGAGGAGGACTTCCAGGAGTACCTAAAGGACGTGAGCAGGGCTGCTCGGGAACCGAATTGCGCCGGGCCCCGCTTGAGGGGCTTCCGCGATGACCTCTGTCTCGAATGTGCGAATATCATATGTTTCTCTGCACTCTCGGCGTTCGGGTGAACTCGTCGCTGGGCGGCGGCTTCGTATTTCGGCTTTTGGCCTTCTGGTTCAGAGTCCGTTTAGAGTTCAGAAGAGAGCTCCCGCAGTAGCGCACGTCCACGGCAGCTCACCCATTGTTGCCTGGACCCCTGCTTGCGCTTTGGTGCGCGCCCGCAGGTGAAGCTGGAGACGCAGCTGTTTGACAGGGAGGCGGAGCTGCAGAAGCAGTTTGCGGAGCTGAACCGCAGCTACCCGGCCACGGTGATGCGCTCCAAGACGCTTGTACTCGGTGAGAATGGGACCTGGGATTTGGGTTCCGGAGCAGGGTTGAGGAGGCCAGACGCACAGTGGAGCAGGTTGTCCTGAGGTCACCCAGCAGGAGGAGAGTCGACGCGTGCCGACGTTTGGGGTGAGGGTGGAAGGCGACTGACGGTAAAGTTAAAGCACTCGTACTGCAGCTCACTCCATTGCGGCGACATAGACGGTAAAGTGAGACGCGAAAGGGCTATTGGGTGCCTGGTGCATGCCAGCGTATGGCCGGGTGGTGCCCGCGGCCGTTCCAGCTGAACTCCCGAGGCGCAAGATTCACCCCTGCCCAATCTCACCCCTGCCCAATCTCACCCTTGCCCAACCTCACCCCTGCCCAATCGTCACGTCCCTTGCTCGCCTAGCAGACCCGATCACCGTGGAAGAGGCGATTGACGCGCTCGAGGCGGTCGGCCACCCCTTCTACGTGTTCCGTGAGATGACCAGCGACACCGTGCAGGTGGGGGGAAGGGGGAAGGGAGGGGGCTGCGTGGGGGGGGGATGTCGCGGGTCCTGCGCAACGCGCTGAGGAGGGTATGACCTAGGGCTCGATTGGCTTGGCGGGCTTGCAAGGGGCTGTAGCTGTGGGGATTGCGGCAAAGCTACCCGTTCTGTTCACCAATCAACGGGATTACAGGAGGCCTAATTCCTTTTCACGCCTTGCTTTCTTCCTCATGCGACCGGGGTGAAGCGGAAGTAGCAGTGACAGAAAGTGCCTGCCGTGTCAGACTGTGATAAGATACTAGTGCTGCACGGACAGCACACTTGAAGCCAACTAGAGCAGAGCTCCCCACGTGCACACAGCAAGCCAGCAAGACACGCACCTGCCTGTGCTGGATGCCGTGCTCTTTCTTTTCCCAGGTGGTGTACAAGCGCGAGTCCGGCGGCTATGGTGTTATTGTGCCCCAGCTGCGTGATTGAGTGCGCGGTGGAGCGGCCCCCCACAGCGCTGTGCGGGGTTGAGGGTCGAGTCCGCTACCAAACGGTCCGGATACTCCCTTGGTGGAGGTACTTCAGACGAAGGAGCAGGCCACGCACAGACTGGCACTTGGTCGAAATAGCTGCCTTCACACAGCTCATACTAGCTGTGTGAGGCGCCCGGCTGTCCTATACTGACTGCAGTACATGCAGCAGCTCGAGTTTACAGTCGTGCCGGGGTTTTGCCTCTGTTGTGTTTGCCCTAAAAACCTATTATAAAAAATTGGCGCATGCGCCGGTTGCTAGCTAATTGGCTCGCGGCTGGGGTTGCGCCTATAAAGTATGTGTGGCAACGCCGATTGCCAACCATTTTTTCCTCCTTGCCTTCCAAGTACATTGCTCGGGTGCGTGAGCGCGTCGATATATGGCGTGCGGACGCCTGGTCGGTGCTCTGTACATGTCCACGCCTAGTGCGTGCCACGGCTAGCTGTAGTTTCTCATCCTCGTCATTATCCGCGCGCTATAAAGCTCACTCGTAATGATCTGTAAAAATGTCGTGTACCAACGTGCCAGCGGGCGTGCGAGCAGACTGTGAGCGGACGTGCCATGGCACACGTGTGAGCACGTTCTGCGGCCGGAAAGGGGTGACAACAGCCTTCCATGCCCATAAGAAAACAGCCGTAGACGTCTGTGGTGTTTGATGGAATTGTTGGTACCGTAGTAAAGAGCTAACATGTAGGCCTTGTATTTGCGCAACCCAGCACTGCCAAAGGCTACAGTGCTGTGCGAGCCGATTGGTTGCGTGCCGACACTGATGGGTCATAGTTGTACGACCTACAGCACGCAATGGTCTATCCAGTCGATAGCCGCACAAAATATGGGGAGTTGCTGCGATAGGCTAGTATCCTTTAGATCATGACTTTTACTGAGCATAAGCATTTCGACTTATCTCTTTCGTAGTGAAGACATACCGGTATCCTAGCCAACAAATACTCGTGAATCCTACCGTAGCACAGCTAGGTCCTGGGTGGATACACTGAAGGATCTGATTTGTCATTCCGCAGCGTCCGTAGGTTCCTGTAACCTGCCAAATCTTCCTTTTCATAATAGAGCAGGAATACCATGTTACAACCCTGTGTTCGTACACACTCATCTCACGGGTTGCACGGTGTATCGTCACTCTGGTTTGCCATTCAGCACAAGTGATCGGGATGTAGGGAACTACATTCGGATGGGTGATGAAATGCAGTCCTCCTTACTACAATAAAATATCGCTCATCATGCACATCGCTTATGCTACAATGCTCGCTCGCTACTACTTCACTACGCTTGCCAGAGAGTAGGCTCGGCATAATTCGAAGCCCACCGGCTAGCAAGTCACGGCCCGGCATCAATGCCTACACCTGCTCGCCTAGTTCCCTAAGGACGAGTTCCTTGTCAGTGCTCTGCTATCTGGTAAATTCGCGAGGCTTAAAGAAAACACAGGCGGGCCATAGAGCTCTCGCTACCCTGCTAAACACCTGCTCCCGACAGGGGAAAACGTCGTCACGGATGCCACCCTAAATACACACAGCGTAATATGCTGTCGGAAGTAGTCCGTCGCCGTCCGTACAGGCGTACGACATCCAAGACATCCCCTGCTGTGCGTGCGATAGCGGTAACGGCGCCGCCCATCGACCAAGTGGGTGAGTCTCGAGGTAAAGCGCGCACAGCCATGCTGCCCTGCCCAGCACACGCACGCCCGCCCACGCACAGCGCTTTTCGCAGCGCACTGGGTCGTAACATGGGCCTTGCGACCCTGACGTGGTGGAAAAAATCTGTTCAGTCGCCCTGGTTCGGAACCCACACGACACCTTGTTGGCAACTGGGCCGGTAGTCAGTTATCTAGCCTGTGCTGTGCGCTCACAGGCGCAGAGCCCCGCTGAAGACCAGCTCAGCCGGCCCAGTCATGTAGATGTGGTTGTCGCTCGTGCGCCACTCAATCTGAAGCGGCCCACCAGGAAGGTCGACGCGGCACGTCTTGTCGCGATCAACGCGGCCCTCCAAGATCCCTGAGAGGGGAGTGAAGAAGGCGGTGAGAGGACGGTGCAAATGGATGTGGAGGTGATTGGTTATCACACCCAGGTGGACATTGCGGATGAGCTTCGCTATGGCGAAATTCCACTTCGCATACCGCCACCGCGAACTTTTCACGCATCGGAGCTGCACTTGTCGTCCGTGTCCTGGCGGCGCCTCAAGGTTTACAGCACACCGCAACACACACGCGGCGTGACGCAGCTAGGGAGGGTTTATCACTTCAACAAGCCATCGAAGTCGCGCGACAGCAGCCACGTGGATGGACCACCCCTCCCCTCTCTCACCCACATCGTGGCCCCGTCCTCACCTGCCACGACCAGAGCGCATGCGCCCGTGCCGCAGGCCAGCGTGCGCCCGGCGCCCCGCTCCCACACCACCATGCGGACGTGTGACCGGTTAACCACCTCGACAAACTCCGTGTTGGTACGAGCCGGGAACACAGCGTTTCGCTCGAACTTTGGCCCAATGACCGCCAGCTCCTTGTCCACGTCGTCAATCTGGAGGTAAAAGGGTTGATAAACACGATGTGCACATATGTAACCCGCGGCAAAAGTTGATGTCATGTTCCTGACGCTTCAGCGATGTTTGCGTGCCTGCTCTCGGTCGACATCAGGTTATAGCATAGTGGCCGTAGGTTACATACACCGTAGCCGAGATCAGATTATGGGTGTACTTAAGTTGGGCGACCACATGCGAAACGTGACGGTGTACGTTACAATGATGTAATGAAGTGCATACTGGTTGTCCTGGTCGAGTCGAGGACCCGCGTGTGCGTCCATGTATGCATTCAAGGTTGAGCGCATAGATTGCTTGTGCCCTTGGCCAGCCGACGACGAAATTGCTGTCAGTGTACGAATACGGTCAACATAGTGTTTCTGATTATTGCAATATGTAACATCACTCAGCGTAGCGTCGTCGAGCCGGGACATATGCCAAGGAAGCGCGAGCCAAATCCCAATGGGAAACTGTGGCACGTGCAATGCGATCTTTATCGCTGACTAACCCGGGATGACATACCAGGCATGCCCGTGCAACACAGGGATGGACTGAAGTTGTGCGAGTGTAGCGGATGCACGTGCACTCCAAGGCACAGCCACTGTCAGGCAGTACGAATACGAAAGATAGGATGCTACATGATGGTTCAGGTTGTCATATCTTTTTTACATCACCCAGCGGCTGTGCTGCATGCGTGCCAGTGCAGTGTTGTGACACAACAGAGTGTTGGGAGACAGTAAATGTCGCGAGGTACTCGCAAGGGTGCTGTGAGACGTGTATGTGATCCAGTATGGAGGCGCAGGCGCAACCGTGTTGCCTATGATGCTTCAGCTGTCCGCAGCCTGGACCCATTTCACCCCATTTCACGCAACCATCCAACCCACTCCCACGCTACTTCGGCACGAAACAAAGCAGACGTGACCCGCATCACGACCCACATCAGCGCAGTTACCCACCTTGATCGCCTTGCCATCACAGCTGTAGATGATGGCGTGGGGGTTGCCCATGCTGACACACGAGACTTTGTAAGTCTTGCCGTCAACAACGAGGTCCTGCTGCACAACGGTGCTGCCCTGCGTAGGCGCCAACGTTGTGGGCACCTTGGGGCCGTCGAGGACGGGCTCACCCATATCCACGCGGACCTGGCCATCTGCTAGCAGCTCCGGCTGAATCAGGCCTGCGGGTACACGCGAAGTATGGTTGTCATGGTTGTCATGATGGCCATTAATACCTAACTACCTGTGCCAGGAACAAGACAAGGCCCGGGGGCTTCAGCACACGTGCCTGCAAGCGTGTGAATCTTGTACTTGCGGGGGACAGCCTTGTCCACGTCCGCGACGAACTTGGCCAAGCAGCGAATGCCGTTCCCGCACATCTCAGGCTCAGAGCCGTCGGAGTTGAAGATGCGCATGGTGTAGTCGGTATCACCCACAGGCGGGAGAGCGAAAATGACCTGGAAGCGCAATCAGGTAAGGCTGTCAGCATGTGGCAGGTGCGCGCAGACTTCGCATGGATCCTGCCAGACGCGCCGACGCTCACCCCATCACCGCCAACGCCAAAATTGCGGTCGCAGATCTTAACAGCTTGCTCTGGGGTCACCACGGGATCGCTGGCTTGGCGATTGTCAATCTGCGTAGAGCCGTGGCGGCGCAGACACAGTTGATGGTCGGCTCCTGAGTCTCTAACGCCATCGCCAGTTGGAGTTGTGATGCCTCAACTCACCAAGATGAAGTCATTTCCTAAGCCGTGGTACTTTGAAAAGGTAAGAGGCGAGGTCGACGCCATTACGCGGACCACGCCGCGTGGTCGCTGACCGACCACGGGGTGGAAAACATTTGCAGCTGCTACTTGCTTGTTAAGCCTAAACGTATTCATTTTGGCAGGCTATGGTAGGATAGAGGTGTGCACGAGGATTTTATGACCTCGGGGGTGGGCAAGTACGACAGTCACTTTCAATGATCGCATGTTTGCCTATGGCCCGCAGCACGCGATTCACCGCAAGTGTCTGTTATCCGTACGCATGCTAGGGATGTTGTCGTTGTTTTCCTTGCATTTGACAGGGCTATTGCACACTCTACCCAGCTGCCGCAGCCATGCACCTTTCTTAGTACAAATAATCTATAGACTTTAATAGCTTTCATTTAAGTCTGACGAAACCGAGGGGCATAGTTTTAGCCCCTTCATTGCGCACTTGACTGGTACTGTGCAGTCCTGACGGCCCGATGGGCAGCGTAGAACACCAAAAGCGGGAGCTATGCAAGCAAGCTTATCTTCTAATTCACAAGTACCTGGCTGTAGTGGGCATGGAGGGCCAGGTGGGGACTTGCCGTTAAAAACGGGCAGGGAGGTTGAGGGTTATCCGCTTCCGACCTTCTTGACGGGCGTGGGCAGCGAGGGCTCGGTTTGAGTGGGGAATATCAGCACCGATGTGGGGCAGGGGCGTCTGTTTGCTGGCGGCAGCGGGGTTGGGGTTAGCCGCTGGTGATGCAGTTTGGTAGGCGAGGATGAGGGGGAGCGGGGCAGGTACAATCAGAACCATTGCATCGCAATGGGATGGGTCCGCAAGGGGTTGGTTTCATCCCTCCGTGGCCCCATCGCGGCGCCACTACAACCTGACGCGCCCGCGAAGACCAGCATCACCACGTCTGCGGCACCTGTTAACTCACCTCCACGGACGCTTCTTCGTCTGCTGCTGCTGCCGCGGCGACAGCTTGGCAGCGGTGGCAGCGGCACCGCCCGCTCTGCCGCGGCGACGGCGGCAGCGGAACCGTCTGCTGCTGCTGCTGCCGCGGCGCCCCGCCTGGGTGGAAGGGGTGGGTTGTCCGGAGGAGGGGGGGCCCAGATGGGGATGGGGAGAGCCCCGACCGCAGCTCCAGGGAGGTGTACCAGGTGCTCCAAAGAGGCATACCAGGTGCTCCAGGGAGGCGTTCCAGGTGCTCCAGGGAGGCGTACAAGGTGCTTCCCGCGTCCCGGTGCTCCAGGCCACGTGTGCGCCCCGTGCCTGGCAGGACAGGACCCCACCACCGCTTGGCAGGCCGCAGCCGCCGCCGCCCAGCAGCGGACTCCCTCCCTCATGCACCACCGTGCTGGTGGCGCCCTGCTGGCTCCAGCGCTGCTGCTGCTGCTGCTGGTCCTGTTGCTCGCAACCACATCACTCGGGGGCGCCTGAACGATACCGATCCCTCGTCACCTCCTGGGGTTCCTTGTTCTGCGTTTCCGCTTCCGCCCCTGATCCCGATCCGGATCCAGGATCGAATCTGATCCTGTCCCTGATCCCATCCAGATCCTGCTGGAGCCATGCCCTCTCCCCCCGACGCACCCGCAACACGCTGGCTCGCTGCGTGGTCGTGCCGTGGTGTTGGCCCTTACGGTTACGGTTACGGTTTCGGTGGTTGCAGGACTCGTTCGAGTTCCGTAAGAACCTGCGCAAGAAGAACGCCCTGGACATCGACCTGGCGACCAACAAGGAGATCCTCGCGGAGCTCAACAAGTTTAAGGAGCAGGGCGGCCCGGCGCTGCTGGCCTCGAGGTGGGGGGTGAAGCGCGGCGGAGGGAGGGAGGGGGGAGCAAGGGCAGGGAGGGCGGAGCAAGGGCAGGGAGGGCGCAGCAAGGGCAGGGAGGGCGCAGCAAGGGCAGGGAGGGAGGGAAGGAGGGCGCAGGAAGCAAGGGAGTACGGGTTTGGCCCGGAAGGGAAGGGGAGGGGCCCGGGAGCGGGGCGTGTTGGGCAAGAGCGGGTGTCGCCAACCTCGCGGGGACGGGCGGACGGGGAGGTTTCACGCGAGGGTTGTGGGGGGGGGACAGTGCGGCTGACCGCGACGTCAGCCTTGTAGGACTTCAGGACGCCAGGTATCGTCGGATGCGACCCACGGGTCAGTCCGTCAAGCTTGCGGTTATGGTCGTGTAGGCCGGGTGTTTTGTTTTACCTGGTTGAGTTGAACCATGGGTGCCGGCGCCACGACGGGGCAACAAGTACGGCAGGCACGTGGCTCGTTCGTACTTGGGCAGATGAGCGGTGGTTGGAGAGGAAGCAAGGAACCGCCAAAGTTGAGGTGATGTGTATGGTAGCCGGCAACACCACCACACGGCCGCCCGTGCCGGAGGCGGATGGCGCAACCCCACCACGAACCCATCCTGGACCCACCCACCACGAACCCGCCCACCACGAACCCACTCATCCCGGACCCACACCCTTCGCGCCGCGATGCAGGCCTCTCCAACCCTCGTACGGCAGTGGCGGTGGCGGCGGCGGTGGCGGCGGCGTCAAGGCGGCCAAGAGCAAGGGCGCCGGCGGGGGCCCGATGAGTGGCGCGGCGGGGCTGCCGCCGCTTGGCCCGGGGGCAGGCGGGGGCGGGGGGGGCTCCCGGAGTGCGGCCAAACCCAGCAAATCAGCGCCGAGGGGCGGCGGCAAGGTGAGGCTTGGCGGCAAGGCGCTGGGTGTGTGGCGCGAGGCCGGGCGGTAGCGGGTCCAGCTTGGGAGGGGGCTGGCACGCGTGCTGGAGAGCCCTTGCCCGGCGCTGGAGAGGGAGTGGGCGGCTCCGGAACCAGGCTCTGGTGACGGGGTGGGCGGCTCCGGGACCAGGCTCTGGTGACGGGGTGGGCGGCTCCGGAACCAGGCTCTGGTGAGGGAGTGGGCGGCTCCGGGACCAGGCTCTGGTGAGGGAGTGGGCGGCTCCGGAACCAGGCTTGTTCCTCCTAGGACCCGGTGGGGGCCCCACTCTGGGACCGGGTGGCTGTGCCCGGTGCGCCCCCTCCTCGCCTCCTTGCCCTGCCGAACCGATCACCCGCCCTCTTCGCCGACCAAGCCGCACTTCAACAACCCCTCTCCCCTTCCCTCGCTAACCCCTCCCCTCCCGTCCCCCTCGTCCCTCGGCCCCAAGGGCGACGGCGGCCCCGCACCCTCCTCGCTGCCCCCCCGCATCGGCATGAAGGTCAACCGCTGGTGGGCCAAAGAGGGGCAGTGGTACACCGCAGTCATAACCGACTTCAACAGCGAAACCAACGAGTACCGGTACGCCTCCGGCGGTTGTGGTGGGGGCGGCGGGGGCCGGGAGACGGACCTTAGGGCACGAGAGGCGGCGGCGCGCGCAACAGCAGGGCTCGAACGAAATGCTGCAGCTGAGCGGCGGGGACAGCCACCTCCTACACATACACACACGCGCCTCTCCCGCGGCGTTCGTGTTATTTTCTGGGTAGCACGTCCGCCGCGCCCCGGCTTCGACCTGAGGCGGCCCCTCCCTCAACCCCCAACCCGCCCACCCCAGCGTGCGGCCCCATGCGTGGCCTTGTGATCCGGTGGTGTGGCCGTCATGGAGCACCCTGCCCACAGCAGTCAGCTAGCCAGTCGCTCCGCTGCGGCCGCACCTGGCCCTCAGCTTCTGCCCCCCCGCTGCGTGAATCAGCCCAAATTATACCTTTGTCGTGTAACCAACCGGTCTTTATGCCCCCCCCTCCCCCGCTAGTTTCTTAATCGGCTTTCCTAGTCATTGCCGACCCACGGGCTATCCTCTCATACCCGCCGCTGTCGACACTTGGGTTCTGGTGCCCCTAGGCCGCCCCACGGGTCGGGCTGGCTGCCGTCGAACCACCGCCCACTCGACCACCGCCGCCTGCTCCCGCGCCCCCCCCCCAGGTTGACTTACAACCTGTGCAGCCAGAACGAGACCTACGAGGACTTCAACCTGGACATGGCCGACTCGGCGATCTACGAAATCACCGGGGACAAGATCAACTTGCTCGCCAAGACGGGGAGCGCAGCGGGTGAGGCGGGGGGGTCATAGAAAACAACCGAGAAAAGAGTGAGGCGGGGGGAGGGATTACAAAAAAGAACCGGAGAAAGGGGGGAAGAAGAGGGAGAGGGGGAGCGTGGAGGTCCGCCCTCCTGGTTGCAACACGGTGTCGTTGCACTGACACACCCAACCGGCACATCTAACCGACACGACCAACCAACACGTCGCCCAAGGTATGGCATTTTACTGCTGGATTTGTGTCTTTTATGCTTCTCAACACGCAACTCGCCCACCCACCCACCCACCCGCAAAACGCCTGTTCTAAACGGTTTTTTGGGGCATCCACGGGTCTTCCTCTAAACCCACCCACCCGCCGGGCGCTCCCAGCTGGCTGACTGACTGACCGCCTCCCGGCCGCACTACACAGTGAACAACTCGACGGTGCTCAAGCCCTTCCTGGCGCGGAGCGGCGGAGGCGGAGGCGGCGGGGGAGGCGGCGGCGGCGGCGCCAGCAAGTCCAAGAAGCGGCGGAGCGAAAACGACGACGACGACAGCGACTACTGACGTCCGCAGGCAGCAGGCCGCCATCACGTCACGTCACGACGTCTCGTGCGGTCCTTGTTTAAAATCTTTCGTCGGTGTCGGTGTGGCGCGGCGTGGCGTGGGGCACCAGCTGTGGTGGTCACAGCCACTACGACGGTGTAGTTGTAGGGGTGCTCGGGTCCACTAGCCGGTGTGGCTAGGAGGGCCAAGCGGCAGATGCTGCTGCCCCTCCCTGGAGCTGCCTGGGTCGCGGCGGGGGCCGTCCACGGATCAGATGCGGCCCCCTCCCCCAGGGGGATGTGGGTTGGGGAGAAGGTGACCCGCGGGTCAGCGGCAGTGACCCGCGGGTCAGCGCGGCGTGCGGTGGTGCTGCTAGCGATATTTCCCATGCGCATCACACCGTACCGCACCGCACCAGGCGGGGCACCGGATGGCTCACCTCGAGTGGTAGTAACAAATGACGGCGATGCTGAGGGGGGTTACGGAAAAGAACCGGTAACTCGACATGGGAAGTGTAGCTGGTGCCGAGGTGGGGGGGGTGAGGAAACCCGTTGCTGAGGGTGTTAGCGAGGAGACACGTTGCTGGAGGGGGGAGGTGGTGCTGTGTGGCTAGCCAGCTAGCCATGCGGGCAAAGAGGAGGAGGATGGGGAGGATGGGGCGGCGGCCCGGCAGGCAGCGGTGCGGCGGCGGCGGCGGCGGCGCGCCGACGGAAGCTGCGGCCGCCTCACCTGCCTCGCCCTAAGGCATGCTGCCGCTGCAGTCGCTGGTGCCGCGGCGGCACCGGCTGCCCACCGTAGCTGGCTGGGGCCCATTGGTCCGGCTTCCTGGCGCCGGATGGGGCCGTTGGTGCGGTTGACGGCGGTTACCGGTTACCGGTTACCAGGCAGAGGAGACGGACACGCATCGGCCCAGTGGCGGGAGGTGAGGGCGGGGTGCGGGGCCGAGGTCGTTCGCGGCCGCAGCGGTGTGGCGGCGTTGGTGTGGCGCACGCGGCTGTGGTGTGATGGGGCACCACCAGCGCACGTCTGGCCGGGGGCCGGGGCGGAGGCAGGCACCGGTGGCGGTGCCGCACGGGGTTTGGCGCGGGTAGGCACCGCGGCGTGTCGACGTGTCGAGGTTACGAGCACAGGGGCAGGAGCGTGTGGCACCCGGGTGAAGCGACCGGGGGCAGCGCGGGGTGGGAGTGAGGAACCCAGCTAGCTTGGCGGGCGGAGGTTGCAAGGAAAACCCGAAGTGGAGGTTGCAAGGAAAACCCGTAGTGGAGGTTGCGAGGAAAACCTGTAGTGGAAGTTGCAAGGAAGACCCGTAGTGGAGGTAGGTCCGCCTGAGGCAACAGGGTAATGCGCGTGAAAGAGGGGTTTCGGAGGAGCCCCGTGGGCCGTCACATGGAGGGTTGAGGAAAGCCAGACAAAAGGCCGATACATGGAAGGGAGGGGGGAGCCTTGTCTCTCGCGCCCGCACCCCCCTCCCCTTGCTTTCTCTCTCCGGCGTCGTGGGCCCCCGTAGGGTGGGTAGGTAGGTAACACGTAGCGCGCCAAAGCGGCCTCAGCCAGAGGGAAAAGCGCGGAGGAGGAGGATTTGGAGTACGAGGAGGAGTTGTTGGAGGACGAAGAGGACGAGGTAGCCATCACCTAGCTAGCTAGCAAGCCAGGGCCACCTCGGTGGGATGGAGGAGCGCCGACGCGGCAGCGGCGCCGTGGCGCGGCTCGTAGCTCGAGGGCGCCAGCTGGGTTTGTGGTGGGTCGAAGGGGAGGCGGCGGAGGAGTGCCGGGCCACTCCCTGCTGGACTAGCCCCTCAAGAGACTGATGCGGTGTGCTTAGCCCGCTGGCTGGCTGGCCAGCCGTCCCGGTATCCTATTCTGGAGGCGGCCCAGATGCTCGGCGGTCCTTCGCGGTGCGCCGCTTGCGAGGGAGTTCGAAGGCCGCTTGGGTGTGCCCGCTAGCAGGCAGGCAGCTGGGTAGGGGGCCAGTAGAAGGAAGCAGGTGCCAGGTAGCAGTGCCTCTCGTCGCCGGGCCTGGTGGAACTGGGCCACCAGGGCGGGACTGGGGCCACTAGGGCAGCTTGGGTTGGTTAGGGCGGGGTTGGTTAGGGCGGTCAGGCCAGGACGTCCGGACAGGAGGTAGTTGTATGTTAGTTGTTGCGCGTGCAAATGCGGCGCGTGGCGGCGGCAGAGGGGCTGGTCATGCCATGCCTTCCGGCTGCGGCCCATTGCCGTAGCCAGGGGCACCCGGCGGGGCGGCGGAGGCGGCGGAAGGTAGCGGTAGGTTTGCGGGTTTGTAGGCATGATTTTGAGCTTTCACAGCCGGCTGGCTGGTCGTACAATGGTCGTACGATGACTGCCATCGCGGGGGGGTGTCTCCCCGGAAGGGGCACCTAGGGGTGGTGGTGGGCGTACAACGGGTGTTGCTGTTGAGGAGTTGCGCGAGGGGCAAGTCCCGTCAGGCGATGCACCCCCCTACCTACCTGCCCACCGGACATCAGTCGGCAGGACTAGATGTGAGGGGAACGCAGTGGTCGTTACCTGTAAGCCGCGTCATGTACGGAATGCCGTACATCCGTCTTGAGTCTGTTGCACTTGTCGCTCTCCTGCATCCGGCATTAGTCGGGCGCATCGCCTGACACTGAAAGAGACACTGAAGGAAAACCGACGGCCACGAAAGGCAAACCACCCAGAGCCTCACAACCGCGAGCCCAGAGGAAACAGCAAGCACCAATACACAGGGGGAGGTTGCGCTGATGGCTGCTGCTCTTGTCGTTTGCCTTCGCTCCAAGCCCCTCATCAAAGAGCCTGCGTGTTGGTTTCCTTTCGCACCTTCCATCGCTTCCTTCGTCACGGCTAAGGGTTGGCGCAAGGACGGCAGCAAGAAAGTGTTTGCTGCGAGCGGTATGCCTACGTCGAATGTTTCGTAAAGTCCCCCCGGCCCAAACGCCGCGGACCCGGCCCCCGGCTTCCTCCTCTTCCCCCTCCTCCACCGCCGCCTCCAGCTCCTCCCTCCCCTCCTCCTCCTCCACCTCCTCCTCCTCCTCCTCCTCCTCCACCACCTCCTCCCTCACCTCTTCCTCCTCCTCCTTCAATCTCAGCGGCTGACAGGGTCGCGGTCGAGGACGTGGTGGACGAGCGCACCAAGGACGTGGTGGGGCCAACGTACACAAGAACCCCTACGCCCCTTCCATGGAAGAAATACTAAACCTTCAATCCTAAACCATACGGGGACTCCTGGAGTACTTGGCGCGCAGCATCCTGCATGCTGCTGCCATGGAACATCTGGGGCTGGCGCTGTGCAGCAACCCGCTGTGCGACAACATTGGCGGCGACAGCGAAGCGGGGACTCAGGCTGCTGCTGGCGTGTGAGGGCTGCGGGGGGGTGGTGTGAGACCGGTGACACAAATAAACGACAAGATAGTGGGCGCATGGTCGTCGGGCAGCGAGGATGCGGGCGCATGCTGGAGCAATGGGATGGACGACCGGCAAACCTGTGGAGCCAGTGTCTTGGGGCTGTAGAAAGGAAAAAGAGAACGTATTTGGCAGAATGGCAGCGACGCGAAGTGCGGACGACGAAGGAAACGGCGGGCGTTGCGGGGCAGCCTGGCGCCAGGGTCGGAAACGTTTACCAGATGGGTGTAGAACGCCAGCAGAGCGGGGCTTGAAGCGTCCCGCGTCTTGAGCCGCGCCGCCGTGCCCGTTGGGAAACCGCGGTAACAGCAAGGGTCGCACACGCACGCGACAAGCGGCAAACCAGAACGGACAAGACAGACAAGGTAAAACGTCTAATACGACCGGTAGACCCACCTGGCCAGAGCAGATAACAGGCAGCGACGTCCGGCATCGCGCGGCATGCGGGAGGAACAGCGGCAAGCGGGGTTAGTATAGACGGGATAAAGTGAAGCGGAAATACAGGGGTCAAAACAACGAAGAGTCCGGGGCGGCGCGGTGAAAGAGAGGGAATTGGACATGCATCCGGCTATATAAGGGCAGCCGTGTACGGCGGAAAGGAGTACGGCGGGGGGGGGGCGGTGTCGTACTGCTCCAGGGGGGCCAGCTGGAGCACTGGCGGACGGGGCGCAGGGCCGAATGTCGGGGCTGGGGTCGCGGTGAGTGAGGTTGGTATGAGAGGAAACCCGTGGGTCGGCACTGAAAAGTAAAACCGATTAGGAACCGTGGAGGGTGGGGGCCGATGGCGCGGTTGTGGGGCGTCCGGTGATGGACGTGGGCGGGGCCTTGACTGGTGCATGCATGCATGAGTCGTGGGAGCTAGGCGAGTGAGGTACGGCAACGGGTAGTTGGTCTCTGTAGCTGGGTTGGTTGCAGGCAGCAGAGGCGCCACTGCTGGGCCGCAAACGCTAGCTAGGCGCTACTTCACGAGGGGAAGGGGGTGGAATAAAAACCGGCTACACAACATGGGGTAGGATAGCTGGCGCACTGTCTTCGGACACAGGGCAAAGGGGGGGACGGGCGCCAGTGAATCGGACCGCCGTGCGTCTGATCACCGAGGTCTGCATGGGGCGTGCAGCTTCGCTGCCTGCTTGTATCATTGCGGCGGCGCCTACCGGTATGTGTCCCGCCTCGACGGAGCGCGTCAGCACGAGGGGCACGCGCACGGGCGCATCATCATCTTGTGTTAGTGAGGATGGCGTGACAAATAGGTAGATGTCGTACGGGCCTCGAAGAGCCGCGGCAATCCAGTCAACAACGGTGATGCGATTGCTTCACCGCGCTCTGGCGCCCCCCCCCTGGCACCCTTGCATGGGCGCCCCACGTGTATTTTTAACGGTGCGTGTGCCAACAGAGACGCCAGACACACATGGGCGTGGCAGCGGAAGCGGATTGGGAAGTGTGCGTCGGAGCACTGAGGGACCTCAACCCGAAGAGCCAGTTGATGAAAGAACCCGACTTGGACGGCCTTATGGCGGTATGGGACCGGCTCCCATCGCTCCAGGGACGCTGCACCGCGACGTGGACGCGTGATGCGCTTCTCTGCTCTCGGCCAGCCACGCGAATGAGGTTCGGCTCGCGTCCAGCCGCATGCATGAGGTTCTGCTCTTGCCCAGCCAGCTTGCGGCTTGGAGCTGAAGCTGCGCAGCGACCGACGAGCTCTCCCAAGGCCGACTGCGGCTCCCCTGGGCTCCTCATCGCCGATGAGCCCGCGCCGCCTAGTCGGCGAAAGGCATGCGAAATAGAGCCCTCGTGGACCCTCCAGTCCGTGCTGCTTCAGCGTAGAGCTCAAGCCGCCGGCCGCATTGATTCAAACCGGCACTTGACAAATCCGATGTTTGCATCGTTGCGGCGCTTCACTGGTTCGTCGGGTGCTGGGCTGTTAGGTTGGTTGGTGGCCAGTTCCTGATAGGGGAGCCTCTAGTGCAAATTCCCCCTGGGGTGCTGGCTGTTGCTCTGTATGCCTACGGCCTGTCAACTTGGTGTTCTGGTGGTTTGCCTTTGTTTCGGTGCATGTCGGTCTTTGTTTCCTCCGTCTTGTTCAGTGTCAGGCGATGCGCCCGATGGTTCTACCTCTTGGTCTGGAACCCACTGTAACCGTTACAACAAAAAAAATCGGTGCATTACGGCAAGTCGGTTAGGTGGTTGTTAGGTTCGGTGAAGGCCATGCGGCGTCAGTAAACTGCAAACGCCGTGGACGCGAACCCTGAGCTTGCCAGGACGCCGGGATACATGGATGCCGGCCCAGCCGTTACAGTGGTAGCGTTCGTCACACGAGTTTGGAGATTTCCTGGTTTGTCCAGTATTACAATTGTGACACGGGGACCCTCGTCGACTTAGATGCGTGGCCCCGAAAACACGCGCAGCTAAGCCGCCACTCCGCAGGTCCGCGGACGCCGTATTACTTTACTGGCCAGGTACAGTACAGTAGGCCCAGCTAGGTACTGTAGTAGGTTCAGCTTGGTAGCGAAGTGGGTTCTGCCTGGAGGCCCCAGTCTGTCGGTGACCATGCATGCCATCCGCCGTGTGCGAGTTATCGACTGGCGGGCCGCGACAGGAAACGGCCGCCGCAGGGTTCAGCCGGAGTCCCACCCTCATCCTCATCATTACCATGGTCGACTCCCACCGGGTGACGCTACTCGCACAACCAACGGACAAAGCGACGGGCTGCTTGATCCGCTGCCACACCTGCACCCAACATCTCCTCGTCGCCTGCTGGAAAACAAACAGCCCTGCCATAAGGTGAGGCGAAGCCTTCGACCTACTACCGCGCTTGTACGGCGCGCCGGGAAATGCCCACAAAAACGGCATCCGTTGAGAACCACAAACGGGTTTTAGTTGAATATTATGCCAAGGGACTCTCCGCCTCAACCAACACAGGCACCGGCCAACCTCGCATGGCTGACCCCCTACCTCTCCCCCCTCCGCTTGACCGCATAACCGGGTCCTTTTGCAACCCCCGCCCCACCCCACCGCGGCAACAACACCATCACTGCCTCCGGAACCGCGCGTGCGCTGCCGTACAAGGATGCCGTACGCGAGTACACGAGCGGAGGGCCACCTTCACATCACCCTGCCCCGCTCCCTCCCTGCTGCTGGGCGCCCCACGGCCCAACACTCGCCAGCCTGCCGAACCTTCGTCGCCCATGGACCCATCATCCTCCGGTTTGCCTCAATACCCGCCCACGTCCCCCTCATACGGGGCACCACCACACCGCTACAGCTACAGCTGCTACAGCAGCAGCAGCTGCTGCTGCTATTGCTGCTGCTGCTGCTATTGCTGCTGCTGCTGCTGCTACTGCTGCTGCTGCGGCCTTACACTCGCCAGCAAGCTTTCCAGCTGCTGCTTTATCTGGTCCAGCGCCTGCTGCGACAGCGGCCCGGCGCCCTGATGAATCACCTGCAGCACCACCTGCACCACCGTAGGGGACTGCAGAAGCTGCGGCCCCCCCCCGGCCGCCAGAGTCGCGATACCCTCGGCCCTAGTCGGCACCTGCGGCACCGCCCCCCCCGCCGGCGCCACCTGGCTGCCCGCGGCGGCGGCGGCCAGCAGCTGCGGGGTGGCGGCGGAGGCGACGCCCACTGCGACGGAGGGCGAATACTCCGCCGCCGCCGCCGCCGCCGCCGCCGCCCCCGCCGAGCCCGAGGCGCCAGTGGACAGCAGGGCCCTCTCCACCGTAGTCTCCTGCAGGAGCCCCCCCGCCAGCGCGCTTTCCGTGCCCTCGGACGCCTGCCCCTGCCGCCCCTGCGGCACCTGCTGTTGCGGCGGCTGCAGACCGCCGTGCGGCGCGTCGGCCGCCGCCGCCGCCAGTGGTGTCGCCAGTGGTGTCGCCGCCGGGACATCCGCTCCGAAACCAAAATCCACGCGAGCAACCTTCAGCGGCCGCTCGTCGGCGCCCTCCGCCTGGCGCCGCTGCGGGGGAGTTAGGGCGCTCCGGGCGTCGCCACCGCCCATGCCGCCCATGCCGCCACGGCGGCGGCCCTCTTCACGCGGGAGCTTCTCCGCCATCACCACATCGCTCCGCAGCGGCTCATCCCCCGCCAAGAGCCCATCCGCCCACTCCGCCCGGAAACTGTCCCTCACGCTCACGCCGGCGCCGCCGGCGCCGCCGCCGCCAGCCGGCGATCCGGCGGCGGCGCCGCTGCCGTCGGCGTGAGCTGCGTTGACGGCGTCGTCTGCGCCGTTGCGCCAGCGGGCATACATGCCGCGCAGCAGCGGCAGCTGAGTCTCAACCCGCTGCGGGCAATAGCTCCGAGGCTGCGGCTGGGGCTGCGGCTGGGGCTGCGCCTGGGGCGATGCCGCTCCAGCCTGCCTGCCGACCCCTCTAGGAGCCTCGGGTGGCGTCAGCCCTTGAGCCGACCCCGCATCCGCACTTGACAACCCACGGGTCTCACCCAGTTGTTGCTGCTGCTGCTGCTGCTGCTGCTGCTGCTGCCGCTGCTGCTGCCGTTGCTGCTGCTGTGGAAGCACGCCCCCCGCGGAGGCGAGCTGGCGCGATCCACTGGCGCCGCGTTGCCGCGTCCACGGCGCGTCCTCCAGCCCGTCGGTCTGAGGAGTGTCGCCTCCAAGGCTACCGCTGCCGCTGCCGCTGCCACTGCCACTGCCGCTGCCGCTGCCACCGTCGCCGTCGCTCCGGCCGCTACCACACGGATTGGCGGCCCCCGCTCCGTCCTCCTCCGGCTGCCGCCCCGCCACCCGGGGCCGCACGCGGGGGGCTGTGAGGCCGCGGTGCGGCGACCCGCCGTTGACGCGCACCTCCACCCCCTGCTCCAGATCCAGATCCAGATCCGAGTCAGAGTGCGCGGGTGTGGGCAGCCGCCGCCGGCGGGCTGGCGGCGGCGGCGGCGGCGGCGGCGTAAGGCCCTCTCGTGCGGTGCCACCAGCCAGCACTTGGAGCCCGGGATCGGGGCGCGCTGGTGGATCCGCCGATTGCCTCCCGGCCACAACTGCTGGTTTTGTCAGCCTTGCAGTGTTCGCATCCTTCGCGGCCTTCACAGCACTCCCGTCGACGCGCTCCACGGTGCTGTCGTACAGGGATCCCAGCACGGTGCTGTCGTACAGGGATCCCAGCACGGTGCTGTCGTACAGGGATCCCAGCACGGTGCTGTTGTACAGGGATCCCAGCACGGCGCTCATGAGCTTCACGACGGTACCATTGATGGTCAGGTTGGCATGCTCCTGCGAGTCTGGGTCCAGGGTACACCGCTTGTAGGCCTCGCCCAGGATCCGCTTGGAGCGGCCGGCCTTGCTGTCGACGCCGTGATGCTCCGCAGCCTTGCTGTAGCGCTCCATGTGAAATTTCAGCACCGGCAGTCGCGCCTTGAGGGCGCCTATCAGCCCCCAGTACTCCTCCAGCATGGCTGACGTGGAGTCCGCGGCGGCAGCCGCAGCGGAAGGCACCACGCTGGGGGCTGCCACGGGACCGGCGGCAGGCGGCGGCGCCATGGAGGCGTGTGCGTTGGCGGCCACGGCGGCGCCGCCGCCGACGGTTGCTGCTACCGGTACCGCGGTGGCGGCCCCCTGCACCCCCGGGGGCATGGCGCCGGCCCCCAAGCCCATGGCGACCAGTTGCGGTGCTGCCGTTGCGCCTGCGTGTGCACCACCGTAAGGGGGAGGGGCCATCGCGGCCTGCGCCTGCTGTTGCTGCGCTGGCTGCGGCTGCGGCGGCTGCTGGGCGCTGTGATCCCGGGTTGGGGGCACACTCCACAACCCTGACCCCAGCCCCATCTGCGCCATCGCGTCGACACCGGTGGCGGCCGCTGCCGCCGCAGCCGCCGGCGGCACCGCCGGCGGCATCCTCGTGTAGAGGAGTGGGCACCGCATGTTCAGCGGCACCACGATGGGCGGCGGCAGTGCCGCGACCTCCCCCTCCTCCCCCTCCTGTCCCCCCTGCTCGCCGGGGGGCCTGAAGGGCCGCAGCCGCAGCCGCGGCATCATGACGTCACCGCCAGCGTTGTCCTCCGCCTCCGCCTCCGCCTCCGCCTCCGCCTCCGCCTCCGCCTCCGCCTCCGCCTCCTCCGCTGCGCCTCCTGCTCCGCCACCCGCCTCTGGCCTGCCCTCGCGGTCCAACATCGCCGCGACATCAGCCGCACTGCGACCCGCCGCCAGCAAGTCAGCAGCCAGAGCGAGAGCACGGATCCCGCCGCCGCCGCCGCCGCCGCTGTCGTCGTCGTCATCATGGCGTCGTCCCTCCCCGCGTCCACCGCCTCCATCACCGCCACCACTGAACCACGACCGCCCCTCCACCCGGACCGCCTGAGCCGGCTTGCCAGCGCCCCTGGGGACACCGGCCGCAGCGGCTCCCTGGTCGCCGCGTAGCAGCGGCTCCCGCAGCCCCTCCGCCGCCGGGACCACCTCGACCAGCCGAGGATTGGCCATCAGACCCGCGGGTCTCAAGCCGCCGCCGCCGCCGCCGCCGCCGCCGCTCGGCACCTCGAAGATCCGAGGATGGGCTCCTAGGCCGCCTGCGTCATCCCCCGGTTCCGGATGCGGCTGCCACCGCGGCGGCGGCGCCGACTCCAGGTCCCTCAGCTGCAACAGCCGGCGGCGCCGCGGCCGCGGTACCGGCTCTAGGTCGTCCTCCTCCTCCTCCTCCTCCGCCGCCGCCGCCGCCGCCATGTCCTCGGTTTTGAGGGTGTGCAGCGGCCCCACCGGCCGAGCCGCCATCCGCGCGTGCAACATATCCACGCGCTGCCGGAACTGCTGTATCCAGTGAGCTTCGCCGTCACCCAGCGGGCCGCCGCCGCCGCGGCCGCCGCCGCCCTGCTGCTGATCCGGCGCCTGCGGCGCGGGCGCCGCCGGCGCCTGTACGACGCGACCAGCACCGCCGCCGCCAGCGCCGCCCGGCGCCGGCGGCGGCGGCGGCGGCGGCCTCCTGCCGTCCTGCCCCGGTAGCCAGTCCAGCTTGACTATGTGGGTGGCGTCCTTATCGTCGGCCGGGGTCTCACAGGCCCGGCCCATGGCGGTGCGGTGGGCGTCAGGTGACCTTGCGCGCTTCTACACCGCATCACAGCAAGAGCAAGCGCAAAAGACAAAGAACAAAGGCAAAGAACGAGGTGAAGAACAAGGTGAAGAATAAGGGCAAGAGCAAGGGCAAGGGCAAAGGGCACGAGCAAAATCGTCCGATGAGCGGGATGGGTGGGCGGAGGAAAGCAGTTAATAGATCGGTGGATAAATGACGAAGCGTTACGAGCGACAAGTACTCATGCGAATTGAGTGGGTTGTGCTGGTGCAACCAGTGTGTGTGGGGGGGGAAGGACCAGTGTGTGTGTGGGGGGGGAGGACCAGTGTGTGTGTGGGGGGGAGGACCAGTGTGTGTGTGGGGGGGGAAGGACCAGTGTGTGTGTATGTGGGGAAGGACCAGTGTGTGTGGGGGGGAGGACCAGTGTGTGTGGGGGGGAGGACCAGTGTGTGTGGGGGGGGCAGGTACCATCGCCGCACCCAGCCCTGGGTCGCGACGATTACCTATTGGCGCCTCCCCTCGGCAATACGGCCGGATCTGCACACGCACCACCCCGGTTCAAATCCCCGCCCCCGCAGTCCTTGATTACTACACGTCACGGCCTCTTAAAAGAGGGGAAACGACGCACCTGCCCTGTGAGCGCAAACGTGACTCTGCGGTACACTCGCTCTCGAGCAGCGTCATCCGCCGCCGCCGCCATCGCCGCCGCCACCATTGCCCACGGCACACCCGCGGGCGCCGCCTGCGGCGCCGCCGCAGTGTTGGCAGCGGCCTGACCCACGGGTCGGACGGCTACTGCCCGCGCCTGGGCCCGCACCGCCTCAGCGGCCGCCCTGGCAGCGGCTTCCGCGTGCGCCCTCGCCTCCACCTGCACCCGCGTGCGGTTGGTGGCGGCGTGCACCTTCGCCACCGCCTCCGCCGCGACCTTGACCGCTTCCGCCGCCGCCTCCATCTGCTGCACTCCCACCTGGCGCTGCTGCGACGAGCCGCCGCCGCCGCCGCCGCCGTTCATTGCCTTTGCCGCCTTTGCGGCGCCGCCAGCCACGTCAGCATTATCCGCGGGGAGGCCGCCGCCCAGCGCCACCGCCGCCGCCGCCGCCAGTGCCGCGCCGCCCGCCACACCCGCGGCCCGCCGCTGGTGCGCGCCTGCGGGCGCCCCGCCCTCGCCCTCGTCCTTCACTCGCGTCAGGTCAACGGCGACGCGCACCAAGTCGCCATGCGCCTCTGCCACGACGCCGGCGGCGGCGGCGCCGGCTTCCATTACCTTCTCGCCGCCGTACACCTCCCCGCCAGCCGGCTGGCGGCGCACTGGCGGCGGCGGCGGCGGCGGCGCCGCCGCTGCCACCGCACGGGCTTGCCGCCTATGGTTCGCCAGCATCTTGCGGGCGGTGCTGCCAGGCACGATGCGTGCTCTCTGTGCGTGGCGCACCGGCCGCTGCGCGACCGCCGCCACCGCCAGTGGTGGCGGCGGCGGCGGCGGCGGTGGCGCCTGTCCCAGCACCGGTCGGAGGAGGACTGGTCGCCGCCGCTTCCGCACCGCCGCAACGCCATTGGACTCGCTGTCACTCTCCGAGCTACTGCCGCTGCTGCTGCTGCTGCTGCTGCTGCTACTGCCGCTGCTGCTGCTGCTACTGCCGCTGCTGCTGGTAGTGTCCTCGCTGTCGCTCTCGCTGAAGGCCCCGCCTCCGCCTCCGCCCCTGCCTCCATCACTGCGCTCGGCCGCCCTCTCCACATCCGGGTGGTACATATCCAGCACCTCCGCCAGCATCACGGACCGCCGACCCCGAGCACCCGGTCGCGGAATGGCGCCTCCGGGTGCGGCGGCCCTCGGCACCTCGGCCTTCACTTGATGCGGCTGCCGCGGCTGCTGCTGCTGCTGCAGCTGCTGCTGCGGCTGCGGCTGCGGCTGCGGCGGCTCGCCTGGTGCTCTAGCTGACCCAGCAGTGGAGTTCGCGGCCTGGGCAGGTGCCTTGACCTGGGCCTGCGACCGGGCCGGGGCCGCGGCCGCCCGGGGTGCTGGCCCGAGCACCTGAGATTTGTTAGGTTGGGAGAGACCAGAGCTTACTGCTTAGTCAGGCCAGCGGCAGGAATGTGGGAAAGCTTGGTGCCCATTGGGGTCCTTTGGGGAGAGGGTGCGAGAGGCAACCCGGAGGGTTCGACACGTGGAGGTTGCCCCCCTCCTGCCCTCCTGCCCTCCTGCCCCTCGCCGCCCCCTCGTGCATTCGGGCTCCATCAACAGCCCGCCGGGCCCCCCGGACACCATCGCCCCGCCCTCATCCCCAGCGCACTGCAGCCTGCACCCTTCCCCAGCTCCGTCCTCTCCGCCCTCCCCCGGATTCTCTTATCACCCCCCCGCAGCCAACCCGTCCCCCAGTAGCGGTTCGCTCGGAGCCGCTCAAACAGGAAGTCGGGGAACACCTCACAGGACGCGTCCAAACACCCCCTGCCGCCCCCCGCTGCCCCCCGCTGCCCCCTGCCGGCCCCCGCCGCCCCCTGCCGCCCCCCGCCGCCCCCCGCCGCCCGCACCTGCACCATCGGTATGTACATCTGCGCCGGCCCCGCCGTGGCGGCACCTCTCCGGGCGGGCAAGCCCCCCTCGCCCCGCCGCTGCTCCCAGGGGTTAGCCCAGGCCGCCCGCTGCTCCCGGCCCTGCCGCCGCTCGATCCTCCTCTGTGCAGCCCGGCCCCCGCCAGCTGGCAGCTCCGGCCTCCGCCCCCCCTCCGCCCCCGTGTGAGCCGCCGCCAGGCCCTCCAGCATCTTCGCCGCCTCCAAATCCTCCTCCTCCTCCGTGTCCCCTGCGGCGGCAACCTCCGCCGCCTCCACCTCCACCTCCGCCGCCGCCTCCGCCTCCGCCGCCGCCGCCGCCGCCGCCGCCGCCTCCGCCGCCGCCTCCGCCGCCGCCGCCTCCGCTGCCGCTTTTGCCCCCGCCCTCACAGCGGCTGCTGCAGCTATGCGCAAAATGGCGTCGCCAGCGGCTCCGTCTCCGCGGGGCTGGGCCTGCCTCCCGCCCGTCGCCGCCGCCATCGCCGCCGCCATCGCCGCCGCCGCCGCCCCGTTCGGCTCCCGCCACTGCTCCAGCAGCACCCGCTCCAAGCGCCTCCTGGCCGTCAGCTGCTGCACCAGCGGCGGCGGCGGCGGCGGCGGCGGCCGCCGCGCCCTCCCGCCCCCCGACTCATCATCCTCGTCATCGCCCACTGCCAGCAGTACCGGCACCCGCCCCAAGCCGCCGCCGCCGCCGTCCTGGCCGCCGTCCTGGCCGCCGTCCGCCAGTCGTTGCGCCGCCTGCTGGTCGTCTCCTCCCGCGCCTCCTGCGGCTGCTGCCTCGACTCGCGCCCAGCGGTTATTCGCCGCGTGATGGTGCGCCGCCGCCATCATGTCAGCCAAGCGGAGTACGACACGGCGCCGGCTCGCCGCCGCCGCCGCCGCCTCCACCGCCTCCGCCGCGCCGGCGGCACCTGCCGCCCGCCCCCCGCGCGGTTGCTGCTGCTGCTGCTGTTGCTGCTGCTGTTGCTGCTGCTGTTGCTGCTGCTGCTGCTGCAGCTCCCCTCCCCCCGCTCCACCTCCTACTCCCGCCGCCTGCCCCCCGAGCAGCTGGTTCTGGTGCTGCTGGTGCTGCAGCTGGTGCTGCTGCAGGACCCCGAGGTCAACAAGCTCGACAACGGCCCGGCGGCGGGCCTGCTCCGCGGGCATACCATGGTGGCGGGCGTACCAGCGAGCCCGGTACTCCTGCTCCAGCCGCCGGTTGTTCTCGTCCCACAGCCGGCAGCTACGGAGGCAAGCAGCAGACGGGGCCGACACGGCGGCGGGGCAGGGGGTGTTGGCCAATGGTGGTGGTGGTGGTGGTGGTGGTGGCTGTGGAGGAGCTGTACATAGCATACAAGGCATGGTACGCTGTACGGCGAATAAGGCCCCTCTGGCCGCTGCGTCCAACTCCCAACATTACCGACAGACCGCACCCGCCTTCCCCTCCATGCCGGCAGCTGCCGCATCCACGAGCTCCGCCCCTCCACACCGCCCCCCTCCGCCCCCCCTTCCCGCCCAAAGCCTGACGCCCCCCCTCGCCCCCTCGGCCCATCCCCTCCCCCCCAACCCTCCTGCTGAAAAAACATGTCCTGCGCTGCCGGTTCACCTCTTTCCCCCCCTTCCCGTCCCCATCCGCTCCCTTCAGCCTTCCTCCGCCCCCATCTGTACCCTACATTGGCTTTCTTTCACACACCCCTCCCGCCCTCCCCCGCCCTCCTCCCCCCCTCCCGCCCCCTCCCCCCTTCCAACTAGTATACCCATGTATGTCGTGTAAGAGGTTCGTACGCCAAGACCCTCCCCCACTCACGTTCTGCATCTCAAAACGCCTGTTCTAAACGGTTTTTTCCGGGCATCCACGGGTCTTCCTCGAAACCCCCACTCACGTGCACGTGGATTCGCTGCGCGCCCGCGTGTTTGCCCCCGGCCCGGGCGCCGCCCTCCGCCAGGGCGCCCCGCACTTGTAGCACCACTCCGCGCCGCACTTGCATGTGATGTGGTTGCAGCCGTGCGCCAGCTCCACCAGCGACCTGCACTGCGGACAGGGCTTCCATCCGCGCTCCCCCGCCACCCCCAGCAAGGAGGCATCGTCGCCGCCGTGCCGGTCGTGAAGAGCCCGGTGCTGCGCGCAAGACTGCAGGGAGGGGAGGGAGGGAGGGCAGGGAGGGTGGGGAGGGAGGGGAGGGGGGGGATATATAAGAGAATCCGCGAATCCACGGGAGGGAGGGGGGAGGGGGTGGGTGGGAGGGGGAGCGACATGGGGGATGCCATAAACACCGGTTACGCGACACGGATAGGATGGGAGGGTAGGAGGGGAGGGACGGGGGTTTAAAGAGAATCCGTGAATCCACGGGAGGGAGGGAGGGGGGGAGGGGGAGCGATTTTAGGGGGGCCCGCGGGCGGGTGTGAGGGGGTGTGAGGGACTTGAGGTGTGAGGTGGTTAGCAACGGGCCGATGAGCAGCAGCAGTGGCCGACGGCAGCGGGGGTTTCGAGCCCCCGCCCGCCCGCCCGCCCTTCCGGTTCTATTCTGTAACCCCCCCGCCCGCCAACGAGGTTGCTCTCACTCCCCTGCCGAGGGTATTCCTTCGAACCTGTACACAGGTTTTCCTCTCAACCCCCCCGCCCAGCAAGCCTCTTGAAACGTCTGTCCTTCTAACCGGTTTTCCTCGCATCCAGGGGGCTTCCTGCAACCCCGCCGACCCACCGACCCACCGACCCACCAGTCCTCCGTGCCACAGCACCCGGCACCTTGCGCACAGCTGCTTGCGGCAGCCCGGGCAGCGCAGGGGGGAGTTCTCGGCGGGCTCGGCCTCCTGAGTGTGTTTTAGGCGGGTGGGGGACAAGGGGGGGAGCCCGGGGGGGCGAGTGAGCGTTGGCCAGGGGTACCTACAAACTACGCTCCCACCAGCTAGCTTCTTCCTACGTTCCTATGTCGTGTACCTGGGCATTTTCCGTTTTACGCTCCTCACTCTACCGCGCATTAATCCTTTGTCTTCCCTTAACTAACCGCCGACGGATCCGTGTTTTCGACAGTCAACCCAAGTCCTCCAGCATGCGCACGCGTCCAGGTGTCCGAAGCCTATGCGCCGGCTACACTTCCCACGTCCAGTAACCGGTTCTTTTCTGGTACCCCCCCCCCCCCGTCCGTCCCAATGCTCCAGCATGCGCCCACATCCTCGCTATCCGCCGACCTTGCGCCCACTATCTTGTCGTTTTCGTGTCACCGGTTTCACCCCCCCCCCCCGGCTCTCACATCCAGCATCATCAGTAGGCTGCATGCGGGGTTGGGGCAGTAGAAGCGGAGGTGCTGGGGCAGGCTTGACTCCACCTCGAGCTGCAAGTGGGGGGGCCATAAGAGGATCCGAGGGGGGTGGGGGTGGGGGCGGTTGAGGAAGGCCCCTGGACTAGGAAGCCGAGTAGGAAACGGGTTAGCGCGGTGGGTGGAATGGGAGTCGGCATGCGGATGCGGATGCGGGTGCCGGGTGCCGTAGGCCGTATGCCGTACTCCCTCCGCACGATTGAGGGAGGGAGGGACGGGGGAAGGGGAGAGGGTTTTGCTGCCCTTGGGCGCTGCAGCCCGCTCGGGGGGCGAAGACCGCAACGACGCCGATGGCGACCCGATGGGGCGGCAAGTGGGTTCCGGTCCCCACCAGCAGCAACCCTCACCGCCTTACCCGCCCCGCCCCCCCCCCCGGGAATGCAACCGGTTCTTCTCACCACTCCCCCCGGGGCTGCAGGGAGGGTCCACCACGCTCGTGCCTCGTGCACGCCCTCAACACACACCAACCCGACAACTCCCTTCCCCTCCCCTCTCCCCTCCGCCAAAACCCTAAACCCCACTCCCCCCTAGTCCGGGCGCGTACCCGTATACCGGTGCCCCCTGTCCCCCACCCCTCAGCCTCCTGAAACCCTGGAAGCCACCGAAATATGAAACCCCACAGCCCTGCCTTCGCGTTGCACGAAAGCGGCCCCTGTTGCGGCGTGACTTCGGTTTAAGCGAATTTGCTAAGTGCGTCGCGCGTAGCTAGACGCCGGCAGTTAGTCCGGTGCCAGAAGTACAGAAAGACGACAGAAATGATTCGTGTTACGAACGGTGTTACGAATAACCGTCAGACGGAGTTACTGGCAAACGCCGTCTGACTGGGTTACGTTAACGCCGGCACGAGCAGATTACGAACTACGAACTGGGCGCCAGAAACCCCCGCCCGACAGTGTGTCATAGAAACTGACAGAAGCCGCTTTGGCTCCCTTAGCAACAGAGTATAAATACTCCGGGGAGGAGTTGAGACAGAACTAAGTACTTACGAAGCTCTTTGAATCTCAACTTGACGGGGCGAACCCGTCCTAAGACTTATTCGCTGCTTACGCTGCCCGAATCACAACAGCCCCGGCCTCACCATTTGCAGCTTGTCTCGGTCCTCCGCGGTCCCCAGCAGCATCAAACCCTCCGCCACACTCACGCCGGGGCCCCTGCGGCAGCAGCGGCAGCAGCGGCAGCGCAAAAGGGAATGAGCCGAGTTGGTGGGGGGCAGGCGGGCAGCCGGGTTGGGAAGGGGAGTTGAACCGGAGGCGGCCGGAGGTGGTCGGGTGTGCGGTGGTGCGGGTGCGCGGAGCCGTCAAGGGGGGGGGGGGGGGCGTGAGAACCGGTGACACGAAAACGAGGGCGGGAGGCGCCTCCCCCCCCCGGCCAGTGGGGGGGCGGAGGCGCGTTAAGTGGGGCTGGTAAGCCGCCACCTTGTACCGTATCACACATGGTCAAATTTCCGATTCAGCAGCTCAATTGGTCTCTGGTTCGAGCCCTGCTGTTAACGTTCTCGACGCTTCATGTTCTCGATGCCTCCGCCGTGACCCCTTAACAGGGCAGAGGGCTGCGCAGCGTCAGCTCACTAGCTTCCCCCCCCAGAGGCGGGACCGGGGGCCAGGGATCAGGAGGAGAGTGAGCCGGCCGCCCTTCCCCTCTCCTCCATACACACACACACACACACACACACACACGCACACACGCACACGCACACACACCGCATCATTCAGCACCTCGCAGCACCACACCGCATCCAACAGCATCACACCGCACGGCCGCTGTACTGCACGCTGCTCGCGCACTTATACCACATCTCCGCGTTTATCCTCATTTCTTTTACTAACAATGCATTACTAAACAACACTTCCGTAGCAGCGGCGCGTTCACGTGTGTCCCTGCCTTTTCATCCGCCCCGCATGTCTCCTTCGCCCTTCAACCTAACGCTAACGTTCTGCTGCCTCGCCTGGTCCTTCTTCCTCTCCTTCCGAGGTCAGTTTCCTCGCATTTGGCATGGGCTGGGATTCCTGTGCCGGGCACCCTGTCTGTTACTGGCATTGCACGCGAAGTTGTTACCCATACCCCTGCCTTGCGCACTAGGATAGGTCACTAGGTACTTAGGCTCAGTAGTTGTAGGAGCTTCGCGCCACGCCTACGCCGCAGCAGCGCGGCGTCGGTTGTTAGGGTCGCTACTGGAGCTCAGCCGCACGCCACCGTCCTTCTGGTTGCCGGAGCGCTGCGCGGACGCCGTCTACATAATCGGAATTACGCTTCTCGTGGACACACTCTGGGCTTCTTTCGGTAACTATTGGCGCCTCGCCCTGCCTCCGGATTCCTTGGTCTCTTCGCGCTCAGTCTCCTTCGCGGCTCAGCACAGCATCTATAAAACACACCCGCCCACCTGCAGTCGGGCTGGGGGCAGCGCACGGGGAACACCTTCTCCCGCGCCGCCAGCTGCACGTGCCGCCCCAGGCACTCCCGGCAGAACTTGTGCTGGCAGGCGGCTGCAGGGAGGGCCGAGAGGGGGGGAGGCGAGGAGACCCGGTTACACGACATGGGAAGCGGAGGGGGAAGGGGGGATACAGAAGAGAAGCGGTTACTCGACATGGGAGGAAAGGGAGAGGGAGGAGGGGGGCGGCGGTGGGGATGTGCGGAGCTGAGCACCACGGTGGAGAATGGCGGCGACGGGGGAGGGGGGGATGATGTAGGGTTTGCCGGTGTGTTGATCGACCGCTGATCCCAGATACTCCACGTGGTGCGTACGGGCTGCCCAGGTGAGGCGCTGGGGACCTTCTATGGCTCCCAAAGCCGGAGGCGGGGCTGCTCCGAGATCATCCACCATGCGGATTGACCAGCGAAACCCTCCTACCGCCTCGCACCCGCCCCGCCCCCTCGTGTAACCAGTCCGTATGCCACCCCCGTCGGGGTCGACATCCGACCTGCGGATTTAGTTTTGGGAGGGGGACGAAGATGCACCCAACCGCCACCATACCTAAAACATTTTCTAACTGTCCATGCCCCCTCGGGCTTCAACGGACGCCTCTGTACTTGTGCGGAACTCCTAACTTCTATCTTGTCGGTACAGTCTCATTGTTGCGGTTTTATCAAAATTTAACACTCAAGTTCTTCATCATGCAGTTTTCAAAGCGTGTATCAATCGAGTGCATATCAAACATTTCCCATTCGGTTTTACTTTTCAGTGCCGACCCGCGGGCTTCCTCGCATGTACCCCACCCCCCTCTAAACGCAGCACGGCAGCCCCCGGGGAGGCCGCTGCGGCGTGGCTGGGTGTCGTACCTAGCGTGTGGAAGGCCGAGGCCGCCTGTTCCTCCAGGCATATCCCGCAGGTGTGATGGGGCGGGGCGGTGGTTTCCGGGCCGGGGCCCGGGGAGGCGCCCGCAGCCGCACCAGCAGCAGCAGCAGCCGCCGTGGAGGCGCCACCGCTTCCACTCGCCGCATCCCCCGCCGCTGCCATCACCGCCGCCGCTGCCGCAACGGCAGCCGCAGGGCGCATACGAGGGGCGCTGCCCCCCGCGCCCGCTGCACCCGCACTCGGCCCGCCTGCATCGGCTGCTGCTGATGCGGCTGCGGCCCCCACAGCGGCGCCTGCGCCGGCAGTGTTGTGGGGGCGGGCAGCCGCGGCCCCAGCAGCCGAACCGGCGCGGTCCGCCGCCCTGCCAGCGGCTGCTGCCATCTGACCCAGTTTGGTCTCGGGCGCAGCAGGCTGCTGGCCTGCGCGCGTTTCGTCGGCAGCGGCGCCGGGTTTGATCCACGCTGCCCTGCACACCCGCATTGGACGCTGAGTCCGCTGCTGTCGCTCCTTCTTACGGGCGTCTTCATCGTCGTCGTCGTCGTCGTCGTCGTCGTCGATTACAATAACGTCCGGGTCTGGCTTAGGCGCTGGCCCTGGGGCGAAATCGGCACGCTGCCAGTTCCGATGATCATAGACGGCTGGGTACGCATGAGTCAGGGCATTCATGGCCAAGCGCCTGAAGTGCACAAAAGGAAAGTCACATTATAGGCCGCTAGACATTCGCAAAGTATAGCTTAAAGCAGCAATTTGTTCAGGAACTAGCAAAATAATCTTAGGCAATCTGCTGGAAGCCAACAAGACAGTGCGGGCATGCGACACTCACCGGGCGGGCGGAATAACAGCCCGATGGGCACGCTTCAACGGCCGCTCCAACATTGCGTGAGTTTCATAAACATCATCATCATCTTCGTTAGCCAAATTTACGAGTTGGTGAGCTGTATCTGCCGTTCCATGCGCATTCCGCGACTTGTCCGGTGCCAGGGTTCTTCTTGCCGGCGGATTTCTTTCCGAAAGCTCTTCTGCAGTGATATGCCGTGACTGCCTGCGTCTGCGCGCGCCGTCAGGTTCGGCTTTTTCGTGCTCCATGACCTTGTTGCCACCCAGATCTGGAGATGATTCACGTTATCTTTAGCACCAATGCCAGCATAATAAGGTTACACAGAAGCGTGGAGATAATGTTGCGGAAGGTCTGCTCACAGAGCACGATGGCCATCCCGAGCGCAGGGACGAACCGGCAGCTTCCAAGGACCAGATTGATATCGACACAAGCAAGCTTCTAGGTTATGTAATGCTGCGTCAGGCTGTTTCACCGAAGGCCGGTAATAACAGTTCGTGTACGGCCCAGGCCCACCGAACGCATGGGAGATGGGACCCTAGCGCCAAGGCCACTGTGCTGGCACCGGGACGGGTACAAAGAACAGGGATGTTAACTGGGTGCGTCTTAGCTGCGCAAATCGCATACTAGGGCGAAGGAGATATGCGTGCAGTGAGTAACCGTGCGATGCCGTGCAGTCGGACGCATCAACTATCTGCCTTCGTCCGTTGCGGATGCCTGCTTTCCCGATCATCGCGGCAGTTGTTTGCTCTTTCTTAGTCACCAGTATCCCTTAAAGCGAGAGGCGAAGCACACCGCTTCGCCGAATTTCTTTACACGCGCATCCGAGCCCTTCTGAGTACACACGCAGCCCACATGGACGTAAATGCGTTCAGAGCTTCCCTGAGGACACTGTAACACCTTATTCATAGCTTGAGCCGTTTCAAGGCGCGGCGCTCAGTTCGTTGGTCGCTGCTGGTCGGAAAACGTACGTAGGCGTACGTAGAACAATGTACATGCCTACTCCGCTGGCACCTGTGGGATGTACCTCTTGACATGTGCAGCGTTCTGGTAAAGCTAAGGAAGCTAAGGTTACACGGTATGGCACGGTAACAAGGCGTTACAGTGTTCGCAAAGCCAGGGCCAGCCCAGGACAAGATAAAGAGGGGCCATCCGGACGCGTGGCACAGATAATCAATTTTGTAGTATCCGCAAGACCGGGAGAAGATGTAGTCGCGTCGGGAACCACGGCAGATAGCGCAAATGACGATTGGTAGGCCCCGTAGCCCCGGCCATCAAAGATGCCGTCCCAACTAGCGGCCATTTACGGGGCTAGTTACTAGCCCCGTGAATGGCCCCCCCCCGGTGCATAGCGCCTGCCATCGATCGCCATTGGTTCACGCCCCATCAACCAAGGCGTCGACCTTCCATCTAATGCCGTTTGCCACCTCACCGCACCGTGCCACCTGAGGCGCTATTGGCGTACGGTGGCACGGTGCGTCCTTGTAACCTGCAAAATCTTTCGATTCATAATGTAATACTAAGAAGGTACAGTGCCCTCAAGCCCGGGCGAGGCCAGGACATGAGGCATTCCGAGGAAGACAAGGGGGGGCCCATATCGAGACCTCACTACTAGCGCTAGCAGCCCACAAGGCCACCGCTAAAGACGAGTAGTGCCAAGCCGATTAGCGGGCGGGGCGGCAGAGACAGAGGAGCTGTATTGGGGGCCAGACGGTTTATCGCCGCTGAGGCCAACTTTAGCCTTATCCTCGATATATAAGTACAGGGGACAAGAAGAGCGTTGTGACATCTGTCACCGGGCAGCGGGCCTCCTGCCCCCGCCCCCGATCGGCCGCGGATGGAGAACGTCCGCATTGGGGCACTATTTCAATCCGTCCCTACATCCCTTGCATTTGGTCCCCTCCTCTTTATTTACGAAGCCTCGCAATAGAGTTCATAGGGCGTTTAGGAATGGGTTACAAGCCTCTTACGACGATTCGACTGCGATAGGGCTTGTGGACAGCACTGCGATAGGGCTTGTCCTGGGCTCGCCCGGGCTTGTGGACACCGTAAATATCATCTGGTGCGCAACGATAAACAAGGGAATTGCTCAGCCCGCCTCAGGCTCACAGTCTCAGTCTCCGTTATATGTGAGTCGAGTCTGGGCCGTATCCGTACCTGCTGGCCGCATTCTCGCCGAAGCCGGCGGGCTCGCAACGCATAGTCCTATGTAACCACGATTTACACTTTGGCAGATGTATGCCTCCGTGCCCTCAGAGAAGGTTCGCTTCAGGGTGCACCACTCAGCATCTACCGCCGATTTAAGGACGTACGCTGCTGCATGATCCGTATCGCATGTCGAATGCGACCTGCGTGCATACCTGCCCATAATTCGCACAAACTTGGGTGATGTATGGTAGCACTACTACCGACATTCTTTACCTGGAAAGCCCACCGATAAGAGGTGCAGCGCTGGTATTACGACGCGAGCGAAATCACTGCCCACGACAACAGCTGCCCCACGCGACAACGTATATATCTGGTGGCAACCCGAACCTGTCAAGTAAATTGTTCTTCAGATAGAGCGCCCAGCAGCCACCGCGTTCACTCCATCGACACCGAAACCCGTGCGCCGAGTTCGCAAGTCCGCACCCAAGCCGGCATGCATGGATACATGCCGTTGGCATCACGCAGCGCACGGGCATGTTGCCCTTTGCAGGCCTTCATTTGTCGGGACAACCCATTATTGTGCTGAAGTCCCCTTGTGCTTTCTTGTGCGGCGTTTTTTAGGCTGCTGTGTCGTGCTGTGTTTAGTCCCCGGGGCTGCCAGGGGATTTCCGTCCCAAGCCCGCCGGTCCGGGCTGTCTGATCCAAATGTTTGCCATGGGGGTGCCTGCGTTGTCCTCTTTTTCACCCCGCCTGTAACGCGAGGCGGCCTGTCCTGTTTTTCCCTGTGCCTTCTGTGGCGTCTGCTGGCTGCTAGCGCTCGCTTCTGGTTCGGAGATGTCTCGGTATAGGAACCCCCTCTTGTCCTTGGCTCGCCCGGGCCTGCGGACGCTGTCACATATATACATGCTGTGCAGAATGCGAGGAATTTTATCATGACCCTCAAGACGAGACCCATGATGAAATTCGCCCACGCAGGCATCATTGTTGCATTCCGCTTTCCCACCCGCGTTTTTATCTAGGACATCTGTTTGTGTGCTCTGCATCTGTATGCACAGTGCAGCCATGCAGTTGGCGTGCTCGACCAGCTGTAGGGGCGCAGGGTGTATGACAGCAAGTGACAATCATACCGTTGCAATGTTATGGAGGATTTGCATACTTATTCAAAGTTTTGGCTGGGCCCTCTTGCGTCAATTCGGCTTACAAAGGCAGTGTAGCCAAGGCCAATGAGCTCACCGTGAGTGTACGAACCCAGGACAAACTTACAGCCCCTGAGCCTACCTCGTAAAAGCAAAATAAAAGGCGCCGGTATGTCCGTTCTGTGAGCACGGTCGTACTTCCAGAGCGAGGAAGGTGCGGAGTACGGAAGGTCCCCCAAATGTTCAGATAGTCAGGGATAGTCCAAGAATGGTGATCATAACATAATTAATAAAGCTGCTGTGAAAGGACCGCGTGAGATCAGACTAGGATATACACCTGGCAGCCAGAAAGAATCCACAGCAATAACTTAATATACTTGCATATTGGCAGTTGCAGGGCAATTGTTACCAACATATATTTGATGGCCGCGGTTACCAAGGGCCGCCCGCCGGCGGCCAAACGAAACACGCGTCGTACACATATGGAGTCGCAGGCAGCTCGGTCCTGAGCTTCAATGGTGCACCGAAGTATGACGTTGGATTACGTACGCTCAATCATCTCGATGCGTCCCGACCCTCAGCAGTCGAAGTCTCAGAGCATTTGCCAAGGTAGTCTGACTTTCGCACACTGCAGCTTGTCAGGAAAGTAGTTCTTTAGGTTTGGGGACGTGGACATTGTGTCATGCTACTTAAATTCAACTCGGTTGGGTCCCGCTCTGGCCTAGCGAGCTGTCTCTATCCAGTTTGTTTGCACTGCTGTTTCGCAAGCTGAAGGATGTGATCACGTATATAGATACACATAGGTTTTTATTGTTTGCTGTCGATGCTGCAACGCTTTCTGGCAACGAGCCAGGAGCTGACCGACGTCGGGGTGTACATTGTGCCCCGTACGTCTAGCCAGCCGGCATCATGCCTATCGCCGACTGGCTTATCACCTGAACGACATGAAGTGACTCCCTGTACAAATAGTGGTGGCCGCTTTGATTCCCATGTAAATGTAACCTGCTGGCAACCTATGGAGCGTAGCCGCAAGTATTTTAGCACATTGTGCACCAACTCATCCACCTAGATTGCTTCGGAGGCACTCTGTATCGGCGTCGCATGCTGTCGGCAATACCTTCGTTAAATCGACTCCAAGCACGCCTGTACAATACACGCGCGATTGCTTTGGGTTTTGCGGCTAAGCAGTAAACTGACACACAATCCTACATACACTTCACATACATGAACGCGAGGTTTACTTGTAACAGTTATCCAAACCGGGTTGGGCGGGCTGTGGGACGCAGCTGAGGGTCATTCCTGCACCGCCTGCGGGCACCACACGCTAGACATAGGCCTCCCACACGACTTACAACGTTATGGGGTTAGGTTGGCCGCAAGAATAATGCACACAGGCGTGCTGCCCTGCTGCAGAATCCTAGTAATCGCGTTGCCGTGGGCCTCGAGAATGACTGAAGGCGAACAACCTCGTCAGAACACTGCGAAGCCCACGTCAAAAAGACCCAAACCCGCCCAGCAACGACTAGGACCCACAAGGTCCATGATTGGTAGCGCTCCACAACCCTGCCTCCACTAGTATGGTGGACAGTGTTGTGAGCCCGGCTTGCTCAGTCGCAGCCCCAGTGCAACTCCAGGCCCGGCCACAATAAGCTGCACAACGGTGCGACCGACACCTAGCTGAGGCAGGAGACGTGGGGTCGTTAAAACAACGCCCTTCGAAAGGACTTCACCAGACACCCACCTAATACATCAGGGCGCAGTACCTAGCCACACCTGCTGCCCCTAGCCGACCCAATGTACCTGATAGGCTGCGCGCGGCCCCCATCAGTAGCCAGCGATAACGTATGGGTAGGTTCTCACGTGTGTTGCGTGAGCTTTGCTCGCCGCCCGTTCCTCCACTGCTTTCCTATATGGACGGTGCCATTCGCTTCCTTTCGCCTCCCCTTGTCCTCCTCCTCGCCTCGTAGGTACGTCTACGCTCCGCACCTGCGTGGGTGGGATCTCCGAGTGGGGATGCTTGCTGCCTGTTGCTTGCCTGGGCTCTTGCACTGGTCACCTCTCCCTGGCAATGGCGGCGAAGCTTCAGCTCAAGAGCCCAGGCAAGCAACAGGCAGCAAGCATCCCCACTCGGAGATCCCACCCACGCACGTGCGGAGCGTAGACGTACCCACGAGGCGAGGAGGAGGGCAAGGGCCATAACATACCCACCCGATGGCACCCGGTTCTGCACGCAATACCAAAGGACATCGTGCACGGTCTCGCACACGTATGGTGTTGCATTGCGGCAGTACAGCTGTGAGCGCAGTGCAGCTCAGGATGCGGTCCAGCCTCGGCTGGCCGACAGCTTGCTTGCACCCCATCCACCTGCAGTGCGGCCGCCACCCGGGCACGCAACTGCTACCCGACCTTCGCATCGACTTCATCCACACGTGTACGTCTGGGGTCCCTCGATTGCTGGGTGATCCAGTAAGTACCTGGCCTCCTGAATCCAATCGCGGTGGGCCCGGAGGGTCGCGGACAAACAGTGACTACATCACGTTCCCTACGAAGCAAACGTGTATCGCTCGGCAGGGTCCCAGCACTTACTTGTGGTGCTGCCTCCTGCCTCCTGCGAGATCATCCAACGCCTTCCTACCATCTGATGATTAGCGCTCCCACCAGCGCTGCCTGAGGTCAGTGCATTCGCTTCCATCCCCAACAGCCGCTTGAACGGGTTTTGCCGTTGTCACCAACGTCGAACAGATCCTCGGGTGAGAGGGCTTGCTCGTTGAGCCTGTTATCAACCCGCTAACGCCCACAGGCCGCAGCTGCCCGGGCTGGATCATGGGGGTGGTCCTCTGGGCTCTTTGAACCGTGATACACGTAAAAAATCATTTCATCTTTTCTGTACAGGACCGCATGCCACGCTTATTTATCGCGATCGACCTGAAACGCGATGCAACGGGGCGTATGCCCGTTCATCGTACCCGCGCTTTGGAAAAGCGTCGTGGGGTACGCTCTACTGCGAAGCAGTGACTCCTTCCACAACAGAGCATGGTGACGTGATTCAGCCATAAAATGTGTAGTCGTGAAGGGCCGGCAGCATGCTGTAATATAGTACCGAAATGCGGGAACTGGTGGGAAGCATCTAGGTGCCGTGAAGGTAGCAGCAGCTGGTCGGTGGAAGGGCGCCAACCAGCTGCTGCTATGTTCAAAATACCAGATGGTACTCTGGTACTCTGGATTTCCACTGCCCGTTGACATGCGCAAACGAGTCATCGGAAGCTGCCGATTGGTCACAGCTGCCTTGTAGCGTGACCTCGTATGTGATCCCGTGCGACGGGCATTTCAAACAATATGTACGGGACACGTTTCGTCGGCGGGTCCTCTACGGTGAATCCTGGTGGATCCAGAGGTCACACCTGAACCACGTTACAGTGGGCCCAGAGGACCATGGGCGAACAGCCTCGCCAGGAATGAATCAAGACTGCTGGTGGAGGCCGTCGCTGAGCTTTGGCAGGTTGCCTTACGGCCTGATTGGCCCGCTTGTATCCCCGCCCCACCCATGGGTTTTCCGTGCAACCCTCCCACGCCATGGCCCATCCGTGCATCCTTGCACTGTTCCCCTGCATCTATCGGGCCTACCGTGATGCCTACGACTGCGCAGAACCTTAACCTGGGGCAGTACAATGCCTCCTGGCGCCCTAGCTGCTCCAGACGGCTGTTCAAGGCAGCGACGACAAGATTGGATTTCCACAAACAGCAAGCTGCACAAACCTGCGCCTTGCCGCCATCACGGCAGCATTATCCCTGCCACTTGCGTGCGATTCGTCAAGTGCCAGTTGGCCCAGTTCAAATGTAAAAAATGTCGCAGCACCTATCATTTATATGTTTTACATTTGAACTGGCACTGGACGGACGAATCGCATGCAGTAACTTCGGATGTCGCAACGAGTTCACGAAGGGAGTTGTTCAGAGCTTAGCAGAACATACATAACCGTTCCAATATGTGTGACGCGATGATGTTGTTCCGGTGCGGTGGCCGGCGCTCTGCAATGACAGCACGTGCGCAGCACGTTCTCCTTGCACATAGCGCCTTACTTCTAGTTGAGACCGCCGGTACACCTGCCTGCATCGCAGGCTCCATCCCCCTTACGTACATAAATATAGGCGTCATCATATCCCACACGTATATTTGCATCTACGTTTGGATGTAAGACTTTTCCCATTTGCTATAGAATACGGGCAGCCAGGGGCAGCCTGTTGACGGGAACGCGTGCGTACCTTAATTACGAACGGGAAATAAGTCATGAATGTAGCATGCTACCCTGCGCTGGTTCACCCAGGCGCTGTTTACCGCTTGCGTAAGGTAGCTTCCGTCGCACGTCGACGGTTGCGATTACTGGACTTTACGGTTCCCGAGGCACAAATTCATAATACATAGTTGAAAGCCTTATTCTTGCGGCTCTGTGACCTGCCTAGCGCTCTTCCTCTCCTGATCTTGTTCGCGCGCCAGATTCACGGTTGGTCCAAAGTGAACCCCGCGTGCGCAGGAATGAACATGAATTGTTATGCATAAATATTAGATGCATGTGAGGGCACAAGCTTGCTCCGATGCCTTGTTTTCAGGATGTACCCCTGTACGACTCTGGCGGGCGAGACTCTGGCAAGGAGCTTATTACTTAGGCACTATTTAATTATATATTATATCAGCCTCATCATAATTTGGGGAGCATAACTGACGGGACAAGGCGTGTATTGGCCCGCCAACTTGGTGGGCTTTGCACTGGCTGTATTACGTTTGATCAGTGCAGGACATATAATGAATTATTGTTATTGCGTTGCAGCGACTTTGCCGTAGTCAGGAAGGATAAAAAGGATTGCCCGCCAAGAGCCTTAAGTACGGCCTAGCGTCCATCAACTCAAGGCTCAGTGTCAGGTTTGCCAGTGTATGTAGGAATTGTACTGCGGCTTCATAGCGACTTGTGCGCTTGCCGCATAAATTCTGTCGTGGGTACTCGCAGTAGATAATACGCGAGGATTACCGACGAACTGGGTCCGAGTGAGGGCGAACGCTGTCAGGTTGCCAGTAGGCTCACAGATTCGGCCGCTGGCATCACCTAAAGGCAGCAGCCTCGTAGTGTGTGTCTCGCGCAGCTGTCTGCAGCCGGTCTTCGACCTCGGACTAGAGACCGACATACGCAAACAGGAACTTCTTCACAGAGGCCCTTACCTCTAACTGGGGCCTCACAGCTGCTCCAATGCGCGTCCTGCTGGTTGCCGTCGCCGTGCTGGCACTAGCGTGAGTCGGGCCTGCATGTGCTGTGTGATTGTTTTTCGGCGGCAAGGGCCTTTGGAAGCTGCCAACCTGCTCTTGCTGACTAAATAGCCTCCATTATGCTTGTACATACTGAATATATGAGATCTGTATTCGCAGGACTGCGTCACGGGCAGCAGAAGTGGTGGCAGGTGCCGCAGCAGGCTTTCCCTATGCGTCCTGCGAGCGCTCGAGAGCCAAGAGCGTTTACTCTACGTTACCCGTCACTACGAACCCTGCGCCTGGCGCGTACTGCTGGACCATTGTCGTCGACCGGTCGCAATGCACGGAGCCGCACACATGCTGTCGGGCTTCCTTCTCCAAGTTCGAGCTTGACGTTGGTACGTGGGGTTCAAGACGTGCCGAAGATGAATAAAGCAAGGGCCTTTCTTTCCCAAATAAGTTTTCATTTGCTCTCCAGCAGCTTCCGGGTTCCCCCGCTCCGCCAGCTCCTCGCCTCAGCTCAATACTGCGGCTGCCGCCGTCGAGCCAGCGACACCTGCATCTTGCATCAGCACCTGTTGGCTGCCCTCTCGGGCTGATTTCCGTTCATCCCCAAGGGCTCGCGAGAGGAGGAGTCGAAACCAAGCAGCTTCCGGCCGCTTCCAGCGCAGTAGGGGCAGCGACAAGCGAGTCTCCCCCCACCATACGCGTGTGACCGTACACCGCCTTCCCATCCTATAGATGCCCCTTGGTCGGGGGTCTATCTTTGCAATGCTCGGCCTGTGTGCTAAGCCTGTGGCGACATGCCGCCAGGTCGATCAGTAGTCAGCATTGCGCGGGAATTAGGCAGCGTACGGCTTGTCGTACCAAGCAAAAGCGGCCAGGCGTGCAGTTTTGTCTGATGACGCGTCCGGCGGGTTCTGCCACGGGGCGGTCATGCAACACTAGGCCGGCAGCCTGGCATCCTAGGACTCGCCGGGCGCCCAACACGCCGCTGCTGCCGCTGCTGCCACTGCCGCCACTGCCGCTGCTGCCAGTGCCGCCGCTGCCGCTGCTGCCGCTTCGAGCCAGTGTGCGACGACACTAGGCGCGCTGTGATGGTCGTTTTGGCATTCACCATTACACACCTCCCCACTGGGTGTTGTTGTGGTAACCGATGCTTCCGCATCCGAGTCTTGCCGAGACAACAGCACCGCGCGGATCATGCTTACGCCACTCCCCTGCAAACGTGGTTTTCCGTTTGTTATGGGTGTGCGTGCGTGTGTGTGACGTGGCCAGATTGTTGCTCGAGTGCTTGCTGATTCGTCGGGACTCGTTGCCCTCGCCTGGCAACATGCTTCCAGGCGGATTGCTAGCGCCCACTTGCCGCGGCCACCCATGGCTCTCCCGCCGGGCCAGATGCGCCCTGCTTGGTGTCCATGCTTGCCTTGCGCCTATCTTATTATTCAACACACCTATTTTGCGTCGAGCCCTCCTTTGCTCTAATGCTGCGTTGGTGCGGGAGTACACGGCGGCATGCCAAACGCTTGCGGTTGTCGCAGTTTCGGGCGAGGGTCTCACCAGCGAGTCCCCCCCCGCTGTCCTCCCCTCCCCCCCCCCCGCTGCCCGCCAGACTTGAAGTGCGATACGAAGGACCAAAAGTTCAACGCAACCATCAACGGCAGGCCGTTGACGGCCGTTGCCATCTACCGGCCGCCGAACGCGCAGCCCAATGAGCGCACGCTTCGTGTGTCGGGCTTCAACTACACGATCGCAACCGCCAACAGGCTCCAGCTGTGCATCCAGGTGGGTCGTCGATCGATCGTTTTGGGGGTGAGGGCCTGTGAGGGAGGACGGCGAACGGCGCGTGAGCAACAGGATATCGGTGGGAGGGAGGTGCTCCCGCGGGGGAGGAAGGAGGTCGCCATTACGGGTGGCCAAAAAGCCTACGGATTCGGTAATGCAAACGTACTAGCGAGAGAAGAGTTGGGGGAAAGGGGCGAAAGTCGGATGGGGCGGAAGACCGGAGTTGCATGGGCTGCGAGGTGTCGCTGAGCGGTGGCGTGAGGCTGAGCCGCTGGACAGCCTAGGACAGAGGCAAGTCATTGGCATAGAGATGCAACGCGCGAGGACCAAGGGAAGGCAGAATGGTGCTTCATGTGCAATTAATAAGCAGTTGTAGCGAACAAGGTGAACCACAGCGTTGCGTTCGACCGCTGTAGTCAGCACGTGCGAAAGGCGACAGTAGGGCGTCAACCACTCGGCACCGAGCGGATTCTTCGCCAGTAAGAGCTGACGCTGGCGAGTTAAGGCCTCGGCGAACGGTTGAGTTAGTTGGGCTGTTGGCCGAGGCGCGTTGACATATGCCCAGGATGCTCGCGTTTGCGTGATGAGCGCTCGGCCCGCGGTTCCGGAGCGCAGAAGGCACCTGGTAGAAGCGGAAGCGCCACCCGCGGCGGCGCCCGGTGGGCAGGGACGACTGCGTGGGAGCGTATAATGCGCTGCAATCGTGGAAAAGGAAGCTAAATGGCCGGCGTCGGTGCATCGGGTGCGGGTGGAGGTCGCCGACGTTGTAGGTGGATTGGGGGGCACGAAACGATCGAATGCGCGGAGTCGCCGAGTGTTCTGCTGCTAAACAGCGCCGTAGCTTAGACCGAAGGCTGCCGGATGAGGCTCCGCGATGGCGAAACGGGGCGGGCACATGGCAAGCCCACACGGGCGCTTGGTCGGGTCGGGTGGCCTTGCTAGATATGAAAGCAGTGGGGTTCCCCGGCCCCCGATAGTATGGCATCATGTAGAGGCGGAGGGGCGTTGGGCGATCCTGGCAGAACGACATCATCCACGTGCACCTGTGTCCCAAGCGTCCACCTCAGCCGCATGCGGCGCGGGTGAAGTCAGTTACAAGACTTACAACCCATGCCCTGAGCTCTAAGCACTTTGTTGGGTGGCAAACTTGCAAACTGCCCCTGCCCCTACCTGAGGAACAAGCCACCAGGCGCCACTGCCCACCAGAGAGGACAGCCGCCTTCAGGTGGACTGTAAAACTAACTAGGACTTACTGTATAACCAACTGTAACAAACCGTATACTGACTGTAACGAACTGTAGCAAACAGTAACACTGAGTGCGTGGTTGCCCTCCCGCGGACGGGATCTTTGTATTTGACGTCTCCCCCCTTCCTTCCCGTGCCCCCATCCGCAATCGCCCCGCAGGTCACCCGGGGTGCTTGCCGGACCCTATCAGACCTCACCCCCAACGACATCTGGTCGACGGCGCTGTGGTCTCCGGACCACATCTGCTGCCCCGTCACCCTTGGAGCCTCGCCTCCTCCTCCCAGCCCTCCCCCCCCTCCCCTAAGCCCCCGAGCCCGCGGCCGCCGTCGCCTTCGCCGCCCTCGCCGCCTCCTCCCAGCCCCCCTCCCCCCTCTCCTCTGCCCCCCTCCCCCCCGCCCCCGTCTCCCCTCCCTCCGTCCCCCATTCCCCCGTCTCCCTCGCCCCCCTCCCCTAAGCCCCCCAGCCCGCGTCCTCCCCGGCCGCCGCCGCCCAGCCCCAGCCCGCCTCCTCCCAGCCCACCTCCGCCCTGCGAGGTGTGCGTGGACATCACCATCTACCCCCCCTCCGACCTGGGCGGTCGCCCTCTGTTCACCTTTGACGCACCGCGCTGCGAGCTGATGAACGCCACCATCAGCGCCGATATGAACGCCGCCGCCGCTGCGTCCGGCTCCCGCATGCTGGCGGACTTCACGGGGGCATCCTGCTCCGGCTCGATCGCCGGCGGGAACAACCCGAAGCTTTCCGTGTGCGGCACCTTCTTCTCCGACGCCGATGGCGCCCTGCTGACCAGCTTCATCGACGGCCCCGGCGGCCTTCCCAAGTGGGTTCAGATGCTGACGGGCGGCGCCAACTGCTCACTGGACACGACCGGCTACACCATCACTGGCCTGGTGACGCCCGAAAACGCGTGCCTGGAGGTGAGTGGGGCTGAGCCCTGATGCGGGGGGGGAGAGGACGAGGAGATTGTGTTTTGGGGGGAGCCGGGTGACAGAGAGGGGGGGGCGGGAGCGGGGAGAGGAAGGGGGGTCCCGGGGCGGGAGGTATGAGGGCATGGAGGGGGCGTGACGGAGAGGGCCGTCAGGCCGGGAGCCAGGGTCGTGGGGGCGGGGTAGTGGGCGGGGGGGCCGGCGAGCAGGTCGCTCGGCTGGTCGGTGACACGGTCACGGGCTATTCGGGGGATAAGGTTGGTAGGTAGCTGACGGTGCTTGCGAAGGGAAGGAAGCGTTGGAGGGCGTATATTTGGCACACAAGGAAACGAGTGGAACCGAAAGCCTGGTTGCAGGCCGGTTTTGATGGCGTGTTTGGGAGGGTGTGGTGCGCCCTATAACGTGGCTTGCGGTGACGGGTGTGGGAAGCGGGTGTGACGGGCGGGCGCAAAGTGAGGGGGGCGGAGGTGAGGAGGGCAAGGGGAAGGGGAGCGGGGGGGATGTGGGGTTTTGCGCCCCCACATGCGTTGGGCGGAAAGGGCGCGGAATCATGAAGGAGGCGCGCTGGCGCGATTTCAGATTGCGATAGCGGCGGGTGTGCTTGCGGGCTGGGTGCTGTCGCGCTAACGTGTCACCGTGCGAGGCATGTGTTGCCGCACCACACAGCCTAGTCTGCTCCTGCTTTGCTTTGGCCCTTGCGATTGCGGTTGCGGTTGATGCGGTAGAGGTTGAGTTTTACGCAGTAGCGGTTGCGGTTGCGGTTACGGTTGGGGTAGCGGTTGCGGGTGCGGTTGCTCCGCCTCAGTGCAGGTACGGGTGAAGGGCAGAAGGCGGGGCGGGGGTCAGGACCGGAGGCAGAGCGGCTGGCGTTATTCAGTCCGGTGAGGGGTCGGTGTGCTTCACGACAGCGGGCGGGGGGGCCTTACACAGCTTCGGATTCGCATAGAATACGGATTCGCATGCTTGCTACCTTGCTTGCCTGCGTGCGTGCTCATGCCAATGCCTCGAGGGGGTTAAGCCGCCAGGGCGAGCGTTGGGAACACCACTACTGTTGGAGGTCAGCTCGAGCCGGGTGCAGGCACTGAAAAGCCCTGCCGAAGCGAGCTGCAGCTCCTCAGCCCTCTCCTTCGTTGCCCGCATCCTTGCAGGGTGAGTACGCCCAGGCGTGCGCCTACCCCTCGCCGCCACCCCCCTCGCCGCCGCCGCCGCCGCCCCCGCCGCCGCCCCCGCCGCCCCCGCCGTTCCCCCCGCCGCCGCCGCCGCCGCCCCCGCCGCCGCCGCCGCCGCCTTTCCCTCCGCCGCCGCCGCCACCGCCGCCCTTCCCGCCGCCGCCGCCACCGCCGCCGCCACCGCCACCACCGCCGCCGTTCCCGCCGCCGCCGCCGCCCCCGCCGCCCCCGCCGCCGCCGCCGCCTTTCCCTCCCCCTCCTCCTCCGCCCCCGCCTTTCCCGCCCCCACCACCTCCGCCGCCCCCACCGCCCCCTCCTCCACCTTTCCCTCCCCCGCCGCCTCCTCCCCCTCCTCCTCCTCCGCCGCCGCCTTTCCCCCTCCCCCTCCTCCTCCCCCTCCTTTCCCGCCGCCTCCTCCTCCCCCGCCTCCCCCTCCGCCGCCGCCGCCGTTCCCCCCCCGCCGCCTCCCCCCCCTCCGCCCCCTCCGCCGCCCCCTCTGCCTCCCCCGCCTCCACCCCCGCCTCCTCTCCCCCTCCTCCTCCTCCTCCTCCACCACCCCCGCCGCCGCCGCCCCATCCTCCGCCGCCTCCTCCCCCGCCGCCTCCGCCGCCGCCGCCGCCGCCGCCTTTCCCTCCTCCTCCTCCTCCTCCCCCCCGCCACCCCCGCCGCCGCCTCACCCGCCGCCGCCGCCCCCGCCGCCGCCGCCTCCCCCGCCCCCGCCGCCACCCTTCCCTCCCCCTCCACCGCCCCCACCGCCGCCGCCACCGCCGCCGCCGCATCCGCCTCCTCCGCCCCCTCCCCCCCTCCCCCGCCGCCACCGCCGCCACCATTCCCTCCGCCCCCTCCTCCTCCGCCTCCTCCCCCGCCGCCCCCCCTCACCCTCCGCCGCCGCCCCCGCCCCCGCCGCCGCCGCCGCCGCCGCCGCCGCCCTTCCCTCCTCCTCCCCCTCCGCCGCCGCCCCCGCCCCCGCCGCCGCCCCATCCTCCGCCTCCTCCGCCTCCCCCTCCTCCACCCCCTCCGCCTCCTCCGCCGTTCCCTCCTCCCCCTCCACCGCCACCTCCACCGCCGCCCCCTCCTCCGCACCCTCCTCCCCCCCCTCCTCCTCCGCCGCCGCCTCCGCCTCCTCCGCCGCCCTTCCCTCCTCCCCCTCCTCCCCCGCCTCCCCCACCACCGCCGCCCCCCCTCCCTCCTCCTCCACCACCTCCTCCCCCGCCGCCCCCTCCTCCTCCTCCACCATTCCCGCCGCCTCCGCCACCCCCTCCCCCTCCGCCTCCCCCTCCGCCTCTCCCTCCACCTCCGCCTCCGCCTCCGCCCCTGCCGCCCCCTCCTCCTCCGCCTCCGCCTCCCCCTCCCCCGCCCCCTTTCCCTCCGCCGCCCCCGCCGCCCCCACCTCCACCACCACCACCACCTCTTCCTCCTCCTCCCCCTCCACCGCCTCCTCCCCCTCCGCCTCCACCACCGCCCCACCCGCCTCCTCCCCCTCCGCCGCCCCCTCCGCCGCCCCCTCCGCCGCCGCCCTTCCCTCCCCCTCCTCCCCCTCCGCCGCCGCCCCCACCCCCCCGCCGTTCCCTCCCCCGCCACCCCCTCCTCCTCCTCCTCCCCCTCCGCCGCCCCTGCCGCCCCCCCACCTCCCCCTCCGCCTCTACCTCCGCCACCCCCGCCGCCGCCGCCGCCGCCGCCTCCTCCCCCCTTGCCGCCCCCTCCTCCTCCGCCGCCGCCCCCGCCGCCGCCCCCGCCGCCGCCCTTCCCGCCGCCGCCGCCACCTCCGCCGCCCCCGCCGCCGCCGCCACCATTCCCCCCTCCACCTCCTCCTCCCCCGCCCAGTCCTCCTCCTCCTCCTCCTCCGCCGCCGCCGCCCCCTCCACCACCGTTCCCTCCGCCGCCGCCTCCCCCACCGCCGCCGCCGCCGCCGCCACCTTTCCCCCCTCCCCCTCCGCCTCCCCCGCCTTTCCCGCCTCCTCCTCCTCCTCCTCCTCCCCCGCCCCCTCCGCCACCTTTCCCTCCCCCGCCGCCTCCCCCGCCCCCGCCGCCCCCGCCGCCCCCTGTCCCCCCACCGCCTCCTCCTCCTTCCCCCTCCCCCCCCAGCCCGAAGCCGCCCAGCCCATCCCCCCCTAGCCCGAAGCCGCCCAGCCCATCCCCCCCCAGCCCACTCCCTCCTAGCCCCTCGCCGCCCCCCAGCCCGCTCCCTCCCAGCCCGAAGCCTCCCAGCCCTCGCCCGCCCCGGCCGCCACCGCCGCCCAGCCCTGAGCCGCCCAGCCCATCCCCCCCCAGCCCGAAGCCGCCCAGCCCTCCCCCGCCCAGCCCACTCCCTCCCAGCCCCTCGCCGCCCCCCAGCCCACTCCCCCCTAGCCCGAAGCCTCCCAGCCCTCGCCCGCCCCGGCCGCCGCCGCCGCCCAGCCCGAAGCCGCCCAGCCCATCTCCCCCCAGCCCGAAGCCGCCCAGCCCACCGCCCCCCAGCCCGGAGCCGCCCAGCCCCAGCCCGCCGCCGCCCAGCCCGCCGCCGCCCTGCACCACGGTACGTCCTGCCGTTGCCATAAGGTGTATGCTCCGTGCTGGCGTAGCAACGCAATCTAAGCAAAAAAGAATGACCCGCGGACCCTATTGTTGACTTGAAACCGTAACCGGGCGTGTGGGGGGGGGAGAGAGACCCTTTTAGAGTGCTCCTCTGGGCAACCAAGGGGTAAACAGCCCACGAAGGGGCGGGAGGGAGGGAGGGGTGCTGAACAGCCTGCGCTGTTCCGCCCTGCATCAAAACACATCTCACGGCTCCTTTGACGATGAGTCACTGCACGTCGGCATCCTTCTCGGGTGCCGTCCTTTTCATTAGTCGATATCAAAACAAGGCAAAGCAAAGGCCGGATAGCGCCCGCACGCTGCTGCCTCTCGCACAGCTGCTGCTGCTCCGCTCCCTTCCCACAACCCTCCTCCTCCCCACACACGCACCCCCTCCTCCCCCCCCCCGCCCCGCTTTCCCAACTCCGCAGATGTGCGTCTCCTGGAACCGCACCAACGGTCCCGTCAACCAGACCGTGTGCGCCGACTTCGCCGCCACCGTGCAAAACGCCACCGCCACCCTGTCCCTCAACCCCATGACTAAGAGCTACACGTGCGCTAGCGTCACCGGCACCCTCCTCACCGTCTGTGGCGACTACGCCACCGACGAGGACGCGGCCGCCGTGGGCGCATACCTGAACGACGGCGGCTTCGACTCCCTCGCCCTCGCCATCAACTTCGGCAACGGGGAGGTCGTCGTCGGAGGCGAAGTGATCTGCGCGCCGTCCTTGTTGACGTACGTCATCACCGACATGTCGGGCACGGTCTGCGGCGACGGCCTCTACGCAGTGGCATGCGTGCCCGCCGCAAAGGTGCAGTTCCCGTACTGCACGTGCGAGCCCGGCGTGGCGATTAAGACGCCGTACGACGTTAAGTACACGCGCAAGTTCACCACGGGGACGGTCAACCACTACTGCTTCAAGGTGCAGGTCAACAAGGCCCAGTGCGGCACGTCGCGATGCTGCAGCATGGTGGGTGCTTTAGGGATGGAGGTGGGGGCGACCGGGGCCGGGAGGGTCCCGGGGGGGGACCGGGGCCGCTTTGGGGGCGGGTCAGGCGGGGGGGGGGTCCACAAACCAGCGCTCTCCAGCGGCTCCCTCAGCGCGCGCCGTGTAGAAGGCTCGGTTGGTTGTCACCCTTAAACCGGCGGTGTGCGGTTGACCCCACACACTGGTCACGCAAACCCGCATTCCACACCAACCACCAACTGTCCTCCGACCGTCGTAATACACTGTCGTGACAACAGGACCTGGACAAGATCGAGTGGCTGTCCGACGAGGACAACTGCTTGCAGTCGGTTGACGGTTGGACGGTCTCAACGGCTCCGAACCAGTACCGCGCGCCGGTGTGGGCCCGCGTCACCGACACTGGGCTGTATCCGGACCGGAACGTCACCATGGGCATCCTGAAGAGCAACAACCTCAACCTCACAATGGCCAACGCCAATGGCGCCGAGATCTGCATCGGCCTCAAGGGCAACAGCAAGTGCAGCACGATGGAGCAGTTCTGCTTCGGGGGCGTCTGCCAGTTCGCCATTTTCGACAGGTGCGGTTGCCGTACATCTGTTGTACCACCAGTTGTGGCCACGCCGAGTGACCCCTGCTCGATAGCCCCCTCAGCACGGACAGACATCCGTGGGTTGCGGTTGCGAGGTGGCGTCGAGTGGTTCGTAGTAGATAAGGCCACATGCGCACGTGTGCAGTTCACCCAACCACGTGACTAGTTAAAAGCCAGCCACGTGCGGAGTTAAAACCCAACTACGTGAGTAGTTAAAACCCAACTACGTGAGTAGTTAAAACCCAACTACGTGAGTAGTTAAAACCCAAGCCATGTGGGCAGTAAAAACCCACCCACGCAGTTCCTGGCATTCCCTTCCATTACCACCAGCCTTGCCCTCACTAGCTTGTCCTTGCCTGAGGTTTACCCGACCGCCAACCTTCTCCTGCCGGCAACCCACCCGCAGCACGGCGTGCGTGCTGTGCCGTCGCGGGTGCGAACAGTACGACGATGCAAACACTGACGTACATACTTATCTTGCTGCTGATGCTGCCGCCGCCCTCTGCACCCGATGTTTGTTCGTCGCCGCAGGAGTGCTGGGTGTTGCGCTCAGGACCTGGCGCCCGGCAACTACTTCGGCTCCTACATCCGCCGACGTCTATAAGGCGACGGCCGGCGGATAGCGGCGTAATCATGGCGAGGCAGCGAACGGCAGAAATGCCGCCTCGCCTCGCCAGCTTGTATTCTCTTTAGTATGGTCTTGAGCGCAGCGCTGGCGTCCTGGCCGCTGCCTCTGCGGGATTGTAGTGCGGGATTGTAGGATGTGCGCGTGCGTGCGTGCGTGCGCGCGTGCGCGCGCGCGTTTTTGTGTTCACAGCATGACGTGGCTGTTGGTTGGTTACGTCGACGCGTTGCACGCGCAAGGATCGTCACATGCACCGACAGGACACCGGGCGAGCGATCGGAAGTGATCGCCAAGCACCACAAGTGACACCATGCTTGTTTGTGTGGACGACGGACCTCTAAACGGAGTGCGCAGGTGGCTTCAGCCGAGTTACCGGCGAAGGTTGTGCCGGATTGCGCAGGCGGCTCTTACCCGTGTTGATATGATCGTGCCAGATCGTGCAGGCCTCTTTTCTTGGTTTCTGGATCGCCGATGGTGGGATGCGCGCCATGCGTGCTTCGCTTTCTCTTTCTCTTCGCGCGGTAGCTTCTCTTTGCCGTCTTTCTTCGTAGCAGAACTAAACCCTAGCCAGGCGCACCTTCCGGAGTGTTGTTAGGCCCGGATGCTTGTTGTTAGGCCCGCGGTGATGTTGAAGCAAAGTGCAGCGCCGGCACGGATCGCCTGCGCGGTCGGTCGCGTGGCCGTCGTGTGGACTGCAGTGCACCAAATGCAAGCTCGTTTTTCGTCGTTTATAGCGATGTAATAAGAGTTTTGGTCGCGATCCCGCTGCGAGCTGTGCTTTGCTCGCGGCTTCCCCTAGGGTTGATTTTGTCACGAGTACTGTGGTTCTTTTACACCGCCCATTGAATCTTGCCCTACCGATGATTCTTTAACCCGTCCGTCTGAAACGCGCGCTGCCGATCGGCGTCGTGGTAAGCACGGGGCTTGAGGCTGAAGATAAAGGGGCGAGCGCCTGCGGGCGTTCATCGGTCAGCCCTAATCAGCAAGTCCATCCCTGTAGCCGACAGAGCCGACCAGCGCAACGCAGCCGCACGGCACAGCGTCCCTTGAGCTGTTGCACTGGCATAGTAACACACTACCGCAACGGACTGCACGCTCAGGAAATCAGCCGTGTCGAGCCGTGCAGTCGGCAGTCGGCAGATGGACCTGGATCAACGGCAGCATCCAAAACGCGTAAGCTGCGTTTCCTTATCACAGAAGATGCAGCGAAGCGGGCGTCAGGGTGGACGAGAACGCTGAAGGACTCAGGGAGCCTTGGGGCGGGGCACGGCGGAGGTAACGTACCCAAAGGCACGCACGATTAGGGCGGAGCCACACAGCTGCAGCACCGGCATAGCACTCCGCCACGCGGGCCCACTTAATCTACGCCACCATAGCGCGGCGAGATGCCACCTCACACATTCTCGGCCGTGCTCAAAGTATCCTCTCGCACGAGTTGCCCAGTTACATACGTGTAACGACAATGCCGAGCGTCTGTTGCCCCGCAAGTAACAGTGCAGCTATGGACTGCGCTTCAACCAGGAGTCGCAGGAATACCCGGGTCAGCCCCCGGGGAGGTGATGACTTGCGGTGCTCAACCTGTTTGCCACTGTGTCTACATACAACTCGGTCAGTTGTAGCCTGAGCGCTTTCGACAGCGTAGCGGATCCGGCCTGATCATGACACGCCGGCCCCTGCTGCTGCTGTTGCTGCTTTGTTGTAACGGTTACAGTGGGTTCCAGACCAAGAGGTAGAACCATCGGGCGCATCGCCTGACACTGAACAAAACGGAGGAAACAAAAACCGACCTGCACCGGAACAAAGGCAAACCACCAGAACACCAAATCGACAGGCCGTAGGCACACAGAGCAGCAGCCAGCACCCCAGGGGGAATTCGCACTAGAGGCTCCCCTATCAGGAACTGGCCACCAACCAACCTAACAGCCCAGCACCCGGCGAACCAGTGAAGCGCCGCAACGATGCAAACATCGGAACCAGCCACCTCTCATCCCATAAGGCACGGACCCCTAGCAGGGCTCAACACGCCTGTGTTGCTGCTGTTGCTGCTGCTGTTGCTGCTGCTGTTGCTGCTGCTGTTGCTGCTGCTGTTGCTGCTGCTGTTGCTGCTGCTGTTGCTGCTGCTGTTGCTGCTGCTGTTGCTGCTGCTGTTGCTGCTGCTGTTGCTGCTGCTGTTGTTGTTGTAATCGTTACAGTGGGCTCCAGACCTGAAAAGGTAGAGCCATCGGGCGCATCGCCTGACACTGAAAAAGACAAGGAAAGCAGAGAAAACCGACGGTTCCGAAAGACAAACCACCCAGAGCCTCACAACCGAGAGCCCAGAGGAAACAGCAAGCACCAATACACAGGGGGAGGTTGCGCTGATGGCTCCCCTGCACATGGCCACATGCATCCCAAGCAGACCCCCGAATGGAGAGACAGCAGCACGCCTCGGCAACACAATCGGATAACTCCCCCCCCAAGATCCCGAAAACGTCCCACACCCGAAACGGGCCGATGCCGTTGCTGCTGCTGTTGCTGCTGATGCTGTTGCTGCTGCTCTGCTACTGCTGTTTCAATGTCAGGCGATGCACCCGTTGGTTCTGCCTTTTCAGGCCTGGAGCCCGCTGAAATGAGTACTATAAGTAACAGCGCCTGCTGCCCGCTTTGGCATCACAGGTGTGAAGTAAGCAAAGCAACAATGTTTGATCAATGTGCAGCAACCAACAATGTTGGTTACTTCACACGGCCTGCAGTCCTCTGCCCTGCGACTCCGGTTCGCCGACTGAGGGAGCGACACAGCGCCGACGCAAAGCAGCAACGTAACGCCCAGAAGCCGCACCGTCAACAGACAGCTCGCGCAGCGAGCGAGGGCGCAAGAGGCTGCGCTTGTCGTACGCAGAGCTCGCAGCACGGCGCACGTGCTGTACGACAACATAGCGCTTCGTCCCCTTCATTCGCCTTTCACGCCCTCGTCCGCATCGTACCTACTTCCCCCTTACTCCTGCTGCGCTGGCGGGGTGACGGTGCGCCGGTCGGGTCCTGGGAAGGGCAGGCTAGCGCTACCGCAAGCAGCGGAGAAGCGCCCATGGGTGCTGTACATTGGTGATTCGGGTCTGCTCCGAACCCTCTCAGCGCAGGGGCCCAGGCCTGTGGACCTCACTGGCTCCCACGGGTCACTCCCGCCCGCGCTGACGATGGCCCCAGCCCCCTCAAGAACACAAGAAGGGAAGCCGTGACCCTAGCCCTCGGAACGGCCCAGCCCGATGCCATACACTTAAGGCACTTAAGAAATGGCGAGGAGACCCGAAACTTCGGGTGAGTAGGCTGCAGAGCTACGTGTGGTTCTAACTGCTTACACGTAGCGGGCTGGTTCGGCCAAGAGGTGCAGGTGGCGCCTGAGCGACAGCCACTTGGCCGACAGCAAGCATGCATGGCACAAGGGCGCAGGCGCAGCCCACCCGCCTCTGAATTCTACAACGGCACAGGCAGAGCCCGCCTGAATCTTGACGGCTGCTACAAGCCTACAACGGCGCAAGCACAGGCGCAGGAGCAGGCACACTATGTACCCGCCTCCCTCAAACTGGGCATGAACATAAACACGCACACACACACACACCAGCGGACCCCATGAACAACATTCAGCAACCCGATTTGGATACCTGTGGTCCCCTCCAGGCGCCGTGCTTCCATTGCGACGCCGTTGCTGCCTTAACATACAGTAACATACCAAACACATGAACCGACGTGCGTCTCTCAAAGCCTTGGGCCCCACAGGCCCGAGATCTTCACCGCACCAGCAACCGCAAAAACAGTACTACCGGTGCTTACACCTCGGAACTCCGGTCCGAACGGACAATACCGCAGGCGCCTGGCCCCAAACCTGTCTACCAGCCACGCTGCCATGTGCTTCTTAGCAGCGCCTCCGAAGCTTTCCTCGAAACCATACCATTCATAAAAGGCCATGATGAGGTTCAGTAGCCTGCCAGATTACTCTCATACTTCGCCCCTTTAAACCCTCTGTCATGGGCCGCCAGAAGGTGGTTGAAATTAACCTCTCAGAAACGAGCGATAATACAGCAGCGCAGCACGGCAGCCACCTGCTGTCCGCCTTAGATAGCAGACCAGAGAGTGACGAGAAGAGACCTCGTCCCTCGCCCTGCGAAATGCTGCAGCGGGTCGCAGCCCCCACAACGTGTGGGCCTGATCTCCATGAGATTCGACAGGCACGCAAGCCGATAAAAGCGAGAAGAACGCAACGCAGCTAAGGAAAGTAAGTACATTGCATACAAAGCAAAACCTGGCCGAATGCCGAACGCAAGGGCTGCTGGTAGACACCAGCCTCTGCTTCGGCCCATGACGGAGCTCTCGATCACAGCAGTAGCACGCGGCAGCATTACGATGGCTAGCTAGTAGCAACAAAGCGATGACTTACGACAGTGAGATGCGTACAACGTCATGGTAATGTTTAGGAGTCCGTGACGCGGTGTGCAGTACGTTGTTGGCCCGCGACCGTGCGTCATGTCACTCGAGGCATCCATCTGGGAACGCAAGGGCCATGTGGAGAGGCCGCAGCCACCACGGCCTCAGACAGCCGGGTCAGAACACGGCCCCAGGCAGCCGGGTCAGAACACGGCCCTAGGGACGCTCGTCGTTAGAAAACGGAGAATCCTAAGAAAACGGAGTCTCAGGTATCGTCATTGCCAGTGCTGGATCACCGCTGTATTCGACCACAAACATGCACGATCCCACGACTAAACTGCAGAAACGACCTTGCCAACACTCAAGGTGTGATTCTGATTCTGATTACTATCAGCGCCGATCTCCATGCACCGGGGCCACATCCATCCGCTCACCAGCTGTCACCAGTCCTACACGTTCGCCACCAGCCCTGGGCCTTTGTCCGGCATTGCATGTTCGGTATGCGCCCCCCTCGCTCGGTCGCGGCAATGAACCCCAAATAACCCCACTAAGCCCGCGCAATAAACCTACACCTGGCCGCCAACAATGACCGCAGCTTATAACCAATAACCACACAGCTAAGCTTGCCTTTGACTTCAATCAAAAGTGGGTTGTGTATGTAAGTAAACGCGTGAACGGCAGTCACTCCAGCCCTCGTCCACCAGCGCGGCCCACCCACCGGCCCTCTCGCTCGCTCCTGCACATTTACTTCTACCTGCGCAGCAGCAACTACTGCCACCTCTCCTCCTTTCCATCGCCACCGCCACCGCGTCCGGCTAGGTCCATCCACTTCCTCCGTTGGAAGCGGATGGACGCCTCGTGCCGTGCAGCGTACCGTCCGGACTCTGCTTTCCCCGTGGAGGTCCGAGGCTTGGTTACGAAATAAAACACATGCACCCGTTGCTTGTAGTATTAGTAGCAGTAGTTCTAGTAGTGAGGCGCACGCAAACCTATGTTGAGCAGCGTAATTTCAGAACCGGGTGCCCACAGCAGCAGCGGCTAACCGCCGCCACCCAGCCCCGTACATCAGCACGCGGTTTAGTACCGCTCACCCCCGTGAGGCCCCGCTGCGGGGCCGGTGTATCAGGTACGACAGCACGTGCTGGCCCCTAGTTCTGGTTGGTTTGTGCCGCCGACGGCTCCCCTAGTGCTGGGGGCTTAGGGCGGCACCCCAGCGACCGACGGCCGCCGCTCGGCTGAGGCTCGGTGACCCGGGGCCAGACCATGGAACGAGCGCCTACTGGATGACGGCCACGCGACAGCAACGCGGGGCGACTGCAGCAGAGGGCCACCCGGGTTAGGGTTGGCAGGGGGCGCGGGGTGGAGCTGCAGCTCCTGGAGGCTGCCGCTGTTGCCGTGCGTCAGTACGGCGGTGGCGGCGGCGGCGGCGGCAGCGGCAGAGTTGTTGAAACTCCTGTGCCCGCCGCCTCTGGAGGGGCTGCCGCCGCCGCCGCCGCCGCCGCTTGAGGGGCCGGCGCCGGCGCCGCCGCCGATGCTGCCGCCGCCGCTGTAGCTCATGCGGCTGGCGAGGACCGGGCTGGCGACGAAGGGGCTGGTGACAGCCGGTGAGCCGGAGCGATCTGCTGCCGGGCGGAGAGACAGCGAGACCGTGGGGGTGGGGTGGAGGTGCAGGGTAGATTACAGTGTACGGATAGAGGTGGTAAGGGCAGGGACGGGGGGGTCGGCAGCAGCCGAATAAGTGCCCGTGCATACATGCAGCGTGCGGGACGCACGCATGTTGGCTGGCACGCGGTGTCTGCGTGTTTGCGTGTGCAGTTGCATACCCCGGGGAGGAGGGGCGCGCGCCCAGCAGACCGGTGAGGACAATGCCACGCAACTGCATGCCTTCCAACCCCTGGCCCCAGCTTGCATGCCCTTCCAACCCGCATACACACGCGCTTTCCTCACATTCCCACCCGTGAATTCTTCCGCCCCTGCTGCACATCCATCCGGCCACAGCCGCGTTGGATGAATTCAATCGTAATAGCAGGTATCGGAGGACCGGCGGAAGAGCCACGGAAGACCGGCGGGGCCGACATAAGCACCGCCCTCAGCGCCCTTGCTGTGCATCATCGCCCCCCAGCGCAGCTAAGGGTGCCCCCCAGCGCAGCTAAGGGTGCTTGTGATTTGTCGTCCGGCCCAACCGCACGACTAGCTTACCGCCGAAGCTTCCAGAGCGCCGGCTGTTGTAAAAGAGCTGCCGGCCCATGGCGCCGAACGCAGCTGGAGGCGTCGGCATGAGGGGGCCGCTGTTGTTGTTGTTTGGCGCCCTGGTGCCGACTGGCGATGAAACGGAGGGCGACAAGCCGCTGGAGGACCTGCCAAACCTCGGCAATGCGGGGCCGGCGACTGTGCCCGGCGGGCTCAATGGCTGGTCTTCGTAGGTTACGCTGCGCGACAAAAGCATTACCGACAGCGGGTTCGCATCTTGAGCGTCCTCTCCGCTGTCGTATCGCTGAAGCGACCGACGCCGCATCAGCGAAGGCGTCAAGCCGCGGCGCACGGTCTGCGGCTCGCTGCTGTACAGCGTAGACAGGTCCAACACGTTGGGCATCCTGGCTTTGTTCGGCGCAGCGCCGCCGACTGGCTGGAATCCCTCGGTCAAGCGCTCCTCGCGAATTATTACCTGCAGTAGCGGTAGCGTGACGAGCCGGACGCCAAACGAGATGTCCCCACGAAGTCTACGGGCGCGAGCACGTACATACGTACCTGAGGCAGAAGCAACTGATTTCGAGGTAGGCTTTGCTGGTAACGCATGCCACCCAGAGCAGCCTTCCTGAGCTGCGCAGGGCCTCCAAATCCCGCGGGCGCCGAAGAGCGTTCAACTTCAACATCCTCAAAAGCGGCCTCGGTCTCCGCTGACAAATCGTCGAATGAGCCCTCTAACTGGTGCCTGTGCGCAAGCAGACTCTCTAGGTTGGCCATCGTGTTTGTGCATCTTTCGTAGGTACCGGCCAGGTCCTTGGCAAATGCCTCGGAGGCGGAGGTGGATTCCTCCATCCGCTATTGTATAGCAGGAGGCAAGTGTTTACTAAACCGGTTACTGATTATAAGGAATTCGCGGCATGTATAGTTCAAGAGGCAGAATGGTGCGCGCAAACCGGTACGGACAAACAAGTCGAACGACGCGGCTGGAAAAAATGACCGTTGTTGCATTAAATTTCGTGCAGAGCGAAGGTTGATTTGTTACATGGCTTAGGAATACGTGGGCCCTTGAAGCGAAGGTTATCTCAGCTACATCAGCAAATGCGACGGGCGTATCAAGTATGCGGCACCGACAAAGGACTCTCCCTTCCCCGGCCTGCACATGCGGAGCCACACCGTTGTAACATCTTATTTTATCGTTGTCTTCATTCCACGGATTCCAGGTAAGAAGTGCGCTACGCGACGGTTTTCGTAATAATTGCGACAAACCGCTGCGTGTTACGCATTAATCCTCGGGAACACTTAATCGCTTTATCGGAATCTGTATTTTAAGTCTTTTCTTACCTGTAAAAGGTGTTGTCTGGAACTCGTCTATGTGGACACGGCATTGAAAACGATTACGATTACGATTTATTACATGTCGTACTGGCTCGCGCCAGTAGCATGCGTCCCCCCATAACGGACATCCGTCAAAGGGCGCACTTCAAGAACTAATACTAGAAAATCGGGATTATTCCCTTAATGACTCTGTCCGCGCCCTCTGTATCTGAGCCAAAAGGTTGCCTAGTTTCACCTGATCCCACGTAGTCATCACCACTTGCATATCCTGTCCAGTAGGAAAATCTACAGCTCGTCTGAGGGGCTCATACACGGGACACTCCATAAGAACATGAAACTCGTCTTCTACCATATCCCCACGGCACACTCGGCACGTTCTCTCAACACGTGGCTTACGCGGCCGACGTGCAAAACGACTTACGTCGAGATCCCAACAGCCGAGACGAAAACGCATCAGCGCCGTGTGATGCTTCCGAGGCATACACGCGCGAAGGTGATCGAGCTTCTTTGTATGCGCATCGGGGGCATATGCAACGCCCATCCAATTCGAGTAGCGACACATTGTTACGCCCGGCTTCCCGCGATCACTGTCTCCTGCTGCAAATTCGGGAAAAACCCGCGGATCCATATCAATATCGCTCGAGTTCCAATCGAGCAGCAAACGCCGCCTGAACTCCTCTAGCACCTTGTCAAACGGGATTTCCAACGCGGCTATTGCCTTGGCTTTGTCCACATTACTCAACGTTGCGCTCACATGTTGGCGATAGTCGTACCCAAGTGCTCCAAGAATCCGCAGCACCTTACCAGCCCAGAAATATTCATGCTCGCTTGACGAGCGATCCGATTCCAACCATGCAAAAATATCCTCCTCTAAGACTGCCTGTGCGAGCGTCGAGGGCTGCTTACTCAGGCGCTTCCAAAAACCAAACACTTGCTGTGCCCAAAAGTGATGCAAAGGCAGTTGAGAGGACTCTGCGAAGAGTTGCCTGTTCGGAGGCAAACTAGCGCCAACTACCCTGCGCAAAAAGATCTTCTGTACCTCGACCATTGGATCCGCCAGAGCTCTTTCAAATACACCTGCCGCACGACCTGTGCTTCGAACCCATTTTCCCCATCTGCCAAGCAGCGCCGCATTCTCCCCCGTCGCTCCTGACCCTCCCCGCTGGTTCCATCTTTGCCACTCCCTAACCCGCTGTCTACCCTTAGTTCCTAAAACTTCCCAAATAGCGTCTGGTCCCCATACCTCCGCTCCGTACGATAATAAAGGCCTTATTTGGGCGTCAAAACAGCGTAGCATAAGATCGGGTGCCCATACGCGATTTAATTCTAACTTACGCATTAAAGCAAAAACTCCCCTGCGACCCACATCGCATAGCTCCATTCGGCACGAGTCGAACGAAAAACCTGATCCATATCGCAGTCCAAGATATTTTGCGCGCTCTTTGACTGGTACCGTCTGGCCCGCATAACGCAACCCTGCTGCATCACTCAAAAGTGCGTCGTAGGACGTTTGCCTACCGGCGAATACCATCAACTCGCATTTACCCACATTCAAATTCATTCCAAATGCATCACAGAATTCCGCTAACCTATCCAACAGGAATTGCATCCGTTCCCGATTCATAGTCATGAGCGTAAGGTCATCCGCGTACAGCAGCTCCGGGACCCCTTTTCCATGCGCGGTGGGGACGCATCCGCGAGGTTGCCTTTGCTCGTGCTCATCTACGTAATCCGCAAATGATTCGATAAACAACCCGAACAGGACTGGGCTTAGCGGGCATCCCTGCTTTACCCCCTGCACTGATTCAAACCGCTCACCTCTCTTCCCGTTGACTTTCACGCGCAATTGCACCTTATCATAACAACGCCTAATAGCAGACAGCATTTGCCCAGAAAGACCCCGTTCCCTTAGCCGAGCCCACAACAAATTTCGGTCCACACGATCAAAAGCCTTCTCGAAATCGATCTGGCAGACTAAAAGCCCGTGTTGCCCCGGCCTAGCGTAACGAGCTATAAAATGACGAAGCGCGAAAAGATGATGTTGTGTGCCCAAACCCCGACGAAAACCCGCTTGACACCAGTGTCGGACCGGTCTTGCTGCAAATTCAGATTCGGCGAATTTTGAAAGACGCCGTTCCAGAACTGAAGCGTAACATTTGGCAAGCACTCCGCCCACCGCGATCCCTCTGTAATTACTGCACTCTAACATGTCCTTCCCATTCCCCTTATACACCGGGACTAGATCCGACACAGTAAACTGTGCAGGGTAATCACCCGTAGCGCGAATATGCTCCATTAGCACCGTCACAACCGGGACAAGCCTGTTAATTTCTGGGCTCCGATCCTCGCTGCCACTGCGAAGCTTCCGAGCGTATCGGTAGCACTCGCCGCACACTTTCTCGGGACCGCTCGACTTGCCATTCGGTAGCTTCTCCAAAACCACTGCAACTTCCGCCGCCGTAATTGGCGTGTTGAGCGCCTCGTCTGCCGCTCGCCTCCTAAGTTCTGCTTCCTCCTCCCCTAAGGCACGCCACCAAGGTAACGTGTGCCTATCTACTCTATTAACAAAGCCCAGTATATCCGTTGCACGCTCATAATCTGGCGGGCGCTGCCTTTCATTGAGCAGCGCCTGGAAATGACTTCGCCACGCGTCTGCATCAGTAATAGGGCACGACTCCGATGACCCGTCCGAAAGCTTGCGCCATAGCGCCTTAGGGTCTCCGCGACAGTTGTTAATGAATGCGCGCCATTCCTCGTGCTCAAAAGCCGCCATTGCGCGCCTGCGTGCTCTATTGAACTCCTGCCTCGCGACCCTGTATGCTTGCCACACCCCCGAACACCTGCCTTGACCTTTTGCATCCGTTAGCTTAGAACTCATAGCAGCATGCTTTTGCGCACATTCCGCATTCCACCAAGGCGCGTGATTCGATCGCGGTTGCCGCGACTCACGCCCCACCCCAAAAGCCTGCTTCATAGCTCCGTACAGAATCTCGCCTATACGATCTACCGCACATGTGCTAGAAACAGATCCATTATCCAACCCTTGCGTAACCTCCTGTAGATTTGCCATTACTGCACTGTCGTCTGCAGTGAAATAGGTTGCATACTTCCTCCACTGGCTGACGTTGAATCCCAGACGCTTACGAGGACGACGTGGAGGTAATTCCCCGTCCGGCCGTTGCAGCCGCACGCCCAGTTGTAGACTAACCGGTCCGTGGTCACTGAACGTACGCCCGCCCGTACCACGCGTACGTAGCCTATTATGCAGATTATCAAACACAAATAAAGCCTGACACTTAGAAAACAGACTAGGACTAGTTAGAAATAGGTCCACCGTACTGCCACCTTGCGGGCCCAAGAACGTAAGAGCCCCGCGTTCATCACCTCTAACCCTCCCATTTACTACACACAGGCCTTCTGAGCGGCATACGTTCCCCAGCTCAATGCCCGCGTGGTTGGTGCGCGCGTCGACACAATTCCGAAAACGTGGAACAGCATCAATGCTGTCGTCATAGCCAAAGGGAGCCCCTAATTGCTCTGCTAAACCTGCTACTGTGATGTCGGGCAGGTCTGGAATCCCGCTCTGTCCCCCAGACATACGTGCGTTGAAATCACCGGCAAGGAGCACTAGGTCGTCGTCACGTCGCAGTGCGCCTAATCTCGCTTGAAGAGCAGCAAAGGCATCTAGGGCTGCTTCGGCGTTCGTGGCTGCTGGTCGTCCTTCCCTATGGTAGGACGAGTCTTCGGGCGCGATATAGCACGCACCGATCAGCAAACTACGGCCGCCTGCGTCCGCCCAATCGGAGCGCAGCCGCAGCCACACAGACTCGCAGCCCCGAGGCTCCGCTACATACAGTAACGGCTCCAAGGCGTCTGCGATTCTATCGTGGACGTACACGGCTACACCTCCCGCCCTCCTGCCCCCCATTCTAGGCCTGTCCACGCAAAAATTCTTATAACCCGGTAGCTGTTGACCTGCTGTCGGGTGCGCTTCTGTGCCGTGTGTTTCAACACAAATGATGATATCATGCATAGAAAGTAAATGCCATATTAGTTCGTCCTCCTGCAGCTTGCCTTCCTCAAGATGGCGCACGTTCCACAAAATGATACGCAGGTTACTATCCGTCATTAGATTCGTGCGTCGCCGTTACGCGCACCTCCCAGGTCTCCATTCCTCCCGGGTCCCTCACCGGACCCCGCCATACTGCGCCATGCTCCGCCTCCCCTCACTCCTCGTCCGCCCGTCTCTGGTGGTGCCTCCGGGCAGCGCTTCACGTCCTCTTCTGTGTACTGCCTGGGGACACGTGACCCCGGAGGTAGTACGAAGATCTGGGCGCCGTTGCGCCACTTCGGCCGCATGCCGCCGTCCAGCAACCTCTTGTAGTCGTACGATGCTGCACGTCGGGCGGCGCGACCAGCGGGGGTGAGGTTGTCGGCAACCACCCACTGGAACGTCTGCCGGATGAACACAGCGCAGCTGATGAAGGCTGCCCTTGCAGCCTGAACATCCTCTGCCTCACCCGTGAACCGCACTATTATGCGGCGCACCGGTGAGAACTGCTCCCTTGTGGCCGCCCCGGCGCCATCAGCCGGAGCTGCGGTGCCGGTGACCTGCCGTGCTTCTCCACCTGGAGTTACCGCCGCTGCTGCTCCCGCCTGCTCGTCCATCTCCATTGCCGTGTCGGCCTTGTCGTCTCCGCTGCTGGCGCCGACCGCCTTCCTGAAGGCGCTCATCCCCGACGGCACCTCTTCCGCCTTGATGCCTACGCTACGGATCTGTACATACTCCATAACCCCCTCCAGCTTTTGCTGAATTTCTGGCAGCGCGATATTGCGCCCAATGTTGCTTAGGATCAAAGATCCCGACTCCGTGAGAGGTACTGTCCGCCCCACCTCGTATGCCTGCGTGGCTCGCCTGGGGTGCTGCTGTGCTGCTGCCGGACCCTCCTGCTGTAGCCCTGACCAGGCCCTCTGCAGCTTCTGAATCGCTGAGGTAAGGTCCTGTACCATCGTGTACAGGTTGTTGACCTTCACCACGAGCGCCTCTTGGCCATCGGTGGGTTCGCCGACCGACCTGCTGAGCCGTTGGTGGACGGCGTGGATCTCCGCGTCCAGCCGCTGGCTCTCCCTCTTTAAGCTGTCGCTAAACTTCTCCAGCCGTTCGTCGAACATCCGGCTGAGGCTTGCGAATTGCGCCGAGAAGGTCGACGACATATCCGCAAGTTTCGCCGAGAAGGTCGATGACATGTCCGCCTTCAGAGTGTCTATAGCCTCCTCCATGGTACCAGAACCAGAAATAGAATCAACTTCTTCCAGTTCGAAGCGAGGAGCCGTGCCTTTGCTCAAACCGGCTATCTTCAGCGTCTTCGGTGCTGATTTCCTAGCTGATTGAGGCGTCGAGCTATTCGATAGTCCGTGTTTGGTTCCTTTATGCGCTATCATCAAACACTACAAACGCTATCATGTGAGAGCACTGTGAGAGCACTGTGAGAGCGTCCTCACTGTACCGTACTTCATTGAAAACGTCCTCACTGTACCGTACAGCAGTGACATGCGCCAGTAACATGCTGCCAAATCCTACGATTCACCCCGACATCGTAAAGATTTTACAGTGTCCTCAAGCCGGGGCGAATCCAGGACAACGAGAGCCCCTGGTGACGGTGGCCTTCTGACCGTGGCCTCACCATATGAGAGCAGGGGCTGAACCCAGCAGACGCCCTCAAGGGCACAGGAAAGCCTCGAAAAGCACAGAGACACCGGGCAAACCCAGGAGACGCGAAGGGACCCATATCGTACGGCAAGACAGTGCTAGCAGCCAGCAGACGCCCCAAAAGGCACAGGGAAAAAAGTCGGGTTCGTCTTCTTCGTGAAGCAGGTGATCGTGTATGTTATTTTCGGTTTAGTATGCGTGGATGGAAGGGCGTGTGGAGGATGGGATGGCGTGCTGTCTCGATTGGTCTTGGCGTATCTGCTGGGTTGTCATTCTTGTGGGGAACCTCCTGTTTTGCATACCGTCAGGCTCGAACTTGTCATCTGGTCCTGGGGCCCCTAGTGCTGGCTTGACCTTTCCTCAACCGCTCATGAGCCAAGACAAACACCAGCAAAGGTCCCTGTCCGGGAAAAACTGCCGTTGGCGTATACCTCGACCTGCTGGCAGCGTAAGGAGCCTAGTGAAGCATCGACAGAGCATCTAGCGCTTTCGCGATTGCCGGTTCGTTTCGATCCGTAAGATCTTATCATCACCTTGCCCAATGCGTTCATCTTCCTCATCAGGGCAAGACCTGCGCAACAGCCGCGAATGTTTTTCCCGTACGTCCCTCTGATCCGCCCTTCCCTCCTATGACGCGCCATGGGCCCCCATAATCGCTAGGCACTATGCATCATCACATGCAGCTAATAATAATGAGATATAGGCTTCCGTTTGCGGCAAGCGTCCCCATGCGCCGGAATGCGTCAGAGTAGCCGAGCATCGCGATCGGCTTTTTATGGTCGTCTTGCTCCAGCTAACTGCCCTACCCTTCCAGATCGGCCCGCCGGCTAACCATCGTGCGTGTGCGTGCCAGGTTAACAAGCCCTCGGGGCTCACGGCAAGGGGCTTGGGAGCCCTTTGTTGGGGTAGACCAGCACCCGGCAGCACCCGGTGCCGTACGGAGGCGGCGGGCGTAATCGATACCTGTCGATTGTCCTTAGATACGGTATCCTAGAGGCGAATCAACATCGTGTCTTGCGCACGCATTCGCGCAATGTCGTGTGCTGTTTGCGCAGAGGCTTTTGCTGGCAGAGCGATGCGCCGACGCCTTGGTCGAGCAGCCCAGTCTTATCGCAGATGCTGACCAGCAATATGGGCTTGTTTTGCGCAGCTGACCAGCAGCGTGGCTTTGTTTGCGCACGGCTAAGTACGGTGTACGATTTTGCCTGTCGGCTGGATGTGGTAAGTGATGCGCATCTGATGCAGCCCGGCCTGCCCTGGCCGGCAAGGAGGAAGAGGCGCGCGGCGCCGACCACGACCGCGGCCATCTCTTCAGAGGCTCCACGGCCGCACCCCCTACGCACCATATTACGTCTGTGTGGGCATGGCCGGCCACCTGAGGATGCCATGTTGCAGTGGCTACCTATCTGCCTTGCACCCACATCCTAGTCAGCTTGTGGTTCAGCCCCAATGCAGTGCAGTGCCTCCGTCCAGCACCAACCTGCGCCCACTTGCTCCCCAGGACACACCACACACACCGCCCCTGTCCTGTCTTGTCGCCCCCCCGGTCCTGTCTTGTCGCCACCCCGGGTCCTGGCCCCTCACAAATCACGGCGACCACTCTAGTGCGTGCTGTCCGGACATTAGGTTAAGCCCTGGCGACCAGGAGGCCGCAGACCCCCTCCCACCTCGCTCCTGCTTCCGGATGGTCGGCCCCACAAACATGGGGAACCGCAGCGCCCACCCAGCTCACACACAGCTCCCACACACAGCTCACACACAGCTCCCACACACAGCTCACACACAGCTCCCACACACAGCTCACACACAGCTCACACACAGCTCCCACACACAGCTCACACACAAGCCTGACGCACCCACCTCACTGAGCCAGCTAACCCACCCACCTCACCCACTCAGCTCACCCACCCACCTCACCCGCCCGGGCCCCCATTTCCTCGCGAACCCGCATTTCCTCGCCACAACGATTGCCATCGCCACTGCTTCTCCCATCGCAGCCTCGACTGTTTGCAACCAAGCGGCGCAAGCATTCAGCGCCCCCTGTCCAAGACGTTGCAATCCCCTCATCCCATTACACCACACGCAGGCCCACCGACGTGACTGCACCCAGCGCTCTGGCTTCCTGCAACAGCATCTCGGCAGGTCGCGCCTCCGCCGCAGAAGCCGCAGTACCCGCTGGAACTCCAGAGCACGCTGGGTTAAGGAGCCCGCGGTTGGCAGTTGTCAGGACGAGCTTACGGCCGGGAGAGGGAGGGGATGAGCGGCAAAGGTGAAGCAACAACCGTGTGCTGCCGGTCAGTGGATCTCAAATCCCAACCACCCGTAACCTTCCCCTTCGCCACCTCGGCCCTTACGCTAAAACCCTTACACGCATGCTTCTACGTCTCCGAACCATTATTTACTCATGAACCAGAGTAATGAGAGGAGTAATGAGTTGAGCTCTCATCATATGTTTTTAAGCAGAAAGGGGAACTGGGCAACCGTGCCTGTGCCCTGAGTAATGTTGCTAGTTCAACGTACGACACCAATGGATTGCAAGGCTACGCCTGTCCACGTTTGGCAGGGCGACAGCAGCCGCAGCATATGGGATGCACCGTGTCACCTGGCACATGGAGCATGGGGGCCTACCCCCAGACACCATAGTGGAAGGGTTAGAGCGGGTGGCGGCGAAGCTCATTGACCGGGATTTAGCCCCAGATGCTAGGGAGCGCCGAGCAACAGGTGTCCCACAGCGGCTGCTGGTCGGGCACCCATCCCTCGGGGGCTTTGGGGCCATTGCCCTCAAGGAGCACGTACGGGCGCGCTGGGCTGGTTGGGCCCTGCGTTTTGTATTGGCAATGGCGGGCCCCCGGGAGCGCCGGCCCCTATGGGTCAGCTGCCTTAGCATTTACCTGAGGGGGGTGCATCCGGCGTTTGGACCTCTGAATCTGCTCACAGCACAAGGCAGGGGTCCGTGGATGGGAGCGGACGAGATGCCGGCTGATATCCGACGGGTGATCACGGCGCTCGCGGCCTTGCCCCCGGTACAAGACATCGCTAGCGAGCCGCTGGTGCCAGGCCCGTGGTGTGTACACATGCCGATTTGGGGCAACCCGCTCCTCCCAGCCTGCCAGTCTGGGCAGGTGGTGGTCGGCAGGAGGCCGGGCTTGGAATACTTACACCCAGAACTGGTGGGGTGCTGGGCCATTAAGACGTTGGGCGATGTTCTAGCGGCTCGTGATGCACTTCGGGACTTCTTAGTCGCGTCCGAGGCGGCGGTGCAGACGGCATGGCCAGCGGGATGGCGGGGGCTCGTCGTCCGAGTCTTAGATCCGCGGTCAAGAGCAGCGAAGACGTTTCTGGGGCTTGATCGGTGGCGGGAATGTACGGGGGCGCTGGAAGCGTTGCTAGCTGAGGTGCCAACCCCGTGGAAGCAAGCAGCGGCACTGGTGATGCCGGTTTCCTCCCAGGGTATACCCCACGTTCTACCTGGGACAGAGGAAGTGGGGTCCATGCTCACCGCACGGTTGGGGTGGCGGTTGGGCGGGGGGGAGCCGCTGGCGCTGCGGGATATGACTGTTCGGGTTGGGACGGCTGTGCAATTGGTCGAGTTCGCGGACGCCCGGCGGGCCGCGCATGAGAAATTTGTGCGCGAAGCGCTTGGGGGGACCGGGCCTGTCCTGCCAGCGGCCCTGAATGCCTTGCAGCAAGTGTTCCGGCGGCTCTGGTCTGGCATGAAGTGGGAGCCGGCCTATAAGGAGGGATGGTGGCGGTTGGCTGTGGATGGGATCCCCCTCCTCGGGAACTCTCATATGCGGACGGCAGCAGCAGCCCCTCGTGGGTGCGGTGTGCCGGCTGGAGAGTCTTCAGGGGCGGGTACCCCCCGCTTACACCACTTTTGGTTCTGCCCGGTGGCTCAAGCAGTGACTGCCCAACTTGAGACCCAGCTCGGTGCAGGGGTGACACGGGCGCAAGTTTGCTTGGTGCAAGCACCTATCGGGGTACAGTCCTGCGTCTGGGATGTAGTAGTCCTGGCGGCTATTACTGCCATGGAGGTGGGGCGCCGTTTTATGGCCGCGGCCTTGAAAAGGGCGGGGGCTGGTGGTCCCCCTCTTACTCCGGGTAGTGGTCTTCTGGATCGCGCCGTTCGCCGTGGGGTGGTGGAGTTTTAGGCCCTTTTGAGGGGCTTTGCTGCGCTGGGGCTTCCCCAGAAAGGCTGGGATGCAGTGGGGCCTCGGCATCCTTTCTTGCGGGTTGTCGCCAATCGCCTTGTGTGCGGGGGACCGGCTGAGGTACTGGTGGATTCCTGATCGGCTCGGGTTGTCTTGGGGAGCGGGGTTTCCCGTGCTTCATACTTTCTGGCTATATAGGCGTGTTGTTGAGCCCTGCTAGGGGTCCGTGCCTTATGGGATGAGAGGTGGCGGGTTCCGATGTTTGCATCGTTGCGGCGCTTCACTGGTTCGTCGGGTGCTGGGCTGTTAGGTTGGTTGGTGGCCAGTTCCTGATAGGGGAGCCTGTAGTGCAAATTCCCCCTGGGGTGCTGGCTGCTGCTCTGTATGCCTACGGCTTGTCAACTTGGTGTTCTGGTGGTTTGCCTTTGTTTCGGTGCATGTCGGTATTCGTTTCCTCCGTCTTGTTCAGTGTCAGGCGATGCGCCCGATGGTTCTACCTCTTGGTCTGGAACCCACTGTAACCGTTACAACAACCAATGTTGTCTCGCCTTGTCAATCGGCAATAAACACGATCCCTGCGGTCCATGGCCGTGATGGGCCACCGGGGACTGGGCCACGACTTAACCAAACCCTCTCAAACCTAAACAGCCCGGCCGGTTAGCAAAGCGGTTGTGCACGTGGCCTAACTTGGCGCATCAGCTAGTCGTATTGGGTCGTGCAGCAGATCTGCTCACCGATTTCGTTCTCATCCGCGCCGGCTCATCGGGCTATTCGGCGCCTGACACGGGGCTGCACCGTTAGTTAGTTAGTTACCGTGGTACACTGCCACATAGGTTAGTTGAACGCAAGACGACGAGGTGCATCGTTTGAAGGAGTGCCAGACACGAGTGCTATTTCTTATAGCGCACGGACGGCTGCAGTGATGGGGACTGTGCTGGCATGTGTGAACCCGGGGGAATGTGTGAGGCCCACGTCACTTCGCGGAGCTGCTGCACGAGCTGTACGACATGTTAATATGTTACACGTAATCATTTATTGTGGCCCACATGCGACAAACGTGGCCAATTCGATACGTCAACCTACGCGCATACAATACCAAAAAATCTACTACAGCTACAAATAGCATTAGCCCAACACAGCAGTCGAGCCACCAGCAATGAACCGTAGCATTCGCGAGTGCATATGCACGCATCTCTGCTGAAGAAGCGTAAGTTGCCGCAACTCAAGGAAAACCCTGTTACTCCAGGGCAGGCCCGCATGGGGTGGGCGGAACTGCGCACTCCCGGTTCCATTCCACTGATCACATCAAAAAGCTATGTCGGTGCAACGCAAATAGTCAAAATCCCCGCTGGCGATATCATCTGACCCAGCATTTGATTACGGCCCCATGTGCATGGTACGAGCAACCCAGCCGGCAAGCAGAATCGCATTTAGCCGGCAACAATTACAACATGCTTTCCTTCGACGAAAGCCTCGATCAGATAGATCTTCATTCAGCAGCGATGGAGTGGCTATACAACAAAAGGATTCTCCTCGTGACGTGGCGCGACAAGTGTCGTGAACAGCACGGAGCGTGTCGCGCAGAAGGGCGACCTCGCAACCAAGTTCATTACGGGGCCTAGCGGATTCACTAGCTGGCCTGGCAGGCGTACAACGATCCCCAGCTGCTGAGAGGTGGCTCATTCGCCCGGCGACCCACGCGCGCCGCCCTGCCGCTACCGCTACCGCCAGCGTTACCGCCTGCCCCCCTAAAACAAATAACAACGCAGATTCCGGCGGAAACCAGGGGTGTGTAAAAGTGGGCTGGCTCCGCATTTGCTCATCAATGTATGTTCCCTGACGCGTGTTCCCCCGTGCGTGAGATGCTCGCTGCCCGGCAGACGGGCGGGCGGGCCGGCAAGCTGCAGGCTGGGCCCGGCAACACCTCCACACCTCCGCCGCCGCAGCAACTTTGATCCTCATCATCTCCTCGACCTTACACCAGCATGCTCTCGCGCACGCGGTACTGCGGCAGGTCCACGATGGCCGCCTCGCGACCAGACAGCACGATGGGAGCGTCGACAATCTTCTTGCGCTGCCAGGGGCCCACGCGAGGCAAGGCGGAGCAGGCCTGCAGGCGGGAGCAGCACACCCACAGGCGGGAAGGCGGATACGGTAGGTGGGTATGTGGCCGGGCAGGAGCGGCCGGGAGGCCGCCACAGCGTCAGGCGGGTCGTGTCGTTCGAAGCGCCCGGCGCTGTGCCGCGCTGGTGGTTGTGGGTGTCGTGGACCTCGTGGTCTGAAAGCTCGAGCGCACGAGTCGAAGCGCGTGCGTGGATCCGCGGGCAGCTAGAACCTCGTCTGAAATTAAATGATCCCACCGCGAACCCCCATCCCTAAACCCTAAACGAAAGAGCGCAAAGCCGTAGACAAAGGAGCAGCGTGGAAGGCGCTATCGGGCACTAGATTCCCGTCGCGCCAGCGTCAACCCTGGCCCGCCCATTAGCCATACGGAAATCCTCGCTCCCGCCCGTCGACCATGCGAAGCACGCGAGGACAGGCAGAGTGGGTAGGGTTTTCAGGTGTCACACGGTCCATCGATGGGCCTCCCACCTTGACGTCAGCATTGGCGGGCAGCGGCACCACCATGGTGCTGCCCTTGCAGGAGACGTGCATGACCTTGGATCGAGGGCGGGTGGGGGAGGTACACGCGGAGGAGTCGCGGCTGTTGGCCAGCAGACCCCCCAGGCCCCCCGGGCTGGAGGAGCTGAGGAACGAGTTCTTGAAGGAGCTGCCAGACGGGGAGCTCGACATGGAGCCGGGCGTGGCCTGGCTCTGAGCCGGGAAGGCGGCAACGGCCGCGATGAGGGCGAAGGCGCCGAGGAGGGCGTGGCTGAGCAGGGGAGCGAAGCGCAACGGAGAGCTGTCGCCAAAGTTCCAGTTGTCACCATTGTTGTTACCGCCGTTGTTGTTGTTGTTGTTGTTGCTGTTGTTGTTGTTGTTGCCAGAGCCGTTGTTGCCTGTCGGGGTTATAGACCAAAAGGTAAGTGATCTCGCGCGTCGCTGCTGCAGCTCGGGCGATTACGGTACAGTATAAAAATGAAATCGACAGCGGTGCAGGCGACACGAGCTGTGCTTCAGGCTACGCCAGTGGCCTCGCGGCCTGGCCCGATATCCTACAGCCCGCCAAATCGCACCCGCATCGCCGCCATACAGCTCTGGCTCGTTGTCAAGACACGGACCGCAGGACAGCATCGCAACGTTCTGGGTGAAGGCGTTCGTGACTCCGGCTGGTGTCGCTAGCGCGGTGTTGTACTTGGTCATCAGCACGAGGAAGGTGCGCTTACGCGGAGCCTTGTTCGTGGTGCTGCGACGGTAATACTTCAATCCCGCTGGCGCGGCAAGGCGCGGCGTGGCACCAGTCTTGGCACCGGCACCAGTCGAAGAAAAAGCGAGAACGGCCGACATGGCTGAGCGTGAAAGCCTGACTTCAATTGAAAAGAAGTGATAATTTGTTGAGTAAATTTAATGTGCGTCTGAAAGGCTGTGCAATGCTTGGGGCCGCCGTGCTGAAAGGACATTTTATGCAAAAGGGCGATGATGGGTGGTTGGTGTACCGGCAGGCCGGCAGGCCCGTGCGCAACGGACAAGAACCGGACCTCGCCTCACTAATGCAGCAGGCCATGCCTAGGAAATTTCGTTGGCCCGAAGGCCTATCGTTCGAAGATGGCCTGCGATTCACTCCCTCTCAGAAACGGCCTTTCCGGTACCGGTAATCACGTCGAGCGAAACGCCGTGACGCGACCGCGGGTTCTGGATGCTCCTCCTTGTGGTGGGCCACGTAAACTTTCCTGCTTTCTAGATTCATGCCTCTCATAAATGTCAAATTCCACGGTGACCCACTGAAGATAGCGTGTCTTTGTCACTTTCGAGCGCTGCCTGTCCTGGCAAATTCGGGCAAATCAACCTCTGGTTGGACCTCTACTTGCACCCTCGAACCTCTACTCTGTTGCAGTTATCAAACAAGCAGCGTCCGAACGCACGCAGTCCGAACCGTATGCGCACGGCCCTGCACGACCGGTCCCCAGCAACGCCCGCCAGGACGTCGGACGCAATTTCCTGTCACCGCCTCGCTGTCTGTTACGCAGCATGCAGCTATGGCAACCCTACTTAACCATTTAGCTCTAAACAGCGCATAGCACTAGACGCGGACTGATAGGCAAATCGGAAGGCGCGTATGTTGCTGGCCCACCGTCTTGTTCAGCAAAGCAAATTAATGGATTGCCGGTGCAGCATTATACCATGCCCGTCCATTAGAATTTGCTGACGTTGCTCTGTGAAGGTTTCGGCATTAACCAGCTGGCGGAACCAACGGATTGACCGCCGCGCTCAGGGTTGGAACACCTCGTCCTGACCTGTCCTAATACACAGGAAGCTCTCGACGTGCGTGGGCATTGTCGTCTGCACCTGGGCAGGTTTGACCAAGGCTCCAAACTGGACCGTGCGCAAGTGCATATGATACGTGTTCATGCGTGTCTATTTATCTAGGCAGCCTGAAGCTGGATTGTTGGCATGAGTAGCGCGCTACGGTCTCCGCATCGGCCGTGCTGAGTGCTTCACCCGCACCAGAAAATGAATTTGCGCAGTGCGCTTGTGTGGCTGCCCATGGTCGTTCCGTTGTGGACCGAGCACAACTAACCGGGAGGTTGCGATACGTGTGACGCGGGCGGTTGTGAGTGTGGTTGTGGTTTGTGGCCTCATTGCGGGTGAATGGAATTCGAATCGAAACGCCGCACCCGCTGGCAGGAGGGCCATCACCAAGCAGAATACTCCACTCTTGAGATGTATCCATGTGCCCCAGAAAGACATCTCGACAGCCGTGTGATAACGCATTAAAGAGCCTTTGGATATATGGGCTCGTTACGCGAGGATTGGCGAGGATGAGGTTTAACGCAGCCGACCACGTGACACACACAGACGGTGATTTGCAAACACGCATTAACGCTGTGATACAGCTTGAATGTAATGGACAGACAACTGCGTCACAGAGCCAGTTCGTTGTGTCAATCTTGGCATGCCTGCCCGATGGACCGAGCCGCGCCCAGTTGTTCGCCGTACACCAAGTCTTATTAATTGGATTCTAGAGTTGCTCTTGGCAATTACTGTTGGTAGCGCGCAGCAGTGGTATAGATTCAAACATGTATTTGTAGACTTTTGAAACATTCAATTTCCTGCCTCGCTCCCGCTCGTCGTGAGTCGGGACCCCTCTGTCGCTTCACCAACCTCTAGGTGTCCCCAGCTTGTAGATCCAATGTAAGCAGATCCAAAATGAAACCGCACGGAGGTGGCGAGCGGGAAGTCATTGACAGAGGCGCGAGAACCGAGGAGCTGAACAATAATGGCAATGGAAACAAGGTGCAATTCGCAGCAATGTGGCATACGTTTAACTAATAATATACATAACTCTTGTTTATGGCCGCTCTTGCTGTTTATACATCTGCGCACCGTTGCCATGAGATTGCCGACGCCAACGCCCCGTCCCCCCAACCCGACGTTGTGGTACTGCAGCAGTCTGGTCAGCGCTTGCGTCACTCGCTGGGGCCAGCGGGCGCACCTGATCGGATGCAGCCTGTTGCCGCTGGCCGGACCTGCCGGACGTCAGGGTGTGACCAGCCGATCGCAAAGGCCAAGGCACTGTTCTGCAGCGAAGCTTGCTACCTGCGCTCCTGCGCTGACGCAGGCAAGCCGCCACGCGCTTGCAGCCAACCGGGCTGCACCCGTGTGTCGGTGCCCGGCGAGCAGGGCGGCGCCAGGTGCCTGCCATGCTACGCGTCCTACAAGTCGGGCTGGAGCAAGCAGCTCGGACAGGAGGGCCGGCCGTGCGCCAAGCCAGGCTGTTTCAACCACGTCTGGGGCGGCAAGCCCAAGTACGGCCACTTTTGCAGCCTGGAGTGTGGGCTGGCCAGCGGCAAGGGCAGGCCCTGCCAGGAGTGCGGCCGGGAGGAAGTGTTTGCTGGAAGCCAGAGCGCGAAGCTCTGCCTGAGCTGCTTCAACAGGGTGCAAGCGGACCGCAGCGTGGCGAAGCGGCGCAGGGTGGGGGTGGGGGTGGGGGCTGCGGAGCAGTGACTGTACGCGCGCGCGCGCCGGGCGAGGGGTCCGGGATTGCGGCCGAGGTGGCGCCGCTGCTGACGTGTACATCCCGTGTGCACGTGCGTGAGGGCCCTGCGCATGCTGCTCACCGTTCGCAGCGCAACAGTGGTGCAGGACTTCAGGGCTTCGCAGGAAGCCGTGTACGGGCCCGGCCTTGTGCGGCCCGTAATAGACACGGCCCGCAAGATTGTATGTGAAGACGTGGAAGAAGGATGGCCGACCAGCAAGGAGTAGTTGACTTGTTACGGCTGCATGGTTACTGTGTGTTGAGATTTAGTGCTCGTGGCGTATCCCGCCCAGCCGTGGACCCACGGGATTGCGTTACTGAATACAGGGCTGTGTAGAGCTGTGCAGCGAGGAATCTAGTACCAACCACAAGCGCCAGTGTGACCAGCGTGGCGTGCTGGTTCGAGAATGAAAGGTCGCGACGAATGGAAGGGACTAAAACTTTACTCTTTTTTCTACAGTGACTGTTGCAGTGGAACCCAATCCCAGGACGGGAGGAATCGGGCGCCTCGCCAAACACTGGACGAGCTTATGGTGTGGCACGGGTTGGGAGTGCCGCGTCAGGACACACAGCGTGCTGTGCAGGGCGGGTGAGCCCACTGAAGACTCCGGTAGTGCGCCGGATGTGGCTTGGTGGCTGGTACCACCAGTAGTAGGAATATATTGAATGATTGCGTCGCGTGTGGATTGATATCTGTCGTTTGTCTTTGGTATTCAGACATAGGTAGGTACGGCGCATTTGCGGTATGCATATGCATCAAGCGGTGGACTGCCTGGCATCTGAGCGAACGACAGCTGGAGGGAGTAATGTAGTGCTGTGTAGTGGCATCGTTAGCGTTGGCGCTGTTGGCGCCTCTGGTGGCACCGTAAGTCCATCCAGTTTCCAGTAGCTCCGTGCGCGTGACGACTCATCGTGCGGGTCTCGTGGTGAGGACGCTCCTGCAGACCACATGGGGCGCCACGTGTGCTTGCTTACCGCTATGTATGAACGTGTACGCAAGGCATTACCGGTACAAATGTGCGATGATGTGCCATAATGTGCAACGCGTAAGACGGAGCAACGGGTGGGCGGAATGGGACGTGGTGAGGCGAGATTCGATGCGTGGGGTATCCTCACACGAAGTGGTGAAACTCTGGAAAGTCCCCTAGGAACGGTGCTCGCGTTGTCTGTTGTGCCGTATTGATTCGGATGGAGCTATTAGACGCTGTCATGGAAGGTGATACGCTGCGAAACACGCTGTAACTGCCTTACAACAGGTCACCGGGGGCGCTAGCGATGTTCGCCCATGGACCCAGTTTACCACGCAGGTATATTTGCGCAGGTGATGGCGCCGGCATGCATGCCGCGACCGCAAGACTCCAACCGCCCGTCCGTCCTCAAACTGTGTGTATGCTCAGCCTCCAGCAGCCTTGTACCGGTCGAGGATTTTGCAAGTCATTCAAACCAAACTAAACATGTGAAATACAACTCCTCAAGCCACGAAGCCAGGAGCACGCGTGGAGGCACGTACAAGTACGAAGTAATGAATGGAAACCCCTAGCAAACCGGCGCACCTACGGCGCGGAGACGTGCGACACCAGCCCCAAACCGTATGGTACAAGCTGCCCCCCCCCCCGACGTGAAGAAACGATATTTACTTTGGCTAGTCGCCGGGTGCCACACCTGTGACGATGCATGACCCACCTTCGTCGAACGCGCGCGAGACGTACGTCGAACACGCGCTCTCACGTTTTACGCCCAGCATGGTTCACAGCACAAGCGACACCGGCATCCGTCTCAGCTCGATGCAACGAGCCGCGGCTGAAAACCCTATATAATACATGTGCTCCTTCGAAAATGACCAAAAAAATCAGTTTATTCGTGGTGACCGTACTTGGATCTGTTTGCCGCTGTCCAAACATGCGCCTGAAGCTCGTCGACCAACAGAGAGCTGTCGACCCCCCGCGAGCCCTGGCACGGCAGTACGGCACCGCACACGAAGCAACACGTAGTCAGTACTTTCATGTTGTGCACGGGCAACAACGCCAGCGTGTGGCCAACGCCACTACTCCTAAAACCACCATCTAGGCATATAGACAAGTCCTATCAGGGTAGCTACTCGCTGCAAAACCCCCGATGGCCGTCGCGCGCGGCGGCGCCGTTGTACGACACCGTCGCTTCCATCCCTCACTGCGCCTGCAGGCTGTCGCGCTGTTCCGCCCCAAACAGATGCCGTGGGGTGTTAGACTGTTGCATCGCCGGCTCGTCCGGCTTGGAGCAACGGGGTTTGTTGTTGTCCAGTCGACAGGAGACAGGAGGGCGAGGCGGTGCGGCCCTCCTGGCGATTTCATCATCACTGGACCAGCAGGCTGTCACGCACTCGGTTCTGGCGGCTGGCCAGCATGCGAGCCTCGCGCTCCGACAGCTCGATGGGCGCCTCCACGATCTTCCTGCGCTGCCACAGCGAAACGCCGGGGATGGAGATGCCGCCCTGCGAGGGCAGGGAACGGGGGAACGAGCAGCCGCGAGATGAGGAAGGGGGGTTGTAAAAACGGTTTTACGCGACGGGACAGGATAGTTGGATAGTTGGAAGGGGGATGCGATGGACGCGGTCGGCGGAGCCCCAGGGCATAGCAGCGCGGTCGTGAAGCGTGGAGCAGTTGGGCGAGGCCAAGGGATACGCCGCACGGATGCGGACTGCAGAACGAAACCCGTTGGCAACAAGGGCGCGTAGGCTAGGTGAAGGCAGCACCTTGCTGCCACGACTCAGTGTTGCCTATGTAGGCCCTCGCGACCGCCATGATGACATAGTGCCCGCACTGCCGAGGGCCAGCCAGCGAACGGGCTGGAGGGACCCTACCGGCGTGTATACCAGAGGTGCCCCGGAAAGGCGAGCTGGCAAGGCGTCCCATCACGGACGAACGGTCCAACCCAAACGGCAAGCACTCCACACCGTAGTGTGCACCCAGCAAGGCCTTAGACCCGGGGTTGCGTTCGTTACTCCATGTTGAGAATGTTCTCCTACCCACCCTCGCCCACCGGCGATCCTTACCTCCTTCGCAGCACTGCTCGAAGTCAGCGGCACCACCATGGTGCTGCCCTTGCAGGAGACGTGCATGACCTTGGAGCGAGGGCGGGTGGGCGAGGAGCACGTGGAGGAGTCGCGGCTGAAGCCCAGGCTCGCGCGCTCCAAATGATGTTCGAGACCACCGCCGCGCGTGGGTGCGGAGGAGCTCAGAAGTGAATCCTTGAAGGAGCTGCCGCCGAGGATGCTGCTCGCCGGGGAGCTGGACATGGAACCTGGAGTGGCCTGGCTTTCGGCCGGGAACGCGACAGCGGCCGTGACCAGAGCGAGGGCGCCGAGGAGGGCGTTGCCAAGGAACCGGGGGAACTGCCAGGGTGCACCAGCACCAAAGCCATCGCTCCCACCGCCGCTGTTGTTATTGTTGTTGTTACCGCCTCCTCTGTTGCTGCCGCCGATGCCGCTGCCTGTGGGATGAACGCGTGCAAGTAACCGGTCACGCTTCCGTGTGCAACTTGACTGGCGTATATGTAGTCTAGTCGAGCCGCTGATAAAGGTAAAACACGAGGTCAGGGTTGTCATCGGGAGTTTGCATGCGGTGCCTCGAAACCTCGGCATCGCTTTCCCTTGTTCAAACTCACCTCCTCCATCGGTGAAACCCCAGAACGCCACCGTCGCTGCAAAGCAAGCTACACCTGGCTTAGACTGGATGTCGTATGACGAACGCGGGGTCGCAGTTGCGCCCGCGCCAAGGTTGCGACCGGTAGTGTTCGTCAGGAAATTCCGCTTAAGCGGAACACCACAGCTACTCAGGCAGCTATACTGTGGTGAGGCGACCGGTTTGCAGCTGATGCGCCCTGCACCGGAACAACACCGACCGTTCCGCATCGTTGACATTGTCGACAGTCGATTAGCAATATGTTGGCGCTGAACGTTTGTGATACGTTGTGAAGTATACATACGAACATAACCCTTTTTATGCTGCATACTGTGATGTATGGGAGGATTTTCAGCAAACCCTACAGTGCCGTCCATCCGCCGAATGGTAACCAGTCGCCAGCTGAGACGCCCTGTGCTACACATTATTTTTACTCCAATATGTCGCTACTACGTGCGAACGCTTTCGCACCGCGTCGTCCGCCGGAACCGCGGCTTGTCGCATCCCAGCATGCGTTTTGGCGTGTTGCCCACAGCGGAACCCAAGATAGCTATTCCAGGGGACATGCGCGCGCCCTTCTGATGCGCCCCATAGAAAAGGGACTTTCTGTAATGCTTGGTGCTCCAAGTTGCAGTGCAACAGCCTTCTTTCTTCGTAGGCTCCGCGCATAATTCTTCCCATTGGATGTAAATGCCCGCCACCGTGTCCATCCGCCTCGGGTCCATGGTTCAGGGCTAGGCTGCGTGCGGGGTTGGGCTGTCCCGGCGCGTTCCTGTGTGCCGCGTACGCAGACGGACGCCGCAGGCTGCGGAATGGGCCTTGCTCTGTCGCTCCCACATGTGTTGGCGTGGGTGTTCCGAAGGCCACGGTTCGCTTGGCTGCAGTGACGGGGCAGGGTGGGGCCGGCGCTCAAGACTCGACAGGTCAGCCAGCGCCATCAGCGTGACGAGGTGCTGACAAGGCAACTTGCCGCACAGCGGGCTATAATGGTAGCTTGAGAGCGGCTCTCACATGGGGAGGGGTCGGTGGATTCATCAGGGCACCTCCTCCCTGACTCCACGTGCGGCCGGGTAGAGCGTCCAAAACAAAAGGCGCGTGCAGGCATATGCATGCATGCGCCGTTCCTTTTAGACCCCCTAGCCAACGCCGGCGCGGCTGCACTGGTATTGCACTGGACTCGGCAGCTTCCCCAGTACACTGCCCTTTCCAGCCGGGAGTCCCCACCCGTGCGACTCTCTGCACCACATACCTATTGCGGTCCCTGTACACATTGCGCTTTGTGGTATAGGCTCATTACATGGTCGGATGCCGTGATTCGTACGGCTCAGCTTACAGCTTACTTGCTTCCACCCGAGGGACGCCTGCAGGCAGGATTGCAGTATCATATGACACCACTACCGATGCTACACTTCAAGGGGAACATTATTCCGTTCTATGGTTCTTGCAGCAGCAGCGCGTAGCTATGTGCGGTCTGATGCAACGTGCTAAGGCGATACACCCCCGTCATCAACACCGAAGGCGTCGGCACACATACGCACATCGATTGTCAATTAGCTGATTGCGGCCATGACCGGCCCTTGCCCTATTTGGCGCTAGCGAAGTACCTATGCATGCACATTCCGGGATTGTGGGATCTATCCCGGCATCCTGCCTACAACACGGTACTGGCAATTTCTGTTACCTTCAAAAGATCCTGCAATATATACATTCATTTTAGAGCCTGAAACTCACACCGCCAGCAGTTATCAGCATTGGATAGACGAGCCCTTATGGCCGTTTGCCTGGGATATTGCCGGGCAGGCACGAGGTGCATGGGAGGACGCCATCGTGGCCAAACAGCATGGGTGATAAGAGTCCCCTCTCGGCATGGTCGATTTCCCCCACAGTTCGACCACTAAAGGCGCCGGGGTTAAGGGCCCAAATACATATCAAGTACACGTCACCGTGGCCCTTAGTAGGGAGCACGTGGTACACGCCTTACACGGCGGCAACCGTTCACGACGCTCGGAGCTCCACGATCTGCGAGCGATTGCCTTACCCGCATCCAAAAAACTGCCTGATCAGGAGATGACAACACAAATCCCTAACTGATCAGCAGCCAAAATACTCTCATTTCAGAAAGGTGACGCACGCTTCGGCACATAAGCCAAGAAGCAGCCTCTTTCGCCCGCAAAGCTGATACGTGCAGAAGGCACTGCAGAGAAAGAGTTCTCACGGCAGGATGGCGCGACAGGACCGACGCCACGCCGGCCCAGCTCCCTCCACGGTCCACGCCAGGCTCCTCGCTCATACCAGGACGCTCTCGCGCACTCGATACTGGCGGCGGTCCACAATCGCGACCTCGTTTCCGGACAGCTCAATGGGCGCGTCCATAATTTTCTTGCGCTGCCAGGGGCTCCCGCCAGCAACATGGAAGGAGGCCTGCAGTCGAAGAGGGGGGCGGGGATCAGGACAGAAGTCAGCTTTCGGCGGGGTGGTACGGAGGCTGATGGATGGGGGAAGGGGCTACAAGGTTCTAATAGGGCCTAGCTGTGCGCGTGCGAGGGGGTAGTGGCGAGGCCCAGTGCTGTGGTACCGCAATCACTCTGTACGGTGCAGGAAACTAGTCACTACAGGCTGCTCACATTGTCATCACCGTTCTGGGTCAGCGGCACCACCATGGTGCTGCCCTTGCAGGAGACGTGCATGACCTTGGAGCGAGGGCGGGTGGGCGAGGAGCACGTGGAGTCGTCGCGGCTGCTGGCCAGCATGTTCGGCAGACCCGTGGACGGGGAAGAGCTGAGCAGCGAGTCCTTGAAGGGGATGCCAAACGGGGAGCTGTGCATGGAGCTCGCCGTGGCTCGGCTCTGTGCCGGGAAGACAGCAACAGCCGTAATGATGGCGAGGGCACCGAGAATGGCGTTGCTCACGAAGCGGGGGAACCGCGACGCGAAGTCGTCAAAGCCTCCATGGCCATCGTTGCTGTTGTTGCCACCGCCGTTATTGTTGTTACCGCCAGCGTTGTTGTTGCCGTGGCCATTGTTGCCTGCGGGCAAGGATGCGCATGCAGTTTCAAGTTAGCTTCGTCGCGTGCGCACAATTTAGTTTCCTAGCGCGGAGATCCTTCAAGCGATTCAAGTTGCAGCGTTTAACTTTAAATATCCCTGTTGACACTTGGGCCGATGATGGCACTTCACCCATGTGCACCGTTGCAGTCAGTAACAAAACGGCTGTTCACTAAGCTCACCCGCATCGCCGTTGTACATGTCTGTGTACTGTTCGGTGCAGAGGCCACACGAGAGCATCGCCACGTTGTTGGCGAAGGCACTCGCGACTCCAGCAGGCGCTACAAGTGCCTGGTTATACTTGGTCATGGCCATGAGGAATGTGCGCTTACGCGGAGCCTTGTTGGTAGTGCTGCGTCGGTAGTGCCTTATAGGAGCGGACGCACAAAGGCGCGGTGTGGCACCGGTCCTGGCACCAGCTCCCGTCGAGGAGTGAGCGAGAACGGTCGACATGGTTGAGAGCAGGGAATGTGCTGAAGAAGACAAAAATGGAATACAAAACTTGGAAGAGATTGACACTATACGCAATAGGCAGGCCTGGATGTGTTATATAGGGGACGGTTAGCATACGGCACCCAGGCCGTGAGGCCAAATACTTCCGATGCGACTAGCCACAGCAAAACTCATCTTACAATTGGCGGATCCATGTTAAGATAGCAAATTGCTGCATGGAAGTCGTTCATCCGTCCCAGACGGCCTGAGGGCCTTCTCACACCACCTCTCGTACAGACTCCACTCAGTTATTGAATCACTTTCCCTGTATCAGGGATAAATTTATCTTGAACAAAACAAGTTTCTCGTCCGCGACTGCATTGCCGCCACCGCCAAAACCCGTTCGTTCATCGACCAGAATATGGAATTCCGTTAATCCTTTGCGGCGAACCGAGTCGATCTTACTTGACAAGACGAACTTCAGCTTTCATCTGATGCCATCTGAACCCACAACGGCCAATTACCCCTGGCTTGCACACACAACGCTCTGGCCATAAACATAGGCGTTTCCGTACACTAAAAAACGACTTCCAAGCCGCTTCGAAAAATCCCAGCAAACGTTACGCGCACTCCTGCGCGTTCAAGCCCGACGGCGGAAGGGCGGCACGAAGCCCATCGCATCCCGCACATCTGCCAGCGTCCGCTCCGCCGTCACATTCGCCGCATCCGCTCCCTTGGCCAGTACTTCATCGATGTACGCCTGGTCGCCCATCAGCTCGCCGTACTTGCTCTGCGCGCACACGGGGCGGGGGAGAACCCCCGGTGACAGGGCATTGGAAGATGAGGGCAGAAACTGGCCGGCGAATAGTTCTCGGGCACGCATTCGAGTGTGCATGCAAGAGAACTTTGGTAAATCAGTCGATGCGGCCCGTCGCCGATTGCTCTAGCGGAACGGAAACCAACTAGCTTGCGCTGCTGCGTTCTAGTGCCCTCGCGGGTGGGTGGGGGAGGGGTAAGAGGCGGGTGCCTGGGGCGAGCGGGGACCAGTATGTCACGTGGGACAACGCCCGTATGCGCAAGCCACATCGTTGCACATGCGAAGCGGTGCAGGTGGACTTGTGGCAGGAGCAGCTCCCTGACGGGGTGCCTGGCACTAGGACGCCGTCTGGAGGTGCGGACTGGCACGTGCCATCATGGGGCCGCGAGGGGCCGGCCCTTCCACCAGCACAAACGGGGGTCAGCTGCTTTGGCACAGCTGGGGCCAAACAATCAGCAGCCCCTCCCTGGACCGGCCTTGCCTTAGACGCACGGCAGACGGCCCTCCCTGGACCGCAGCTGCCTAGACTCACCGCACTGAACCCCCTCCCCCTCGAGGAACTTGACCTCATGCTCGGGCACGTGTCGGCACCCGCGCACCCGCCCCCCCCCGCCCCCCCCATCAGCGCCCCCTACCCTCACCCCTGAGCCCCAGCCCCGAGCGCAGGGGAGGGACTGTCGTGTCATGTATCGTACACACGGGTTTCCTCGCCACCCCTGACCCCCCCTCCCGTCTCTTCTGGACCGCCACCTTCACCGCCTTGGTTTGTCGGCCGTGGATTGGCGGGTTCTCCTACCCCCCCCCCCGGGGGGCCATGTCAAGTAACTGGTTACCGGTTCTTTTCTGTAATCTCCCGGTCCTTATTTGTCGCGTGTGCGTCATCCAGTGCGAGGGTGGTGTCGCCTTTGACCCAACGAGTCCCAACGGCGGCGTGGCGAGGATCCAAACCAACCACCAGGCCACATGCAGAACGGCCAAGTACGGCAAAAAAATATCCTTTGTCACAACGGAGTAACGGTCTGTCGGTTGTCTGGGGGTTGATTCGCTTGCGGTCAAGTTGGGTTTCGTCCGCTAGTCGGTGCGCAAAACCGCAAAACCTCTTTCCGCAGTTCCAACCGTAACACCGCACCTCCCGACACCAGCTATCGCGTCAGCGGCCTGTCCCTCACAAGGGGGCTGGGGCTGGGATTCTATCTCCGTCTCGCGACACCCCCCGCCCAACCACGTTCTCCGGCACGCATCCCTTCAAAACATGCGTTGCAGGCTGGTGTCCTACTACCTATCCCCCATCAGTTGCTTTGCCCCACGTCACGAACACAACACGTGTTCCTGCGTCACCCCTAGAGCCCACCGCACCACATCACGACCCTCCGCGCCACAGCCGTTCCGCCTCGGCCCCACCCGCCCCCCCTCCCCCCGTCAGTGCCGACCCACGGGTTTTCCTCTCACCCCCCCCCGGGATTGATTTTATACCCCTCCCCTTTTGGGTTACTTTCTGTAACCCCCGGCCCCCCGCTCTCCCCCGGATTTCCCCTCGACCCCCCCATCATGCGCCAACTATCCTGTCCCGTGTCGCATAACCGGTTTTTATGGCCCCCCCACCTCCCCGGCTCCTCCGCACCTGCAGCGGCCGCAGGTGCTCCACAATGGCCTCCGTGAGCGCCGGCTTGAAGGCGCCCCACCGCATGGACGAGCACTCGGCAACCACCTCGTCCTGCGCCGGGGGAGGAGAGGGGGAGCGGGAGGGGAGGGGGGGAAGGGAAGGAGGGTTGGGGTCAAAGGGGGGAAGGAAGGGGATTGCTGCCGATGGACGAGCCCCGTACAAACACAGATGTGGACCGGGAGGGGGGCGGGGTGGGAGGCGGAGCAGGCAGCAGGGGGCCATGAAAAACCGTTTAGGGAAACGTTTTGAGAGGCCAGTTTTCGGGCGCACGGTGGAGAACTTGGTGAGGTGGCTGCACATGGGGTAGCGGAACGCGGGTGGGGTTCGAGGGAAACCCGTGGATGTCCGAAAAAAAACATTTAAACAGAAGTTTTGAGATGCATGCTGGAGAACTGGGTTGGGGATACGAAAGCCGAAGGTCGTAATACGCGGGTGGGGGGGGGGTGGCGAGAAGACCCGAGGGGGGGCCGGGGAGACCCGCGAGGGGAGGGGACACACAGGCCAGCGGACAACCCGGACAGCGGGAGGGGAGGGGCGGGGAGGAAGTCAGCTGCCCCTGCGCAGGCGGGCAGGATACACGCCCGCATTGTCTGGCAGGCCCCTCTCTTCCCCCGGGGACGTCACCCCCGGGGCCCCCTCCCCTCAACCCCCTCGACCCCCTCGTTTCCCTCCCACAAAACATTTATTCTAAACGGTTTGTCTCGCATCCACGGGTCTTCCTCGCAATCCCCCCAAAACACACACACCTTGCTCTTCCCGGTACACAGGCTGTAGATGGCCATCAGGTTGGACGCCTCCGGGCGGTCGGGGTTGCCCCACTCCAGGCCGTCGATCGTGTCGGTCTTGCAGCGCTTGACCTTACGGGGGTTGGTTTACGGAAAAGAACCGGTTACTCGACATGATAAGCGTAGGTGGTGCATCTTTTGAGGGGGGGGCGGAGTTCAGGTTTGGGGGGCATTTGGGATTTGGGGGAGAGAGGAGTAGGACGGGACTGCGCGGACATGCAGGAGACCGAAAAGGGAGGGGACGCAGGGCCCCGGCCCCCCTCACCCCCTTTGGTTTTCTTCTCGTACACGGGTTTTCCTCGCACCTCCCCGCTTGGGTTTCCGCTGATGATGATGATGATGGCGCAAACACGCATCCCCCCGCCCACTCCCCCACCTTGGCCGCGATGGCGTCCGGTGTGTCCGTTAGGTTGATGCGGCTGTTGTCGTTCTCCGCGCTCTTACTCATCTTGGCGGTGCCGTCCTGGCGGTTGGCGGTTGGTGGTTGGGACGGGTACGAGGCGCGCCCGAATGGGGTAGCGGGGGGTCACTCTCTCGGGGCGGGGGGTGGGGGCAGACGGCGCGGGAAAGGCGGCTTGGGTGTTTGCGGCAGCGCGCTGCGCCAGCCGTTCTCTGGGGCAGCGAAGGCCCCACCTGCTTGCTACCCCTACCCCAACCGACCCAACCCCCACCCCAATTCTCCAGCATGCATCTCAAAACGCCTGTTCTAAACGGTTTTTTCTGGCATCCACGGGTCGTCCTCACCTCCCCACACACAATATCCGTCCGTCGGCCAGCTTACGCACTGCATGTGCGTGTCGGGAGAGCCAGCTACATCGGATCGGAGACGCATTCGCCAGATGTGCCCGGCCTCCTGAATGCAAGCCCCGTGCTGTCGTCCCCGGCCCCGGCCCCCTGTCCCGTCGCGTAAAACGGTATTTACAAAACCCCCCCTCCACGGGTCTTCCTCGAAACTCCCCCCTCCCACCTGCAGCGACATGATCCGGGCCCCAGCCGGCGGAATGAACACCTCGGGCACCTTGAACACCCTCCCGCCCCGCCCGCCGCGCTTCTTCCAGGGCTGAGGCACGATGCCGGTGCGCCGAAACACACACACGCCACGCACGCGGGGAGGAGGGGGAGGGGGGGGGGAAGAGGAGAGGGGATGGGGGTTCAGAGGGCGGAAGAGGAGGGGGAGGGGGGGGAGAGGAGGTGAGGTGAGGTGAGGGGATGGGGGTTGAGAGGCCGGAAGAGGAGGGGGAGGGGGGGGCCAAGAGAAGGGGGTTGCAAAGAAGGACCGGCTACTCGACGTGGGAATAGCAGCTGAGGGGTGGGGTTGGGGGGCGAGTGAGAAACGGCCAGTGGGCAGGTCGAGAGGCATGAGGTGACCGCACGATGGGTGTGTGGGGGGTGGGGTGGGGGGACTGACCGGCGACGACGTCAGTCAGCCGCAGCCCGACTCGCCGTCAGGAAGCTCCAGCAGCGAGCGAACGAACCAGCTCCGTCCGTCCGTCCAAGAGTTGGCACCGCGGCTTCCAGCCCCGGTGCATCCGCTCTTGGTTACTTTACCCGGGAGGGCCGCCCCATCCAGCCAGCCAGCCACCCCATCTTTGTTCCTAAAGCCGGGGGTCCCCAGCCTGCACTTCCTGCTGGCTGGGTGCATACGCGGCATCGTATTCCCGCCGCCGGATCCCCCCCTTCCTGACTTCCCGGCCCCCTCACAAAAACACACCCCACCGCCACCTACGCACCCACCCACCCACCTTGCCCCCAAACTCCGAGTTGACCTTCTCCGCGATGTCGCGCGTCAGCTCCAAGTGCTGCTTCTGGTCCTCACCCACGGGGACGAGGTCGGCCTGACACGAACAAGGGGAGGGGGAGGGGGTGGGGTGGCATAAAAACCGTTTACGCGACAGGAACAGGTGGGGTTTCGAGGAAGACAGGTGGGGTTCGAGGGAGACCCGTGGATGTCCGAAAAAACCGTTTAGAACAGACGTTTTGAGATGCATGCTGGAGAACTGGGTTGGGGATACTAAAGCCGAAGGTCGTAATGTGACCTTTGGCGGCTAAGCTAAAGCGGCTACGGCCAGACAGGTGGGGTGGGGTGGGGGTTAGCGAGTGAAGATGGGAACCGACGAGGAGGGGGGGGGGGCGCCAGGGGGCCAGGGGGGAGGGAGGGAGAGAAGGGGAGGTGGGGCAATCATACCCTAGCCAGAGAGGAGCGGCGGGGGTGGAGGCGGTGAGGTAGCTGCTGGCCCCGCTGCTGCCGAGGCAGGAGGGGTCCACGGCGACTGTTCCTCGGTGCTACAAGTACCCGCCCAGTCCGCCCAATATGAGACAAACCTGGTGCCCAGACGACCCCCCCCCCCAGCCCCGCCCCCTCAAGCACCTGGTACAGCAGGATGTCCGCCGCCATTAGCACCGGATACGTCATAAGGCCCGTCCGGACGTCCTCCCCTTGCTTGCGGGACTTCTCCTTGAACTGGATCATGCGGCCGAGCCAGCCCACGGGGGTGACGCAGGACAGCAGCCAGGCCAGCTCGGCGTGGGCGGGCACGTGGCTCTGGACGAAGATGGTGGCCTGGGGGGGGGAGGGGAGGGGGAGGGGCCCGGGTTGGAGCGTTGGACAAGACATAGGGGAACCGGAGAGGGTTACTATCGGGGGCGGGAAAGGGGAGAGGAGAGAGGGAAGGGGGGGAGGGGGGAGCTATGGACGGGGGGGAACGCCTCCAGGTGTGACCTTTTTAGGGTTTAGGAGAAGCAAAGCGAGTGGACGCAGGGTTAGAGAGGAAGCGCCTGGTCCGAAACACACAAGAAGGATAGGGTGGGTGCGGGGAGCGGGGGGGGGGGCAGGGGAGGGTGGCGTAAAACACCAAGGCGGTCAAGGGAGGGAGGGTGGTTACCCATCCCCGTCCACCCGACAGTTGTGCGCTCAGCCAGCGCCCACTCGTGCCTTCCGAACACCGCCTAGCGCTCAGCCCTTCAACCCGCATCACCTGACACCCCCAGCACCCCCTTGCCCACTGCCACCTCCGCACTCTCCCCCCTTCCCCCCCCAAGCTCCCAGGCATCCCACCCCGAGAGACCTCGCTTGCCTAGACAAGATCTCCCCGCCCGCCCGCCCGTCCCCTCCCCCCCCTTTTCCCCCCACCTCCTGTCCGGCATGCACACTCGAACAGGCGGGTTCCGTACTCGTCGCATCCTAGCCCACCCAGTCCTTTGCCTCGTATGACCAACATGCGCTCCTACGCTGCGCCCTGTCCGGGTGGAATAACGCAGCCAGCCCCCCCACCCCCACCCCCACCCCCACCCCCACCCCCACCCCCACCCCCAGGCTATGCACCAACTACATTACCCCAGTCGAGTTACCGGTTCTTTACTTGTAACCCCCCCCACCCCCCCGCCTTTTATACACACCCCCGCCTTTACCTTAGTCGCTTTTATACCACCTTTTCTTCTCGAATACGTTGCCTTATCACCTTACACTACGATTCAGCAGCGCCTCCGCTCCGTCTACTCGCCTCCCGTCTCTTCTGGACCGCCATCTTCACCGCCTTGGTTTGTCGGCCGTGGATTCACGGATTCTCTTTAAACCCTCCACCCACCCCCCCACCCACCTAGCCACCCACCCAGCCACCCACCCCCCAGCCACCCACCCCCCAGCCACCCACCCTGTCCGGGTCTATCCCCGCGGCGATGTAGGTTGCGGCCATGGAGCGAGTGGCGATGCGCAGCTCCCGCGGGTCGTGGGGGACGGTGATGGCGTGGAGGTCCACCACGCAGAAGAAGTTGTCTGGGGGCCGGCAGGGGGGGGTAGTGAGGGGAGGGGGGAGTGAGTGGGGGGGGGGAGCACGTGGGCCGGGAAAACCGGGCCGGGGTGGGGAGGGGGGTGGCATAAAAACCGTTTACGCGACAGGGACGGGAGGGATTGAGGGCGCCGGAAAGCGCCGCCCCGCCAGGATGAAGGATGAACCAAGCCGTAAACCCTACGAGTGCTCGCGGCACCGCCTTGTTCAGCCAATGAACCAGGGGCCCTACACATGCGCCCAAACCGTGAACGCAGACCTGCGCTCGACAGCTCGGTTTCTGTCCCTTCCAGTAAGCGAGGCTCGTCCGCTTTCCGGTAGCCATTCAAAGTTTTCCGGCGTGCAAGCTCGACCGCGTGTTCCCGACTCTTCTCCGGCCACTCCGCCTCCTTCTCCTACTTTGTTTCCGCGGCTTTCTCCGCCCCTCGCCCCGAAACCACCCCCGCCCGAGTCCCCCCTTCCCCGGTCTCCCGCGGGTGTATCGGGCGGTGTGCCCACGGGTTTCCCCTTCCCGCCCTCCCCCCCCCCTCACCATACTGCTCCTGCAGCGCCACCCAGTTCTTCATGGCCCCCAGGTAGTTGCCCAGGGTGGGGCGGCCGGTAGGCTGCACGCCGGACAGGATGCGCTTGCTGCGGGGTTGGGGGGAGAAGAAAACACAAGCGGGGGGGAGAAACCCAGGGGAGAAGGGGGGTTTATCAGCAGCAGCAGCAGCAGCAGCAAGAGAGCACGAGGTTCAGCAGCAGCAGCAGCAGCAATAGGGGTTGCCCCAGGGAAAGGCGGGGGAGATACCGCAAGGGTGGCGGTTAACGGTTAACGGTTACACGTCCGGCAGCGGGGGGCCGGGCACGTGAAGCTGCAACGCTCCAGTGAGTGGCGGCTTGCCCCGGTGTGGGTAGTGGGCGGGAGGCGCGAGCTGGCGGCCGCGGCGGCGTGCAGGAGCGGCACGGGTCGGTGGGTCGGTGGGTCGGGGGGTCGGGGGGTGGCATGGAAGGCCCGGTGCCACAACAAAGGAAACGGAGGGCAGAAGCTAGCTGGCGATCAGTGTTCTCCTCGGTTCGTTACTCGCCTGGTCCCGACCGGGGCGAATACACGCACGCGGCGCGGTACGGAAGCAAGGCCCCCCTGGTAGTTGGTTTGGTAGTTGCCATTGTTCAAATTGGTGGTTGTCGGTTGCCGATTGTGGGTTGAGGGGCGAGTGATGCGGACGGCACGCAGCGTCCTAGCGCGACCGTCCGGCACCCCCACCCACCCACTGGCCCCCCTTCTCTTCCTCCTATGCCCCCTCCAGCATTCACATCCAAACGTGCGTATCAAACGTTTCCTGTTCGGTTTTACTTTTCAGTGCCGACCCGCGGGCTTCCCCTCATACCCCCCTATGCCGCCTACGTCGCGTTACCCAGCTTCCTCGCCACCCCCTCCTCCTCCCCCTCCTGCTCCACCGCCCAGCCGCCCGCCCGCCCCCGCCCAACAACCGTTCCTCGCACAACGGGAAGCGCTACAAACGATTGTCCAAAACGTTGTTTTCGTCGGTCGATATTTTGCTTCTCGCTAGGTGCCGACCAACGGGTTCCTCCTCTCGCTAGGCGCCGACCCGCGGGTTCCTCTCACTCCCCTCCCCCCACACACAAAACACGCGGATGCGATGCAGCCGCACCGGCACCCCTACCTCCCCACCCTCGCCCTGCAGGGGCCCTCAGCAGGAGAGCTCGAGGCACTTGGCGCCGCCACCCTTGCCCCCGGCCCCCAATACATCACTTGATCCACGGGTCAGGTAAGTGCGCGGGAAGTGGGAAAGAAGGCAGTGAGATGCCTCCACCGCGCCACCAGGCCACCATCTTGAGGTGCATCGGCCCGCTTGCTGGAGCCCCGACCCATATCGCCCCCTAGCCCATCCGTGGCGTGCTCACCGCTGCGCGACCTTCTCCCCGGCCGGCTGCTCGGCTGAGGTCGATGGCTGAGGCTCGGCTGTAGTCGCCACGGAGATGGCAGCTGCGGAGCTGCTGCAGCACCTCCCAGATGACTGTGGCCGGCGGTCATTCTGTGGTGATGAGAAGGCGCGCGGCGCCTTGAGCAGCTGGCGCCTGCCGAGCTGCATGAGCTGCACCGAGCCCCGCATAACTGGAAATGGCCGAATATACGAGGCACAAACGTTCGTAGTGTGGAAGTATACCTGGCCGCCAAGTCCAGGCGTTCAACGGGCTAATATTAGTCGCTCGCCTTTGTGTTCGTTCTCTGGCTGGGAGCACGCAGAGAGCCCTGTCTTGAAAAGCTATACGCCGGACAATAAATGACGTTGCCTTTCTTCATCCGTTCCATCGCTACCTTCGTTCGTGTGGCCCAGCGCAAATACGGCGATACGGATGCGCGCAGACAGGAAGCATGGTCGCTTTTCCATGATTGGGGTAATACTCTGCCTCTGAAGACGCGATTATATTCATTTGCAGTTGTTACGCCAACACGTCTTCAGCCCCCTGTTCCCCCTTCGGACTTCAGGTTACGATTGGCTTTTCAGCATGTAGGAGTAGGACCGTGCGCTGATGAACACCTGTGATTGCATCCCCAAACACGCCTTCGTCATCTGCTTTAATGTGTGCGACTGCCCCTAATTGGAGGCATGCGCGACTGGTAGAGCCATTGCAAAAGGACGTGACCTCAGGGACAGCCGGACGCGCTTTGTGCCGGGACCCTAATGAAATCGCGTGTGTATCCGCCCAGCGAACAAGGCGGCTGCAGAGCAGTTCCAGCAGGACGTCGCTGTTCGGCTCCCGCTCCCATGCGCGCCGCACGCCTTCACGATCCGTTCCGGGTGCCATGCGGTCGTGGACGCTGCGTTAGCGGCGCTTCCTGCTGGGCTGCAACCAGCGGCATCTTCCTTAATCTGGCTGCAGCTTGGGAGATCAGCGGCTGCGCACTGGGGTCAGACTGCATGGACACCGCTGCCGCGGCGAGCGAAGAGCAAGCCTGACGTTAGTCCTAGGTAACCTAGATGGACGATTGCAGGGATGGCAGCCCGCCGTGCTGCTGAAAACCCCCGGGGACAGCGTGGAGCTGTCCCACCTATGCACGCTAAGAGTTGCAACCTGTGGAAGGGAGCCGTTGCCTCCAAGGCGGGTGGGTACATCTAGGGGAGGGTTAGAGTTTAAGAATGCGAAGCTGTTAGGGCTTTCGAGACGATGGGAATAGGCTTGCGGCGCATGGTTGTTGAAACCGTCAAGCAGTGCCTAGCAAATTGAATCCAAATATGCACGCCAAGCTGTACCGAGAATGATTGTATACGCATGTGCACGTGCGCTACTGAAGCTTGTGATCGCTCACTAGCGTGCCTCTCCGTCAGTCCGCGATCCAATCGGCCATCAGGTCCAACGGTGCCGCCATGTTCGTGGGCGACGGCGATGCGGCTACCGTCACCAAGACCGACCGGGGTGCGCTGGTGCGGGCAGCACCGCATTTGATGTCCCATTGCCTCTATGCCGGCGAGCCGTTGCACCGCTGTGAGTAAGTGTGGTGTGCCACGGTAACCATGATAACCACCTTAAGTGTCTGTGCGCGGGCTTGGGCGTGGCAGGTCGTTAGTATCGACCTCCGGTCTCCTGCCTATGCACTAAGTTTTCCAGCATGTACCCTCAAAAGCGTGTCCGAAACTGGTTTGCCAGCTCATACTTCTTAGGGACGTCCAGCCTTAATTTGGGAACAGGGAACACGGCCATGGCTGACCGGTCGATGGAGCCGCTTATTGGCCATGGCCAATGAAGCTGCTGACAGTGCAGCGGTGGCCTTGGAGCCCTACTACCTGGTGGGCCTTACTAGCTCGTATGTCGCAGCGAGACATCCCGAGACTGCAAGGCTCCAGTCCTACAATTGGGCACACGTCAGTATAACTACATGCGTGAACATCGCGCTTTCTACGGCCGGGGGGCTGCAATTAGATGCTAACAGCTAGAGGCTACTGACTAGACGCGAAGCGCGAAAAGGCGCGAAGCGTCGGGCGTTGCTCATTTTCCCCTGTTCCCCTGTCTCCTACTTCCATAACTTACCTCTTAAGCACAAGTTGTAACGTGTGGACATATACGAACACACGGTTACATGCGTAATTTTTCATGAACACGTTGACTCGTGGGCTCCGGAACCTCGCAAACACGGGGATTGCAGTTATTGCAGTCCCTCAGCGTCTTTAGTGTACTGTAGAGTGCATGTCGTGTTGTTGTCCTTTGCTAGCCTCCGAATGCGTTTAGGCTCGTTATCGTGTTGCGCCCGAAGACAGGCATTCCAAGCATTGCGACGGTTTCTAGCGCATATGCAGCTATCCACGTAACGATCATAGTACATGACCTGTGTCCATTGCTTACCTTCCGTATAACAGGCCGTCGGAACATAACAAAGCCATTACGGAATCCGCGAGGACGAACGCCGCAGGCGAGCGATTGTTACCTTATCATTCCCCCGTCGTAATCCGTAGCGAAGCGGAGGTAGCCTGATGCTGTCGGGGCTGTTGGCTCAGGAGCACCTCGCACCGTTTCTGGCGTAGCTGCTGCGGCCAGGGCCCCAAGCGCTCCTGGCCCCACCGCTGCTCCATACCGCGATCTCCGCCTCGCAGGCTGTGGCTGAGCTTCGCCGAGGCGCCCGAGATGGAGTTATCCATCGCGCCCGTGCTGGGCAACCGCAAGCTGGCGGGGGGCCTCATCATCGGCCGGGTGTCGGTGTGGGTCTGTGCCAAGGTGCGATCACCCGCAGCACCACACCTCCCTCCCACCGCCACTCACGCATCACCTTAGTGGCGAACCCTGCGACATCAGCGCCAGCAGCGACGGCGCCAGCAGCAGCAGCAGCTCAGATGGCCGGCCTGCCAACAGGAGCAAGCGACCAAGCGGCCGCAGCGACCACAGTGGCCGCGAACGTCGAGGTTATGATCGTCGTGATGGCAGCCTCCGTGGTGCCAGGAGCCGCTCCCGGGGTGGCAATGGCAGTTGCTGGAAGTGCGGCGGGGCCTCCTGTCACGCCGGCAGGCGTGGCGGCGGCGTCGACCCCGAACGGCGCGGGGTCAGCGGATTCAGAGCTCAACGGTGAGTCGCCTTCCTGCCAGGGCATGACCGCGGTATGCGTTGATTCTGCGGAAGGGGGCCTCCCACCGGCAGATGTGATAAGCGGCTCAGCTTGGGCGGCCCTTGCTAAGGGTGGGGAGTGGGTAGGTAGGGGCGCTGATGCGGCGGGCGTTGTTCGGATCACATTGGCGCTGCAACAGCAGTTCGCAATGAGGCCACATGTGATTTCGTGTCAGCTCGGGGCCCCTCCCACTACCTCTGGAACGACCCGTCTATCCTCCCTGTCCGTGAGACGTTGGGTGCTCATTCCGACAACTTGCTACTTGTCTCCGCTCACGGGTCCCTGTCCAATCTAGAGAGGCAATGCACATTCAGTGGTTGCATTCTGTATTCGTTCGCTATAGTCTAGGCGGTTAGGATACAAGATTCTCATTCTTTAGCCAGGGTTCGAGTCCCTGTAGCGAAAGGCAAATCGAGCGTGTGCGCCCTGATACCGAGATCGTTGAAGGTCATGGGACCATGTCGTCATCGTATAGTGGTCAGTATCCCCGCCTGTCAGAAGGTACCCCTCAGGGAGGTACTGTAGCCTGTCCGCGGGAGGCCGGGGTTCGATTCCCCGTGTCGGCGACTTTATTGTGATCCTGCAGCCTTGTGTGTGCACTACTGGACGCAGTTATCGGTACGTCGGGGGCATCCTGACCCGCCGCGGCTCGCCCCCTTGCAAAGGTGAACTGTAGGGTGAGGGGAGCGCCGTCGCCGTAGGGATCCGGCAGCGTGATATACTCATCGGTTGGCAGCGACGGAGTGTGGGACCACGCCGCCGCTGGCTATGACGCTATGCACACCGTGGCGGCACCGCTGCTGCAGCTGCAGCCCCAGCAGGAGCAATACCAGCAGCAGCCACAGACACGGGGTACCGACCGCGCCGCCAGGTGCGGGACTTGCCCACAGACACGGCCGCTGAGCGCCCCATGCGCCCCCGCGGCGGCGGCGGCGGCGTCGCAAAGGGGAACTGTCCGTACGGCGTCTGCGGCGGCGCCGACGGGCTGGCCTCCGCCGTTGCCGCCACCACCCCTCCGCCGCTGCCGGGTGCCGCCAGGATGCACGCGCCCGTGAAGTCGGCGCCTGCAGCCCCGCTGGAGCTCCAGTCCCGCTGCTGCGGCCAGTAGCGAGGACCCCGCAACGCCAGGCGCACCGTCTGATGCGGCTCGGGAAGCAGAGACGGCGCCACGCGCTCGTACGTCAGCAGCTGCTGCTCCAGGGATGGCTGCTGCCGGTATTGGTGAGGGGCCGCCGCCGGCGGCCCTGACGTGCGAGCATCCCCTCCAGAGTCCCCCTCCAGATGCAATGCCTCCAGCATGGGAGGCGAACCGGAGGCGCCGCTGCCAGTGGCGGCAGCAGCGACGGCAGCGGCGGGCCAGGCAGGCGGTCTCAGGGCCAGCAGCGGGCCGTTCCATTGGGTCAGTGGTGCGGCATGGCTAATGGCACGGGGCGTGGGCGGCGCCGGAATCCTGGGCTGGGAAAATCGTCGCTGGGACAGGCCATGATAGGGCCAATCGAGACGCAGGCGTGCCCTCAAGTACCAACAGGGCCTCAGCCGCCGCTGGATCAGGGCAGTTTGAGCTAACGTTCAGGGATGGAGTCTGAGCTCATGATTTAATGTCGTGGTGCCGGGAAGTCATGGGGGGCAATGCGGAGTGCTGGTGGCAGGCAAATTGCAAACCAGATTACCTAACGCTCCTCCGTTGAGACTCCCAACAGCAGGTTTGGGAGAGCGTACGGCACCCATGTGATGCATGAGGTCAACGATGCTTCAGGTTGAATTGCGTAGGCGGAATGGACAGTCCTTCTTGCAATGTTTTCCATGTGGCAATACCCGGTAATGCATTTCATTGCCGAGCGAATTGAGAGCCACCCTGTTCATAAAACGAAGGATCGCCATTTCCCTTGCAGCTTTCGGTGTTATCTGACTGCTAGGTTGACGAAGGTTGCATACAACGTACACACGTCTCAGCTTCCGGGCGCCGCTGTTTATGCTCTGGACCCTCGTTCGCGTTTTCGGTGGTCTCGCCTTCATGGGGTTTTTGTTCCTGTGTCTCCGTCAGTGCCCGGCGATGTGTCCGATAGCGTTACCTTCGGGTCTGGAGCCCATTGTAACATGTGGTTATTGCTTTTTATGTGTTTTGGTCCCGCAACTGATGAGGGGTCTCATTAGGCCCCTGCCGGACGGTGCTTCTCTGTGTTTTCCTCTTTTCCCTCCTCAGTGGGTTTTGCCTGGGATCTCAGGTGGAAGGTTATTGTTCGGCTTGCAGTGACGTTCTGCTGTTCGCTCTGGGACGGAGGTTTGCTTTGGCTGCAGTTGGTGTATTGGGCCGTCTGGGCTACTGTCCCCTGGGTGGCGGTTGCCGCTGTTCGGAGCCGTTCTTGGTGGTATCTCGGTCTTTTTCGCCTTGTTGTTGTAACTGTTACATTGGGCCTTGTGTATCTGGGACCCAGCGTAAGGGTTGCTGCTACAAATACTGCTGTTCCGCAAACAGTGCGCCGATCGATCTTGGTTGGGCCTAAAAGCTGCCGGTGTCGGGTGGCAACTCCATGTTGCTGATGGAAGCTGTCTTCGTACTTAAGATGCTAACCAGACTCTCAGTGGTTCAGGGAAGCGAACCGCGTTCCCACTAACGCCCAGTCCCCCACGGTATCACGATATACGCAGTCAGACGTTCGTAGTTACTTTGGGAGGATGCAGCATGCATCTCCAAACGTGTATCCCAAACGTTTTCCTGATTGGCTTCCCTAGTCAGTGCCGATCCACGGTTTTTACTCACATACCCATGCGTTAGATCCGAGCGGCGACTGTGTCTGGAATATGCTCTTCACGTCCTGCTGGGGCATCTGTACGACAACTAATGCAACCACTGGGACCGGCCTGCTGCCGCAGCAGTTCAGCCTTTCCCGCCGAACTGCTCTGCCTTCCCCTTCCCGACCCCCCTCCCCCCCTTTTTAAATGCGGCTTGCGCCGAGCTCATTCCTCAGTCGCCGGCTGTGACATTGCACACACCGGCGCCAGTGACGGCCAGGGCCCCAGCTTCACGGTATCACCACCACCACCACCACCACCACCACCACCACCACCACCACCACCACCACCACCACCACCACCACCACCACCGGATCTCCGGTGCGTCCTTTGCCTTGTTCAGCGGTCGGCGTACGTTCTACCTGATGGCCATACCTCACGGTCTGGGGCCCACTGTAATAATGTTCCTACTACGACTACGACTACTACGACTACTACGACTGCTACGACTACTACTACTGCTGGTATCACCGCCGGGCCAGCAGGCAGGCAGGGCTCGACGTACGGTGGCGCAAGCACACAAACCGGCAACTGCCCAGGCCGGTGCACGCATAATTAAACGGGATTACGTAACGCGCAGACACGCACCAAGTATACATTCCACAATGCCGGCGGGACCGTCCATTTGTGGGGCCACACTCGACCGCCAATGCTGGTGATGCGCGTGGTCAATAGCAATCGTGCCATTGTGCCCACGACCGCTCCGTCCCCCCATGACGACAGGACCACCAGCGCCCGTGCAGCCGTCTCGGCACCCGAATTGCCGGCTCCAGTCGCAAAGATACCGCGCGCAACACGCAGCACCTGTCCGTGCTGTCACATACACATATACGTACCCCGACTCTCTACACCTGACGTGCCGAAATAAAAGATTTCCACGCTACAGAGTTTCGCGGCTTCGTTCTACTCAACACATACACGTACCCGCCGACTCCCGTCCCGTGCGCCAGCCATCACCTACCGAGGCAGCAGAGCCTCGAGCGAGGCATCGGCTCGTGGTGCCTCGCATCGCCTTGGCCCGCATCGGGTGAATCCTCGGTGAGGCTGAATAGCTGATCGTCTATCTAGCTCGGGGCGTCGCCGCCATCCCTCCAAGCCCCGAGCATACCATCCACACGGGTAGGAATGGGCCAAGCGATTAGCCTGGTGCCGTCCCGTATCTCCAGTATCGGAGCCGACCAGGGCGACGGCCCGAACATCGTTGAACACTTCATCATTTGCAGAGGAGGTGCGGCCACCGGCGGGTGCGGAGTGAGCAGCAGGTGGTGGTGTGGTGGTGGGGAGCGGGCGGGGGGAAGCCGCCAGCAGGTGGTGTGGTGGTGGGGAGCAGGTGGTGTGGTGGTGGGGAGCAGGTGGGGGGAAGGAGTGGTGGGGGCGGGTGGGGGGAAGCCGCCAGCAGCGTGTAGAGCCGTGGCGGTTGTGTTTCTTCATTCGGCAGCAGCGAACTGTAGGAGGAGAGGGGTGCCATCCAGGTCCTCGTGATGCCCCCTCGCTCCGTCCTGAAGCCAAATGACGACCTCTTCAGATAGGTCGGTAGGGCCGCCAGACAGCTCCGTCCTGGGTGACGGGCGTAACGTAGTGGGCGGTTGACGAGAGCAGCAGCCTACGCCGTGAACGCGTGCCGGCTGCTGCCGTACGTATATGCCGCACGCACGTGGGCGGCACGCGCCTGCCGTACGTGCAGCCGGCCGCGGCGACGGCGGGCAGTGACTGGAGGCGATGGTGGAGGTCCAGCGGCATGTCGGCTGTCAATAGCGACGGAGGCGGATACGGGATGGCGGTGGTGACAACGACGATACGCGAGGGCGGCGGCGGGCTGGGCGGCTCGGGCGACGTCGGCGCAGGCGAGGGTGGCGCCGGGCTGCTGGGCGGCTCGGGCGACGTCGGCTGCGGCGAGGGCGACGCCGGGCTTTGCGGCTCGGGCGACGGCTCTTGCGGCGATGGTGGCGCCGGGCTGGGCGGCTCGGGCGGTGGTGACAACGACGTTGGTTAGCGGGCGGGCGGCGGCAGCTGGTTGCCGCCGCCAGATAGACCGGCGGTGTGGAGCTCTCTTGGAACGTACGGTAACCTCCGACACGCCAGGTGCGTTCCCAAGTTCGGAGCGCAGTACTCATACGTAGGAGATGACGTAGGGCGGGCTCGGGCGATGCAGGGCGGGCGCGGGGCAGGGGTGCAAAACAAGCAACCCCCCCCCGGGGAAAGGGGGGTGGAGGAGGTGGGTGCATGTAGCAGTAGTTAGTGGCGGTTCATCTTAGCGACGGTGGTCGCATATAGGCGCGAGGGTCGGGCGACAAATGTAAAGCAGGGTATGCAGCAGGTATGTAAAGCAGGGTATACAGGTGACGACAGCAGTGGTAGGTTCTACGTGGCTAGATAGGGTCGGAGGGGCCGGGACAACGGGCGAGGCAAGGCATCCGCTGCACCGAAGGCTGGATTACCACGGCTGTGAGGAAGCAGGCTGCTGATGACGACCGGCTGCAAACATATGGCTGGCGGGCTGGACGTACGCTGAAGGGCTGGCTGAGCGGTGCAGCAGACACCTTGCCCCACCCGATCCTCCACGACACCCGCGCGAGGTGCGAGCGTGTCACAGCGCGCGCTGTAACCATGCAAGGTAGCGAGCAGCAACAGGCGGTATCCTACTATTTGTGGCACCCAAAACAGCCCTGACGACGGGCTGCTGCTGCTGCCCAATAAGCGTTGGTGCCCGGACCCGCCCTTGCCGCTGGCCTGCATACCGGTACCCTGCCCTCACTCACCTACCTGCTGAAACTGATCACTAGGATGTCAGGGAGACCAGGACGGCTGCTGGCGGCACTAAAGGGTGCGCCGCTGCCGTACGCCACATGGGGTCCTACGGGAGGAAGGGGGAATGCGGCGGGGCAGGGGAGGGGAGCGAAAGAACGAGTCGGTACCCGAAGTACCAGCAGAGAGAAAATGCGATGCGATGTGTCCCGTACGAAACACACGAAACACCTCACAGAGGCGGGACCGGCCGAAGGTGGAACGAACGGGCGGCCAGCAGGTAAGCGAGCCTAGCCTCCCAGGCGGCTGCTGGCGGCACTAAAGAGTGCGCCGCTGCCGTACGCCACATGGGGTCCTACGGGAGGAAGGGGGAACACGGCGGGGCAGGGGAGGGGAGCGAAAGAACGAGTCGGCACCCGAAGTACCAGCAGAGAGAAAATGCGATGCGATGTGTCCCGTACGAAACACACGAAACACCTCACAGAGGCGGGACCGGCCGAAGGTGGAACGAACGGGCGGCCAGCAGGTAAGCGAGCCTAGCCTCCCAGACGGCTGCTGGCGGCACTAAAGGGTGCGCCGCTGCCGTACGCCACATGGGGTCCTACGGGAGGAAGGGGGAATGCGGCGGGGCAGGGGAGGGGAGCGAAAGAACGAGTCGGCACCCGAAGTACCAGCAGAGAGAAAATGCGATGCGATGTGTCCCGTACGAAACACACGAAACACCTCACAGAGGCGGGACCGGCCGAAGGTGGAACGAACGGGCGGCCAGCAGGTAAGCGAGCCTAGCCTCCCAGACGGCTGCTGGCGGCACTAAAGGGTGCGCCGCTGCCGTACGCCACATGGGGTCCTACGGGAGGAAGGGGGAATGCGGCGGGGCAGGGGAGGGGAGCGAAAGAACGAGTCGGCACCCGAAGTACCAGCAGAGAGAAAATGCGATGCGATGTGTCCCGTACGAAACACACGAAACACCTCACAGAGGCGGGACCGGCCGAAGGTGGAACGAACGGGCGGCCAGCAGGTAAGCGAGCCTAGCCTCCCAGACGGCTGCTGGCGGCACTAAAGGGTGCGCCGCTGCCGTACGCCACATGGGGTCCTACGGGAGGAAGGGGGAATGCGGCGGGGCAGGGGAGGGGAGCGAAAGAACGAGTCGGCACCCGAAGTACCAGCAGAGAGAAAATGCGATGCGATGTGTCCCGTACGAAACACACGAAACACCTCACAGAGGCGGGACCGGCCGAAGGTGGAACGAACGGGCGGCCAGCAGGTAAGCGAGCCTAGCCTCCCAGACGGCTGCTGGCGGCACTAAAGAGTGCGCCGCTGCCGTACGCCACATGGGGTCCTACGGGAGGAAGGGGGAATGCGGCGGGGCAGGGGAGGGGAGCGAAAGAACGAGTCGGCACCCGAAGTACCAGCAGAGAGAAAATGCGATGCGATGTGTCCCGTACGAAACACACGAAACACCTCACAGACGCGGGACCGGCCGAAGGTGGAACGAACGGGCGGCCAGCAGGTAAGCGAGCCTAGCCTCCCAGACGGCTGCTGGCGGCACTAAAGGGTGCGCCGCTGCCGTACGCCACATGGGGTCCTACGGGAGGAAGGGGGAATGCGGCGGGGCAGGGGAGGGGAGCGAAAGAACGAGTCGGCACCCGAAGTACCAGCAGAGAGAAAATGCGATGCGATGTGTCCCGTACGAAACACACGAAACACCTCACAGAGGCGGGACCGGCCGAAGGTGGAACGAACGGGCGGCCAGCAGGTAAGCGAGCCTAGCCTCCCAGACGGCTGCTGGCGGCACTAAAGGGTGCGCCGCTGCCGTACGCCACATGGGGTCCTACGGGAGGAAGGGGGAATGCGGCGGGGCAGGGGAGGGGAGCGAAAGAACGAGTCGGCACCCGAAGTACCAGCAGAGAGAAAATGCGATGCGATGTGTCCCGTACGAAACACACGAAACACCTCACAGAGGCGGGACCGGCCGAAGGTGGAACGAACGGGCGGCCAGCAGGTAAGCGAGCCTAGCCTCCCAGACGGCTGCTGGCGGCACTAAAGAGTGCGCCGCTGCCGTACGCCACATGGGGTCCTACGGGAGGAAGGGGGAATGCGGCGGGGCAGGGGAGGGGAGCGAAAGAACGAGTCGGCACCCGAAGTACCAGCAGAGAGAAAATGCGATGCGATGTGTCCCGTACGAAACACACGAAACACCTCACAGAGGCGGGACCGGCCGAAGGTGGAACGAACGGGCGGCCAGCAGGTAAGCGAGCCTAGCCTCCCAGACGGCTGCTGGCGGCACTAAAGGGTGCGCCGCTGCCGTACGCCACATGGGGTCCTACGGGAGGAAGGGGGAATGCGGCGGGGCAGGGGAGGGGAGCGAAAGAACGAGTCGGCACCCGAAGTACCAGCAGAGAGAAAATGCGATGCGATGTGTCCCGTACGAAACACACGAAACACCTCACAGAGGCGGGACCGGCCGAAGGTGGAACGAACGGGCGGCCAGCAGGTAAGCGAGCCTAGCCTCCCAGACGGCTGCTGGCGGCACTAAAGAGTGCGCCGCTGCCGTACGCCACATGGGGTCCTACGGGAGGAAGGGGGAATGCGGCGGGGCAGGGGAGGGGAGCGAAAGAACGAGTCGGCACCCGAAGTACCAGCAGAGAGAAAATGCGATGCGATGTGTCCCGTACGAAACACACGAAACACCTCACAGAGGCGGGACCGGCCGAAGGTGGAACGAACGGGCGGCCAGCAGGTAAGCGAGCCTAGCCTCCCAGACGGCTGCTGGCGGCACTAATGAGTGCGCCGCTGCCGTACGCCACATGGGGTCCTACGGGAGGAAGGGGGAATGCGGCGGGGCAGGGGAGGGGAGCGAAAGAACGAGTCGGCACCCGAAGTACCAGCAGAGAGAAAATGCGATGCGATGTGTCCCGTACGAAACACACGAAACACCTCACAGAGGCGGGGCCAGCCGAAGGTGGAACGAACGGGCGGCCAGCAGGTAAGCGAGCCTAGCCTCCCAGACGGCTGCTGGCGGCACTAAAGAGTGCGCCGCTGCCGTACGCCACATGGGGTCCTACGGGAGGAAGGGGGAATGCGGCGGGGCAGGGGACGGGAGCGAAAGAACGAGTCGGCACCCGAAGTACCAGCAGAGAGAAAATGCGATGCGATGTGTCCCGTACGAAACACACGAAACACCTCACAGAGGCGGGACCGGCCGAAGGTGGAACGAACGGGCGGCCAGCAGGTAAGCGAGCCTAGCCTCCCAGACGGCTGCTGGCGGCACTAAAGAGTGCGCCGCTGCCGTACGCCACATGGGGTCCTACGGGAGGAAGGGGGAACACGGCGGGGCAGGGGAGGGGAGCGAAAGAACGAGTCGGCACCCGAAGTACCAGCAGAGAGAAAATGCGATGCGATGTGTCCCGTACGAAACACACGAAACACCTCACAGAGGCGGGGCCAGCCGAAGGTGGAACGAACGGGCGGCCAGCAGGTAAGCGAGCCTAGCCTCCCAGACGGCTGCTGGCGGCACTAAAGAGTGCGCCGCTGCCGTACGCCACATGGGGTCCTACGGGAGGAAGGGGGACCACGGCGGGGCAGGGGAGGGGAGCGAAAGAACGAGTCGGCACCCGAAGTACCAGCAGAGAGAAAATGCGATGTGATGTGTCCCGTACGAAACACACGAAACACCTCACAGAGGCGGGACCGGCCGAAGGTGGAACGAACGGGCGGCCAGCAGGTAAGCGAGCCTAGCCTCCCAGACGGCTGCTGGCGGCACTAATGTGGGCGCCGCTGCCGTACACCACATGGGGTCCTACGGGAGGAAGGGGGAATGCGGCGGGGCAGGGGAGGGGAGCGAAAGAACGAGTCGGCACCCGAAGTACCAGCAGAGAGAAAATGCGATGTGATGTGTCCCGTACGAAACACACGAAACACCTCACAGAGGCGGGACCGGCCGAAGGTGGAACGAACGGGCGGCCAGCAGGTAAGCGAGCCTAGCCTCCCAGACGGCTGCTGGCGGCACTAATGTGGGCGCCGCTGCCGTACACCACATGGGGTCCTACGGGAGGAAGGGGGAATGCGGCGGAAGAGGCAATAATGACTTAGGGAGGTTACGAACGCTCAGTGCACCATCTAGGTTGAGTCCTACACGACCAGGTTGGCTGGGCTTTAGGTATGCAGACGCTGTCAACTACGTCAACCACCTTTACACACAACTCCTTACAAGTGTAACAGTTGGACGTGCATTGACCAATACGAAGCGTAGTGTGCCTTGATAGGAGGACGAATCAGCATGGCAAGGATAGGCCAAAAGGACGGAGGTACCTCAGCTGTACTGGCGTTCGACTGCGGATTGAGCCTCCCGCGACATATATGAGGCTCAAAGAGCCAAACGCATTAGGTCGTATGCTAATACCGGTATGATCGATCCAGGAGCTTGAGACTCGAACCAGCTCGAACCACTCAATGGAGCGGCGAAGTTCTCTGCAAGCATACTGTCTGCCATAGGTTGTGCACGACAGCCATGGCGTAGAGAGCATGTTGTGTGCACCCTGTGTAAGTAATGCGCGAAATGGATCTTGTAACGTTAGAGTCGCTGGCAGCGCATGCATGCCAGTTTGCCTTGCAACACATTAACGACGACAGCAGCAAACGTGCGAGGCGACATCAATCCAAAGATAGGACGGCTTATTGGTACTCTTGCCGTCGAGCGTGGTTAAAGGTGAGCTAGCACCATCTTGCAGAATCCGAGTGCGCAAGATGGCTTATCGCCAAGCAACCTCACCTCTGTCCACCACGAGTATAAGATGCACGCCGAGTCTCCGTCCCAAACAGCGACGATTTACTGTTGGACCGGATGCCTGTATGTAGTTGGGCATATGGGCAAGGCAGGATTCTGCGTTCAGGTTAATTCAATCACGTATCAACAAGTTACAGCAATCCATGGCTACTATATGTCTATACCTATGGTCAGAGCACATGTGGCGGTATGTTTGGGACTTTCTTGCGAGCATACGACAACTGCCGTTAGGTTACCCTCAGAACCATTGCCTTCGTAGATGTTGGTGGCGGTCACACATGACAGAAATATGCAAACAATCCGTCTTAGTATTTCCTGGCGTTCTGACTCTAAAACTCTCGCCACTCGCTCTCACGGTCCCGGGAAGGGGCGTCCCAAAGTGTTGTTGACAGCAATGTTTTGGCTCCCTTGGGTACAGCAATAAAGATCTCGATGCTGCGGCACTTGGAGGTCAACAAGCAAGTTATAACTCAGTGCGCCTTCCGAAAAATCAGATCCAAAGCAGCAGGTGCAGCAGGTCGAACATATTTTCGCGAAGCGTTGCGCAAACAGTGCATGACGTGTAACACGCTGAAGCGGGTCGCCTCGAGCAAAACCAAACAATTATTCTTCAGTAACACAGTCTACAATGCCAAAGCGCACACCTAACACGCCCACGATCGCGCCCTTCCTCGCGCTCGTGGCTTTCCGTGGCTATGGGGACTCTCCTAAAAGAAAAGCCCCCATAGGGCCCACGATCGCTGCTGGCTCCCAAGTGTTCCGCCAGCATCCGGTGCATCTAGGTAGCCGTCACGGTTAAAATTGACGTAGATCTGGTTTGCTGCAGGGTCCAGGGATATGAAGGTCGGCACCACCATCGCAATCGCCTTGCTTGTCGACGTCACAGCCGCTGCTAGCTGATGACGCCAGGTCTGTCCCGTGGTGCCGCGGCCCACGGCCCAACGCCATGTTCCTACCGCCATCACCGCCACGACCACCGGCGAGGCTCCTGCGCCGGCCTGCTGACACCTTGGGCTTTCGTACCTGCTGTGAGAGTCGGTCGCCGCTGACGCCGACATGACTGCTGCGAAAGCCGTCCTTGGCTGTTGCTTGGCGGTGTCCACGCCGACGACGTAATCCGCCCCGCGGAGGCCAAGCCAACGCACCGTGGAAACATGAAACCCGACGGGCTGCACGTATGGGTATGGGTATGTGTTGCACCGTACACTTCGCACCAAACCATTCCCGACCGGGGACTGCCCCTTCGTTCTCGGACCGCCCGTTTGTCCCTGGACTGCCTGGCGTCCTCACCGGTCAATGCTCAAGAGTAAATGGCGTTGATAAACACCGTCATCCTGTCGTGAAGTCTGGGTCCCCTCCCACCTTGTTTCCAAGAGGCGCTTGCCCAGTCCAACCCTTGCAACTCACGATCCTGGTCACAACCCACTTGTATGTATCGACCACGATGCTGCCCTTGGATCTGCCAGCTGCACGGTGGCTCGTAAGGACCGGCTCACGCGACAGCTGCAGGGTGTCCCACGTGCTGCCTCGGACCATACAGCCCACACTCAATTGCGCCCCTAAAGCTGTCGAAACCGGTTGGTACGGTACGGCAAGCCATGTCGCTAGCGTGTCATGCCCATCCTCCGCCTAACCTCGTAGCTTTTGAGTCCACAATCCAGTCGCTGCTCTCACCGTCCCCAGCGTCCCTGCAACCTTGCACACGTTCACGAGGTGGCACAGCCCGTTCGTCCCGGGACTGCTCGGCGCCCTCACGAATCCCTATCCCCGAACAATGTGTGAAGAGGAAATGGCGTTGATAACCACCGTCATCCGGTTGTGCAGTCTGGTTCCCCCCACACATTATTTCCACCTGGCGCTTGCCCATGGCAACCCATGCAACTCCCCTGCCAGCTGATGTTTTCAGAATGCGATGCTGCACAGGGGTTTCGACCTGCCGTCCAATCCCCTCGCTACGTCCCTCCCACCCGGCAGCACCCCCAACTCCCAGGTTTCCTTGCTGCCCCGCAGTCCCCACCTGCGGTTTCTTGTTTTCCAAGGCAAGGCGGCGCCAGCCCGGCTCCAAGGCCCATGCGCTCAGTGTTCAGGCCCCAAGCTAAATGTCGCGTACTTGCCGCAACGCCTCTCCCCAAGCAAGACAGTGCCTGCATGTCGTGAAGATGGTATCCTCATTGGCCGGACTATGCCAAGGCGCAGATCCCAGGCACATAAACGTCATCATCCGCACAGCCAATGAACAAGGTGAACCAGAGGCCGAAAACTACCCGTCGTAACGCGTCAGGGGTTTGAGAGCCCTCGCGAGCTGTGCCTTCATAGTACTTATTTGAAGCAAAACTTCGAAAGTGTGTGTATGGCCATACGGTTTAAGTGCGCAGTTGGTCATGAGTATGGCGCAGGGATTTTGGCCGGCAGCTCCAGAACCTCGTTAAAACACAGGGATTGTATACCCTCTCACAGGAACAGACCCCCGACATAAGGAGGTAAGGAGAAACATCTGAAGGGGTATATCCCACGGAAGCTGCAAACATCACTTATGCGCTTCAGGTTATGTGTCTGGGACATTGAAGTTAATCGCCCAGGAGGTAGGGACCGAGCAGATAGATGGTGCAGGGTCTGCATGGATACGAGTGCCGTTGAGGATGAGAAGCACGTTTTGTTGGAATGCCCGGAATACGCTGCTGAACGGGAAGAGCTTTGGGCACTTGGTGTTTCCCCTAGCTCAGAAATGGCCGAAGTCATGGGCGTTGAGGACCAACGAGCTCTGGCACGAGTCGTACATGGGATAAGGTGTCGCAGGTTGAATAAACTGGGAAGACTTGCGTAATGTTTTGCCTATTTTAGTTTAGTGTAGTTTCAGTTTGTCTTAACTTGTTGTTTACTGCGCTGGATAAGAACTAGGCGCGCTTTTTAGCGGTTCATGAGCCTCTCGGCTCGTCTGAACCACACAAGCCTCAGCTTGTAACATACATACATACATACATACCCCCGACATAGATGTAATGTAAACCATAACGTATGCAACTGGGCGTGTTGCTGGTCTTTGGCAGCCTCAAAATGTATCTTGGCGTCTGGAAAGGTAAGCGCTCCACGGTGGCCGAAGCAGCTGCCTGCTCCTATATTTTAGCAACTAAAGGACATTGGCTGCATCCAATGCTCGCCTTCCTAGCAAACCTGCCGTCGGAACGCAACGGCGCCACAACAGACTTTATGGATATGAAAGCCGCAGGTGGTGCAAACTCTGGTGATTCGTTGTGAAATACGTTTTTCCCCGTCATAATCCGTACCGAAGCAGAGACCCTAACCGTGTGCTTTAAACGAAGCAGTCTCCCTTTCACACGGCATGCTCATGTGGTGCCTCTTGAGTAATGTTACGCGCAATTCCGCGCGTACCCTTGCATATTATCCGTGTGCGCGCAAAGCACCAAATTCCAGCCCTCCGCTTTCTTCTGCAGGCACAGCGGCTGGCCGTGGCCCTGGCGTTGCGGCAGCTGCTGGTGAGCTTGCTTGCTTCTGTCGCGTCTCCCTGGCTTGTTGGGGGCATTACTTGCACTGGTTCTAGCCTGCTGTACGGTTCGGGCCATCTTTTTCGGCCACGCAGCTGCGGGCTGTGCGGTCGGGTTGCTTGCCGCATGGTTAGTAGGGGCTGCCTGGGTGCTGTGTTGCGGAGGGGTCGTTGCATTGCGCATTCGTGTTGGTAATCCTATGCACACTCTCACTCCCCTGACGTCCAGGTGGTGCTGCGGGCGGCGTGGTGGCCTGTGGCTGAGCAGAGCTGGAGTGACCCCCCGTATGAGGCAGTTGATTGGTAAGCGTGCAGCGCCTGTATCATTCAGCATACAGCTGCAGCATGGTCGACAGCATGCAGCACAAGCACGGTGGCCCTAGCGCCTGTGGGAAGCCAGGAGGCATCATGCTGTCGGGGCTGCTGACCCAGAAACACCTAGCACCGGTTGCTTAGTGCTGCCCACTGTCATGTCGCCCAAGCGCTCCTGGCCCCACCGCTGCTCCATACCGCGATCTCCGCCTCGCAGGCTGTGGCTGAGCTTCGCCGAGGCGCCCGAGATGGAGTTATCCATCACGCCCGTGCTGGGCAACCGCAAGCTGTCGGGGGGCCTCATCATCGGCCGGATGTCGGTGTGGGTCTGTGCCAAGGTGCGATCACCCGCAGCATCACACCTCCCTCCCACGCCACTCACGCATCACCTCAGTGGCGAACACTACTCCAGGGAGCATCGGGCGTCTCTATGGCACCCATGGCGTTCCGTACTCCTGTCCCTACACCACGACAGCAGGCTGACCAAGATCTTGACACCCAACTAGCTGCTAGCGGCTTACCCTTTGACGTCGACCACAGCCCTGTTGATCACGGCAGCCGCCAATCCTTCGGCGCAAACTACGGCTGCCCCGGGCCAGGCTTCGGCGCAAGCTGCCAGCACCGCCGCACCAGTATCGTATGGCGTGTACGGCGCGCAGCAGCAGCTGCAAGCACAACAGCCGCAACAGCAGGCGCAGGCCGCGCAGCAGCAGAGCCAACCTCAGGCTCAAGCTCAGCCGCAGGCGACGGCGGCGCCGTCGGCGTACGGTGCGTATTGTCAGACCATGGCGGCGACGTCTATGTACCCCGGCATGGTGGGTGTTCCCGGGGGCAACAGCCTGACGCAGGAGCAAATGCAGGCTTACATGAGGGGGCAGTTCGCAACGCAGCAGCAGCAGCAGGCCGTGCACCAGGCCTACAACCCGTACGCAGCCTGCCCGTCTGCGCAAATGTATGCACAGGCGCAGCAAACGCAGGTCGCACAACAGAAAGCAACTCAGTCAGGCCGTGTGCGAGTGGCTTCTAACCAGCTGTTGCGCCACGAATGTTTTTGCCAGAATCTTTGGCCAACATCCTATGCGTCCGCTGATAACGGCAGCCACGTAAGCCTAATGGAGTCGCTGCTTTTACAGTGTTAGTAGGACGGCCTGCTCATGGGCTACCTGTTGCACGCAGTAGCACAGGGCTGCGACCTGGCAACGGCCGCACCACGCGTGGCGGGTGGGGCAGGGCGGCGTGCAGCAGCAGCATTTTATATATGCGGATGAACTGGGAGGCATACTGGCTGCAGCCGCCAGCAGCCCTACTCCTGACTGGCAGGCCAAGGTGGAGTGGCGGGCGGCGCAGGCCGCCCTCCAACATGCCAAGGTGAGTGGCGGGAGGCGCGGGCTGCCCTTCAACCAAGTCGGCCTGCCGGGATGCCGCGGCCTCCTAGGATGCGCTGGGTCGTCTGGGCTGGCTGCGGCAGCGGGGCTAGCAGAGCTACGACGCCGATGCGGAGGCGGTTACGGCGGCTGCCCACACCGGCGACTTGCGGCCCTGAAGCACCTGCTAGGTGAGGGCGTGGGGGCGGACAGGTACGCAGCGGAGGCCGCAGTGGAGGGAGGCCAACTGGATGCGTTGCAGGCGGTGCACGCCCCGGGGCTGCCCCATCAACCCCCGGGCCGCTGTAAACATTTACACCAGGAAACGGCTCCCTGCCGGTGGTGGCCGGCTAGTGGGCAGACCTGACATCCACGTTTCGGGAGGTGCCGCCCTGGCAACCACCCCGGCTATGTCGGATGACCTGGAGCTGCTGCCCATGGCCGCACGAGTGCTGCTGTCCTGGCCGCACGAGTGCTGCTGCCCCTGGCGCCATGACACGTTTGCTGTCTCTGGCGCCATGACACGTTAGCTGCCCCTGGCGTCATGACACGTTTGCTGTCCCTGGCGCCATGACACGTTTGCTGTCCCTGGCGCCATGACACGTTTGCTGCCCCTGGCGCCATGACACGTTAGCTGTCCCTGGCGCCATGACACGTTAGCTGCCCCTGGCGCCATGACACGTTTGCTGTCCCTGGCGCCATGAAACGTTAGCTGCCCCTGGCGCCATGACACGTTTGCTGTCCCTGGCGCCATGACACGTTTGCTGTCCCTGGTGCGATGACACGTTTGCTGTCGCGGTGGACGCAGGCAGCGAGGAGGTGATGGAGTGGCTGCGGAGCTCGACTGCCCCCCAGGGCGGACGGTGCGTGCGACGGCGCGGGGGTCTGGGCGGTGCGCGGGCTGCTGAGGGAGTTGCTGGCGGGCTTCGGTGCACAGTGCATGGAGGGCTGTGCTGAATGTTGCTCTAAGACGGGGAGGGGATGATGACAGCGGGCGGCGGTGACGTGACGTCGCCTGCTGGTCTTGTCGGTTTTGAAACACACACGACGTGTCTAGGCGCCGGTAGGTTGGTTGACACGTGCTAGGTCGTACATGCGTGCAATACAGCTGTTGGGTGTGTGTGTGGGTTCGGTAATAAGAGAATCCGCGAATGGGGGGGCGTAACACGCAAGCTGGCGCCCTAGCTCGGATGGCTCGGAGACACCGTGACCCTGTGTTGTAGGGGCGTGTGCTTTCCGACGAACTTGCAAGCCTACTCTGCCATCCCCTCGGCGGCCTCCGATGAGCCCCGCCTTGTGCGATGACTCGGACGTGTCACGCCATCTTAAGATAGCACGACTCCAGACCGCGTGTAAGGCCATAACCTTGACGTGACCGCTTACATTTGGGCGACAGCTGGATTGCTCGTGCCGTGATGTCCGGTCGACACCGAACATGCTAATATATGGCTGTACGCTTTCCACTGATTGGAGCAAACGCCGTTGGAATACGACTATACGAGTATTCCGCTCGGCTATGGCGGTCGCTGAAGCACCTAAAGTCATCACACCTCATGGCCGACTACAGTTAGACCCAGGCTGCATCCAATCGGTAATTATCATTACCACCCCGCTCGGACTCTCACTTGTGTTGGGTCCTAGATCAGCGCAGCCACCACACCCTGACCCTGACCCGCTGGCCCCGCCCCCTCGAATGCGCCAAGGCCGCCAACGGCAAGGTGGACGGCAGACCCTACAAGCTAGCAGCCGAGAACGGTGACACGCCCATGACGAGGTGCTTGCGGCAGCTGCGCTGCCCCTCGAGCTCCTCAGGCTTGGCGTCATGCTGTGTGTTAAGGCTTACTTCCGACTGCCTGCACTGCGCTGCCCGGTGGCGGTGAACGGTGGAGGGCTGCCGGGTGGAGATGGGCTGCCCAGTGGAGGTGGGTGTGTTGGGGTGCTGCGGTGAAGGCAGCCGCGGAGCAGGTCGAGCGCCTCCCAGGGAAGGGGCACCGCCACCAGGTGTTTATGCGGCTGGATGGTGAGCGCCGAGGGCGGCAGCAGCATCCGTGACAGCTCCACCAGCGGCAGCAGCATCCGTGACAAGCTCCACCAGCGGCAGCAGTATCCGTGACAGCTCCACCAGCGGCAGCAGCATCCGTGACAGCTCCACCAGCGGCAGCAGCATCCGTGACAGCTCCACCAGCGGCAGCGCATCCGTGACAGCTCCACCAGCGGCAGCAGCGAGGAGGTCGGGCGTCAGCGATCGACGAGGTGGACCAGGGCACAGCCGCCAGTGCTACGACGCCGTGTCGGGATAGGCGGGATAGGGGTAGAGGCGAAACGATTTGGTTACACGGTATGGGATGTGTAGCTGGCGCAGGATAGGGGTAGGGTATGAGAGGAACCCCGTGGGCCGGCCCTGAAGAGTAAAACCGATTAGGTGAGGGGGGAAGGGGATAAGGGACCCACCCAGACCCGGCGAAGAATAAAACAATGCACCAACTATTATGGCCATGTCGTGTGATGGTCCTTATGCCACTCCCCCAGGCCCGGCTGGTTCGGAGGTCTGAGGAGGTTGCGGAGTAGACTGATCTGGGGAGAGTGGCCCGGGGGTGCCGGTATTGTTTGAGCCACCCCATACTTGGCGCTGCTGCCAACACGCCAACATGCCACCGCCAACCGCTGGCTGTGAGTTGCCAGGATACAGCAGAATGCCCCTGTAGCCGCCCCCGCAACTTAGCATATATAACACTGGTGCGGCGGCTGGACGTGGGTTCTGCACGCAACCTGGGCTGACAGGATTGTCGGCAGCAGCGGCACCGAACCACGGGATGAGCCCTACTAGGCTAGATCTGTAGATAGGGTGTCGTGTAGTAGTAACTGTTGCAGTGTGTCTTTCAAGGGAGGGACGCTTGCTGGCAATTCTGCAGCCTGTGTTAGTGCCGTGACTAGTACTTGACCAGTAATGTTTGTAAAACCATTTTTTTGTTGGGTGAAAAGCTTTCAGTAACTGAAACGTGTGAACAGGTTTTGCTGACGGGTACAGATGTTGGGTGCCTCATGGGTTTGCACGACGGCAGCCGTGAGCGGGTCCCCCGGGCCCTCAAGTGAGAGCCTGGTGGGCCGCAGCGCCAAACACAGCCATGTAAGCACTGGAAGCTGGTGGAAGCTAATGGGAGCTGGACATTCAGGACCTCGCAAGATGCAGCAGTCGCATGGTGTGGCTGCAGCCGTGGTTCCTGTGTCGGGTGATCTATACATGATGGTTGCCATCAGCGCCTACCACTGCTGGTTGCAGTTGCTGTGCCGGTGAGGCACACCAGTTGATCCGTTTACCTGTCTTCAACATCCCCATCGTCCCCACCTCGCACCACGCGCTTGGTCACGGGCCATGCAGTTCTGCCGGCTGCCCCGGTTAACACGGCTTGCACCTGCTGGCGGAGAAGATGATGCCGGCCGAGGGTTACTGAAACACGCCAATAACGACCATATCCACGTGGATGCCACCCTGACCGGGTCGCGGGTGACCGCATGTCCACATGCAGTACAGCTGTGGAGGGTGGTGGTGGTGGTCTGACACGTGTCGGGTTCAGGTCGTGATTGACCATGAAGCCGTGACAGCAGCAACCCATGGACCAGCGTGACAGCGGCCGCAACTGGGCAAATGGCCCATCCCACTTGGTACCTTCTGTGTCTTCTGGCCCTGCCCTTTGCGCACATTGGGTGGCCTTCCTGCGTAATGCCGGGCTGAATTTGCTTACGTTTGTTATTTGTGGCTGCAGCAGCGCTGTAGCTACGCGTTCATCTGCTTGGGGGTCGCCCTTGGCGACGGGCCTCGATTCCCCCATCTGGGTTGAGAGTCTACTGCACATCAAATCCCCCCTACCGTTCGTTTCCTTACAGCCTCCGATAGCGCCGTTATGCCGTCGAGACGTCAACGTGTCTAATACATTATCATTTTAAGGAGGGCGGCAGTGAATCCTGAACCTTTCCTTGTGTAGCATTGGGTACCGGTATGATGAGGCGTGCAAGTTGGGCAAGTGTGTATGTGGCAGCCGGGGGCATGAGGGCAGGCAGGTTGCAATGAAAAGTCTCTTAATCATTTTGGTCAACTCATTGTCAAGTAATAACTGCTTCAACATAGTTGATAGTTCATTGCCCACAGCTGAGCACAGAAATGCACCCGAACATCAATTCCCATGCCACCTTTCCTGCCCGCTGGCTAATACTGTGCTGCAAGATGCTGGGCATGCAATCTCGCTCACGCTGAACAGGGTTCCATGCGTGCAAGTATACCGCAGAACACGTCACCGCCAAACAAAGGAGACATGATTTTGGCCACCTTACATGCTGAATGGTGAGCACCATTCAATGATAAAGGCATGTTGTAGTCTGTACATGCCTATAGAGTTCCGGGAACCAATGCGTCAAAGTCCGCAAGTCAGCATCAAAACTGCGGGGTCGCACCTCACCGACATGCTTCCGGCAACTAATCCACTCGTGGTTATTCTCAGCCCTAGATCAGACCCGAAATCCCAGGCCGCCACGACGCACCACCCTCGCACGAAGCAGCGAGACGCTCCGATCAATCATCGGCAGGCCGAGTGGCCCTGTCCCACAAAGTTAAAGCTCTTCTCACGCTGTACAATAAACTCCAGCTATTGCTAGGCGCTTAGATCTCGGCCGGGCTCATCATGCGTCCCGAGAACTTGACCTTGATAGGGTTGACGTTCTCACCAATGCGGCGCATGTTCTGGTTCACGCCCACGCGGCCAGCGTTGACCTTCTCGGGGTACACGCCGTCAGCAGGGTGCAGGTACTGCACCTTGCCATCGGGGAAGACGCGGTAGAAGCACGGGGTCAGCTTGAACTTGGTGCGGAGCTGGGTCGTCAGAGCAAGGCATTGCTCCTTCTTGGAGAACTTGAGCAGGTTCGGGCCCTGGCGCATAATAGCAGCACCACCAGTTGGCATCTCAAAAATCTGCTCCTTCTTGGCCTCCCAAGTGATGACGTAGAACTCCTCCAGCTGCGCCTTGCGGAGAAGGCCACCAGTGCTGCCACCGAAGATGGGGCTGGGAGTGTCGGGGTTCAGCGTTGGCACGACCCACGGCGCCTTCTCAGCAGCCTTCTTGGCAGCAGCGGGAGCGGCAACCTCCTCGGCGCGCACCACAACGCAGCGGCGAGCCGGGCGGACGGCCACGACGCGCGAAGCAGAGACGCGGGTGGCAGCGGGCGCCTGGGTGCGCATCATGACGGCCATCTTTGCTGATGTAAGTGGCAAGTAAGGCAAGTGAAACACTACTCCAGTGCGCAACAGACTTTGGCTTGGAGAGGGTGCTTTCAGTGCGGTCGGTGGGATCGAGATCAACCAGTGGGCCCTATGCGCGCACACTCTCCAATTTGCGCCCGGCTCCATTTCGGACAACGACGAATTATCTTAATTTGGTTAATTTTAATTGCCACTGCTGCTCGAAGCGCGAGAAAATGCTTTATTGGTGTCGGAGGCAATTCTGGATTCCTGACTGGTGGTATCATTTGCCAATTGGCTACGGTAACCTGAACAATGCGTAAAATTGATTCGTTGCATCTCGACTTCTGTGGAAAGCAACAAAAAATGCTAAAGCAACGCGCGAATGAAGCGACGCGGTATACCGAGACTCTACCACGGCCTTAATAGAGCAGCTAGCTATGTTCCGGAGGTATTTAAAGGTTGTGTGCCGCCACCCTTGCGCATACCTTACGCTCGTGTGGACCAGGTTGAGGTAGGCCATCTTCGGTACTAGGGCAGCCTGTTCGGCTTGCAGCATAGGATTTGTTGCTGGTGTATATACACTACGAGACAGCAAGTGCCTGCCTTCGTGCGATACCTGAGGGTTCCCCTCATCCTCGGCACCCTCCCCAGCCCCAAAGCCACGGCACGGCCACGGCATGTCCCTGCCATTGTCTACCCAATTGCCCCTGCCTGCGGCATGTATCTTTCCGATTGCTCCGACATCCGTGATGAAATGGAGTGGATCGACCGTGCATTAGTGAGCCAAGACGCAACTTGTCCAGGCAGGCTGCATACTCACGTACACAAGGGCGCAGAGCGTGCAGAGTAACGTTGTTCTTTGGTGCATTCTAATACCGGCGGAGATCGGGGAGTACTGCCGCTCTCCGACGTGCAGTGGTGGAGGTGTGGTCGACCTGGCAATTCGTCAGCGCTGTGAGGCGCGTTGTGTACGATGCGGACGTGTGGGAACGGCTCTATACCTTGTCTCACTGCTGCAGCATACCGTCGGTAACGATCGGCATGTAGTGTATCATACGCGGTGTGCTTTGTGCTGTACATTGCTATTATGTCATCACGGGACGGGTGCGCACAGGCGGCTTGGCGTGGCTTGGTGTGGACTAAACCCATATCGTTCATGCCTGCTCCCGACTGCTCCGTCGATTTCCATTCCCGAAACCTCCGCCCTGAACTCGTCTACTGGCAGCACCCACTTGAGCGTCAATACTGCTTCGGGGATACGCGGCAAGCGTGTTATTAGCTCGTCGGGGATACGCACGTGTGTCGGTAACGCCTGGGGGAAGGGGGATGCTCTCGTCAATAGCCCATTGCGGAGGGGCACATGCTCACTGCCCCCCTTTGTGGCGTTATTATACGGAGTAGTACAGTCTGGCGATAGTTACGAGGCTGGGGCGCGGCATAATAACCAGTTACGCGACATGGATGGGATAGCTGGCGCTTTGTCTTCGGACACCTAGTTTGGGGCGCTTTGTGGGCGGCATGCTGGAGCACTTGGATTGACTACCCAGAAACCTGTGGAAGCGCCCCGTCGTTGGTCGTGTAAAGAAAGGGAAACTAACATATGTGCGATACGTGCAACACGCAAGAGGGAGCAACGGGTGAGCGAAATGGGACGTGGTGGTGCGAGATGCGGTGCAGCCCGTGTCCGTCCCAGCCCAGATTCCGACTGTTGTCGTGGAGACGTGATATGGTACCAGGCGGCACCGGCGAGCTTCCGTTACCGTCGTGTGTCTTGAGCCGCGCCGCCTTGCCGTTTGAAAAACCGCGGTGACAGCAAGGGTCGCAAACGCACGCGCACAAAACAAAAACTAACTTCCGAACGCGGCCGGTGACCCACCTGGTTAGAGCGAAACGAGGCTGGAGGGGTTCAAAAGAGAACCGGTTACTCGACGAGGCTGGGGGGAAAGACCCGCCAGGCATTGCGTGGCATGACGGGGTCACCCTGTCGTACGCTGGTGCCCACTCGCGTGGGGAGGTTTACAAAATGTTCAAACGTAATCGAGACATGTAGCAGAAGGCATTTCACGTAGTTTCCAGCAGAACAGTACTTGCTAGGGGGCCGTGGGCCTGACCAGACCTTACCTACTCATTACTGTTACCAGGCTAACGTTGGCGTATGGTGCCTGCTAAAAGTACTTTTGAGCACAACTGCAAGCGTTCCCCAGCCTGCGGCCAAGCGTGCCGAGTCTTGCTGTATATGGCACTGATATGCCTGGGCGCCAATGGGCGTGCCGAAGTGTGCGTGGCGGATGGAAGCGCAAGCCAGCGGACCTAGATTCCTTACAGCCACACACTTTCTAAGGCCAATCGTTACCCCGAGGACGCCCGAGGAAAGTGCTGACAGGAGCATGGGATACAGTGTGGCCCCTGGGCCGCTGCCGTACAACTTTCCCAACCACATTGCATACACAAATTCGTTTCGGAGTAGTTCGTTGAGATGTTTCCTTCATAGCGATTGTTGTAACACGCTAATACGGAGTGGAAACAGAGGCAACTCGGCGTTTTCGTGTAACCGATTTCGCGCAAACCTGTAATAGCAACAAAATTACAAACTACGATGAACTTTAGTGGTTCAAGGCCCGAAGCCATGGGGCAAAAGGATCCAGAAGTGGCGACTCGGTCGAACGCTGCGCCGCCGCCTTGCCCACGCTGCGAACTCGTGAAGTCGCAAGTAAGGGAGTCGACATATGCAGTGAACTGGTTTGCGTAACAACGAACGTCTCGGTAAACTGGTGACTGGAACTGACCCGACGGACCCACTCGATTGGCCCAAAACAGTGCACCAAGACCGTCATCAACTACCAAAAGTCACACCGCAGGAAGATTGATGCGTTGCGATCAGAGCTAAAGTCATCCCGTCAGCAAGTGGAGCGGCTGCAGCACCAAATGCGGGTATATAAGGCCACGTCGCGGGTCCTGCCAGGCGTAGCAATTTTGGCGGCTGCTGGCTGGTTCCTCCTGCGACGATTAAGATGGACAAGTAACGCGGCTGCGGACGCGCCGCGGACGGAAGAGCAGCAGGCCAGCGCGGCTGAGGTGGTGGAAGACCAGGCTGCCACATGAAAATACCCTTGACTGCACGGCATGGTGCTGACGTAAAGGGGCAACAGCGACTGTTCGACCTACGCTGAGCTGTAAACCCCTAGTATAGAGTTGGCGGCAGGTGCAAATGCTGGGTTAGGCGTGGCTTTGCAAAAGGGGTATAGGGTGTGCGGGCCGGGCCCGGACAGAGCGTAGCATGTAGGTCCATGTTTCGCGATGCACGCAGGACGCCGGTAGTCGGGCCTCAGTGGGCAGCCGATGTGTGCATATGCCGTTCAAGCAGCGTTTTTCCTTTCCTAAGACCGATCAAGTGGGCTGGGGCCGGTATCGCGCTGCACCGCCGCGCCTTGCATCCTGGCCCGTGGATTGGGCGGGCCGCCGACTGCGGGCCGCGGCTTTTCCAGGGATACCCTGGATGGCGGAACGGACGGGGGCGCCGAGCAGCATGTGGCGGATGTGGCGCCTTGGTCCAGCGATGGGCGCTCTGAAACCACCTGCGCACCTGCTGGGCCGAGGTTCTTGTCAGGCTTTTGGGCGAGGTGGCGGGAGCGTGCGGCGGCAGTGCCACGTCATAGCTATCGCCGCCATTCGGACGGCTGGTTGGTTGGCCACGCAATTTTACGTGAGTAATTTCTAGTGTGGCAATAGGTGGGTTGGGCGTGGGAATGCACGTGTCCACGTCCACGGATAGATTGGATATGAGCAGAACTTCTTTCCTTTTGGCAGCTTTTTATTGGCTTGGCGAAACGCCGTATGACAGTTTGATTGTGTTTTCCTTGTGTCTAGGGCCCTGTGTTCATCTTCACTGATGAGCTGGGAAGCTCTGCGAGCGACTGTGTAAACCTGGATGAGCGGTAAGAACGCCAGGTGCCGGGGTCTTATTCGGGAGATGCGTCGCGGGCTCGCGATGACAAAGGAGACGATGAATAGGTATAGGAACGATTGCCTTTGGCACAATCAAGCGCTGCTGCCACGTCGTGCCGATGTCTCCCAGCGACCCTGACCTTCGCCACGCACTGCACACCAAACCCACCAACATGGACATCTTCCCACTGCTGACCTCCGAACCGTGCTACACAACCCAAGCAACACTTGTCATAGCTGTTGGTTATCCCACCAGCGCTTACCGGCCATGCCGCGCCGATGCCTGGCTCCCGCCATAGCAGTCGGAGTGTTTGCGTTAGTGAAACAGCGCTGAAACCATGCGGTATGACCCTTGGTTGCCAAACTCCTAAACCACTGGTCATTTATTGCAGTCCCAGTTTTTTCATGTGTTTTGAATTTATTGGCGATACACGGCGACATTACGATCACGATGAGCATGGCGTGCCTTTGGTACTTAGTGCGGGCGGGTGCGGGGACAGGAGCAGGAGGGAGCTGGAGGGAGCTTTGGGCTTCCCCTGCTGTATGCGACCCAAGACATGTGTTTCATACAACCACGGGGATGACCACCACCGTGGTACGGGTGCGTATTTGTTAAGGCAGCGGGTGCGACTGTCCTGCGTTGCGCACGCGTATCCTGCGTGTTGCCCGTTGCAGCCCGTGTTTGGTCATCCGTGTTGTGAGCCCCGAAAGCTTGATATATCATGCCCTGTGTATCAACGACGGAAGTGCCTACATGGTCCGGGATGTACAGGGCTGAAAGCACAACGAGTGTGACTCTGGCATGTCAAGTTCCTTTACGCAAGGTACATTAGCCAAGCCAGATTCACCTTACAACAATAACGGTGCTTTAAGTACTAGGGATTGGAAGTTTGAAGGAAGATGCTGGTCCAATATCGGCAGCATGCCTGTTCAAGGCCTCTGGCCCTCGGCTTGGCCAATTACAAATACATCATACTAAATGCTCCCTAGATCGCTGAATCATCTATGTAAGCGGCACTTCCAGTAAGCTTCGCCGCAGGTCGCTAGGTCGTCCTTGTACGGAACAACGGATCGTGAAATAAGAGTTTGAGACACGCGTGCTACGCGCTGTTCTATCACAACAAGGAACTTTGACATGCTATCACACCGGTTTTTGTTAACTTTTATAAATTGCAACAATGCACTGCTCGGTGGAAAAGTCCCAAACTCAACAGCCATCCGGCTTCAGCCGTCTGTTGGGCGGTTTCATTTTGGTACGTTGAAGGCGACGCACGCAGAGTAAATCTTGATGAAGCACAAGTCTAAAGGGGCGCGATGCTTCTCACACTGTGGCCTTCAACCCCCCTTCCCTTTGCCTCGGCACAATCTCAGGCAGCAGCGCGGCCACGGAAGAAAGATAACCTTGGGGATAATAACAACTTTTATTTCCATCCCGAGGTATGGAGCGCGAACCTTCCGGAGTCGCTATGACGATTCGTTCGCGTAGGAGTGCACATCAGCAGCGGCAGCACCATGCAACACCATGCAGCACCATGCATTCCTGTTACGTAATCCAGATGGCCCTGGACGTTGCGCGCAGCGCCACTGAACCTTTAGCAATTAAGCCCCCCCCCTTCAAGGGCAACAATGTCAACGCTTCTCCTTGTGCTGTGCAGTTAAAGCGATGGGTCGAACGCGGCAAGGAGGACGATGCATACAAGGCAAGCGAGCTTCCGCCTCCTCCTATGACTAACGGGGGCCTTGGAGCTGCTGCGCCGAAAAGGTTAGCTTTGGTTCCTCGCTAAGCTCAGCTTCGTTTTGTGTGCATAGCTTATCTAATATTCGATGGACGTGCAACAAATATCATGCGCGAACACGTCGCAGGCGATCACTCGCTCAGCGTTATAAACTCCAAGATAACCTGCGCGTCAGCTCAGGCGTCGGCGGTGATGGCGCCAATGTGACCGGCCCCACGCTGCCGTTCCTACCTGCATCTGGAACCGGCATGTTCTTGCCGTCCCTCTGCCAATCCGTCGACGCGGTGTTGTCATCAGGACCGCCCAGCGCGTCTTCAGACTGCAGCCTGACCAGCAGCAGCAGCGCGTCCACGCGGAGCAACAGCGCAACCTCGCTGGCAGGTGTCTACAGCGCTCGCAGCAGTAGCAGCACTGGGAGTACATGCAGCGGTCCTGCCAGCGGCGCGGACGGCGAAGATTCGGCCATGTCACAAGATACGGTTTGTGCGGAGCTGCTTGCGGCACAATCTCCCTTCCCTGGGCTAGCCTGCCCTATAGCCTTGGACCCGGCGGCGGCGCCCTCGCTGCACACGGAGGAGGTACCGGTGAAGCCCCACAGCGCCAGCCTAGCCTCGGTATCGATCTGGTGCAGCTTTGAGACCGGTCAGCTCGCAGCCATGGGAGACGCGCGCGCTGCAGCTGCAGCGCCCTCAGTAGCGCCCGCAGATCGGAAGTCACCACCGGTCGGAACGCAGCAGCAAGCGGGTACCGCCAGCGGCATGTACATCACTGGTGATGCCGCTTCCGCTGCGGGTCCTGCGGCAGCGGCAGCGCACGAGGCCTCAGCCGCCGGCGTAGATCCTTGCGGCGACGCCGCGGTGCTGAGCCGGGCCTCCTCGCTGGCATTGTCGTTCTCCGACTTTGCACACTACGACTCGCTTTCCGACGCCGAGCTGTCCAAGGACCAGCACACGCAGCACCAGCTCGCGCTGCAGTCGCAGTCCAGCCAGGACTTGGGCAGCCAGCAACTTAAGACGTCACCCCGTAAAGTTAGCGGCGGCGCCCCCGGTCCCGCGCAACCCTCACTCTGCGACCATTCGTCGTTTAGCTTTGTGCCGACCGCAGCGCCTGACAGTTGGCCGTCTAGCCGTGACTCAGACAAGGCTTGGTCGGATGGCGGCGCTGATGCCGTCAGCATGACCGCCGTCCGCGCTCGCCTGTCCAACCTGGACGGCTGTGAGGTGCAGCAGGGTTGCACCTCCGCGCTTGCCGTGTGCTCACCACCAGGGGAGCCGCAGCTGAGGCTTGAAGCAGTCCAGCAGCCGGCCCGCTATCACCAGCAGCAGCAGCAACCGCAGGACCCACAGCAGCAACAACCGCAGCAGGAACAGCCGCAGCAGCTTCTTGTAGGCTCACACGGTGGCCTGAAGGGGCAGGACGCTGGGGGCGCAGCAGGGCGTCGCAGCGAGGAGCTGGCGCCGGGTGCCGCCAAAGTGGGCGGCGTGGATCTGGCGGCTGTCGACACGGCCGTCAGGGCGCTGAAGGAGCTGCGAGGCTCCTTGCTGGTGGCAGGGCGGTGCCCCAAGGTGGACGGTTGCGGTGATGCCGCCGCCAGCTGCGTTACGGCCGAGTGCCGGGGGCTCCCAGAGCCAACGGCGACGGTTGGGACGATTGGCGCCTCTTTCGCTCAGGCAGCTCAGACGCTGGCTGGACTGGGTCTTCTAGCGCCGCCCCGCGACCGAAGCCCGGAGCTGACGCTCGAGGATGCCGCTGCGCGTCCGGTCACCCTTATCGCCGAAGAGGCATCGGTGAAGGCCGAGGGCAAGGCGGCATCGCCTGGCGCTCCGCTAGCAGACGTGGCGCGCGACGAGGGCAGGGGCGCGGACGGCGTGCCGACGCCCGAAGCCAGCCCTCGCCGGGCCAGCCGACCAAGCTCCGCGGCGCGTAGGGCCGGGAGGAGCAGCAGCAGCAGCAGCATGAAAGGTGCCGCAGCAGCGGTTGGCCCCGTCGGCGGATCGGACAGCGGCAGCGGGGCCCTGACGCCGCGGGACGGAGCTGCGGGCGGCGCGGAGCGCAGCACAGCGTTCGTGGCAAAGCGGAGCGAGGCGGCGCACGCAACATCGACGTGCCCGCCTCGGGTGCTGTCGATGCTGAGGAAGATGAGCGCAGACTGGACGGCGATCAAGGGCCACCTAGCAGGCGCCTACGACGAGTCTGCCGCCGTGGTGAAGCAGGTGGCGGCGGTGGTGGCGAGGCAGAGGGTGATGGAGCGGCGATGCGTGGCGCTGCGCTCGGAGCGGTCTCACCTGGCCCAGCAGCTGGAGCGGGAGCGTGCTGCGCATGCTGCGCTAGCGCAGCAGCTCGAGCGGGAGCGCGCTCAGCGCGCCGCGCTGGAGGAGCAGCTGGAGTGTGAGCGCGCCCAGAGCGCTGCGCTGGCAGCAGCGCACGGGCAGATCGCAGCGGCGGCCGCGTCTGGGTGCTGTTCCGGGTGCGGCGCGCAGGGAGCCGGGGCCGAAGCGGTGGAGCTGCGAGCCGACATGGATGAGCTGCTGCTGTGCCTGGGGCAGGAGAGCAGCAAGGTGGCGGTGCTGGCGGACGCGCTGCGGGCAGCAGGCGTGGACCCCGACTCTATGATTGAGCAGGTTGAGGCGGAGTTTGTGGCCAAGGGCGCGGGCGCATGTGGGTCGGACTGAGACCTTCGCGCGCGGGGCGCGGCGCGGCGCGGGCATTCATTAGCACGGCAGCACAGCAGGCGAGGCAGAAAGGGAGCGCGAAGGCGCGGGGACTCGGCGCAGTGCAGCATTAGGTGGGCGCGGGTGCAGGTTTGGCTGGGCTGACGACGTCCAGAGCCAGTTATTAGCAGCAGCAGCAGCCGGCGGTACCGGGGACCAGCTTCATTCTTGAACGACCACCGATTTCAGTGCTTATCATCTCTTTCGGTAGTGTAATTTCTTGCTCAGCATTAACTCTTGATGAGTGCAGGTGGCCGTCCCATCTGCGCGCGTCCTGCTATCGGTCGGTGAAGCAGATGGAGGGCAGGCGGATCTTGTCTTGTTTAACGCGGGATTTGTATCTCGAGTGGGGGAACAGGAGCCACGCGGTACGCTTTTGATGGCGTGGCTGGCGCACGGCCTGGAGGTACATCGGTGGGCTTCGGGATTTGTTGCCGCCCTGTGGGCATTAGCGATGCGGTTTCCTTGTTCTATAGAGGAGTATGCCGCCAAACATCACGGGCTTCTCCCTGTATATACGCCCTGTGCAGCAATTTGGAGAGGCAGGGACAGCCACGTCGGCCTCTACCATGGGTTCCGAATGCGCCGACCTGCTCCGCCGGGGGCACGCGTGCTAGGCACTGTGGCTTTGGGGTGCAGCAGCCATCGCATGCGCATGTTTGGCTTGGCAGCGGCGGCAAGCGGCCGTGGTCGCACATCTACGGCGTCTGCTTCCGCGGAACGCGTGTGCGTTGTATCTCTAATCGAAACAAAAAAGCTGGCATTTGAAGACCGGGCGCAACGGGGTCTGCAGGCTCCTCCCAAGTAGGCGTGATGATGTGGCGGCCCGTGACGTTTGGCTGTCGCCTCTCCTGTGGAGAGGCTGGCGTTGCTAACTACTGTGGTACCGTGGTGTGAGAGGCGGGTGGTATCATTAGATGTAGCCGCTGGCGGCAGGCAGGTAGTACTGGTGGCATCAATACTGGTCGCTGAGCGTTCGGCTCATACGCACACATGCGGCGGGTGTGCTGTCTTGCAGTTACGTGTTTAAAATGTTTAGAGCAGGTGATGATGGTGTACTGCAGTTATGACGGCAGCGCCAATGTCTCGTCAGTGTGGGCCGTTGCGGGGGACGGCGTACAAATCTCGTACAGATGCTGGTGAAAGATGCCGTACCCTTTGGCCCCCGGCTTTGCAGACTTCCTGCTATCAGTGGCGAATCCCTTATAATCTGCTGCACGCACTGCGCCCATACTCTACATATATGTGCTGGATCTGAGGATCAAATTGCGGCTGGTACGTCGCAAGTTTTGAAGCTATTAAACTATCTTCAATGCGTCTCTCGGTTTTAAAGGGCGCGACCAGCATGGCATGTTTGCTAAGCTACTGCTTTGTAATAAAAGCCGTGTCTATTGTGATGCCCGGATTGGCATGCTTCAAGCTTGGAAGAGCCCTGTCATGAGACAACACGTGCGCGGGAATCCTCCTCCTCACGTTCTTGCCTTTCTCGTTTCTCAGCTGCAGACACACTCACATGGTGACTTGGTGAGGCCACGGACTTGGGCCCGTCTCCTTGTCCTGAGTCCGCCGGGGCTTGAGGACACCGTAACATCTTATCAGTAACAAATACATTGTTTCGGGCACTGTATTTCATCTTCGTCGTTACACCGATATGTCACGACTGGTGTCACGACACAATACCGGCTCGGGGACCCCTGGCACCCACTGCACACAGAGGCCATCTCAACCAGTCTCGACTAGCTGCCGCTAGCTCGTGGTTAACTGTGCCCAACGCGCATTACGTCATCATAGCTGGCGGCTACCGGATACGAAGCGGGTAGGCCTCTGCGCGCTGCGGAGCTAGGATGAAACCACAATCCGGTCAGGTGTCGCAAGCGGAGCTGCGGAGACCGTCGTCACATCCATGCATGTACGACGATGTACGAGTATGTACGACACTAACATCGTGGCACGCCCTTCCGCACCAACCCCGATTCAATGCTGCCAGCTATCAACCGAACACCGAGCTGAGGCTAAAGTCTCGCGCTGTGTCAATCGCGCTCTGCCTTAGGGTCTGGGGCCCCACTGTACCAGGTATTACTATCATGCGCTGCGTCACAACGCCAGGACCGTGTTTCAGTTCGTGCCGTCGTACGCGCGGGTTCTAAATGCACGGCGGCGTCGAAGTCGGGCATGACGATGATATCGCGCGCATGGCTTTGCTGCATGTCTGTAATCGATATCTCGTTGAATGTGTGAGCTAGGGCGACAGTGAATTACCATGGGGAAGTCGTGTCTGGAGACCAGCTCAAAACCGGAGGGCTGGCCCTGCCCCCCACCGACCCCAAGGCCGCCGTAGCCCGCAAACAGATCATAACCGCAACTACGAGCCTTATTGCTGATTTCTTGGACACCCAGCGAATTGGCCTAACGTCCCGGGTATACGCTGCGCCGCGTTGGAAAGCAAGGAAACACGGCTACACGAAAGCACCGGCACTGTCGCCCAAGATGGACCAACATGTTTTGGTGGAGGACGGCGAAAGGTGAGCCAGCGCGTCCCTTCATAGGCAGCTGTACCAGAGGGTGGGCATCCCCCCTGGATTAGTTTAGGCGTCGGTCACGGTGGCGTATTAGGATTAGCAAGCTGCGTATTGGAAACCGCGCCCCGGCGTACTGGGATTAGCAACCTGCGTATTGGAAACCGCGCCCCAGCGTATTAGGATTAGCAAGCTGCGTATTGGAAACCGCGCCCCGGCGTACTGGGATTAGCAACCTGCGTATTGGAAACCGCGCCCCGGCGTACTGGGATTAGCAACCTGCGTATTGGAAACCGCGCCCCGGCGTACTGGGATTAGCAACCTGCGTATTGGAACGGCGGCCCCGGCGTATTGGGATTGCTGCCCTGAGTATTGGAACGGCGGCCCCGGCGTATTGGGATTGCTGACCTGAGTATTGGAACGGCGGCCCCGGCTTATTAAGATCGCTGCCCTGCGTATTAAAAACCGCCCTTGGATTAGAAAATGACTTATCCGCTGTGACCGCCGGATAAGTGGATTAGTGCCTCATGCCCACCCTCTGGCTGTACAGGGAGTGGGCGATTGCAACCGCGGCGTGGCATACGTGTGGGTGGTGTACGGCACTGTGGTTAGTTGTTGTCGCTAGTCTATCGGCCAATTGCGCAGTTGGCCTTGCTTATTGCGCATTGCAGGCAATAGATACGTCTGCGCTCGCTATTGCAGATTGTACTTTCTATCCGGCTGCTGCCCGTTCAATGTGGGAGGCCGAATGCACGCTCGGAATGGCCAGTGCTGTTCGGCGTTCGTTTGCGCGTTCCCGCCTCAACGCCGTACGGCACTGGAAGACAAAGAATGTTGGCCGCTTCAATCGCTTCTGTTCGCCATTCGTCATGAACTGTAGCAAAGGGTCGTAGCCGCATAGCATTCCTCTGTACCGTATATAATGCCGAGATATCTAAGGGTCGCGGACGTTCCAGCCATTCTAACCGAGCTGCGGGATGAAGGGAGCAGTAAACCTCCATATCAGTTAGATGCATGGCAACACAAATGGTGTGAGTTTACAAGCCAGCCAGAAGAGGTGTGTCGCCTTGCTTTCGAAAAGGACCGAACTCTCCGCGTCGGTAAGACGCCTTACCTTTCCATCGACAATAGTATTCCCTTAATTCAATTAGATTAGAGAAGTAAGGCACAAACGCTCGGACCGGTCGTTCACCCCTGCCCGCCTCCACGTCTTCTCCCTGTCACCGCTCCAAACCCTCCTGACTTCTCTCCTAGGACGCCGCCGTGCTCTCCTACCGCTGGCGTATTCGAGGCCACAGCGAGAACGTCAAGGACTACAAGACGTGGGTTACCGACTGTGGCAAGGAGGGATATGCGGTCCACGAGCTGCGCGACGGCCCGACGGCCGTCGACTGGTCGCTTGCGGACGGCCACGCCCTGCAAATCGAGGTGCGCTCACCCGCGCATTGTATGTGCGCCAAGAATCCCCCTGACCCTCCCCCATCCCCCCTGCCCTCCTGCCCTTCCTTCCCCCTGGCTCCCGTTTCCCCCTGCGGCCTCTGGTTACATCCAGCGCTGTGTGCCCGGGTCACCTTCCCTTCGCCTCCCCTTCCCATCCCCGCCCTCCCCTGACCTCCCCCGCCGTCCCCACCCTCCCAAACATATGTCCCAAACGGTGTTTTTCGTCCTGCACGGGTTTTCCTCGCAACCCCCGCCATCTCCTGCCCTGCCCTCCCCTGGCCTCCGCGCGGTGATGCCGGCGAGCAGGTTGCCGCCTGGCTGCTGTGGATTCACAGCCACGGAGCCGCAAAGTACGCGTGGGTGGACCAGATGTGTGTGCCTCAGGTGGGCGGGTGGGTGGTGGCGAGTCCAGGAGGAGGGGTGTCAAGGGGCGAGGAAGGCGGAGTGGGGGAACGGAAGGGGTGAAGGAGGGGCTGAGAGGCAACCCGTAGGGTTGTACGAGGAGAGTAGCGAGAAAACCCGGTTAACCGACAGGGGTGTGTGTGTAAAAAAAGACCCGAGGGGTGGGGGGCTTGCGTCCCAGGCCCAGTAGCGGGGCGGCTCCCCGGTGAAGGTTGCACAGGGCTCCCCGAGAGAGGGGGGTGCCCACCAAGAAGGGGGGGGGGGCGGACAGCGAGGCAACCCGCACGGGAGGGTCGGTCGCAGAGTGGAGTCACAGAGTGGCCGCGAGGGGCAGGTGGCATGAAGACCGGTTACACGACATAGGTGTAATAGCTGGCGCACTGGCCGTGGGGTGAGGGCTGTCCGCAGTTGCAGCTCCCACAGCCCCACCCACGGACGTGTCGCACCGCGCCCCCCTCTTCGCCACCTCACTCCGCTGCGGGGCGGCACGGGGTCCGACCCACGGGGGGCTTCCCCCCACACTCCCCCGCCGGGACTGCAGCACGGCTGGGCCGCCTGCTCGCCACCCGCCGCCGCTCCTGCTCCTGCTTCTGAGCATGACCACCTCCGCACATGCGCCGCCTGCCGGCTGGCCTGCTGGCCTGCTTGGCGCCATCGTCATGGTGGTACGGCACAAGCGCGCGGCGCAACCGTACGGCACATCCCCTCCTGCCGGACCCCGCAGGATGCCGACCTGGAGGAGAAGATGGGTCACATCAAGGACAGCCCCGCCATCTACCGCAGTGGCAAGGTGCGGGTCGCCGCTGCCGCTGTCGCCGCCGCCGCCGCCGCCGCTGTCGCTGTCGCCGCTGCCGCTGTCGCTGTCGCCGCTGCCGCTGTCGCTGTCGCCGCTGTCGCCGCCGCCGCTGTCGCTATCACTACCGCCGCTGTCGCTGTCACTACCGCCGCTGCCGCCGCCGCCGCTGTCGCCGCTGCCGCTGTCGCCGCCCGCTGTCTTGTCGCCACCCGTGTGTTTCATTTGTCGCGCCGGTGTTAAGTGCGTGTCTCCGCTCCACCCGCGCCACCCGTCAGGCCTTACCCCCTAATTTCCCCCTGCCGCCCGGCCCGTCCCCCTCCCTCGCTCGCTGCTGCCGGGCTGTCCTCACGGACCCCTCGCTGCCGCCTTCTCCCCCCCGGCCCGTCCAGGTGTTCTTGTTGATCGCACCGGTGGTGGACTACATCTCGGGCCGCATCATGAACGCCCAGGTGGGTGTCGCAAGAGTGTGAGTGTGTGGTTTTGTTTGTTTGTGGTGGTTTGTGGTAGTTTGTACCGTGGCTGTACGGCAATTTAAACTCGCGCTAAGCCGCGAAACTGTGCGGAACGTAAATCAACTGCACATCACGTGGCGTCTGCTTTGCCACACACGCTGTTTTGGTTGGACGGGGCTTGCGGGATACCACACATTGCAACCGACGTTGCGTCACTACTTTTTGGAAGTAAGTCGGTTTGAGGCAGTGAGCTGCAGCCCGGGGTTAGCTTTTTTTACCGTAGCTGGGGCTGCCACGAGCATGCTAGAACAGCCTTGGGACAGCCTTGGGGGCTGGGTCGGCGACGGTTTCTTCCATTACCACCACCCGGTGCGTGCGCGGCACGCCTGCCACCTGCCTCTTCGAGCCCACCCGCCTACCCCACACCCCCTGCCCCTCCGCCTCCGTGTGTTTGCTGGAACATCGCGCCTGCCTGCCACCTCCTCCCGCCCAGGACGCGCGCGCCATCGTCAAGCAATACAACGACGAGATGGACAGTTACCGTGAGTCAACCGCCAACCACCAACGAATCCAGCGCCGCGCTGCGCCGCGCCGCGCTGCGCTGCGCCTGCCGGTGGTTGCGGCTGCGTCAGCGCTGTGCCCCCGTCGTATCCTCCCCGTGTCCGACGACAATGCGCCATCCAACTATCCTGTCCCGTCGCGAAAAACGGTTTTTACAAACCCCCTGGGGCCCACATGTCGCCACAGAGGCAACCCAAATCCTCTTGGCAGCATGCACACTCAAGCGCGTGTGTCCGAAAGCCATTCCACTCGCCGGCTAGGTTCTGCCCCCTGCTTACAATATCGTGTAACCGGGTATGCTCGCCGCCCGCCCCCGGCCCCCCCTCCCGGCGCCAGCAATGCGCCAGCTATTAGACCCATGTCGTGCAACCAGTCTGTATGCCACCCCTCCCGGCCCCCCAACCCACGGAGTCGGGTTCAGCCCCTGGGTGCTCCACGTTGCGCCCCGTCTTCCCCCCGCAGGGGTTTCCTTGCTGGCCCCCGCCACCCCCATCATCCGCCAACTCGCTCTCGGTCCACGGTGGCTTCTCCCAAAACACACACACACACACTCGGCTCAGCTCAGCATACTTAAAACACACCCTCACGTTCTTCGCCTCCGTCTCCTATGTCGTGTGAACGGGTTTCCTCCCCCGCCCACCCGCCCACCCCTGCCTACTCGCTCTCGGTCCACAATGCCCCCCTGCCCCCGTCCCTCCCCTTCCCTACGCGGCCCCCGCGCCCCCCATGCGCCAGCTACCCTATCCGTGTCGCGTAACCGGTCTTGATGCCGCCCTCGCGTCCCTGCGGTTGCAGGTGGCGCCCGCTTCCTGTCCCGTTCCGCCGTGAAGGCGCTGCTTGTGAACCACTCGTACATGCGCCGAGTGTGGACCATCCAGGAGGCGGTGGCGGCTCAGGACCTCACCGTGTGGCCGCTGAAGGGCAAGGGTGAGGGAGTGGGTAGCGCGGGGTGGGGGCCTTTTCGAGGAAGACACGTGGATGCGAGAGAAAACCGTTTAGAAAAGACGTTTGGAGATGTGTGCTGGAGAACTGGGGTGGGGGGCTGCGGGGGCTGCGGGTGGGGGGGGGGAGGGAAGGAAACCGGTGGATTGATTGAGGCCTGAAGGGTGTGGCGTAAAAGCCGGGTTAGAAACCCAAGTTGGATAGGATACCTGGATAGGAGGCCTGTGCGTGTGGGGTGCGTGTGGGGTGTGAGGAAAGCCCGTGGACAAGGAGGCCGAGGAGGAAACCGTTTGGGACACCAGTGGTGGTGGTAGTGGTGGTGGTGGTGTGTGTATCTGTGTGTTGGGGGGTGGGGGGTGCTCAGGACTAGCGGCTGCGGTGGCCGGTCAGGGCCGGCTCGGCATCTGCGGGAGGAAGCGGGGGGTGTAACTGCCCCCCCACTCCACTCCGTCCTTCCTCTGACGGTGCTGTCACCACCACCACCACCACCACCACCACCACCACCACCTCGACGCGCCGCGGTCCCCACGCGGCAAGGGAGAGGGGCGTGAAAAACATTGACGCGAAAAGGACAGGATAGTTGCCGCATGACGCGGCAGGGGGGGGGTACAGAAAATGACCGGTTACTCGACATGGGAAGTGTAGCTGGTGCATAGGCTTCGGACACCTGGACGCGCGCGCGGCAGGGGGGGCCCTGGGCTCGTGCGAGGCTGTTCCTTCCTTTTCCCTCGTAAGACGTCACGTAAGGGCGATGCGATGCTTCCAAAGGAACAAACTGCAGCGACCCACCGGTTTCCTCTCAAACCCCGCCCTCCGCTCCCTCCCCGCCCCCCCTCCCCGCCCCCCCTCCCCGCCCCCCCCCCCACAGGCGAGGTCAACTCGTATCAGAGCATCTACGTGGTTGACTGGCCCGAGTTCAATGCCTGGAACAGCCACCCGGACCTGGGGGCGCTGTACCTCAAGTTCGGAGACGAGGCGCTCAACGACTACTACGAGGGGGACTACACCGGTGTCATTCGGTGTGTGCCAGCGTGCCGCCGCGTGTCTACACACACGAAAACAAACACGAAGCACACACGAACACGAAACACGAAACACACACATAGACACACATAGATACACATACAATGCCCCCACGTCGTCCGTCTCCTCCTTTTCGTTTGGGACAGCGTATCTGCCCGCGATCGGCATCGAGCCGGCCTAGACACTCATACTCCTACTCATATGACTTACAGACTCCGTTTGGGAGCAACTCCGAGGCACTCACGCACACACTCGCCACAACTTACAGACCCACCCGCACGGCGCGGTCGTACGGCGTACATTGCTCAGTGCCTGATCAGCGACGAAACCCCCAACTCACCCATCCGGCCCCCCCTATGCGCCGACCCACGCGGTTCCTCGCCCACCCACCCCTCAACCCTCCACCCCGGAGCGGGCCCCCTCCGCCCGGAACCTCACACCGCAGCATCCTCCAGTTATGTTTTGCCCTCCGTTTCCTATGTCCTGTAACCGGATCTTCTCGCGCCCCCTCCTATGTAACCGGATCTTCTCCCCCCCCCTATGTAACCGGATCTTCTCCCCCCCCATGTAACCGGATCTTCTCCCCCCCCCTATGTAACCGGATCTTCTCGCCCCCCCCTATGTAACCGGGTCTTCTCGCCCCCCGCCCTATGCAACCGCGTCTTCTCTCTCCCCCGCCCTATGCAACCGCGTCCCCTCGAACCCCCCCTCCGCAGCGTCCTCCGCGAGCGGCGCTCGGACGCCATCGCCTACCTGGCCATGATCTCCAAGGACCTCATGTGGATCACCATGGACCGAAACGGCTTAGTCAATGACGTCAAGCGGGCGGACACGCCCGCGCGCAGAGCCTTCGTGGTGCTCAACAACCACCAGGCAGGGCGGGGCGGGGAAGGGGCGGCGGGGGGGAAACCGTGCTCCGGAACCGCGGAGGAAGTTGGAGAGCCGGGGAGGGAGGGGCTTTGAGGGGGAAACCCGTTGGAGGAGGGAAGGAGGGGCGAGAAGGAGGGTATGGGAGGAAATTCGCGGGTCGGCAGTGGAGAAGGAAACCGCTTAGCATACGTTTCGACACACCGGGCGAGAAGTGGGGGCGGGGGGACGAGAAGGAGGCAAGCAGGGAAGGGAGGCGGGTGGGTTTCGAGGAAGACCCGTGGATGCCAGAAAATGGGTGGGCGGGTGGGGCAGGGGTAGCGAAGCGAAGCGAGGAAAGCAGTGGACACGGCACCAGCGGAGAGGCAAGGGGAAATGCTAGCAAAGGAAGGCGGTGGCCGGGCTCGGTGGGTGGCTGGCAGGGAGGGGGAGTGGTGTGGTGGCGGAGGAGCGGCAACACCAGGACGCGGTGTCGGGGGTACCCGCCGTCCGGACGGGACTTGTTACATCGGATGTTCGCTTCCGCTTCTCGGAGTGCTTCTCGGAGTGACACCGAACGCACATGCTCGCTGCCCCCCCTCAGATCCAGAGCGCACGCGCCTTCCTGCCCGAGGACCGGGTGCTGGCGCTGGTGCCGCTGGTGGACTACCAGGCGTGGAAGGACGCCACGGCGGGGGTGCTAGGCAGGCAGCTGGTGCAGGCCAGCGTGGCCTGGGCGTACGGCATCATGGAGCGGGAGATGGCGACGTGGAAGTGAGTGGCGGCGGGGTGGTGGTGGCGGTGGGGGGTATAGGATAAATCCGGGGTGGGGGGGGGAAGTGGCGGCGGGGTGGGGGGGGGGGCATAAAAACCGTTGGCGCGAAAAGGACAGGATAGTTGGCGCATGGTCGGCGGGCACCAAGTGGGGTTTCGAGGACCTAGTGGGCACCTAGTGGGGTGGGGGCCGGTTGGCGAGTAGACCCGGCTACACGATACAGGAAACGGAGGGCAGAGACTTGCCCGGGGGCGGGGCGGGGGGTAAAACCCTAAATCCGCGAATCCACGGCCGATAAACCAAGGCCGGGGCCCGGGGGGTGGGGTGTGGGGTGGGGTATACAATAAAATCCGAGATCTAGGGGCGGGGGGGGGGCGGGGTTTAGCCTTGTTGTGGTGGTCTGAGTAGAAGGGACGCCCAGCTGCCCCGTCTCGCTGCTCGTTCCAAGCGGAGCAGCGGTACTACGCCCTAGACTAATCCACACACACCACTCCTACCGGTAATTTCAATAAAACGCGTGTTAACACACGCACACACAGCATTTATAAAACACACATACACACACACCTGGCCCCCTTCCCCTCCCCTCTCCGCCCCCCCCTCCCCCCCCAGGTGGTCCATCCGCATCTACAACAGCCCCACCTGCACCGCCCGCGGTCTGGAGCTGCTGCAGCCCCGCCGCAACCTGGGCAACACGTCGGCCATGCACGGAGCTGCACCGAGCTGGGAGCTGCAGGTGGGGGGCCCCTCCCCCCCCATTTTTCTGGCATCCACGGGTCTTCCTCGACCCCCCCCCCCCCACACACATACGCGCAGCCACCTCATTGCCTCGCGCGGTGGAGACTAGGATGCTGCGAAGCAGCCCCGACAGCCTCCACCACCCCTCACGCCCTCCGCCACCAGCTGATCACATCCGCCATTGCTCATCACCCCCCGTTTCTTGCGACCCCCCTTCCCCCTCCTCTCCCCCCTCCCCCCTCCCCCCTCCCCCCCCAGATCCCCCCCGAGGGCGGCGCCCTCACTCTCCACCCCGAGTGCGCGCACCCCGACCCGGGGGTCACCGCCTACCTGACTGCCTCGTCAGCACTGTACGGCACCTCCCCGCGCGAGCTGCGGGTGCTCGCCGCGCTGCTGATGCCCCACCCCGGCCAGGCCAAGTACTGGGGGGGCGGCCCCTGGACCCGCATTCGAGACGCGCTGCAGACGGACGAGGTGTTCAGGCTGTCGGTGCAGTGGGGTCTGGAGGCGTGGAGGGACACAGGTGTGTATGCGGGGGGCGGGGGGGTCCGAGGGAGACCCGTGTGTGTGGGGGGGGATCGAGGGAGACCCGTGTGTGTGGGGGGGGGGGCCGGAGGGTGGTTGGTTGGGGGGGAGTCACCGAGGACCCCAGGTTGGGGGGGGAGAGCGTCCGGACATGGCAACGACGGACGGGGGTCAGCGGGTAATGACCCGGTTAACCAAGGATAGAGGGAGGGGGCTACTAGCGGGAGAAAGGCTTCAAGCACGGGGTTTGGCGTTGCTCAACGCGGGTGGGCGGGGAGGAAGCGGAGGCGGCCAGCACGTGTCGGGCGGTGGGGCTTGAGAGGAAACCCGTAGGTGGGCAGTGGCGGGGTGGCGGGGCGTGGGGGCAGGGGCGTGGGGGCAGGGGCAAGGGGACAATCCCTCGGTTCGGGGCTCTCGTGCGCTCGTGCGCTCGAATCATCAGCTTCCAATCCTTAAATGCCTCGATTGCTCGCTCATGCCTCGGTATTGGTGCTGCTTGTGCTTGTGCTGGTGCTGGTGCTGGTGCTGGTGGCGGCTGTTCGCAGCTCTGGGCGTCGACGCGGAGCGGTCCGCGGTGGTGGTGGTGTCGGGCGGCGGGCTGCTGCACCCCGCCATGATCATCTTGGCGCTAGCGGCGGGGGAGGAGCAGCCGGCGACAGCACAGGTGCGCAGGGGCAGGCGGGCAGGCCGCGTATAGCGGGGGGATTACAGTAACAGAACCGGTAACGCGACTGGGGAAATGTAGCGGGTGCATAGCCTTCGGATGCCGGGTCGCGCGCGCATGCTACTGGACTAGGGGGTTCGAGGAAGACCCGTGGATGCCCGAAAAAACCGTTTAAAACAGACGTTTTAAGATGCATGCTGGAGAAGTGGGTTGGGGATACTAAAGCCGAAGATCGTAATATGACCTTTGGCGGCTAAGCTAAAGCGGCTACGGCGAGACGACAGGAAGCGAGGACCCCGCCGCGACGCACGGAAACGTTTCGCAGAACCGGTTTTGGGCGCTAGCAGGAGAACTGGGGGAGTTGGTGAGCTATGGGAGAGCGGACAGCGCGGTCCGGTCCCGATCCCGGTCCCGACCGGGCCCGAATACCGACCAGATGGTTGCGGACGTTGCGAGGAAACCGGTCATTACCAGAGAAGGAAGGTCCGCCGGCGTCCATGGTAGGAAGCCAAACCGCGCCGCGCCGCCATGGGGGACGCGAAAGCCTAGACGCCGGTCCCGACACCCGCAGACAAGAGTGCAACGACTAGCAAAAAACCACCAAAACAGGGGCCCAACCCAGCGGCGGAACTCACCTGGCCACGGCCCAGAGCGGGTGGGGAAGGCGGTCGACGCGAAACATGCGGGCAGGGGGCACCAGGAGGCGTTAGGAACAACATCCAGGCGCGGATCGGGTGGACAGGGGTCAAAACAACGAAGAGGCCCCAGCGGCGCGGCGAAAGAGGCGGAGGCAGGGAAGGGGAGGTCGGATATACAGGGAGACGGGTACGACGCGGTCTTGTACGGCGGTGTACGGCGGAGGCCTGCACGACGGAGGAAGGAAGTGAGAAAAATGGGGCGTGAAGATGCGGGGCAGGGGGGACAAAGCTAGCATGCGAGCAGACGGGAGGGGGGGGAGGGGGAATAGGGTATTTGGAGGAAATCAGCGAGTCGGCACTTAGCAAGTAGGTAGAGCCGATTCGGAAACGGGTGCGGACGGGGGCCGGGAGGTGCCGGAGTCCAGGCGTGTCGCAGTGGGGTGCGGCCCGTGTCGTGTGTGGCTGGTGCTGTGCCATTCCGGACTGTTGGGGTGATGAGGTGGAGGGGGGGGGGTGCGGGCGATGTTGTGCTTCTTCCTACTATTCTGTGTTTTGTGCTGTGTTTTGTGTGTGTGGGGGGGTTGGAGGGGGGGCGTATGATGCGGCCACGCCGGAGGCCTCTTTTCGCGCAACCGCGACACAAGACAGGCGCCTGCAGGCAGCTGCTGGTGCTGCTGCTTGGTGTTATGCCTGTGTGCTGATGCTGCCGCCAGCACTTACCCGGGGAGTCGTCGAGGTCCAACCAGCTGTGAGGGACGGCCCTCACCTCCCGCCACCTGCCCACCCGCCACCTGGTCCGCCACCCCCCCACACCCTTCGGTTCCTAATCGGTTCTACTTTTAGGTGCCGGCATACGGGTTCCTCTCAAACCCCCCCTCAGTTCCCTCCTCCCTTATGACACAAAACACGCGTTTCCGGTTCCACGCTACCCGCCACCCCGTTTCCCGCCAGCATGCGCCCGCCACCAGGTGTCAAAAGTCCATGCGACAACCATATTTCACAAATCGAGTAACCGGGTCTTTTTGCAGCCCGCCCTCCCACCCCCTTTCCCCGGTTTCCTCTCATACCCCCGTGCCCAGTCTCCTATGTCGTGCAAACAGGTTTCTTGTCACATATACACACACACACACCCTTACCGTTCTCGCCACCCCCTCTCCCCCCGTTCGTCTGTCCTAAACGGCTTTTCCTGGCATCCACCGGTCTTCCTCGAAACCCCCGTTCAGAAACCTTCTGTACCCCCCTTCCCCGCCTTGCCGCGCGGAACCCACAGGTCATGGAGGTGGTGGATGTGAGCAGCCACCTGCTGCCGGCGCTGCTGGAGGGGCTGCGCGCGAACGCGCTGGGCGCCCTCACCCAGCCCCTCACCGCCATCAGCGCCGGAGTGGTTCCCCCCCCGCCCGCACCCGAGCGCGAGCCATCCGCCGCCGACCCCGACTGGCAGCTGGTCTCCGTGCCCGCGGCGGCGGCGGAGGAGGAGGAGGAGGAGGTCGACGCGGTTCCTGCCTCGCCCGCGGAGCCCGACCCCATGGATCAGGGCGACGCCGCCGGAGCGGCGAGCGCCTCCCGGCCTTCGTCCGCCCGGCCTCCGTCAGCGGCCACCAAGACCCCCTCCAGGCCGCCCTCCGCGCGCCCCGGGTCGGCGGCGGCAGTCAAGACACCCTCCAGGCCGCCGTCGGCGGTGGCCAGGCCGCCGTCGGCGGCGGTCAGGCCGCCGTCGGCCCGGCCGACCACGCCCACCGCGGCGGCGGCGGAGGTGGTGCCCAGCGGCGACAGCGCGCTGCCCGCCGGCGCCGCGATGCACAAGGGCGGCGAGGGCGCGCTGCCGGACAGCGGTGTGGAGGTGGCGGCCGGGGCCAAGTACGCGGGGAGGGCGCCCGTGGCGCAGGGGGATGAGGGGCCGTGCAAGGGCTGCGTGGTGAGCTGAAGGAAGGGAGGTGGGGGAAGGAAGACCCGTGGATGCCCGATAAAGGAAGGGAAGTGGTTCGAGGAAGACCCGTGATGCCCGAAAAAGGAAGGGAGGTGGTTCGAGGAAGACCCGTGATGCCCGATAAAGGAAGGGAGGTGGGGGGAAGGGTTGGGTGTAAGGGGTTGGGACTGGGTTTTTTTAGGTGTGTGTGTGTCTGTGAGAGAAAGTGTGTGTGTTTTATGTGTTTTTTCGGGTACGGCAGCCCGTGTAATCAAGGGGCGGGTAGGTGGTCGTGACGAGCGTAAGATGGGTACTGGAGCAAGGGTGTGGCTGTAACGGGTGGCGGGGGGGGTGGGGGAAAGGAGGGCGGCGGGTTACTACTGGCGCGCGGGGTTTCGAGAGGGAATCACTACGGGGAAAGCCCCCTCCCCAGGTGTATGGACGACGCGGCGAGGCGGCGCTCAATGAGGTACCCCGGGGCGTGTGCGGACACCTCCACCCCGCCACCATCACAGCCTTGTGACTACCCCCGGTATAGGCTCTTGGCTTCGCGAGTGACCTGGGTGGTGGTGTTTCAACTCCCCGCGAGCCGTGATGCGGGGGGGTGCTGCTTCGGGCTGGCTCGGCCGTGCGTCCGTGACCAAAGTTTGATCAGGCGAATAAAAGAGGCGCTGATTGCCAACTGCAGTTGCGCAGCGGCAGCACGCGAGAGCAGCAACCCGATGCGCTACGTTTTGAGGCTCGGGCGGTATTTGATCCCCGGCTTGGACGAGCGGTGTGGTGCGCTAAGTGTCATGTGCAACCCACCCCACCATCATGATCGCCCTCGTCGGCGCATGTGTACATATGTATCTATCTGTATCTATCTGGCTTTAAGCTCGCGCTACGCGGCGGTTGGTACGGCAGGCGTTGCCCAGAGAGGCCGGGCCCCGCGGGTGGCTAAGGCGCTGGTAGCAACTGGTTTACGTGTGTTGCCCGGCGACCCGGCAGCCGTTGGTTGGTGTTCAGGTTCCGATGTGCGTTCGGAATTCGCATGTATTCCAGCCGCCCTGGATGATGTCGTGAAGCTCTGGTGGGGGGCCTCGATCCCGCGTTCCAAGGCCAAATGGCGATCGTTGGCTCGCTGCGTGAGGGGGTGCCGGGCCGGGCGAGGGTTTCCTAGATACCTCGCGAAACGTTATACCCTGCAGAGCAAAAGTGTCACCGAAACCGCAACCGCACCTCCCAAGCTCGGAACCAGCGTGCCAATGCAATGCGGTTACGCCTCGGCCTACTTCGACGATGTCACGCACGGGCAATATTAGCACATGCTCGCATCCACAATTTAAGATAAGATGCGCCGACCGCAGGCGGCCGGCAGGGGGCGCGAGGCAGCCAGGGTCGCAAGCAGGAGCACTGGACACGCAGCGGGCACGGTGATTGGGCGCATCGCACCTCATGCGATCCACGCACGCTGCTTTCGCGCAGTCCACGGTCGGCGGCGGCAACAGCGCGGATACACGCCAAGACGGAAACCACGTTGCGATTGAGAAAGGAGGCAGGACAAGCGGCCGCTCCACCTGTCGCGGAGATAGGCTTCTAGAACGCGGACCTGGGCACGTTTGATTGTAGCCATCAATCAATTCGACGATGTGCGCGACGTCACGGATTCCTAATGGGTCACTTGGCGCAAGCACGTAAGGCCAGTCGGTGATCCGACGGTGCCCTCCCTGGCGTGAGCTGGTATCGCGGGCCTCCCGGCCGCGCACCCGCAGGACTTCAGGCGAAAGGCGCAAAAGGCCCATGCCTTAACAGGCGGACACCAACCCGACCAAAGCATCACACACAGGTGAGTTCAGATGTTAGTAATGCAAACCCGATTACCTTGGCGATGCCCCGACGCGCGCTAAGAGCGTGGCATGCAACGGCAGGGTACTTCGGCTCCTCACCGTACCCGTTACCTACCAACCACCCGCGCACTCAGTTGTGAACACAAGTCAACGGGCAGCGAATGAAACCACCACATCCACCAACGCCACTATCACGCTGTGTCGGGATACGACCTCATCATGCACATCGTAAGCTGCACCGCCACAACCCTCGCCGCAGTTGCCTGCCGTCTGGACGTTCTCCTTACACGGGTTTTCCTTGCGAGCCATCCACCCACCTACCCACCGAGACCGGCCACTCTCTTCCCTTGCTAGCGTTCCTCCTTCCTTCCCGTGCGCCGTACCCCCCGGGTCACCTCGCTTCATTACCCCCAGCTCAGCGCCGGGCCCCCCTCCCCCGGGTAACCGGTTCTTTTCTGTGACCCCCCAGGGTCACCCAAACGAGTGTACCAAACGGTTCCTAATCGGTTCTACTTTTCAGCGCCGAGCTACGAGGTTCCTTCCAAGCCTCCCCCTCTCTCCCCCCGGCCGTCGGCCGTGGATTCGCGGATTCTCTTTTCAAACCCGCCCCCCCGGGGGTCATCACTGCCGCCAGTCCTCCCTGGGGGGCAGCGATGGCGGCGGCGGCGGCACCAGCGGCACCTCCTCGTCCTCCCCGGCCTCGTCCTCGCAGCCCTCCTCCAGGATCTCCCACTCGTCGTCGTCCACCACCTCCCCCAGATCCCCCAGCAGATCCTCCTCGTCCAGATCCACGAACTCGCCGTCTTCGTACTCGTCGTCGTCGTACTCGTCTTCGAAGGGCTCCGGCTCCGTCGGCAACCGGCGCGCCAGCAGCATCCGGCCGCCCCGCCCCGCCTGAAGCACATCCATCCGCACACGCCACCGGGCACAACTCGCGTGAGGCACCAGCGCCCCAGCGCCGCCTAGGGGATGCCCCACAGGACACACAAGGGTTCCCGGGTTCCCGGCTCCCCGGGTTTTTATTGCCCCCTCGGCCCCAGTCGAGTTGCCGGTTCTTTTCTGTAATCCCCCCCGAGTTACTTCCCATGTCGAGTAACGGGTTCTTTTCTGTAGGCCCTCCCCCGCGTCTTTATTGCCCTCCCGGGGGCAGGGGACCGCCCCTTCGGCGTGTGTGTGTGTGTGGAAACGGTGGTTGGGCGGGTAGCATCCCGGCTGGCGTCGACACACGGTACTACACAAGAACAACAACAACAACACAGAAGCCACCCCCCTCGGTGTGTCCTTGCAACCCCCCGGTGTGTGCGTGTGTATGAGAGAGCGCAAAGAGCAGAGTGTCGGCATCAGTGTCGGTGCGAGGTGCACCGTGGGACCCCCGACAAGGGAAAGGGGCGTGTGTATGGGGGTGGGAGGGGGCGGAGGGGGGATCTCACGTCCAAGGGGGGCGACGCCTCCCCCGTCGCACGTCGACGTCCCTTGTGCCGCGCAACCTCCTGGCAGCCCGTGCTTCCGACCCCCCCTTCCACATTCGCGGATTCTCTTATCATACCCCCCCCTTCCACATCGGTGTCCGACGGCCATGCGCCAACTATCCTGCCCATGTCGTGTAAACAAATTTTACGCCCCCCCCCCACACACATCGGCTTCCATGGACATATGTTGAAGAAGCCATCCGGCAGCTGAACCCCCCCCCCCCCAAACCCGGTCATCCCACCAGGGTCCAGCCAGGGGCCCCTACACGTGTCCACGAGCCCACCCCGATGCTCCCTTTGTGTCCCGTCCGACCCGCCCAGCCCTGTGTGCGTGAGTGTGTGAGTGTGTGAGTGTGTGAGTGTGTGAGTGTGTGAGTGTGTGTATGTGTTTGCCCATCCCAGGCGGGGGAGAAGGGCGTCCCCGCGCGCTCACCAGGGCCAGTGTCGCAAACGTGGAGTGGGGAGCTCCAGGGAGCCGCCAGAGGGGCGACGCGGAGGAGCTGCCGTGGCCCAGCAGCGGGCGAGTGGGGGATGCGGCCCGAGAGGTGGTGGACGGGGCGGAGCAGGAGGCGCCGCCGCGGCAGCTGTGGTGGCGGCAGCTGCTGCCGCAGAGTGTGTTGGTGCTGTAGCTGCTGGTTGGGAGGCACGACGCGCGTGGGAGGGCGGTGTTGGTTTCACGTCGTGAGGCAGGTGGGTCAGGTGGGTCCGGTGCGTCACGTGGGTCAGATGGCGGCTAGCGCACTTGCAGGTTGCAACCCCACGGTCTCCGACCGAGCTCTGACCCAGCCCACAGGCGGCCCGGACCCGAACCACGCGCGATCGCACCTTGTACTGCATGCTTCTAACCCTTGCGGCTGCTGCAAGCATGATACGGCAATGCGAGGTGGCGGTCGGCCGGCTGGCGTGCCGATTGCCTCATGGCCCCCCTGAAAACACACGCGGGTCGAATTGGTGCTTAGATCAAGTAATCCGAGGTCTTGAGCGTATGGAAGAAGTTACTGACCTTCAGCGTGCCCAACACGAGGTGGCGCAAGCGCGCCAGGGCGGGTTGCCCCAAGTTCCAAGACATCGGCGCCGCTCGATCAATGCGCCTACTAACAAATATTGGATCTAGGTACTAGGTGGCCGGCTCTTGGGCAGGCGGTATTATGGGTCGGGTAGACGCATAGGCCCAACGAGACAGCAAATTGTACCAGGAATTAAGATGGAGATCATATGCGAACGACAGGCAATATATCGAGTTTTACTTTAATAAATTTAATCAGTTAAGTGTGGGTAATGGAACTTCCGAACAGTGGGACAGGGGGGGGGGGCACACGACCAAAAGCGTACAGCATACACATTAACCTAGCAAGCAAATCGAAGGCATATTGTAGATACATATTGCTTTCCATGATGAGCATTATCGACAGGTGAACTGCCAATAACTGTTTTTTGTCTCTTAGTTGCTTCCCTTATTACGTTCGGACCGAGTATGAAGCGCACGATTGATTAAATACATCATATCACTATGGATGCTTTCGCGCTGCTCACCGGCGGCGCCAAGTTCGACCGGCGGCGCTATCAAAAGGATATAGACTCCTTCAACCCGAAAGCTGGTAGGTAAAACCCCATTTACCGAACACGATGTACCTGATCATGAACTCAGCTGAGTCGTCCGTGTGCTCACCCCGTTCCGGGTTCCCGCATTGGCGATGCGGCGCATTCGTCACATGTCCCTTTCCAAATACTTCCGCGGCGGACAGCATTATCCAGCATGCCGTAGCCTAATGCATGCTCGGGGGCAATTGCTGCCAAGGGTGGGGCTGCTCGGGCAGGCACAGAGTGCAGGGCGGCCGCGCGGGCTGTTCACCGCCTCGAACACCGCCTCTCCTGAGGCCGCCTTCCCCACCCCCTTCATCACCTCCCCCAGCGCCGCTGCACATAGCTTCAACCCACATAAGCAGCCTGCCCATCCTACCATCCAGCTTACCGTAGTGTCGCACGACGTACGAGAGGTGGAACGTCTACATCAGCCCCTCAGCCCCGCGCGCACAGCACCACACGGCACTATACGGCACTATACGGCACTATACGGCACTATACGGCATCGCACGAAACCACCAACTCCGCTCTCACGCACCACTCCTACTACCCCAAGATCCTCCCCCCCCTCCCCCTCCGAAGGCTATGCACACACTACATTTTCCCAGTCGAGTTACCGGTTCTTTTATTGTAACCCCTCCCTGCCGCTGTCCTACGGGTTTCCTTCCAGTCGTAAAACGAAACGACACCTCCCCTCCCTCCCCCACTCCCGCGGCGCTGTGCCCCACCCCCACTGCAGTGACGTCAGCAGCGGCACGCGAGGCGGAGCTCGCAGCGGCGAGGCTAGCGGGCGGCGGCGGCGGCGGCGGCGGTGCCGGGTGTTCCGATGCGGGCAGCAAGCGTAGTCGCGCCAAGGCCAACGCCAAGAAGCGCAGGCGGCTGGCTGCCAGCCGAGCAGCGAGCGACGGGGAAGATGAGGGTGGGTGCTGCGGGGTTTCGAGGAAGAGGTGCTGCGGGGTGGGGCCGGGGGTATGAGAGGATAGCCCGTGGGTCGGCACTGCTGCGGGGGGGCTGGGGAGTGGGGGGGGCGGCGGGGGCGGGAAAACCCGCGGGGGAGGGTGAGCGGGGAGGGTATACCTACACCCCCTGTGTGCGACGACCCGTGCTGCCTCGGACTCGCCTCATACACCCCCTTGCTGTGTTGCCCTGGACTGGCTTTGCAGAGGAGGCGGACATCCCCCTGTTCTCCAGGGAAGGGGGAAGCGGCAGCGGTGATGACGGGGAGGAGGGGGAGGAGGATGTAGCAGTGGACGGCGGAGGCGAGGAGGAGAGTGAGGACGTCGGCGGCAGCATTGAGGAAGGCACGGACGACGAGTCTGGTGGGGATGAAGACGAGGAGGAGGAGGGGGAGGAGGAGGAAGGAGAGGAGGAGGAGGGGGAAGGAGAAGAAGGGGAGGAGGAGGAGAGCCTTAGCGGGGGGGAGGAGGAGGGGGAGGAGGAGGGGGGGCAGGAGGGGGCTGCACGGCGAGGCGGCGGCGCGGGGGCGACGACGTCGGGGCGGTGGGGGGACATGGGGCCCCTGGTGGATGACGTCATCCCTGTCGTACACACCAACGACCCCAACGAGGAGGCCAACCTCATCCGAAAGGTACGACGGGGGGTGCAGCGGGCGGCGGGTGTGGAGGGGGGGAGCGGCCGGAGAAGACGCGGTTTCACGACATGGGAGACGGAGGAGGGGGGGGAGCCCGGTCGGGCTCGGGGGGGGGGGTTGGCGGCCAGGAGCTAGAGCGATGGGATGTGAGGTGGCGCAGAAGACCCGGGAGGGATGTAGCGGGGCTGTCCGGGGTGGGGTGGGGGGAGGGCCGGGTGGCTGCGTGTGTGTGTATGTCTGTGGGCTGCTGCCGTAGCGGCCCTCGGGGGCTAACTGGGGGCTGCGTGTTTTAACCCTGGGGGCAGCGGCGGAGATATGTCGTACCCACACAACGCAGCGTGCTCCGAAACCAACACACATACACACACAGCCAGCAGCAGTAGCAACGTGGTCACAGGGCAGTGCACCTCGCAGTCCGCAGCAGCAGGGCCAGCCACTTGTACGACCTCGCCCATGCCTCTACCCCCCCCCTCCTCCCCCTCCGGCTTACCTAACTCCTCCCCTCCCCCCCCGCCCCCCCCACCCCCCACCCCCCACCCCCCGGTGTTCCTGACAGGCCCTCCGCATCAAGGTCACCGGCACAGACGTGCCCGCACCGCTCAAGAGCTTCGCCGAGTTGACCGTCAGGTGCCGTACCGTTGCGAGCCCTAGGGTTTGGGGGGGCGGGGGGGTCTGCGGGGGAGGTGGGGCGCCGGCGGAGTGGGCGGAGCAGGGGGTGAAGCTGGAGGGGGACGGACGCGGCAGGAGGGGGCGGGCGGAAGCGGAGGGATGGCGTAAAGACCAGTTACATGACATTAGGAGCGGGAAGGGGGTGGCATAAAGACCGGTTACATGACATGGATATAATAGCTGGCGCTGGAAGTGGGGGGAGGGGGGAGGGGGCGCGGAAGAAAGGACTGTGGTGCCGGTGGTTTTGGTCCTAGGTTTCGGAGCGGTGGGGCGGACGATCCGGTGGGGAGTAACACAGGGGGCGGCTCCACTCGACTAGCGCACCTCAACCGCACCTCAACCGCACGCCGCCGTACCGCCATGCTCAACGACCTGGCGGTTGGTCCCGAGACGAAGACCCGAGTGGGCCCCCGCCGTGCGCTCCCCCTCCCAACCCCTTCCCATCCCGCCGAACACCCCCCCTTTGCCTTTTTGTTTCTTTACCCCCCTTGCCCCCTGGTCTTTTATTGCACCCCCCGCCCCGCCCCTTGCTACCCCTCCCCCCCGCGGGTTCTCTATACCTCTTCCCCCCCCACACACGCGCTCCGTCTTTTCCCCACCCAAGCTCTCCAGCATGCACCTCGAAACGTCTGTTCTAAACCGGTTTTTAACCGTGTTTTCTCGCATCCACGGGTCTTCCTCGCACCAACCCCCCCCCCCCGCGCTTGCAGGTACAAGGCCATGCAGCGGGTAGTCGCGTCCCTCCGCTCCTCCGGCTTCATAAGCCCCACGCCCATCCAGCGCCAGGCGATACCCGCACTGCTGGCGGGCAGGGAGCTCCTGGCGGTGGCGCCCACAGGTGGGGTGGGGTGAGGGGGGGGAACCCGTGGGCGTGTGTGTGGGGGCTGATATGTGCGTGTATGTGTGTGTTTGTGTTTGTGTCTGCGTCTGTGTTGACGTACCGCCAAGTTGCGAAACCCTGCGGAACAGTCCGGGGGCCTCGGGACGGGGGCCGGAGGCGGGAGTGGTTTCGTGAACTGACCGGTAGGAGGGCTGGCTAGCAGCGGAAGCGCGCGGAGGCGGAGGAATAGAGGAACGAGCCGGCTGCCGGGGTAGCAGGTGGCGGAAGGGAGGGTGACGTTGCCGACAGGTGTGACTGGGAGATGTCGGTGGTATGTCGTTGGACGAGCTGGCGTGAATGCGAGCGATGTGGAGAGGCAGGGCGGGGGGGAGTGCTGGTAACCTCACAAGTACGCTGGATGAAGAGCAATGGTGGGCCACGCTGGGAAGAAACAACTACGACTGATACAGAAGAGGCGAAGCCAACACGAAGGCCGAAGAACAGGGAGGAGTTCCTCCCCTCCCCTCCGCTTCCCCCCCTTACCACTCCCCCTCCCCCCCTCCCCCTACCGTGCCTTTTTTGTGACGCCCCTCCCCCTACGGGTTTGCCCTCATACCCCCCCCTCCGCCGCAGGCTCCGGCAAGACGCTCGCCTTCCTGGTGCCGCTGGTGGCGGCGCTGAGGGCGCAGCGCTCCAGGGGGGACTGGCCGGCGGCGGTCAAGGCGCTGGTGATCAGCCCCACGCCCGAGCTGGCGGCACAGCAGGTGGGTGCCGTGTGGGTGGGTGGGTGTGGTGGGTTCGAGGAAGACCCGTGGGGGGGGGGGCAAAAGGATAATCCGCGAATCCACGGCCGACAAACCAAGGGCGATGAAGGTGGTGGTCCAGGGTGAGGGGGGGGTGCAGCCAGGGGCCGGGGGCCGCTGAGAACCGCTGCAAGCGCCCGCTAGGTGGATGCAGCGGCGGGTTGGGGCTGTGAGGGGCTAGTGGGGTTGGGGCTGTGAGGGGCTAGTGGGGTTGGGGTGGAGGTTGGGGCTGTGGGGGGCTAGTGGGGTTGGGGTGGAGGTTGGGGCGGGGTGCTGGTGCGGGCCCCCTCATTTCGGTGTATGCCACACAGCACAACAGCGTGCGGGGGCGGGGAAGGCTGGCAGGGCTCGGGAAGCGGCGGGGATCTGACGTGGCCACGAAGCTTCGAGATCCTGCTGGCCCAAGGGGGGGAGATTTGCGGCTCTTGCCGGTCCCCTTGCCCCCTCCACCTCGGCCCACCACACCCACCCCCGAGCCCAGCGCTCGCGCGGGGTTACCCTCACACCCCCCGAGCCGTACCGGGGTTTCCTCCCCTCACAGTCGACCCTGCTTCGTCGTGTCCACGGGTCTCCGCTCCCCTCCCTTCATCGCCCTTGGTTTGTCGGCCCTGGATTCGCGGATTATCTTCTACCCGTCCCCCCCGACCCGCTTCCCCCCTTTCCCCCGACCCGCTTCCCCCCTCCCCCCCCCGACCCGCTCCTGACCCCCCCGGCCCCAGGCCCGTGTGCTGAAGCTGCTGCTCCCCGGCAGCGGCCTCCGTGCCCTCCTGCTGTCGCGGGGCACAGCGGCAGGCGCGGACTTCTCCAAGGTGGACCTGCTGCTGGCCAACCCGCCCCGCCTAGTGGCGCTGGTGAAGGAGGGCAAGGTGGAGCTGGGGCAGTGCAGGTGCGGCCTGGGCGGGGGAGGGGAGGGCTTCGAGGAGGGCGAGGAGGGGGCGAGAAGACCGGGTTACACGATAAAGGAGAGGGAGGGGGAGGCGAGGGGTTGGGGGCAGGGCGCTTGCCCAATCCCTCCCCTCCCACACGGGACGGGGAAGCGGGTGGGTTGGGACCTCCGGGGCTGTCAGATGGGGGTTCATCGTGCTGTGTATGACACGTGAGGGGCTCCTTGGGTTTGAAGAGGCAGTACAGCCCCCCGGGGTTTAACCCCCCCCCAAAGCCCGTTGCGTAAACCGGTTTTATACACCCCCCAAACCCCGCCAAACCCCCAAACCCTCCCTGGGGTTACCCCAGGGGACTGCCTCCCCCCACCCCCCGGTGTTACCCCGAGCCTCCCCCCAAACCGAACCCCTCGGGTGTTTCCCCCTTCCCCCCAACCCCCGGTGTTTCCCCCCTCCCCCCGGGTGCTCCCCCAGGTTCGTGGTCATGGACGAGGCTGACAAGCTGTTCGAGCTGGGCTTCATGGAGCAGGTGGACTCGCTGCTGGCGGCGGCGCAGCACCCGGACGTGGCAAGGGCGCTGTTCTCGGCCACGCTGCCGGTGGGTTCGAGGAAGACCCGTGGGTGCCCGAAAAAACCGTTTAGAACAGACGTTTTTGAGATGCATGCTGGAGAACTGGGTTGGGGATACTAAAGCCGAAGGTCGTAATGTGACCTTTGGCGGCTAAGCTAAAGCGGCTACGGCGAGACGTCAGGAAGCGAGGACCCCGCGCGACGCACGGAAACGTTTCGCGGAACCGGTTTTGGGCGCTAGCAGGAGAACTGGGGACGGTGGTGAACGATGGGAGCGCTGCCGGTGGGTGGGGTGGCGGGGTAGGGGGGGGGACACCGGTGAGCTGACCAGGGGGGAGCGGGGTGGCATCCGTGGATTCGCGGATGTGTTTTACACCCCTCCCCCCCTTCCCCCCGCCGTCCGTATGTGTGGCCGTCCAGTAGCATGCGCGCGCGTCCCGGTGTCCGAAGGCTATGCACCCACTACATTTCCCCAGCCGCGTTACCGGTTCTTTTATTGTACTCCCCCCTCCCCCCCCCCCAGGAGCGAGTCGAGGACCTGGCCCGCAGTGTGCTGCAGCAGCCGCTGCGCATCACAGTGGGTGTCAAGAACGCAGCGGTGGCCAATGTACGACAACGGCTGCAGTTCGTGGGGCGGGAGGCGGGCAAGCTGCTGGCGCTGCGGCAGCTGCTGGCGGACGGGGGGCTGGCGCCGCCGGTGCTGGTGTTCGTGGGGAGCAAGGAGCGGGCGATGGCGCTGCACAGGTGGGGGCGGGGGGGGGATGAGGGGTGTGTGTATGTGTGTGGCGGGGGTGTGGCGTAAAAACCGGTTACGCGACATGCGATAGGATAGCTGGCGGGGAGGGGGAGGGGGAGGGGCGGAGGGTTTGGTGGATTCACAAAGGAGAGGCGAGGGGCCGCGGGGGAGGGAGGGGCACTGGTCGGGGGGGGCGGGGGTGCTGGTGGGTTTTGGGCGGAGGTTAGCGGTGTGTTTTCTACCCCCCACAGCACACACACCTGACCTGTCCCTGGCCCTTTGCCTCACCTGCACGCGTACGGCACCATTTCTTCCCCCCCCTGGCGCCAACTAATTCCTGCTCTCCCTTTCTTGTGTCGCATTACCGGGTTTTCTCGCCCCTTCCCCCCCGGGCTGCAGGGAGCTGCTGTACGACGGCGTCCACGTGGATTCCATCACTGCCGGGCAGCCGCTGGTCGCCAGGAGCGCGGCGATCGACAACTTTAGGTAATGCCGGCGGGGGCACATGGGCCGGCGGGCGGGGGGGGGCGGGGAATGGCGCTGGTGGCCAAAACACACGACTGGGCGAGCGCCCGGGCGGGGGGGGGTGCTCAGCCCGTGTATGGGCCGGTGGGTGGATGGCGAGGAGACACGCGGGCAGACGAAGGGGGATAACGGGAAAAGTAGTGTCGGGGTACGTGTGGTTGTGGCAGCCCCTTGGGCACCAGCAAGCCGCTCAACCCCCCCGCTCTCCCCTCCTCCTGCTGTGGTTGCATCCTGCCTTCTCGTTGGTCGCCTGATCCCCCCCTCACCCACAAACGCGTGGGTGTCCGAAAACCATTCGCCGGCTAGCTTCTGCCCTCCGTTTCCTATGTGTCGGGTCTTCTCGCCACGCCCCCTTCTTCCCCTACGTCGTCTAACCTGGTTCCCTCGCCTCCCCCCCCCTCCCCTCCCCCCTACCCCCTCTCCCCTCCCCCCTCCCCCCCAAAGGGCCGGCCGCACCTGGGTGCTGCTCGCCACCGACCTCATCGGCCGCGGCATGGACTTCATCGGCGTCAACACCGTCGTCAACTACGACTTCCCTCGCTCCACAGCCGACTACGTGCACCGCATTGGACGCACGGGCCGGGCGGGGCATACGGGTACGGGGGGCCCGCTGGGGGGTGGTGTGAGACCGGTGACACGAAAAACGACAAGATAGCGGGGGGGGAGGTGCAGAGAAGAACCAGTTACACGACATGCGTAGAATAGCTGGCGCCATTGTCTTCGAACTCCCTAGTTGTGGGCGCATGCTGGAGCACTTGGATTGACTTGGGGGGGGAGGGGAGGAGAACCGGGTGGTGAGGGGGTGGGGTGGTCGGAGCACCGCCGCTGTCGCCCTGACACCACCTCATCCTCATGACACCTCGCCCCGCAGCATGTGAGTTCCGCATGCACCGGGTTCCGCGCGCCATTCCCCCTCCCTCGCCCGCCGCAAAACACACACACGTCGGAAAACACACCGCGGCCCTTCTTCGCGGGCCCTAGCGGTAGCTTAACGAGCAGCCACACGTTCCTCCTCCGCGCCCCCTCCCCCTGGAGCCGAAACACCGCCTCACCCTAACTGACCGACGTCTTCCACCCTGCCCCCTCCTCCTCCGTCTCCTATGCGGTGTAACAACCGGGTATCCTCGTCTTGTCGCCCCCCCCCTTCCCCTCCCCCTCCATCCGCTCCGCCCCCCTCCCCCTTCGCCTGTTCTAAACGGTTTTTTCTGGCATCCACGGGTTTCCCTCGAAACCCCCTCCCCCTCCCCCCGGCCCCCTCTCCCTCCACCAGGTGACGCCGTCACGTTCTTCACGGAGGACGACTCTCTGGCTCTGCGGCCCATCGCCAACCAGATCAAGGCGGCGGGCGGTGAGGTGCCCGACTGGATGCTGGCGCTGCGGCGGGACAAGCGAGCAGCCAAGAGGAAGCGCCTCAGCAACCACATCGGCGCGGCGGCGGACGTCGCGGCGGATCGGCGGAGCGGGGAGGACGGAGGCCGGGGGGCGCGGGGCGGCAGGGGCAGGGGGCGGGGGCGGAGTGGGGGCCGCGAGGGCGCGGCGGGGGGTGAGGGCCGAGGGGGTGGTGAAGCCGGGGGGGAGGTTCGGGGGAGGGGGGCGGGGAGGGGGAGGGGCCGGAGCCAGGATCGGGGCGAGGGTGGGGGCAGGGGCAGGGGGGGGAGCAGGGGCGGCGGCGGCGGCGGAGGGGGCCGGGGGGAAGGGGAGGGTTTGAGCGGGGCGGCAGGGCGGGGAGAGGCGAGCGGGGAGGCCGGGGCCGGGGTCGGGGTCGGGGCAGGGGCAGGGGCAACTAGGGGGTTACGAAAGAGAACCCGGGGGCAACCGGGGGGAGTAGCCGTTGTGGCGAGGCTGGTGCAACTGCCGGTGACGGGTAGCCGTTGTCGCAAGGGATGAGCGGGCGGGAGTACGAGAGGTGTTGGCGAGGCACGGCGGGGGGTGGGGGGAAAGCGGGGGGGGGGGCGGCTGGAGTGGGGAGGTGGCACCGAGGGTGTCGAGGGGAGGGAGCACAGAAGGAAACCGTTTGGTACACACGTTTGGAGGTGTGTGCTGGAGAACCTGGTTGAGGAAATAAAGGCAGGTCGTATAACGAACCCCGCCGTCTGCGTCTGCTCCGGTTGCGATGCTAGGATAACGGGAACAATGACCCCTCGCGATTTAGGGAAACGGTTTAGGGAAACGGTTTAGGGAAACGGTTTAGGGAAACGGTTTAGGGAAACGGTTTAGGGAAGCGGTTTAGGGAAACGCCAGACGGGGCGGGGCAGGGCGCGATCTGGAGCTCCGAAACGTGCCGGGGGTTCCCGATGTGGATCAGATGGCGAGCGGTGACGCAGCGGGTTGGTGCTGGAGGGGTGTCTGCCTGCCCGGAGCTGGAACATGTCGGCATGCATTAGGATCTCACCTCATTTCAAATGCGATGATGCTGTAAAACGCGCCTGGGTAAACCGCACGTCACGTCTCTCATGTGCGGTCTCTCGGCCGGCTGGACCAGCTGATGCAGCTATCCTTGGGGGGGGGTCTTGCTAGGGGGGGTTGCTGCTAAGGAGGAGGTGCTGTTAGGGTTTACCGAGTGGATTCAACGAGTGAAGTAGCAGCAGCTGCGGCAAGCGGCAAGTGTTCCGCGACCAGCAACGTTGGAGTCATCCTCCGGATGAACGTCAATCATCCGAAAGGAACGGCGAGGGCACGATGAAGCGGGCGAAGCACGGTGCTGATGACTTGGCTGCTGTGCGTGAAATGCCAACGACTGCTGTCTTGTTCGCTTAAGGACTGTGCGTTGATACCGGTACCGCGAAGCATCACCCGCTGCTGGTGATAACGTTCGAAATAAACAGCATCTTCATTTCAGCGGGGCTGGGCGCGCGAGGCGGCTACTGTGTGGGCGGCGATAGGGGAACCAGGGGAACCAATACCTACTGAGCTAGCCCGGGCTTGACGACACTGCAACTATCTGCAACGTCTTATCATAGCTAAGCGAATCGTTGGGTAAACAAAAGGTGGTTCGGGCAAGCGCGCCGGTCGGTCGGTCGGCGGGCTCTTGCGGCTTGCGGCTTGTGGCGGCTCCAAGGCGAGGCCTTGATCGTGATGTATCACGACCAGCACGACGCGATGACGTCACGAGACGTCGTAATGAGCTGCCCGGCGAGGTACGTATCACGACGGTGCGCAAACACGTAATCGTGCGCAGTGGTGAGGTCCGACGTGATGATGAGCCGCCAGCCGACGGGGCGCGTCGCCACAGGCGTATGTTTCAAAGAGGGGGGTTGGGTACCGCATCAGCGGACATGGGCGGACGCATGCAGTGCCGCGCTCGTACCAGGTGAAGGCGCCGTTACTGATGATTTGATTACTAACCGTTGTCGCAATCGATCATATGTCGGACACGACTGCACAATGGATATTACTGATAATAATTTTGCCGTCGAGCCCGGGAGAGCCCAGGACAAGAGGGGACGCATGTCCCTGATCTCACCGTACGAGAAGCCAGCACTAGCCGCCAGTAGATGCCCAAAACCGAACAATGCAAGTACCCAAAAGGGTGGGTCCCCGTATGGTTATTGTGTGACCGTACCCAACTGTAGGTTACGGTTGGTACTTAGCCCGTGGACTTGGCGTACCTTGTCGCACCTGATTGCGGAACACTTTATTAGGCACTATCATATTTCGGCAATGTATGGGCGGCGTCCCCATAGTCGCTTGCGCTGTCAGCGCTCAGCTTGTCATGGCATCCTTTCCTTTTGTACGAACACGGAAACGCAGCTTCCGAGCTTCGGTAGCCGTTCCCTAAGGCGGGTGTTCGCGTGTTCCATCACGAGCTTAAAAATTGCTTATGGCAAAATGGTTAAATGCTATGGACGTAATAATACCGATAATTACAAGACCGGCTTGTCGTCCGGTGTGGCTTCGTTTCCCTGGCTTCTCTCTCTTATCATGGTTTTGCCCGGCGTCTACTGCTTTTTTGAGGCTTGCCTGTGCCCTTGGGGGCGTCTGCTGGGTTCAGCCCCGGCTGTCGTATGGTGAGGCCCGGCATGGGTCCCTCTTCTTGCCTTGGGTTCGCCCGGGCTCGAAGACACTGGAACTTCTTCTGACCATTAAACTGATTAGCAAGGGTTTGTTTGTTCACAATTTGTCACACTGAAGGTTTTGAAACGTGGAATTGTGACCAACAATATGAGCAAAGCTCATTCATTTGTTCAAGTACCGGTAGCATAGCGTGCATTAGACGTTAGGGAACGTCTCGTTAGGCGCACTTTCTCTTTTCGCCTCGGTGCCTACCGTCTTCCTTTCGGGCTTTACTAATACAAATCACGCCTTATGAAGAAGTTATCGTTCGTGGTGCTCTTAGCGCTCTGGTCCTATGAAGCTGGCGCGCAGCGGGCGTCCGTCCTACTTGTGACGGGCCGCTCAATGAAGCCGGTCGGCGGCAACGCGTCCACATACAACGCAACGCACGAAGCTTCCATCAGCACCCAGGTAGCGCGGTCGTGGCTGGCGGCTGCAGGCCGCTGCCGGCTGGCGCAGGCACCCCAAACGCCGGCCTCACCGGCGCTGCAGCGGCAACTTGCGTTGCTGCCTCAACAGGCACTGCACGCGCACCCACACCGCACGCGCAGAGGCTCCCTGGTGATACCTCAGACAGCCTCGTGGCATTTCAGCCCCGTGCCAAGCAGCCACGCCGACGACGCCGCTGCTTCCCCGCAGCTTCCCCAGCACCGTTTCACGTCCACAGCCTCCCCGCCCCGTCGTCCTCCTCCACCTCTCCCCTCTCCCCCCCTCCCAGCTAATCAGCCCCTTCCTCCTTCCCTCCTTCCCTCCTTTCCCCCTCCTCCCCTCCCGCCCTCCCCCCTCCCCCTTCTTTTACGTAAACCCCCTTCGTCTTTCATGTCATCACCCAAGTTCTCCAGCATGCATCTCAAAACATCTTTCCTAAACGGTTTTCCTCGCATCCACGGGTCTTCCTCGAAACCCTTCCCCCCTCCCCCCCTCCGCCCCCTCCCCCGTCCAGCTAATCAGCTCCTTCCCGAATGGCATCTCCTACTGGTGGAACCAATCCTCGGGCACCTTTGCTGTGGGGGTGGACTCCGCGGGCACCCAATTCCGCTCGCTGCTCCGCTTCGACGATGCGCACCGCTACGTGCCCGCGGGCGCAGTGGTGGAGGCGGCGGAGCTGTCAGTCACCTTCGTGAACTGGAACACGCCGATCGCCGTGCAGGCATGCTTCCTGACGACCCCCTGGAGCTACTACGAGGCCAGCTCGGAAAGGTGGGGGCTCGACAAGAAACCCCGTTCGTTGCCGCTAAGGAGCAAAGAGCTCTAAGGAACATCGACAGTAGGGAAAGGGGGGGCGGACGCTGAGCCGAGCTGAGCTGAGCTGAGCTGAGCCGAGCCGAGCCGCACTACGTGCTGCGCCGTATCACAGGGTGACGTCATGCCGCCGTATCACGGGGTGACGTCATGCCGCCGTATCACAGGGTGACGTATCACAGGGTGACGTCATGCCGCCGTATCACGGGGTGACGTCATGCCGCCGTATCACAGGGTGACGTCATGCCGCCGTATCACGGGGTGACGTCATGCCGCCGTATCACAGGGTGACGTCATGGCGCCGTATCACGGGGTGACGTCATGCCGCCAGGCCGGGGGCCGTTGAGCTGAGCCACACTGCGCGTCTGGCGGCGCGGCGGCGTGGGGGGGCATCCTCGCCGTACCGCCGTACCGCCGTACCACTGGCGCTGACGTTGGTATTTGTGTTTGGCCGAATGCGGCTGCGCTTCCAGGCAAGATCAATGCTGCCAGCGGCTCGCCAGCTTCCCGTCGCTTCTGGGGCGGTGGCCCTGACCTGCCGATGCGACCATTACCTCCACCATTACCGCCACCATCACCACCACCACTACCGCCACCATCACCGCCACCACCACCACCACCATCACCGCCACCACCACCACCACCACCGTCCCGCCACACGAGGAGCCCCCGCAGCCGGCGCCCGTCGCTGCCGGGTGCCGTCGCCTCGGCCCTCGGGGGCGGTGCCATGCGAGCACCAGAAGAATGACACCTTTCCGCGCTGCATGGTCGCAGGTTCAAATCCACCGGCTGGCTGTACTCCCGCTGGACGGGCGCTGCCAGCGTCAACTGGACGGAGCCGGGCGGCTGGGCGGACTGCTCGGCCGACGCCAACATCAGCTTTGTGGTCCCTGCAGACGGCCGCAACGGCTACTGGGTGCAGACCATACCCCTGGATGCCCGCCTGGTGGGATCCTGGCTGGCGAACAACGGGTCAGCTAATCACGGTTTGATGTTCAGGTGTGTGGAGCGGAGCAGACGTGGGGGGGTTGTGGGTGGGAAGAGAGGGTGAGGGGCGTACCTCCCGTATGACGTCCGTCCCTCCCTCGCGAGAGCAGCGGCTGCTGCCACCCGGTCTGCCACCCGGTCTGCCACCCGGTCTGCCACCCGGTCTGCCACCCGGTCTGCCACCCGGTACGCCACCCGGTCTGCCACCCCGGTACCG